>OY998165.1:11740000-12990000 GCA_963921995.1 Oxystoma pomonae
TAATGTGAATCTATGATAAATACGACCTTAAATAACCTTAAAAATCACAAAAACAAGATTTTTCCATTTTCTCCTCAAAACATCTTAATAATTCGACGTTTTGTCACACTCATTTCAAATGTAACGCAAACTATTAGGCATATATGTCAAATTCGATCCTTCGAGTTTGATACAGTTTAAAGCTTTATGACCTTGAAAAATACGCCAGTAAAATTCACATACTGCAAAATAACTAACTAAAGTGCGCTATTAATCAACTATTAAACCGAAGATAACCAAATTTGGTAGGAAAGATGAGAAGATCGAGTCCAGTAACATTGTTAAAAAAATTTGGTTCAGCTATGATGCGTTTCAATATGCCGGCTGATTTATCAAAATTGTGGCATTAACCACATTTTATTTTATCCAATTTCATAAAAAAACAAAAGTGACAAAGTGGCCATCAGTTATTGTTGACTTATCGCCGCTTACTATGAAAAAAAATGTAGGTGATGTATGACCTGGATTGACGTTAAAAATAACATGTACAAGTAAAAAACCACGTTTTTGTAGTGTTTTTTCCAAATAACCACTACGCAAAAACTTTAAGTGCTGGAGATGAAATTAGCCATAACTAAACACATCATTTTAAACCTCCCTATCATTTTTTTTTCTGGCATCCAAGGTGTGTATGCTATACACCGGTAAAAATGAGCTATATGTCGTTTTTATTAACTAACGGAACTGTGAATTTTAGGTTCTGCTCACTTGTCTAGCCAACAAAGTCATTTAAATTACCTATAGGAGAGTTAGCAGAAATTAGATATACATTACCATATACTGAACCAGGTGTTTTAGATGCTATTTTTCAAAATGGCGGTCAAAAAAGCATAAAAAATTCTAATTATGCCAGTAGGGCATTACTATACTTGTTTATTAACATTAATAATAAAATTCAAGGATCAGGTTACAGCTATTTAGTCACACATTCATGTGCCACCGGGTGTTTTGTTCGCATCCGTGTAGAAAGTTCTTAAACTGAATAAAAACGACAGACCTATAGGTCATTTTTACCGGGGTATAGAATAAACACCTTGGACGGCAGATAAAAAAAAAAGTACTTAAGAAAAAGCTGGATCTTCACTTGTAAATGGTATTTTTAAGGTCAATAAAGGTCATGCATTAACTAAACTTTTTTTATAGTAAACGGCGATAAGCCAACAAGAATTGATGGCCACCTTGTCATTTTTGCTTTTTTACGAAATTGGTCGCCATTTTGATATATCAGTTGCCATATTGGAACGCGTCATAGCTAAACCAAATTTCTTTTAACAATATTGTTGGACTTAAGCCTCTTATCTTTCTTACCAAATTTGGTCCACTTTCCTTTAATAGTTGATGAACCCCTTTAGTAGTTTAATTTTACTGGGGTATTTTTCACGGTCGTAAAGCTTCAAACTGCATCAATCTTCAAGGATCGAATTTGGCATATATTTCTAATAGTTTGAGGTACATTTGAAGTTAGTCTGACAAAACCTGGAATTATTAAGATTTTTTGCAGAAATCTTGTTTTTTGCAATTTTCAAGACCGTTTAAGCTCGGATGACCCTAAATGTAAATTTTTTGGAATCCTCGTCGTTGAAAGATAACGCCATATCAACCCCTTCTACATGGATGAGAACAAAACACCCAGTAAAACTTTATTATGTGACTAAAGAGCTATCAATCACACATAGTCACAAAACTCCTTCATTCAAAATCCCAGGAACTTACACATGCTCCTTCACTATAAGGTTAAACTTGCGGTTGGAGATGTTTTATCCATCCATAATATAACAAATAAATGCAAATAAATAAAATAAAAGTTTTCGGACAAATGATGTCGTAGGCACTGTCACTCAAATTAATACCTTGTCATTAAATTATCCTAAGGTCACTACGACACTGGCATGGCTTTGTTCGTGCATGTGCAGTAGATTTTTCACCTATGGCCTGGCGGCCCAAACAGTGCCAAAGCCAACCGCGATTTTGAATTTTCTTCTTTGTTTTTCAAAGTTATTTTCGTTACACATTGTGCGATACTTAGAGGCCGTTATAGTATCTCATAGTTATATGCTTACAAACAACTTTAAGAGAAGGGAACCCCACTACATAGCACAACCACAATAAGGCAACGTTTATAAAAAAAAAACCTCCCAATCAGTTACTTCAACCGAAAAGAAACCAAAAAACAAAAGATCAAAAGATCTTGGGTGGCAATAACGAAAATTCAAACTTGGATGAGCATCCCACAAGGAACACACAAAGGACCAAAGCGAAAAGAGAAATGATTAAACGATGTTTTGCTTTGGGTAACCAGCGCGAGCTCATCAGTGGTTTCACTGGTCACCCTCCCCATACATTATTAAAGACCATCATACACTTTAATTTCCAACCTTGAATCAATCACAAATAGGCATCGTTGCGTTTGTATGAAGAGAGTAACCAGTGAAACCACTGATGAGCTCGCGCTGGTTATTCAGAAAAATTTCTCTTTTCGCTTTGGTCCTTTGTGTGTTCCTTGTGGGATGCTCATCCAAGTTTGAATTTTCGTTATTTCCACCCAAGATCTTTTGATCTTTTATTTTTTGGTTTCTTTTCGGTTGAAGTAACTGATTTGAAGGTTTTTTTAACTTCTTTTTTTGTTTTAATTGCCTTATGAGCATAATTCTATTGGAAATATTAACACGTCAGGACGAATCCGTATCAGGTAACTTGGATAAGTACCAGTGTGGAACGATGCCTATTTGTGAGTGATTCAAGGTTGGAAATCAAAGTTTATGATGGTCTTTAATGATGTATGGGGAGGGTCACAAGTGAAACCACTGATGAGCTCGCACTGCACTCGCGAAACATCGTTTAATTGTTTCTCCTTTCGCTTTGGTCCTTTGTGTGTTCCTTGTGGGATGCACATCCAAGTTTGAATTTTCGTTATTTCCACCCAAGATCTTTTGATCTTTTGTTTTTAAGGCAACGATTCTTTGAAAAACTAACATTTAAATTATTTTATCCATCACTGATAAATTCCACTGAAAATATCTACCACATTGGTGACACCTTCAGAAATAAGTTTCCAGTCACTCATGTTCAGTATACTGATAATCTGAGTTTTATTTATTTTTGTTTATGGTTGAAACCAAGTGAATTTGAAATAAGAAATTCGCTTAAAAATTGAAGTTTTACATCTGAAAAATAAAACCAAAATTCAGTGTTTCAGATATTTGGAACAGTGGTTGCCATATTGTGCAAAATAGTAATTTTTGTTTTATGAAAATCTTAGCCAAATGAAGAATACTAGAGAAATGAGATTTTGCATACAAGCATAAAATTTCACTTCCAAATTAAGATTTGGCACATTGGGCTCTGTAGCGCAATTGGGAGTCACATAATTAGTATATGTGCAAAATTTCAGCACTTTGTGTACTAGCATTTTGTGTTTGGCTAGGATTTTCAGAATACGATTTGCCCTGGGGTTCCTCGCTCTTAATGTCAAGATTTCCGAAAGTTTCAAAAATTTTAAAATAATCGACATCGATGGGGCTTAAAAAATGAAAAAAAACTTTTTACCGTTTTTTTGTGCATGTTATTTTATTTGCGTTTACATTTTAATTTAAGTGCTGGATATGTTGCATTGAATAACTACTTACTTATAAAGTCTTAAGGCGCATTTACACAGACAAACTTTCCTTTGATGTGGAAATGCCGACAAACATTTACACGAGCCTCTTGAGCAAAATGTTCAAAGAAATGTTCGAGCAAAATCTCGTACAAAAAAACACACGTAAATTTTGGAGAAAATGTTGAGCAAAATTTGTTTGAAGAATTGGGGGTATAAAAATTTCCTTACAAATTCAAAATATATATTGTTATCGGAATTCATTGAACTTAAATGAAAATAGAAAAACAAAGTTTTGAAATAAGGTATTTTTAATCCAGTGCTCCGACGGAAAAACGATTTGATGCCGAAATTCACATTTTACCTCATAAGTAACTTCGATTGATCTGATTTTTATAGGGGATATGCCAGTATACTTTTTTGGGGTTGTAAAAAAAACGAGAATAAAAAAAAATAATAATTGGCACTTATTTGTTGTTGTTGCATGTAAAATATAATGATAAAAATTTACGTTTAAAAGAATATCCCTTTATTTTACTTCCTAGTTTAGTATTTTACAATAATAAATTAGTCAAATTAAAAAACCTATATACATTTTATTAAATCTCAAATATATGAACAAAAGCACGTTCGGTTTAAATAATACCCGTTTATTATCCACTTTTACAACCCTACGAACTCGACCCTTGTCTAAAAAATATAATTTAGCAGTAATTTAGTAGACTGTGTCGCCGATCTATCATCCCGCGTTTTGGATTTCGCAGGCAGTAGGCCGGCCACCCTTTTGAATCGCAATGTTGCCCTTTGCATATTGTTAGTTCAGTGTCAGTAATCGACCTTGATTATTACATTAAATTGACAATAAATACCTATATCTTCAGCATTTTCATGAACCTTTTGCTTTTTTAAGCAACCCTTGGGACCTTAAACTAACTAGGTAAATCTGGTGTGAGGAATTAAAAAACAACAATAAAAGCTAAAGGTAAAGTAAAGTTACAAAAATATGTTTAAAAAAATCCCCCTCCCCACCACTCCTCATAGTCGTGAGGCGCGGATTACCGCTTAAAAGTGCAATTTTTGAGTTTTTTGCCGATATTTGAAAAACTCAAAATTTTTTTGGAAAAGAAAAATTTTCCTGGGTTTTTTTTACTTTAGGAAAAAAACCCTTGGAAATAAAAAAAAACTCGCAAGAAAATCCCAAAAAAAACCCTGGGCAAAAAAATTCGGGAAAACCCTAAGAAAAAAATATTATAAGTAACCCTAATCCATGTGACAAAACTGATAGTAGAGCCAATAATAATGTTTCGCTTGCCATCGGCTTTTTTTCACAAAAATTTTAAATAAGAGTTGGTGTTCCATTTTTTTAAAGAATTGAGATCACTGATCACTGATGTGAAATTTTATTTATTCTCATCTTTAAAAATATGTTTCCAAAATAGATAGCAATAATTTACTCAAAAATTTACCCGAACAAAATGTTCAAAGAAAAGCTCATAAAAATGTTCACGCAAAAAATTTTAGATCTTTTGCACGAGCTTTTATTTGAGCATGTTCGTCTGTGTAATTGCGCCTTTAAATGATTTTGGAAAAAATTCCAACGATAAAATATTAGAAGGTATTGATTTTACTTTGTAACACCGTATCCTTCGACGCTATTGGTTATTTCGACTCAAATATGTAATATCTTTTGTTTAATAACAAACAGAATATTTTAACGACCAAATTAAATACAGCTTTAAAATGTTCAACAAGAAAATATATTGCGCAAAATGTGACTGCAATAATTTTGTTCTTCTTTGTTTATATTGTGCTAAATGTTTAACACAGGTGTCTTTAAAAAATTTAAATCAAAAAGAAGAGTTAAGTTATAGTAAAACAAAAACACTGATTTTTTTACAAGCTTTTATTTAACTTCTCCTCTATGTATGTATGTTAGTATGTTCGGGTCAAATCTTGCAACTCAATTTTGATCAACTTCTGGATGCCCGATTGAATTCAAATGTAGTACGCGATTATAGTTTCGGTGACAATACAATAATATGGTAATATTAGGTACCCCTCCCCCCCTTCGAGGCGAGAGGAGGAGGGAAAACACACAAAAAGTTTTTCCGATTTTAACCAAAATTTGTATACGGGGATATTTGGGGATAAAAAATAGGAATTTTTGCTCAGATTTTAAAAAATTCATCATGTTTTGCTAACCAATTTTAACTAACTTATACACATGCGATTGTCTTCAAATTTGGTATGCTATATATATATACAGACCGCTTCAAGCTACTGCGAACATAGGGCGAAAAAAGTCTAATTTGCCAGTGTACGTACATGCAGAGACATCGCACGCCTATCAGTGAAGCAACCAACACTCAGGCTTCCGATCGCCATTCGCTGCCGTTCGCCGCCGTTCGCCTTGTATTTAGTACGCCTCTAACCACGGTGCTGTGTGGAGCGTAGTCAATGAAACCGAAATTTGATCAATAAATACGCAAATTTTTATAACGTAATTTTCTTATTTTTTGTCACTGATAAATAAGAGCGTTTTATTGTCAACTGCTCAGATTTATCAGTGACGACGTGTTACAATGAAAATAATAAGGAGAAACAAAATAAAAGCAAGTTCTCAAAATAAAATAATACATTCTAAAAACCAAAAAGATTCTCCCAGTCAAAAAAAAATTAAAGCAAATGTTCGAAAAGTCCTCCTTGCTCGGCTAGACAATATCCGAGCCTACTATAAAAACCCCTTCCAACGTTTCCAAGCATGTTAGGGGTGATAATTTGAAAAGCTTCTTCAAAAACAGATAGAAATCATTAGGAGCAAGATCGGGAGATCGAGCTGGCCATAAAATAGTTCCCCGTGTACTTATAACCCGATTAGGAAATACATTATCAAGATATTCCCTAACAAGGCCAACATTGTGAGCGGAACAACCATCTTGTTGAAACCATGTTTCACCAAATCTTACACCTAACAACTGCCTAGCAGTTGGAATAATGTGCTGCTGCAGTAGATCCAAGTATCTAGGACCATTCAAATTGCAATTGCCGTTAATAAAAAATGGCCCAATTACGTGTTCCCCTAGAATACCCCCCCCCAAACATTTAGTTTTTGGGGATACTGTTTTCTTACGGCAAAATACAAATGCAAATTTTCCCTCGACCAATATCGAACGTGCGTTGGGTTATGACGATTTGACCATTTGACCATCTGCACTTTTTCGGCAACTTCGTAGACATCCATTTTTAGTTTTAAAAATGTATTATTTCAATTAAGAACTTACCCATCTGTTTCTCGAGCAAGGCAGAAATAAAACAAAATAATAAAAACAAAATGAATTTCCAAAAGATAACACTGCAGCGTGCTTCGAATCCACCTCGGTCGTACGGCACGGAGAGTAAATTGGACTTGATTCCCCCTATGTTCGTAGTAGCTTGAAGCGGTCTGTATAGATGTCATTGCATTCACCCGTTTTGCGTTCATGTGTTATTGGCGAATGCCCAATCAATTAATCAAAAATATTGTAATAAATTACGGGTTTTGCGAATTCCGGGTTTGATATTGAATGATTTTGATGAACAGTGGTTCGATTAAAACCGGGCCTGTTAAATTTCGAATTTCTTATTGAATGGGTTTGATGAAATAAGGTTCGGATAAAAAAATTGGTTTGACGAATTGCAGTTTCTATGGTGAATCGTTCTTACGATGAATTTTTTTATTAAATACGGTCTGACACATTCCTGGTGTGATAAAAAATTATTTTCTACTTTTTAGTGCACTTTATATTTTATAAAAGCAATATTCCCTTTTCTAACGATAAAGTTTTATTCGACTTTTTTATAAGCGGCGCAAGTGAGATAAGAGTAAAAATATTTCTATTCAATACCATCACCGCTAGATAAGTTATGGTGAAGGTGCCAATCGTTCTGTGACTGTCACTGACAGACAAGGTCAAATTATAAAATCTGCGCGGAAGAAAAGCTTATGGAAGTCTAGCCTTAAGCTCCGTTCTGGGAGCATCGACGTGTCGCGAGCGACAATCCCCTCCACTTTCGACGGTGGAATCCAGCGACATTAACCGACTGTCGTCCACTGTTGCTGGGAGTCGCAAAACCTTTGAGGTTAGGTTTGTCGAGGTTAGACTTTTATTTAAATAATATTAGTACAAACGGAATAGCTTAATTGCTTTCTATCTTTGACGTAAAACAAAAAAAAAGGACAACAAAAAGAGAAATACCCACAGAAGGTCCGTCTTTGTATTATTTTACTTTCTTTAACAAAGGACTGTGCAAAATCTCTGAAAATGTCCAAAAGTCAAAAACGAAACAATTTGGAACGAAAACATCAAAAAACTCTCTAAATATCGCGACTGTCGCGGCTACAGGAGACAAAGTTCAAATAAATTTAACTCTACCAGCGGCAGCCAGCGACAGATAAGTGGGGGAAAAGCTGCTGAATTACTATTTGTCAAGCTCTGAGAACGGAGCTTTAGTCTGGAGCGGAGTTCGTTCCAAAATCACAGCTGCTAGTCTAGAACACTTTTTTTCTTTTTCCATCACCCAGGAAATTTCTAATGGGATTAAAGGCTGCCGCTTTTTACCAACAAGAAATGTTTTAAAAGGAACGTGAGTTGCATTACCGCTCTCCCTTTTATGGTGACTAGTTTAGTATTAAGTCTACAATTTTTTTAAAAAAAATTCTGGAATCTGCTATTATTCTAAAGACGGACCTGCCAACACTGGTTAGAAGTATGCCTGCACTCGTGTGCGTCGAGAGGTCATTAAACCTTCTCAATGCAAGTCGCGGTCGCGTGACTTAGGCGGTCGTGGAAGCTATCTTTGCAGTAGGTTATTTGCAGGTTTAAACGGCTATCCGTGTATACAGAGTAATTTTAAAAATGTCGGACATTAGACACTTACAGTGAGATTTACTACCACAGGTCTAAATATTTACACCTGTGGGGGTACTAAATTTTAAAACCAATTTCCAAAAAACACTTACCTATACAGAAAAGACACAAAGTTAAAAATGATTTTGTATTGTTATTGCAAAATACCACTGGAAAACTGCTTTTTTTCTCAAAATACACCTAGCTTCATTATTTATGTTTGAGGTTATAAAGTTGGTGATTTTTTAGACCACCTCAGGGGGGTGGTTTAAATTTATAGCCCCCAGACGGGATTGTTTTGTGGCATTTGATAATAAGTTCGTTTATAATTTCCCTAAGTAACCGATTTTACAAGGAATAATTTACCTTATTTAATATCCCAAGTTCTTCATTACCCAATAAAGCAACTCCAATTTTGTCCAGAAAAACGACATATTGTGAAGCCGTTTTCAGCACAAAAAATATATTTATGAGGGCACTACGAAGCAAAACAAATATAAGTGAAGGTCCCTGATTATGCACGAAAAATATACCAAACAAAAAACCCAAAACGACTATATTAATTTATTTACAAACTGAAAGTAAAACATTGAGGTTATCTAAAAGCTAAGTCAAAAAAACTTTCCTTACTTAAATTTTAAAGCTTTAGCTTTCGTTAGTAGAGATTGATGCAGGCCAAGGTGCAAGCAGAGGTAAAAGATCCGAACTCGCTGTTTGTGATTGAACGCAGCGCTAATATTATTAAACTGACATTTCGACAGTGACAGAAATGTAAAAGAAACTTAAGGTTTTTAGTACATTTCATAAATAAAAACATTTTTTAAATAAATACAAAATTAATCTACTCCTTATTTTATTATTACTCATCTAAATCGTTGTGTGACACCAAGTATTAATTAAAAAAATTAATTAACAAGAGTAAGTTTTAATTAGAGTGACATAAAGGCCCAATGTTAGTTTATTCTACAGAGTGTTTCCTATTTAAACCCCGCGTGGGTTTAAATTTTTAAATTTTCTTTTCTTCTAAATTGAAAATTTCCTCTTAAATCCTACAAAGGATTGTGTTAAGATGATTATTCAATAAAAAAATTTACTAAAATTCTTCTTATAAATCAAACTATGTCCAAAACTCAAGGAGAGTTGGTTTAAAATACTTAAAACCAAAAATTTCACATAAACTTAAGACCGTTCTAAAATAGACTAAACCTTTTTAGTAAATCCCACCGTAAAAGTTAATTTTCGGTTTTATCAGCATTCGTATCCTTATCTCTATCGAGTCGACCTATCGAGCAGGTGTACTTTTAAACTAATGGCGAATGCGTAACAGCTCAGCTGATCAAATACGTGAAAACATCGTTTCGTACGCAGGGATGGTCGTGACGTTACTACTCCCTTATCGTACCTACTACCTGTCTAATGTTCTGTCTGTGTCTTAGCAATAAAGGGTTTTTCAATGTTTAAACGTATAAAAAATTTCGTGAGAAATGCAACAAGGTCAGGAGAGACTTTTGCAAACATCGCTTTTGTCCATCAAAAATAAACTTCTCCAAAGCTTGTCAGACCATCCACGTTTTAATGATGACGTCATTGACGAATTTAAAAATTGCGTCCCTTAGTTCAAACTTCTTTCCCGTTCGGTTTGAACTTAACTTTTATAATACCTCCCAATCACGCCAAAGAATTGTTTTTTCAGTGAAAAGTAAATTTTAAATATCTTATGGTTTAACCGCTCACTCTGTACCTTTCATATTTAATTTTCGACACATAAAATATGATTGATCAATTGATTGATGGTAGATGTTAAATCTTAAGATCTTAGATCTATTTGCTGTTAACTTGGAACCAATAAGAATTACGAGTTACATTGTTTGGTAAGGAAAAAGGTGTGATGGGCAAAGACTCATCAGTCTAAGAGTAGTGTGAGTACGTTTAAAGAGGTCGCTTTTTAAAATTGTTGAAAATATAATAGTAGATAGTGCAAGTTCTTTGATATTTAAAATAATCAATTAGTATAACTAGTGCAGTAGGTCAAATTTTTAATTTTTTTGTTAATTAATGAAACCATAAATATTACGGTAGGTATTGGAGAGATGTTTGAGACTAGATATACCTAAAATAAATTTCATGGCATTCTTGATTGTCATTTTTTAGGATTAGTGGATGCCTGTCAACTTGATTGGTTATAGTACAAGCGTTCGCAGTAAAAATTATGATGGATAGGTAACCCTCGCCATTTTTTGATAAGATGTGCATTTTCTCGTCCTGAATACGAAATGGACAATCCTGTACCTCAAAATTGTAGATAAGGACTCGGCACACCAATCCAAAGGTGGACAGTTTTAGAGGTCACGTGATGGATAGGGTAACACCCACCATTTTCACATATATGATGTAGTAGGACCCCCAGACCAAAAATCAACTGGTGTGCCGGACCTCATTCATGGATAAGGGTTCCGCACACCACTCTAAAAGTGGCCAGTCGATTTTTGGTCTGGGGGTCCTACTACATCATATATGTGAAAATGGTGGGGGTTATCCTACCCCCTCTAAAATTGCCCACCTTTGGATTGGTGTGCCGAGCTGTTATCCACAATTTTGAGGTACAGGATTGTCCATTTCGTATTCAGGACGAGAAAATGCACATATTATCGAAAAATGGCGAGGGTACCTATCCATAATAATTCATACCTTGAACTCTTGCTCTATTACTTGGTTGTTAGAGTTTCATATAAAGTCACGAAAAGTAAGAAAATTCTAAAAAATGTTAAAACTTCCCAATTTTACAAAATTTATTGTTTTTGACCCTGAAATAGTTCTTCAAGATTTAAACACGATTAAGATAATTTTAGTAAATGCGAAGTTATTTTTCTTACCGAAACTTTTCAAAATAAATTGGACTCAAAATACACATCTACAATAAATAAGATGTCACTTACGGAATTTAATGAAAAAATTCGTTCTTTTGAAATTTTTTCTAAAAATCTTTTACTTATAATTTCCCACACAGCCTATTATCTGTTAAAACCTTCTTTTGCTATTCCGCGTATCACATATATTCTACGATGCGCTCCCTGTTGGAGAGTGAGTAACAGCCTTAAAAATTTCGAAATCTTCTGAAATCAACTTTAGAGAAAATAACTTGAAGTTAAACTTCCAAATCAGTTCCATCAACCGAAAAGAATCTAAAAAAGAGAAGATCAAAAGATCTTGGGAGGAAAGAACGAAAACTTAAAATTGGATGAGTGTCCCACAAGGAACACACAAAAGGCCAAAGCGAAAGGAGAGACAATTAAACGATGTTTCGCCCAGGGTGACCAGCATGAGCTCATCAGTGGATTCACGAGTCACCCTCACACTCTGACTTCCAACTCTGAATCACTCACAAATAGGCATCGTTCCACATCGTACTTATTATAAGTCACCTGATACGGGTTCGTCCTGGCGTGTTAGTCTTTCCAATAGGAATATGCTCCTAAGATAATTATCGTATCAGGTGACTTATAATAAGTACATGCGGAACGATGCCTATTTGTGAGTGATTCAGAGTTGGAAGTCAGAGTGTGCGATAGTGTTAAATGATGTCTGGATTGAGGGTGACTGGTGAATCCACTGATGAGCCTACGCTGGTCACCCCGGGCGAAACATCGTTTAATTGTTTCTCCTTTTGCTTTGGCCTTTTGTGTGTTCCTTGTGGGACACTCATCCAATTTTGAGTTTTCGTTCTTTTCTCCCAAGATCTTTTGGTCTTCCCTTTTTTAGAAAATAACTTATTGTGCTTTAAACGATCTTGCTTGGAAACAATGTAACCTACCAGTAAAACTAGGGGGCTTAGGAATCCGTGACTCATCTTCTTTATGCTTTACTAACTTTTTAGGTTCAGTTTCAAATTCATCACATTTAGTATCGAGTATTCTTCCTTCGAATATTCTCAACTAACAAGATATATCCTTTTTAGAAGCTATAGCAAAATTTAAAAACTTAACTAATCTTATAGCCATCAATATTTCCGATTATAAATCACAGAGAGATTTTGACATTAAACTTTGCAAATTGAAAGTAGACCAAATGATTGCTAACGGAGATTCGAGATGCAGGGCTCCGCTTTTGGCTCTGCAGGAATATGAAAGCAATGCCTGGTTAAGAGCTCTACCTTCTTCTTCCCTGGGAAATTTTTTGGACGACTCGTCTTTCCGAATTTTTGTCTCACTTCGTGTCGGCTAAACATATGGTTGAGAAACACGTTTGCCCCTGCAGAAAAAAAGTTGACATTTATGGCCTTCACGGGCTCTGTTGCAGGAAAAGTGCAGGCAGGTTTTCTCGCCACAGCCAAATTAAACAAATTTTAAAGCGCGCTCTGGCCCTTGCAGAAATCCCTTCACAATTGGAGCCTTCCGGTGTTAGTAGGAGAGATGGGAAACGGGCTGACGGGGTGTCTCTGGTTCCCTGGAAAGCCGGTAGGGCTCTTTTATGGGATGCTACCTGCAATGATCAAGTCAAGGATGGCTGGGGGGGCAGCAGAGCAGGGTGAACAAGCAAAATTTTGTAAATACGGAGATTTAACTGATAGATTTATTTTTGTACCTTTTTATGTTGAGACGTTTGGTCCTTGGGGTGGTGACGCAAAAAAACTTTTATCAGAGATCTGCGGAAAAAATAAATTCTAAAAACGCAAAAAACTTCATTACTCAGAGGATCAGCCTTGCCATTCAACGCGGATATGCCGCAAGCGTCTGACTCTGTTCTGGAAGAGGATTTTGTTGTATAAGTATGCCTGGGTAGTGTGATTGTTTTTATGCTTGTTTTGTGGTTGTTTGTTTGTTTTAGCTGTTTATTATTTTTTATATTTTCTATTTTACTTTAATATACTATCTTATGACTAAAAAAAAAATTCATAATAATATGTAGAATGCACGCGTGCATATTAAAATGACTTAAATTTTCTTTCTATTCACTTTCTAAAAATAATGTGCTCTCTTTCAAGTAATTTAGATTTAGAATATAAAAAAAAAATATAGTCTGCTGTATAAGTTCCCGCTTTCAGCTCGGCTGGTCACAAAATTGTGGGAACCCACAAAAAAGTCGAATTTACAAAAGCCGAAACAAAATTAAATAGAAAATTTTATACCAGTTGTTTTAAGCCAATCAGATGCCTTGTTTTTGACAGGTTGCTATGGCAACAACCCGAATTTTTCGGAAATTTTTTCGGTCACGTGGCCTAGTTTAAAAATTAATAAGGGATAATTTTCGTGGCTTGACCGCTGTCACGTGCATATATCGGAATAGCAACAGAGGCGTAGGTACAATTTTCAATTCATTTTATGATATTTTCTTTGCGACAACAAAATTTAATATGACGAATACTAATTAATAAACAAAACAAAAAGATATTTACAGAAAAGATGTGTGGCGTAGAGTGCAAAGGGTGAGGAAATAAATCGGACAAAAGTTTTTCCTTCATTTTGTAAATATGTTTGGCTGAAATTATTAGTTGGAAATTCGCCATCTGACACCTCCAATAAAACTAATAATCGTGAATGTGTATCTCCTTGTCTTTATAACATGTCTAAGTTTTTAAAGCCGCAGTAGGCGTTAAAGATCTCCCCACTACTAACAAATGAATCGGACGAAAGGATTTCCGAATAGCCAGTTAAAACCCAAGTTCCTTGGTAGCTCAATTTGTAGAGCATTAGCCTGGTATTCTAGAGATACCGGGTTCAAAGCCTGGTCGAGGAAAAACTTTCGTCCGATTTATTCCCTCGCCTTTTGCCCTCTGCGCCACAAATCTTTTCTGTAAATTTATTAGGGCACTAAATTCAGCACACAGCCAACTTCGCAGATTTTATACAGACCGCTTCAAGCTACTGCGAAAATAGGGGGAATCAAGTCCAATTTACTCTCCGTGCCGTACGACCGAGGTGGATTCGAAGCACGCTGCAGTGTTATCTTTTGGAAATTAATTTTGTTTTATTTCTGCCTTGCTCGAGAAACAGATGGGTAAGTTCTTAATTGAAATAATACATTTTTAAAACCAAAAATGGATGTCTACGAAGTTGCCGAAAAAGTGCAGATGGTCAAATGGTCAAATCGTCATAACCCAACACACGTTCGATATTGGTCGAGGGAAAATTTGCATTTGTATTTTGACGTAAGAACACAGTATCCCCAAAAACTAAATGTTTGGGGGGGGGGTATTATAGGGAAACACGTAATTGGGCCATTTTTTATTAACGGCAATTGCAATTTGAATGGTCCTAGATACTTGGATCTACTGCATTATTCCAACTGCTAGGCAGTTGTTAGGTGTAAGATTTGGTGAAACATGGTTTCAACAAGATGGTTGTTCCGCTCACAATGTTGGCCTTGTTAGGGAATATCTTGATAATGTATTTCCTAATCGGGTTATAAGTACACGGGGAACTATTTTATGGCCAGCTCGATCTCCCGATCTTGCTCCTAATGACTTCTATCTGTTTTTGAAGAAGCTTTTCAAATTATCACCCCTAACATGCTGGGAAACGTTAGAAGGGTTTTTTATAGTAGGCTCGGATATTGTCTAACCGAGCAAGGAGGACTTTTCGAACATTTGCTTTAATTTTTTTTTGACTGGGAGAATCTTTTTGGTTTTTGGAATGTATTATTTTATTTTGAGAACTTGCTTTTATTTTGTTTCTCCTTATTATTTTCATTGTAACACGTCGTCACTGATAAATCTGAGCAGTTGACAATAAAACGCTCTTATTTATCAGTGACATAAAAATTTACGTATTTATCGACCAAATTCCGGTTTCATTGACTACGCTCCATACAGCACCGTGGTTAGAGGCGTACTAAATATCAAAGGAAAGTCATGCAAGTGGTGATCGCAAGCCTGAGTATTGGTTGCTTCACTGATAGGCGTGCGGTGTCTCTGCATGTACGTACACTGGCAAATTAGACTTCTTCCGCCCTATGTTCGCACTAGCTTGAAGCGGTCTGTATTTCCTACATAAATACTTACCGCGTTAAATTGTCATCACCTTTGCAAGAGAATAATTAATTTTCCCTTCCCTCTAGTAGTAGAAGATTATTAGAGTGTGAGAATATTTTGTTTTACTAGGGCAAAGGGAAAGTGAAAAAAAAACAAATTCAAACTATTTGAAATACAAAATACCTAGCGTCCAATATAACACATGTGCCTATATACCTATTTTTCCCTATCCTCTAGTACTATAATATTGTGTGATTTAAATAGCATATAATCAACTTTCAATCAAACCTTATTTTACTAGAGTACCAGGGAATTGTAAAAATAATAGATGAGTAAGTGTATAGCCACAATATAAGTAATACAGACCTTGAAAGAGTCAAAAAAGTAATTAAATAGCCACCTTATATTAAAACACCAAACCTCAAAGCAAAATAAAGGCTTGCCAAATTGTGAAAATTTGTATTTTTTTAGAAATAATTTTTGGTATAAAATTTTCGTAACCAATCTCCCGCAAGCTTCAATTATTCTCCGTAAATTTTTTCTCTGTTGCGAATTTTTATAAAAAATTCGCACCTCGAAAAAATTTTCGGAAATAATTCAAGAGATTCTAAGTAAAAATAAAACTTCCGAAACAAAACATCAACGAAAGTAAAAAACACAGAAAATAATGGATACGAATATAATTTTATAGAGTTTACTTGATCCTTAAAAGACACCAAAATAATTTAACCGATTTAATTAATTTAACCTTAAAATATCAGAATTACAAAAGTATCAAAAATAATTTTCTCGAAACGAAAAACATCCGAAACACAAATTGATAGAAAATAATATGCCCGATACTTAAATGAGCAGAAGCACAATCTAACCGAATTGCTATTGGGCATGGATTGCGGCGTTGACAAGTTTCTTTTTTTGGAAGATGACACGGGGATTCTTTTTATTAAACGATTTTATTTAACTCCACAGTTTCTGGCTGTCTATGGCTATCAAATTTTGCGATTCATTTTTGATACACTTCTCATGAACCGATTTTAATATTATGAAAAAAATTGGAGGTAGGAAGTGGTTGAGGGATGTAAAGTGGTAAACTAATACAATATCACAACTTACTTCGACTCTTTTCTGCCGTAAGCCTGGCAACGTAGCAATTGTGGCCAATTATTTTCTGTTCTTTTAAATTCTGACAAATTAAGTTTTTGCCAAATTTGGTTTCTGGTTTTTTATAGGGACTTAAAATTGTGTGACAAAATTATAATTTATCTTATATTCTACACACAGTTGTCTATATGTTATGAACAATAGTGTAATAAGTCTACACATATTTTAGTTACAGAATTCAATTAAAAAATTAGAGAGGTATTTTCTAACTAACATAAAAACCATAAAATATGACTTAGTTTAGCATTTTTCCAGGATTTAACAATGGCGCCAGCTTCCAAAACTTCAACGGTTCTTTTAAAAGACGACCAATTAAATATGGAAAAAAGTTTACTCAACCAAAGACTAATAACTAAAGAAAAACAAAATGAAAATTTTTACCCAAATGTAGACGTAATAAAGGAAACAGCCGCCAAGAAAAAAAAACAAACGTGTGACGTAAATAATAATGACATTTCAAAGGACGAAAGAAAGGAGTACAAATGTTTCTTTGGTACATTTCAGACGACTCTAAAATATCCCAACATAATCGGATTGGCAGTGTTGCATTTTATGGCCGTATATTCATGTATAACGCATGATTTTATCAATAAGCCAGAAATTGTTTTATACGGTAAGTCGCAAAAGCAAAACTATCATGTGTTTGTTTGTTTTGTCTCTATAAATCAACGGGCAGTTCAATTAGGTTGGTCAGATAAATCCGGAATAATGGATTTTTTGGGAGAACTATGTTTTTTTTCACAAAAAACTTATGTAGGATCATTTTAGGAAGGAAAAAACAGTTTCAAAAACTGTATACTATAGGGTGGCCAATAATAAACCGCACATTTTCTTTTAGGGTATAAATTCGTTAGCACTTCCAATTTTAAAAATTTTTCAGACTATAGGATGCTGTCACCAGGACTGACATTTCGCTGAAATTCAAAATGGTGGACGCTTTTAAAAAATGCCAATTTTTCGTCCCCCCCCTGTCAATTTTTTATGTGCGCCACTGTCTTTCACAACTAACGTCAGTTAAAAAGTCACATTCTTGACGTGTTCAAAAAGGTATCACTTGTTAAAATTGGTCATGAAATGCGAAAGATGTGATAAATTTAGCAAGGTGAGTTTTTGTCCTCTAAAAGATAAATTTTGTGTTTCAACATACAGTTCTACTATACTTTGGAAACATTAACAGAGATATCTTTGTGAATCAGTAGATTCCTGTCGCACCAGTACTCAAGGGAGTAGTTTTTTGATTTTGCTAAAACATGGATTTGGATCTATTGTCAATGTAATGTCAAAAACACCCAATAACTTTTAATAAGAGGCCAAAAACTCACTTTGTTAATTTTATGCCATCTTTCGTATCTCATGAACAATTTTTAAAAGTGATATCTTTTTAAATACGTCAAGGATGTGGCTTTTGAACTGACGTTAGTCAGAAAAAAGACAGTGGCGCAGACAAAAAATTGCCAGGCTGGAGAAAAATTGGCATTTTTTAAAAGCGTCCGCCATCTTGAATTGTAGCTAAATGTTAATTCTGGTGACAGTTTCTTAATAAATTGGACTATATAATCCAATTCTACGATGAGCGGATTGACGTAATTTTTGCCTCTGAAAACGTATTTCACTGTTGTTAACAGTTCGCATGTCAAGACCCAGAGGCGGGTGGGGCGAGGGCCCCCCCTTGCTCCCATGTTATGCCACTGGGAAAGTTCGAGTTACCAATTTATCGATGCTTTGGACTCTCTTCGGCAAAACTGCCTGCCGCAACGGTTGAAGTAGACGTTAAACAACGTAAGAGTGGCGAGATGGGATTCCAATATCCGTATTTGTTGTTTTTTACAACGGGCGCCTTAGATAAATCTCAACCAGGACGGACGGTAATCTTATTCCCGTTTTTTTTTCAGATGTGGTAGTAGGAGGTATAGGTGGATTTGGAATCACTGCTGGCGTTCACAGATATTGGACTCATCGATGTTTTAAAGCTAAGACGCCTTTGAAAATAATTTTGTTGTTGTGCTATTCTGTAGCAGGGCAGGTAGAGTATTTATTTTTACGTACAAGATAAGTTTAGGATGGAGGTAGAAAATAGGTCATTTTTAGGAAAGTTTGAACCAACAGTTAACCTTATTCGAAATCTGGGTAAAAATAAAAGTTAAGAGAAATTACACATAGAAAATGGGCAGTAACTTAGGTATTTGACTTTTTTTACTTGAAGTTTTAGAATTGGGAAAAAGTGGTTAAAGTGGTTGTTGTAAAAAAAGGAACAATTATAATTGAGAAAATTGCATTTCGAATTCAAAAAGTTAAAAATAACTTTTTGTGTCCACGTATTTAAGTCGTTTAAAAAAAACACGAAAAAAAAGTATTTTAAAAATAGGTATAAGTATTATTTATTAATATGTTACAAAAATCCAAGGTTTTCAAAAGTATTATAAAATTATATTACAATAAGATGTTAACTGCTAAAATTCAATATATTACATATAAAAATATATCGTATTTTAAGGTTGAAAATGTATTTTATTCAAAATTAAAAAATAATTTTATTTAATTTAAAAAAATGATTAATTACCAATAAATATCTCTTATTTTAAGATTAAATATATGTTTTATTAAGATTTATTAAATTAATTTATTAAATTTAATATTTTCAATTTTTTTTTGTATTTGCTTCGAAGTTTTTCATTCTCTGCGTTTGCGCTTTTCCCTGTATTTTTTTATTTACCCAAATATTCCTCTTCTTTTTTCTTGGAAAAAAATACCAAATTTAGTAAAATAAATGCATATAAAATCTAGCGATTAATTCATAAAAACATAATTCTTTTAAAATTTTACAAAAAAAATTACGAAATAAATGAGTTAAATATTAAAACATTATTCCTACATACATACAAGATTACAAAATAACGTTAAAAAATTGTCAGATTTGGATTTTGTCTTAAAAAAATACATTGACGGAATAATATCTAATTTCTCTATAAAGAATTCTTTTAATTGTTTTTTAAAACGAGTGTTACCGGTGTAAAATGTCTTTAAATTTTTTACTTAAAAGAAATAGTTTGTATAGGCATTTTATTTCCATATAATTTGAATCATGATGTACTTGCATTAGGAAAAAAAATATGACCTAACTTACGCAATAGAAAACGCTAAACCACATATTTTAACCCCTGAAATTTCCCACTGTCGATGTCGTCGAACGGTACGCCTATGGTAAATTTTAAACAGTATAATAAAGGACCTTGATCTGTTTCAAAACATACCTTGAAATTCTGCAAAAAGTTCAGGCATTTGCCAATCTTCTAAGAGTGTTTGCAAATAATTCATAACTTCTCAAACTGCTAGTTTTTTCTACGCACTTAATCTAAACTACTGTAGACCGGGTATAACGAAAGATTTTTTCAAGTTTTGGCCTTTGTCGGTCAAGACACATCCTCCGCGTCCCACGATTGAATATCGAATGTCACTTTTTAAAAATTTAAAATTTTACTGGCCTGATTTTTAAAATATTTTTTTTACTTGTTATATTTTATATTTTACGAAAAAATTGTAATAAAATTATTTTAGGTTTAAATATGTTCGAGTTTTATTTTTAAAAATATATTTAATTAAAAATACTTTCTTATGTATTGTTTTTTAAAATTTAATAAAAGCTGGAATTAAATTTCAAAACATTCATATTTTAAAGATATTCTGTAAAATATGTATATTTATTTTTAAAACACATGATAAAACTCTAAAATTGTAACAAATCTAATTTTAGATTTAAATATCTGGCAAGTATCTAATACAAAAATATATTTTAAAGAAATACTCGTTATATACGTTTTTAAACTTAATAAAATTATATTTAAACTAAATAAATTTTCTTTAAAAATCAATTTATTAAAAATGCATTTTTTTTTCGTGAATAATTTGCCAAATAAAACCCTCATTGGACAGGGCGCAAACATGCAAAAGTCTAAAAATAAACTTTTAAATTGTTTTTGTGTTCTACAGTTTCTTGTTTGATTTCTGTGACTTTTCACGGCTAAATATAAAAAACACATTTAAAATTTTTATTGGTAGTTGTTTAAAATATGTAAATCAAGTTGACCATAGGTTTGAGCCTATAACTATACAAACATCCATTTTAATTTTAGAATTCTCTGAAAGAATGGGTTAGAGATCACAGGGTGCATCACAAATACAGTGAAACAGACGCCGACCCCCACAACTCGAAGCGCGGCTTTTGGTTTTCACATGTCGGGTGGCTGTGCATGAGGAAACATCCCGACGTGTTAAAAAAAGGAAAAACTGTGGACATGAGCGATATCACAGATGATCCACTGCTTGCGTTTCATATAAGGTAAATATTCATTAATGAAAAATTTAGGTCATTCTCCACTGTTTATTAAAGAATCACCCAACATGTATTAACTGTCATCTTCAGAGGTTTACTAAAAGAACTCAAAAAAACTTATTATAATAATGATATTTTCTGAATATAGAACAGGCCTTTGTCTACCTAGAGGACCTGTATACAATTTTTGACAGTTATTGTTTTACCAATGGCGAGAAACTCCATTTGACAGTTGTTTTTTCATAAAATCGCTTTTAGATGCAAATATGAAAAAAACTTGAAGAGAGGGCAATATGAGTTACCCACCTCTGTTAAAAAAACAACTATCAAATGTATAGAGGGCCTCTAGGTCTACCCATCCATAAACAGTGGAGATTGACCTATTGGTTTTTTCATTGAATTAAAATCTCTCCATCAATGAACTACTTCTGACGTCAGTTCTCATTTCCCAATGCTGATGTCACAATCGCGCTTGTGACCTCACAAGTATAAAATATCTTTATTATTACGTGTTTTGTTACACTTCTTTATGTTTTGAGGTTAACCGATTTAGCTGAAAGTGTTTAAAAACAAACTGCCTTTAAATGAGAGAAAAAAAGTTTATAGAATTAATTAATTTTGAGGTTAACACTCAGCTAGATACAAAAACCGCTGCACTTCAGGGTTTATTCCATTTATAATTCACAGTATTGGTGGTTTCCACCTACCATAGAAATAAACGGGTTTAAGGAAGGGGCTTTAACCTGCGCAATAGGATCAACAAAGAGGGCAGTCATTTGCAACTACATCAGAGACAAACAGTTGGTGGGGTTTGTTATTCCAGCATTACACTGTTTATATCGGAACTTAAATTAAATTAAATTAAAATTTTTGTGGTGTTTCATAATAAAAAATGGTAAACTTTTGTAATTTGTTCTTTGAAGCTTTATCTAAAAGTTAGATTTTACAACTTTACTTTAAATTATTTATACCCACATAACAAAATTTAGATGAATATTGTATGGATATGATGTTGTCATTCAAAACATGTCCAGATGACCACGAGTGATTATCCACATGAGGATATCATATCCATGGTTCCATGGATGTCTAATATATATTCGGTGGATATGCATCAGTGCATATCTTTATGTGGATATCCATTACATATCCTAAAATATACCATGTATATCCATCTCGTGGCCATCTGCATATGTTTTGAATCACAAAATCATATCCATACAATATCCATCCAAATTTTGCTGTGTGGGTAAACACATATAAGGATAGGCCTCCTTATATGGTGATAACCTATTTATTTTTTACATTTTCTTTTAGGCACTGGATGTGGTTTAAACTTCTTTTTGCATTTGTTATTCCAACCGTTATTCCAGTGTTCTGGTGGAACGAGACGTGGATAACTTCAATTTATGCCAACTGCTTCGTCCGATACACGTGTCTGCTTAATTTTACTTGGTCGGTAAACAGTTTTGCACACATTTGGGGAAACAAGCCATATCAAAGGTAAGACAATTTCAACCTCCGAAACTTAACTGAAAGAAAATGTTGGTTCTGCTTAAAAGATAAGACTTTTTTTTTAAATTTTTTCTTTGATTGTGTAATAAAAGGGTGTAAATATTCCTCAAATGAGTTGTATTTCTCACTGGTTTTATGAGCTAAAATAATATAACAGAAATATTCATTATTACAGGGAGTTTTGGTAGAGTTTTGATGAACCTTAAAATAATTTTGTTAAATACCTGTTAAATTATTTTTAGATCTGCTAAAACACACTTATAGTAGGACACAGTGTTTGGTAAATTTAAAGACTGTAAAGAACTTTCATTGAAAGCAATTCACACCACCTTATATCTTCTACGCTTTACGCTTTAAACAATTATCATTTTTGCTGTTTTTAGGATAAAAATGGCTAAATAAAATCATATGCACGAGTTTTTTAGCAGTACTTCTTTTAAGCGCTTAAAAAACAGGGAAAACTTGAAAAATGTCAGTGTTTTATTCTAGAAGTCGAAAGTTTGGAAAGAAAGCTTTAAAATGTGTGAAAAATCATGGCATAAAAATGTGAAACACATAGCAAAAATTGCTTAAACAAAAATTATGCTAAAATATTTTAAGCCCTAAATTGTGATCATGGCTAATATAATATTAATTAATCAAAAAAAAAGAATGATCACCTACCAACTGCATCTTTTGCACAGAAATGAATCTAGTTGGTTGAAAAAAATAACCGAGTGGGTCCCGTTAAGCCTTCGTAAGTAAGTTAGTTTTGGATACGGAAGAAAAATAACAGAGGTATCACCCATTTTGCTGGTCTGTTAACGCTCTAATATGAAAACAAACTCACGCAATTGTAAAAAAAAAACACGTTTTATGCAAAAACTATCGGTAATTTTGATGCAATTGTGCACAATTACCCCCAAAAATAGACGGGCAAACGTCTTAAGAGCTGCAGAATTTGGCTGTCAAATAGTTATTTACCTAACAAGTGAGAAAAGTGATACTTTTCCGCAGGCGACGGCAGTTGCACAAACAACGCGGAGCGGAGTTCGGGCAAGCTTTCAAGGGCGGAAAAGACACTTTTTGTACGTGTTAAGTACGAAATTTTTTCTACTTAACATAGTCATTTACATTTTATTTTAAGTAATTTAAAAAAAAAATGCGTGCGGGAAAGACACAGGGTAAATCCATTTCCGCACGGCTTGCGGATAATTTAACTTCCCGCACGCAAATACGTGCGTAAAAGTGCATTTTTACGCACGCTGGTAGGAAAAGATTGTTTCAACGGCTTCTCATCTATAGTCGAACCAAATTAAAATAAAAGACAAAAAATTTTTTAACAGAAGTTTGATGACTGGAAATGATAAAGGGGCTTTTGATAAACGTTTTAAAAAGAAATGCTTGAGTGGGGCTTTTGCGGGGTGGATTTGGTGGGGGGAAAGGGGGAGAAAAATGGTATTATTGTGGTTTCCGGCCAAACTGAACGTCATAGAGTAAAAACATCAATACAAAAATTGTAGACGATGCAAAGTTCTACAACTTTTGTAAATGTCACTTTTTTACATAACCTCAAAATCTTCGAGAAAAATGCGAAAAATCGTAATATTTTTATTTTGTTTCTTATTTTTCATTTCCACAAAAATAATTGTATTTTTAAGTTTTTTTAAGATTTTTTTCTGTCCCAATCACTTTTTTTCAATCAAAAATTCTACTCAGGAAAATTCTCGTACTATTTTTACACGTTGCTCATTTTTTTTGTTTTGACATATAATTTTTGGTAGGATAATAAAAAATTATAGTTACAATTAAAAAACATGCTCAGAATTGCAAAAAAACAATTAATGGCTTTGGCAACAATGAATTCTTCAGCAATTGTTGATAATTTCCTTTAATTAAAAAAAAATCAACAACCGATTACAACATCTATTTACGCGGAAAAAATACAAGGAGAAGGTATTTAATTTGCTACGTTTATACGCGCCTAAAACCGGTTTTATATAAGAACGGTTTTAAATAAAGTCGCTTCCTCCTTCATTAAAATCGTTTTTTAACTGTCAATATTTTTACCTTACAGTTTCTTACAAATTAAAACATATATATTGTTATATTAAAAAATCTTTATATTACATTTTTTTAAACGCACATAAAACAACTAACTTGATAATTTTTTTCCGGTTTAAAATAAAATTAATTTAGTATTTGAAACTGTTCTAATGGTGTGTTTAGAACAAGCATTTTTAAATCGTCCTTTGTTTAAAAGCGCTTTAAGAGTACCGTATAAACAAAGTAATTGTTTGACCTAAAACTTTATTTTTGTACAGTATTGCTGTTTATATCTTATTTCGATTAGTAAAGTGTCATACATAAAAAAATTGTTTGTCATAGAATCTATTGGTGCATTATTTACCTTATAGTTAAATTTGAATCTAAATTGTAATTTTTATGCTTTCAAAAATAGTATATTTTTCTAAAATTTTACAATAGATAATTATATTACTGGCTCACGAAAAATCGTAAGGTATATTAGAGCTTATTAAGCTCGAATTTTTAACTAATTAATTAATTAAAATTATTAAAAAAATAATTTTTAATTATCTTATTTTTAATTTCCAACAAGAAACTAAAATTTTGAGCTATTTCCGTCCAGCAATTATTTCGATAAAAATAGAAAAAATCCGCCACTCATATTATCCTGATTTAAACAGAGTTTACAAAAAAAGGTAATAAAAAAGTTTTTTTTTAAAGGAAAGCAGTTTAGATAAAAAAATACATATTTACTAAAATGATAAAAAAAAAATTGCATTTTTTCCGTACAACTGAATGGTGTAATCGATTCTGGATTTTTTTTAAATTGAAATAAATTATAATACTGAAAAATGAAATGTTCGTAATGCATGTTTTTTAATTGTATCTATAATTTTTTATTATCTCACCAAAAAGTATATTTCAGAACAAAAAAAAGATGAGTAATGTCAAAAAATTATCGTTAAAATAAAAAAACAAATAAATATTGAAAACGACAATTGATTTTGCAATTCTGGCTTAACAAAGTCTCTAATAGATTACCTAACGATTATAGATAGAAAAAAATTACATTCCTAATAGACACGGACTTAAGATTCAAACTTATTTAGAAAGTAAAAAAAAATAACTTTAAATAATATATTAAAAAAATATATTTTAATTGTTAAAATAAAATAAAAAATAAGTGCACCAATCGATTCTACGAGAAACAACTTTTTGTTTATGTATGACACTTTATTAATCGAAATAAGATGTTTGTAGCAATACTGCACAAAAGTTTTAAACAAATGACGGTTTGAAAATGTTTGTCCGAGGCATATCATTAGAACAATTTTAAATACTAAATCAATCGTTATCTTAGTTGTTTTATTTGCGGTTAAAACAAATGCAATATAAGATTTTTTTAATATAACAATATATATGTTTTAATTTTTGGTAAACTGTAAGGTAAGAGGATTGACAGTACATCGACCAGCTGTTAGAAAACGATTTTAATGAAGAAGAAAGCGACTTTATTTCTTATATAAAACGGGTTTTAGGCGCGTATAAACGTAATAAATTAAATACCGTCTACTTTGTATTTTTTCGGTAGAAATAGATGGTGTAATCGGTTGTTGATTTTTTTTTAATTAAAGAAAGAAATTATCAAAAATGAAATTGTTACTAAAATTTTTTATTATCCCACCAAAAAGTATGTGTTAAAGCAAAAAAAATGAGCAACGTCAAAAAATACTATGAGAATTTTCCTGAATAGAATTTTTGATTGAAAAAGCAGTGATTTGGACCGAAAAAAATTAATATCTCAAAAATTTTTTAACCTTTTTATCTAAAAAAAAATTATGTGCATTAAGGATACAGACAGGTATATTTTCACCAAGTTTCATGAAAATGCAATTATTTTTGGGGAAATGAAAAATAATAAACGAAAAAATAAAAATATTAAAAGTGAAATTTACAAAATTTGTAGACCTTTGCACCGTCTGCAACTTTTGTATTGACGTTTTTACTCTATGACATTCAGTTTTGCCGAAAATTGCAATAATATCATTTTTCTCCCCCTTTCCCCCCACCAAATCCACCCCGCAAGAGCTCCAATTACGCATTTTTTTTAAAATCGTTTATTGCAAGCCCCTTTGCCAATTCCACTCATCAAATTGCTGCTAAAATTTTTTTATTTTTTTTTCGTTAAATGATTTAATTCGATCGGTCTACTACTTGGATTTTTAATTGTGTTTTGATTTTTAGAGAAATCCAACCAGTTGAAAACAAATTCGTATCTGTAGTTGCAATGGGCGAAGGATACCACAACTACCACCATACCTTCCCTTGGGATTACCGAGCCGCTGAGTTGGGAAGAATGCTTAATGTGACAACTTTATGGCTGGACTTTTTTGCCAAAATTGGTTGGGCCTATGATCTAAAAATGGCGTCACCTCAGCTCGTAGAGAAGACTATTAAGAAGCATGGGGATGGCACTTGGAACCAGCCTGGATATTAGGATTGATGTAGCTTTTTCTAGTATACAGGAAGTTGATTTTCTCATGTGATACATTGTGTGGTCATTAAAATAGTACTTAGTATTTTTAAAACATGTTAATTTTTTAGTAAAAGATTTCCTTGTGAGTAATTGCCTTAAAAACGACCTGATGGATGGATCAAATCAAAATATTGTATTTATATTTATCAATATTTTATTGTACTTAAATAAACATTTTAAATTTATTTCAATTATTATCCTTCCAATTCCTACAGGCCACACATAAGCGATTTTTTAAAAATAAACAAAGACACAGTTAAAAAATGTGTGTAGTTAAAATTTAAAGTAATGTGATCATTTATAAACCTTTTTTGAAAAAAGTTTTTTGCTATTGAACATAATTTGAAAAACAATCAATAAGAGAAATACATTCCTATTCGGTCAAATTTGCTATTTATATTTTACGAAATATACGTAAATGATCATTTGTTTTAAAAATTAATCCCTTTTTATCTTTTTATTAGTTTTATATACAGACCGCTTCAAGCTACTGCGAACATAGGGGGAATCAAGTCCAATTTACTCTCCGTGCCGTACGACCGAGGTGGATTCGAAGCAGGCTGCAGTGTTATCTTTTGGAAATTCATTTTGTTTTTATTATTTTGTTTTATTTCTGCCTTGCTCGAGAAACAGATGGGTAAGTTCTTAATTGAAATAATACATTTTTAAAACCAAAAATGGATGTCTACGAAGTTGCCGAAAAAGTGCAGATGGTCAAATGATCAAATCGTCATAACCCAACACACGTTCGATATTGGTCGAGGGAAAATTTGCATTTTGACGTAAGAACACAGTATCCCCAAAAACTAAATGTTTGGGGGGGGGTATTATAGGGGAACACGTAATTGGGCCATTTTTTATTAACGGCAATTGCAATTTGAATGATCCTAGATACTTGGATCTACTGCAGCAGCACATTATTCCAACTGCTAGGCAGTTGTTAGGTGTAAGATTTGGTGTAAGCTCCTAATGACTTCTATCTGTTTTTGAAGAAGCTTTTCAAATTATCACCCCTAACATGCTTGGAAACGTTAGAAGGGGTTTTTATAGTAGGCTCGGATATTGTCTAGCCGAGCAAGGAGGACTTTTCGAACATTTGCTTTAATTTTTTTTTCACTGGGAGAATCTTTTTGGTTTTTAGAATGTATTATTTTATTTTGAGAACTTGCTTTTATTTTGTTTCTCCTTATTATTTTCATTGTAACACGTCGTCACTGATAAATCTGAGCAGTTGACAATAAAACGCTCTTATTTATCAGTGACAAAAAATAAGAAAATTACGTTATAAAAATTTGCGTATTTATTGACCAAATTCCGGTTTCATTGACTACGCTCCACACAGCACCGTGGTTAGAGGCGTAATAAATACCAAAGGAAAGTCATGCAAGTGGTGATCGCAAGCCTGAGTATTGGTTGCTTCACTGATAGGCGTGCGGTGTCTCGGCATGTACGTACACTGGCAAATTAGACTTCTTCCGCCCTATGTTCGCAGTAGCTTGAAGCGGTCTGTATATTATCTGACATCTAGAACATTTTGTTTGGCAATGGATGCTGACTATAAAAAGACAATAATGTCTTGGAAGATAAAAAGCTAAATATCTTAGAAATTCTTAAAGATAAAGCGCCGTTGAAGATATGTATTAAAAGGGTTTAGTGAGGACCGTTCGACAATGTAAAAATTTACAGGGTGTTTAAAAAACGGTTATTTTCGTATATTTCGTAAAACGTAAATACCAAATTTGACAGCAATGCCTTAAAATATAGGAATATTTTCCACTTATTGATTTCTTCTTAAATCTTTCCAATTCCAAAGGCAAAAAAACTTTTGTTGCACATATTATTTTGTCTTTCTAGTATTTTTGAATATTTTAAAAATACCCGATGTTAATATATATATATATATATATATCCTAAAAAAAATAATGTAAAATTCTTAAATTTTTTTTTAACTAAAGGAAAGGAGATTTTGTTAAATTCCAGCATGCCGTTAAATTTTTTCCCTTTTTTGAGCTGAGGTTTGATGTATTACTGTTTATTTCCTATTTATTTTTTAAACTTTTTATTATTATAGATTAATTAGCAGTTATTTTTAGTCAAAAAATTATTGTAAAAAGAAAAGTAGTACTCTTGCATTATCTCTTAATCAAGGCCCACTAGACACGAGGAGGAAAATAAAATTCGTTGATTTTAATAGGAAAAGTCTAAAAACAACATATTTTAAAACCACAATTAAATTGTTTAAAGATAATAATTATAAATAAAAAATAATCCTAATAAAATCTTAACACTGATGTTTTGAATCTTCAAAAACCGTCATTAAATATCGCCCTTACAAAAAATCTGACCATTTTTAAACCCAAGTTCACAGTAACTACTTTTTTGTCAGATCAAATATGTATAGTATTACGCTTTTTTTGGCGCGTAAACAAACCTCTAAAACTTTTAACATCAAAAGCCATAGATAACCATGAAATATGTCGCTGTCACTGTTTATAAAAGTTCGACACTGTTTGAAGTTTATTGGTATGCGTATGCATAGCAATTTAGCTTCGCCGTAAGACTCGTTCTGCAGAATATCTTTAAAATATTAAATTTACAAAATTTTATTAAAAAAATGACGGATAAATACCAGGTGGGCCATAAAAAACCGGACAAAATGTTTTCCGTTATAACTTTCGAACCATACCACCGATTTTAATGCAATAAACTGCTCTTTGCAGGGAATTGAGCAAGACTTTGAGTAAAAGTATTTTTTTGTCCGATACCTTAAAATCTAAGATAGCGGAAAGAAACAAACTTTACCCTTCAAAAAGCCACGTTTATTATTATGTTACGGAAGATTTTTGGATTCTTTTATGAATTTGTAAAAAAGCTCTATTTCTGCCACGCAGAACGAGGTAAGAATTATTAAAATCGGTTTAGTTGTTCCCAAAAAAAAATAAAAAAAATTCAATCAGTGATTTATGGATTATGCGATTGCCGTCTCAGTTCTGTCTACATATATTTCCTCATAAATTCATTTTTATTAAACCGATTTTGACTAAATAAAAAGTCTCATGGCGAAAATCGACTGTTCTTTAACCACTGCTACTGAAATTTGGCGCCATCTTGAAAGCCAAGATGGCGGACAGAATCAAACTTGACCCATCAAAGAGGCTCGTTTATTCATATTTTCTGTAAACTTTTGAATATTTTTTTTTAAATTTGTACAAAAGTTCTACTTTCGCCACGTACAACAAGGTATAAATCTTCAAAATCAGTTTGGTAGTTCTCCAAAAATTAATTTTTGTTTCCTGTACTGTTTTCCAGATTATACGATTGCCTTCTCAAATTGATACTCAACCGATTTCAAAAAAATAAAAAGCATCATAGCGAAAATCAAAAACTCTTAAAGGATCACGTCCCCACTTTGAAACCCAAGATGACGGGCACAATTAAATTTATCTCTTCAAAGAAGCTCGTTTATTCTTAGGTTTCAAGCGCATAGCTAGGTACGAATCAATAAAATCGTTTTAGTGGTTCTCAAAAAATTAATTTTTGTTTTAGCCATTGTTTCCTCATAAACTCATTATTACTGAACTGATTTTGATAAAATAAAAATATCATGGTAAAAATCGATTTCTCTTTAAAGATCGTCATTGAAATTTGCCACCATTCAAAAAAGCCGCTCTTTTTTTTGTTGCGAGTAATTTTTTTACCTTTTTTTAATTTTATATTAATTTTTTACTACCACTAAATTGTTTTTAATGATTTGTATCTAGTTATAACCGGCGGAGACAGAGCTTTTTTACGAATTTAAAAAAAGTCGAAAAGGATCTCAAAACATAAGAATAATCAAGAGTCTTTGAACGGTCAAATTCGCTTTTGTTCGCAATCTTGCGTTTACAAATTACGACAAATTTGAATAGTGGTCTTTAAAGCTCAATGGACCTTTGTCATAATGCCTTTTATTAAATTAAAATCGGTTTAGTTATTATGAATTTATGAGGAAATTAATGTAGACGGAATTGAGAAGGCAAGCGAATATAATCTAGAAAACAGTGATGGAAACAAAAATAATTTTTCTAAGAACCACTTAACCGGTTTTAATGATTTATATCTCGTTGTGCGTGGCGAAAGCAGAACTTTTCTATAAAAAGTTTTCAGGAAATATGAATAAACGAGCCTCTTTGAAGGGTCAAGTTTGATTATGTCCGCTCTCTTGGATTTCAACATGGCGGCAAATTTCAGTAGCAATTGTTAAAAAACCATCGATTTTCGCCATGAGCCTTTTTATTTCATCAAAATCGGTTTAGTATTAATGAATTTATGAGAAAATGTATGCAGACAGAATTGAGACGGCAATCGCATAATCTGTAAAACACTGATTGAACATTTTTTATTTTTAATCAGAACCACTTAACCGATTTTATTGATTCGCACCTCGTTCTGTGTGGCAGAAACAGAGATTTTTTAAACATTCATAAAAAATCCAAAAACCTTCAGTAACATAAGAATAAACGTGGCTCTTCGAAGGGTAAAGTTTGTTTGTTTCCGCCATCTTAGATTTTAAGATGACGGATAAAAAATGTATTTACTCAAGGTCTTGCTCAATTCCCTGCAAAGAGCAGTTTGTTGCATTAAAATCGGTGGTATGGTTCAAAAGTTATAACGAAACACATTTTGTCCGGTTTTTTATGGCCCACCCGGTATATTAAGGGCGTTGGGTTTTTATTTTAAATGAGGCAATAAGTAAAAATCGCCACTTTCCAGAATTTTGGCGGGTGAGATTTTCTGTCGTTTCTGAAGAGAGACAATCCTGTGAGTCTAGAAGCATCAAGTTTGCACAGGATTTAGCGAGATATCGTAATACCATGAGCACTTGAAATTTTGCGCGATTTCAAATAGACTGATTTTCAAACATTTTCAGTGACAAATCTGGCCAGAAAAATATATTTAAAAAGGGATTTAGTGAGGGTGAATAAATAACAAAATCAATGAATAACTTTCCCTAAAAAAGGTAACCGTAGATCTGGATTTCGCACTTGTGGTGCTCATCAGTACGGTGCTAGGAATTAGAAGATGAAATGATGATGGAAAAATATGACACAGGATTCATGTAAAAGACAACCATCTGTCACATTGCAGAATCGGCAGATGTACCTTCATTTTGAAGGAAAATTAAGCGTCTCTACGGAGACCGATATAATTATCTTTACAGATATCCTAAGGTCTGGAGTTAATAAATTTAAAAAGTGATTTAGTGAGGGTGAATAAATAACAAAATCAATGAATAGCGAGCTTTCCCTCAAAAAAGGTAATGGTAACCGTAGATCCGGATTTCGCACTTGTGGTGCTCATCAGTACGGTGCTAGGAACTAGGAGATGAAATGATGAAATGATGATGGAAAAATATGACACAGGATTCATGTAAAAGACAACCATCTGTCAAATTGCAGAATCGGTAGATGTACCTTCATTTTGAAGGAAAATTAAGCATCTCTACGGAGACAGATATAATTATCTTTACAGATATTCTAAGCTCTGGAGTTAATAAATTTAAAAAGGGATTTAGTGAGGGTGAATAAATAACAAAATCAATTAATAGCGAGCTTTCTCTCAGAAAAGGTAATGGTAACCGTAGATCCGGATTTCGCACTTGTGGTGCTCATCAGTACGGTGCTAAAAATTGTGAGATGAAATGATGATGGAAAAATATGACACAGGATTCATGTAAAAGACAACCATCTGTCACATTGCAGAATCGGCAGATGTACCTTCATTTTGAAGGAAAATTAAGCGTCTCTACGGAGACCGATAAAATTATCTTTACAGATATCCTAAGGTCTGGAGTTAATAAATTTAAAAAGTGATTTAGTGAGGGTGAATAAATAACAAAATCAATGAATAGCGAGCTTTCCCTCAAAAAAGGTAATGGTAACCGTAGATCCGGATTTCGCACTTGTGGTGCTTATCAGTACGGTGCTAGGAATTAGGAGATGAAATGATGAAATGATGATGGAAAAATATGACACAGGATTCATGTAAAAGACAACCATCTGTCACATTGCAGAATCGGCAGATGTACCTTCATTTTGAAGGAAAATTAAGCGTCTCTACGGAGACCGATATAATTATCTTTACAGATATCCTAAGGTCTGGAGTTAATAAATTTAAAAAGTGATTTAGTGAGGGTGAATAAATAACAAAATCAATGAATAGCGAGCTTTTCCTCAAAAAAGGTAATGGTAACCGTAGATCCGGATTTCGCACTTGTGGTGCTCATCAGTACGGTGCTAGGAATTAGGAGATGAAATGATGAAATGATGATGGAAAAATATGACACAGGATTCATGTAAAAGACAACCATCTGTCATATTGCAGAATCGGTAGATGTACCTTCATTTTGAAGGAAAATTAAGCATCTCTACGGAGACAGATATAATTATCTTTACAGATATCCTAAGCTTTGGAGTTAATAAATTTAAAAAGGGATTTAGTGTGGGTGAATAAATAACAAAATCAATGAATAGCGAGCTTTCCCTCAAAAAAGGTAATGGTAACCGTAGATCCGGATTTCGCACTTGTGGTGCTCATCAGTACGGTGCTAGGAATTAGGAGATGAAATGATGAAATGATGATGGAAAAATATGACACAGGATTCATGTAAAAGACAACCATCTGTCACATTGCAGAATCGGCAGATGTACCTTCATTTTGAAGGAAAATTAAGCGTCTCTACGGAGACCGATAAAATTATCTTTACAGATATCCTAAGGTCTGGAGTTAATAAATTTAAAAAGTGATTTAGTGAGGGTGAATAAATAACAAAATCAATGAATAGCGAGCTTTCCCTCAAAAAAGGTAATGGTAACCGTAGATCCGGATTTCGCACTTGTGGTGCTTATCAGTACGGTGCTAGGAATTAGGAGATGAAATGATGAAATGATGATGGAAAAATATGACACAGGATTCATGTAAAAGACAACCATCTGTCACATTGCAGAATCGGCAGATATACCTTCATTTTGAAGGAAAATTAAGCGTCTCTACGGAGACCGATATAATTATCTTTACAGATATCCTAAGGTCTGGAGTTAATAAATTTAAAAAGTGATTTAGTGAGGGTGAATAAATAACAAAATCAATGAAAAGCGAGCTTTCCCTCAAAAAAGGTAATGGTAACCGTAGATCCGGATTTCGCACTTGTGGTGCTCATCAGTACGGTGCTAGGAATTAGGAGATGAAATGATGAAATGATGATGGAAAAATATGACACAGGATTCATGCAAAAAAACAACCATCTGTCAAATTGCAGAATCGGTAGATGTACCTTCATTTTGAAGGAAAATTAAGCATCTCTACGGAGACAGATATAATTATCTTTACGGATATCCTAAGCTCTGGAGTTAATAAATTTAAAAAGGGATTTAGTGAGGGTGAATAAATAACAAAATCAATGAATAGCGAGCTTTCTCTCAAAAAAGGTAATGGTAACCGTAGATCCGGAATTCGCACTTGTGGTGCTCATCAGTACGGTGCTAGGAATTAGGAGATGAAATGATGATGGAAAAATATGACACAGGATTCATGTAAAAGACAACCATCAGTCAAATTGCAGAATCGGCAGATGTACCTTCATTTTGAAGGAAAAAAAGGAGTTAATAAATTTAAAAAGGGATTTAGTGAGGGTAAATAAATAAAATCATTCTAGCACCGTACCGATGAGCACCACAAGTGCGAAATCCGGATCTATGGTTACCATTACCTTTTTTGAGAGAAAAATATATACCTACACATAACAAAAGACTTTTTTCTTACGCAAACGTTTTGGGGCAAGTAAAAATGCCAATTTTGAAAAATATACGGGGCAGGAGCCAGTTAAATCTATTAAATTGGGACAAACAGTTTTATTTTATTTATATATATGGTTAATGCAAGTTTTTTTGCCCTACCTTCTATAACTTAAATCGGTTTATAAGTAATGTTTAAAATACACAAATATAGTCCTTTTTGTTATTTATAGTTGCTAGGGATCTACAACCCACCTCATTCTTCTACTATTATTATTTGTAAAATAGAGTAAAAGTTTTAGCGCCCTCATAAATTTATAGAAGATATTTGTAGCGTAGAGGGCAAAGGGTGAGGGAATAAATCGAAAAAAAGTTTTTCCTCAACCAGAATTTGAACTCGGGACCTCCATAATACGTGTCTCTTCCCACTCATGTCCTCGGTAGCTCAGTTGGTAGAGCGTTAGACTGGTGCTCTAGTCCCGGGTTCAAATCCTGGTCGAGGAAAAACTTTTTTCCGATTTATTCCCTCCCTCTGCCCTCTACGCCACAAACCTTTTCTGTATTATTATTTGTGTTTTTATATAATAACTAACTGCTCTTTAATCTTTTTGACATTTTATTTTACAAAAATGCAAAATGTAGTATTAGATCTAAGAATCTACCTGTTTGTAAAACTTTCTATAAATACCTCTGTTGCATCCACCATTATTATTATGTCAACTATTAAAATTAGTACTTTCATATCCAAGTCGATATTTTTTAAAAATCCTTGAAAAATAATGTGTACCTCTAACTAGCTTGTTATATTTTTCCATTTATTACTATTTTCAAGTTGTTATTGCATAAAAAGTTTTTATTCCAATAAAGACCTTATTACACTAATTTGTATAAGTTCCATGCTAGGAAAACGATAACTAACCTACATTTTTATAATAATGCACATTTTCATTATTTAACAAACTTTTGACAATCAATAGTCCACTTCACATTCAACTTCGAATTTGTTCAAACTTTTTATAAATTTGTAGGTTAGAACATTGAATTTTTGGGCAGATTTACTTTGATTTTAAAGATGCTGCTTTCTAATCTTTGGAATTTGATCAGAAATATATGCTTTGATGCCTATGGTGCTTCAAATGCCCAACAAGACTATTTAAAAAAAAAACATTAATTTTTTTAACAACTCAACAAATTAAAACCTAAAAATTTGCTAATGTAAATGCTTATAGTAGGGCAGATTTTGGGATTTCTCGTAAAAGTTTAATGGCTGGAATTGTCCTTTTAACTGAAGCTCTAGAGGCATTAGCTAATTACAAAAAAAAAAATTAATGCACACACGCGCGCAAGGGGGCAGGGGGGAGTTTTAAATTTGTTATTTGTAATGTTTCACTTTATAATTTATTTTTCAAAAAACTACTTAACTCATTTAAATGAAAATACTGTCGATTGAAAGGTAATAATTAACCGCAAGTTTAATTTTTAAGTCTTCGAAATTAGTCCCGGAGGTAACAACAAAATTACAAAGTTTTGATTTAAAAATCAAAACTAAAAATTAAATTTTTAAAATCTAACTGTACTGTAGCTAAACAATTTTAATAAATAAGTTAGAATACAATGAATATAATTTTAATTATAACTAAAGTATACTACGTAAAAATGGCATAAAAATCTTCAAAAGATTTCTTTTCATATTTTAAAAAAAATATATTTTTTGTCTTGAGACCATCACATTTTCCTTATTTTTATGCAATTGGTTCTCATTTAAAAACAATTTTTTCCTGTTGAAATAAAAACCTATTTTTATTCAGAAATATTTTTTTTGGCTTACCGTTAGTTAGCCAAAATAAAAAGTAGCCACAACATTGACCCTAATGACCTTGTGGTTGTCTACATGTCGCCAAACTAGAAAAATAGAAAAAAATTATTTTTTTTTTAAAAAAGCACCATTTTCAAACTCTCCCTATTATGAATGCATTTTTGATAGGTGATTCTGGTTGTGACTATGAACTCGTTACCTCTAAGGCCGGAGCTTTCAAATGATGTATAGAATAATATACGGTTCTATTAAAAAAAATTAGTTTTAGAGGGTTAAACTCCAAGAAAATTGAATTTATAGGGATTCTGCGTTTTTCTTGGGCGGATGCCTTATGTTAAATAGATTTTACGGTACGTGGCTGCTACCGCAAAACATTTATTGCGATTTTTTTTTTACAGCGAGGTTTTCTACCGCGTCATCGTATACAGCGCAAAAAATTTACATTTACCGCGAATGGAGCTACCAGCGAAATAATTTGCAGCGCAAGCAAATACAGCGCAATGCACTTATCGCGAAATACTTTAAGAGCGCCTTCAATTACCGCGACAAAAAAAACGCGCATATATATTATAGCGCAAGACTTCTACGGCCAAGAAAGTTACCGCGCTCATTAAGATACCGCACACCACCAGGTATCGCGAAATTTAAAAAAAAAATTTTTTTCATGCTTTGCAGGCGTGTTATTTAATTTTAAGGCTAGAACTAGAACGTTAGTAAAACTTTTTTTAAGCTATTTTGATCCTGAATATTCAAATCCATATTACAACGTTGTCATAAGATGCCGTTGTTAATGATCTAACCAAACAAGGTTGTAGGAAGATCAAGAAAAAAGAGCAATTAGTTTTCTTTCTGCCGAAAAATTTGTTTTTTTTTTAAATAAAAACTGGTTTTTGTTTATATGAAATTGTTTTATTTTATTTTTTCAAATTATGACAATATAAAAGCTTTGTTCTTTTTCTCGTTCTTAAGGACACATAACACTGAATCCTTAACTTAAAAAAAACAAGTGACATCAAACTTTTAATATTTTACTTTCTAAATAAAATGGGCAACCAAAAAAATTTAGTAACTCAAAAGAACCTATGTCATACCATCCAAAATTAGAGCTATCGGTGCCGTTGCTAAAAGTAGCAATTAGATCCTTGAAAGTTGTAGACAATGCTTGGTTTACAAGTGAAAGGTTTTGGACTTCCATTATCTTTATTTGTAATTTTTCACAACGTTTCGACTGAAGATATTACATCAGTTGAAACGTTGTGAAAAAGTACAAACAAAGACAATGGAGGTCCGAAACCTCTCACTTGTAAATTAGGTAGGTACTTATCGAAACACAAAAAAAAGTAATCTATATTTCTCATGTTTTAACATTTTTGGTTCCAACACAAAAACATATATAATATTACAGAACTGTTTTATTACCCATTATTTAATACTGAAAAAAAACTAGCAATAATTTTGATCTTATTAGGACTCTCTGCGTGCTCCCAAACAAGAGAATAAAAGTTGGACAGAACTTTAAGATGTTCTAAAAATATAGGGTTTTCTGAGAAAAAAACTTATAGAGTATATATGTATGTATATATAATACCCTCACTCTTATATCGTTATAGAACAGATATGCCTTATTAAATATATATTTACCATCGTACTCCAAATATCCTCTGACAGTAGCTCCGGGGAATGGGCTTGCTGAAAAAAATATTTTTTGCACTTCAGGAACTAAAATGGCACTTTTCGTCCCGGGGACTAAATTATTTGTTGAACCATGCAAATTTTAATGTCATGGGATTTCAGAATAGCATATTATTATGTATGTGTCAAAATTTTTTGTAAATTGACATTTATACGTACAAAATCTGACATTGAATTTTTATTGATTTTTAATTTTTTGGTTTTTAACATTTTTCTCCAAAATTTTGGTAAAAACAGGAGCCAGAAAAGCCAACGACAACACAACATCCTTATTATTTGAATTTCTTTAAAGTTTACCTACCTCTCTAAAACTAATTTTTTTTTCATTTTCGTTCATTCCATTCAACCGTACACCTATATACATATAATGTACATTGAACATTTTTTAAATAGTCTTGGATTCTAACCGACTGAAATAGATACCAAAAATCCATTTTTGAATATTTATCTGTTTGTGTCTCAGCATCAAGTAAAAACCACTAAACTGCACTACTGCATTTGTTGGGCTCCTGGGAGATACATATATAGGCTTTATTTTATCAAAATCGGTTTACGGGAACCAAAGTTATGATTATTTAAAGGAAAAACACGGGAGAACACGTGTTAACCCGCTGGCAACGGGAGGTGGATAGAGTCGGGGAGGGGCTAGAGGATGGCAGGAACAAGACAAAAACTATTAAAAGCAGTTTTGATTGGTAACACCTTCCATAAGACACTATTTTTTTTTAAATTCAGTTTAATACCTAGTTTGTGCACAACAAATTTCAAAAGAAACTAGTACACATGCAAAAAACCCGACCCCTTTGCCCCCCCCCCTCTTGCGCGGGTTTGTAATACAAAATATCTTTGTAGTAATTCCCCTGAAGTTTCTCCAGCATACCGCAAAACCAATTTAACATAGGGGATCCACCCAACAACAACGCAGAATCCCTATAAATTCGATTTTCTTGGAATTGAACCCTCTCAAACTCACTTTTTTTCATAGCACCGTATATTATTTTATACATCATTCGAAAGCTCTATCCTTAGTGGTTAAGACTCTATAGCCAAAACCAGAATCACTTTTTAAAAATTCATTCAAAATCGAAATAGTTTTAAAATGGTGCTTTTTCGAAAAATCATTTTTTTTCCATTTTTCTAATTCGTCTAGTTTGAATCCGCCATATTGAAATTTTAAAATCTGTTTAAAAACTCCCCTTCCCGAAAAACCCCCCTCCACTTCCCTCGTTAGAGGGAAGTGTGTACCTAATAATACCATGTTATTGTATTGTTACTGGAATTATAAACGCGTACCAAATTTGAACACGCACCCTTAATTTTTATATTTGTACTCTTAATCATCCATTTTGAATCCACCATATTGAAATTTTCAAATATGATCAAAAATTCACATTCCCCCTGATGTATGCCAATTTTGATTGAAATCCAACCAACTACATCTTTTTCCCCCTCCACTTCCCTCGTTAGAGGGAGATAGGTACCTGAACCACCACATTATTGTATTTTCACCGGACTTATACACGCATACCAAATTTGAACACAATCGGATGTGTATAAGTTAGTTAAAATTGGTTAACAAAACATGACCCAAAATCGTTAATCTTGAATCCGCCATATTGAATTTTCAAAATCTGATTGAATTCGTCTCCATCCCCAAGTGCCCCAACATACCAAATTTCAACGAAATCGGGCGTACTTCAAGAAGCTTCACTCCACCTCCTTCGAGTAGGGGGTAGCTGTCAATTTCATCATACTATATTCTTGTGTTGTTACCACCACCATATAAGCGTGCCAAATTTGAAGCCAATCGGATGTCGGAAAATGGGTCAAAATTCAGTTGCAAGATACCAGCCAAACAAGCATGCATACATTGCAAGATAAATAAAAGCTTGTAAAAATTAAAGAAAAGTTGAAGACGACGAAAACTCTCAACTTACGGATTATTTTTAAAAACGTATACATATTACGTGTCACGCCAAACTTGTACCACTGCATCATTACGACTTCTATACAAAAAGTGCCAAACTCGCAGTTTGTAAACGTTTTGGCGTATTATCTCGGCACAGAATAAGTCCTCTCAGAAATATTTTATAATAATATTACATTTATTAAATTATATTATACCTATTTTTGACAAAAGAAAAATTCTATCGCAGCAAATAGACAAATTGTTATGGGTTATTGGTTAGGTGGTTAATAATTTGATTACTTGTAGTTATAGAGTTACTAACGGAAAGTCCTGTAGCGGTAAATAGAAAAATCACTAATGGTTAATAGTCCTTTGGTTAATAAATTTGATCACTTGTGGTTAGAAAGTTACTTGTTTACCACAGATATAAACTTATATTAAAGTTAAGTGGGTAAATATTAATGACAAATAAAAAGTTCACTTAGAGCCAATAAGAAATCGCTAAATAAATAAATAAAAATAATTTATTTGCAACAAGTAAAAGGATGTATCACAGAACATTTATCACCAAATCAAATGTGATTGGGAAAAGGAACCAAAAACAATTAAAATTGATCTAAGTTTGGCCCCTTAAGGGCTACATAATAAAATATAATAAATACATAATATAAAAAAAATAAAATTTAATACCTACAACAGAAAGCTTTAATGATTTTACCAACTAGAAGAGTTATTACCCCTATGCAAAAATGCTATTATCTGCTAATATAATATATAAAAGCAAATAAAAAAAAAACACAAATAAGATAAAATAACTTTACAAATTATAAAAAAAATCTATACAATTATCATAATAATTTAAAAAAAAAATAGTTTAACTTAGTTCTCGCTTTCTAAACAAAGTAATAGGATTTTAAAATAAAAACTGAAAATAGCTAAGGGCTAATAAGTTATAGCCAAATGGGTGGATCTGCTTAAGGTAACTGAGTTGTGTGTTTAGGGTAAACAGAACTGTTCTTTCGAAAGCTGTCCCACTTGAAAAAAAGTAGGTCTACTAAATCCCCCTAAACAAAAAAACACACAAACAAATTTTGGGATACCTACTAAGTATACGTAGTTCAATTAAAAATCTCAGTTTTTTTTTAACCTTGTAATACACGATTATATAGGCAGAAGTAAATAAATATGACAAGAATAAAAAAAAAACTTTCATGTAATCTTCAGAGATGTAGATATAATTTAATTTTATTTGAAAAAAAATATCTAATATCATTTAATCACCGGTATCACAATGTTACTACGTGCGTTAAAAAATTTAAAAAAAATAAGTACACACTTCAATTTTTCCCACATGAGTACTTTTTTTATAGAAAAAAAGTAAATAGTAAACTTAATAGTAAGTACGTATTGTTTTTAGGTACGGTAGGTAAAAAAAAATTAAAACTAAGCGTCCAGCAAACACATAGCTTTATTTAATCATATATATATTTCGAATAAAACTGCCAACTAACTTCTTAATAATATATTTGCCAACATTAAAATAAAAATTATTTTGGGTGGAAAAGCAGTGGCGCACCGAGGAGGGAGGGGTTGGGGTTAAGTTTTTTTTATTATTTATCCTTAACCCCCCACCCCATCGAAGTCAATTTCTGAGTGCACCACTGTGAAAAGTATCTTTCCTTTAAACGTCAATAGTAATCTTCTAACGTAGATGCGTACCAACGACCTTGCAATATTTCCTCAAAAAAAGAGGAAGGGAAAGAACCCTACATAAATTACATTGAAAATGGCTTTCGGCTAAATGTCATAATTTTTTTATGTGTTGTAGTACTCGATAAACAAGGCAAAAAAATAAGAAAAACGAGATAGGGAGTAGGATTACTTTCTGAGATATGGAGCTTTAAAATTGACGTGTTTTTAGGCTATGTTTCTGGACATGGTACAAGTTTTTTTCCACAACTTTGTTAATTACCGCCGAAATAAAATGATTCGAAGCTCTATTTGTCGGTATGAAACACCCCTTCCACCCATATAAAATCTTTTTATATGGCTTCTTTGGTCCCACCAGAAAAGTTACTGATTTGTAGGTTTTAAAAAAGAAAGAAAACAACCATTTTTTTAAAAACTAACGGCCAGATTTTAAAAATTTTCAAATATGTCATTAAAAATAATGCCACTTGGCTAAAGAAAAAACTTTTAGCTTAAGTGGTATCATAAATGTCAAAAATGGTAGGCGCCTTTAATGTTTTTTAATATTTTTGATATTGGAGAAATACGAAAATTGAATTTAAATATATGATAAGTGGTTATAAAAACTTTGTATGAACAAATCCAATCCAGAAGCTTAATACCAATATGTACCATTTAGTACCTGTGTTTGACCAATCAAATTGCTCGTGTGGTACATGCTTTTAGGCTAACTTGGGGTCGCCGGTAACGAATTTGATAACATTTTTCCGGTTACTATTGCCGTTTTTCTACGAGAAAAAAAAGTAGGTAGTGTTTTTTCTACTTAAGTGCGGTTGGTTTTTACGCATGCATTTGCATGCAAAAAATTAAAACTCTTAAGATATTTTTAATATGGCGGCATGCGGCGGCTTTGTATTTTAAAAAAAATCAAGGTAGGCTTGACAGCATCAAACCTTTGCCTAAGAAACGATGTCATTTGCTGTCAGATAATTTTACGCATTCTATTGGGAACACAGTGCAAACAACCGGAAAAATGTTATGATATTTGTTACCGGCAAACCCAAGTTAGCCTAAAACCATATAACACATGACCAACATATTCGTATCAAGTTTTAAATTCAATTTGTCCAGAAAAAGTTCGTATAAAGTACACATAAGTTATTTTAAATCACTTTTCGTATTTCACCAATATTTCAAAAATATTAAAAAGCATTAAGGGTAACTACCATTTTTCCAATTAATGGTACCACTCAAGCAAAAATATTTTTTTAGCTTACTAGCGTTATTTTTATTAACATATACAAAACAAAATTATGATTGTTTTCCACAAACCAAAACTACACTTTTTTGCACTCGATGCGCGTTTCGCTAACAACGTTAGCATCATCAGGAGACGATAAACAATGAACTAAATTAATCTACGCTCTATCTTATATGCAATCCTTTAGTGGGCGGAGATAAGACTAATAAATTGTGATTGATCACGATTTTTAATCCTATCTCCACTCAACCAAAGAATAAAGTGTACTAAACGGGATGGGTCCTCTATCTTTATTTAAACTATTTCTGGATTTAATGATTTCCATACTTTCATATGCATTCAAAAGTCTTTTGTTTGGTACACTTTTTAGAAGTCTTAGGTTATCTAATGTGAATCTATGATTATTTTCAAAAGCATGCTCGGCCACACTTGACTTTTCTGTTCTTCCGTATTTTAAGTGTGCTAAGTGTTCTTTAAAACGTGTTTGAATAGAGCATCTCGTTTGGCCAACATATTTTTTGTCACAATCCATGCAACTAATTTCGTAAATTCCACTTTTTTCTAGACCTGTAGTTTTATCCTTGGGATTTCCTAGTAAGCTTCTTATTGTGTTACCATATTGATATACTAATTTAAGACCGCTGTTATTAAATACTTTGTGTAATCCTTTCGTATAATTAGGATTATAAGGAATTGATACAAATTTTGAGTCGCAGGTATCTTTTCGTCTGAAAAAGGTAGAATTCCGAAAGGTCTTTCGAAAAGAATGTCTATCTATCAGCTTACTTATTAAGACTTCGTCGTAACCGTTTTCGCCAGCTATATTCCTAATCCTATTCTTTTCTGCTTCAAATCTTTCTTTGTTTAAGGGAAAATTTACCAATCTATATGTTAAAAAGTGCAAACTTGCAAGCTTATGTTGTAAGCAATGAAAAGAGTTATTTGGAATATACCTGTTGGTGGCCGTGCCTTTTCTGTATAGGTCAAAGTTCAATTTATTTTTATTTCTTATAACTAAAGTGTCTAGAAATGGCAGTGTACCGTTGTTCTCTGTTTCATAAGTAAATTTAATAGTGGGAAATTTGCTATTTATTTTTTCCATAAAATTTTCAACACTAGTTACTTTAGTGTTGAATACTGCAAACACATCGTCTACATACCTGAACCATACTCTGGGGAAATACTCAAATTCTTTACTTATATCTGATTCAAATTTGCTCATAAATAGGTTTGCGATAAAAGGTGATAAACTATTACCCATTGTGGTTCCTTCTAATTGCTGGTAGTAGTTATTTTTATATTGAAAGTAATTTTGATTCATGCAGAGTTTTGTTAAAGATTGGTAAAGGTATTCTAAAGTCTGTTTGACTTCTAGATTGTTTTTTCTTAGTAGTTCCTCCAGGTATTGTAAGGTATTGGGGATCGGCACACTAGGGAACAACGAACTAACATCAAACGAGATTAAAATTTCACCTTCTTGGAGTGAAATATCTTTAACTTTGTTGATAAATTCAAGGGAATTATGTAAAAACTATTAAAATCTGGCCGTTTATTTTAAAGAAAATAAAAATATTATTTTTTTTAAATACCGTCATTTTCTTTCTTTTTAAAATGTACAAATCAGTGACTTTTCTGGTGGTACCAAAAAACCCTTATAGAAATATTTTTACATGGATGGAAAGGGTGTTTCATTCAGGATAAATAGAGCAACGAATCGTTTTATTTTGGCGCTAATAAACAAAGTTGTGGGAAAAAAATTTGGACCATGTCCAACAATATAGCTTTAAAACACGTCAACTTTAAAGCTCCATATCTCAAAAAGTAATCCTGCTCCTTATCTCGTTTTTTTTTTATTTTTGTGCTTTATTGATCGAGTACTACAACATATAAAAAAATTATGACATTTAGCCGAAAGCCCTTCCTAATATAATTTGTGCAGGGTTCTTTCTGGCCGTCCCATGGGAGGCCCATATCTGTAGCCTCAGTGGGTTTTGCTTCCAACGTGGCTTTCCTGATTACATCTCTATCTATATAATAGATCTTTAAATTTTATCTCCCTCTATTTGTCTGTCTGTTTGTTTGTTCAGTATCACGCAAAAACTACTAAACGGAAATAAAAGTTACACAGAAAAAAGAAAATCTTCCCTGGAGAAACGTACTTTTATTGAAAACATTGTCTTGACCCAAAAGCGAAAGTCTCCGCCAAAAATGATTTTTTTTTCATGTAAGAAAACCACTTGTTTTGTAAAAAAAATATTTGTTTTGGAAATTTTTTTTGGTTTATAACAAACTATCTTTAGAGAAGAAAAAATGTTTTTGAAACAAAATATAAAATTTCTTATTTATATTCTTTTAGCAGAAAAAAAGCTCTACTTTCATCAAGAACTTTACTTAACTTAATATATTGGAACTTCTCTAAACGAAAATAACAATTTAGTTTTAAAACAAGACAATTACATCAATATTTTCTGGAAATAACAAATTATTTATTGTCTCAAACGAGAAGACAGGTTCAGACCTTTCGGCATTTCAAATTTCGCCGTTTGTGCGTGCAAGTGGCGTTTCGATGGCGCGAAAATTTTAAGGTTTTTAAGAGAGACAAAATTATTTACAGCAAAACAAACTTTAATTCAACCAAGAAACCTTATTTATTGGAATATTCTTCATACGAAAAAATAATATTTCAAAACTAGCAAATGATGTTTTTGGTGCAAAACAAAATTTAATTTAATCAAGAAAACGTATTTTTTAATTTTTTTCAGATGATAAAAACTATTTCAAAACAAGAAAACAATGTTTTAAACGCAAGGTTTTATCGCTAGCCTATTGTTTTCAATCGAGATATTTTTTTTAAACTCTGTCTATGTATAACAAGAAGGTTGCCGCTTTCATTCAAGACAAATAGATATTCTGCGGGCAATACAATCTTTATTTTCAACGAAAATCACTAGTTCAAAACAATAATTTTTTTGTTAAGAAAATGTTGTCTTCGTGCATAGGAAAAAAATATATTTTTGACTTGTTCATGTCATGTTTCGAACGATGTCCGCTTTTTTGACGGATGCGATGATAGAAGAGCTGATTCTAGTCATTGTATACGGAGGGATGTACACTTGATTTTTCTAAAAGTGTATAATACATACGGATTAGCTAAAATGCCTAAAAACTTCAAAAGTAGGACAATTTGTCATATTGTTTAAAAAAGGTCTCTAAAACTGAAAATATTTTTTTACTTAAATAAAGGGCAACATTATTTTTATATTAAATTTTGCATAATACTCAAAAATCAGCAAAAATAATGTTTTAGTACAATATAAAATTATCACTCGAGTAACGGACGAAGGCTGTTCTATAAAGAAGGCGGTATGGCGGTAACCCATTTTGGAGTTGATAAAATAACAATAATACGATGGAAACAGAGCTGGATTGAAAACAATTCAACGAATATGAAACTTGGACTAGGACAAAAACGAAAAACGAACTTAATACTAATTATTTTAACTTAAATAAGAACTAAAATAAATAATTTAGTATTCAATAGGATCACCATTTTTCTCCATTACAAGCTGCAAACACCTGGGCATTGAAAAGGTTAAATTTTGAAAATACTGATGGTTTTCTGAGAGCTAATCCAATGCGCGATAAATAGCATCGCTTAACTCTTCAGCATTTCGTGGTCTCCAATTCCTTTGGTATATTATTTTAACGATTCGACCCCATATATTTTTCATTGGGTTAAAGTCAGGGCTGTTGGCTGGCTAAGGAAGTGTTTCTATATTGTTATTCTGAAACCATTGGCGAACAACATGAGCCTTGTGTTCTGGACAGTTGTCCTGCTGATAAACGAAGTCATTATTTTCATGTAAAGCCTGTACAGCTGTCAGCATAACGTTTTCAAGGATTTCAATGTGGCATTTTTAAGGATGTCACACTGAATTTTAAGCTGTCAGGCATATACAATGAGCTTCAGGCTACTGCGAACATAGGGGGAATCAAGTCCAATTAACTCTCCGTGCCGTTCGACCGAGGTGGATTCGAAGCACGCTGCAGTGTTATCTTTTGGAAATTTATTTTGTTTTTATTATTTTGTTTTATTTCTGCTTTGCTCGAGAAACAGATTGGTAAGTTCTTAATTGAAATAATACATTTTTAAAACTAAAAATGGATGTCTACGAAGTTGCCGAAAAAGTGCAGATGGTCAAATGGTACTATCAAGGTAGACCATTGAGACTTATTCAAGAAATTTTTTTGGAGAATTTTGTAAATCGTCCAGAACCTAGTTTATCAACGATTTATAGGTTTGTGCAGAATTTTGAAAAGTTTGGTTGTGTAGCGCCAAGAAACCATAAAAAACCCACTGTTTTGAATGACGAGCAAGAAGTACGAGATGTGATGATTTGCGCTGCAGTGGAGGAAAATCAAAAGTTAACTAGCCACCAAATTGCCGAAGCAGTTGATACGTGATGAAAACTTTCTGAGATCTATTCTTTTCACAGATGAAAGCACTTTTTCATTATTGAATCGACATAACTCAACACACGTTCGATATAGGTCGAGGGAAAATTTGCATTTGTATTTTGACATAAGAACACAGTATCCCCAAAAACTAAATGTTTGGGGGGGTATTGTAGGGGAACACGTAATTGGGCCATTTTTTATTAACGGCAATTTGAATGGTCCTAGATACTTGGATCTACTGCAGCAGCATATTATACCAACTGCTAGGCAGTTGTTAGGTGTTAGATTTGTTGAAACATGGTTTCAACAAGATGGTTGTCCCGCTCACAATGTTGGCCTTGTTAGGGAATATCTTGATAATGTATTTTCTAATCGGCTGTTAAGTACACGGGGAACTATTTTATGGCCAGCTCAATCACCCAATCTTGCTCCTAATAACTTCTATCTGTTATCTGAGTTATATCAAAAATAAAGTTTACGGGCATGAAAGGGCTAATAATTTGGAAGAACTTCGGATTAAAATTGAAGAAGCTTTTCAAACTATCACCCCTAACATGCTTGGAAAGGTTAGAAAGGGTTTTTATAATAGGCTCGGATATTGTCGAGCCGAGCAAGGAGGACTTTTCGAACATTTGCTGTAATTTTTTTTTGACTGGGAGAATTTTTTTCGTTTTTAGAATGTATTATTTTATTTTGAGAACTTGCTTTTATTTTGTTACTCCTTATTATTTTCATTGTAACAGGTTGTCAGTGATAAATATGGGGAGTTGACAATAAAACGCTCTTATTTATCAGTGACAAAAAATAAGAAAATTACGTTAAAAAAATTTGCGTATTTATTGACCAAATTCCGGTTTCATTGATTACACTCCACGCAGCACCGTGGTTAGAGGCGTACTAAATACCAAACGAAAGTCACGCAAGTGGTGATCGCAAGCCTGAGTATTGGTTGCTTCACTGATAGGTGTGCGGTGTCCCTGCATGTACGTACACTGGCAAATTGGACTTCTTCCGGCCTATGTTCGCAGTAGCTTGAAGCGGTCTGTATAAGCTGGTGGTGCCTTATAATAGTATACACTAATGGGAAGCTAAATTTTGTGGCATAGGAAAAAATTCATTTATGAGGTTTTTTTGGAATCAAGTGTACGTAACGTTCACCCTTCAAAAAAGCAGGCATCGTTCCAAACATTGCATAAAAAAGTCAAAAATGTAGTGTATTTTAGCTTTATTTCAAACTCGTTAGGTATACCGATACCGATGCGTTGAAATATTTACTTTAAGTGTCTAGTAAATACTTCAACTCATCGATATCGGTATACCTAACGCGTTGGAAACAAAACTAAAATAAACTACATTTTTGACTTGTTCATGCCATGTTTCGAACGATGCCCGCTTTTTTGACGGGTGCGATGACAGAATAGCTGATTCCACTTGTTGCATACGGAGGGTACGTAACGTTAAGCCCGTTTCTCAATATGCATATTCTCCCATGCATCTTGAGAAGCATTTTGGGTGTTGACACCATGCATTTCCCGCAAAAAAGATGCATGGAATAGAACTTGTTCTAATTTTTGTGGATTTTTCTAGTGACTTTTGCTGCGGCAACATAAATATTATGTTTAAGTCTATCAATTATCAGCTATTAAACTAAGGTTAGGTTTTGGTTTTCAAAATTTGAATTATTGCCTGATTTTTTTCTTTTCCTTGGCTAAAAATGACATTTCTTAATACACAGTGTGAATGCTTCTGGATTTCATGTATCTAGCAAAAGATGCATCTGCAAGATACACGGGGAAAATGCACAGTGAGAAACCGGCTTTACGGACCCACGAACATACGCAACGATTTCAATTAGCAGTTCTGTCATCATACCCTTCAAAAAAGTGGGCATCGTTCGAAATATCGCATAAACAAGTCAAATATATCGTATTTTGACTCTATTTCAAACACGTTAGGTATACCTAGAGGCCGTCTATATATTTGACAGTTTTTATTTTACCCTCTCTTTCTAGTTTTTTTCATATTTGCTTATAAAGTAGCATTTATATACACAGGCGAATATTCCTTCTTCGAAATGCCGACAAACATTCGCGCGAATTATTTATTTAAAGATTCGCGCAAAAGGTTCGGGCCAAAAGGTTCGGGGTTCGGGTAAAAAGGTTCGTGGTGTTCGTATGTATACGTTCTGAAAGAAATATTTGGAATGAAATAAAAATTAGAAAAATTAAGGAGGAGCCAGAGACTATACAAAGCACCCCAAAAGGATAATTATTTAGGATATATAAAACCTAAACACTTAATTAAGGAAAACCAAAAAAGTGATAAAGCATAGCAACAATTAGGTAGAAACTTATTTAGTAGATATCTACCAACCTCACAATCTACCACCCAGCAAATAATAATTTTTCGCTTTCCGTCGGCTTTTACTATTTAATCAAAAAATTAAATAAAATATTTTTTTGTTTTCCAATTTAATTTCAAGGATTGACGTCAGTCATGTGAGACTAAAAATATTATCTATTCCCACTTTCAAAAATATATCTCCAAAAAATCTTGCGAAAATTTGCCCGAATGTTCGTGGCATAAATGTTTGCTGCAAATTTTTGTTGATCGAGTGTTCGGGCAAACGTTCGTCGAAGAAAATTTGGCCCGAATTTTTGGACGAACCTATTCGCTCTGTGTAAATGCGCCTTAAAACGGATTATATGAAATGGATTGATGTTTTGTTGTCTTTTTTATAATTTCCCCACACAGTTTTTGGAAGACTGATTTTTTTTGGTTAGTAAAATATGTCAAGCTTTAACAAAAATAAACAGTGAATACACACGGTAGATATTAAAAATTTAAATATAAAAGATAAAATATAAAGTCTCCTATATGATCTATATTTTTGTTACTCTTTTTCTTACAATAAAAGTACATGCTAAAAGCATATGTTTGTAACTACTGCTTGTAGCTCAGTTACCTCGCAAATTCGGCTGTTTTTATTAACTTTCCAGCTGGCTTAATGCATGTTTTCTTTTCACTTTTCCTGAGTTTCTTTCTCCGTTGGACAACGGAACAATACAAATTCGTCGAGGCACGTATTTTTATAGTTTTTGATACAACAAAATTCCATTAAAGCTGACGTGTCTTAATGAAAAATCTGACAGTGAAAACTTTCATTACCAGCACAAGTTTAAACATTTACCTAACAACTGTCAAATCCAGTTGCTCACCTTTGGTGAAACAATAACTGTTAAAAATCGTATACATGGCCTTGAGATATACCGATAACGATGCGTTGAAATATTTATTTTAATGATGGGATTTACTAAAAAAGTTTAGTATATTTTAGAACGGTCCTAAGTTTAAGTGAAATTTTTGGTTTTAAGCATTTTAAACCAACCCTCCTTGAGTTTTGGACATTGATTTATAACAAGAATTTTAATACATTTTTTTATTGAATAATCATCTTAACACAATCTTTTGTTGGATTTAAGAAGAAATTTTCAATTTAGAAGAAAAGAAAATTAAAATATTTAAACCCACGCGGGGTTTAAATAGTAAACACTCTGTGGAATAAATTAACATTGGCGCTATATGTCACTCTAATTAAAAATTACCCTTGTTAATTAATTTTTCCAATTAATTCTTGATGTCACACAACGATTTAGATGAGTAATAATAAAACAATAAAAGTAATTTTGTTTATTCAAAAGGTGTTTTTATTTATGAAATGTATTAAAAAACTTAAATGCAAGTTTTTTACATTTATGTCACTGTCGAAATGTCAGTTTAAAAATATTAGCGCTGCGTTCAATCACCAACAGCGAGTTCGGATCTTTTACCTCTACTTGCACCTTGACTTGCACCAACCTCTACTGATGAAAGCTACAGCTTTAAAATGAGTGGCTTTTGAGTAAGGAAAGCTTTTTTGACTGAGCTTTTAGATAACCTCAACGTTTTACTTTCAGTTTGTAAATTAATTAATATAGTTGGGTTGGGTTTTTTTGTTTGGTATATTTTTCGTGCATAATCAGTTTTGCCTCGTAGTGCCCTCATAAATATATTTTTTGTGCTTAAACGGATTCAAAATATGGCGTTTTTCTGGATAAAATAGGAGGTGTTTTATTTGGTAATAAACAACTTGGGATATTAAATAAGGTAAATTAATCCTTATAAAAACGGTTACTTAGGAAAATTATAAACGAACTTATTGCCAAATGCCACAAAACAATCCTTTCTGGGGGCTATATATTTAAACCACCCCTCTGAGGTGGTCTAAAAAATCACCAACTAACCTAAAACACAAATAATGAAGCTATTATGTGCCAAATTTTTGGCGTATTCGCCATTTGCCATTTTGAAACCAGTCAAAAAATATTAGTTTTAGGGCATTTTCTTCTAAAATATGGTGTATTTTGAGAAAAAAAGCAGTTTTTTAGTGGTATTTTGCAATAACAATACAAAATAGTCAATAACTTTGTGTGTTTTCTGTATGGGTAAGGTGGTGGTGTCTTTTGAAAATTGGTTTTAAAATTTTGTACCTCCCACAGGTGTAAATATATAATACATATAATATATAAACCTGTGGGGAGTACTATTTTAGACCTAGTAAATCCCACTATAACCGTCTACTATCTCTACAGCGCAGCCCTTACACCCCTACATCGGTTGTGGTTTTTGTAAAATAACCTTTAGTAGGCATTTTATTGCCAATAGATTTACCAAAACAGTCCCAGACCAGACGCACTATGGGAAAAAGTAGAATCCAGATGATAATAGTTTACTTAATTTGTAACAGTATAATACTTTGAAAAGCAAAGAAAATAAAGTTTTTGGCTCTGCATTTGCTTGCTTGAAAATTAAAACGGTTCTGTTGACTGATTGGAGATTTTTTAACTTCTTTTTTTGTTGTAACTGTTTTAGCAGTATAATCCTATTGGAAATATTAACACGCCAGGACGAATCCGTATCAGGTAACTTGGATAAGTACTAGTGTGGAACGATGCCTATTTGTGAGTGAATCAAAGTGTATGATGGTGTTTAACGATTTATGGGGAGGGTGACCAGTGAAACCACTGATGAGCTCACGCTGGTTATCCAGAGCGAAATATCGTTTAATCATTTCTCTTTTCGCTTTGGTCCTTTGTGTGTTCCTTGTGGGATGCTCATCCAAGTTTGAATTTTCGTTATTTCCACCCAAGATCGTTTGATCTTTTATTTTTTGGTTTCTTTTCGGTTGAAGTAACTGATTTGGAGGTTTCTTTAACTTCTTTTTTTGTTTTAATTGCCTTAGGAGCATAATCCTATTGGAAATATTAACACGCCAGGACAAATCCGTATCAGGTAACTTGGATAAGTACCAGTGCGGAACGATGCCTATTTGTGAGTGATTCAAGGTTGGAAATCAAAGTGTATGATGGAGTTTAATGATGTATGGGGAGGGTTAAAACCAATTTTCAAAAAAAACTTATCCGTACAGAAGGGACACAAAGTTATTGATTATTTTGTATTGTTATTACTAGATACCACCGAAAAACTGATTTTTTGTCAAAATATACCATATTTTAGAAGAAAATGCCCTAAAACTAAATTTTTTTGATAGGTTTCAAAATGGCAAATGGTGAAGCACCCCAAAATTTTGGCACATAATAGTTATCTGTTTGAGGTTATAAAGTTGGTGATTTTTTAGACCACCTCTGGGGGGTGGTTTAAATTTATGACCCCCAGAAAGGATTGTTTTGTGGCAATTGGTAATAAGTTCGTTAATAATTTCCCTAAGTAACTGTTTTTACAAGGATTAATTTACCTTGTTTAATATTCCAAGTTGTTCATTTTTAATTTTGTCCAGAAAAACTCCATATTTTGAACCCGTTTTCAGCACAAAAAATATATTTATGAGGGCACTACGAGGTAAAACAAACATAAGTGAAGGTCACTAATTATTCACGAAAAATATACCAAACAAAAAAACCCAAAACAACTATATTAATTTATTTACAAACTGAAATTAAAACATTGAGGTTATCTACAGGCTCAGTCAAGAAAACTTTCCTTACAAAAAGGCTCACTCATTTTTAAAGCTGTAGCTTTCATCAGTAGAGGTTGATGCAAGCCAAGGTGCAAGCAGAGGTAAGAGATCCGAACTCGCTGTTTTGGATTCGAACGCAGATAATATTTTGAAACTGACATTTTGACAGTGACAGAAATGTAAAAAAAACTTGCATTTAAGTTTTTTAACACATTTCATAAATAAAAACACCTTTTAAATAAATACAAAATTAATCTACTGCTTATTTTATTATTACCCATCTAAATCGTTGTGTGACATCAGGTATTAATTGGAAAAATTAATTAACAAGGGCAAGTTTTAATTAGAGTGACATATACCTCCAATTTTAATTTGTTTTATAGAGTGTTTACTATGTAAACCCCGCGTAGGTTTAAATTTTTTTATTTTCGTTTTTTCTAAATTGAAACTTTCTTCTTAAATCCAACAAAAGATTGTGTTAAATTGATTATTGAATAAACAAATTTATTAAAATTCTTCTTATAAATCAAACTGTGTCCAAAACTCAAGAAGGTTTGGTTTAAAATGCTTAAAACCCAAAATTTTACTTAAGCTTAGGACCGTTCTAAAATAGACTAAACCCTTTTAGTAAATCCCACCATATATGTTTGTGGCGGATTCATAATGTCGAAACTACTTTTTTTGGGTTTTTCGCCACTAAGTTAAGGAACTTTTTAAAAAGTATGTTAAAACCCACTGCGTAAATTCCTAAAGAAAAAAATTTTGTTCGTTTGTCAGTGTTTTTTAATATGTGTGTAGGCAAATTTTTTATCTGAGTTAAAAACCACAGACGAACAAACACATTTTTTTCTTTAGAAATTTACGCAGAGGGTTTTAACATATTTTTGAAAAAATTTCCTTACCTTAGGGCCACTTTCTCACCTTTCACTTAAGTCCTAAGTTACACTTATCTTAAGTTAATCGGTCGCAGGTGCTGTCAAAGTTCCACTTAAGTACCAAATTTTCACCCTTGGCTTAAGTGGTCAAATTTGAATACTTAAGTTTTACTTAAACTATTTTCTTTTGGTGTTTTTTGAAGTTTATTCGGGATAGATCGTCTTGTTTACTATAAAAGAAGTATTCGAAAACTCATGCCAAACAATTCGGGAACTAATTTGGAAAATAGACACATAACCTATATAAAGGTTTTTGTTTACATGTGTAGTGAAAATTTTGTATCTGAATTTTAGGCTAGGTTTATGCTATAGGAAATTGTTTTGCATTGCTACTGAAGGCAGTTTTTAGAAAATGGAGTTAGTACGGGACAACGAAGAGAACGACGAACTTTTGTTTGTCATCAATGAGATACCTAGACATAGATTTGTATGCTGACTATTTTCGATGATCGAGGCTCAAATTGAGCACACTAATGACTAGTGAGTACGAAAAACAATCACTCGAGGGGTTGGACAGGGATCTTTATTAGGACCATTTTTCTTGATAGTCTATTTGCTTGACCTTCCTGACACTCTTAAAAACGACAACAGCATAGCAGTACCATATGCAAATGATAATGGTTTCATAACAAGATTGAGAAAATAACAAAATATTGTCACAGCAAGCGATAAACAAACAAACAAAACAAACTGTGCAGGTTTAAAACTCAGAATCATCAATACAACACCAGAAATAAAGATAACCTTGTCGTACCCAAATTTAGGATTGAAAATAATAATTAGTTGGAAATACATTTATTTAATTCTTTACCTATTGAAGTCAGTCAGTCAGAAGTCATTTTAATAGATGCCTGTCCCTACAGTGTAAAGGAAATTTTAGATTTTGATGAAAAATATTTTAATCAAACGTAAATAATTTAGGGTTGTCTGTTTTTTTTTTGGTTTTTCTGTAGCATATATTAAGTGAGAATTTTATTGAAAATTTTAAGAAATTATTTTTAGCAATCTAAATTTAAAAAAATATTTATATAGCATTTACCTATTTCTGTTTATTATTGTTGTTATGTCCTTCGATACTGTTTCTTTTTCTGTAAAAAATCTCAAATAATTTATTAAGTATATAATTTCAGCTTGACATGTCGGGCGATTTTTTAATTAAACACTTTATCCCCAATTGTAACATTATTAAGCTAAGAAAAAATTTTTATAAGAAAATTTAGTCAGCCTAACTTCTATAGACAAATTTAAATAATTTATGATGTAAAGTTAATCAAAATGACCTGTCGATAAAAATGTATATTTTTTTATGACTAATAAATTGAATATTCATAAGGCAGATTCAGAGTTCCGTAAGGTAAGCGGTATGAGGTATGTGGTAAGATGCAAGGAAAATATAGATATAGCAAACACATGCTGTTCTTACCTCTTACAGAATATTATGAACAGCAGCATACATTTGTTATATCTTATTTTCCTTGCGCATTACCTCATACGGCTTATATTGTGGAACTCTGAATCCGCCTTTACCCTCCATTAAAAGAAAGAGATCAAGATTTTTGTCAGACAACACACAGACCATCTACTGCGGTCCCAGGCAGATGCAGATCCACTAGTTGGAATTATCCCTGCAAACAACACACAGACCTCCAGCGGCCCCAGCCCTCACAACATAAATAAATTCATTCACTTATCAACAACAAAAACTGTAAAAACCTGCTGTCAAATCTCAATTATTTCATGTTGGTTTAGTAAAATTCCAAAATCCCTAACAATCTGTCATCAGTCTGCAGCGTTGCCAGCTTGTTTGGAACTTAAATTAATTATAAGATAAGTAAAAGTTTGGCAAGCTGATTTTGGAACTTAAGAGATGTTACTACTTAAGTTGAAACTTAAGATAATCCAAAGTTAAAAAGTGGCCCTTAGTGGCGAAAAAGCCAAAAGAAGTAGTTTCGACAGTATTTTTTAAGATGAATTTTATTTTAAATAAATGATTCGAAAAATATGGCATGTTGAATAAAATAAAAAAGTGCGTTTTTAAAATAAGTGACCCAAGTAAAAAATTAGTTTATACTTTTGAAAAATGAAACACGACTCATAATCATTTTGTCTTTTGACCACCTGGATTCCGCTTGCAACCCACATTGGCCCGGTGTAGTTTAGCGGGGATCAGCCGATATCACGCCACCGCTCCATCGCCAAATCGCAGCCTTCGCCAAAACATCGCCTGACTCACCATACGCTCTCTTGAACCTCGAGAAACGTATGTTTTTGCTATTTGGGAATCGCGCCTTGCGCTTGACTTTGCCGTTTAACCTTCGTCGCGACGTTTGTGTCTTCTTCTCCAGTTCTAGACGAATCTGGACCGTGTTGTCGATGATACGTACGTGATATTTCATTTCTGGAAAGGAAAAAAACATACGCGGCATGTTGTGTCAATCAGATATTCGCGTGTAAAAGCAGACTTTGAACGTGAAACACGTGTACCGGCTTTTTGATCAACACGTACATTTGTTCGAAATTTGAGCCAGTATTTATATCGTATTTTATTTGCTAAGATTCGCAGTACATTGGTGACACTTATTATTACTCTAAAGGATTTTTATATTGGTTTAATTTATTTGTACTTGTGAATTACTGCGCGGTGAACTCGAAACGAGGTAAGTTTTTTTACTATATTTGTTCTTTAAATATTTGTTCTAGACTGTTAAATTATTTTACTTATTATCTTTCATTTTTTTACGCTTTTGTAGCATATGATAGATATGGGTTAATAACTATTAGGTTTATAATAAATAAAAGGTTTAGTGTTTGGCATGTTTTCATTTTTGTATTTTAATGAATACATAAGCTTTATTGGGATTACAATAACTAATCCAACTACCTATAGAAAAAATAACCATATAAAAGTATAAACAATATACTTATATGTTGTTTTTCAGTGCCAGACACAAAATCTATAGGTAGATATACGAAAGATAAAAATATTTTTGACCAGCATCCAGAAAACAAGAAAAGTTAGGCAAATACCCCCGGTACGTACCTAGCGTCACTAAAATTGGTTATTTTTAGGGATTTAGTTTCTGTACAGTATGGCCCAAAAGTCTGGATAAATGGATTTTTTGGGAAAACTATGGGTTTTTTGGCTCTGGTGCACTATCCGGACACAAAAACGGGACGTTTTTTCAAGACGATTCTTTTTGAAAACAGTAATTTAGCGGTTTTTAAATTTAGTTAGGAGCGGAAAAACGAAAACAACAGCTGTTTTTTAATTAAAAAGACGTTTTTCATGTAAAATCCAGGCATAACCAACAAAACTAGGGTCATACTGGCTATTGGGCCATTTTTCAGAAATGCGATGATGCCAAATCTCAGGTACCAGCAGGATTTTTTTTGGGGAAGAAATGAGGTTAGGCTCTGGGATGGGTTGGGCCGGGTTGGTTGGGTAGGGTTAGTTTTGTTTGGTTGGGTTGGTTATTATTTGTTTTTTTATAAATTTGTATGGGAACCAAAAGAAATCAGGTTAGGCTCTGGGTTGGGTTGGGCCAGGTTGGTTGGGTAGGGTTAGTTATGGTTGGTTGGCTTGATTATTATTTGTTTTTTTATAAATTTGTAGAGGAGTCAAAAAGTTAATATTTTTTTTCCTTTTCCCTAATTTTCATTATTTTCTGGAAATGTGGCAACATTGTAAAAATATCAGGGCATGGATATTAGCAGGTATTGTTTTGATCAAATAAGAAGAAGAAGAAGGAGCCAAAAATTAAGAAATTAGTAAAGAGTGAGGTTAGGGCGCTCTTTTTTATGGTTTTTTTTATTTATTTTCTCAAAAAATACTGGATAACCCGCAAATTTTTTTTTTGAAAAACACTATTTAGGAGGCCTATTTTAAGCACAAAGTTTTTGTTTTTGAAAAATCGTGTGTTCGGATAGTGCACCGGCCCCGGTTTTTTAAAAAAAAAACTTATATCGGATCATTTTAGGTAAACAGGCGGTTTCGAAAAATATAGACCGTTTTATACAGAGTAGTGATGGGCACAAAACATCGATGTTTCAAGAACATCGATTTTTTTTGTTTAACATCGATATTTTTAACATCGATGTCTATGAAATATCATCGATGTTAAACATCGATAGTTTTTTTAAACATTGGAACATGGAACCTCGTTCCAGAAAAAATTATGGGAAATAATCAGCCATTTGCACCAACATATTTACTTATTTAGGGGTCACCTAAAATAAGGGGGCCTAGGTTAGAGAAGAGTTTCGTTTGTATTTAGAACTCCCCTAAACTACCTTAGTGATCCTACCTAGGGGCCCGTTTTTGGTCCCCTAGCGCTCCCCTAACCTAAACCTAAACCTAATCTAGATTTAGGTGCCACCTAATGCTAGGTGACCCCTAAATATGTTGGTGCAAATGGCTGTATGGGTCTGAGAAGTTTGCACACATATATATATATATATACATATATATACCGGGTGTCCCAAACTATGTTTAGGAAATACTTTCATATTTGCATATCCCAAGGTTAGTTTAGCCCTGGGTTAAAAATAGTATAAAACGATAGCTTGTGAAAAACCGTTACGGGCTGTCAAAGTTAAAAAATGTCAATTTTAAACTGTCAATATTTTAAAAACAGCTGAACATAGGTAAAGGACCTTATATATAAAATGTACCTAAATTATTTTGTAGAATCCAAAAATGCAAAAATATACAAGGTGTTCAATTTAAAATAAGAAAGTTGTTGCCAACTTTTCCTGCAAATGGCAACACTTATGTTAGAATAAAAAGTTTGAAAAGTTTCCATTGTATAGTATCCAAAATATTCTAATAGATTACTCACCTTGGGACATCCGGTATATAAACCCACTATGGCTCAAAAAATATGTGTCATGTCAGTCGGCTTTGCCGCGAATAGGTGTCGTTACCTAATCTGAACCAATCGTTAGTTTCCTTTGAATGTACTACTCATATTTTTTCTGGTTGTTTAGCTAAGATATTTAATAGCGTTTGAAGGTATATTATGTACCCATTATTATTATAAATCTCTTATTTGAATGCTTATTAGTATTGTGTAAATTAAACAATAAGTTTTAAATAAAATAGTTTCTTTAAATAACGGAATGCTCTCTAAAAAAAAGCAAAAAAATACATCGATGTTCACAAACATCGATGTTTTTTTCCGATGTTTTTTCACCATCGATGTTGAGTTTCGATATTGACATCGATGTTCAACATCGATGTTTTTTTTCGATGTGCCCATCACTAATACAGAGTGTTCCAAAAATAAAATATATCAAAAACTTATCTCTTAAATTAGAATCCTTTTATATTATCTCATTTTCTGAATCCTTAAAAAAGGCTTTCCGAAAATGCCAAACATCCACAATATCTCCATATCTAATAGGAAATTGTTCTCGTATAAGTACTTATTTATCGCCAGGAGCTGTGGGAGAGATGTTACTTTGATAAATTTCTATAAGATTGTTTGAGGTATTGTTTATACAGAAGTCTTACAAGATTTCATAAACCAAGAACTATTTTTCTGTTGTGAAAGTGTTTGCGACAGATGATATGATTACATTTTTTTTTATAAAATTTTATAAGTGCTGGTGAGCGACGACTTAATATATTGATTTTGTAATATTTTATAAGATAAGAGAAAATATATAGGATGGGCCACAAAATTCCGCACTTTTTGGATTGGCTATAACTTTTGACTTGATCACTCGATTTAGAAATGTATTGACTTGTTGGGAAGATATAGCGTGAGAGTTTTTCGACTCGGTTAAAAATTAAAAACTTCTAAAAAATTTAAAATGGCGGACAGTTTTAAAAAGTATGTAATTTTCACCCCCCCCCTGAAAAAGAATTATGTGCGACACTGAACAAATATTGAAGCTTTCACCACAAACGCTCATTGTTTCTGTGAATATTGAAGTATCATTTATATGATTTAATCAAATCAGTTGGGAAATAAAAAAGTTATATGTTTTTTGACTACGAGTGTTTTGGCTTCGCATTGAAAAAAATCTCAAAATTACATTCATTTTCCATTAGCTTTATCCTTTGACCTAATTACCCCCCAAGCAGCATTTTTCTGACTTTCGACTAATTACAACCTAACATGACGCCGGTTTTGGCGCAAATTTTGGTCGGCAGTTGGTTTGTCCATCAAACAACGCATTTTTTACTAAGACCTGACGTCGCCAACAACTAGTGCATCAGTTGTGACGTCGATACTTACCAAAACTGACGTAGCCAAATGTTGCTGATACTCGCTACTAATCAGCGACGTAAATTAACGTTAATTTCGGCGACGTAATTTTTAGAATAAAATTTAAGGTCAGGCCAAAGTGAAAACGGACGTCAATAAATTTAGTTGTTGCCAATATTTTCTGTAAATGGCAACACTGCAAATACGAAAGTATTTTATAAATATTAATATTAAAAGTATAGTTTAAAAAATAATGTTATAGGCCAGTCACCTCGGGACACCCGGTATAACGTCCAATTCATGAGACGATATATTTAGTATGAGTTTTAAAGTAGAATTGTAATAAAATTGACGTTGCCAAACTTTTATTTATTAAATGTTACCATTCCGAGGTCCACCGACGTGGGTGCGTGACCTACAATTATACTACAATATTCTAGGGCGGGTCGTTCTACAAGGCGACGTCGCAGGAGGCGTTCTTGTTCGAATAGGTAAATAATCATTAGAAATTTGGTCGGCGTCCGAAACGCCATTTTAAACGTTTAGCATCGATGCGCCATTACAACAGTACATTTTATTTTTTAATTTTAAAGGCTTGGTATGTAAATTAACTCATTTGTTGGCAACTAAAATGCATTTTTTAAATGCCTATAATGTTTTGCTATAAGAAACGGGCTTCCTTATAAAGATTTTATTTTTAGGTTAATTTTTTTCAAAATTAATTTCTTAATATTTTTGAATTATTTTTGTGGGTTTCTGTTTTTTTAATGTCTATTTAATTATATTTATCAGTAAACTGACCTTCGTTGGAAGATTTGCATCCATAGAATATGTAAAACTAACTTTTTTCAGTTACCTACAATAACTAAGAAAATGATTATTGTCATCCACAGTTCATTGGGATGTGTTTGTTTAAACATATAAAAGTTTTTACCTAATAAGTTTAAGCTTGGTGTGCACAGTAAAACTTTGGGTCGTGGGTCTACGTAATTTGATGTAATATTTGTTCAAAACATTGTGCAGCACCCGACGTCGAAACTACTCGAATTCTGATTCTCCACTTAGGTGCTAAATCGAGTCCTCAGGAAGACTGATGGACTTCGGAGGCGGCGTCAGGTATTTCTTGTCCTACGTGAGCATAACGTAATATAACGTCCAAATGCTTGTTGGGCCAGCAATCACCGTTACGTAAATATTACGTAAAAGTTACATCACATGATTACTTTGTTATATAAATTCTATGTAAACTGGAAGTCACAGCAAGGTAAAAAGTAACTTCCAAATTTCCTACTTTTTACGTAAATAATATCTAATTAAAGTAACGTAAATAATAAATGGCAACAAAAAATTAGGAAACGGCAGATATCGATTAACTAGTAACTAGAAAATAAATCAAAAGGTAAAACTGCGGTAAATATTTTTATATAATATTTATATCTCTTACAAGTAACATCAAGGTAAATTTGACGTCACGTAAATAACGTACTCTTTATGTAACTACTATATAAATTTATAACATTCATGTTATATAAATATTACGTATTGTAATGTAACATTTATGTACAATTAAAGTCATATTGTGTATATAAAATTTATATAAATCATACTTCTAATTTCACAACAAGGTAAAGAGTAACAAAGTAACAAAGTTCACTTCTTATTACGTAAATATGATGTAATTTAAGAAACATAAGTTATGTTATGTAAAGTTACGTAAATTTTATGAAAACTTTTTGTATGTAATTGTTTTTACTTAAGGTTTACGTGAATACTATGTTAATGTAACAGATGGGTTTGCTGGGTATTTAATTAAGAAAAACACTAACAGTGGGATTTACCAAAAGGATTTAGCCTATTTTAGACAGGTCCTAAGTTTATGTGAAATTGTTGGTTTTAAGCATTTTATACCAACTTCCTTGAGTTTTCGACATAGTTTAATTTATAAGAATAATTTTGATTGTTTTTTTTAGTGAATAATCATCTTAACACAATCTTTTTTTGGATTTAAGAAGAAAATTTCTATTTAAAAGAAGTTTTTTTTAACCCTAGGGGGGAATCTAAATGATAAACACTCTGTTGAGCAAATGAAAATTGACGTTATATGTTACTCTTATCAAAACTTACCCTTGTTTATTGATTTTCACGATTAATAATCACTGTCACAAAACCATTTCGATATATAATCATAAAATAAGAACTAGATTTACTTTGTATTTATTTAAAAGGGGTTTTTATCTATCAAAAGTTTGAAAAAACTTTACAAACACAAACTCATTGCAATCGCAAACTACAAATAAAAATATTTCATCAAAGTAGGTCATGAAAAAAAATGCGGCTAAAAACAGACCTGAATCCAACTGATGCGTTCACAAAGGAGTCATGTTGGCTCAACAAACTGTTCGGTGCTGCAGAGTTAAGACCTTTGAGTGCGATTTTTCAATGGAAAGCTTTGTTTGATGATTAAGCTTTTAGATAAACTCAATATGTTAATTTCAGTTCTGTTTGTAAATAAATGAATAGGTACAGTTGTTTTCGATTTTTTTCATTGGAGACAGTTTTCCTGCATAATCAGTGACCTTCACTTATGTTTGTTTTGCCTCGTAGTGCCCTCATAAATATATTCTTTGTGGTGAAAACGGATTCAAAATATGGCGTTTTTCTGGACAAAATTGGAGGTGTTTTATTGATTAATGAACAACTTGGAATATTAAATAAGGTAAATTAATTTTTGTAAAAACGGTTGCTTAGGGAAATTATAAAGGAACTTATTACCAATTGCCACAAATCAATCCTTTCTGGGGGCTATAAATTTAAACCACCCCCCAGAGGTGGTGGTTATAACGTCAAATACAGATGATGAAGCTAATATGTGCCAAATTTTTGGCGTATTCACCATTTGCCATTTTGAAATGTGACAAAAACAATTATTTTTAGGGCATTTTCTCCTAAAATATGGAAAATCTTGAGAAAAAAAGCAGTTTTTCCATGGTATTTTGCAATAACAATGCAAAATAATCAATAACTTTGTATCTTTTCTTTATGGGTAGGTGGGTAGTTATATTTAGACCTGTGGGTGGTACTATATTAGATCTTAGTAAACCCCACTGTAATAATCTAAATACTCATTACTTTTTTATTTCTTATCCGATTTAATTAGGTGATACCTCGATATACGACGAAAAAATGAAGAATGAGAAATACTAATTTATGTTTTGTCTAGTGTCTTACTTTAAAAAAAAATAAGGCGTGTAAAGCCTAAACTATCCGCCATCCTGATTTTTTTTTAATGTTAAATTTTGAACAAATGGACGCAACTTTTTGTTTTGTTTCTTTAAACAATATTTTTTGTTTATTGAGTAATCAGGTCAAAAGTTATAGCAAATTGAAAAAATATGTAATTTTGTGAATTTTTCCTAAAATCTTATAACTTTTTTATTTTTCAACCGAATTAATTAAATGATACGTCAATATACAAATAAAAAATGAACGTTTGTAGTGAAAGCTTTAGAGTTTGTTCTTTGTCGCGCATAAATTTTTTTCAAGGGGTGGTTAAATTTTCAACTGAATCTAAAAAGTATCAAGTTTTATCTTTCTAGAAAACCAATATCTTTAATAATCGAGCACTTACGTCATAAGATATAGGCAATACAAAAAGTGCGGAATTTTGTGAACCACCCGATATAAAAAATTCCTTAGCAACCTTGTTTGTTTTGAGGTTTTCGATAGATCGTCATTGAAACTTGAGGTTATGAAGGTTGTTCACTTATATGTGTTCGCGTTTGATATTTTTAATAATTTCTGATATTTATGATGACTTTTTTATTGGTCGTAGGTAAAATCTAGTACACTAACTCGCATGTTATGGTCATTACACGCTGAGATAAATTAAGACACTCGCCTGCGGCTCGCGTCTCCAACTTCATCTTCGGGTTTAATGACCATCATAACATGCTTGTTATGTAAACTACCATTACATACTCCTCTCGACACTCGTGGAGCCAGGTAATAAGTAACAAACGCCGCTAAATTATGGCTTGATTACTAAACAGTAATGTGCAATGTGTAAATTAAAAAAAAAAATGAGCTCCCCCTCGGCTTCTGAAACTAATAAAACTTGAGATTTTTCGTATCGTTCAAACACAATCTTTGTACGTTCAAGTGAATTCATTAATCAGATTGGGTCACCATATTTAATAACTGATTTGATCATGCAGCTTAATTATAAATTTTAAATGGGTATTATTATGTTTTAAACAGTTAATTATTCTCGCGTGTGCTTAATGCTTAATCGTGAATTTTAGCAATTTAAAATTTGACAATTTATTAATAAATTCAAGAAAATAAATTTGCAAATAGTACCATACCAGCATGTATTTCAGGAAATACATATTTAATTATTAATTAATAAGTTATTTGTATGGCTTGTTAATTTTATGTATGTACTTATGGGTTTTAATAACAAAAGTTCATCGTAAGTCCGTGTAAAACATCATAAAATGAAATTTTTAAAATTAATCACCACTTTTCTTTTAAAAAATTCACTAGGTGGGTAACATACATCTACTAATTTCTTCTATCTTCGGTAATCGTTTTTTACTTCCTTAGCAATTTTAAGTGGACGGTATTTTATTAAAATAACTAAATTTATTGTCGCCAAGTCACCATTTTTCTACTTAGTATGCAGAAATAATTAAACTAGGGAATTCAGGTCACTAACCCTGCTGCTAAAAATTTTGCATTTATTTGAGAATTTTTAATCTAATGAGGTAACCATAGTCACCCTGGGAGAATACCTAAAAATAACATCAAAATATTACTTTCAGATTCAGATTCACGTTTATTGCTTCTGTGAACTCTAGGTTCAATAACAATGAGTTTGGCCTTAATATATCGAAATTATATTTTCAAGAAGATTCCTGATGAGTGGCTCCTCCCGAGGCTCCTCCATGGTTATTTATGCACTCGTTTGTTCTATTGGGCATTGACAAAATAAGATGGTCTATATCATATTGAGGAACACTCATACTACGGCATGCCAGAGTTGATCTAAGTTTCCAGGGGGACGTGGTAATCAATTAAGATTGCGCCCTACGTGTTCGATAGGCCACAAGTCAGGCGATCTTGCTGGCCATTCCAAAGTCTCTATTCCAAGGTCATGTAAGAAGTCTATTATTTCACGAGCAATATGCGCTCTGTTATTATCTTGTTAAAAGATCGCATTTGAGATAGTTTGTAGGTAGGGATGTAAAACTGGCTGCAGCACTTCATCGATATATCGTCGAGCAGTCAGATTGCCATTAATGATACTTTGCTGTCTTGCTGTATCACGTTCAACAGCAAACTCTACATTTTGTCTCTCAGCTCGAAATCGCCTAACCCTTATGTATCTATCATGGCCGCCTAACCAAACCTGGATTCGTCGCTGAAGCTTATGGTATTCCATTCGTCATTCCAGTTTTTCCGAGCTCTGCATTATGTTGTAGGGTCAAAGGTAGCACCAAAAGTGGACGGTTAGCTCTCAGCCCCATACCAAGCAATCTTCGATTAACTGTCATCCTTAAAAACACTCGTCCGGTAGCTGCAACTAGAACATCTCTTACTTGGCGTATATTGTCCCGTCGATTTCTGAGAGCAAGAAGTCTGAGACGACCTTGGAATATTCTAGGGCGTCCAGAACCCGTACGACGTCTATAAGTCTCATCATTGGACCACCTTCTCCGAACTCTTAATACTGTTGATGGATTGGCATTAACCCTCCTTGCAATTTTCTGTAAACCAAAACCAGCCTCTTTCATGCTAGAAGAAGTCGTTTAAATGATGAGATTGTCGGCGACGGCGAACTCTTGGCATTTTTATTTTTTAAATGAACTGTAAGCAATCCAAAAAAAACAAAAACTACGAAAAAAAATGATTTAAAACTTTCAGAAAAGGTCTTTTATATGCTGGTTGTTTTTGAAAATGAATAGAAAAAATCTGTGAGAAAAGAAAAGATTAGAAGAAAAAAAAATTCTTTCTTTTGAGAACACAATAAATTTTCATTCAAATAATTATATTATCTATATACATGGTGTTGCATTTTTGTTGTTCTCCAGTATACTAAATAATAATATAATACTACAAAGTCACTGAAAAAACCTATTAATGAAGGAAAAACACAAATAATGTTTTAAAAAAAGTACACAAAATGTTCGTTAAAAAAAATTATGTAAAGTAACCAAGACAAATGATTATAGTTAAATAATTCATCACTTTTTGCAAATTCGTCAATGCCGTCATCTTAAAAACAAGTTTTGGAGAACTTTATTTTCAATGGACAAAAGCAATATTTTTTGTACGTACGTACAATACACATTCACAGACAATCTTCTTACTTAACTGTCCGACATCTTCGTCTATCTTAAATACCAACGGAGTTTCTCATTGAATCCCATCGAAAATGGTACACCCTTTATACAACGATAGCCGTTTAAACCAGCAAATAACGAGTCTGTGAGGTTAGCAGCCAACGTATCAAATTTTATCGCCAAATATTTGTCAATCGTTAGTTCTTCACTAGTGCTCTTTAGTGCTTTAATACATTACGTTAGTGCTCCTTTAGTTTTTGAGGTATTTGACTTTCTTTTTGTTCAAGGTCAACAGGCGATCGTTGAGATAATAGGCTTAAACACAAGTCAGTAGTTAGTATTTTGTTAGTGCTTTCATATGCTCTAAGTAGTTTCGTTAGTGCTCTTATGGTTTTCAAAATTTTTCAAAATTTAGTTTCAAGGTCATCAGCGGCACTTTAAGTCATAATCACAAAATGATACTCATTTCAAAGTATTTCGTTAGTGCTCATTAGTGCTTCAAAAAGCGTAGACTTTAATTTTTTTAAAAAAAATATCGCGCTTTTAAAAGTCAAGGTCAACCCCGCACTGGCAGCCAGTATATCGAAGTTTATCACCAAAAATTCACAATTGTTAGTGGTTCGTTAGTGCTTTTTAGTTGTCTAAGCAGTTTCGTTAGTGATTTTCTGGTTTTCCAGATATTCGACATTTTTGACCCCAGGTCAGTCCGTGAAGTTAGATATGTGGAATTTCATCACCAAATTTTTACCGTCGATACTGTTTTGTGCTTTTTAGTTTGTCCAACCAGTTTCGTTACTGCTTCTCAGTTTTTGCACATACTCGACATTTTTGATTTAAAGTTAGCAGGCAAAATATCGAATATCTGGAAAACTAGAAAAGCACTAACGAAACTGCTTAGACAACTAAAAAGCACTAACGAACCACTACCAATTGTGAATTTTTCGTAATAAACTTCGACATACTGGCTGCCAAGCTCACGCGCCAGTGCGGGGTTGACCTTGCCTTTTAAAAACGCGATAACTTTTTTTTTTTTTAAAGTAAATTCGACGCTTTTTGAAGCACTAATGAGCACTAACGAAATACTTTCAAATGAGTGCGTTTTTAACCTTATGGTGAATGCTTGACAGGTCCAGGTAACCAAATGGACGGGAATTCAGTCCGTTTCAAAATAGGATGGGTGGGAACTACGTAGCACGATGTAGTTTTTACGTATACGGTGTCGCTAGGTAAACGAAAGACATTTTAATCACCTGCATGGAGCTGCCACGCAGTCACCATTAGTTTGAAAGTGCATCTGGTTCATCTCGACGCGATAGATACAACAACGGAAACGGATTCACTGTTAATTAGCTAAATGTTCCTATTGACTTTTGAGTAAATTTTATTATTTCCAATGTCATAACATAATACGGAAAATTTCGCCTGGCGCTCAGACATCATCTTTTTTGACAATGTATTGCAATCTTATTAACGTTTCATTAATGATCCGAATGACCATAAAGGTCATTGCCAATCAACAGGCTATATATAATCATGCAACTTTATTTACGTCGACTTACACATTTCAAAGTGTCGCTGATAATTTAAGTGTTTGATTTAGCAATTATAATTAATGCTAACACGACTTCCAGTTTCCAGTTAAAATAAACTGAGTAGTTATTCTGTATACCACTAGAGTCTTCTAATTTTGGTATTAATTAATAGACTGGAGAGTACCGTAAAAACAAAATGTTTTTGTGCATGTTTCTAGTAGTTTCTTCATCAGATCGGATAAATTTTACTTTTAAACGACCCAAATGCGTTTAAAAAGCTCTAAAGTTGAAATTATATTATAGTTGAAGTAGATCTAAAGTAATATAAGATAAAATAAAGGGAAAATTTACAGAGAGGGCAAAGGGTGAGGGAATAAATCGGAAAAAGGGTTTTTCCTCGACCAGAATTTGAACCCGGGATCTCTAGTATACCAGTTTAATGCTCTACCAACTTAGCTACCGAGGAATTGTCTGGCTATTCTGAAATCTTTACGTTCAATTCATTTGTTAGTAGTGGGGAGATCTTTGAAGCCTACTGCGGCTTTAAAAAGATAGAGATCTTATAAAGACAAGGAGGTACACATTCACGATTATTAGTTGCACGAAATTTCTAATTATCTATCAACCAACGATACACGACATATAGCGTTTTATTGGAGGTGTCGGGTGGCGAATTTCCAACTAATAATTTCAGCCAAACATATTTACAAAATGAAGGGAAAATTTAGCGCCCTAATAAATTTACAGAAAAGATTGGTTCCCTTACCCTTTGCCCTCTAGGCCACAAATCTTTTCTGTAAATTTATTAGGGCGTTAAATTCTCCCTTGATGTTGTTTCCAAACTTTGTTTTTTAATGTGCTATTAATGTTTCTACGAGTGGATGTAATTCACATGTGAAAAACACTCGAAGAGCTCTTCCAAACGCGGTGGCGCTCACGCCCGTCGTTAACGTTTACGTAACTTCGGACGATCGACATAATTCGCGAAATTCGTCCAAATCGCGATCACTAGGTAACCTCGCGACGACAATGACATATCTCTGGTAACTGCTCATTGACAATTACAATTTTTTATCTCTCAAACTTCTGCGATGAGCCAAAAGCTTGATGGAAAATGAATATATCAAATACTACAACATTAGTTGTAAGTTTCACTAAAAAAATATAGTTTATTTCTCGTTTATTTCATTTGTAACACGCTGAAGTTGCCAAAAAGTTTTCTCATTACAATTTTTTTTGAGTGAGCCGATAAACATTTTTTACAGCGTCCTTTATGGGGTTAAAAAAGGGACCCCGAAGAACAAAAAAGGGACACCGAATCCGGACATAAATCGCTTCCGTACATCAATCAGATCACAAGCAAAATGTAACGACGTAGATGAGGCATAGTTTGACTCCCCTATTTTTATATATTCTGAAATAAATCTGTAGAAATTTCGTCCAGTTTACGTATTTCTGTATACTGGAAAAAAGAGCCGTTTAAATGATACGCATCAAACAAGAAGCACGTAATGGAGGCTTTCACGCATTAGGTTGTAATGATCCGTCACGGTCATTAAGGCTATTTATTGCTACGTATATATAGTTAATGTTGTCAAAATTGATAAGCCAGTTGTTGTTGCGAGATCGAAACTTCAAGGTGGGAAACTTGAGTTTTTTCGATGCGCGACTGAATTGTTAGGTGAAATAATTCGGGAGTTTTTTGAAATTTGATACTTGTTTGGAAGTCAAAAGAAGTTTAATTTCGACTAGTTTTAATTGTAAGTACATTTTTTTATTTTCAGTTTTTTTCAAGCCGTTTCGAAAAGTCGTAAATTATTCTTGATATAACAGTTTTTATATTTATTTTATAATTTTCAGGCTTAAAATATTTTAGCATAATTTAAGGGGTAAAGTTTTTGTTTAAGCAATTTTTACCATGTTTTTCGCATTTTTATGCCATGATTTTGCTCACATTTTAGAGCTTTCTTTTCATCTTTAACATTTTTTTGGAATTCAAAAGAAGCAGCTTAATTTCTACATTTTTAATTGCAATTTTTGTATTGGTATAACAATATTTATAATTGTTTTATCATTTACAAAAATGTAACTACTTTTGTAATAAATTTAAGGCTTAAAATATTTTAACATAATTTTTCAAAGGCAATGTTTTTGTTTAATCAATTTTTACAATGTTTTTCACATTTTTATGACATGATTTTGCTCACATTTTAAAGCTTTCTTTCCAAACTTTCGATTTCCTCAAATTTTTCAAGTTTTCACTGTTTTTTAAGCGTTCAAAAAAAGTACTGCCAAAAAACATTTTTTCTCTGTTAAAATGAAAAATATTTAAGGTTAAAGAGAGACAGCAGGCTATAAAAAAGTATTTTAGAGAAAGATGAAAATAAATTAGGACAATTGTTTAATACAAATTTCTGGTTGTCATCTGTCTGTCATACTTAGTCGTGTCAAAAATTGTAATAGTTCAAAGCGTAAAGTGTGTAAGACATAAGGTGGTATTGATTTCTTTTAATCAAACTTCTTTACAGTCTTTAAATTTACCAAAAAACGTGTCCTACTATAGGTGTATTTTACCACATCTAAAAATATTTTAACAGGTATTTAACTAAATTATTTTGAGGTTCATCATTGATCTACTAATATGTTGCTGTAATTACCTAAACAATAAATTTCTTTTGAAGCCTAAAATATTTTTGGTAAATGCCTGCTAAAATATTTTGAGATGTGTAAAGTAGTTCACGTTTTTTGGTAATTTTAAAGGTAAGGAACTTTGATAAAAAGGAATTAACTTTCTCTTTTCAACATCCTTTGATGTATTTTCATTTTTACAGATAAAAAAATGTTTATCAAAAATTTCAGAAAGAAAACTATTAAACGCGAATAAAACTGTGGGTTAAAATGTGAAAAACCTATAAAAAAATTCGATAAACACAAACGTTACCGCTTAAGATACAAAAAAAATATTTTCAAGTGAAAAACCCCTAGTAGTGGAACTTGAAAATGTGTGAAATATAAAATAATTTTATAAAATTAAGTTTTCAAGAGTTATAATTTTTTTGGAGGCCAAAGGGAGAATTTTGTTTTAGACTTTTTTTAATTGTAAGTGCATTTTTGTATTTCGAGTTTTTTCATACCGTTTTGAAAAGTTAACAAACTATTCTTGATATAAGAATATTTATAATTATTTTATAATTTACAAATACGAAATTACTTTTGTTTTATATATATATTGCTTCAATTACTGAAACACTAAATTTTTTTGAAGCCTAAAATATTTTTTGTAAATATCTCTTAAAATATTTTAAGATGTGTAAAGTAGCTCAGGTTTTTTAGTAATTTTAAGGACTGAAAAGAACTTTGATAAAAAGGAATTAATGTCTTACATATGTTAAATTACTATTTTTGCCTTTTTTGGGATAAAAATGGTAAAATAAAGATCATATGCACGACACCACTCAAGATGACAGACAGATGACAAAACAAAAAATTGGAAATTTTTATCGAAAAGTGGCAATAAATTATCTCCGTCTTTCTAAGAAATATTTTTTAATACTGCTTACCGCTTAAAATGTCCAAGTGAAAATACTAATGGATCTTGAAAGTGTTTGAAATATAAAAACTAAGTTTTATGATTTTTTTGGAATATAAAAAAATAATCTTGTTTTCGACTTGTTTTAATTGTAAATACATTTTTTTATTTTCGGTTTTTTTACTGCCGTTTCGAAAAGTCATAAATTATTCTTGATATAAAAACATAAATATTTATTTTATAATTTAAAAACATTAATTAAATTACTTTGGTTATATATATAAATATCTTTTGAAGCCTAAAATATTTTTGGTATATACCTCTTAAAATATTTTTAAATGTGCAAAGTGGTTTTTTGTTAATTTTAAATATTGTAAAGAACTTTGATAAAAAGGAATTTATACTAGCTTATGTCTTACACACTATAAATTATTATGTTTTCCTTTTTTGGGACCAAAATGGTAAAATAAAGATCATATGTATGACACCACTCAAGATGACAAAATACCATCATGGCCTTACCATAAATAAGATGTCCATGTGTAAAAACCTCTAGTAATAGATCTTGGAGATGTTTGAAATATAAAATAATTTTATAAAACTAAGTTTTCAAGAGTTTTCTAATTTTTTTTGGAAGCCAAAATTTTTTATTATGCCAACATTTTTTAATTTTTATTTATTAATATTTTTGCTGGTTCAAAAAGATACCTATAAGAATCAAAATGCTTTCCCGGGTTGTAGATTTCTGATTAAAAAATACCAAGAAAATATTTAAACACTATAATTTTTTCGAAGCGATTAAAGACAAGTTTTTGCATAAAAAAATTAAACAAAATACAAAAAAATCAATATTTTGATATTTCTATAATAGGTATCTTATAATATTTATTTTTTACACCCGCCCATTATTGCTAATTGGTATATTACAATCATATTTCTCTTTAACTCGAGGGTTAATACATAACTCGCTATTGAGAAACCAGGCCCTAGAACAAATTATTATATTTAAATTTTTTCTTCGTGTGCTACCTTACCTGCAACTTTAACTTTAATTTCATGTGAAAATGATTTCCCTTTAATAGAACTAAAGACCTATAATTCTTAAAAGTCCATTCTGATTTAAGGTTTGGCCGAAACCTATAAAAGGTAAGGAATTCCTAGCAAAATCCAGAAAGAGCTAATTATTTTTTTAAAATATGTATTGTACACTTCCCGACAAGCCACGTCAATACACATCAACAGGCTCAGTGTTATAAACAACAAAATATTAAAAAACAAATAAAAACAAAAAACATATCGATTGCACCATTTGCTTGAATAATTTTTTTTAAACGCCTTGACATGGAGTCTGCTAAAATTTCAAATAAATTTGGATTTTCTTCAATAATCTTTTCATAAGCTCTAACTGTTAAATCCATCAAATGGTCAGCATTATGTGGAAGAATATTAAATTTTGATAACTTGTTTGCAATGAGCCCCCATACGTTCTCGATGGGATTGGCATCGGGGGTCTTTGCTGGTCATGGCAAAAGTTTAATATTAGGCACCCTTAACCACTGCTGAGAAATCCTGGCAGTGTGTACCAACCAGTTGTCTTGTTGATACCATCGGGATATAAAGCTGATGTTTCCGGAAGCATAATATTTTGTATCATGTTCACATAAACCTTCGCTGTAAACCTTCCTTGAATTCTGCCATGACATTGACAGTACTACTATACAGAGGGCTTCAAGCTACTGCGAACACAGGGGGAATCAAGTCCAATTTACTCTCCGTGCCGTACGACCGAGGTGGATTCGAAGCACGCCGCAATGTTATCTTTTGGAAATTCATTTTGTTTTATTTCTGCCTTGCTCGAGAAACAGATGGGAAAGTTCTTAATTGAAATAATACATTTTTAAAACCAAAAATGGATGTCTACGAAGTTGCCGAAAAAGTGCAGATGGTCAAATGGTCAAATCGTCATAACCCAACACACGTTCGATATTGGTCGAGGGAAAATTTGCATTTGTATTTTGACGTAAGAACACAGTATCCCCAAAAACTAAATGTTGGGGGGGGGGGGGGGTATTATAGGGGAACACGTAATTGGGCCATTTTTTATTAACGGCAATTGCAATTTGAATGGTCCTAGATACTTGGATCTACTGCAGCAGCACATTATTCCAACTGCTAGGCAGTTGTTAGGTGTAAGATTTGGTGAAACATGGTTTCAACAAGATGGTTGTTCCGCTCACAATGTTGGCCTTGTTAGGGAATATCTTGATAATGTATTTCCTAATCGGGTTATAAGTACACGGGGAACTATTTTATGGCCTGCTCGATCTCCCGATCTTGCTCCTAATGACTTCTATCTGTTTTTGAAGAAGCTTTTCAAATTATCACCCCTAACATGCTTGGAAACGTTAGAAGGGATTTTTATAGTAGGCTCGGATATTGTCTAGCCGACCAAGGAGGACTTTTCGAACATTTGCTTTAATTTTTTTTGACTGGGAGAATCTTTTTGGTTTTTAGAATGTATTATTTTATTTTGACAACTTGCTTTTATTTTGTTTCTCCTTATTATTTTCATTGTAACACGTCGTCACTGATAAATCTGAGCAGTTGACAATAAAACGCTCTTATTTATCAGTGACAAAAAATAAGAAAATTACGTTATAAAAATTTGCGTATTTATTGACCAAATTCCGGTTTCATTGACTACGCTCCACACAGCATCGTGGTTAGAGGCGTACTAAATACCAAAGGAAAGTCATGCAAGTGGTGATCGCAAGCCTGAGTATTGGTTGCTTCACTGATAGGCGTGCGGTGTCTCTGCATGTACGTACACTGGCAAATTAGACTTCTTCCGCCCTATGTTCGCAGTAGCTTGAAGCGGTCTGTATAGTGTACTTGTCTCGTCCATAGTGATCGGCGACCCGACGAACAGACCAACATCCTCCTAACTTTGCTAAAATTTGTGATTTATCGAATTCCGATAGCTGTTATAGCATTTTTAAGTAGGACAAGACTGTGACAACAAAAAATATGACAATGAGTGGACTTTGACACTTTGTGACAAAAAAGGTTGTTAATTCATAAAGTATATACTGAATATTAAATCGGCGTATGCGTTCAACACCGTTCTTGCGTTTTATGTGTCGCGAAGTGTATGATGTAGGAACACCTTCTTAACTAAAAAGCCAGTTAACTCTTTTTCGATTTAGTATCCTTTAGCCTACTATAGCGGTCATATTGACACTCAACTGACAGAAAATCCATATTTAACCTGTCAATTTGGTTATAAAAATGGCGGCAATTTTTGGCTAAAGGACACTGAAGAAATAAGAGTTAACTGGCTTTTTAGTTGAGAACGGTGTTGGTTGTCGGCAATATTTGACAAAACAACACACAGACCGGAAAATTGATCTTTACAGGTCGACGCAGTAAATTTACAGAGAGCTGTAAAGATACTTTCCGGTCGTGTATTGTACGTACCTTTTTTCAAACAATCAGAAAAATTATTTCAGTATCTACCACTTTCGTCAACGCCTAGCCGCATTACGTAATTTATGAACAGTCCACTAATAAGGAAATATTAGCCTTCTTCTGCTTTTGGTTGGCTGTATAACGATTGCCGCTAAGGGCAGTAGTTTTTAAGATCAAAATTAAAGAAAACCAAGTAAACTCTTGTGGTTAGAAATGACTTTTGTACTTTTAACTTGTGCAAATTTGTAAAAAACATTCGAATATTTATACGTGTACGACCAGTTATGACCGACCATGGCCAACTTATCAAGCAAAATAATGATAAAACAACTCATGAAATATTTGTTGGTGTGTCCTTTATTTACCTATATTTATGGTATACACACTTTAAGCATTAAAAATGTGTGGTCGATTTTTCCGAAGAATATGCCATTAATACATCTTCATTAATTTTCTTAACGTTTTTTAATTCGCACCGGATTATAAACGCATAAAGTTCCGTTGGTAGCGCTCTTTAGATTTTTTAGACAGCAAATCGAAAGTAACTTTTGCAGCAGCTTCTATTATTTTCTCCGGATTCAACTCATTTTATAGATCTGAGTCTATTTTTGTAAAAAATACATACGGAGAGTTTTTTACGTACTTTGACAAGTACTTCGTAGATTTTTGTGATTGGGGCGTCATTTCGAAGGTACTTGAATACTGCACAGGGGCGTATCCAGGATTATATTTTAGGAAAGCTTGATTGTCTGGGAAGGTTAATTTAAAGAAAAACATAAAAATTAGAAGTAAAAACTTAGTTTAATCTCGTTTGGGGCAACGGTTATTTTCAAGTCTGGTCTTGTTTAAAAGGTAATGAATTAGTCTACAGAGGCGTACTCAGAATTTTGTCTTGCCATGCTTACGAGAACCAAAACCGCGCCAATTTGCTTTTTAGAAAAATTTAAAATCAGAGTTATATTTTATTTTGTCCGGTTGTCGCTAGTAGTTTTTTGCAAGTTTTAAATTTTAACGCTACAAGATTGTATCTAAAATTCTATCTTAGCGAAGTCATAAATACCTGCAAAGTAATACAAAATGTAATAATGCATCTTATTCGAATGGATAGGAATTTATACAGAGGTTTAGGTAAGTTTAAACTAAGTGGGCTTTGACTTTGCTCTGAAAAATAATTAGGAGTACGTAATGATGCATTTATGACATATCTTTGTAATTGTCATTGAAAATTGTTCTTTGTTTTAAAAAGTTACTGCAGATCCAGGAAGCAAAAAAACTTTGTTTTATTAAAAATAAATATGCATATCTAGTATGACATTAAAGAATTATCAGTTTATTATTATAATTACTCATGAAGTTTTTGTTCTTTTTAATATATAAGTAATTCTCCACGTTACTGTTTTTCCCTGATGAAGAATCTAAAATGATAAAATCAAAACAATCAACACGAAAATATTTCAAGAAAACCGACTAAAACCATGATTTAAATCCGATTTTTTCCATTCTTCTGATTTATTCCCACCAAACCCAACATAATACCGAAACTTGGCCCATACTCAATGGCATAGGCAGACATTTTTTTTCTAAGAGGGGGGGGGCTTGAGGTTTCTGGGGGGACTTAAATAACAACATAGTTTTAGATGACAATTAATTTTGGATTTTTTTTGGGGCAAGAAAACCCTAAACCCACCCCTGCATACGCCACTGCCTATACCTTTAAAGAGTACTCACTTCATTGATTAAATGAGACACAAATGTTAATGCAAAAAAAATAGAGTTGGTTTTCGTTTTTAAAATTTTTCTTATTTATTGACTTTTTAAAGCCCATGTCCCCCTCAAATTATATTCTGCCTACGCTCTTAAATCACGTATAACCTACTCTGTAAAACACAAAAATGTTTGACTCTCATTTACGTATTTTTTTTTAATTTACTTTCCCAAATACTAAAGCCCCCCTAAATTATAATATTGGTTACACCTCTGTGCAGTATTTAAGTACCTTTCGAAAAATTATCGGTAGGTGTTTACTAAACATACGTTCTTTCATAGAACACAGACATAGGATTCTCATAGAATTAAATTTATTGTTCTTTCAAAATATCAAAATATGGTTAACTTTCAGGGTAGGCCATAAACCTATGTTATCCGTGCAGGATTCTTTAAAAGAGCTTTTTTAGAAGTGTCAAAACTACAAAAAAAAAACAAGCGCAAAAAGCTGTCAACAAAAAGTCATAGCCAACTTGGCCAAAAATGGGACCGGAAAAGGATCGAGGGATCGGAAATTGAGAGTGGAAATATTTCAAAAGAACATGCCTTGTAATATAGAACTTTCCGAAGGAAAAGTGGTTATTTTCCGGTCGTTTAGAAAGAAAACCTTAAGATATAAAAACTTTGCGAAATATATTTTTGTGTGAAAGGTACGCTTCAACGTGAAGGCAGAATATTTTAAGATTTTTTTTAATATGCTTATCAGCCGTGTTTAATGACACGCCGCTTACTAATGCGGCTGAGAGGCATCAATAAAAAATTATAGGTGCAAATAGCGTCCATTCGAAATAAGGAATTAATATTCTTGTCTGAACTATAGTTTAGGTTCATCAGTTTTGTTTTATTCATTTAAAAATTCATAAAAGATGTACATGTACGTATTTAATTAAAAAACAAATGATGTGCTAAAACTCCATATTATTCAGTGGCAGTCCCAGCCATTTGAAAAGGAGGGGGGCGGTTTCGATAAGAAAAAAAAATAGAATAAAAGCATAGCTTTTATGAGGAACATATGAATATATGCAAACAAAACTTAGTAACTACAAGCGAAGATTTGGTCCCAAATCGAGGGAGGGGGTACTCAGATTTAAAGTCGTTTATTTCATACATTTTTTATTTTAAAAAATGTTTAAGAACATTTTTGAGAAAATTACATTAAAACTGTAATTTTTGAGTCAAAATATAATTTATAATTTTTAAGAAAATTGCTCTAAAAAATGCATTTTTTGATTTGAAATTAAACTAAAATTGTAAATATGTCAATGGTTTGAAAGCGCAGTAGGCGAAAATTTTTAAGAAAATGACACTACAAATGCCATTTTGAACACAAAACTAAACTAATGCCGTAAATATCAAAGGTCAAAAGATCTTGGGTGGAAATAACGAAAATTCTAACTTGGATGAGCATCCCACAAGGAACACACAAAAGATCAAAGCGAAAAGAGAAATGATTAAACGATGTTTCGCCCTGGGTAACCAGCGTGGGCTCATCAGTAGTTTCACTAGTCAGCCTCCACTACACATCATTAAACACCATCATACACTTTGATTTCCAACCTTGAACCACTCACAAATAGGCATCGTTCCGCACTGGTACTTATCCAAGTTACCTGTTATGAATTCGTCCTGGCGTGTTAATATTTTAAGTAGGATTATGCTCCTAAGGCAATTAAAAAAAAAAGAAGTTAAAAAACCTCCAAATCAGTTACTTCAACCGTAAAGAAACTAAAAAACAAAAGATCAAAAGATCTTGGGTGGAAATAACGAAAATTCAAACTTGGATGAGCATCCCACAAGGAACACACAAAAGATCAAAGCGAAAAGAGAAATGATTAAACGATGTTTCGCCCTAGGTAACCAGCGTGGGCTCATCAGTAGTTTCACTGGTCACCCTCCATTCAATCAAAGGTGTTATAGCGCCGCAATTTATGCCCTACTTTCGATTTTCTAAATGTTTTCATAAAAAATCTAATGTCAGGGTAGGGGGGGGGGGTTAACTACCCCCCTATCCTCCTGAAATCTGCGCTTGCGTAACTACGTATAATTTTTTCAGTTATAAAAAACATAGATAACGAACAAACCACAAACAAAACCTAATAGCTAAATACGTCTAAAACTTGTTTATAAATAGAATCTCTATAATACTGTATCTTCAATGGTTTTCGCGGTAAGTTCGTCATGCATTTGTATATTCTTAGTCTGACGGATTGAAGGTCAAACTGTCCCACAATATTGTGGAGGGATGCTAGAACGTATTTAAAGGAACTTTCTGCAATTTCTCGTTTTTCTCCTCTTCAGGGTTATTACCACCAGCATCTTTGTTATTGTTGTCTACTTTTCACTAGAGCAAAGGGGGGGGGGACGATCGCCGCCCCCCCGCCCCCTGAAACCGCCACTGTATTATTATAATGTTATTTGTTGCCATCTCTAAAATTGTAAAACTAGGACAAAAACACTGAAAAACCCGAACAAAATCCAGACATTGCTACAAAAATTTGTTTAGCACTTTTTAAAATAAGCATCTTAATGGTTTTAGATGAACCGCAGGCGAAAATTTCTTAAATGTTTTTGACAAAAAATTTGTAACAAGCTGCTGTTATAATTTAAACAAATGTAGTACTAAAAAAAATTAAATCTTTTATAAAATATTTATTAAAAAGTGGGTTGGGTTACATAATAGTTTCAACACTGTATCTATAAAAAAATGTCTTTTTTTCTTGAATGCATTAGAAATGCCATTTTTTCTTGAATGCTGTTTGTTCCTGTCCAAAATTAAACTAAAATTACAACAATTAATGGCATTTTATACAAGGTTTTCCAGGTTGCAGACTTTGCCAGGTTTTTCCTGACCAATATTAAAAAAATACAACTTATTTTACAAGCTCCAATAAGCACATTAAAAACAAAAATGATCATTTTTATTTAAATTTTTACGTCCTGAACATGTTTTAAAAAAAGGTAATCACAAGCTTGTGAACCTATAAATACCACTATAAAAGTGGGTTGGATTGGAATCCAGTCTTAATTCTTCAAAAATGTTTCGTTTTTTGTGCAATTTTATTTTTTATTTAACAGTGCACTGTTTCTGCTGCAAAAAAAATCATAAAATTCTAAACATGTGTGTTTATAGTTACATTTGATAAAAAATCATATATTTTATGGTTTCAAAACGATTTTTAAAGGCATAAAAATTGCCGTGTTACCTGTCGCAGAAATCCCGGACAATTTTCAAAAACCCGCCCAGACGTCCCCGGACGCCTCCAAAACTCGAACATGTCCGAAGGAATCCGGAAGGATAGTTAACATAGCTCTACCGGAAAGCTTCTTTGTGATGTTCGCTGATGACCTGTCGCTGATTCTATCAGAAGTCTGCGACAGGTTATTAAGAAAAAATTGCTATTAATGCAGATAAAACAAAAATAGTTAGATTTCACAACTACCAAAAAAAATGAGAGGATATTGTATTGGGCATAAATGATTCTAGTTTAAAGAATGAAAATTTAACAAAATTTTAAGGTCTAAGTCTTGACCGTCATCTTAGTTGGAAAATCCACTGTGAAGAATTAATTTCAAAGATAAATAGTACAAATTATTTAATCATTAACTTAAAGGAGATATTAACCAAACAAGAGCAACCAATTTTTTATTATTCCAAGGTAGAATCTCGGTTGATATAATATGGAGTCTGACTTTGGGGACATTCAACTCTATCGGGGAAAGTAATCATATCTCAAAAACGAGTGTTACGTAGTATGGCAGGATTAAAAAGAGACGAATCCTGTAAACCTTTGTTCAGTAAATACAATATTCTCACGCTAACCGGTCTCTATATCTACGAATTAGTCTGCTATATATATCAAAATAAATCAAAATTTTTGGAAGTTGGAGAATATCAAAACAAAATTGTACGAGGCAAAATTAACTTATCTGAACAATCTCCCGATTGAAAATTTATAATCATCTGCCAGACTTTAAAAATGCAAAACTTAAAATTTTCTTTATTTAAAAATCAACTTAAGAAAATACTTACTGAGAAATGTTTTTATAGTTTAGATGAATTTTACAATTGTAATACTTGGTAGTTTTTGTGGTGACTATATTATTACTTTATATAGTTGTATATGGGCTTAATTTGTGAATATTTATATATATATATATATTTACGTTATTTTTCATATCCAAAACCATTTTTTTTTGGGTCATTCCTATTCAATGTAAATTGTCTTTTGAGAAAATAAACGAAAAGTAAGTAAGAAAGCCAATTTTAGATCGGTTTTATAAAAAATTAATATTCCTTTATTTAATCTTAGATTAAAAGAAAGATACCCGATGATTACGGAAACTTGAAACTTATGTTATTATCTAGAGCCAAAAGCCAAAGCACAACAGCCAAAGCACATCAAATGCATCCTCACAGTTCAAGAATGACCGCGACAAAACCCGCGCTCGCTCTGCCATTCAACCTGTTCAGTGCATGGGCTATGATGAGTAAAAAGGGAAAAAGCGGCGTTTTGTGATAAAAGCAACAAACTTTGCACAGTTGTTCTTTAGACCAAAACAGTCAATTTGACCCGCAGCTCTTCTCCCAAAACCTGTACAGACGCGGTGGGGAGGGGGAGGGGTAAAAACTGGAGGGTTTATATTTTCTTAAATTTTAGTTTGTTGTATATAATCATCATTGATATCAATTTATAGGTTTTCGTTTAAGATACCCCTAAGGGGTTAAGGGGGTGTTAAAGCTCCTATTTGGGTATTTTAATAATAAAAGTGCAGGATTTAAAAAAAATAAATAAAAACTTGCGTAGAATTGTTAATAATTTTAATATTTTACCTTATATCACTTAATTTTTTATCAAAAATCTTCATCCTGTTGAGAAGGTGGAAAGGGAGGGGGTAAAAATTAAAGGAGCACATATTAAAAAAAAATAGTTTGCTGAATATTATCGACATGGGTAGTGATTTACAGATTTTCGAGGATGACCAAACCGAAAATAACCACCTTCATTAATTTCAAAGTTTTCTTAAGGGATGGTGAGGGGATAAAGATCCAATTTTGGCATTTTAATAAATAAAGTGTTAAAAATTTGCATAGTATTGTTAATAGTTTTAATATTTTAACTTAATTAATACTCAATTTTTTACCAAAGATTTCCATCCTGTTCGGCAGGCGGGAAAGGAGGAGCGTAAAAACTAAAGAGGCATTTATTTAAAAAAAATATTTTGCTGGATATTATCGACATGGGTATTGATTTACAGGTTTTCGAGGATGCCCAAACCGAAAATAATAACCTTTATTCATTTTGAGGTATCCCTAAGGAGTTAATAAATTCATCGGCTTTGAGACATAAATAAATGCATGTTTTCTTGCCTCATTGACATTGTCTATTTCCTAAATCCCATATAGCATGACAACAAATTTTTCCAGACTTTTTAGACATTTCGCCAATCTGCATAGAAGGTTAGAAAATTGTAGCAAATGCTTCAGTGTATTCCTCAGTCTATACCTTCCAACAGGTCCGTTTGCCTTTCCCCAGAAAAAAAGAGGTTATATCAGAGCCAGAAAATGCATGAAATCTTCTTATTCTCTCGGATCTCTCTTTTTTTAGAGCAAGAGCAATTAAATGTCATGGAATGACATCACTCATTTAATTTGTAGTAAAATGACATTGCCAAAATCAAAACGTCTGTATCAGAGCAACGGATAGGAACAGAAAATACGGTCGTCAGCCTCCCCTAAATTTGTTCAATCTATTTGCTTTAATGGTCATAATGTTTTCAATATTGGTTACAACTTGCAACTATGGTAATCCATTTAAAACAGTTATCCCCAAATAATGAAATAAATCTTTTTTGTTTTCTGCGTTTCGGAGATAATCTGCCCAATCACTGGATAGCATATCTGTAAGCAAAGTTTCTAAATAAGTAAGAGTTATAGTAAAAATAATGGACATACCAGGAAAAAAATATTTACCTTTTGTCCCTTTTGTCGGCAAATTCTGACGTCCGATTTCGAATCCTCTGCTGTCTCTTGTTGCCTCCATTAGGCTATTGGGGTCGTAAGGATCCCAAGCAAAATCGACTCTTTTAACTTGTCGACTTGATCTAACTTTTAGAATATAAGGCTTTAATTGACTATTAAAGTAGTATCCAAACTTTTTAAAATTTGCTGTAAATCAATACACATGACGATAATATCCAGCAAAATATTTTTTTAAATATATTCCTCTTTAATTTTTACTCCTTTCCCTTTCCACCTGCCCAACAGGATGGAAATCTTTGGCAAAAATTGAGTGATAGAAGTTAAAATATTAAAATTATTAACAATACCATGCAAATTTTTACTAAAATCTTACACTTTATTTATTAAAATGCCAAAATTGGATCTTTATCCCCTCACCATCCCTTGGGTTTGGTCATCCTCGAAAACCTGTAAATTCATACCCATGTCGATAATATCCAGCAAACAATTTTTTTTAAATATGTGCTCCTTTAATTTTTACCCCCTTCCTTTCCATCTACCCAAGAGGAGTAAAATTTTTGATCAAAAATTAAGTGATATAAGTTAAAATATTAAAATTATTATCAATTCTACGCAAGCTTTTAATTTTTTTTTCAATTCTATTCTTTATTATAAAAATAGGAGCTTAAACACCCCCTTAACTCCTTAGGGCACCTTAAAATGAATGGAGGTGGTAATTTCGGTTCGGCCATCATCAAAAACCTATAAATTGATATCAATGATGATTATATACAACAAACTAAAATTTAAGAAAATATAAACCCCTGCAGTTTTTACCCCCCTCCCCACCGCGCCTGCACAGGTTTTGGAAGAAGAGCTGCGGGTCAAATTGACTGCTTTGGCCTAAAGAACAACTGTGCAAAGTTCTTTGCTTTCATCACAAAACGCCGCTTTTTCCCACGTAGCCCATGCACTAGTTCATTTAGGCTTGATTTTGCGACGCGTCACATTTATTCCAACTCATTGTTTTGGTTTTGTCGCCTAACGCAGCTTTTTCATAAAAAGTTTACAAATTTACAAGTTCCGTATCGTCATTAAATTTTCCCTCTAAAGCTATTTCTGCGTTTCAGACTTAAACTTGGAACCGTCCCAAAGTGATCCAAATCATTTTAGCCATATATCTATTAACTTAAATATGCGCCCTTCCAATGGTTTTAGCATGCACGAAGTTGTAAGATGTCCCTCTTCTCTCTTACTTGTCTCCCTTTCTCTCCCTGTTACGTCGTTTGTCTTCATAACGCTGTTCTGCACATGCGCCGCGCCAGCATCATTAGCTAAGACCCGAAGTCAGGAAGGCAACCGATCATTTTGGTTTGACAGAAAGAATTCGGCATTTGTCATTTATTTGTTTACTTTTCTCAAAAATCCTGGATTTTTGTAGTTTTTTCCGAAAAAAAGTAAGTGTGTCTCATGAGGAAGAAACATAATCTCGTTGATGTTTAAATACAGATTTCCAAAACCAAAAGAGATAGTAGCCTCTGGACATTCTCCACTCGATACCTCAGATGTTATCGCTCCTCTTTTAACACCAAACCCGCGCGGTACAAATGAAAACTCAGAATTAAAACAATTAATCGCAAAACCTCGAATCGATACATTTTCGCGCTTGTGCAAAAGGTCGGAGCTAAACCAATGTCTTTTGTTCAGATATTTCCATGACTGGCTAGATAGATGTTGTTTACAAGTTTGGCCCGTGCATATTTAAGCTAGGCAAGTAAATTTTAGCAAATCCCATTAAAAAAAAATTCACTTGCTTTTTATTATCAAATTGTTACCTGGAAAGTGTCTAATAAAATAGATACTTACCTAGTTATACGTTAGTTAACAATTTTGTCCAGCAATAAACGAGTATTAAATTAAGCAACAAGTAGTCTGGTGCTATTATTATCTGTAAATCGCTCATGCATCATTTTAACAATAATTGAAGTGTTTTTTCGCATGCAATTTTTTCTGATTATTCAACTACAATTATTGGGTATTGAATGTAGTCTTTATTTTCTTGTTGGTTTTTGTTGTTTGAACAATTTTAATCAGTTTATTTGAGAGCTAAAAATAAGTAATTTTATCCTCCATTAAGTTTGCTGAAACCTTAAAATATCCTTCGTTGCAAAGCCTTGCAAAAAATATTTTTGTGTACAAAGTGCGTTTCAATTACTACAATTACTACTAAAACCGATTTTATATAAGGACGGTTTTAACTAAAATCTCTTCCTCTAAGGGTTTATACGTCCTTTATTAAATGTCACTAAATGTCATTTAAAAAAAAAAACAAATAAAATAACCAAAATAGCAACAGATTTTTTAGTAAAACAAGGGTTGAGCGTTTCTTTAGATTGGATAGATCAAAAATACACGCGTCTTTTTGTCAAAAACTTACCGAACATTCAAAAAAAAGTTATAATGTTTTTACAAGCTTTTATTTAACTTGCAATGTATGTAACTATCTATGTAACAAGATATATATGTTCGGGTGGAATTTTGCAACTTAATTTTGATCAACTTCCCGATATCCGATCGGCTTCAAGTTTGGCATGCTTATATAGTTGGGTGACACCAGAAGGATATAGTGTGATGAAATTGAGAGCTCCCCCCTACTCGAAGGGGTGAAGGGGGGTACAGTTGAAGTACTCCCGATTTCGTTGAAATTTGGTTTGTTGGTGCACTTGTGGATCGAGATACCGAAATTTTAATCAGATTTTGAAAATTCAATATGGATACGGATTCAAAATGGACGATTTTTGGTAATCTAATGCTAACCAATTTTAACTAACTTATACACATCCGATTGCCTTCAAATTTGGCATGCATTTATGGTTCCGGTAACAATACAATAATATGTCATTATTGGCCACCCTTTCTCCTTATAGGGGGAGTGGAGGGGGGAAAACACCTAAGTTTGGCCGATTTCAAACAAAATTGGTTAACGGGGGCTTTTAGGGATAAGGAACAACGAATTTTTGATCAGATTTTAAAATACAATATGGCGGATTCAAGATGGACGATTTTCGGTCATGTTTTGCTAACCAATTTTTACTTACTTACTACATCCGATTGTGTTTAAACTTGGTATGCGTTTATAGTGTATAGTAAATACAATAATATGGTATTCTCAGGTACCCACCTCCTTCTAACAAGGGAAATGGAGGGGGAAACCGATTTATTTTGTTCGATTTCAAACAAAATTGGCATATAGGGATTTCTAAGGAGGGGGATCATGAATTTTCGATCAGATTTGAAAATTTCAATATGGCGGATTCAAAATGGACGATTAAGGTTACAAATCTAAAAATTAACGGTGTGTATTCAAATTTGGTATGCGTTTATAGTTCCGACGACAATACAATAATATGGTATTATTAGGTACACACTTCACACACACACACAATTAGCACACCGGGGTTTTTCGGGAAGGCGATATGAATTTTTGATCAGATTTAAAAATTTCGATATGGCAGATTCGTAATGGACGATTTAGGGTACAAATCTAAACTTTTGTTAGAAGATGAATAGCCCTTCGACAAGTGTGTGACAGTTATCTTTACAAATACGAGTTTATTACTTTTTTGATATTTTAATAACTTTTAATGTACATTTTTTCTTGATTTTTAAAAAAACAGTTCTTGTTTGACTAATTTACTTTTTATTATTATACCATATCATACTTAGTCAAAATGAAAATTATCATAATATTTTAACAATTTGTCAACTGTTTATCATTGATTTTGTCTGTAGGAATAAACAAGACAACTTTAAACACTTACGGTGGGATTTACTAAAAAGGTTTAGTCTATTTTAGAATGGTTCTAAGTTTAGCGAACTTTTTGGCTTTAAGCATTTTAAACCAACCCAAGAATTTTAATAAATTATTTATTGAATGATCATCTTAACACAATCTTTTGTTGGATTTAAGAGGAAATTTTCAATTTAGAAGAAAAGAAAATTAAAAAATTTAAACCCACGCGGGGTTTAAACAGTAAAAACTCTGTAGAATAAATTATAAATAAAATAAAAACTTACCCTCGTTACTTAATTTTTCCAATTAATACTTGAGTCATACAACGACTTAGATGAGTAATAAGAAAATAAGAAGTAGATTAATTTTGTATTTATTTAAAAGGTGTTTTTATTTATAAAATATATTGCACCAACCTCTACTGATGAAAGCTATAGCTTTAAAATGAGTAGCTTTGAGTAAGGAAAGTTTTTTTGACTGAGCTTTTAGATAACCTGAATGCTTTACTTTCATTTTGTAAATAAATTAATATAGTGGTTTTGAGTTTTTTTGTTTGGTATATTTTTCGTGGATCATCAGTGACCTTCACTTATGTTTGTTTTGCCTCGTAGTGCCCTCCTAAATATATTTTTTGTACTGAAAACGGGTTCAAAATATGGCGTTTTTCTGGAAAAATTAGGAGGTGCATGTTTTATTGCGTAATGAACAACTTGGGATATGGGATATAAGGTAAATTACTCTTTATAAAAAGGTTACTTAGGGAAATTATAAACGAACTTATTACCAAATGCCACAAAACAATCCTTTCTGGGGTCTATAAATTTAAACCACCTCCCTGAGGTGGTCTAAAAAATCACCAACTTTATAACCTCAAACACAAAAAATGAACTATTATGTGCCAAATTTTTGGCGTATTCACCATTTGCTATTTTGGACCCTGTCAAAAAAAATTAGGCTTTTTCTTTCAAAATATGGTGTATTTTGAGAAAAAAAGCAGTTTTTCAGTGGTATTTTGCAATAATTACAAAATAATCAATAACTTTGTATCTTTTCTGTATGGGTAAGTGTTTTTTGAAAATTTCTTTTAAAATTTAGTACCCCCCACAGGTGTAAATATTTAGACCTGTGGGGGGTACTATTTTAGATCTTAGTAAATCTCACTGTTAGTGTTTTTTAATCTTCTTCAACCTTATAGTTTAAAAAGGTTAAAAAAGCGTATTTTCTATATTTTGGCGTACTCTATACATATTTAAAAGTTTATCGCTGATTTTGTGTGCATCACTTTTAGGGTATCAAAAACCATTTTTTTTTCGCTGCTCTTGCAAGCCTCAAATGTGCTTCTAAAATAAGGGATTTTGTGGAATTTCCGGCGTATTTTTTGGCTTACCCGGTACACATTAGTACTAATATCAAAAATCCAGTAATAACCGATTGCTAAATTGACCAACAAATAGTCACTATTATATTCGGTAAATTACCCGTTATTATGCATGCATTATTTGAACAATGATGGACGTGATTTTTGTCGCATGCAATTGTTTTGCTTAAAATATGTAAAATTATTATATTGAATGCTTCATTATTTACGTTGATAGCAATTAGCTAATAGTTGTTGGGAGGGAGGGAATAAATGACACCGTGGTTTGGAGTTGTCAACTGTTCTTTAGAAAGAACCCAAACTTTGTCTAAAAAAGTTGATTTTTTTTTGAAAATGATGAGATCGCCCCTGATTTGTATTCAAGTTTACTTTGATTAAAGAATGAAAAAATTGTAAACGGATTTTTTTTTAAGATCAAATATATTGAAAATAACTCGGCGTTTCAGACGTCCATTGTCTATATTTTATTTATACACGTCGTTTCGATCAGTACAATCTCTGATCGTCTTCAAGTGCACAATCTATTCCTAAGGCTACGTACTCATGTACTATGGGAAATCACTTAACCGTGAAGTTTGAGAAGTTGGCTTCGCCCAAGGAGGGGCTTCCAAATATTTATAATTTCAACACTCAGTTTACTGAAAATACCCTGATTGTGCCCAATAAAGGCAGATTCAAGGAATTTTGGTTTCTTCCAGTGTGACTCCTTGTGCAAAACCTTTGCTTCTGTCCAGTTCATACAGTGCATGCATGTTCGGCGATTCCTGATTTCGTTGGTTCATCTCTTTGGGTCTTCGTCTGATGTTCCTTAAGTCTAACAGATAGTGGACTTTTTGTTTCGCCTATGTATAATTCACCACACTCACAAGGATCTTGATAAATGCATTCCTTATTTTGTTTGTTCTCCGGTTTTGTTTTACTAAGAACGATTCTAATTGTATTGCTAGATTTAAAAGCTGTTTTAATATTAAAGTTGTTCGCTACTCTTCAAATTTTTTCTGATACTCCCTTATCTGTTTATGGAAATTTAGAAATGGTATCTGTTATAAGTTTAAGGCGGTAACCATTCTGCTGCAGATTCTTCTTAAGGTTTTTTATTTTGATTTCCAAGCCATGAGAATTGTTACAAATTTGAACGGCTCTATCATATAAAATTGTAGCAGAATATATATATAAATATCGTCCTCTGTGACTAGGGTTACGACAGACTGTTTTTCTGATGTCGCTTTCTACTCGTTTCAGAAGTACATCAAGAAAAGGAATTTGACAATTTTAATTTAATGGTGGGTCTTATGTTACTTAGGTGTTGAAGATATTCTAAAAATTGTTGATCATTTCCAGTCCAGACAATAAAAGTATCATCAACATATCTTAGCCAGATCTTAAGTTTATATGTTGCGGTATCAACGGCGTGTAATTCGAACCACTCCATGTAAATATTGGCCACCACTGGCGAAAGAGATGAACCCATTGGCAGACAGTCATCCTGTATGTCATATGCAGACAGTACTCCAACAACTCCATCACTCCCTCCAACGGCAGGCTGGTACCTTAATAAAGGGATTCATTTTCTCAAACTTTAAGTACATTTTTAACACGATTAACTTTTGGCTTTTCATGAAGCAAAAAATGCGTTTGGAACACGACTTCAGTTTTTGACATTTGCTTGATGTAGTTTGAGGTTAGTTTTTGCACCCTTTACGTCTTTGTTTGCTTTTTTAACGCCAATCACGTTAAAGCCCAATGATGTAATTAAAATATAGGTATATACCTAGTTTTCGCAGGAATATTGGAAGTGCTATCAGCTTATTATTGGTGTCATCAGCCAGTTCAATACAATACTCGTTTTCATGCAGTCGGATCCCGAAAAAAGCGGTACTGAACTTGGGCAGGGCAAACGAAAAAAAAGTTCGACTCGCCGCGTTTTCATAAAAGGTTTAAAAGTGACTCCTATTGAAAACGTATTCAGTTCCACGTGAAAACGTTGTCAAAGTGCCCGATTTTGTTTTTTTTTTTAAATGCAAAAAATAGACAAAATTTTGTAAAGTTCGGTACAAATCATAATTCTGAAGTTCTGGACCGGAAATGACCAACAACTTTCAGAGGTCCTTCACCACCTAAATAACATAAGACCCACCATTAAATTCACAATGTTGATGTACTTGTCAAACGAGTAGAAAGCGACATCAGAACAACAGTCTCACACAGGGCAGTATTTAAATTAACGTTCAAATCATTCTGCTACAACCAAACGAGGCATAATAGGAACTTTGTATAACAGAGCCGTCTAAATTTGCATCAATTCTCATGACTTGGAAATCGAAATAAGAAACATTAAGAAGGATCTGCAGTAGAATGGTTACAGCCTTAAACTTATAACAGATACTATTACTAAATTTCAGCTAACAGGACAGATATTATAAAACCAAAACCAGGCAAATGTGTTCCTTACAATTCCATACATTAAAGGAGTATCAGAGAAGATTCGAAGAGTAGCGAACAACTATGAATTTGAATAACAGCTTCTAAATCTAATAATAAAATTCGAAGCCTTGTCAGTAAAACAAAAATCATACATAGGCGAAACAAAAAGACCACTATCTGTTAGGCTTAAGGAAAATCAGACAAATATCCAAAGAAGTGAAACAACGAAATCAGGAATCGCCGAACACGCATGGTCAAAAAACACCGAATGAAGTCGACAGAAGCAAAGGTTTTGCACAAGGAGTCACACTGGAACAAACGAAAATTCCTTAATGCTGCCTTTGTTGTACGGAATTACGGTATTTTCAGTAAACCAAGTGTTGAAATTCCAAATATTAGGAAGCCCCTCCTTGGGCGGAGCCAACTTCTTAAATTGCACGGTTGAGTGATTTCCCATAGTATATAAGTACGTAGCCATAGAAATAGGTTTTAATTTGCACCTGAATACGATCAGAGATTGTACTGATCGAAACGTCGTGTATAAATAAAATATAGACAATAGAAGTCCCAAACACAGAGTTAATTTCAAATCATAATGCATAATGATCGATCATAAAAACAATTTTTTTCAGCTACAGCAAGATCGAGATATCTTCGTGTTCTCCTAAAGTTTAAGGTTTTTTTCTCTGGAAATTAAACTAAGAAAAATATATTTTTAAATCACAATAAATTAAAATATTATTTGGCGGCACGAAATTTTTCACCACTTATAGACCTTTAAAAACCAAAACAATTTGGAAACAAACAAGTCTTGACCTCTAATTATTATAGGAACATTTTTCTTATTTTTTAATTTTCTTCTATTAGAAGGTTTGCAGTGTAATCATTTAGAACCTGAATAAAATCCTTGTAAAATGTGAGCATTTTTTTATGTAGTTAGTAGGCAAAAAATCTTGCATCCAATTTGTATTTAATTTAATTCAGGCACGGGGGATCTCACTTTTTACCTTGTTTTTTTTTTTAAAAAAACACGTCGTAAAAAATATGAACTTTATCCCCAGTCAAATGTTATAAAACTTTAGCATATTGAAGGCCTGAATATCCGGATGAAAATTTCTGGCCGTTTTGGACCTACACACCTTTAGGGCGATATTTTATTGTCTATTTAAGGAAGTTAGTTTTTTTTGAAAATTGACCTTTCTAAAAGTGTATAACATATATGGACTACCAGCTAAAATGCCTAAAAACTTCAAAAGTACGACAAATTATCAAATTGTTTAAAAAAGATCTCTAAAACTGAAAATATTTTTTTACTTAAATTAAAGGCAACCTTATTTTTATATTAAATTTTGCATAATATTAAAAAATCAGCAAAAATAATGTTTTAGTAAAGTTTTTATTGAACATTATCGAATTATCACTCGAGTAACGGACGAAGGCTAATCTATAAAGAGGGCGGTAACCCATTTTGGAGTTGATAAAATAACAATAATACGATGGAAATAGCGCTGGATTGAAAACAATTCGACGAAAACCTTGGATTAGGACAAAAACGATGGTAAACTTGACTAATTATTTTAACTTAAAAAAGAACTAAAATAAATAATTTAGTATTTAATAGGATCACCATTTTTCTCTATTACAAGCTGCAAACGTCTGGGCATTGAAAAGGTTAAATTTTGAAAATACTGATGGTCTTCAGCATTTCGTGGTCTCCAATTCCTTTGGTATATTATTTTAACGATTCGACTCCATATATTTTCCATTGGGTTAAGGTTAAGGCTATTGGCTGGCCAAGGAAGTGTTTCTATATTATTATTCTGAAACCATTGACGAACAACATGAGCCGTGTGTACTGGACAGTTGTCCTGCTGATAAACGAAGTCATTATTTTCATGTAAAGCCTGTACATGGCAGCATATCGTTTTCAAAGATTTCAATATATCGTTCACTATTGAATTTTCGTTCGATTCTCAAAAAAAACCCAAACCTCTAGCACTAAACCAGCCCCACATGTTTACAGAAAAATGTCCAGCTTTTTTAATTTCGTTTGTATATTCGAGTTCAAATCTAGAATTTGGTGGACGATAAACTAAAATTCTCATGCTGCTTGAAGATGATTGAAATTTTTTTTGTCACTGAAAACCACCCTCTCCCGGAAGTCATTATCACGAAGAACGTTGTTCAGTGCAAAAATAATTCTGGCCTATTTTGGTTCTTCTGTTAGAAAATGCTTCTGTGCAGCAATTCGACAAGAGACTTCTGATTTCGTTACTCTTCTATTTACTGTTGCTAAAGAACCCGAAAATAATGTTACATTAGCTGCTTCAACCGACGTTGAAAAAGGATTTTGTCTGAGATGGTCAATAAGTCTCTCATCTTGCACTTCAGAACTTACTTTTGGTCGTCCTGATCCATCTTTTCTATCCGTGAATTATTTTCAATCCAGCGCTTTTTCATCGCATTATCGTCATTTTATCAACTCCAAAATGGCTCTTTTTATAGACCAGCCGTCTTCTATAACTCGAGTGATACCTCCGACATGGAGGCCAGCCAACACCTTCCTTTTTAGTACCCTTTTACACGTATGCCGCCGCCATTTTTGACAGTGTTCACAGTTATTACATTAGTTAATTGTCAAAATGGCCGCCACGCGAGTAGATGGAAGGTCTATCAGATACAGGAGGCATTGATATCTGTGGCATTTTTAAGGATGTCACACTGAATTTTAAGCTGTCAGGCATACTAAGCTGGTGGTACCTTATAATAGTATACACTAATGGAAAGCTAAATTTTGTGGCATAGGAAAAAATGCATGTATGAGTTTTTTTTGAAATCAAGTGTACATGGTATAATTTATTTATATATCATTATTATGAACTAAATTTAAAAAAAAATACCAATCAGGCTGAAGCAATTTTTGTCTGGATAAGAGAGAAGGTAATTTTTTTAATTTATTTTTATATATCAGCAAACTAGAAATTTTTTAAGTTCGCCGTAATTGTTAAAGGATGCATTACGTAGTTTATAAGTTATCGCGCAGTACATTATTAAAAACTATTGTGTCATCAACGATAGTGTAATGCTTGTGCTTATTTGCGTATGTTTTGGTATTTTTTATCGCCTTAATAAGTAATTAGTGTTTGCCTATTCACAATAACTGGTATTCTAACAACAACTTATTAAAACTTAAAATGACAGTAAATAATCAAAAAATATTTTTTTTTCCGCCAAATTAAATTTTTGTTTGTCTCCCAAAGTCCGAAGGTGAATTGGCCAATAACAACATTGGAAAAATTAGAATATTCATCAAAGGTTTTACAAATAATTAAAAAACGTCTTAGGATGCCCAAATTGGTGCTAAAAAGCACGGATAGTCCACCAAACAATCAATTATTTTATGTTGAATGGAAATGAAAATATCTGTTAATACTACTGTTCTACAATTTTAGCTGCTTTACTTCTAAAGTTATGATTTTTTCATATATTTTAACGTTTTTTCAAATAACTCGGAAACTAAAATTCCTACAAATTTGGACTTTATAACAAAATTTGTAATAAAACCTTATATCGCTACTTGCTTTTGTTCCAAAGTTACAATTTTTTTAAATAATTTATCCCCCTTTTTCCCCCTTCAACCCCCTTCCACTCTACCCAAAATTTAATCAGTTTATGGTCAGCCGATAGAGGATTCATTACTTGTCACGCCATCTTGTGGTTTACAAATGGAATTGACCATTTTTAACTGGCGCACACTGGGGCAAGAGGCCTTCAAATTTGGAAATAAATCAAAAAATGAAATAACAGGTACATTCTTCCCCTTATTATTAATTGATACCGCACTCTCTCCTAAACTAATTAAATGAACGAATGCGGTCGTCAGCCAATGCCTCTCATCGTCCCGCTCACAGTTATACCTGTAAAGAGTATATACAGACCGCTTCAAGCTACTGCGAACATAGGGGGAATCAAGTCTAATTTACTCTCCGTGCCGTACGACCGAGGTGGATTCGAAGCACGCTGCAGTGTTATCTTTTGGAAATTCATTATGTTTTTATTATTTTATTTTATTTCTGCCTTGCTCGAGAAATAGATGGGTAAGTTCTTAATTGAAATAATACATTTTTAAAACCAAAAATGGATGTCTACGAAGTTGCCGAAAAAGTGCAGATGGTCAAATGGTCAAATCGTCATAACCCAGCTCGATCTCCCGATCTTGCTCCTAATGACTTCTATCTGTTTTTGAAGAAGCTTTTCAAATTATCACCCCTAACATGCTTGAAAACGTTAGAAAGGGTTTTTATAGTAGGCTCGGATATTTTCTAGCCGAGCAAGGAGGACTTTTCGAACATTTGCTTTAATTTTTTTTTGACTGGGAGAATCTTTTTGGTTTTTAGAATGTATTATTTTATTTTGAGAACTTGCTTTTATTTTGTTTCACTTATTATTTTCATTGTAACACGTCGTCACTGATAAATCTGAGCAGTTGACAATAAAACGCTCTTATTTATCAGTGACAAAAAATAAGAAAATTACGTTATAAAAATTTGCGTATTTATTAACCAAATTCCGGTTTCATTGACTACGCTCCACACAGCACCGTGGTTAGAGGCGTACTAAATACCAAAGGAAAGTCATGCAAGTGGTGATCGCAAGCCTGAATATTGGTTGCTTCACTGATAGGTGTGCGGTGTCTCTGCATGTACGTACACTGGCAAATTAGACTTCTTCCGCCCTATGTTCGCAGTAGCTTGAAGCGGTCTGTATTTGCTTTGTTCACGCCTAGCGTTTAACCCTATTTTCTTGTTTTATTTGAGGTGTATTTTGATTTTTTTTCAAATTAACGCTATGGAACCCTCAAGTTCAGGTATTCAGAGTGGACGAAGAGTTAAAATTATTTTATATATGTGGTGTAAAGTAAAATGAACATTAAAATATTCCTAGTTACGTGTAGGCTATTGGTTGTATTCCAAAGCAGTCCAAGTAGGGTTGCCAACCCTCCCGATTTAAACGGGAGTCTCCCGCTTTTTTGAATATCCTGCCGCCTCCCACCAGATGTAACAAATCTCCCGATTTTTAAATTATGGGTGATGGTTTTCCATTTTTAAACATTCCCCAGCACTCTTGAACTTCTTAAAACAGACACACCCTCTGTATATAATAATTTATCATTTATTTATTTTTTTTGTTTGTTTGTTGTTTACAGTAATAACAAATTTCTGTATATAATATAAACTGCATATTATTATTTTAATTAATTTTTTTATACCTATTCAGTTATAGTTGAATGTTGTATTTCACTTTCTCTGAAGTCCGACTCTGAGCAGTTTTCAGAATTTTACCTCAAATAATGGTAAATGCGCAAATTATTGTAACGAGATCCTACATTTTATTTATTTTTTTTAAATGGTAAAGAAGAATGTTTTTAATACTTTGCATTTGGTCGGGGCTCATTTTTTTTATTGTGGGCTAAAACTGAAAAACACGAAATTAAAAGGATAAAAAAAGCAAGTTGCGCTATTGGTTCTTCTGAAAATCATAACTAAGTAAGATACAAGTCTTTAAATCTCCCGCTTTTTGAAAATAAAAATATGGCAACCCTAATTCCAAGCTTTAAATTTTGATTTTTCATAATGAATATTGTTTTCAGAATCGTTTAGTGATTGTGCACTTATTTACTTTTCTTCACTATTTGGGTTTTTTCGAAGTATATAACTGCATATAAATAAAATATAATTGACGATTTCCATATTATGTTGGGAATTTGGAACCTTTGGTTGCACTAAAACAAAATTATGATTGTTTTCCACAAACCAAAACTACACTTTTTTGCACTCGACGCGCGTTTCGCTAACAACGTTAGCATCATCAGGAGACGATAAACAATGGTTGTAAAACAGTCATTTACGGAAATATATGCTATTCTAGTCTATTATATTCTATAACAATGTTTCGTACATTAGCCATTTCTTTTATTTTTTATTTAATGGGAGGAACGAGATCCAATATTATGTTTATATCGAAAAGGGAACTTTGTGATATTATGAAAGAACGAAATTGATGAGTAGATTTGTTAAAACCTGAACCTTATAAGCATGGTGATATTGATGAAGCTGATCATGGTGACAGTGAAGACGCTGATGATGATGATGATAGTAAAGACGATGATAAAAATGTCTTATCTCATTCTAAAGACGATAAAATGTAATAAAAACAAAAACAAATAATTAATATTATAAAATTGTATAATTTATAACTTTCAATTATAATTTTTAAAGTAAATAAACACTTAACAAACTATATTTGTATTTTCTTTTCTAATACTAACACCTCTACAAAGCAACATTTACCTTAGAAATCAATTAATAGAGTTTGTGAGTTATTGCCAATTTTGAGGGCTTGTTGCCCCAGTGTGCGGCGTTTAAAAATGAATGGTGCAACACCATCTCAATCTCAACTAAAAAGCGAGTTAACTCCTACCGTCTCAGTGCCCTTTAGCCTACTGTGGCTGCCATTTTTATAACCAAATTGAGAAATAAAACATGGACTTTCTGTCAGTTAGGTGGAGGATACTAAAACGAAAATGAGTTAACTGGCTTTTCAGTTTACCACGGTGTTGCTTGGTGGTATCGACTGTATCAAAGCAAACCATGAAATCATTAAACCGTCACCGGCCGTCACTTCTAAACGTCAAATATTTTGGTCTTTTATCTTTTTATTGTTCTCTACGGTGTCGGCTTTTAAAAACTAGTAAGTTTTTCCAAAGCATTTAAGTCCGCAAACGTGCGTGATTGGTTTTACACTTGAAGAATTCAGATCCAAACTATTGACAAAATTAAAACAATAAGCATGAGTTCCATACAGTGGGTCACAAAAACCTGGAATAATGGATTTTTTGAGAGAACTATTGGTCAAGCCATGATGGTAATTTAAGGCTAAAAATATTTCAGCATAATTTAAGGGGTAACGTTTTTGATAAAACCCTTTTTTACTGTGTTTTTTCACATTTTTATGCCATGGTTTTGCCCATATTTTAAAGCTATCTTTCCAAAGTTTCGATTTCTAGAATAAATCACTCAAATTTTTCAAGTTTTCACTGTTTTTAGGTGTTTAAAAAAAGTACTGCCAAAAAACATTTTTTCTCTGTTAAAAAGAAAAATATTTAGAGAGAGAGGTCAGAATTTTAGAGGTAGATGGAGAGATAATTTAGTGACGGGCAAACATTTTTAAGGTTGTTGAAGAGAGATAGCAGGCTATAAAAAGTATTTTGGAGAAAGATGGATATAATTTAAGGCAAATGTTTACAAAAAATTTCTGTTATGTCATCTGTCTGTCATCTTGAGTGGTGTCAACAAAAAAAATTGTAAAGTGTGTAAAACATAAGGTGGTATTAATTTCTTTCAATAAAAGTTCTTTACAATCTTTAAATTTACCAAAAAACGTGTCCTACTAAAGTGTATTTTAGTGTATAGTGTATAAAGTGTATTTGTAAAGAACTTTGATTGAAAGAAATTAATACCACCTTATATTCTACACACTTTACACTTTGAAAAATTACAATGTTTGCTGTTTTTGTATAAAAATTGCAAAATAGAAATCATATGCACGAGACCACTCAAGATGACAGACAGATGACATAACAGAAATTTTTAGTAAACGTTTGCCTTAAATTATGTCCATCTTTGCCTAAAATACTTTTTTATAGCCTGCTGTCTCTCTTCAACAACCTTAAAAATTTTTGCACATCACTAAATTATCTCTCCATCTACCTCTAAAATTCTGCCCTCCCTCTCTAAATATTTTTCATTTTAATAGAGAAAAAATGTTTTTGGCAGTACTTTTATTGAATGCCTAAAAAACAGTGAAAATTAAAAAATTTGAGTGTTTTATTATACAAATCGAAACTTTGGAAAGAAAGCTTTAAAATGTGAGCAATATCGTAGCACAAAAATGTGAAAAACGTAGTAAAAAATTGTTTCATCAAAAACGTTATCCTTTAAATTATGCTAAAATATTTTTAGCCTTAAATTACCATCATGGCTTGACCATAAAAATAATTTAACAGGTATTTAAGAAAATTATTTTAAGTATCATCATATGTAGGATCATTTTAGGTAAGAAAAGAGATTTCGAAAAATGTGTACGCCTTTATACAAGTGTACCAAAAATAAAAAATGACACAAACTAATCTTATTTTAAATTGTACACCTTGTATGTTTTCATATTTTCTGAATCCCTAAAAAATAAGCTTTTTAAAAATACCAAACACTCTATGCTTATCTTTTAACTTCTCCAAGATATTTGAGTTTAAATTTGTATGAAAGAGTCAGGGAAATCGAAATTAACTACCCAATATTAATTACCTATGATACTTATTTTTCTATCTCTTCCACAAAAATTTGAACTTGGAAAATATATAAGATAAATTCAAGAGTTTAGTATTTTAGAAAAACTTGTTTTTTAAGGATTCAGAAAATGAGATAATATACAGGGTGTCCAATTAAAAAAAACATAACTTTGTTCCATATTTTATTTTTAGGACACCCTGTATAAAAGGGTATACATTTTTAGAAACTGCTTTTTTTAACTAAAATGCTCCTGTGTAAGTTTTTTTTTAAACATCCATTGTTCACACTTTACTGGGTGTCCCAAGGTGAGTAACCTATTAGAATATTTTGGAAACTATACAATGGAAACTTTTCAAACTTTCCATTCTAACATAAGTCCATGTATACTATCTTTATGAAATACTATCATATTTGCAGTGTTGCCATTTGCAGAAAAACTAGGCAACCACTTTTTTATTTTAAATTGAGCACGCTGTATATTTTTCCATTTTTGGATTCTACAAAATATTCTAAGTACATTTTATCTATAAAGTCCTATACCTATGTTCAACTGTTTTTAAAATATTGACAGGTGAAAATTGACATTTTTTAGCTTTGACAGCCCGTAACATCGAAACGGTTAAGGATAGAGCAAAACAAGCGATGGTTTTACATCTAAACCCAGGGTTAAAATATCGCAACGTTAGTTTGTGAAAAACCGTTTTGCTCTATCCTTAACCGTTTCGATGTAACGGGCTGTCAAAGTTAAAAAATGTCAATTATCACCTGTCAATATTTTCAAAACAGTTGAACATAGTGAAATGAACCTAAAATAATTTGGAGAATCCAAAAATGCAAAAATTTACAGGGTGTTCAATTTCAAACACGGAAGTTGTTGTCAAGTTTTCCTGCAAGTGGCAGCACTGCAAATATGAGGGTATTTCATAAGGAAAGTTTCCATTGTATAGTTTCCAAAATATTGTTACTCAGCTTAGGACACCCGGTATATATTAGCACCATCGACGTGTTGCAACCCAATGAGCATTTTTGTCTATATAAAAGTTACAGCAAATAATATAAAACCTTCATAAAATAATCAAAAGTTATATTATTTAGTGTTGGTGATAATTTTATAACTCTAATATATCTCTTAAATGAGTAAAAAAGACTTGAAAAACAACTGTTCAACACCAGCTTATAAAAATTTATGGTACATAGTAATGGATAGAAAAACAACATATAGATTTTATAAAACTTCCTTATGAGCCCTCAAGTATAGAGATTATTATAAAAAGGTTTTACAACTGTTCTAACAACACTACATAACAATGTTTGAAAGTTTGAGACAATGATGTGTTTGAAATTAACTCTGTGTTTCGGACTTCCATTGTCTATATTTTATTTATACACGACGTTTCGATCAGTACAATCTCTGATCGTCTTCAGGTGCAAAACTGTTTTGTTTTCGATCAGTACAATCTCTGATCGAAACGTCGTGTATAAATAAAATATAGACAATGGAAGTCCGAAACACAGAGTTAATTTCAAACTACATAACAAATTAAAGGTTTTTATGGATTTAGAAATATAGATTTTCCATCTTTCTTCCCTTTGCTGGTTATGTATTATTCTTTTTCTTTTTGCAATAAAATGGTGTTTAGCAATCTTCTTAAATAAATAAAAACGAAAGTGAGATAAGCTGAAGCAGAAATATGAATATTTATATACTATAGTCAAATAAAAGCTGTTTTTCAAGTCATCCTACTCTGAAAATCAGCTGCGTTCCCGTGTGTACTGTATAGTTTTCAAATACACTCACGTAAATTTCATGGGCTCCAAAAATACTTGAGAAAACGCGAAAAAAAATATTAATTTAACTATCAGTTTTTTTTTCATACGCGTTTTTTTCTTTCTGGGACAAATATTGAATTTCGTATGTTGTTCTTAACCCTAACAAGCAATATTTCGATTGAAACACATGTTGAAACCCCATAAATAACGTTTTTATTTAGGCCAAAAACCTATTTTTGTAATCCAAAATGGCGAAAATTTCCGACAATTCTATAAAAAAAAAACAATACAACTACACCACTGTTTACCTCGTCAACACTATTTTATAACCCTTTTAAAAAATGATGCTACTTGGAACAAAGGGCTACAGATGGTGCAGTGTTGAACACTGATGGTCTGTTTCTGCGAGCTTAACATAGTTACCATTGTTCTCTTTTCCTAAATGCATTCCTCGAGAGATCCAGCATACTACACATACCAGGAAAAATACACGCCTCCACACACTTCAAGCCCGCATAACTATCAGAGGTAACTATCTCAAGAATATAGTTAGATTGCGGGGTCGAAGGGTGTACAGGCGAGTATTTTCCGGGGTGTTCACATTTGCCGCCGACCAGCAGTATCAGCGTATGCGCTCGACGTTTCACGGTGCGTTTTTGCGACCTTAACACGGTTACTATATTGTTCTCTTTTTCTCAAACACGGTTCCCATCTATGCGTTTCTCATTCGTCGGTCCCCCGAATCAAAACACGTATCACGTGGTCTAAGCGAGATTTGCCTATACAAGTTCATGTCGGACCACGTGATGAATTTTTTGAGTCAGGGTGACTGCGCATCGGAAACGCTGGTGGGAATCGGGTGTACAATGCATTCGATCCCGATATCTGTCATCGGCAACTATCTCAAGAAGATTTTGATCTCTTATCTCTCTCAGATTGATGTAATTAAAACAAGATAATAATGGTATGGTATCTCGCAAAAACGCGCCTTTTGATGTCGCAAAAACGCTCCTTTTGATTTCGCAAAAACGCGCCTTTTGATGTCACAAAATTAACCGTGTGAGTTCCCAAGTTTTTATAAGTGTCTCTCGAAATATTTTCAATCTTATCTTATATAAATTTGTTGTTGGTTAATTAAGTTTTATAAGTGGGTTTATAGCAACATTTTAAAAACCAATGTATTATATATCTTTAATTGATAGTTACTTACGGTTTTATAGGTGGGTTGACAGAAAGATTTCAAACACCAATTTATATAAATTTTGTCACTGATGACTTATATTTTTATAAATATGTTGGTGGAAACATTGTTAACACCAATTTATATAACATTTGAACCGATGACTTTAATTTTTATAAAGATGTCCGTGGAAATATTGTTAGCGCCAGTTTTATGTTACTTTAGGGTACCATCAATTTAGAGCCTTTAATAAAACAAATATACAAACTCAATTCTTGTAGGAAACTTCTAAATACCCTAGGGTATCAATGGAACCCTCTTTATAATAATTATATAAATATCTGTCACCAGAAGTTTCTGAAAATGCTCATTGGGAATCGACCAAAGATTTATCGTAATTTTTTTATCTTTTTTCAAGAAAATCTTCAAAAATGGCGCCTAACATTTCCATGCCAACTGGTGTTCTGCACGAGTGTGACGATGAAGTGGTGTCGAATGTCATTCCGGCAGAAATTCACAAACCGGAAAAGAGAAAAGTCAAACTCGTCTGGAGAAACATCATAATTTTCGCTTATCTACATGTCATAGCGCTCTACGGATTCTACCTGATGTTCACGTCTGCCAAATGGGCCACTATAATATACTGTAAGTAATTTTAGTACAATCAGTTTTACTTTGCCAACTTACCGTAGATACTTAATCGCTATTAGCTGTCTAATTCATTTCTCATTTCAGTTGATACCATAAAAAAAGAGCAAAGGGAGAGCCTGGATTAGGTGAACGTATCCTAGTTTTTCTACGTTGCTCCAAACAATAAACTCAAATCTACTTTGTTCGTTTATATTTTAAAAGGTTTTTGATTTTTCTATGGTTATGTTGAGAAAAAACGGATAGAAAGCGCAAAATAATAGCGGTTGGCGATATATTTTGTCCAGCTGAAGACAAGCTCAAAAAAATATTGAAAGTTAGTGTTAAAAAAAACATCAGTTATTATTAGACAACTATATTCAACAATCGTGATTCTTCAAAAACCGTCAGAAAATCTCGCCCTTATAAAAAATCTGACAATGTTTAAACCCAAGTTTACACTAGCTGATTTTTTGTCAAGAATTATTTGATAATAAATAAAAATAAAGGTTCGTGGCATATCGGACACACATTTTGCTTTTCAATTCATTACGACCAAGCCTTCAAGATCTACTGGATAGTCCAGAAACCTACCGCCCTGTTTCATCCTTGTTAGGAATCATCAGGGTAACATAAGACTCTATCTGACGTATGAAGCATAACTCATAGCATAAGAATGAAATTTGCGAGCAGGACAAAAAAAAAGAAAGAAACCTGCGAAACTGTACGGGTTAGTGTATTAGTATTAGTATTAGTTGGATTTTGAACGGTCTTCTTTCACTAACCGGTACAGTTTCGCAGGTTTCTTTTATTTTGTCCTGCTCGCAAATTTCATTCATATTGATATTTGCATCCTTTAACTTTTTGCTTTTCGCTTCATTCCGATAGGCGGCGCCCTGCATATGGCCATCCAACATCCCGCGGTGTTTGACGACAAAAGTTGTTTAAATTCGCTGGGTGTGGTTGTTTACGTTATGCTTCATACGCCAGGTACTGTCCTATGTTACCCTGATGATTTCTAACAAGGATGAAACATGCCTGTAGGTTTCTGGACTATCCATTAGATCTTGGAGGCCTGGTCGTAATGAATTGAAAAGCCAAATGTGTGTCCGATATGCCACGAACCTTTCTTTTTATTTATTTTTCACGGACAACAAATTCCTTTCTTTTATTTGATAATATTCCTTAAAACTATTGTTCCAGTAAATAAATTATATGTCAATTTTAATTCTTGTAGGCAGTTTTTATAAAAAAAACATTTTTTATTGAAAAATGTATTTTATTAAGCTTATTTTTGTGTGTAAAGAAACCTTTAAAACTTTTAACATACAAAACCATAGACAGCCATGGAATATGTCGCTGTCAGTGTTCAGAAAAGTCACACAAATCCTGACTTCTTTTAAATGGCGAGAATAGCAATTTAGCTCCGTCATAAAACTAGTCCTGCAGAATATCTTTAAAATACTAAATTACTAAATGTTATTAAAAAAATGACGCAGTTTTTCTTACAACGTAAGGATAAATATCAAGGACGCTGTGTTTTTATTTTAAATGAGGCAATAAGTAAAAATCTTCACCTTCCAGAATTGTGACGGGAGAGATTTTCTGTCGTTTCTGAAGAATCGCGTATTAAGCGACACTTAAATGCGTGCGAGAAAGTGGGCAAATACGCACGATCGGAGAAATTAGTTATTATCCTAACTAGTGCGCAAAGTTAATCTTTCCCGGTAGCGATTGCCGTTCATCCGAACGACGCGGAGCGGATTTCGGGCAAGCACGCTAGTGCGGGAAATATACTTTCCGCAAGAGCGTGCGGGAAAGTCGTGTTTTCCGCACAGTCGTAGAAAATAGTTATTTATTTAAGTGCGGAAAGTTATACTTTTCCGCGCGCACCGGCGTTTGCCGTAAGTGTGGAAAATACTTTCCGTACGAGTTAGGTACAACATTTTTCCTACGAGCGTGCGGAATATCAAAATATTTTGTCATTATTTTAGTTAAACCTAGCAGACAAAAAATAGTCGAAACTACGAATTTTATGTTTTATTCCGAACTAAACTTTAACAAGCTTAAAAAATTAATTTTTACTTGACAACAATTTTTTTCGCGCACGGCGTGCGGAAATTTTTTTTCACGCACGGCGTTCGGAAAAGTGGCACTTGCCGCACGGAAACGAATGTGAAAATATTTTCGCGCATGGCGTGCGGAAATTTTTTTTCATGCACGGCGTGCGGAAAAGTGGCACTTTCCGCGAGAAAAGCGTTTTTCCGCACGCTCGTAGGAAATAGTGGTTTACCTAACTAGTGTGGAAAGTGCCACTTTTCCGCACGCGGTTGCAGATGGCCGAACGACGCGTTAGTGGAATTCGGCCCGCAATTAAGTCCGGAAAAGTCACTACGCGCGAGTTAGGTACAATAATTTTTCTACTCGCTTGACTTAAGCATTCATTTAACCCAATAAATGTTACTCTTTATTTATCGTGACTAAAATATTTACCTAACGCAAAAAAGGAAATTTTTTGAAATATAACAATATATTTATTTTTGGTCGAGTGCGGAACGTAGCAAAAAGTTAGCTTTTCCGCACTAGTGCGAAAAAGTGCACCTTTTCGCACGCAAAACAGTGTGGAAAAGTGAATTTTCCGGACGCTAGTAGAAAAAATATTAAAAGTGTTCACTGTGTTTTTTATTGCGACCTATTTTTTTTAGTACCTACCACTTAAAAATTAAATAAACTGATTAGAAAATTAAAGTCTTCTCGTACCAATTTTTCCTAAAATACACAAAAGTTATTCATAACACTAAAAAGTGTAAACTTATTTGATTTTTTTACGTACAAAATCCATTTTATATTTGTCTGGAAAATTACACTTTGAACTGCACTTGTTTTTTAAAAATTTTTAATCGCTCGCCTAAATCTTCTTAATTTACTTATCAATCAAAATTAAGTACTTAAGTTACCAAGTTGTTTTGATACGCAAAGGAGAATTATTGGAGGTAATAGCATAAGTGCTGTGAGAATTATCGATAATTCTGAATAAACGTGTTTGTTGAAAACTGAACGAGTTTATTTTTTATTGTGTCAAAGCAGAAACGGGATACGACAAAAAAAAATTTCAAGTGCGGTTTTCAACAAAACACGTTTTTTCAGAATTAATTCTCAAAGCACGAATGGTATTTGGCGGAAAATTTCAAGAATATAAAAATTATCTACTACTTACCTGCAGCGCTTCATAAATTATTGACATCGAGAGCAGTGGAATTATCACCTATTGGGGAATTATCATCTATTGGGGAATTATCACTTAGCTCTAAAACCTGTCATTCGAAAGAACCCTGCACAAATTACATTGTGAATGGCTTTCGGCTAAATGTCATATTTTTTTTTATATGTTGCAGTACTTGATCAACATAGCACAAAAATAAACGAGATAGGGAGCAGGATTACTGTCTGAGATATGGAGCTTTAAAGTTGACGTGTTTTAAGGCTATGTAAAAATGTTTCTATTAGGGTTTTTCGGTACCACTAGAAAAGTCACTGATGTGTAAGTTTTGAAAAAGAAAGAAAATTACCGTTTTCAAAAAAATTACAATTTCTTTTTGTTTAAAACAAACGTCCAGATTTTTACATACGTTAATAAAAATAATGCTAGTAAGCTAATAAAACATTTTTGCTTGAGTGGTAGCACTAATTGGAAAAATGGTAGGTACCTTTAATGCTTTTTAATATGTTTAAAATATTGGTGAAACACAGTGATTAAAATTAACTTTTACAAAACTTTTTCTGAACAAATTCAATGTAGAAGCTTGATAAGAATATATTCGTACCGATAGGTATCTATTGGTTGGCTTTTAGGATAAGTTGGGGTCGCCGGTTACGAACTTGATAAGATTTTTCCGGTTACTATTACTGTTTTTCTAGGAAAATACAGTAAAGTGGTTTTTCTACTTAAGTGCGAAAAAGTGGTTTTTACTCATGCATTTGCGTGCAAAAAGTTAAAACTCTTAAGATATGTTTAATATGGCGGCATGCGGCGGCTTTGTATTTAAAAAAATCAAGGTAGGCTTGACAACGTCAAACTTTTGCTTAAGAAACGGCGTCAGATAATTTTACGTATTTATTGGGAACACAGTGTAAAGACCTCAAGTTAGCCTAAAAGCATATACCACACGAGCAATTTGATTGGTCAAATACAGGTACCAATGGGTACTAATTCGTACCAAGATATTGGTATTAAGCTTTTGGATTGAATTTTTCCATAAAAAGTTTTTATAACCTACCTATAATATATTTAAAATCACTTTTCGTCTTTTACCAATATCAAAAATATTAAAAAAATATTAAAGGTGCCTACCATTTTTGAAATTTATGGTACCACTCAAGCTAAAAATTTTTGCTTTAGCAAAGTGGTATTATTTTTAATAATATATTGGAAAATTTTTCAAATTTGGCAAAATAAGAACTGTAATTTTTTAAAAAATGGCAATTTTCTTTCCTTTCTAAAACTTACAAATCAGTGACTTTTCTGGTGGTATTGAAGAAAACATATAAAAACATTATTATTTGGGTGGAAGGGGTGTTTCATTTCAGACAAATAAAGATTCGAATTCGAAAGTTGTGGAAAAAAACTTGGACATGTCCAAAAATATAGCCTAAAAACACATCAACTTTAAAGCTCCATATCTCAGAAAGGAATCCTGCTCCCTATCTCATTTTTTTTTATTTTTGTGCTTTGTTGATCGAGTACTACAATAAATAAAAAAGATATGACATTTAGCCGAAAGCCATTTCCAATGTAATTTGTGCAGGGTTCTTTATTTGACACCGACAATGACAGTTCTAATTATCTTCTGTGCGTTAATGTCAGCTGCCATATTGAAATTGTTCCGGAGATTTTGAAGTGAATAGTACGCGTTAACATACCTGTCACGTTTTTCCTCATCAAGTAGCGCACTTAAAACTACTTAATATCTTATCCAGTACCCTCTACAGATAGGTCGATCAACTCATACCGATTTAGTGTCCTTTTCTCCACCTTCGCCGCCATTTTCACTCAAAAGTGACACATAATCCATTAGTTTTCTGTCAAAATGGCGGCAAAGGTGGAGAAAAGGACACTAAAACGAAAAGAGCTGATCGGCCTGATGTGGAGAGGGTATTGTCTTATCGACAGATGGCATAAAATGTTTTTTTTTAAATCTAGAACGCCGAATTAATAAAGATTATTCAAAATTTCGATGTTAAGTTAAAATTCAAAAATTATTCTTTTTAATGGGGACAACATATTATTGTTTGCTCATTAAAGCAAAGTTTTTGCATCTTATAACAAAAAAAAATTGCAAACTATTGTTTTACGGAATCCTGTTTTTATTGTTTAATGACACAGCAGTATTTTTCTATGTGAAAAAAAAAATATTATTTTCGTTCTAGTTTTTTTTTTAAAGCGCGGATGCTATTAATCTATTTTTTTTCTTCTTAAATTATCTATAGTTTATGTAGATTTAAGATTGCCAAAAATCTGGAATGTTTGACATGGATTGACACAAACACTTACATAAGATGTATTGAGCTATTTTTGTTTAGAAAAAAAGGTTAATTGAACCAAATATATATTTGTGTCTCGTGGTCCAATCAAGTATTTATTTGAATCAAATAAATATCGAATTGTCTCAAGCAAGATTTATTTGACTTAAAGAAATTTATTTCGACTTAATAAATATTGGTTTGGACCATAGGAATCAAATATTTATTTTACTCAATCAAAGATTTTCTGTGTGTTTCCTTTCCGCATTGTCCTAAATCCATTTTGGCCCTTTTTCTAAATTAATAGGAAATTCGCCAATAATACTTAAAGTCCGTTTCTGCGAGCGTAACATTGTTCTTTTTTTCTAAATGCATTGGTCTGAGAGAGATCCAGCATACCAAAGAAATACTCGCCTGCACACCCTTCGAAGAGAGCAATAGAACTAGGTATATTAAGCTGGCAGAAAAGGTCACGTTGATCCAGTCTCTGGGCCAATTCGTCAGCTTTTTCGTTTTCAGTAATACCTTGATGTTCTGGCACCCATAACAGGGTTACCCTGTTATTTAAAGCCAGTTCTCGTGCTTTCACTAGTCTTTCTATTGTTAGAGCTTTTAGTGCTGACTGCCTATCCGACTGTATTTTTATCAGGCGATCTGTCTATTTCTACAGTCTCTAAATTGTTTAACTTTGCCTATACGACTATTGCGTGGACTTCTACCATGCTTGTTTTCTCAAAAGGAGTTTCGGTAACTTATTATTCTATTTACATGCAGTAAGTGTCCACTTCGATTCTTTCTCTTTTAACCCACCTGCTTCTGCAGATAAGTCTGGCCTCCTCCCGAATTTGTTTTCGAAGTTGTATTTGCATATAAAGTAAATTGGCTTACGTGTTTCACAATATTTTCTTGAACCTGATCATGAACAAACTCAGGGGTCAATCCTGACCGCCACCAAATCATTACTTAATAAATAATAAAACGATTAAGAATTAAACCAACGAGATTATTACCAGGCATGACTGACCCGTAGATGAAAACAAAAGGGTCAAGATCAGTTCAAGGAGAATTGAAAGGTATTTCAAGCACTTGCAAAATTTCTTGTTATTTAAACTTTTCCATGCGAATCGTTTAAATAATATTTTGTTTGATGATCTATATATATTTAGATTTCACATGCTTATATATAAATAATTGTTTAAAATTTTTAAAACTGTTAAAGGAAGTTGATAAATTTATAATGCAATTAAAAGTTGTCTTGTGTGGACCGCCAAAGTTTTGGACATTGAATTTTTAAATGTTGACATTTTTCCAATATATGTGTTTGTTTTGAAACACAATAACTCGGAACAATTATTTGGTGTTACAAAATGTTAGCCTTTTACGGTGGGATTTACTAAAAAGGTTTAGTCTATTTTAGACCGATCCTGAGTTTAAGTGAAATTTTTGGTTTTAAGCATTTTAAACCAACCCTTTTGGACATAGTTTGATTTTTAAGAAGAATTTTAAAAAATTATTTATTGAATAATCATCTTAACACAATCCTTTGTTGGATTTAGGAGGAAATTTTCAATTTAGAAGAAAATAAAATTTAAAAAATTTAAACCCACGCGGGTTTTAAATAGGAAACACTCTGTAGAATAAATTAACATTGGGGCTATATGTCATTCTAATTAAAACTTACCCTTGTTAATTATTTTTTCCAATTAATACTTATTGTCACGCAACGATTTCGATGAGTAATAATAAAATAAGGAGTAGATTAATTTTGTATTTCTTTAAAAGGTGTCCTTATTTATGAAATGTATTAAAAAACTTAAATGCATGTTTTTTTTTACATTTCTGTCCCTGTCGAAATGTCAGTTTAAAAATATTAGCGCTGCGTTCAATCACAAACAGCGAGTTTGAAACGTTTACCTTTGCTTGCACCTTGGCCTGCACCAACCTCAACTGATGAAAGTTACAGCTTTAAAATGAGTGGGCTTTGAGTAAGGAAAGTTTTTTTGACTGATCTTTTGGATAACCTCAATGTTTTACTTTCAGTGTGTAAATAAATTAATATAGTTGTTTTGGGTTTTTTTGTTTGGTTTATTTTTCGTACATAATTAGTAGCCTTCACTTATGTTTGTTTTGCTTCGTAGTGCCCTCATAAATATATTTTTTGTGCTGAAAACGGGTTCAAAATATGCCGTTTTTCTGGACAAAATAGGAGGTGTTTTATTGGGTAATGAACAACTTGGGAAATTAAATTAATCCTTATAAAAATGGTTACTTAGGTAAATTATAAACAAACTTATTACCAAATGCCACAAAACAATCCTTTCTGAGGGCTATAAATTTAAACCACCCCCCTGAGGTGGTCTAAAAAATCGCTAACTTTATAACCTCAAACAAAAATAATAAGGCTATTATGTGTCAAATTTTTGGCGTATTCACCATTTGCCATTTTGAGACCTGCAAAAAAATTAGTTTTAAGGCATTTTTTTCTAAAATAAGGTGTATTTTGAGAAAAAAAGCAGTTTTTCAGTGGTATTTTGCTATAACAATACAAAATAATCAATAAATTTGTGTATTTTCTGTATGGGTAAGTGTTTTTTGAAAATTGGTTTTAAAATTTAGTAAATCTCACTGTTAAATTTTAAAGGGGGTGATAGGTGGTTAGGACTAACAAAGAACCCTGCACGAAATACATTTGATAGTACCAACAATGGTTTTAAGAGACATGCAAAGTTCGGAAAAACGCGTTGCAGTGGTAACTTTGTTGACAAAAAGGAAATATTTCTTAGGTATAATCGTAACAGGTATAAATTAGTTTTTGTTGTTGAAGGATGGTTCATATTCAAATAAACACTACTGCCAAAAAATGGTTAGTTCTTATACGGGGTGTGTTTAAAAAAATATAATTTTTTGAATATGCATTTGACATTAGTTTAGAAGAAAAAACCAAACATGCACCTGCAGGATTGTTCTATCTGCATCTATTTTAGATGGTTAAAAAGGATCACTTCATTTTTTGCCCATGCTTTCACGGTACAAACTCGACATGGTTCAGATCTTTGAGCAATTTCGTTCCAATTTTAAAACCTAATCTAAATCGACTATTTGCCATTGTTAACAAGATCTTCGTATTAATTTTTAGCATGAAAAGTTGGTGACAGAAAGTCTTGGTTTAACGTTGTTGTTGTTAAATGTTTTTTGAATATTTACTCTTTTTTTCTATGTTCAGTGAGTAAGTCAATTTTTACAATATTTTACGTCAATGATACTATGATAGGTACATAGTATTTGTATAAGTTTGACCAACTTTCTATGCCTGGTTCTTGAACTATGAATTTTTGTAGTTAAAATAAAAGTATTTTTTGGTATGTTCAGGTGATAAAACAAAAACAGCTGACTGATTAATTTGTCTATTGTGACTTACTCAATGATCCCTTTATAACAAAAAACAGAGTTGGCTATGTCAAGTTGTTTATTTTTGTTTTGTCGCATGAACATACAAAAAATACTTTATTTTAACTTCGAAAATTTATAGTTCAAAAATCAGACAAACAAAGTTGGTTCAACTCATACAAATAGTACGTACCTTTAATAGTATTATTTGAGTAAAATATTGTGAAAATTGACTTACTTACTCACTGATCACAGAAAAAAAGTAAATATTCAAAAAACCTTGAACAAAAAAAATTTTTTGAAAGGACCCCGTAGTAAAACAAAGACTTTCTGTCACCAACTTTTCATGCTAAAAATTAACACAAAGATCGTGTTATCAATGGCAAATAGTAGATTTAGAATAGGTTTTGAAATTAGGACAAAATTGTTCAAAGATCTGAACCATGTCGAGTTTTTGAAGCGATGAAAAACAGTCAAACTTTATAAAAAATTTTACCGTGAAAAGCATGGGCAAGAAATGAAGTGATTTTATTTCAACCATCTAAAATAGATACAGATAGGAGAATCCTGGTGCATATTTGGTATTATATAAGAAATCACCATTTTTTGAACACAAATTCATTTGTACCTGTCACTATTTCAGCTGAGAAATAGTTCATTTTTGTCAGAAAAGTTACCACTACAACGAGTTTTTGCGAACTTTGACCCCCAATATCTCAAGAACTAGACATGCAATCTCAATAAAAGTTGCATATCTCTTAAACCATGATTAGTACTATCAAATGTCAAAGTTACATCAAATATGGATGAAGTCCCTTTTTCCATGTATTTCGAGCGGGGTTCTTTTAACAAAAGGATTTCCATAAACCGATTTTTAAGATGTTTGATATTTAGCTCTCTACGGAAACACTAAACACCAAAATCGTAGTTTACCTCACATAAATTTAGAAAATTCAATTTTTCACGTCAGATATAAATCCAAAAACTAGGCTAGTGGAATTCTGAGGTACTCTAGGGAAATTCTACAGTGAGATTCGAACTCGAGAAATGAGAAAACATCATCTTTTTAATTAATATTGCGTTCAGGATTCAGGGGAAATTCTGAGACCGGATTTGGATTCGGCGGCTCAAAATCCATAGGGATAGTATATTCAATAGTTCATTTTTTTTTTGTGTAATTTGGATAATGTGGCTAGAAGTGTGGATACCGTTGTTCCCATGTCTTTGAAATGTTGTGGTTTCCGGGAATCTAAACCACCGGCCAAATACCGGATACTTCGATATGAGATTAAGTAGTTGAATTTTTAGACATGTTCCTATTAGAGGTGGGACAGGATGCTTTTCTTCGAGACTTTAGACTTTTGACAATTTTTGGTCGACTTTTTTGAGAGATATATTTTTGTAAAACTTGTTCTTGTTTTAAGGGAGTATTTTTGAATTAAAAAGGGTATTGACGATTCGTGATATTTTGCCATGTCAAGAAATTTTTTTTAGCTGGTGAAGTAAGAGATTTCTGACAGTGGGATTTGTCTGGTACATGAAAAGAGGCGTAAGCAAATATTAAAAGGCGAAACAAAAATAAAACTGAATTTTGTTCGATAAGTTGTTTTAGTAATAAAAAATCAACTTAGTTTGTTGCACAAATTCAACTTTTGGCATAAGAAAAGATCGGATGTAAACCAATACCTTTTGGCAAATTACGTTGATAATAATATAATTGAAGGGAAAATTTAGCGCCCTAATAAATTTACAGAAAAGATTTGTGGCCTAAAGGGCAAAGGGTGAGGGACTAAATCGGAAAAAAGTTTTTCCTCGTCCAGGATTTGAACCCGGGACCTCTAGAACACCAGTCTAATGCTCTACCAACTGAGCTACCGAGGAGTTGGGGTTTGAACTGGCTATTCGTAAATTCTTTCGTCCGATTCATTTGTTAGTAGTGGGGAGATCTTTGAAGCCTACTGCGGCTTTAAAAACCCAGATATGTTATAAAGACGAGGAGGGACACATTCACGATTATTAGTTGTACGAAATTTCTATTTATCTATCAACCAACGATACACGACACGTTTTATTGGAGGTGTCAGATGGCGAAATTATAACTAATAATTTCAGCCAAACATATTTAAAAAATGAAGGGAAAATTTAGCGCCCTAATAAATTTACAGAAAAGATTTGTGGCGTAGAGGGCAAAGGGTGAGGGAATAAATCGGAAAAGTGTACCTCCTTGTCTTTATAACATGTCTAGGCTTTTAAAGCCGCAGTAGGCTTCAAAGATTTCCCATTACTAATAAATGAATCGGACAAAACCTCGTCCTTGCCTCTCACTCAGTTATTAATTAAATTATTTTACAAACTTTTCGGCCTCTAATAAATTATTGGGACAAACTATTTATATCTACTTACTTACTATTAAGACCTCTCGTTCTAAGATTTCAACTCCGGAGTACATTGCAAATTACCGATAATTTTTTCCGAAGCACGAGAGCGCTCGAGTACTGAGGTAAAAATTATAATAATAGGCAAAATACGTCTTGCAAAGGACTTTTTATGGAAGGTGCAAATTTGCGCAACTTGCGCAAATTACCAGTAATTTGCACTAGTGCAAATTATCGCTGTAATCCGCTTCCTATTGATTTAAATCTGCCAGCCGAATCGATTTTATTGGTCAGTTTTTTCTGAGGGAAATCGTCGATATAGCTTACTTGATCCCTGAGAAATAGAATGCAGCGCCACCTAGAAGAGAAATTTTTTTATCTTGTACAGAAAAAAAAATCTCCTCTAGGTGGCGCTGTATAGTCATTTGAAAACATTTTTTTATAATCTAAAATAATGAGTCTAGATTTTCCACTTTTTTTCCTTAGTGAGTAAACGATGTTTTTTGTGAAAAATTACAATTAATATCTTAAAAATGAAAAAATAAAGACGTAACGCTATAACTCAAGCAAGAAAGTAAGTAAGCAAGAAATAATTAAGTATACCAAAAAAAAAGTAAAAAATAAACCAACACCATCCTCAACTAAAAGGCCAGTTAACTCCTACCGCCTCAGTGCCCTTTAGCCTACTGTGACATGACAAGTAAAACATGGATTTTCTGTCAGTTTGGTGTCAATATGGCACCGATCATAGACCAAAGGATACTAAAACGAAAATTAGTTAACTGGCTTTTTAGTTGAAAACGGTGTTAAATAAACATGTGCCTTAGCTGTCATTAACGTTATTGTGTTTTCAGACCGTATCGCCTAGAGGCCTCTATACATTTGACAGTTGTTTTTTTACCAGAGGTGGGCAACTCATATTGTCCTCTCTTTCTAGTTTTTTTCATATTTGCATTTAAAACGGATTTTATGAAATTGACTGATGTTTTGTTGTCTCTTTTTATAATTTCCCCAGTTTTTGAAAGATTTATTTTTTTTGGTTAGTAAAATATGTCAAGCTTTGACAAAAAAAAACAAAAACAAACAGTGAATACATACGGTAGATCTTAAAAATGTAAATAATTTGTAAAATATAAAGATTCCTGTGATCTATATTTTTGTTACTATTTTTCTTACAATAAAACATGGAAACATAATGTATTATTTATTAACGAAGTACATTTGATTTAAAAAAAAAAACAGTTACAAAAGTCACATAAAAACTTCAAATTTGTCATATTGTTTCAAAAAGGTCTCTAAAACTGAAAATATTTTTTACTTAAATTAAAGGCAAACTTATTTTTATATTAAATTTTGCATAATACTCCAAAATCAGCAAAAATAATGTTTTAGTAAATTCTTTATTGAACAATATCAAATTATCACTCGAGTAACGGACGAAGGCTGTTCTATAAAGAGGGCGGTAACCCATTTTGGAGTTGATAAAATAACAATAAGACGATGGAAACAGCGCTGGATTGAAATCAATTCGACGAATAGGAAACTTGGATTAGGACAAAATCAATGGTAAACTTAATACTAATTATTTTAACTTAAAAAAGAACTACAATAAATAATTTAGTATTTAATAGAATCACCATTTTTCTCTATTACAGGCTGCAAACGTCTGGGCATTGAAAAGGTTAAATTTTGAAAATACTGATGGTCTTCTGAGAGCTGATCCAATGCGCCATAAATAGCATGGCATAGGGTTAAGGTCAGGGCTGTTGGCTGGCCAAGGAAGTGTTTCTATATTATTATTCTGAAACCATGGGCGAACAACATTAGCCGTGTGTACTGGACAGTTGTCCTGCTCATAAACGAAGTCATTATTTTCATGTAAAGCCTGTGCACATGGCAGCATAACGTTTTCAAGGATTTCAATATATCGTTCACTATTGAATCTTCCTTCGATTCTCCAAAAAAACCCAAACCTAGCACCTAGCAATAAACCAGCCCCACATGTTTACAGAAAAATGTCTAGCTTTTTTAATTTGGTCTGTATATTCGGGTTCAAATCTAGAATTTGGTGGACGATAAACTAAAATTCTCCTGCTGCTTGAAGATGATTGAAAAATTTTTTCGTCAGTGAAAACCACCCTCGTTGTTCAGTGCAAAAATCACTCTGGCCTGTTTTTGTTCTTCTGTTAGAAAAGGCTTCTTTGCAGCAACTCGACAAGAGACTTCTGATTTTGTTACTCTTCTATTTACTGTTGCTAAAGAACCCGGAAATAATGTTACATTAGCTGCTTCAACCGACGTTGAAAAAGGATTTTGTCTGAGATGGTCAATAAGTCTCTTATCTTGCACTTAGGAACTTACTTTTGATCGTCCTGATCCATATTTCCTATCCGTAGAATTATTTTCAATCCAGCGCTTTTTCCATCGCATTATCGTCATTTTATCAAAATGGGTGGCCGCTTTTCTTATAGACCAGCCGTCTTCTATAACTCGAGTGATAATTGGAACTTTTGTAAATGTTGATATCTGTGGCATTTTTAAGGATGTCACACTGAATTTTAAGCTGTCAGGCATACTAAGCTGGTGGTGCCTTATAATAATATACACTAATGGAAAGCTAAATTTTGTGGCATAGGAAAAAATGCATGTATGAGTTTTTTTTAAATCAAGTGTACATGCCAAATGCGTATGTTTGTAACTACTGCTTGTAGCTCACTTACCTCGCAAATTCGGCTATTTTTATTAATTTTCAGGCTTGGTAAATGCATGTTTTCTTTTAACTTTTTCTGAGTTTCTTTCTCGTTGGACAACGGAACAATAGAAATTCGTCGAGGCACGTATTTTTACAGTTTTTGATACCGCAAAATCCAATTTTTACATTTGACGTTTCTTAATAAAAAATCTGACAGTGACAAAGTTATTTATTGTCAGGGGTTACCAACTATCATTGCCGACACACAATTTTAAACATTTCCTAGCAACCTAGTTAACTATGACTTAGTAACTTGTTAAGGACACTAAGACGCTCATAATATTTTGAGGTCAAACAAAAAAATCATATTGTTAAAAAAAGAGAATAACGATAACCGTACTTTTACCTAGTTTGATATTATCAGAATTATTTAAATTAACATATTAATCAGGTTAGAGCTCACGTTTTTGACCTAATAAAGTATGTCGTCGCGCAATCGGTACTATCGGAATTAATTTTAAAAACATGGTTCAATAATCTGGCAGCCAACCTAAATAAATTTACCAAAAGGCATGCTGCTTTTAGAGATAATGAGAAGTAACCGTATTCACGTTATTAAAAACGCTAAGCGCTTCACAAAACGAATGACAGAACACCGTGCAATTGCCCGCTACTCTGCCAAATTACGAGAATACGAATAAGCATCAGAAAAGCAGCTAGCAACTGTATTACACAATTTTGCACATTCTAATTAAAAACAATAAATTATTCAACTTTTGCGAATTATATGCCGATCATTGTTTTGGGGATTTTGACCTAAAAGCACCTTTTAGGTAAGTGAAAATCCAATAAATATTTATGCACTACGCTTTAATAATATTGTTAAATAATACGAACATTTGTTGTAGGTGAAAGAATTGGAGTATTGCACGTTGAAAATAAAGCATGGAAATTCAGATTTAATATTATTACCTATAATACATTGTTTTATACTTTAATTGTCAGAACATAAACTTTTAAACTCATTTTGTTAAGGTCAAGTCAAACTTTGTTAAAAATTAGGAACAATAATTTTGGCTGATATAAAATTTGTTTCTATTTGTTTCTTCTCACAGTTATTATTATTATTACTAACAGCAATGACAAAAAAGAAGATATTGTCACCTTCTTTGTTTATTAACTTATTATTGATATTTTGCATGTTGTATACCATATTTGTTACTCTCGTTAAAAAAATATACATACGTTGTTTATAATTTTGTGTTTTTTTTATTTATTATGATATACTATAATATACTATATTTATATTCTTTGTTATTTGTTTTACCTATTTAATTTATGAGTTTTATTTTCTAAATTGTATCTTTTTACATTTCAGCGATAATTCTCTACCAGATGGGAGGCTTTGGCATAACTGCAGGTGCTCACAGGTTATGGTCGCATAGGTCGTACAAAGCGAAATGGCCTCTAAAGCTTTTCTTGACTTTCTGTAACACACTGGCATTTGAAGTAAGTATAATTTTTATAACGAAAGATAAAATCAAACAACACCGTTCTCAACTAAAAAGCCAGTTAACTCATTTTCGTTTTCGTATCCTTTGGCCTATGATCGGTGCCATATTGACACCAAACTGACAGAAAGTCTATGCTTTACTTGAAAATTTGGTTATAAAAATGGCAGCCACGTTAGGCTAAAGGGCACTGAGGCGATAGGAGTTAACAGGCTTTTTCGTTAAGAACGGTGTTGGATCAAATAGGTCTTTATTTTTCCTTAGATAATGCAAAATTAAATACATAGATTAGATTAGAATGGGGTGGTGTAAATACCTGTCCACCTCGACCTTCTCAGATCTATTGTGGTTCCCCTTTCTCCTTCACTATATTGCTAGAACTACAAAACAAGTTGCAGCCCCGTCCTCCTCATGAAACCCAGAAGTTCTTGCCAGTGTGCTCTGTATATAGCTTTCTGGCTTTCTGGCCCTAGTTCTACCTAGGCCTTAACAATGATATAGGACATGTAATGAGGTTCCTTCCTCTTTCTTGCACAAGAGGCATACAAGTGCTTATTGACGTTGCAGTGACCTGTTAAAAGCCCCACTATTTGTCTGACAAGCTTCCTTTCCTTACTAAGAAGTTCTGCAGTCAGCTTTGGTGAACGTTCTTTAAGGTCACAAAAACGGAATAGATTTGACAAGACTGCTTTGCTGTTTTTGGGCCAATCTCTACCGGGCAGAATATCGGAAACGAAAAAATGAAATCTGTTGAAATTTATCACGAATGTTTATTTTTGAATTTCTTAGTATCCAAACAGTTTTTTGCTGGACTCTTTCATTCTCGAAATAAAATTAAGACGGCTAACAATAGTCAAAAATCTTACCTGGCTTTTTCGTTAGCGTCGTCGATAATACAGTAATCTGTAACAACAATTTTTGGATTTTTTTCTTTTTTGAAAAAAATACCACCACATTTTGAAAAATTCTTTGAACCCTATTATCTGATAACAAACATTTTTTTTCTTTATAAGCGAGATATGCCGGAATTCTGAAAACGCCAAGGTCACGTACTTTGGTAGGCCGAAGGAAACTAAGTAAGTTCGATTGGAGTATTGGAATTCAGGTTCCGCATATCCACCGGCCACTTGTGTAATAGAACATTCGGCCAATAAATTGACATATGTCAAGTGATAAAAATAGGAATACGGAAATTTGTTACTTTCCTTATAAGTTCTAAAAAGTTATACTTCTCCTCATATGGTGATCGCACCGTGTTCTGAACACTGCACGATCTCACTCGAAACGGTCTTAGTGACGCCACCTATTGTTAATCTTTAAAAAAAAAGCAAAGCAGTGTTGTCAAATCTATGCCGTTTTTGTAGCCTTAATTAAATGTTTGGTTTGTCTTTGTCCAGGCGTTTGCTCCCACAGACCGTTCGTATCTTTGGTGAGCCAGTGTTTAATGGATTGCTTAGCTCTGACCTTAGCGATCCCACAAAATGGTTCAGGCCCTGTGAACTTTATTGCTGAGCCTTGTTTGGCCAATTCATCGGCTTTTTCGTTTCCAGAGTATCACCGATGCCGATGGCCTGGAACCCATTAAATACAGTCATAGCACAAATAAAGAGTGCTTAATTGTAATCGGATCTCAGTGTGCATGCTCAGAACGGATACATCGTACAAGAGCGGCTACGTCACACCGATCTCTACGACCACCCTTGCGGTATTCGTACGCAGCTAGCGTATCCTAACCATTTTGTTATCTGTGGGTTTTCGTGAATGCCTGAGCCGCAGTTTCACTCCTTCTATTTTTTATTCTATTACCCTCTCACTTTTTTCGACAAGGAGGGAAAAAAAAGTGAACGGCATAACAAAAAACTGTGCATCAAGCACTGAACAAGAATTAGTTTGGTTACGTCATACGTTGTAAGCACAACTTTAACTCTTTTTTAAGGACGCTTTCACAAGCGCATCAAAGATACGCTAACAACAAGAAATCAAAAATAGCTTGGCAACTAGTGTCTAATTCATCAAATGGCCAGTGGTTTTTGATTGTGTCGATTTTTTTGTTATTTATTTTTTATTTATTGTTTTTTTATAATATTGCAGAAAATTGTTTATTACACTCGTTTCCAAACTCTGCTCTTTTCAGCTCCTAGTAGTTTTGTTTAAACCTTAGATTAAAAAGAGACAAGATACCTGACACTTACGGAGACTTTGGCTATATTATGATATGAAACAATGTTTACCTTTCTGTTGTTTACAATAAACACAGCAGTGGCGTACATACTTAAATATAAATTTACATATGGATTATATTATTCAAATTTTACTATATGCTAAAATTAATTTTGCCAATTTGAGCTTTGGAAGCTTCCTAACAATAAATGTTTGTGGTATATTTTATTATTTATTTATTGCAATTTCAATTTTCGACACAATAAAATTATGCCAAACATTAAAAAAAGAATCACAGTTCACAGCACCTGGAACATCAAGAAAAAAAAATGTTATATTACCTATTAGCTAAAAATTAGGTTATTCTGTTTGCTAATTTTGTTATTGTTTCTAGTCATTAGCAGAAACTTATTTATACTGACTTCTTCAGTATACAATAAAGTCAATAATGCTTAGGGTATATAGAGACATCTAGGAGAGCCAAAAAGATTTAAATGTCAATTTGAAGGGCGAGCGCATATGGCAACAGCGGCAGTATAAATCAACCTTAATATTCTGATAAGAGGTAGGAATTCAATATTCTTACAAACCTGAACACATGTGAATTAACTTTTATTGTTGTTTGTAAGTTATTTGTTTAAGGACTTTACCTACCTTTGTTTTATAGTCTTTAAAAAAAACCTTCGAAAATATCTCATTGCGCATTAAAAAGTATGCCTTATTTTATCGTCTTTATAAAAAAAACCTCGAAAAAACCTTATAAAAATGTTCAAAAATATATAATTTGACGCATTGCACATTAACTACTTCATCAAAAGTATTTTAAATTTTGAAAATTAAAAAAAAACGTGTTGGTTGATATTTTAATCTAAGGATCTACTAATTTAGGTATATTTAATAAACTTTTTTTTAATTTTCTGTGTACCTACCGGCATGTACCGCCACTGACTGATTTCACTTGGTCTCCCTTTGTTTTCAAAACATTGGAGATTTTCTTCCAAAATATCACTTTAAATGCACTGAAATATTCTCCTAGTGGTAAAAAACCACACTATAAACGTTTTTTGACAAAATATGGTTTTAAAACAACTTACAAACTGCTTAAAATATCCTGAAATTTTAAAATAAATAACACAAAAAAGCTTATGTCAATAAAAATATCATTCGACCGTCTGCGCTCTGCCGACTTTCCCCGCCCACAAGCCAATTACGACCTAAAGTTTAAAAGGATAGAAAAATAATCGATATTTTTCACCTTTGTTTTGTTGTGATTTTATTTGTAAATAAACAGTGGTTATGACTTGCCAAGGAGTTTTCGTTGGACCAGATATCTTGTCTCTTTTTAATCTAAGGTATAAACTGTTATTTTAAATTAAACAGTAGTATATTGCATAAAATACTCCAATGAACTTAAAACCGTTTAAAATGGCCTATCATATTTTTATCTAGAGAATATTAAGTAGAAATAATTTTCTAGTTATTTTTTATCGTTTTTTTTATCGAACTCGTTTAAAAAGCTCCATTACTTTTCAATTATTTATCTAGTACCTATAATTATTATTTCCCTACTTTTTGCCTTAAATGTCAATCAGTGAACTTCCTTTTTATATATACATGAGTAAAGGCTTCGCTACTTTCCTAAAGTAGTACTGTGGCCGTCAGAACAACAATTTGTGACTTGTAAGTTTGGAATACTCTCTAGTATCGCATAAAAGTGCACCTTACGTAATAATCACCCCCAGAAATGACTTCTTAGTCGTATTCTTTTATATACCACTAATATAATAGGTTGTTTTTGGTTTCATCAGAGCTTTATTTTGTATAAGACACTTCAATGTTAAATTTCTTTTTGTTTGTAATAGTTTGGATTTTTGGAAATTTTTTATAAAAGATGTACGTTTTTAATAAATTGAGGCTTAAACTTTTAACAAAAAAAAAAAACGATAATTTTTTCCTTTCGATGCACTATGCACTAGGGCAAAATTGAAACGGATCTAGTGCTGTCAGAGAATTGGAGTTGGGCTTCGGTGTATGTTTGTACGGATGTAGCTCTCGAATCAATGAACCGATGTAGATGCAGTTTTTTTTTCAGTTTGGAGCCTTTGAGAAAGAGTTCTTGTTTAGCTATCTTAGATAAAAATAGGTTGAGTAGTTTCAGAGATAATACGCTTTCCGTATAGGGTGTCCCATTTTCGATGGAATTTAATGGGAAACTCCGTTGTTATTGAAGATAGGAAGATAGGCCTCGGTAATTACTGTCTTAATATTTCAAGCTTTAAAAAATAGTGTTAACGGATTTATTGTATACCAAATGGTCGGAATTACCAATTGATGATATCTCCTTTAATTTAAGACATAATTCGGTTCTGTAAAAACATGTCTGTGGCAACCTTTTTAAAAAATCACAATGGTCTTTTCAAAATTTTATGACGACGTTTCGTTTCGTAAATACCATCATCAGGATCACGGCCAAAATGTTTTACGTTGTGTTTTGGTTTCTTTTGTTTGATAATAAAATATATATATTTTTTACTCCTAAATCTTGGCTAGAGGGAGTTGGGAGATGATGAATTTTTCTTTTGGCAATGTTTCGGATTTAATTAATCCTTTAACTTTATTTAATTTTTTATTTTTATTTATTAAATCCGAAACGCTGTCAAAAGAAATATTGGCTTTCATCTCATAACTCCCTCTATACCCGAGATTTATTAGTAAAAAATTTGATACAAGAGAAAAAATAAAAATAATAATTTTTTTATTTTGAAGTTTTGATTCTGTCAAAAATCATCTTTAGCGCATTTTTCTTTTGGTACGACCCTGTTACATTTTAATTTATTTGTTTTTGAGACCATTTATATTTAACTACTATATAGTAGACCTGGACAACCAAGACATATTATATGATCCCATTGAATGACACCCTGATAAATATGACGACATCGTCCGATCATCATGAAATTTGATATGTAGATGTAGATAGGGCACTGGTTTAACAAATATTTAATTTAACATCTTCCCAATATGTAAAACTCTATGTGATGGTTTTTTATTTATTTAACAAGCGTATCTTTTGTTCACTTACAGAACTCGGTAATAGAATGGTCCCGCGATCACCGAGTCCACCACAAGTTTTCCGAAACCGACGCGGACCCGCACAATGCCAAACGCGGCTTCTTCTTCTCGCACATGGGCTGGCTGCTGTGCAAAAAACATCCCGAGGTCAAGGAGAGAGGCAAAAGCATCGACATGTCCGACTTGTACGCAGACCCGATCTTGAAATTCCAGCACGACCACTACATGAAACTGATGCCCTTCGTTTGTTTCGTACTGCCCATCTGGGCTCCCATGTATCTATGGAACGAAACGTTCTTGAACGCCTTCTGTTTGAATATTTCCAGATACGTGTTTACCCTACACGCCACCTGGTTGGTTAATTCCGCGGCTCATATGTGGGGACAGAAGCCTTATGACAGGTAGGTGTGAGTAAATCGAACCACAAACCTATACGGAACCCGGGTGCAATGCTTTTTAAATCCTAGTACATTTTCATTACTTAAGGCCACAAAAACGGCATAGATTTGACAACACTGCTTTGCTATTTTTTTGAAAGGTCAACAATAGGTGACATTACTAATACCATTTCGAGTGAGATCGTGCAGTGTTCAGAACGCGATACGAACACCATATGTGAGAAAAGTATAACTTATTAGGAACGTAACCATTTATTAATGCTTCTTTAAAAGGTTTTAATGCTCGGCTTGATGCTTCATGGATTGCAATGTCTCGCAATTAAAAAGAGTCACAAGAAAAATCATTATTTAACATCAAAAAATAACAAATTTCCGATTGGCTGAATGTTCCATTAGACAAGTGGCCGGTGGCTATGCCTGAATTCCAATACTCCAATCGAACTCACTTCAGTTTCCTTGGGCCTACTAAATTACGTGACCTTGGCGTTTCAGAATTCCGGCAGAATATTGCTTACAAAGAAAAAACCCATAACTTTTTTGATATCAGATAATAGGATTTATAAAAATCTACAACCGTATCCAAAGGATTTTTCAAAATTTGGTGTATTTTTTCAAAAAATAGAAAAATTCACAAATTACTGTTACAGATTTCTTTATTATCGACGAGGCCAAAGAAAAAGCCAGGTAAGATTTTTGACTATCGTTAGCCGTGTCTATGTTATTTCGAAAATGAGAGAGTTCAGCCAAAAACTGTCTGGATACGGTTGTGAGGAATTCAAAAATAAACATTCCAGCCAAATTTTAATAGATTCCGTTTTCTTGTTTCCGATATTCTGCTCGGTAAAGATTGGCCCGAAAACAGAAAACGAGTGTTGTCAAATCTATGCCTGTTTTGTGACCTTAAATTATTTTTTGTTTATTTAAGACTCTGATTTTCGGAGAATGTCAAAATTAACAAAATTCAAAAGCTTTACTAAACACAAATGCTCCGTAAGGTAAAAATAGGCCCCTGTAATAGGTATTTACGTCACTAGACCGAAAAATTGATCATTACAGGTCGATGCAGGAAATTTACAGGGCGAGCCACAGGCAAGTCCTGTAAACCTGCAGGACTTGTAAGTAACATTTTTGTACCTACCACTTTCGTCGACGCCTAGCCGCGTAGTCCCCTAATAAGAAAATGTTAGCTTTCTGCTTCTTGTTGGCTATACAGGGTGTTCCAGATTCGATGCTCACCATAGGGATCTCCTTAGCAGTAGGAGTAGGAGATACGAAAAGGTTTAAATTAGAGCAAAGTTGCGGAATTTGATGCTTGACTCAAAACTAAAAAAAAAACTGACAAAATCCAAGTAGTACCGGCGAAAAAACCGAAATATTCATTTTTATTTTTGTGCTAAAGCTGTCGAAAAATGTCTTAAACTTTCTACAGGCACTTTTTCAAGGTCTACCTAATGATAGGTCCATGTTTGAGATTTGACATTTTAGCATGATAGAGGCACTATTAAGCTCATTTTTTTTTGCTGCTGTTTGGTTCATGAAGGATGAAAATTAATATTTTTCAAACTTATTTTGACAGGTCACCTTGCCTTTAACTCACTTAAGATATTTTGGAAACTTGACTGCAGTACCTTTTTTGACACTTTAAAAATGACAGTTTTGACCTTTTGTTTTAGCGAATAATTTTGCGTAATATTTAGAAAATATCTTTAACTTTGTTCTGAATTCTTAAACGCATTTTACAAAATATCTGGCAAAATATTTTTTTAAATCAAAAACGTCAAAAAAAATGTCATTTTTAAAATGTCAAAAAAGGTACTGTGAGTGGGTTTCCAAAATAACTTGTAAGTTAAAAGCAAATATTATACCAAAATTAGTATACGGGGGTTTCTGGGCATAAAGAATACGAATTTTGGATGAGATTTTGAAAATTCAATATGGCGAATTCAACCCTGGACAAAAAACTCATAATGCCCTTCCCTAAGAACCCCCGTATGCCAATTTTGATTGAAATCGAAGAAACTAAATCTTTTTCCCCTCCACTTCCCTCGATAGATGAAGTGGGTACCTTGTTGTTGTCACCGGAACTATAAACGCATACCAAATTTGAAAACAATCGGATGTGTCAGTTAAAATTGGTTAACAAAACATGACCAAAAATCGTCCATCTTGAATCCACCATATTCAATTTTTAAAATCTGATAAAAATTCGTATTCCTGATCCCCAAAAACCCCCGCATACCAATTTTGGTTAAAATCGGACAAACTTTTCCCACCTCCAGGGGGTGTCTAATAATACCATATTATTGTATTGTCAGCGGAACTATAATCGCATATCAAATTTGAATTCAATCGGATATCTAAAGGTTAGTCAAAATTGAGTTGAAAGATTTCACCCGAACATATAAACATGCACACATAGAGGTGAAGTTAAATCAAAGCTAGTAATAAAAAATACGGAAAATTTAAAGCCAGTCCTGCATTTTTAAACGTCTGAATTGAATTTTAGATCATTATTTTTTGGGTGACTTCAATCACCAGTCTGGGTCTCTCTCAGGCATATTGGGTCTGCATCGCGTTTTCTTTGTTATGTTTGGTGTACAAATAAAAACGAATATCATGGCCGCCTTATTAGGTATATTACATAATGAAATATTTTTCATGCATAAAGTATCTCTGGCATAATAATGTTTCACTCTGGTGCCGATTACCAAAATCTAGGGCATTTGATTTTGGCAACTTAAAAATCTGGTTTTGGTTCTATGGAAAGTGAGGTTATGTTTTGTCTAAATAAAAATGGAATGGACTGTATATGGCTTTGCTTCCCCTCTGTTTTTTCTAAAGTCTATGGGCGCAGCTGTTTTCAACTTGTATTTTATTTCAGATTCATCAATCCAGCCGAAAACCTCATGGTGGCCGTGTTCGCTCTGGGCGAAGGCTGGCATAACTACCACCACACCTTTCCGTGGGACTACAAAACCTCCGAACTGGGAAAATATTCCGTCAACTTTTCGGCCGCCCTCATCGACTTTTTCGCAAAAATCGGTTGGGCGTACGACCTAAAAACCGTCTCCCCCGAAATGATCAAAAAGCGGGTAGAAAGGACGGGCGACGGCACTCACAACTCCTGGGGGTGGGGGGACAAGGAGCAACCCAAAGAGGATTACGAAGACGCCACTATTTTATATAAAAAAGAGGAGAAATCAGCGTAACATAGTACATATTAAATTCCGTAATTTATAGGCATCATTGCTACGTTTACATGTGACTGAGCTCGGCTTGAATTTACATTTACATTGGAATTTTGAGATAGGTTTCAATTTAATTTGAGAACTGGTGCTCACATTTTTTAAAAAGCTTTCGCTAATTTACCATCATCAACAAAAATATTTGGATACGATCTCAAAACGAACTCAGTCGCATATAATGATGTATACGTAGTACCTAAAGGTGCTAAGGAATCTAACTAGTCGAGGTGCGTACGACGCACTTTTTATGTATTAGGTTCTTTAGATCTTTGTCACATTTAAATAATTTAATATTTTTCTCGTAGCTAGAATATTTATAATCCCAACAATATTTTAGTTTGGAGAAACTAATTGGGTATAGACTGATTGACAATTTTTTTTGTATATTATAGTACCAAAAAATCAGGGTTTCCTCAATTTATATTTCTTATTGCCAATTGCACTAACGTTAAGTCTCTGTTTTAAGTCTGACTTAAAAGTTTTGATATCTCTCAGAAGCACGCAATGAGAGAGAGATAACTCTTAAGTCTGACTTAAAAAAGAGACTTAACGTTGGTGCAATTGGCAATTAGGATTTTAAGCAACGAGACATTTTTAAGAGGTAGCTGTGGTCATACACCATTTTCTTTTCATTTACAAAATAAAGCATAGTTTGCTTCGCAACCTTGAGAAGTATTTTTTTTTAGTAAAATAACCCTAAATTTTCCATTTTTTTGTGGTGCCAAGTTAATGTTACTTGTAGTGGTCATTATTTGAGTTAACTTTGACCCCAGTTATTTTCCTCCCAATATGTCTCATTCTTTGTGGGATTCCCGGAATTTGAATAGGTTAGTGAAGTCTCTATTAGCCATAGTTAATACAGGGTATTGCAGATTCTCCCAAAAACACTCTCTAAGCACATTTAATTTTAGAATATACTCTCAAAGTATCCAATATTTTCGTAATATCCGAACCACCCTGTACAAATAAATTAAGGTCATAATAAAGACTGTGCAGGTCTAAACGGCCTTATAGCCAAACATAAACGTGCTCAAAAAAGATAATAAAAAAGCACATAAAATGTAAAATAATTTTGCACTATTTTAAATTTAATTATATTTGTAATGAAATTAGCACCAGGCAAATTTATATTTGGGTATAAAAATCATGAGGTTTGTTTCCAGACGACAAAAATCAGTTTACAGCCATTTGCACCGGGTAGACTTGTTTTACTGCACCTTGTCCTAAGTTCTACTTAAATGTAGTCCCTTAAATTATATTTTTTTTATTTTTGCTATTTATTTAACTTTGCTAACTAAGAGCTGTCTAAGCTACGGTTCGGTAAGGTGAAGTTTTTCAAGCAGCAAGGCAAATAGCTGCTAAACCAGAAAAATAAAAAACCGCATAGGTTCTTATGAAAGTAGTCTTTCTTGAAAGAACTGATGGTTTTTAAAAGTTTGTTTAACATAACAGAAGCTGATAAAACGTTATAAAATCTCATAATACTTTTATGAAAAATTTGACGCGGTTTTTTTTGGCAGGGCATATCCATTAATTTAATACGATATATATTTAAAATGAGTGATATTTTTTACTGTTAAATAGAATAAAGAATATTGTAGTAAGTGTAGTGTAGAAATTTAGTATTTTAATATTTTATTACATCAAAAACTTGAAAATAAAAAAATATTGCCTTTGATAAATTTAATATCAATAATATAGGTAATTTGCTTCAATAATTTTAAAACGAAGGTCAAAAGTTTGAAAAATATAAATTATCTTTTGTTATATGTAAATTTGTTATTTTCGTAAATAAAAAAAATATTTGACAACCTATAGGTTTTATTTAATGAAATTGTTTTTAAACAAGTTGTTAAAAATATGTGTATGTGTGAAAATATAGGGCGAGCCAAAAAATTTGTCTATTTTTGAACGTTATAACTTTGGACTCATCCGGCCTATTTTTGAAATTTATGACTTTCTATAGACAAAAAATTAAACTTTACTGACGTGAGCTTTAGAAAATGGGAAAATTTCACCCCTCTGCGAAAAATTTGTGTGCGTCCCTGGACTTAATTTTTGTCAATGGGTCAGAAACCTCATACGCTTTTTACCCACTGAGGTATCACTTATCTAAATTGGATATAAGATAGAAAAGTTATAAACATTTTAGACCAGGAGTATTTAGGCACAAAAACTTTTGAACCAGTCGCTTAATTTTTGACATATGTTATATTTTGAACCAGATTAGCAAATTTTCAAAATTAGACGTAAGTCGCAAGTTATGCTAGCCTTAAATAGTGCACCATCCTATAGATATTACAATTTTTGGTCTAAATACTCCAGATTTCAAATTTGTATAATTTTTTTATCTTATAACCAATTTAGATAAGTGATACCTCGGTAGGCGAAGAAAGTATCGGGCTTTTGCCTCATTGACAAAAATCAAGTCCAGGGTCGCATACAAATTTTTCGCAGAGGGGGTGCTCTCCGCTTAAATTTTTGGTATAAGTCTGCCAATTGGGTTCAAAGTAGCGCTTAGTGACATATATTTTGGCCCACCTTATATATCATTAATTTAAGGCTTAAAAATCTAAAGAATGTTTACATTTAACGATCCGTATTCTCTTTTAAAATTTGGTAACTAAATTCGATTTCCACTACATTTGTGTAAAACAGTGCACACTGTCCCAGTAGTGGTTAAACCATTTTATATGAAAACAATGTTTAATAAACTAATTATTATTTTTAGCACTGTTGATTTACCAATTTGGAGCATTTGGGATAACTGCTGGAGCTCACAGACTCTGGTCGCATAAAGCATTCAAAGTCAGATTGCCACTGAAACTGATATTGCTCTTTTTTGAAACGATGGCTTATCAGGCAAGAAATCAAATGTTTTTTGTTTCTTGTTGTAATTACCTATCTGTCGTTATTTTATCCTGCACGTTTTAATTTCTTGTAAATTTTCGCATACCTTTAAACGCTATTATAAGTCAACATACAGAGTTCGGCAGTTTTTGTCTAGGGTACCGAATAGCAGGTCAGTCAAGCCACCCCCCCCCCCCACCCGAAAGGTATTCAAATTTTGATATTCTTATTATTTCGAACTAATTTTAAAAATTTTGAACCACAATCCTTCCTGTTTTTTTTATATTGAAAATGGAGGGGTGCAACCGGACGTCAAGCTAGACCCCCCTCATTTAAAGAACAGAGTAAAATAAAAAGCAACTATCCCAAAATTAAGAACTAATTGCGAACTGCTAATGTAACCAAACAAAATTTAGAAAAATCGACTAGTAACTCTGTTTTTCTTTAAATAAGTTGGGGGGTGCAAGTTGACGTCAAGCCATACCCCCCTCAAAAAATTTTCGAACTCTGATGCTTATAATTTTGAATTAATTTCGAACTAATTTTGTACAACTTTAAAAAAATTTTAACCACCCTAATTTCTGTGACTGTTTTATATTTATTCAAAATGCATGCCCAACTAGCAATTTGTCGACGTCTCAACGTTGTGCACCGCGTGCCAACGTTGCGTCGCAACGTTTACTTTTACTCAAACACCACCCACTTTTGCACCAATTTGGTGGATGATTTTTTGGTTGAGTCATCGTCGCGATCGCGACTACAGTTGAAGTAATAGTTCAATGGGTTTTGGAGTACAATTATTTGTTCAAAATATTATTCATTACGTAAAATGATAAATACACTATTCGACTACAAATTAAACTATTTCTATCACCATAATATTATTAAAATAAAATGATATTCTATGTCATATATCATGTTTTGCATCATGATAACATGCAAACCAATGCCAAAATATATAAACAGACGGTAGTTTACTGTCAAATGTACAGTTCGTAGCTCTAAAAAACAAGCGCGCCCTCGATTAAAATGATTTTATGAAATTAAAAAAAAATCATGATTTAAAAATCGCTTCGAAAATCCTCTAAAGATGTTGCTTAGGATTCCTAAGCACAAAATACGGATTTTTATATGCAAAAAGATCTTAGTTTATTGTAGAGAAAAGCAAAAAAATAATTTTTAATGTTTGTTTACAAATTAGCATACAATGGTTTTAACAATCAATCATGGCAGCCCTTATTAGTTTCTATGACAACCAAAGGAGTCCCGTGTCTCGACTGCTTTAACTACTTAACTGTGTTTTGAACGGATCCCCTAACTTAAAGGACGCGAACACGCCTCAATTTTTACCCAATCGAAATTGCTCCACAGTTTGGCTTTCTGCTGCTCACTTAATTTCCGTCCTTGTTGTTTACATAGAACCTTCCTCTTTTTTTCTGACACTGGGGAATCACCTTCAATGACAGCTGTCACATGTCAAAATATCGAAGAATATTTATACCATTTGTTCCTTTTCATAGTGCAAAATGTTCAAACAAAACTAATAGAAACTTTCCAAAACACTTTTTAGTTACTTTTACTGAATTAATTGACGTTTTTATGACAGGCAGCAGTGCTCCAAAATTGGTTTGTTGCAAACATAACAGAAAAATTGGTTAGATGAAAACAGACGTGCCCGCGTCTCCAACAAACCGGCCAGAAAACGTGGAGTAAATTGATCAATTTTTGGTTTAGCACACACCGGTTTGTAGTCGGCGCCTTCACAACTAAGGAATTACTGCTAGTACAATAGACGGTCATAAATAGTTGTGATGGCGACTGAAGTTATGATAAACGTTTAGGCGTCGTATAATAGTCGATGTTGTCGACCGTCGCCATGATAACTATTCTTTATCTGTAAAACAACGTTTAAAATTAGTGCCATTCTAATTTTTACAACTTGCACAACTAAAAATTTCTAGTTGGGTGGAAATATACCAGAGAGGACTAGAAATCACATTTTTTTTGTTTTTAAAATGTAGAACGAGTCTCGCTTGTTTAAATGTTTTTTATTTTTTGCACTTCAGTGACTAAAAAAGTATTTTACTCCCTCATTTCTGGAACTAAAATGGTACTTTTTTATCCCCGGGACTAATAGTACATTATAAACCTCTTTTAATCCCGCGGCGAAAGGTTTGTAGCACGACCATAGGGAGGGCTACAATTCGCCAAGGGATTAAAATACACTTTAGTCACGAGGTTTATATACTATTTTATGCACTTTAAAATGCGAGAAAGTAAAAACAAAACTAACAGTAGACCACTTGAAGGTACTCTAGTTTCAACATTGACAGCTCGTATTACTGATAGTTGTCATTGATTGTTGTTGGCATGGTGGATTCACTCAAAATTTATTCTGCCATGGAAGTGTTGCTATGGCGCAAAACAAATGTCAGTCAGTGGTTGTTATCAAACAGCGTCACCAAACAGTGAGTCCAGAAAAATCGTACAGCATTTTTTTTGAAAATGAACATTGAAGAGGCCGCGGAAGAGATCATCGCTAGCCTTCTTCCACAAAAATCTTCCGAGGTTTACCAGAAACAGTTTCGTGAACAGCAAGCAGAGAATTTTACGGATGAAAAGGTGCTCCTGGCATACTTCCTACAGAAGTATTAAGAATCTCAAGGCATCTTCTGTATGGAGCCAATATTCCATGATCAAAGCCACGAAAATATCTGAAGAAAACGTCGACATCAGCAAATATAATAAACTCATGGCATTTCTAAAGAGACAGAATGCCGAACTAGATTTGAGTAATGCATATGCTAATAATTTTTTTCGTTCATACATTTTAACAAATAAATAAAATTTCAGTAAAATTATTGTTTAATTTGGAAAAATTTACTTTAAATCCCCCATGGATTAAAATTATTTTTAATATTTATTATAAGTTTAGTTTAACCTATAAATTCTTAATTAAACTTTGATATTATTGTGATATTATTGTGCGTCACATTAATATTTACAATGGCCCCACTACAGCCAACTAAATGGACAAATGATCCCGATCTGAGGCGGTTCCTCTTCGTTGAATTGCAGTTTGGAAGATTGCCGATTGGGTATGTTCAGTGCCGCAATCTTCAGTGATTGGAGTGCATATGGTACCTGATGTATCTTCGCTTTAACAAAAACGGTGCCCAAAAGTGAAAAAAATAGTATATATACCATGTGAATAAAGTGTCTTTATCCCTCAGAGAATTGTACACCTCGGGATAAAAAGTACCACTTTGGTCCCTAGGTATATAATGTACTATTTATTTTTTTAAACTTTCGTAATGTTCATTAAATGTTAATCTCTACCGTGAGGTTTTATATACTAGGTCTGAATATCCCTCTGTAGGCGAAATACGTGTAACCTACCAAATTTTGAATAAATTTTGTATTTTGAGACTTGAGTTTCCCAAGGCGAAGCGTTATTTTCATCTTTATTGGACTTCTGGTACCCAATATGTGCATGTGTAAAGCACCTGATTTTTCCAATGGTGCCTCTGATCAGAGAGATATTTCGAAATTCTTTTTGGTGGTATTAGGAGTTCGAAATTAGTTCTTGATATGATTTGAATTGTCTCAACAGTAAGTTTGGGTCTTGAAATCCCTGACACTGCAGCTTCTTAGCTTATTGTATCTCTTGCTGTGTGCCTTCCTAATCTAAGAGGTTTGACGACCTCGCGAGGAGCAGCAGCCCCTTTATTAGGTTTCTCTGGCAGTTAGCTTCTCTGGAGGGGTCGTCCTTCAGAAGGTTTTTTGTTCTGCAGAAGGTTAGTGCTTGACACTCAAATATGATGTGAGTGGCTGATTCGTCATCCTTAACACATAGTCTGCAGGTGGGTTCATCTCTATAGATTCCCATCCTGTGCAGGTGTTCTCTCAGTGCGCAGTGACCGGTTAATAGCCCCGTCAGTTGTCTGATTTCTTTCCTATTCAGTTTAAGGATTTCACACGTTAGTGGTGCTGAAGGGGATCCCAAGCAGCATTTTTCTGACTTCCGACTAATTACAACCTAACATGACGTCGGTTTTGGCGCAAATTTAGGTCGGCAGTTGGTTTGTCCATCAAACAACGTATTTTTTACTAAGACCTGACGTCGCCAACAACTAGTGCATCAGTTGTGACGTCGATACTTACTAAAACTGACGTAGCCAAATGTTGGTGATACTCGCTACTTATCAGCGACGTAAATTAACGTTAATTTCGGCGACGTAATTTTTAGAATAAAATTTAAGGTCAGGCCAAAGTGAAAACGGACGTCAATAAATTTAGTTGTTGCCAAGATTTTCTGTAATTGGCAACACTGCAAATACGAAAGTATTTTATAAATATACTTTACATGGACTTATGTTAGAATAAAAAGTTTAAAAGTTTCTACTGTATAGTTTATAAAATAATCTTATAAGCCAGTCACCTCGGAACACCCGGTATAACGTCCAATTCATGAGACGTTATATTTAGTATGAGTTTTAAAGTAGAATTGTAATAAAATTGACGTTGCCAAACTTTTATTTATTAAATGTAACTATTCCGAAATCCACCGACGTGGGTGCGTGACCTCCAATTATACTACAATATTCTAGGTCGGGTCGTTCAACAAGGCGACGTCGCAGGAGGTGTTCTTGTCCGAATAGGTAAATAATCATTAGAAATTTGGTCGGCGCCCGAAACGCCATTTTAAACGTTTAGCATCGATGCGCCATTACAACAGTACATTTTATTTTTTAATTTTAAAGGCTTGATGTGTAAATTAACTCATTTTTTGGCAACTAAAATGCATTTTTTAAATGCCTATAATGTTTTACTATAAGAAACGGGCTTCCTTATAAATATTTTATTTTTAGGTTAATTTTTTCAAAATTAATTTCTTAATATTTTTGAATTATTTTTGTGGGTTTCTGTTTTTTTAATGTCTATTTTAATTATATTTATCAGAAAACTGACCTTCGTTGGAAGATTTGCATCCATAGAATGTGTAAAACTAACTTTTTCCAGTTACCTACAATAACTAAGATAATAATTATTGTCATCCACAGTTCATTGGGATGTGTTTGTTTAGACATATAAAAGTTTTTACCTAATAAGTTTAAACTTGGTGTGCACAGTAAAACTTTGGGTCGGGGGTCTACGTAATTTGACGTAATATTTGACCAAAACATTGTGCAGCACCCGACGTCGAAACGACTCGAATTTTGGTTCCCCACTTAGGTGCTAAATCGAGTCCTCAGGAAAACTGATGGACGTCGGAGCCGACGTCAGGTATTTCTTGCCCTACGTGACCATAACGTAATATAACGTCCAAATGCTTGTTGGGATGCCACCATTCTTTTGCTGTGGTTTTGCCCCGATATTGAATGCCATGCAGGGGTTTTGATGTTCTTTGTGCACCCATCGCTTGATACAGCCACGTATCGAGGTTTTTGGAATTACAAATACAGGTTCAGGTCCTATAAATGGTCTTTCTGATCCTTTTCTTGCTAAATAATCCGCGTGTTCATTGACTGCTACTCCTGTGTGCCCCGGCAGCCACGCAAGGGTGACTATTTTGTTTCGCTAGGGTTAGGAGGGTTTGAGGGCAGTTCCACACTAATTTTGAGTGAAGTTGTTGGCATGCCAGAGCTTTAGTAGCTGTTTGGCTATCTGAGAAGATTGTTTTATCTTTGTTGAGATATCTTCATCTCAGGTTTTCCCGCAGACAAGTCCCTATGGCATGTATTTCAACTTGGAATACTGTGGTATGTTTCCCCAGAGATGCAAACCAATTTGGTCTTGGGGCTAGGCCATATACTCCCGCTCCTGATCCACTTTCCATCTCGGATCCGTCGGTATACCATACCAATTTTCCTGAGTGGACTAGTGATTTCTCCGTCTTGCTTTCCCAGGATAGCTGGGTCTTAAACGGCTTGTTCGTGTTGATTCTCATCTCTAGCAGCGAGTTGGGACAATGCTCGTAATCTTGGTATATTCCAAATGTTTATCATACCAGTTGTCATTGCATTTTAATCTATACAGACCGCTTCAAGCTACTGCGAACATAGGGGGAATCAAGTCCAATTTACTCTCCGTGCCATACGACCGAGGTGGATTCGAAGCACGCTGCAGTGTTATCTTTTGGAAATTCATTTTGTTTTTATTATTTTGTTTTATTCCTGCCTTGCTCGAGAAACAGATGGGTAAGTTCTTAATTGAAATAATACATTTTTAAAACCAAAAATGGATGTCTACGAAGTTGCCGAAAAAGTGCAGATGGTCAAATGGTCAAATCGTCATAACCCAACACACGTTCGATATTGGTCGAGGGAAAATTTGCATTTGTATTTTGACGTAAGAACACAGTATCCCCAAAAACTAAATATTTGGGGAGGGGTATTATAGGGGAACACGTAATTGGGCCATTTTTTATTAACGGCAATTGCAATTTGAATGGTCCTAGATACTTGGATCTACTGCAGCAGCACATTATTCCAACTGCTAGGCAGTTGTTAGGTGTAAGATTTGGTGTAAGCTCCTAAAGACTTCTATCTGTTTTTGAAGAAGCTTTTCAAATTATCACCCCTAACATGCTTGGAAACGTTAGAAGGGGTTTTTATAGTAGGCTCGGATATTGTCTAGCCGAGCAAGGAGGACTTTTCGAACATTTGCTTTAATTTTTTTTTGACTGGGAGAATCTTTTTGGTTTTTAGAATGTATTATTTTATTTTGAGAACTTGCTTTTATTCTGTTTCTCCTTATTATTTTCATTGTAACACGTCGTCACTGATAAATCTGAGCAGTTGACAATAAAACGCTCTTATTCATCAGTGACAAAAAATAAGAAAATTACGTTATAAAAATTTGCGTATTTATTGACCAAATTCCGGTTTCTGCATGTACGTACACTGGCAAATTAGACTTCTTCAGCCCTATGTTCGCAGTAGTTTGAAGCGGTCTGTATGCTCCCATTCTTGCCTCCGCTTTGATGACACTGTCAAGAGGTTAAGAATGGTCTCCATAGCAGCGGTTGGCGTGGTGCTCATTGCTCCCATTATATGCAACTAGATGCAAGTCGCTGGAGTTTGGAGAGCTCCAGTTTTGCAGTGCTTTGATTGATCGATACTGTGGCGCCATAGGTTATTTTGGGTTTTACCACCATCGTGTATAACCAATGGGTTATGTGTGGTGCCCAAGTTTTCCCTACAGCTCTTCTGGTGGCAATTCCAGGTTAGTTTTGCATCCAGGATAATCTCGAGATATTTTACCTGCCGGGCATATTGTATCTGTTTTCGAAAGAAAGTGGGGGTTGATAGTGCTTCCAGCTTCCTTTTTTTCGTGAAGGGAAATTAGTTCTTAGTTTTGGGATAGTTGCTTTTAATTTTTCTCTATGCTTTAAATGAGACGTCCGGCTGCAAATTTGCTAAGGTTAAACGTATTTCGCCTACATAGGCATCTTCAGATCTGGTATATAAAACCTCACGGTAGAGAATAACATTTAAAGAACATTACAAAAGTTTAAAAAAATAAAAATAATAAAACATTTAAACAAACGAGACTACATTTTACAAACAAAAACAAATATGCTTTCCATAAATAAAAAAAAATCACAGAAATTAGGGTGGTTAAAATTTTTTCAAAGTGGTTCAAAATTAGTTCGAAATTGGTTCCAAATTATAAGCATATGAAAACTCGAATATCTTTCGGGGGGGGGGGGGGCGACATGGCTTGATTGACCTGAAATCGCGTGTATTGAAAAAGAGGCGCAATAGCTAGTAAATAAGAGCGAAAGAGATAATAAACTTGAGAATTCGATACGCTGTCGCCGATGCCACCCACAATTAAGTAAAAGATTCCCAATTAAGATCCCGTCAAATTTAACGATAAATGTTGCCTTTAAAGGGCATAAAACATTGATTATGAGTATTTTCTCATTTTAGTTTGAAATTAGATTTAGAATCCGCTAAACTTTTACTATCGATTGACGTTTCTCTTTCAATAAAGCTGCGAAAAGTCTAAGCCCAACCTCCCATAACCAGTTACGTCAAAGTCCCAACTCTACGAGACAATTTATTGTAGCAGTCTCGCGTTCTCACGAAATATCTTGTTGAAATAAATTTAAAAAAAAATAAAACAATGGTAGCGCAGTCTCTCAATCTGCAACCCTCTACTCTTTCCACTTACAACATTTTTTGTAACCGTGTTCACGTCTTGTTTAACTTTAAAACGAATTTAAAACTGTTATTAAATTTAACAACAGAGGGATGATATTTTTTCATTTTGATTCTTGTAGACTCCTTTATTTTACAAAAATTGCCAAGGAAACGGGACTCCTCTCCCCTACTCCAATGTACAGAGTCGCGAAGAAACACCTGCTCTTCAGGTCTTATATTATTTTAGTTGCACCATTTCACTATCAAAAAATAAAAATAATAAGTGAGTGAGAAAAATTACGCCTACGATCTCTTTCACGACCGCGTTTTCGATTAAAACAGACTAAAGCCCTGAAAGCTGTTAGCTTGACAACGTTGCCTAGCAGGCATCTCTCTTCAGTGCATCTAAATTGTATAGCGTTCTTACTCAGACACATGCATTTCGGCACCCTAGACGAGCACTGTCGAACCATGTATATATAGTTATTTGTAGTAATTTTTTGTTTGTAATTTTGTTTCAAATTTTCAGTCCAACATTACTTTCTGTCTCAGAAAAAAAAATGTGTGGTAAGGGCAAACAATATTTTAAATGTTTTTATTTCTTGTTGTAATTTTCTGTTGTGATTTTAGCTTGCCCATTTTAATTTTTTGGTAGTGTTGACATCCCCTTAAATACCACCCTTAGATACATAATTAACGTAATTTTTTGTCTGTTCAATTTTAAAAAATTATATAAAGCTAGTTTTGTTGCATATATCTTTCCTATTGTATCTTAAGTAACTTCAAAAAGTTTTACTGTAAAAGGATGTTACTGCATGATAACAAGTAACAGACAAATAGACACAGACAAAAATTCTAAGAACTCAGTACTATACATAAATGATCTAATCTATCTCATAGACTCTTCAAAGGCTAAGTTTTGCCAACAGAAAATAGAGACATATTGTATGCTCTTATGAAAAATCCCTGTTAGGTGCCTTTATCGCTTAATAACGCGTTTTGACGTAGCTAACGTCCCGTTATTTTTAAGGCATCATTTTTAGTTTTTGCACGCCGCCTTTGATTTGTTTACAATGGACGACTTTATACGGTATTTATTATTATCAATTTTACAAAAAGAATTTGTCCAATAATATTTTTCATTTAAAATATCTCATTCTTGTATTTTTACGGTGAATTTTAATTACACAGGCCGACGTTTTTGAACTTTTGAAAAGTTACAGAAAGAAAATCCATTGTTTCTAGCTAATTTAGGTTTGTTGATTGCGAATATGATAACTGTTTTCCTCCATTAGCTCGTATTTTTGTGTAACGCATAGTTGCCAATTTTACCATTATTTACTGGGCGCATAAACTATTATCATATTTACCAGCCAAATAAATGACGTAAGTGAGTATGAATACGGAATTAAGTTGATAAATACACCAGTAGAACTAGAATACATTTATTGACGATTATTATTTGTTAAATAATGTGTACAATATGTACTTCAATAAAAATGAAAAAAAGACCATCAGTTTTACTTTTTTCTTTTATGAAACGACGGACCTTCTCTTTTCACTGACCAGCAGTAGTCTCGCATCATTGCAGAGTCCCAACGTCCTTAATATCGAGTTTCTATCGTTATTATATCCTTATGAAACCGCTCTCCCATTTCATCGTTAACATCTCCAAAATTTTCCGGAAAGAAGTCGAGATGTGAGTGAAGAAAATGGATTTTCAAGGACATGCGACATCCCAAAGCTTTATATGAGATCAAAAGTTGCTGCACCAGTCCTTCGTAATTTTCGTCTTTATTATTGCCCAAAAAACATTGACAACAGCACGCCATGCATCTAACTTCTTTTCATTTAAAGTCTGTTCAAACAATTCATCACGCATCAATTTACGAATATCAGGTCCTATAAAAATTCCTTCCTTTAATTTAGCATCACCTAATTTTGGAAAGGACTGTTTAAGGTAACTAAATCCTGCGCCCTCTTTATTCATAGCTTTGACAAAATTCTTCATGAGGCCCAACTTATAATGATAAGGGGGAAGCAGGATCTTGGCTGGATCTACCAGAGGCTCATACTTGACATTGATAGTACCGGCCACTCTTTTTGTAAGTAATATTTAGTTGTGTCCCAAACACACAAAAAACAACAGTATTTTGTAAATCCACCTTGCATACCAATCAGAATCAGATCTCCACAAATTTGCCAGCTATGTTCTTTGTAGTTGATATGATTTAGAATTAGGGCGAGATCTTCGTACGTTTCTTTCATCAAAATAGAGTATGCCACAGGAATAGACGGCCTTATGTTCCCATTATGCAGTAAAACTGCTTTGAGACTGTACTTTGATGAATCTATGAAAAGGCGCCATTCGGATGGATTGTGTTGAATTTGTAACTCGATCATCAGTCCATTTATTTCCGTGCATACCCAAAGTGAACTTTCCATTTTGTAATATTCTGAAAAAGATTCATTCCTTTTTCTGTATTGAGTGTAAGTAGTTCCCGGAGCCAGCAAATTCCACTGTTTCAGTCTGGCACCTAAAAGTTGAGCTTTCTCTTTTGAAAGTTGCAAGTCTCCAACAATTAATCATTTAATTCATTTTGTAGTATAAGGTGCGGTTCATCCTTTAAAAGGAAGGTACTGTCTCTCGTATCTTCATCCGAGGATGTTGATGTTGTATCCTCATAAGTTGTAATATCTATTGTTTCCCAGTTTTTTGGCAGAGTAGGTATCGGTAAAGATTCGCCATGCGGCACTGGTCGTATTGCGGATGGCAAGTTTGGATATTGAATGGCAGGTTGTTTCTTCTTATTAGCTCAAAGGCATGCTTTTTTTACTTCCTTTTCCATGCCGTAAGGGTCGCATAACACATTAAGCAGCATATATGAGGAGCCCAGCTTTTATCTTGATCAATAGTATGCTTTCTTGATAACATCATTCATCGGTCTAATCTGTGACTGTACCGCAAATATTCCACAAATGCAAAAAAATCGGTCCGGTGAATTTTTATAAACTCTACGAGAAGAACCTGACATGTTGCAAAAGCGGAAAAACGGCACACAATGTAGAGCTAGAGTATCTACTAAGAAGACAACAGCACGAATTAAGAAATCAAGAACAATGAAACACACGTAAAATACTCTTAACTGATCACTTATGTTACGTATTAAAGCGAAACTGACTGTCTACTCACGCGACACTGCTGGCGCGGCGCCTTATATATTTACGCGCCTCATAGTCTGGAAGGTTCGAGCAAATCCGCGACTCCGCGCCATTGTCGCCTCATCGACGAGGCGGTCTTACCTGCTCAGACAAAACAATAGCCAATGACAAAGTGCTTAAGGCTCCCCCGCCTCACTACCATTAATTAACCACTGGCAGCCACGCATAACGTGAAATTACGAGCTAATTGAGCAAAGCTGTTATCATTGCCATAATCAGCGATACAAAATTAGTCAGTAAAACTGGTTCTCTTTTCTGTAACTAAACTGACGTCGGCCTGTGTTATTAATAATCTTTAAAAACTCGAAAACACAATAGAGCAAAGGGAGGTTATGATAATCAAAAGCGCAAATCAATAAACGGATCGGAATCACTTGTCACAGTTGCCAGTGCAAGTTATTGTTTAACTTTTCTTACGAAATTCTATCCAAAGAAAATTATTAAACAAAAATTAACCCTTATCTTTATTATTATACACAATACAACATATTTGCATCCAAAAACAAATTAAACCGACAGTAAAACTTTAAGCAGAAAAACAAAATATTTAAATTGATTTTTGAATGCAAATATGTTCTGTATTGTGTATAATTATAAAGATAAGGGTTAATCTTTGTTTAATCATTTTCTTTGGATAGAATTTCGTAAGAAATGTTAAACAATAACTTGCACTGGCAACTATAAGGGATACCCAACTAAAACAACGTGGTCTGCACATCTCTTACAATTTTTCTGAGCCAGCTGGCGGCTCGACAACTTGGGGCGCCGCGGGCACGTGTCGGCCGACAGGCGGGTGAGCGCGAGTATTTTATCAGCATTTAAAAAAAAGCGTTGCGCATCTCGGGTGACAGTCTGATACTCTACCACTACGTCACGAGCCTTCTATATCAAATATGTCTATGCGAGAAAGGTTGCGTAGGTCTGGCGCCTATACGAAGCGACAAAACGCTTAACACGGTCAGGCGTTTTTCAGCAAGCAAAGAACCTACTCGTTAGAAATCGTATTTTGGTGGTGTTTAACCAACCTCGGAATGAATTCGAATTAGTCAGCGCCAAATACGTTCCGAAATACAGGGAATCAAATTCGCTCGCTACTATGAATCTCGTTGGTTCAAATCTTTGGTTTAAATCGGTTTCTCTCACTTTTGCCCGATACCCAGCAAACACGGTTCCCTCGGGCCTTTGTCGGTCCGATGTCGATTGCCTAATTTGTCTTCGTGGGCACGACGTCGATTTACGATATCGGACCAGCAGTATTTTTTGTCCGTTTTGGGATGTACGCCCAATGTATGTTTGCCGATGCAGCGTTAGACTGTGGCTCGTCGTCGGACCAATGGTAAATTTTACTTTTTGCTGACATCGGCATACCGTCGCCGTACGATTAAGGTCCCATATGGTTTAACCACATGGTACCGACCATCCGCCCATAACTGCTTAATTTGGTAGGTCTAACGTAGGCTAGCTGCTCTTGGCCCGCAACGGTTTCCTAAAGCGGTCCAACGTCGGCGATTGACGAAGGTCCGTCGGTGGTAGCTTAACGCGGCCCGACAATGTCAAACTACAAAGTTTCGATAATGTGGGTGCTTAACCAGTCGGCCTGGTTTAAGTGGCAGAGGAGGTGATTCTTGTCGCATTCTAGTTTTGAAATATCTTTGCTCATTATATATATAGTGACATTCGTGCCATCTGTACATACTAGGAAGAAACTATTAAGCAGTTTAAAAATTTTAAGGTGACGTAATCGGACCATCGTCGGTTGCCGATTCTCGACCAATCAAACAAAGTTCTAATCGCACCATCGTTGGCCCTAAAGCAGATAAAGTGGTCGTCGGCATAAAGTCGACTATAATAAATCGGGCCATCGTCAGTTGCCGATTCTCGACCGATTAAAGAAAGTTCCTATCGGACCATCATCGGCCCTAACGCAGATAAGGTTTGCGTTGGCATAGTGTCGACTATAGTAAATCGGACCATCGTCAGTTGCCGATTCTCGTCCGATTAAACAAAATTCCAATCGGACCGTCGTCGGCTCTAAAGCAAATAAAGTGGGCTTCGGCATAAAGCGACTATAGTAAATCGGGTCATCGTCAGTTGCCGATTTTCGACCGATTAAACAAAGTTCCAATCGGACCATCATCGGTCCTAAAGTGGTGTCGGCATGAAGTCGACTGTAGTAATGTGGACCTCGGTCAGTTGCCGATTATTGACCGAAAACTGAAAATCGCAATCTGACCAACATCGGTCCAGAGTGTAGTCGCCGATTCCGACAAACTGCCGACGTTGTCGACATTGGCCCGATTCAATGCCGACGATTTATGTTTGTTGGGTATTAATCGAAATTAATTCTATTGGTCTTGACTTAGAGAATTACTTTCGATCAATATCGGGAAAAAGTGATAGAAACCTATCTAAACCGAAGATTTGGACCAATGAGATGCATAGTAGCGAGATAATTTGAGTCCCTGGGTGCAGATTTTCTCTCAATTCATGAACAGATGCACTGGTTGGCTGGGTACGGTGTTCACTTGCAGGTAACGTCAAACCTTATTCCGTCATTACCTCGTAACTGCGCATGCCCGAAATAAGTGTTAAAGTAGAAAGGCATCAAAATTATAGGTGCAAAAGGTCTCTAGTAAATAGGGAGTGTAGGTTGACTACCTCAAACCTTATTTTTTTCCACGAGTTAGGAGTATGGTGCCATTATAATGGACTTATACCAATGTCTAAATTCCGTCTTTGTATAAAGCTCATACAAGTGCTTCAGATGCTTTATGTACTGGGCTTTAAAGTTTTATTATTACGAAGCAATTAATCAGAAGTTCTGCAATACTCACATTTTTGTGTGTGAAGTGAGTCTTAAGTATTTGTAAACTAAAGTCTACAAAAAATAGGTTTCAATCTCCTTACCGCTATTTTTATTTCTTTTTGTTTAATGCATTGTAAAAATCGTAAACAGAAAAGTTTATGTCTAGTTGACCACACTTAACGTCACTAATCACCATTTGCACCAACCGAGCCCTAGGTATCACCTAATTTTAGGTAGACCCCCCGAATTCGAAATGGTTTGATGGATACATATCCGACATATCCCTAGTTAAGTATGATTTATATTTGGCATCGTGGCATTTTTGTGGCTAACGAGCGGCAAATCCCGGCAAAAACACAACAAACCTTTCTTTTTAATTATAGCTAAACGTCAAAATATTGTCAACGTTTTTTTTTAACTTTTCTTGTGATAAATTCTTTTTTATTTAGCATCGAACTATATTGAGAACCCTAATAATTTGATGGTTTTTAGGAAATCTATTGCAAGGTTGTTGGAGACTAGAACTTATGTATTTCTTTTGCCTTGGGGCTGGTTTTATATTTTATATATTATATATATATATATATATATATATATATATATATATATATGTTAATACGCAAAGAAATGCTAAAACGCTCTAAATTTTTTTTTATGTTAGGTTCCATGTAGTTATATTTAGCGATCACCTAGAGTGTTTAGGGGTTACCTAAGCACTTAAGCCAACAAAAACCGACCCCTACCTAAATTTAGGGGCACCCTAGTATTAGGTTGGTGCAAATGGCCATAAAGCTGTCCAATGGTATTTAAAATTTTCAGAATTCAGTTATCGAATGGGTTCGGGACCACAGAGTTCACCATTATTTTACCGAAACTGATGCCGACCCCTACAACGCAAGACGTGGTTTCTTTTTCTCCCACGTGGGATGGTTCCTCTGCAGAAAACACCCCGAAGTTAGAAACAAAGGCAAAAAAATCGACATCTCCGACCTCTACGCGGATCCTTGGCTAAAATTTCAGCACGAACACTACATGCCCCTCATGGTTTTGTCCTGTTTTATCTTGCCTCCTTTGGTGCCGATGTTTTTTTGGAACGAGGCCTTAATTGAAGCGTTTTCCACCAATATATTTAGGTATATTATGGGAGTGCACATTTCGATGGCTGTGAATTCTTTTGCGCATCGATGGGGGAACAAACCTTACGACAGGTAATTTGAACAATGATCAGAGTGTATCCAATTTAATGGTTTGGCACTTTTTGACACTGACATAGTCGCGATTCTTCAGAAACAACAGAAAATGGCGATTTTTCCTTATCGCCTCATTTAAAATAAAAACGCAGCGTCCTTCATATTTAACGTTGTAGAAAAACTGCGTCATTTTTTTAATAACATTTTGTGAATTTGTGAACCTATGGTTTTGTATGTTAAAAGTTTTAGGGCTTCGTTTACACAAAAAAATAAGCTTAATAATATACATTTTCAATTAAATAACAGGGTTTTCTAGAAAAACAGCCTACAAAAATTAAAACTGACATATTGTTTATTTACTAGAACCGTATTAAGGCTATAGTTTCTCCCCAGATTTTAATTTAAAAAAAGTACAATTGGCAACGCCTTGTTCTTTAATTTTTTTAATCTTGTGATCATTTTTAAATGCTTAACAAAAATATCTGAATGGTTTTTCAAAACTCTCAATTATTTTTTCTTTAAAATAAGAGCTCTGGTGCTGTCATCTATCCCAAAAGCCTCAAAATCATTGCGGTTTAGAACAAACCCGATTTAGAAAACAAATTGAGAAATACCCACAATTTCCTCTGGATTACATTTTCCCATTTTATATTTCTTTGCTTTAGCGAAAAAAAACTAAGTTTCCTTCTTTCTAAAAGCCTGTGCACTCCGGAAAAGAAAACCGATCAATCAATCATGCTTCGTTAAATTTGGGAGACACACGCAGTTCAAGTTTTGGCCGATAGACCGCAGAATTTATACGATTCCATGGTAACTGCAGGTGTTTCGTCAACAAACTTTAAATCGGGCCGCACTGGGACAGAAGAGGAGGTTATGTTTATCTTTCAAAAATATGTTTTCAAAAACATTGTTCTAAAACAAATATGAAACCACTCCGCGTGTGCGGACGTCTGCCGAAAAAGGCCAAGCGGGGCTTTACCCCGAGTCTATCAAAGAACCAAGAGAACTTTACTGGCTTACTGGAATTACTAGGAATTCGCATAGAAACATTCGGCGCCCATAACCCCACATAATTTTGTTTTTATTTTAATTCAACCATTTTTTTTTTATTTAAATTATTGCGGCATAGTTATGTGCAATTGTACTAGGGAAATCTTGGAGTGCATGCAAAGGATAGATTTTAGAACCTCAGTTTCAAAAACACACGGATACTTGAGTACTAACAAAACAAGTTAGTAACGTTGACGCTCCTGTTTAAAATAGAATACGATTCTTTCGTCTAGCGCCAGTAGCCGATTTTTAAATCTGCATGCTTTTAAGTTAACCTGTTGTCGGTATCAGCTAGCGGGAGTGTTTCCAATTCAATTATACATGCACCTGTAAATCAACCTTAAACAATACATCCAGTTACTTTAATACGTAGTTGGGTAGCGTTTTTTTAGCAGGTAATTCTGCAATAAATGGTTTTCTTTTATTTTAGTATTTTACTTGGTTTTTTAGCGGAGCAGAACGCGAAAAGTCAAAATAAGTAACCTTACCCCAAATTTTTGACCCGGTGCTAAATAATCTCTGGTATCCCACTGTGGATAAATATAAATAAAGTCTCCGCGTTGCCACGGGAAACAAATTCAATGACGTAAAATTTTGCAAAAAATCAGATCGACATAGTTAAATTGATTTCCCGTACAGTGTTGCTAAAAAAAATTCCCCAGATTGTAACTACGACCTTAAGAAACTAAATTTTCAGGAATATTAGCAAATAGTCCAAAGTGTAAACTTGTGTTTAAAAATTGTCAGATTTTTTTGTAAGGTCGAGATTTTCTGACGGTTTTTGAAGAATCGTGAACAACGTTATGACAAAATGTATCGTTATTTTTGCCTACACAGAGCCGGAAATATGGGCAAACAATTTGAATTGATGCGTTTATAAAAATGGTACTTTTATTCCTAGAATTTTGTATAAAAAGGTTTGTAAAAAAGGTTTTATGAAATCTCTATTACAATATTAGAGAGTTAGTAGACCACTATTTTACCGTATTACCGTAATTTTTAAGATACTAAAAAGAGTTTCTAAACCGTAAATACAAGTTACCTTAGCCGCATTCTTTATCCCACAAACAAACTGCCAATGTAACTAGAATAGAAAAAAAACAATTCCTGTTTTTGCAAATTCACTTTGACAAAAAATATAAAAACCTAACTAAACAAAAAAACTAATTATCACCTACCAGCTGAAGGTTTTGCACAGAAATAAATCTGGTTGGTTGCAAAAAATAACCGAGCGGGTCCCGTTAAGACTAAGTAACGTATTTCGGGATTTTGTCTACAGTATCACCAATTTTGATGGTCTATTAACACTCTATTGTCAACAGTCATGATAAAAATAAAATTAAAGAAAATATTGCAGCACTGGCCCAAATGTCTCTTATGGAAAACAAAATTAGTCAGATCGAAAATTCTCGCTGACATTGACGTAAAATAAAGCTGTATAAATTTAGGCAGGAAAAAAATGCTATAGCCGGTTTTTCTTTGTTTAAGACACATCAACCCTTCAGATAATCTTTACATCTCCCTCATCGCAGCAGGAGAAGGATGGCACAATTATCATCACACGTGGCCGTGGGACTACAAAACATCTGAATTAGGCAACTATGGAGCCAATTGGACTACTGGTAAGCCAGTGAATTGACTTCGGGGGGGGGGAGTTAAGGATAAATAATTAAAAAAAATTAATTTGAAGTAAAAATGTGACCATCACCAGGCTTCCCGGAGAGGGTTTTAACAAACCCCCCCATCCCATCGGTGAACCACTGGGTAGGCGCCAGCATACATTAATTTACTACGTTTTCATCTGGAACTGAAAACGTCGTTTTCTGTATATCTTAATAGGTGAATATTCCCAATTACAGATATTTTTGTTTTCAGGATTCATTGACTTTTTTGCCAAAATTGGATGGGCCTACGATCTGAAAACTATCAAGGCTGACATTATTAACAATAGAGTGAAAAAGACTGGGGACGGAACCCGAAAAGATTGGTATTACGGAGAGGAAGGTCACATGGATATTAGTTATAAGAGTAATAAGACTTTTTAAGGTGCTAATTATAAGACTGATACCTTTGTTATATAAGACAAAACATTAAACAATTAAATAAGGACTAAATTACTTAAAAAATCCCAATATTCTACCTAAGAGGGGACGGAACTGAAGTAAATTTTCTCTACAAAATACGTCACATTAGATAGTTGTGGCCACCTAACATAATTTGACAACACATAAAATTTAAGTGGTTTTATCTCGGTTTTTATCGACAAAATTCAGCCGAAATCCACCTGCCAAACAATTTTTTCTAATGAACTTTAATATTTGATCTCTAAAAAACAAAGAAGTTCTCCATAAAAATACGAGTGGCGTTTGTTTTGTATTAGAATCTATGACAAGTCTAGAAGTAGACTTCGTTTTTCGATATCCCTTCTAGTAATAGAGATATTCATTTTTGAAGCTTTATCAAACCTTTTATAACCTAAATATGACATGCTGCGATACGGACCAATAACTTCTTGACCAACCCCTATCTATCTATCTATCTATCTAATCCATTATTTTTCTTTCTTGATCCCACATAAATAAACAAAAAGGAAGCATGGACTAACTAAACTAGTCCAAATATTTTTACAGTGCACCTGGAATTAAGTTGAGAACATTGGCATGTCCATATGTGACACTTAACCTTCAAAGACACGGGGGAGATCACGAACGGACGCTGGTCTGCTGACAGGAATCATAACAGGTCACAACCGACTAAGGAAGCACATGACCCTGATCGCGGTGGAAAATGACTCGACCTGCTGGGCCTGCGGGCGGGCAGAAGAGACATCTCGACATGTTATAGCGAACTGCGAGGCACACCAGAGGACGAGATACCAGGTATTCGATTCCCCGACCCTGGATGAGGAGGACCTGCACACGCTGAAATGGGACAAAATGCTGGACTTTGCAAAGAGAACAGTGAAACCAGATGAGCAGACTGCCAGACCAGTGGTGCAGGCAGTGGATGAGGGGCAGGCTCGGGGTAAGGCAGAAAGGGCCCAAGGAGGCCTACTTGCCAGGCTTCGCGCCGCCCCTTCTCTACTACTACTACTTCAAAGACAAGGTGTATGATAAATTCAAAAAGGAGAGACAGTGGTTATGTCTAAAGGTACAAAAGCGAATACATTCTTTTTACTCTGTAAACCGTAAAACAAAGTAACAGTACTTGTCTTAATTGTCATTTATTGCCATGGGGAAAACTCATATAACTTAGAGATAATATAACGGTCCTCCTCTTGCTTTTCCCGAAAAAAATGCGTACCGATAATAACTTTCCCAATCAAGTTGGCCGGGAAAAACCGCATAGACGAGGAGTCAAATGGGCAGGTGCGTCGATTGCGTCAGAAGTGATAGCAATTGACAACCATCTGACAGCAAAAATATAGATTTATGTTTAATATTTTTGTTTACTTTTGGAAAATCTATTAAAAGAGTGGACACTACCGTAAAAAAAATTGAAAAAGTTTTGTCTAGTGTTTCCCGCGTAATAATAACGCAAGCAATCACTGAAAATACCACAAAATTTTAAAACACAAAAACTCCACAATACCGTAAACAAAAAGGCAAAACCATACCTCGTCAAAAATGTAAACTTTTCGACAATGCCCAGTTTTCTCAGGAAGTGGGTTCAGCACTTGGGACCAAGTCCTCATGTAACGGGTTTACCTTGTGGATTGAAACCCTCGAGTTAGGTTAAACTTGCGGTTGGAGATGTTTTATCCATAATACAATAAATAAAATCAATCATAAAATCAAAGTTTTCGGATAGATGATGTCGTTGTCACTGTCACTCAAATTAATACCGTAAGGTCATTAGTTTTGACACCTGCCAAAGCCTGTCAAAATGGAAAATAGAGCTTTATTTTTAGGATGTTTGCCATGATACCCGTAGACATATGTGTCATCGCACCAGTGATTTTCCCTATGAGAGTTAAGAGAATTTTTACTTTTCATATCATCAACAGAGAGGAATTCGCTTTTCCCAAACCTCCATGTTTATAAATTATTTATTCGTTATTTGGACAAGGTTTAACAGGTATCAAAACTAATAACATTCTTGAGTTCATCTACCTCTATTTAGTGTAGTTTGAGGCCCCACTCTTAAATATGTGTCATCGTACCAGTGGTTTTCCCCATGACAGTGAATGACAGTTGACACTACTGGCACTTATTTTACGGTTTTCGATGTAATATTTTCAATAGAGTAAAAAGGGTATTTGCTTTTCCAGGATCTCCAAGCAACACCATTCTCAACTAAAAAGCCTGTTAACTCTTATCGCCTCAGTTCCCTTTAACCTATTGTGGCTGCCATGTTTATAACTAAATTGACAAGAAAACATGGATTTTCTGTCAGTTTGTTGTCAATATGGCACCGATCATAGGCCAAAGGATACTAAAACGAAAATGAGTAAACTGGCTTTTTAGTTAAGAACGGTGTTGCTCCAAGTTCATTAATTATTTCTCTGCCATTTTGACAAGGTTTAACAGGTGTCAAAATAAATGACATTTTTAAATTCAGCGTTGTCATTTTAGTGGGGTTTGTACTCTTTTTGCCCATATCGGTCATCATAAGCATGATAATAATAAGCTCATCCCAAACTTTGGCAGCTATATTGGCTCACCCTGTAGATATCAACACCTGTGCCCATGAGACAAAATGCTGTCGGGGACTGTCCAAATAACATACTTAAACGGCGTTGCAATCCCACTAAGATCCAGTTTTCATTTAAATCGTATGTGATCTTTGGCTTCATGTTCTTTGCTGCTCTCTGCTATCTTTAACAAAACTCTGCATGAATCAAAATTACTTTCAATATAAAAATAACTACTACCAGCAATTAGAAGGAACCACAATGGGTAATAGTTTATCACCTTTTATCGCAAACCTATTTATGAACAAATTTGAATGTGTTTGCAGTATTCAACACTAAAGTAACTAGTGTTGAAAATTTTATGGAAAAAATAAATAGCAAATTTCCCACTATTAAATTTACTTATGAAACAGAGAACAACGGTACACTGCCATTTCTAGACACTTTAGTTATAAGAAATAAAAATAAATTGGACTTTGACCTATACAGAAAAGGCACGGCCACCAACAGGTATATTCCAAATGACTCTTTTCATTGCTTACAACATAAGCTTGCAAGTTTGCACTTTTTAACATATAGATTAGTAAATTTCCCCTTAAACAAAAAAAGATTTGAAGCAGAAAAGAATAGGATTAGGAATATAGCTGGCGAAAACGGTTACGACGAAGGCTTAATAAATAAGCTGATAAATAGACATTATTTTCAAAAGACCTTTCGGAATTCTACCTTTTTCAGACAAAAAGATACCTGCGACTCAAAATTTGTATCAATTCCTTATAATCCTAATTATACGAAAGGATTACACAAAGTATTTAATAACACCGGTCTTAAATTAGTATATCAATCCGGTAACACAATAAGAAGCTTACTAGGAAATCCCAAGGATAAAACTACAGTTCTAGAAAAATGTGGAATTTACGAAATTAGTTGCATGGATTGTGATAAAAAATATGTTGGCCAAACGAGACGCTCTATTTAAACACATTTTAAAGAAAACTTAGCACACTTAAAATACGGAAGAACAGAAAAGTCAAGTGTGGCCGAGCATGCTTTTGAAAACAATCATAGATTCACATTAGATAACCTAAAACTTATCAAACTTATAATCATTAAATCCAGAAATAGTTTAAATAAAGATAGAGGACCCATCCCGTTAGTACACTAGTAGTACACTTTATTGTTTGGTTGAGGGGAGATAGGATTAAAAATCGTGATCAATCACAAATTATTAGTCTTATCTCCGCTCACTAAAGGATTGTATATAAGATAGAGCGTAGATTAATTTAGTTCATTGTTTATCGTCTCCTGATGATGCTAACGTTGTTAGCGAAACGGGCGTCGAGTGCAAAAAAGTGTATTTTTGGTTTTGTGGAAAACAATCATAATTTTGTTTATGTTCAGAACGTGATATTTTTGTAATTTAGATTCATTGTGGAAGCACATACCAAACACCAATTCAATTTAAACTGGGTTTTACCAGAGGACATATAAATCTAAATAGAGAGGACACCTAATGGTAAATTTGTGACCCCGCTCAACTGACTTGGAAACCCAGTGGCGCAGCTATGGTTTTTTTTTTAGTTCTTGGCTTGGAAACTTGGTGCGATCTTGCTTATTTTTATCGATCCAAAGCGGTGGCGGCGCACAGGAAAATCATATTTTTTTGGACGAGTTCCGCGTTGGGAACTATCCATAATATTGATTGCCCGCGTTGCGGTGCGACAGACCCGTCCCGGTACAGTGACAGGTGGTGAATACAGAGGGAGGCGATCGACCTCCTCTCCGACGAAATTACGTACCAACTTCCCCAAAATGTTGCCCTGCGGCGCCAGCTTTTTTCTTTTATTTTAAATTAAACATTACTTTTTTGTAAGGTTTCGTCTTCGGCGGTCAAATTTAAAACAAAAATCATAATTAGGTATTAAGTTTCTGAAAAAAATTTCTTTTTCTCTCCGTTTTGGAGAAGACTTCCCATGTAGCAACAAGTTCATTTAAAATTGCATTAAATATAAGTATGTACACCAGTGATTAATCGATATTCATTCAACGCGCGGGATTAGTGCCGTTTTAATTTTAAATAAATACTACCCCGGTCCATCCTGGCGCATTCAGCTTATAATTAAAAACTCGCTGTGAATCGCATTGGCTTGCTGGTCGGATATTACCATTACGTGTCCTCTCTGTTTAGATTTATATGCTCTCTGGTTTTACTTTGCGGCACAATTGCTATTAAAGTCAAAATACACAAGGATCCTCAATTAATTAAAATAATTAAAACTCAGGAAATTTCGAAATCCTAACAAATCAAAACGTTGAAATAAAAACATTTTATATTTTTTAACCAAAAATTAACATTTTAAAACCTAAAGATAGAACTTTTGAGGGGTCAAATAGTGATCCTCGGGCAAACTCTGTTTTTCGGACATCTCCAACAAACAGTCGGTAATAGGCTTCTTATCAACGACCGACTTAATTAAAGCAGCTCGGACAGTTTGGCTGTCGATTGTCTTTAAGTCAGTGGCCCACTCCAGGGCGGCGCACACTCTGATAAATTTCGACACGCAATCAGTGCCGTACTTGCTGAATTCTGTTACTTGATAGTCCCAGGGGGCCAAGTAGTGGTAGGAGAGCCAGTAGCTTTTCGTGATAAGGAATACCAAATTTGTGTCTGCTGGAAATCTTAAAGTAAAAGGAAAAAATTTGTTTAGCCTACATATCCAATAAAGGTGACTCGAAAAATGTTTCTACATATTCTAACACGAAATCAAAACATATAAACATGTTTCGGGAGTATTTACTGGTATCATCAGAGTTAATAAAAAAAATACGTAAATGAAAGTAAAAAGTTTTTAGGCATCATTTTCCCTTGGGAATTTTATGGGTTTTGTCTCGAAAGGTAATTAAATGGCGTAGGCAAAACTTAACTTCAAAGAAGAAATAAGCTTTGAAAAGTCAATAAAAAATAGAAATAGTAAAACAGAGAACAATCTTACTTTTTGCAGTGACATTTTTTATCTCATTTAATAAATTAAGTGGGTACTCTTTAAGGGTATAGGCAGTGGCGTACGCAGGGTCTATTGAATAAGAAAGATTGAATTTTCCATAAAGTTAAAAATAAAATGGTCAGAGACTCTGCTGATACTTAACCCCCCTCTCTACAGGAACCTTAGCCCACACCAGCCTCTGATTTTTGTCTCCTTTGAGGATTCTTGCGGAAGAGAGTAACCATTTTATCCTTACATTTTAAGGAAAATTCAGCATTTCGTAGTCAGCCTGAGAAAAGACCCTAGTATTTTTGGAGGTTATTGTATTTATACTACTTACTTTTCTCCCTTTTTCAACCCCCATATTCTGCTGGCACTGTGCACCAGCCAGGCCATGTGGCTGGCCACGCCAAATCTAAACCAAAACATAATTATTGCCGATGTCCAAATGTCTTCACCCCAATATTCTGCCGGAGCATTTACGGGTAATAGGGCTGTGGTTATTACCAGTAACAAAACGTACCATCTGGATAAATAAATAAAACTTGGTCATTTAATGAAACAAACAACCTATCCTCTACAAATTTAGTAACATTTTTCAGTGAAATAATACCATTAAAGCTTTAAAATTATTCTCTTACGAGCGTGCGGAAAAGTGACTTTTCCGCACGAATTTTTGTTTTGAAAGTTGTACTTTTCCGCACGATTTTACTTTTTCGCACGATTTCTTTTCTTTAAAGGACAATATTGTAATTCAAGATATACTTTAAATCAAATTACTATCTATGGGTCCATTTTTCATTCAGAAAACTCATAGCCAAACCTAAAAAGTCACATGCAGACACTTTAATTACTAAAACCCTTGACGGCTTTCTCGAACTCCACTTCGCATCGTTTGTGCAACTGCCGTCGTGTGCGGAAAAGTACCACTTTCCGCCAGGTAAATATCTATTACCGCACTCATTTGCGTGCGGAGAGTAGTACTCACTCCGTGCAGTAAAGTGACTATGTTTATTTCAGAAAATTGAAATACAGATATTTAGTATATTTTTTTGAGGCTTCTAGCGTAGATAGAAAATACCCCTCTATCTACGCTTCTAGGTAAAATCGTGTATCTAAAACAAGTGTCTTTACCGCCCTTGCTGGCGCGTGCAGTAAAGTATCACTTTCTACACTTGTTAGGCAAATAACTAACATAACATTTTTTGACAGTTGCGCAAGGGGTGGCTCGGTCGTCATTTAGCGTACACATAAAGGCATTTTTGCAAATTGCCTTTAAATGCATATACAGGGTGTTCCAAATTCGATGCTCACCATGGGGATCTTTTAAACGGTAGGAGATACGGAAAGGTTTGAATTAGGGCAAAGTTGCGCAATTTAACGCTTTGCTCAAAATCAAAAAAAAAAAAACTCTACAAATTCCGGATAGTTCCGGAGATAGGCGAAAAAAACCGAAATCTTTATTTTTAGTTTTAATATTTCTGTGCCCTTATTCTTAGAGCTGTCAAAAAACGCTTAAATTTTTTTACAGGCATTTTTTTAACATCTACCTAATAAAAGGTCCATTTTTGAGATTTGACATTTCAGTGTGACAGCAGGACTGTCAAGTTCATTTTTTCTTATGGGCACATGCTTTTTTTCTCCTGCCGTTGGGTTAATAAAGAATGACAGTTATTTTATAAACTCATTCTGACAAGTATCTGACGTTTTGAGTTAATTAGCCATCATCAGCCCGAATTCAAAAATTAAAAGACAAAAAAAAAACCGACAAAAAAACGTATTTTTAAAATATTGTGTAAAGTTATTTTGTTATAACAAAATGTCAAAAAAACTGTAATTTTTAAAATTTTAAAAAAAATACTGCAATCGGGTTTCCAAAATATCTTGAGTAAGTTAAAAGCACAAAAATAAATTTGGGCTGATGATGATCAATAAACCCAAAACGTCAGGTGACTTGTCAAAATAAGGTTGTAAAATGTTATCTGTCATCGTTTATGAACTAAACGTCAGGAGAAAAAACGATGTGTCCATAAGAAAAAATGAACTTGGCAGTGCTCGTGTCACACTGAAATATCAAGTCTCAAAAACGGACCTCTCACTAGGTAGATCTTAAAAAAGTCCCTGTAGAAAGTTTTAAGCGTTTGTTGACAGCTTTAAGAATAATGGCGTAGAAAAATAAAAACTAAAAATGAAGATTTCGGTTTTTTCCGGAACTATCCCGAATTTGTAAACTTTTTTTTAGTTTTGAGCAAATCATGAAATTGCGCAACTTTGCCCTAATTTAAACCCTTTCGTATCTCCTACCGTTTAGGTCCTTTTGTATAGAATGCCTTTAAATTCCTCGAAATGCCTCAAAATAATGCTTCAAAATGCCTCAAAATGTCAACGGCGTGTACACCAAAATGCATTACCGATTAATTTCACCACTCTACAGGAGGAGTGAAATTTGCAAAGAAAATACGCATGAGTGAAAAGTGATTTGGTTAATTTTCAAATGGTACTAAGGGGACTATTTTAAAAGAAAACACAAAAAAAACATAAAATAAGTAAAACATGTCGCTGGTTTACTTCGTTAGTTTCTTGTTTTTTAACAGCTCCAAACCGATTTATTTTGCGGATTTTTTGACAAAAATCAGAAACTAGGCAAAATAATGAACAACTCAAAAAAAAACAGTTTTTGTTATAATAAATTACCATCTATACAAAAGCAAACCATTTCTTAGTATACAAAATGAGTATAGTAACTAAGGAAAATATCAATGTAATTCTTATCACGATAGGAGAGTCCAAGGTGAAGGTAGATGTGACGGGAGGCTGACCCCAGGGTAGCTGCTTATCTCCTTACTTGTGGTGCCTAATAACGGATGATCTACTAAATCGCCTGATGCAGGAGGGATTCAACGCACAAGCATATGCGGACGACGGTGTAGTGAAAGTAAACGGCCGGTTTGTAGCCACAGTCTGCGAAAGAAGGCAAAGGGCGGTAAGAATCATAGAAGACTGGTGCAGATAGAATGGTATTTCAGTGAATCCTAATAACGCCAAGATTTGCTTTTGTTTCAGTGACCGAGATGATCCTACTCACCAGAAACAGGAAACTAGAGGGCTTCAGAGCTCCCATAATGTACGGCAGACCCCTAACTTTGATATCAAAACTTAAATATTTGGGGATAACGCTAGACAAGGGACTCAAGTTGAGCGAGCATGTTGCCAGAATGACTGTTAAAGTCCAGGCAATGTTGTGGCAGTTGCTCCGAGTGGTCGGTCGAATCTGAGACATTAGCCTACACTGGATATATACGGCCATCATAAGACCAAGGATCCAATACGGATCAGTGGTCTGATGGCCCGCTGTAGAGAAGCTGACCATATCCAAAAAGCTTAAGAGCCTGCAAGAGCTCTTCTGCAGAGGGATGACCGCAATGAGGACGACCCCCATCCACGCCCTGGAAACAATCTTAGGGCTCCCCTCGCTTCCAACTTGGATCACGAAGGAGGCGATGGCGACGCACCTGCGATTAAGGGACCAGGGACTGTGGAAGGGCAGGGAGGAAAGAGAGGTCCATCTGGAGGTCGAAGGACTAACGATGAAAGAGTTTCCCTCCGAAGACTGCCAGTGAAAGCACCGCTTAAACCATGGAGGTTCGATAAAAAATAAAAGGGTACAATACCAGAACGGGATGAGTGGCAAAGGGAAGAATTCCGAAGAGAAATAAATAGAGAAGCGACGGTCTGCTACACGGATGCCTCTAAACTGAAAGCCAGGCAGACAACAGGCGCAGGAGTGTACGCGGAAAGCCTAGAAGTTCAGAAGAGTTATCCACTTGGAGAACACGCTACGGTCAGAAATAGCAGGAGAGACATGTACATTTGCTCGGACAGCCAGGCTGCCCTCAAGGCTCTAAGTGCACCCAAAATAGTCAGAAGTCTGATGGAGGATTATGCAAATACTAGCTCAAGATAAAAGGGTGAGACTGATGTGGGTCCCAGGTCATGAGAGGATACCAGGGAACGAGAAAGCGGACGAACTGAAGACATCCTGGAGGCAAGAGTCAAAAGCAGACAGTCCAAGCTATTCGTGGATGGTCCGAATGTAGGTTAGGCAAGACCCGAAAGGACATTGGACTGCTGACAGGGATGCTGACTGGGCACAATCGGCTGAACAAACATCTGACGTAAATAAGAGTGGCAGGAGATCCCGTGTGTCCCGTTACGAGCTCGAAGAGGAATCGGCGCGGCACTTGATAGCAGAGCGTGATGCATATGCCAGATCAAGGCAGCTGAAGTGGGGATTTCCCACGATAGAGGAAAAAGAGCTGCCCTCACTCAAATAGGCCGACATACTGAACTTCGTAAAGAACACAGGGAGGTCCGAAGAGAGAGGTGCAGCGGAAGTAGGGGATAGGGGTAAGGAACGTGGTATGGCAGAAAGAGCCTATGAAGAGGCCTAATTGCCAGGCCCACGGGCCGCCCCTATGATACTACTATCACGTGAGGAGTGTCTCATGGGAAAAGAGATGCGTATTTAAATTTAATTTTTTCAAAAAAATGCGTTAAGTTACGAGTCAGAATAGAGCGCCTTCAATATAATATTGTTTTCTTTTCAAACAATTAGGGTTAACGATGCGATTGACAGTTTGATAGCTAAAAAGTCATAACGGTTTGGGAAACGTCACTTTTTTTATGATTTGAAACCAATGGCGAATTTTATTGTGGTTTTCATGGCAATAATTTAGCCAGTGAAATTAGAATTAAAAATAAAAACAATGTATTACAATTTGTTTAGTCTGACACAAAAGCAAGAATTTAAGCTACAAGTTATTCTTTAGGGTATCCAATTTCTTCTTTGCAGAAAATACTTACTTTTTGTGGAATTTTTATACAATCAGCGAAGCAGCACAACTCTAGATGTTAAAATGGAGCAATTTGTTAGACATTTTAGAGAGAAGACTCAGAAAAAGCCAAGAAATACCAACTTTAAAAAGTAAACAACACAAAAGAAAAAGTAAACAAAAAAGTAAAGTAATACGTCAAGTCAGACCAGATATCAAATTTACCCAGGACATATAAATTTACCTAACCATTATGCCTCTCAGATTGCTCCATCTGTTCATTCCAAATTTGCATCTTGTTCTTTGGTAATATCCATTTCCTATATGGTCTATTTTTCCTGGGTGGAACCCTTTCTTATCGTTATTTTTACTTTCTTTATTCAACTTAATTTGACTCCCTCTTACCGATCCGGTTTTTTTGACTTTCTTCGTCCAACTTACTTTTTCTGGAACATAACAACTTTATCTTCTTCCACATCTTTCATATCGATCTCCTCTAAGGCTTTTTCCTGAGCCGGACTTAATCTCAAATAGTTACTTTCGACGTGGGCAAAGTAGAATCCTTTGCTCGGATTGTAGGGATCCATATCGGTCTCGTAGTATTTGTGATGTAGGCGATGCCAGCGCACCCAATCGTAGATACTTCCCTAAAAAATAAAATTAGAGCTATTTAATTAGCTGTCAAAGAGGACCCAAGTGACACTGCTTCGACAATATAGACTTTAAAGCCAAGTCAATGCTGCAGAAACGTTAGTACAGCTCTCCTTTTGCTTTAAAATGGCTAGCTTCATTTAATCTGTATTTTTGGCGGTTAAAATTGTTTGACTACTAAATTTACATTCAAAATAGCTTCTATAGTTATAACATCTAGGTAGGTAAAACTTATAGCTAAAAATATGTTAAAACTTAACTAACAAAATAGTTGCAATATTAACTTTTTTCTTAAAATACGACTGAAAAAAATGCTAAGATGGCAACGGCAGTTATTTGCTGTATTCCTTGCTTTTCTTTCAGATTTATTGTTTAAAAAAATTCAAAATTGCTTGGTTGCACGGGCGTGCAATTTAATGAGGTTTTATAACATCAAACGGGCCTTCGCACAAAGATTTGACTCTTAGGAGGTCCACAAAATGCGTATTTTTGATTGAGAGTTTGTTAAACATCACTAGTATTTATTTTAGTTGTCTTCCATCTTCAGTCTTTTATGTTGACGGACAATTTTGAATTAATTGCTATTTTTAAATACATTTTTTGTCAGAGAAGTTAAATTTTAAACAACATTGCTTTCCTGTGCAAAAATGCTGTATTTTCATCCACCGTAGACGTTGTCACAGGCAAAAATATTCCTGAATATAGCTGTGACAATATTTTTATTACGTTTTTGAAACGTTGTGGCAGAAGACATCAAAAGCATTATCGTTATATTTTTTGCTGCGGAAACGTTACCTTATTTACAGTACGCTGTGTTACTTGGGTATTGGCATTTAAACATTGTGGATTGTGGCGTCGCCAGCCGGTGAGCCAGAGGGGCAGGGAGCAGCATATAAAAACTGAAGAGAAATATGTGTTGTGTCTGATAGACAAAAACTTCCAATTTAAACAGAAAGTTCTTTAAAATTTTTAAATAATTTAGAGGCAAAAATTTTGGGTTATTCCTCCCACCCCAGGAATTTGCGCTTGTGGCCCTTGACATCCCCGAACTAAACCCATAGAACTGTAAGATACTATAATAGCCCAAGTGTCGCAAGTACAATGGTTCCAGTAGTTCTGTGAAGCCAGGCCCGGGACCCAATAGGAGCTCGCGGTCAGCCTTAACAAAAAATAAAAATGAGAATTTATCATTTTTAAAAATTGAGGAAATGCAACCTAACCTATTTTTATTTTAAACCTTATAGTTGTCAGCTGTAGATAGACGTTCCTATAAACTATTAGCATTTCAAAAATGTTTTTCTAATAAACTTAAAAAATTGATAAAAATAAAAAAGAGAGTTTTACCAACAGAAAACTATTGGAATTTTGGCCTCCTCCTCCAGCTCTACCACTGACTGGTTTCAGACAAAGTCCATCCACCAGTCGAGCTTTTTACTATGACGAATCGATAACAAGGGAAAACACGTGTCTGCGTCTAGTCTTCAAGTCGCACCCGGTATGTATTCTTATGGTACTCCGGTGTATTTTGTTAAGTTCGTTTTTTTTGCAATCGATTCGTCATAGTAAAAAGTCCGCCTGGTGGATGGACTGTGTCTGAAACCAGTCAGTGGTAGAACTGTTAGTTAAACTCTCTTTTTTATTTATATTTAACTCTACCAAGGAGATTGGGAATTTATTTATCATTCTGTTTATCAATTAAGTCACTAAAGGATAAACTAAAATTTATTTTAATCGACAGTTACTTATCCCGTTCTCGCTTTACTGAAATATGGACTTATCGGTACAAAAAGTCGGCATAGCCTGACTCGGCACTATTTCTGACAGTTCCGCACGAAGGTTGAAAGGTTTCTGACATTTTTGTCATGTAAACATGTCATCTAAACATGGTCATATTGTGCCATTCTTAAAGTTGACAAGTTAAAGTTAATGTCGTCCTTTATTAAAGGCAAGCACAAACACTATGAAAGTCGACATTATTTTAATAGCAAAGATGACATATTTAGACAACAACAATGTCAGAATCCCTTTAAACTTCGTGCGGAATTGTCAAAAATAGTGCCGTCTTTATTAAAAACAGGTTATGCCGATTTTATGTGCGATTTGCGCACTTTCAAGGACGGTTTGAAAGCAAATCATTTTGGAAACGTGTTAAGTTCTATATGATAACGTTCAATGAGCATTTTTGTCTATATAAAAGTTACAGCAAATAATATAAAACCTTCATAAATTACCCAAAATTTATATTATTTAGTGTTGGTGATAACTTTATAACTCTAATATATCTCTTAACTGAGTAAAAAAGACTTGAAAAACAACTGTTCAACACCAGCTTATAAAAATGTATGGTACATAGTAATGGATAAAAAAACAACATATAGATTTTATAAAACTTCCTTATGAGCCCTCAAGTATAGAGATTATTATAAAAAGGTTTTACAACTGTTCTAGCAACACTACATAACAAATTAATTTAGTTTCAGTTTTTATGGATTTAGAAATATAGATTTTCCATCTTTCTTCCCTTTGCTTGTTATGTATTATTCTTTTTCTTTTTACAATAAAAAACATTTATAAAATGGTGTTTACCAATATTCTAAAATAAATAAAAATGAAAGTGAGATAAGCTGAAGCAGGAATATGAATATTTATATACTATAGTCAAATAAAAGCTGTTTTTCAAGTCATCCTGCTCTGAAAATCAGCTGCGGTCCCGTGTGTACTGTATGGTTTTCGAATACACTCACGTAAATTTCATGGGCTCAAAAAATACTTGAGAAAACGGGAAAAAAAATATTCAGTTTTTTTTTTCATACGCGTTTTCTTCGTTCTGGGACAAATATTGAATTTTGTATGTTGTTCTTAACCCTAACAAGCAATATTTCGATTGAAACACATGTTGAAACCCCATAAATAACGTTTTTATTTAGGCCAAAAACCTATTTTTTTAATCCAAAATGGCGAAAATTTCCGACAATTCTATAAAAAAAAACAATACAACTATACCACTGTTTACCTCGTCAACACTATTTTATGACCCTTTTAAAAAATGATGCTACTTGGAACAAAGGGCTGCAGATGGCGCAGTATTGAACACTGATGGTCCATTTCTGCGAGCTTTACATAGTTACCATTTTTCTCTTTTCCTAAATGCATTCCTCGAGAGATCCAGCATACTACACATACCAGGAAAAATACCCGCCTCCACACATTTCAAGCCCGCATGTCAGTGAGAATCTCAAGTGAGATTGCGGTGTCGAAGGGTGTATAGGAGATTATTTTCCGGGGTGTTCACATTTGCCGCCGACCAGCAGTATCAGCGTATGCGCTCGACGTTTCAAGGTGCGTTTTTAACACGGTTACTATATTGTTCTCTTTTTCTAAAACACGTTTCCCATCTATGCGTTTCTCATTCGTGGGTCCCCCAAATCAAAATACGTATCACGTGATCTAAGCCAGATTTGCCTATACAAGTTCATGTCGGACCACGTTATGAGTTTTTTGAGTCAGGGTGACTGCGCATGGGAAACGCTGGTGGGAATCAGGTGTAAAATGCATTCGATCCCGATATCTGTCATCGGCAACTTCGGTTTGGATCTCTTATCTCTCTCAGATTGATGTAATTAAAACAAGATAATAATGATATGGCTCCTTTTGATGTCACAAAATTAACCTTAAAAAATCTTGTTTGTTTTGTTATTATAATTGCCAAAATAAATTAAAATTGTCTTTTTTTTGTTCTAAAAACAGTTGTATTATAATCACTATATAAAGAAATTAATAACAACATTATAGAAAAACCCTTATGGGCAAAATAGGTTTGTGAATGAGTTTATAAGAATATTACAGACACCAATTTATATAACTATTGTGTGTGAGTTTCCAAGTTTTTATAAGTGTATCTCAAAATATTTTCAATCTTATCTTATATAAATTTGTTGTTGGTTAATTAAGTTTTATAAGTGAGTTGATAGCAACATTTTAAAAACCAATCTATTATATATCTTTAATTGATAGTTACTTACGGTTTTATAGGTGGGTTGACAGAAAGATTTCAAACACTAATTTATATAACTTTTGTCACCGCTGACTTATATTTTTATAAATATGTTGGTGGAAACATTGTTAACACCAATTTATATAACATTTGTTACCGATGACTTTAATTTTTATAAAGGTGTTCGTGGAAATATTGTTAACGTCAGTTTTATGTTACTTTAGGGTACCATCAATTTAGAGTCTTTAATAAAACAAATATACAAACTCAATTCTTGTAGGACACTTCTAAATACCCTAGGGTATCAATGGAACCCTCTTTATAATTTTTTTATAAATATCTGTCACCAGAAGTTTTTGAAAATGCTCATTGGGGTAGTACATGATCAAAAAGAACTACTTGCAGAGATAAGAAAATTTATGTCAAAGTGAAACTTACACATCCGGCCATGCTTTGACAAAGCATTAAAAAGACTCGCAAACCAGTAGAAGCTTTGTAGGAACCATGCGCCCATAACCTGTGAGCTCCAGCGTACACGCCAAGAGTACTTAGTTGAATAAGTAATATACCTAAAATAAACATAAATTTTGTAAAAAAATGTAGTTTTTTAAGTTCAGATGGATAAAGGTGAATACTCAGTAATAAATTTTTGAATAAAAAAGTGCCACACGGTTTTTTCAAAAAACGTTATTTAGGATATACAGGATGTATAACTCTTCCCTATAATCGGGTTGAGTCGGGTTGCGAGTTACAACAAATTGTTATTGTTTTAAAATATTTTAAACTTTTTGTAATAAATCAAATTATCTATACTAATAAAAGAACGGTAGTCAACATAATCAACATAGTTAACTATAGACGCACAGGTCAAACCATTTGACCTACAGTTATGAATATGATTTTTGAAAATATTACCTCTAAGGGGATAAAAATAGGGGTTGAAAAGCCGCAGAGGTATGAAAATTGGTGTGAATATTCTACTAATAAAATAAATAATAAAAACGTGTCTTGGCGTTTTTCGAAATTTCAACTGGTGGTAGACAAATAGGGGTAATTCGATTTCGAAGGGGGACAAGTGTTTCAGCAACTTTCTACCAACCCCCTATTAATAGAGGGAATTATCCTCCATATTTGATAACAATTTTAATCTGTTAAAATATGGTCCAACATAAAAAAAAGATATTGTTTTCAATAATTCACGCAATATTTTATTAACCCCTCCCACACTCTTATATTTGATGAAAACATTGACCGGCTAAAATATCGAGGTTGTTTAATTTTTTTTATTAATTCCGCCGCTAGCAATGCAGCGGTGAAATGCTAGTATATTATATAAAAAGTAGTTTTTTAAAGAAGTTTTCAAGAAAAAAGGTGTAAGAACTCTAATCTCTCTTTGATATCATCTCTTACTTCCAAAGGAGACGTTAGTTAATTACGTGTAATCAAGGGGGAGGGGGTCTAAAAAATTTTACGAAACCTTATTTAATGGGAAAAGGGTCAATGAAAATCTTAATTCAATTTTTTAATTAAAAAAAAATGCACATAATGGAGGTCTTTTGGACACATTTTTTTTGTCACGCTATATAATAAAATCCACTCGAAACCACCAAAAGAATCTATTTATCCTATTTAAAATACAGAAATATTCTGCAAAACTTGCTTGCAATATGTTGTATTCCATAAGCACCAAAATTTATGTACAGGGTTTTCCATTATATGTTATCATGCATTTTACAAAAAATGGTCTTTAACAATGTTCTTTCGGGGGGTCTGAAAATAAACCCCCCAAGTTAATGTTTCGTCCACTCTTCGGTAACCATCTGCCATTTTGAAAAATCTTTGTAACCGACGTTTCTCCATTTCTATTGGTCGGAAGCGAAAAAGTCTGAGAACAAAAATATTTGGAAAAAAATTTGCAACATTTTTGTCCAAGTGCTCAACTTTATTCTAGTTAGTTTCCAAAAAGATAGATGGTGCCAATGTCACAAAAATCAGTTTTAACGTATTTTGGCCAACAAAAAGTAAATAACAAAGTTATGATTGTTTTCCACAAACCAACCAAAAGTAAAACACAGAAAAACCAAAAGTAAGTAATCCTACTATGCCGAAACTGTATTGTGTTCCGAAAATCCACAAGCCTCGAAAATCGGTTAGAACTATAGTTTCTGCTGTAGGATCACCTACTTACAATATTTCGAAATGGCTAGCAAACGAGTTTGAAAATTTAATTATAAAGGAAAAAGGTTTTTCTGTTCAAAATTCCCTTGAATTTATTAACAAAGTTAAAGATATTTCACTCCAAGAAGGTGAAATTTTAATCTCGTTTGATATTAGTTCGTTATTCCCTAGTATTCCGATCCCCAATACCTTACAATACTTGGAGGAACTACTAAGAAAAAACAATCAAGAAGACAAACAGACTTTAGAATACCTATCTTTAACAAAACTCTGCCTGAATCAAAATTACTGTCAATATAAAAATAACTACTACCAACAATTAAAAGGAACCACAATAGGTAAGAGTTTATCACCTTTTATCGCAAACCTCTTTATGAGCAAATTTAAATCAGATATGAGTAAAGAATTCGAGTTTCCCCACAGTATGGGTCAGGTATGTAAACGTGATAAAAATTTTATAGAAAAAATAAATAACAAATTTCCCACAATTAAATTTACTTATGAAACAGAGAACAACGGTACACAGAAAAGGAACGGCCACCAACAGGTATATTCTTGCAAGTTTGCACTTTTTACCATATAGATTATTGAATTTCCCTGGAGAAAATAGTTACGACGAAGGCTTAATAAATAAGCTGATAAATAGACATTCCTTTCAAAAGACCTTTCGGAATTCCACTTTTTTCAGACAAAAAGATACCTCTGACTCAAAATTTGAATCAATTCCTTATAATCCTAATTATACGAGAGGATTACAAAAAGTATCTTAAATTAGTATATCAATCCGGAAACACAATAAGAAGTTTACTAAGAAATCCCAAGGATAAAACTACACTTCTGGAAAAAAGTGGAATTTACGAAATTAGTTGCATGGATTGTGACAAAAAATATGTTGGCCAAACGAGACGCCCTATTCAAACACGATTCAAAGGACACTTAGCAAACTTAAAATACGGAAGAACAGAAAAGTCAAGTGTGGGCGAGCATGCTTTTGAAAACAATCATGGATTCACATTAGATAACCTAAAACTTCTAAAAAGTGTACCAAACAAAAGACTTTTAAATGCATATTAAAGTATGGAAATCATTAAATCCAGAAATATTTTAAATAAAGATAGAGGACCCATTCCGTTTAGTACACTTTATTCTTTAGTTGAGGGGAGATAGGATTATAAAGCGTGATCAATGACAAATTATTAGTCTTATCTCCGCCCACTAAAAGATAGTATATAAGATAGAGCGTAGGTTAATTTAGTTTATTGTTTATCGTCTCCTGATGATGATAACGTTGTCGTGAGTGCAAAAAAGTGTAGTTTTGGTGTGTCGAAAACAATCATAATTTTGTTATAGTGCAACCAAACGTTCCAAATTCCCAACATAGCAACAAAAATAATTAAAAAAAAATATTTTTTGAAATTAGGAAGAAAAGACCTATCGAAATTTTAAAAAATATACAGAATGTTCAATTTAAAATAAGAAAGTTGATATCTAAATTTGACATATGCGATGACAATAGACAAGTTTGACATGCATAATTTTATAGTGTACTTTATAGTGTTATGCAACTTTTGTTGAAGACTATTTTTTGTAAAATGCATAATAGAGGGGATAACAATTATAATGGATAAATAAACTAAAAGGGCACCTTTTAATAGTAAATTATAAAAAAATTACATAATTTACACAAAGAATAAAATAACTAATAATTGGCATACTTACTTAAAAAGAAGGTCTTCCACATACATCCCTTATAAATTAAATATGCCGCTCCAAAAAGCAGTGCAAAATTTATCTGAAGTTTATACACGACCATCAGCCAATTAACTTCTCTTTTGGTGGAAAACTTTTGATTTTTCTTCTGTACTTCTTGCATTTTTATGTCTTTTCTTTAACTTATAAATTTGGACTTGTAATTATTAATACGCTATCACGAAGTAAAGTTTATTATACCAAGGAAGTGATTACTAATGGTTTTTTAATTAGAGGAGGATTTCACTTATTTAAAATCGATTTAAAATTTTAAAAAATTGCCTTTTGCGTTATTTTATGTAAAAGGCGATAATTCACGTAATAAACTAAAAAAAAATATAAAAACGACTAGGTCATTGTGGCACTTATTCAAATTAAAACCACTGATAGAGCCAAGGTTCAAATAAAAACTGAATAAATGAATGATTTACGTTTAATAAATTTTTACGTACATAATTAGTACAGTCTGTAATTTCGTAATACTATCACAAAAGTACGCTACAGCACAAAACTATTTTTTCGAGACTTTTCAATTTCGCTTATGTTAGCAATAGAAAAACCGTTCTCAAACTATTTATTTTATTGCAAGGTTTATTTAGATAAAAATTAATTTGTTTTAGCAATAGGTGCAATAAGAAAGGTAAGGTACAGTCCACCTATCTGTATCGTGTCTTTTACTTGTTGCAAGAGCTATTGTAAAACCAAACTAAATAAATTTTCGTAATATTAAATCAAAATTCAAAGAACTTATGTTCACCCCTGAAATTGTCTTATGAAAGTGGTTAACTTTTACAAAATAACGTAGATAACATTCTACTACTAAACTTTGCAGGAAAATTACAAAAAAAGTAAGTAGGTAAAATTTTATATATAAGTAAGTAGTCGTTACGAACAAAAAGTTCAACTTTCGCTTTGAGGACTATACATAGGTTGTTTCTATTAGTTCGACATTGAACATATCTCTCTATTATTGCAGTTTTGTGCAACAGAATGTAATTAATAAATAGTGGCAATACAAGCGACCTGACTGAGTATTATGTAAACAGAGAGAGAAAGAACTTAAAATGTGTGATTTATATATATATGAAAAGTTTTAAGAGTCAATTTTATTTACCTGCCTGTTCAAAAAATGTCACCTTTAAAAAAGTTTAATCAATTTCTTTTTTGAAATATTTAGGCATACGATTTTTAGGCATTTAATTTACATACAATTACGAAATATGTCATTGTCTTTAAATCACCATAGAAACTTACAGGGTCATTCACCATATTTTCCACCCCTTCTTACCTCCCTTATTATAAGAAATAGAATAGTTTTACGCGCTGGAGTTGCATATTTTTTTGTAAACTTTTAAATGACTTCCGTAAAAATTAGCTGTCATTGCAATTGTCAAATTTTAATATTAACTTCTTTATTTTAAGTAGAACACCCTGTATATTTTTTTATTTAGAATGCCCGTTTTTTACAAATTACAAAAATATATACAATATGTGTAATATATTCTCGATTAAAAGAAAAACTACTTTCCCATAAGGGTAATGTGTTAAACGAATAACCACCTTGTATTTTATGAGAAAGTATTTTTCATTTTACAAGCTCGGTAATTGTGTGTGTATTTGTATATAGACCGCTTCAAGCTACTGCGAACATAGGGGGAATCAAGTCCAATTTACTCTCCGTGCCGTACAACCGAGGTGGATTCGAAGCACGCTGCAGTGTTATCTTTTGGAAATTCATTTTGTTTTTATTATTTTGTTTTATTTCTGCCTTGCTCGAGAAACAGATGGGTAAGTTCTTAATTGAAATAATACATTTTTAAAACCAAAAATGGATGTCTACGAAGTTGCCGAAAAAGTGCAGATGGTCAAATGGTCAAATCGTCATAACCCAACACACGTTCGATATTGGTCGAGGGAAAATTTGCATTTGTATTTTGTCGTAAGAACACAGTATCCCCAAAAACTAAATGTTTGGGGGGGGGGTATTATAGGGGAACACGTAATTGGGCCATTTTTTATTAACGGCAATTGCAATTTGAATGGTCCTAGATACTTGGATCTACTGCAGCAGCACATTATTCCAACTGCTAGGCAGTTGTTAGGTGTAAGATTTGGTGAAACATGGTTTCAACAAGATGGTTGTTCCGCTCACAATGTTGTTAGGGAATATCTTGATAATGTATTTCCTAATCGGGTTATAAGTACACGGGGAACTATTTTATGGCCAGCTCGATCTCCCGATCTTGCTCCTAATGACTTCTATCTGTTTTTGAAGAAGCTTTTCAAATTATCACCCCTAACATGCTTGGAAACGTTGGAAGGGGTTTTTATAGTAGGCTCGGATATTGTCTAGCCCGGCAAGGAGGACTTTTCGAACATTTGCTTTAATTTTTTTTTGACTGGGAGAATCTTTTTGGTTTTTAGAATGTATTATTTTATTTTGAGAACTTGCTTTTATTTTGTTTCTCCTTATTATTTTCATTGTAACACGTCGTCACTGATAAATCTGAGCAGTTGACAATACACCGCTCTTATTTATCAGTGATAAAAAATAAGAATATTACGTTATAAAAATTTGCGTATTTATTGACCAAATTCCGGTTTCATTGACTACGCTCCACAAAGCACCGTGGTTAGAGGCGTACTAAATACAAGGCGAAAGGCGGCGAAAGGCAGCGAATGGCGATCGGAAGCCTGAGTGTTGGTTGCTTCACTGATAGGCGTGCGGTGTCTCTGCATGTACGTACACTGGCAAATTAGACTTCTTCCGCCCTATGTTCGCAGTAGCTTGAAGCGGTCTGTATACAGACCGCTTCAAGCTACTGCGAACATAGGGGGAATCAAGTCCAATTTATTCTCCGTGCCGTACGACCGAGGTGGATTCAAAGCACGCTGCAGTGTTATCTTTTGGAAATTCATTTTGTTTTTATTATTTTCAAATTATCACTCCTAACATGCTTGGAAACGTTGGAAGGGGTTTTTAGAGTAGGCTCGGATATTGTCTAGCCGAGCAAGGAGGACTTTTCGAACATTTGCTTTAATTTTTTTTTGACTGGGAGAATCTTTTTGGTTTTTAGAATGTATTGTTTTATTTTGAGAACTTGCTTTTATTTTGTTTCTCCTTATTATTTTCATTGTAACACGTCGTCACTGATAAATCTGAGCAGTTGACAATAAAACGCTCTTATTTATCAGTGACAAAAAATAAGAAAATTACGTTATAAAAATTTGCGTATTTATTGACCAAATTCCGGTTTCAATGACTACGCTCCACACAGCACCGTGGTTAGAGGCGTACTAAATACCAAAGGAAAGTCATGCAAGTGGTGATCGCAAGCCTGAGTATTGGTTGCTTCACTGATAGGCGTGCGGTGTCTTTGCATGTACGTACACTGGCAAATTAGACTTCTTCCGCCCTATGTTCGCAGTAGCTTGAAGCGGTCTGTATGTGTGAGTAACGAAATTTTGTAGCTTAATTTTGACCAACTTCCACATATCCGATCGGCTTCAAATTTGGCACGCTTATGTAGTTGTGGTGATTACGGATCACATACCAACGGTACTCTGTGATAATATAGTGTGATGAACTTAACAGCTCCTCCCTATTCGAAGGGAATAGAGGGAAGTACAGTTGAAGTACGCCCGATTATGTTGAAATTTGGTGTGTGGGGGGGCATTTGGGGATTGGGGATGGCGATAAGGAATTTCTAATCAGATTTTGAAAATTCAATATGGCGGATTTAATATTGACGATTTTTGGAGTTTTGCTAACCAATTTTAACTGAGTTATACACATCCGATCGTATTCAAATATGGTATGCGTTTGTAGTTCCTACGAGGTGGGTGGAGAGCGAAAAGGTTTAGTTTGCTCGATTTCAATCAATATTGGCATATAGGGGTTTTAAGGAACGGGAATATGAATTTTTAATCAGATTTGAAAATTTCAGTATGGCTGATTCAAAATGGACGATTTAGGGTACAAACCTAAAGTTAAGAGTGTACCGTGTGTTCAAATTTGCGTTTATATGTCCGGTGACAATACAATAATATGGTATTATCAGGTACCCACTTCCCTCTAACGAGGGAAGTGGAGGAGGAAAAAGGTTAAGTTTCTTTGATATCAATCAACATTGGTATACAAGGTTTTTTTTATTATTTATGAATGCTGGAGGCTTGGCCCGAAGTCCATTAAAAAAGGCAGAATCGGAATCAAAATACAGGGATTTTTCGGGGAGAAGATATGAATTTTTGATGAGATTTGAAAATTTTGGAGTGCAAATCTAAAAATAAAAAAATTATTTTTTATTAAATGTACTAAAAAGTAGAAAATAATTGTTTATATTTCTCATAAAAGCGATGGCCGCAAATGAAAAATTTTAACTTTAAGTATCACATCTTCACTCAGATATCGGTCACATCGACGATTCATCTAAGAAACAGGTGTATTACTTTATAACCTAAGGCTAAGGACATTTTTAAAGGCTTGGCAAGCACGGCAATCTCACCCGTTCTCAGCTTCTTTAGACGAAAGCATTATGTTTATCATTCGAATAGAAGAAGAATGTAGTTCTTCTTTTGTAGATCTCCTTGTCACCGTAAAGTTAAAATTTTTCATTTACGCCCATCGCATTTATTATGGTATCAGAAAGATAAACAATTATTTTCTACATTTTAGTACATTTAATAAAAGCTTGTTCTTTAAAAGTATTTTTAATGAAAATGTATTACTTGAGAACCGTCCAAGATAAATCTAACATAATACACATTTCTGGGATCAGGAAAAAAGAGTAATTCTAAATTTTAAAAAACATACAGGGCGGTATATTTAAAATAATGAATTTAAATTCAAAATTTTACAGTTGCGATGATAACTTCTCTAATTTTTAATCATATGAAAACTTTCAGAAAATTATGCAACTTCTGTAAATTAGACTTATTTCCAACTTAACTATAACGTTGGTAAGAGGGTGTGGGAAATATGGTGAATCACCCTGTACCTACAGAGGTCATTCTCGGTAAACTTTAACAGAATATTTCATGTCCTGTGTGTTTTACACTATTAGTTATATAGTATGTAGATAGCTGATGTCTTTTGTTTTTATCACATCTTGTTTTTGAGAGACACCGCTAACCTTTTTGTTTAAGCGACCCTCATTTTGTCTATAATAGTAAATTAGCTATTCTGCCGATCTAAGGAAGAACCTCGTATTTGACGAAAATTACAAAAATGTGATTTTTTGGCTTTCTCAACTCCTAATAAAGTGCTGTATGTTTTAAGCCAATGAAAAAAGCCATAAAACCTCCAAAAGCATTAAAATATGATTAGCAATTCCCCGTATATGACTTAGAAAGAACCACGTATTGAGAATTTTCTTAAGAAGAACCTCGTATTTAATTTTAAATACGAGGTTCTTCCTAAGTAAACTTCAAATATGGTGATTTTATCTAGTAAACGTTCGAGTTTGGGCAGGTTTTGCGGGTTCAGACAGTAATGAGAACGTAAACATTATTAGATTTCAAAATTAGTGGAAAAGTTCTTTTGTTCTATTACACACTAACCGCCCTTAAAAATCATTTTCCTTAAAACTGTTATTTGTTTTGGTCACATACAATGTTTTTCCTTAGCATATTATATATTTTTTTTTAATAAATTCCCAGTTAAAATAGAAAAAACTAAATTTTTTAGTGAATAATTGGTAACAATCATATATCGGATCACAGAATGGTGCTTTCCGACATAAATTTTGGGAACATTTCAAAACAAATGATGAATCCATAAAAAGGTTTTGTGGTGATCTTCTTTTCGAGGACTGGTCAGGTCTCTACACATGTATTGATTTTGACTGCGCTTTTAATTATTTTTATGATAGATTTTTGTTTTATTTTGATATATGCTTTACATTGCAGATAAAATACGCGCATGACAAACCAAAAAAGTGAGTTACCGAGGAGGTAAAGAGGTCGAGTAGTGAATTAAGATACTACCACTCTTTATTGCCGCGGTACCCAGAACTTAAAAATGTTTATAAGGCGAAGGCAGAAAGCTCATAAAAATCTTATAAAAAACACAAGAAGGCGGTATCATCAAGAAAAAATTAATGGAAGCGACAATATTGTCAGAGAAAGTTGGAGAATGATTTCAGAATTAAATAATAGAAAAACAAATAATATGGAAAATATAGTTATTAACACAGAAGTTGATGGAAAGATAGGCGATCCGTGGTTAATTTCCAACATGTTTAATTCATTTTTCATTGAAAAACCTTTAAAAACTGTGGAAAAAATAAAAAAATGCACGAATTCTCAAGACATTGCGTTTCCGTCCAATAATACAAATCAGTTTTATTTATATCCATTCAATGAAATTGAGTTTTATGAATTACTCATCAAAAAACTAAAAATCAAAAAATCGGTGCACACGGTATATCTTCATTTTTATTAAAAAAAGTTTTATATTTAATAGCAAATCCTTTATGCTTTTTCGTGAATTTACCTTTTTGTCAGGGTCATTTTCCGAGCAGATTAAAATTGGGTAAAGTAATACCTATACATAAAAAGAATAATAAACAGAATATCGAAAATTATAGGCCAGTCACGGTGCCATCAATTTTTTCTAAAATATTCGAAAATTGTTTATCGTCGGAATCTTTTGCGATTTAAGCAGGGCGTTCGACTGCGTATACCACAACTTGCTACTTTCCATTTTAGAAAATGTGGGTGTTTTAGTCTGGAGAGAGGAGATCTCAGACATGTTTGTTCAGAAGTTATGGGCGTTCCACAGGGTTCCGTGTTGGGTCCTGTGTTTTTTAATCCTTACGTCGACAATGTGGACTCAGCAGAATCTAATGCTTTTTTTACCAAATTCTCAGATGATAAATCAGTTGTCATTTTAGAAAAAACACAGGACTTAACGCTGAGCTGCTGTGCAACGGCTCTCTTGAACCTAGAAAGTTGGTTTCATGACCATTCTTTGTATTTTAATATGGATAAAACAGTGTTAATTAAGTGTGTTAAAAAAAGTTAGATACTTTAAATATTACACTAAACGATAGAAAGCGTCAACAAGTCGACCAGACAAAATTTTTGAGAATATTATATTGACAAAAACTTGAATTGGAAGTACCACTGTGAAATGTTAGTGTCAAGGTTGCACTTCGTATGCTGTAAGTTCAAAAATTTAAAAATACACGTTAACAACGAACCAACTGATTATGGTATATTATGCTGAGATAGGGTCTAAGATACGGCATTTGCTTTTGGGGTTGGTCGACCAACTTAGAAGATGTGTTTTTGGCGCAAAAAGAGTGATACGAAGTACTGCCGGAATTAAAAATAGTGACTCTTGTTCACGATATTTTTCTGAGTTTAAGATTCTGACTTTGTATAGTCTATATATTTTTGAAATTTGTGTTTATGTTCATCAAAATTTGCATGTGTTTACACAAGTTGATGACTACCATCTAGTTAATACTAGACAAAAAAATAAGAATATGTTGCACTTTCCATTAGCAAAGCAAGGCATTGCTTACAAAGCTCCAAATTTTGCCGGTCCACGTATTTATAATTTGTTGCCGATTGACATAAAAAATTGCCTTTAAATAGTTTTAAAATAAAACTAAAAAAATATTTGTTGTCAAAATGTTTTTATAGCATTACAGACTTCTTAAATACTTAAAAAAATAGCTTTCACATTATGTTTGTTCCGCGATCTAAATGCTCTGTTTGTTTCCCACCTTTTCACTTTGTGAGTCGTTTTTTACATATTTGTTCATTTATAGGTATAGGTTCTTCAGATTTAAGTTTTAGACTATTCCTAATACAAATGTAAGTTTATTGTCTCTGAGGAAACGAAATAAATAAATACTAAAACTAATTCCAAAGTTTGTTTTCTAAATTTTTTTACCAGTAGAGCATGCAATAATTTAAACTTCAATCGCGTTTTTCTCAGTTGTACATAAATATCAAATACGGGGGTCTTCCTTAGCACGGCAGTATTGCCCGCGACTTTGCTCGCGTGTTTCAAAATATTGCTTTCCACCTCACCTTCTGCTGTTTAAACCCTTCCATCCAGTGAAATACCCGCTTTGTTTGCTTTTTTTCCTCGGTTTTACTTTAAATAGTCACAACCAGCGTTGCCAACCGTAACATAATTATTGTACCGTAGTATAATTTAGACCCTCGGTAGTATCCAAAATCCTAGCCTAGAATACTACGCAAAATGCAGTATAATGCAATATCAAAGGTTCCAAAATGCAAATAATCATCAAAATTTGAAATTCGCGATTAAAATAATGTTTTTTTCTTATTATTTGTTCTAAATTTGGTTAAAAAAAAGGTTATTGGTGCAATCAGATTATGAAAATGTAAGAAATTCTTTATCTTTCACTTAAATTGCGTGAAATAAATGTAAAAGTCCTACTTCATTTAAAAAGGTAGTGTCTCGAATTCGAAATTTACCAGACCCGTTTTTAATCGAACCATTGTTTATCAAACTCATTCAATATCAAACCCGGAATTCGTAAAGTCGTAATTTATCAGAAATTTTTTGCTAAATTGATTGCGCATTCGCCCATAACACATGAATGCAAGACGGGTGAATGCACGTGACATCTATACACAACCTATTGAACGCAAACTGTAAGTATGCGCCACCTGCGTGTACGCCTCGGGTTCATGTGCTATTGGCGAATGCGCAATTAATTTTGCAAAAATTTTCTGATAAATTACGGGTTTCACGAATTCCGGGTTTGATATTGAATAAGTTTGACGAACATGGTTTGATTAAAAACGGGTCTTATAAATTTCGAATTTCTTATTGAATGGGTAAGAGCTTTAAGTTGTCCAGTTGCTGATATATACGATGCTCTCGTTTCAATAAGCCTTCTGTTGACAATTCCATTAGGAACGAGAGAAATGGTATTTTAGCCTTAAAAATCAAGTTTTAAGTTTTTTGTATGTTTTGCCTTCTGGTATGAAATCCTGAACAGTATAAATGGAACTAATAAACTGCTTCAAAATGAGAAATTCGAGTCCACAAAAGCACTAAAAGCTATCTACGACTATTTTGTCAAGATGACGTTAGAGCTCGTCCTTGGAAGAAAACTAGGCAGTTTTTGTATGAGTCAGTGGATGAGCCGATTTTGAATCCACAGAAAAAGTTTAAAATCGAATAAGCGAGAAAAAAGTTTCAGTTTTATTCATTTTTAAGAATAGTGTTGTAGTTAGTTAATAGTTTTTGTCAATAGGTTTTAGTGTTAGTTTAGGTTAGGTTACATATTTTTTTAATTTTTGTAACATGAGACAACATTTTTAAGAAAAATTTTGAGTGCGGCACTGCGGCTCATTTTTTGAAAGTTTGCAATATTTTCTTTCTTTTTTGTATAGCGCTTTTTAGATTTTGTTTAGAACAGATTCCGCCAGTCTCCCAAAAAAAAACAAATAAAACTTTTAAGAGGCTTTTTTCTAGGTTTGCACCATGCAGCCATTAGTCTAAGGACGGCTCTGCTGTTGGCGTTTAAAAAAGAAAGAAAATACTTCTCAACACAAAGAAAAAATATTTTTTTTTTGGGTAATATAAACTTTTTACCATACATTTTATTCACTTCAAGGATTAAATGGTCACTTTTAATTCCTCTCTTTAGGGACTAAAGTGACACTTTTAATCCCTAAGGGATTCAGAGAAAATTTAATCCCTAAATATAATCCCTCAGCTTAGGGATTAGAAGTAAACTTAATCCATTATGGATTTTAAAAAAACTAATCCCTGGAAAATTTATGGAAAGTCAAGCCAAACAGCACTTGCTCTTGGCCAAGGTTTCATTCTTAGCACCCTTTCTTGTAGATGATTAACCATTTGGCGTAGAAATAACGTAAATTTAACAAAGATCTTTTCCTAAAGTGCATAAAATAGTATATAAACCTCGAGACTGAAGTGTCGTTTAATCCCTTAGCGAATTGTAGCCTAGGTTTATAATGTACTATTATTGTTGCCACATATATTCAGGGTGGAACGGTGCTTCTAGCGGGTTAGAATTTGGTTGAATAAAAAAATCCAATTAATTTAATCGTGCTATCTTGGATTTTATCTATGTCATTTAGATTACAAGGTATGGCAATTTTTTATTTCTTTTAAAGAAGACACCCTGTATATTTTGCAATTTTTGAAATCTGCAAACAATTCTTTCTTTAGCAATACCACACAGTAGGATCTATCTTTCAGGATAATCAAAATATTTTTATCTAAATCTGTAACTTGCAACTTCGATATTCATTCCACTACCCCCTAATAACACAAGTTGGTTTTTAAAACGTACTTAAAACGTTCGCCCACGACTTGGGGAACGTTCTTAGGACGAACTATCGAGTACGTTTGTAAAACGTGACCGTGTGTACAAATACTTCGTCCAGGGGACGTCTTTGGGGGACGTTTTTAAAACATCATATCTCGGGTGTTTTTAAAACAATCTTCAAAGACGTCCCCAGAACGTTCAACGGGTACGTTTTGGAAACGACCTAACGACCTCCATAGACGTCCGCTGGACGAAGTTTTTGTACACACGGGCACGTTTTAAAAACGTAACTGATACAACGTCTTAAAAACACCCGAGAAAAAACGTTTTAAAACGATTTCTAAAGATGTCCCCTGGACCAAGTATTTATACGTTTTAAAAACGTACCTAATAGGACGCCTTAAAAACACACGAGAAATAACGTTTTCACAACGTCCAAAATAATTAGTCCACAGGACGTACCACAAAGGCGTCCCTGGAACGTACCCAGAATGCTACAGGAAATACGTATCGGACCTTAATAGCGGCAGTAGTAGTAGTTATATATGTATTCACAAACTAAATAGGTAAACCACACCTAAGTACCCTAAACTTAACATAAACTATGATCTAGCCACTAATATACGTACAGGGTTCCTAAGCAAATCCTTAGGGGGCCAAGCAGCCGTGTATAAGACGCAGACAAACGGAAAAGCACATTAGGCAGAAAAGGATGGGCATGGGGCGATGTTGTCACTACATCTTACACGTAGTAAATCCATTCCAGGTTGTTGTTTTCTAATGTTTTCCATTTTCATACCTTTAGGACTGGAATAAAAATTGTTTTTGCACGACTTTAATACCAAACTGATGAAAGATATCGTAAAAGAAAATATTTTTCGGCTTTTCATTTTGTAACCATTGTCCTTACGCACTCTTTACAGGCTGGGGACTGAGATACATGCCAATGCCTAACCTAAAGCGTTCATACACGGCCGGAGAAATCGACTGAGATATTTCCGTAGAAACTTTATCAAGCAAATAGGATGGGTTGAAGCCTTCGAACGTCCAACCCGGGTTTTGTACTTTGATTCGAAATCAAAAAGGAGGAACAGTCAGATGTGGGGCCGTGCACAAATTACGTAACGGTGATTTTAACAATTTTTGACCCCCTCCCTATGTAATGTTTTGTAACGGTTTGGCACGCCACTCCCCTAATATTACGTAACGATTTCAAGACCACAACCACCCCCCTCAAAAAAAAAAAATCACTTATTTTCATTCCAAATTTTCTTAGTTTCACACAAATGCAAACGCTGTCGAAAACCCCCCTCCCCCCTACGTAACGTTTTGTAACGTTTTTTGTTTAGAAACAGAGCAAAATAAATCTTTTCACCCCTTTTTGGGTGTTACAAATATTGGCAGCCCCTTATTTTTCGCTTTTACCCTCCCGCTAGTTTTGGAGAATTACATGTTTCGAGATCATGTCATAAAACACCTCCAAAATATCAAATGTAGTGTAGGGCCAGCTTTATTTAAAATCAATAATATCGCAAGCAAAAAGCTCTGCAGGAAAAACAGCGCCGTTTATTGATTTCTTTGGCTGCTAGTGCTAGCTGCATGGTTTGGCCGTTTCCGAATAGATATCACTAGTAGAACAGAATGGAAATAAATTTAATTAAAAGCGAAGATATTTCTTTCTAATGTTAACAACCTCACGAGTTTATCGCTCAGTATCGTAAATAATGGACCCTGCCGCCTCCTTTAAGCAAGAAAAAGCTGTGGTTTGGATCTGAAAACTTCTAATTTTTAATTAGATTAGATGTTCTAATCTGTCCCCTTCTTGAGCCTCACAATATCCCAATCTATTGTAAAACTCTTGGCGCGTAGCAGCCAACATTTCAGGGGTGATAAAGTTGCCCGCCTCCAAAATTTTCGCCCTCAACTCCTGTATAGTCGTAGGCCGTAAGTGAGGGTGTTGGAAAATTTTGTCGTGCCAATAACCCCATAGGAAAAAGTCATTTGGCGCAAGTTCCGGTGATCGAGGAGGCCATCGGATATTTCCATACGTGGAAATAATTTTATCACCAAATACCTGACGAAGGTAATTTGAAGCCTGGCGTGAATTATGGGATTCTAACACTTGCGTGCAGAAGTTTATTTTCGCGGGACCAATAGCGGCTATTTTGTGGATTGTGAGAGCTATGAAGTTCAAATGTCTTCTCGTCACTAAACAAAACTTTTGATAGGAAGTTTTGTCTGTCACATTTATCCCCCATAACCTCACAATATTCTAACCGGCGAAAATAATCACCTGGTTGCAATTCCTGCGACTTCCCAATCTTAAACGACTTGTAGCCGTATTTTTTTAGGATCCATTGGCAAGTACTGTTGGGAATATCCAGTGCCTCCGCAATCGGTTTCGTCGAACATAGTTCATGTGCCTCAACGTAGGCGCATACCATTTCGTCTCGTTCCACCCTGTGTGGAAGAACGGGATGCTCTGGTATTTCGCCGTCGTGGTAACACTTTCTACAACCATTTATGCACCCGTACCTTTCAAAACGATGATAAATGTTGTAGACAGTTTGAGCCACAGGAACCGGTCGATCTGGAAACGCAAAAACAAAAAGCCCAATGACCTCGTCTGCACTGTCACTTTTTATGTAGTTTTTAATAATAAAAATATTTTCTTCTCCAGTATACGGCATTTTAAAAACACAAAATCTACGAAACTGAAGCGACTCGAAAGTAAATAAAAATGCAATGCCTGTGAATCCCAGTTTTTTCTCGATCATCTCATGGTGTGGCCGCCCTCTAGCGGAATTTGCAGACATCTTGTCAACGGTTATTATTGCAACTATGATTTATGCTCACAATGAAAGAGTGGCGACAATTTTTTCTCGTGAAAGCAGTCCGGAGATAATAACAAACTGGCACCATTGCTCAATATACCTGTTTCTTTTGTGCGCGCAGAACTTTCTATGCCATTTCTGTTTGATTTATTGAAATCCTATCCCTAAGGAAAATCTTAGGAACCCTGTATAATATACATATACATTAGACTCGCATGAGCCGTAGATATTTTGCATGGGACAGGTTGAGGGAAATGTAACTCACATATTTTATTTGATATTTGGTTAGCTGCTTGCTTGTGTCGCTCATAGAGGGCGCTACGCGTTCGCTTTGAATCGACGGTATTCTTCCTGTGTGTTACAAAATAATTACTCAACAGGACGTACGACAAAGGCGCCCCGGGGACGTATACAGAAAATGTCTGCAGGACATATTCACAGGACGTCTTAGATACGTCCGCTTTGGGACCTACGACGTCTTTAGGACGTCCCTGGGAGGTCCAATGTTACAAAATAATTAGTCCACAGGTCGTACGACAAAGACGTCCCTGGGACGTATACGTATTTTTATGACAGATGTCTGCGACTTGGGATGGCGCACCGGCTATTCTTTTTTGTTTTTTCAATAATAAAATGATGGAGTCTGATTTGGTAATGTGCCAAATATAATTGGGAGAATTCCTCTTAGAGGAAGATTCGGATACTGCCAAGCAACTTCCGTTAGGCATGTTATTTAATGGTGGGTTTATACATAAAAATAACAATGGATAAAATAACCATAGAATTATAAACCGGGGATAAGAAATAAAAACAAAGTTTGGTTAGGTTTGTAATACTGTCACTGGAAATTCATTTTGGCCATGGCAAAAACCGGTGACGGCAAATTTCGAAATCACGCAAGCGCCGTGTTCTACGCCAAAAACCGACACTTATTAAACCAATTTAATAAAAGGGATGTCCTGGGCGCGTCCTAAAACTGTTTCAGTGGTTTAATCCGAATTTTGGTCCCACGTCAAACGTACCCAGAAAGTAAATTTTGGACCCAGGGCGTTTCAGCATTAATGGATTTTATCACTATAAATAACTTACTAAATCACAATAAAACCAATTAAAATGGGACCCAATCCAAACCAGTCACGAAATAAGTATAACTCAATTTTATAATATGGATGTCCTCGGGACGTCCTAAAATTGTTTGAGTAGTTTTATCCGATTTCTGGTCCCACTGCAAATGTCACCAGAACGTAGGTTTTGGACCTAGGTCGTTTGAGTCTTAATGGATTTTATCAATTTCTGGTCCCACTGCAAATGTCACCAGAACGTAGGTTTTGGACCTAGGTCGTTTGAGTCTTAATGGATTTTATCAATATAAATAACTTCAAAAAAAAAACCAATAAAAAACAAATAAAATAGCGTAACTTTTGTCCCACTTCAAACGTCCCCAGGACGTACGTTTTAAAACTGGGACGTTCGGACCTTAATGAGACATTCTGAGTATGACGGGTGATACTTGGAAACAATTTAAAGCCCCTTCAGAACGCCGTCTTAATAATATGTTTTTTCGGACGTTTTTGGAACGTTCTTGCTATAGATAAAAATGTCCCTTGTTTGAAAGACTCTGGACGTTCCACCCACATGTTTTAAAAACAATTCAATAAAAACATCTTATAGACGTGCGATTTAAAGTCAACTCCAGAACGTCTCATTAATGAATTTTTTTGGACATTTTTGGAACACTCGTGGTATAGATAGAAATATCCCTTGGGTAAAGGACTTAAAAAGAACGTCCTCTGAAAGTTCTACCCGCATGTTTTTAAAACTATTTATTGAAAATATCTTACAAACGAACAATTTCAAGCCACTTCAAAACGTCTTAATAATGTGTTTTTTCGGACGTTTTTGGAACGTTCGTGCTATAGATAAAAATTTCCTTTGTTTAAAAAAACCGTCCCTGAACGTTCCGCCCACGTGTTTTAAAAACGATTTAATGAAAACGTCTTATAGACGTACGATATAAAGCCACTTCAGAACGTCCCAATAATGTAATATTTTGGACGTTTTTAGAATGTATATATTAAGGCTGAAACTGTTTTAAAGTAAAAAAAAAACGTCTCTTGAACGTTCAACTGGAAATGTTTCTAAAAGCAATTGATTGAAACGTACTAAAAACGTACAATTTAGGGCTGGGACGTTCCCGACCTATGGGTACCTAAAAAGGACGTCCCAGGGACGTCTGGTGTTATTAGGGTCCCCCGTAAAATAGAGCATAGACAACAATTCCATGCAAGTAGTGGGTGGTATTGTCAAAAAGATAATTTTTTTAGAAATCAAAAATGTCAAACTATACAATGTGTCCCATTTAAAAAAAAATATTTTTTTGCCATACCTCGTAAACAAAACGACATAAAAAATCCAGAAGATAGCACGATTAAAGAAAATTAATAATCTCAGTTGACGTGTTTTTGGATTTTTTTATAAAACCAAATTCTAACCCGCTAGAAGCACCATTCCGTTTAAATAATCCACCCTATATTATTAAGAAGTTCAGTTGGCATATTTATTCGAATTTTTAATTTCTAATGCGGTGTAATTACTTATCCTGTACTAGAAATCTTTACTCATAAATATAAAGAAATTCTTCCAACAAAAGTGTTTATAAAGATCCTAAAAATTTAACACAAACAAAATTGTTTTTCATGATTGGCTATGAACCACTAAAATAAAAGTGGGCATGAGTGGATCTACTATCTGAAAAGAAATATTATTTTTTATTCGTTTCTTGATACAAAGGGTCAAATTTTATTTAAATTTTTCACGTGTAGGTAAATTCAATACTTTCAGAAATTTAAAATTCGTAAACATCGGCGCCACATTTTAAAAGGTATTTTTTTTATTCGAAAGGTTAAAAATACAAGAAATATATTTTTACAACGATTTATTATTAATGACATACGTTAAGTAACGACACAGTAAAGAAAAATATTACAAAAATCAATAAATTAGATATTACCAGACTTTAAAAAAATTTGTAATTGTCATAGAGTCTAAAACCAAGAAAAAAATATAAACAATAATTTTTTATTAAAAACTTAAAGTAATATAACATTTTATTTTATTTTTGTATAAACTCAGGAGCTTATAATGCTCGATATACATTCCTACACTTCTTTGCGAAGACGCAGGAAATATTTCAAAAAATAATTCATCCTTATAGAATGTCCACCGTCAGTCAAAAAGACAAATTTAGATTATAGTAGAGAAGGTTAAGAAGATTTCATTGGTACTTAATTTTTACAAAATTTGAAGTATAAGCATTCTTTCCATTAATGTAATTTAAAAAAAAAATCGGAACATACCAAAATCATCCTGCTAAAAATTTACCTTTTGTAATTATCAGTTTTCATAGAATAAAACCACAAACAATTATATATATTATCAAAAAAAAATACTGCTTGCTCATTTCTTTAAATTCAATTTTATGATTGACTAGATTTAAATATATAAAACAAAATTATTTTATCATTAATTATAATAATATCCATTATATTTATTTGCTTTATTGTGTTTATTCTATCTAACGGGTAATAATAATACTTCTGATATTTTATTTATCTAACAAATTATAATATAACAATAATACTAAACCTAATAATATTAGTTATAAGGGTAATATAACTAATCAATTAATATCACATTTATTTTATGGAGAGTCCCTTACGCTACTATCCAGACTGTTATTTTTCATTTATTGTTGTAATATTTAAAATTATTTTACTTTTGGTCAATAATATGCATATCTTTGTGTACACAAGTCACTAAAAAAACTGCAAACAAAAAATATTTGCAAACATGCAGAGAGATTCAAACTTTCCAAAAAGTGACTTCTTTAATTTTTTTATGGAAAAAAATTTAAAGAGGTGTTAATATTTTAAAAGAATGTAATGAAATATTCTTTAAAAAATGTTTATCCGTTTAAGTATATTTTAATTGAAAAAAAATAAAATTATAAAACTTTAGCATAAGGTAGTAATTAAAAATTGAGACTGTTTTTAGTTTCAATTCTTTGGCTAAAATTATTTTTAAATATCTTTTATTCATTAAAAACAAAACAAATAATAACAAACATAAAACATTTTCTTTAAAAAACAGGTAACCTCTTTGACTAGAGATTGCAATCTTGCAATACCATTGCTATTCTTCAAAATGTATTTTATTCATGGCGAAAATACTCTTAAACTCCGCAACAGAGTTGCTAACACATTTGCCAGTGACTCGGCCTCTCCGGCCAAATGCTCTTCAATTGTTTTCTGAGACGTTCGGTCAACATCTGCTGTAACAAGATGGCGGAAGGTAGCCGTGACGTCATGCACCTTTAAAATCAGGTTTCTCGTTTGTAAAGGAGCCGTGGTGTGATTGGCCATATCTTGGGACAATTCGGTAAGTCGCCTTAAAATGGTCAGGCAAATCGCCAAGTTTTCAGGAAGGTCTGGTAAAGTTGGATCGGACATGGCGATCACCAGCATTTTGCTTGAATTTACTAGTTTAAGACTTTGGGTGGTCAGTTCTTCTTTCGCTTGCTGAAAATAGTACAAGGTACAAATAGTATAAAAAACTACTTTATTTAAATGGATCGAAAATGATCTTCTCAATTGCCTCTATTTTCTTTTTGTTATTTCCCAAGTAGCATTTGGACGTCAAACTACATCCTCTACTCTTTGGCTTAAAAACCCCGAGGTCGGCAAGCGGACTACAAATCTCAGTCCATACGACCTCAATCCGAAGCTAAATGGGGAATACAAATTCGGGTCGGCTCGACGTCGCTAATTGTACTTCAATAATGTTGGGAATTTGGAACCTTTGGTTGTACTAAAACAAAGTTATGATTGTTTTCCACAAACCAAAACTACACTTCTTCTATCAATCCGGTAACACAATAAGAAGTTTACTAGGAGGTTCCACGGATAAAACCACAGTTCTAGAAAAAAGTGGAATTTACGAAATTAGTTGCATGGATTGTATTCAAACACGTTTTAAAGAACATTTAGTACACTTAAAATACGAAAGAACAGAAAAGTCAAGTGTGGCCGAGCATGCTTTTGAAAACAATCATAGATTCACATTAGATAACCTAAAACTTCTAAAAAGTGTACCAAACAAAAGACTTTTGAATGCATACGAAATTATGGAAATTAAATCCAGAAATAGTTTAAATAAATATAGAGGACCCATCCCGTTTGGTACACTTTATTCTTTAGTTGAGGGGAGATAGGATTATAAATCGTGATCAATCACAAATTATTAGTCTTATCTCCGCCCACTAAAAGATTGTATATAAGATAGAGCGTAGGTTAATTTAGTTTATTGTTTATCGTCTCCTGATGATGCTAACGTTGTTAGCGAAACGCGCGTCGAGTGCAAAAAAAGTGTAGTTTTGGTTTGTGGAAAACAATCATAACTTTGTTTTTGTACTTTAGTAGTTTACCTATGACGACGTGATAATACGTCCGCCGGCTTACGTAATTTTATATTATTTAATTCATTACCGAATATGGTACTTGTTTAGTAAATTTTAGGTGAAATATATATTAACGAATTATAATTCACAAAAAATAAATGGCCACCTTTTTATTTCATTAACAATAAAAGTTATGTTATTAAAAAGGGCACTTTACCGAGTAATCTAGAGCGAAATATTTCTGCGAGGGCCACTTTACTGACAAAGTTAGCAAAAACAAATAGCAAAAAGAAAAAATATTTAAAGAATATATTTTTTAAAGCATCTCGCTTGTAATTAATACTGACATCACTAAAGAATAATACCAAACGCATTCTTAAGGCATTATTAAAGTCTCTTTTATTGTTTTTTTTTTCAAGAAAAACAAAAAAAAATTGATGTCAATAATGGCTGCTCAAAAAAACTCCAAAATGGCCAAATTTGGGCTGGTATAGTACTTTTACCAATTTATCACCTATTTGGACAAGGACACCGATTTGCAGCCCTAATTTTATCCAAATCTAACTAGCCAACGTTAAACTACGTAACACCCAGTAAACACCGTTATGTAAATATTACGTAAAATTTACATAACAGATTTATCTTGTTATGTAAATTTAAGGTCACTCAGAGGTCACAATAAGGTAAAATTTAAGTCACATTAAGGTGCGGAAACTCTGCATAATGCCATGCGCAAAGCCCACCTAATTTTTACATAAATGTGATGTAAATAAAATGACATACCTTTTACATCAATATTACACCCTTGTTACGTAAGAGTTAAGTAAAAACTACGTATATTTTACCTAATAGGTTTACCTTGATATGTAAATGTAAGGTCACATAGAGGTCACAATTATTTATTAATAAGGTAAAATTTAAGGCACATTAATCTGCATGACATGCGCAAAGCGTCAACTATCTAAGTCCGACATGAGCATGCAGCTTGAGGCGAGCCAACGGAAGGTCCATTCAGGTCCGTCGGTGGTTGCTTGACACGGTCCGACATTGGCAGACATGTGGCAAACTACAAAGTTAACCAGGCGGGCTGGTTTAAGTGGCGGACGAGGTGATTCTTATAGAGATCTTGTCAATACCTCAAAGTCCGCATCCTAATTTTGAAATATCTTTCCTCTTTATATATATCAAATATGATCATCCACTGTACAGGGAACATAGTGACATTAGCGCCATCTCTACCTACTAGGAAGAAACTATTAAGCACTGGTAATTTAGATGACATAATTATTACATAAAATGTTTTATATAATAGTTATGTAACATTTGAAATGTAAACTTACAGTTCACTTGACTATATAATAATTATGTAACATTTAGGACTTTAATTTGACGTAAATAATTTTACAGGAAATTTACATATCTTGAATGACATAATTAATACATAAAAAATGTTATCTAACAATTATGTAAAATTCAAAATGTAACTTAAGGTTCACATTGTTTCATAATATTTACGTAAATTAAAAAATTTTAATGTGAAGTAAATCATGTTATAGAGCGTTTACGTAATTTAGATGATATAGATATTACATAAAATGTTTTACATAATAGTTATGTAAAATTTTAAATGTAAACGTAATGTCTAAACTGTTACATAATAGTTACATATATTTTATTACTTTCATTTAATGTAAATAATTTTATTACATAATTTTTTATATAATAGTTGAGGAATATTTTTTATGTAGAATTAAGGTCCCACTATTTACGTAATATTTACGTAAATTTTCAGAATTTATTTATAAAGTTATATTATTTAGGTAAAATTAACATTGTTTATGATGACTTAAATGTAAATTCAAAGTTTTGACATAACGTTTACATATTTTTTTTATAAAAATATTTTTATGTGAGATTCACGTAAATATGAATTAACATATTTTACATAAATATGTGAACATTAGATTTATATAAATATTAGGTTAAAGTCACAAGTGTGTTTACTGGGTATGCAGCTGAACATAACCTAGAAAAATATTTTCCATTTTTCCTTGGTTTTTCCTTAAAAACAGGATTCTTTTAAAATTGTATTTATTAAAGCACTGAATGAGCTCGAACCTGTCTCGCAGATGTGGGAAAAGGATAACAATTGTTGGTTCCCCATAAAAAAAAAGCGACATTAAACAATATCAGTGTGGCCCCACTAATGCTCTAGATAAAGTGGACTGGAAGAAATATAAGTGCGAGCTAAAGGTCCATCAGATTTTTGGTTGGCAGCAAACCAACAAATCGTGCAATTGGATGTCCCAGATGCAAAATTGTAGGTTAAGGATCCTTCTTTTTCTTCGTTCCTTTTTTCGTAATTACCATATAGATTAGTAAATTTCCCCTTAAACAAAGAAAGATTTGAAGCAGAAAAGAATAGGATTAGGAATATAGCTGGCGAAAACGATTACGACGAAGGCTTAATAAATAATCTGATAAATAGACATTCTTTTCAAAAGACCTTTCGGAATTCTACCATTTTCAGACAAAAAGATACCTGCGACTCAAAATTTGTATCAATTCCTTATAATCCTAATTATACGAAAGGATTACACAAAGTATTTAATAAAACCGGTCTTAAATTAGTATATCAATCCGGTAACACAATAAGAAGCTTACTAGAAAATCCCAAGGATAAAACTACAGTTCAAGAAAAAAGTGGAATTTACGAAATTAGTTGCATGGATTGTGACAAAAAATATGTTGGCCAAACGAGACGCTCTATTCAAACACGTTTTAAAGAATACTTAGCACACTTAAAATACGGAAGAACAGAAAAGTCAAGTGTGGCCGAGCATGCTTTTGAAAACAATCATAGATTCACATTAGATAACCTAAAACTTCTAAAAAGTGTACCAAACAAAAGACTTTTGAATGCATATGAAAGTATGGAAATCATTAATTCCAGAAATAGTTTAAATAAAGATAGAGGACCCATCCCGTTTAGTACACTTTATTCTTTGGTTGAAGGGAGATAGGATTAAAAATTTTGATCAATCACAAATTATTAGTCTTATCTCCGCCCACTAAAGGATTGTATATAAGATAGAGCGTAGATTAATTTAGTTCATTGTTTATCGTCTCCTGATGATGCTAACGTTGTTAGCGAAACGCGCGTTGAGTGCAAAAAAGTGTAGTTTTGGTTTGTGGAAACCAATCATAATTTTGTTTTAAAATGAAGTGTTTGGTTATGGCTAAGATGTTAATTTCATCTCCGGCGTTTAAAGTTTTTGCATAGTGGTAAATTGGAAAAAAAACACAAAAAGCTGTTTTTTGACTTGTACATGGTATTTTCAAAATCAATCAACATCATGCATCAACTAAACTTTTTTTTCATAGTAAGCGGCGCCAATTCAACAAGAATTGATAGCCACCTTGTAATTTTTGCTTTTTATGAAATTATATAAAATAAAATGTGGTTATAGGTCGCCATTTTGATACCTCAGCCGCCATATTGAAACGGGTCATAGCTGAACCAAATTTTTTTAAAAAATATTGTTGGACTTGCCCTTCTTTTTTGTTTTACCAAATTTGGTCCTCTTCGCTTTAATTGTTTAATGAATAGGGTATTTTTTAAAGTCATGAAGCTTCAATCTACATCAAATTTTAAGGATCTAATTTGGCATATATGCCTAATAGTTTGAGGTACATTTGAAGTTCAAATGGCAAAAAACTTTTTTTTTGCAATTTTTAAGGTCATTTAAGGCCAGATGACCTTAAAAGTGATTTTTTCGGAATCCCCGTCCTCAAGTTATATGGATTCGAGTATAATCATGCTCCGGTTACGAAAGTTGTGTCTTTTATGATTTTTGGCCGCCATTTTGAAAGATGAAGTCATATCAACTTCTTCTACATAGATGCAAACAAAACACCCGATAAAACTTGATTGTGTGACTAAAGAGCTATCAATCCCACATAGTCACAAAACTCCTTCATTCAAAATCTCACGGGATAGAAATTATCGACATAAATGCCCCTACACTATATAAAAATATGTCATTTTTAGACTATGATGATTATTGTCTTTTGGCTGTCGCTGTCTTGCAATTTTTTAAGACGATAGCAAAATTTGGTTTTTGGATTATTAACAAAAAAGGTTAGCAGAGCTGACAAAAGACTATTCGGCTGATTATTGTCTTTGGGCTGTCGCTTTCTTGCAATTCTTTAAACCGATAGAAGAATGTGGTTTTCGAAATATTAGCAAAAAAAGTTAGCTGAGTTCAAAAAAGGTATCGCCTTTTATCTATCGTTATTCTGCAATTTTTTAAAAAACAAAAACCTATAGAAAAATCGTTTTTAGACAATTCGCTGATTATTGTATTTTGGATGTCGCTTTTTTGCAATTCTTTAAACCGATAGAAGAATGTGGTTTTCGGATTATTAACAAAAAAGTTAGGTGAGTTCAAAAAAGTATCGCGTTGTGTCTATCGTGATTCTGTATTTTTTTTAAAAAACAAAAACCTATAGAAATATGTCGTTTTTAGACTATTCGCTGATTATTTATTATTCATCAAGTGTTCATTATTTATTATTTACATTTTATGTTTCTTTGTCCTATTTTTCCAACTTTTGTTTTCTGTTTTATCCTCTATTTAATTTTAATATATTTTATATAATATTATTTTAAACATTTTGATTTATTAATCAATTTTCATTTTTTTTTTGAAGTGAAGACCTGTTACAAAATATAACAAAATATATTAACGTAGTCAATAAATATATTCTATTCTATTCTATTGTCTTTTGGCTGTCGCTTCTTTGCAATTCTTTAAACCGATAGAAAAATTAGGTTTTTGGATTATCAACAAAAAAAGTTAGGTGAGGTCAAAAAAAGTATCGCCCTTTGTCTATCGTGATTCTGTAATTTTTTAAAAAACAAAAACCTATATTATGTATGTTTGTTTGTCCTATTGTTACAACTTTTTTTTCTATCTTGACCTGTTTTAATTCAAATCTATTTTAGATAATATTATTTAAAACATTTTGAATTTATTAATCAATTTTCATTTTTTTTTAAAGTAAAGATCTGTTACAAAATATAAAAAATGTATTAACGTAGTCAATAAATATATTCTATTATATTGTCTTTTCGCTGTCGCTTTTTTGCAATTCTTTAAACCGATAGAAAAATGAGGTTTTTGGATTATCAACAAAAAAAGGTAGGTGAGATCAAAAAAAGTATCGCCTTTTGTCTATCGTGTTTAAAAAACAAAAACCTATAGAAATATGTCATTTTTAGACTATTCGCTCATTATTGTGTTTTGGATGTGGCTTTTTTGCAATTCTTTAAACCGATAGAAGAATGAGGTTTTTAGATTGTTAACAATAAGAGTTAGCTGAGTTCAAAAAAAGTATCGCCTTATGTCTATCGTGATTCTCTAATATTTTTAAAAACACAAACCTATAGAAATATATTTTTTAGAGTACTCGCTGTCAATATCTAAAGATGCTGAATGGCACGATAATAATTTTTAAAAACGCGGAAAAAAAATCATAAATTTCATTTAAAAATGAACAAAATTCCCCTTGACCTACCTGAAACTTTTCTTCCGATATAAACTTTCCCCCACCATGTGACTGGGCAGCAGTGCACTGATTGGCAATTTGAGACAGCCTACTCAACAGTCCCTCCATTGCTACGTCAGTTTTTGTCAGCAAATTTTCTCTGGTACCGTTTCTTGAATAAAAAGCGCCAACATTCGAATGATTTTGATTTACTGACTGGTTGTGAACACTTGCTTGTTGGTGTAGGAAGCCACCAGGTTGGTTTAAAGTATTTTCATTTGGTTTTTGTTGACCCATATTGCTTTGTTGATGTATAAAACCAATACTTTGTTGACCAGATTGATTCAATGGATTTATATCTGCTACTTTGTTGAGGCTTGATTTTCTTAAAGCATATAATGAGCCGCCGTTTGACTGATGATGTTCCCTTTCATTATCTTGAGATTTTGGCGGTAGATTTCTCGAAAACAAAGGGCTGGTTTGTGCCTGAATTCCGATGGGTTGCGGTGAGTGTGGAACTCTGTTGACTGTTTCTGGCGGGTTTCTTCTGTACAAGGAACTATTTTGTGCCTGCGCATTTTGAGCTTGTATCTTCTCTAGTTCCTGAGTTCTGTGAGCCACGTTTCCGATTTCAGTGTGAAAATTGTCGTTTTGAACTTCTTGTTGAGTATTTTTTTGTTGATTTTCGTGCGAATGTCTTTTGTCGCTATTAAACGCTTCAGTTTGATATTGTGAGTAAAGGAATGTTTTGTTTGGCGACGAGGGGGGCATTTTCGGTTGAGTATTTGTTGGAGAATCGAGGCTTACTGGCACTGTGGACATCTGATAGCTTCGTCCTGGAAAAAGCAACAAGAATTTTTAAATATTTTACAAAAAAAAAATTTTTGTCTTGTTATTGTTTTAAGGGTCCAAAAATCCTTAGGAACCTTAAAACCAATTTTGTTTTACTTATTTACTGTATCATCGATCTCTTTGGATAACTTACCCATACGTGGTGATGTAGGTGTGCTAACAGCTGTACTGACATGCTTCGTTATCCTAACCTCCTCCTTGGCTACCCCAATTTCTTCATTATTCTCCAAATCTGGAGAAACATTTCTGTTTCGCTGCAAGTGCGGACTACCAATACTAGCCGTTCTTATCTCGGACGGCGACTTGTACGTATGTGAATTCAATTTCTTTTGCCTTAAAACGTCCAGTGGTGGTACGGGGGGTAACGGCGGTTTTTTCGGGGGCAGGAACAGATGAGGATGTTGCTGAACATTGTTGTACTCGCCTCGTGGAGGTAGTTTCGGTGGGGGAATGTCTGAGTTTGTGTTTTGTTTCGAGGTGGCCAAGGTTAAAGAGTGAGATCGGGGTCGAAGGTCCTTAAAAAAATAAAAATAGCGCTTTCGTTTATTGCTCCCCACATAGCAATAAAAGAACATTTACATGCATAGCATATGCATTAAACTTCCGTTTAAGGATGTCCTTTTGTGTACATCTCGAGCATATGCTTGGTACATACTATTTAAGTATATGCTATTAAGGATATCTATAGCAAATGCTATGAATGTACCATTTATCAAGTTTTTTGAGTACATTTTTTACACATGCAAAGAATATCTCAATTTTAAATCATTTTTTGGTCTGTTTAGCACACATGCTATTCTTGTACTGCAAAAAAAATCACAAGAATGCGGTTCTAGTATTTCCTTCGTATATGCTAAGGAAACAACATTAAAGAAGGAAACTTTTAGAACATCTTTACTTGGTCCTCTTAGCGCACAAGCTATTCTGGTACCGTGAGAGAACATCAAAAAAATGTTATTTTAGTATATCCTTAGCATATAATAATGAATTACTATTAAAGAAGGTTACTTTTAGGAAATATTTAGCATATGCTAAGTATCTACCAATTATGGTACAATATTAAGTACATCTATATGCTTGATACAATAAAATCATGAGCTTTTAAGAGATTTAATGTTTGCATAAAACATATAATCTTTGCCTACGGTGCTATAACGTCACTGGTTATTACGATTTTAGTATAATATAAAGCAATTATTATCAAGAGCATTCAAAACGAGTAAAAAAGAGCATTTTTAATAAAATTTTTGCAAAATTTTTGACTGCAGCATATAGAACACATGGTTTTGGACAGAATTTTTTTTTGGTATCACCCAACCTCAACTAAACCGGCACAAATAATAAAAGTTTTGGCGCCCTTTTCAGGTTTTGTCTCACCCTACCTTCTCCAGGCCCTTTACACCACGCGACACCAATAACCACACAGCAATAAAAGAACATTTACATGCATAGCATATGCGTTAAACCTCCTTTTGAGGATGTCCTTTAGCATATGCTTGGTACATACTATTTAAGTATATGCTATTAAGGATATCCATAGCAAATGCTATTAGTGCACCATTTGAGCAGGTCCTTTTAAGTACATCTTTAACACATGCAAAGAATATATAAATTTTAAAACATTTTCTGCTACCATAAAAGAACATCAAACGAATGGTTAGCATATGCTAAGAAAATACCATTGAAGAAGGTAACTTTTAGAATATCTTTATCATATGCAAAGTATATATCACTTATTGAAACATTGTTTGGTCCTCTTAGCGCACAAACTATTCTGCTACTGTAAAATAACATCAAAAGAATGTTATTCTAGTACATCCTTAGCATATACTAATGAAACACCATTAAAGAAGGTTACTTTTAGGACATTTTTAGCATATGCAAAGTATATAAGGAAATAAGTAAGTAATATAAGTTAAAAAAAAACTCGAAAAAAAATCGATGATCGGAAAAGAACCCGGTAACCTTCGGTTTAGAGGTGCTTGTCTATATATATCCACCAAAGTCGAAAATTCTCTGATTAAGCTTTAATCATGATTAATACTTTTCAGTCGACCTAGAAGAATCCGCCGAAATGTTTATATTCCGCGGTTTCAACCTATTTCTTTATAAGCGCATGGCACAATGGATAAAGCATTGGTCTATCAACCTGTAGTTTGCCGGTTCGAACTCCGTCGGTGCGTCGCGCTTTTTTTTGGTTATCTGTTTTTATTTTTTTTTCTTAGGGTGTCTTGTGATAGGACATGGTTTTTAGAGCTCAAAAGTATATTTGTTTATTTTATTTAAAGCCATATTTTAGGAGTTATAGTGCTTTTGCAGCACATCCTAAGAACCTGCATAGCATGTGATTGGGAACCTGCATAGCATGTGATTAGGAACCTGCATTGCATGTGATTAGGGCGGAACGTAATCTATTCTTAGCGCATGCTTAGGATGTTCCAAATTTAATTTAGAACATCCTTAGCATATCATTTTTCTTCTCGAGGATATTCTATGCACATGCTAAGGATGTCAAACTGCTATGTGGGTAGTTAATCACAGAGCTATATTTAACAATTTTGGGTGTGATAAAAATGTCTCCATAAACATTCTTACTTAAGTATGATAATAGGATAATAGACGTACTATCAGTATGGAAATAGAATGTAGCCATAAGAATACCTCTAACCTCCTCTGTCTATGTCGCATCACGTGATGTGTTTTTAGAGTCGCATGGGGAACGCGTAAGTGGGAATCAGTTGTAAAAGACATAAAAAGCACTTGACAAGGACATATATACGTAGATTCTGTGCACGTGAATAGAATGTGATAATAATATCTGTTAGCACATCCTAAGAACCTGCATAGCATGTGATTAGGTCGGAACGTAACCTACTTGTAGCACCTGCATAGATTGTTCCAACGGTAATTTAGAACATCCACAGCATGTCTTTTTTTTTGAGGATATTCTATGCACCTGCTAAAGATCATCTGATAAAAATATCTATTAGCACATCGTAAGAACCTGAGTAGCATGTGATTAGGGCCGAACGTAACCTATTCTTAGCACATCCTTTTTCTTCTTGAGGATATTCTATGCACATACTATGTGGGTCTACAACCACTCTCGCGTACGCCAAGATCGATCCGAAAAGGATTGGGATGTTCGATTATGTACTCCTGCTCCGAGTACCGCGTTCGGTTTTCCGAATCTGTTACTCCGGATTTGAAACAGATCGTCCTTTCTGCTCCCGCAAAATCGCGAGAAGAACGTAGAGCAAAACAATGTCATAACCCTAGTCTTTTGACAATATTTTTATCTTATTTTTTTGTTGTATATAAACTTTTTTTGAGTCAAAACAGAAAAAACGGATCGAAAAAGAAAGTTTATTGAAATTGAAGAATTGTACCTAAATTCTTCTACTTCTTCTGAAGAGGAAGAACTGTTTGTTCACTCGATAGAAATAGAACCTAAAAGCGGACCAAATTACACAACTATGTGTCTAGAGGCGGTCTCCGATTATACTGAGGAGCAAATGAGCAAAATCAAAATAATTTTGAAGTCTAGATACAAACGACTAGACTTTTTTGATTAATATTTCGTTCACTTATCTCTTTATGGACTCAAACGGCTTTCCAATTTCAGAATTATTGAAACTGAAATAAATAAATAAAATCCTTTACTTCGGATCGACCTGAGAGTATATAAACCGAACGCGCTGTAAGACTATTTTGATAGGTCTCGTATTAATAAATTAAAAAACAAATATTCATAGTAAATTATTTTGTTAGGTAAAATTTATTTACGATGTCCCTGTTATAAATTTTTTGGTTTTAAAATTACCTGCTGTATAATTTTTGGTGGTCTATCTGGCGGTTTCTCATCCAAACTTCTTCTGGGCAAAGGCTTAATAATTTTTATCCCAGCACCAACATCTCCGTTCAATTGGGGACTCCCGGGAGCACTACCCCCGATTTTATTTTTTTCTTGTTTATCTTTTGAACAGCAACTAAAAGCACCTTTTCTCTCAACCGTCGGATATTCTATAACATTTATATGCTGTTCACTCTTGGAATTATCGCTCCCATCACTAGCATTGCTATTTTTTCTCTGTACACCGTTCGAACTAGCTAAGTTGAGTGGAAGACTGGTCAAAGTCCGTTCCTCTTCTGAAATTACCAAGTTTTCTAAGCTCTCCTTGCTCGGTGGTGGAGGAATTATGTAAGCCATAATTTCTTCGGGTGTAAGTTCGATTGCCGGAGTGAGTTTTTGAGTGGGTGGAGCGATTGTGACATTGGCTAGGAACTCGTCTAAGTTTTGAGCGTTTAAAATTTCTGAAAGTCAAGTAGAAGAAAAAGTTACCAATGTACATACAGCTGGGTCCTTTAAATTTTAGGGCGACTCTTAAAGCAGTTTTTTTTTTTAATTTGAGCAGTGTATTTTATTTAATTTCAATTTAATGTCAGTCAAATTATAGTCAGTTTACTTCAAAAATTTATTTTCAACGTCCAAATCCAGTCAGATAAAATTTCTAGTCAAGAAAATCAAACACACGACGAAGAAATTGAGAGCATGGATTGTAACGAAGCTGGAGGACGGATGGTCTCTTGCAGCTGTGACAGAACATTTCAATCTCAACCGGAATAATGATTCTTGATCAACAAAAGGTGAAGGGAAAAGGACGCTAGAGAGGAGAGGAGGATTAGGCAGACTCGCAGTTTCCAGTCAGGGATGAAGATGCAGCTCTCATTCAAAGACTCGAAGAGGACCTTTTTTTAACAGCAAAACAAGCAAGGATTTTGTCTCAGTTCCCAGGATGTAAGACAACCGCTTTCAGGAGGATAAACGAATCACACTTAAATTGCCGGGTTGCAGCTACTAAAACTGAGCTTACACCGCAACAGAAATCTCGCTTGCTTTTTTCTCTGAATTAATCAACAGAGATCAAGATTTTTGGATCTGGGTGATTTTTATGAATGAAAAAATCTTTCAGTCATCAAAAAAAGGCAAAATTAGAGTGTATAGGCCAGATAACGCCATATTCAATCCACAGTATGTGAGTCACTACCGAGCAGGTGCTCATTTTATTGTGAATGGATGGGGATGGATATCAGCGAGAGTATTGGTGGTGATATGGAGAATTGACGGAAGATTTGTGGGACAAACCTATTTCCAGAAAACATCTTTATATATCGACAAGATAACTGTCCGGTTCATACCGCGAACATCATAACAAGGTGGTTACAAGAAAAAAAACGTTGAATTACTTCCTTGGGCAAGTTACAGCCCAGATATGAACCCAATAGAAAATGTTTGGGGTGGTATTGTATACAGGCTCCAACAACGCAGGCTAATCTTGCCACAAAATGCGGAATGTTTCTGGTAAGAAATCACAACGATATGGGAAGACCTTGCAGGCCAAGAAAATTTGTGTCTTTCTATGTATAAATGTCTCGCAGATTACAAAGAGTTATCGCCGTAAACGGAGATATAGTTACATAGGCACCCAAAATGTATTTATTATTTAATTAATAATTATTTAATTATAAATAAAGTAAACAAAACAAATAAAGTAAACAAAATAAAAAAATAAAGAAGACCTTAGTGTTAGAAGTATAACCAGCTGCCTTAAACAAACATAGAAAATCCTGTAGTTGTAAATAACCCACAAAATTTTTAATGTCAACTTAATAGTATAAACTGCTTACAAAAATCAAACACTTTCTGTGGTCGTCCTAAAATTTAAAGGACCCAGCTGTACAATGATTGCTAATAAATTGTGGTCTAAATATCTCCAAAACTAAAAGATGCAGAAAGATCATTTCACATCCTGATCATGCTACCAGCCATCAAGGGGGCGAAGCTTAGAAGGCGATGTTACTTTTTTAAACAGGACACCCTGTATATCTTGGCACGTTTACATAGGGCTTTTCTTTCTTATTTTAAAAATATCTAATAGGTTTCCTTTTTCTCTAACGGTTTTAAACAAAATGGCACAATCATCTCCATAAAACCAATGAGTATTTTATTTTAAAATCCTGCCAATACTTCGTCATCAATTTTGAAGCTTTATCAAATCTTTTGGGTAATACAATCCTTGACAAAATATAACATGAAATTAATTATGTATTTCGGACTTCCATTGTCTATATTTTATTTATATACGATAACGACGTTTCCATCAGTACAATCTGTGATCGTCTTCAGGTGCAAACTACAATCTATTCCTCGGGTCCTAAATTAGATGAGATATATTTGTCAGTACTGATGTCGAAAGTCTATACACCAATGTCCCAAGGAAGGAATCGCCATTATTAGACAGAGACTGGTTGAGGACGAATCCCTTTATGAACGTACCAGCCTACTGTTGGACGGAGTGATGGAGTTGGATTGCTGTCTACATAATTCTTACTTTCAGGTGAAAGTTTTTATGCTCAGAATTCATCGCTTTCGCCAGTGGTGGACAATATTTACATGGTGTGGTTCGAATCACACGTGGTTGATAATACATATATAAACTTAAGCTCTAGCTGAGATATGCTGATGATACTTTTATTGTCTGGACCGGGAATGACCAAAAAATTTAAGAATTTTTTACCACCTTAATAACATAAGACCCACCAATAAATTAACAATGGAGCTGGAACAAAATTGTCAAATTCCTTTTCTTGATGTACTTGTCAAACGAGTAGAAAGCGATATCAGAACAACAGTCTATCGTAAACCCACTCACACAGGACAATATTTAAATCAAGGTTCAAATCATTCTGCTACAACCAAACGAGGCATAATAAGAACTTTGAATAACAGAGCCATTCAAATGTGTAAAAATTCTCATGACTTTGAAATCGACATAATAAGCCTTAAACTTATAACAGACACTATTTATAAATTTCAGCAAACAGGAAAGAGGTTACAAGACCAAAACTAGGCAAATGCTTTCCTTATAATTTCATACATTAAAGGAGTATCAGAAAAAAATCGAAAAGTAGCGAAGAACTTAAATTTAAAACAGCTTTTAAATCTAATAATACAATTCGAAGCCTTCTTAGTAAAACAAAACCGGAGCAAATAAGTTCCTTGTGAGTGTGGTGAATCAAATATAGGCGAAACTTAAAGACCACTATCTGTTAGGCTTAAGGAACATCAGACGAATACCCAAAGAGGTGAAACAACGAAATCAGGAATCGACGAACATGGTTAAAACAACACCGAATGAAATGGACAGAAGCAAAGCTTTTGCACAAGGAGTCACACTGCACGAAACGAAAATTCCTTAAAGCTGCCTTTATTTGGCAGAATCTATTTTCAGTAAAGTAAGTGTTGAAATTCCAAATATTTGGCAGCCCCTCTTAGGCGGGGCCAACTCCTTCAGCTTCACAGTTGAGTGATTTCCTCTAGTATATAAGTACGTAGCCTTAGGAATAGATTGTAGTTTGTACCTGACGACGATCAGAGATTGTAGTGATCGAAACGTCGTGTATAAATAAAATATAGAAAATAGAAGTCCGAAACAAAGAGTTAATTTCAAACACATAATCGTCTAAAACTTTCAAAAAAAACACGACATGATTCGATACTGACATAAGTTAACAAATACATATACATGTGATTGTCATGTCTATATGGGTAACTTAACTTTCAATGACAAGGTATGTGATAGAATCAAAAAGGGGGACAGTGGTTATGTCTAAGGGTTTAATAATAATGCCAGGATTTAACTTTAAAATCAAAAGACGTTCACTTCTAGACTTGGTATCGATTGTACTACAAAATAAACCCCACTTGTATTTTTGATGTTTTGGGGAATATGTCAAAATGAAAAAGGTGTTTTATTAAAAATAACTTTGTGTTAATCACGTAGGTATGTAAAATATTACATTTCTATCTCTTTTAATTTTTGACATATTTAGGGATAAAAAATAATTTACCTGCTAAATTATTGCTGGAGTCAGCAAAAGATTTCGGTGGCATATTAAAAACTGCTGGCAAAGCTTGTCCGTCAAGCTCATCGGGAGTGCTCGGAGGTGGGATTTGAGTTAAATCAATAATGTCGGGATCGAAAACGTAATTTATTTCACTCGCAGTCTCGCTATCAGTGGAGCCTTTGTTTCTTAAATCACGCATGCGCTCCAAATAGGCTTTAAACCCTTGTTCCTTGTCACTTGGATTGTCAGGTGAGCGCAAGCCGAAACTAATTCTATTTTGGGTTTTGTTATTTTCGGTATTTTCTTGAGTGCGTTTCGGAGATTCGTGTGGAGTGTAAAGAGAGTCATTGTCGCTCTCGGACTGAACTGTTTCTTGTCGGAGAAGTTCTATTGTTGCGTTGGTAAATAACGGTTTGGTTTCGAAATACTGCGGCTGTCCGATTTTGTTTAACAAAGTCAAAGAATCGCTGTGCTTGAGCTTCGGCTCGTCCTGGTCGCTTTCGACATCTACACTAGTTTCTTGCCATTCTGAGAGTTCTTGAAGCCGTTCCAGGTTTTCCTGCTCTGTGAGGTATTTTTCCGAGTTTTCCACGAGTTGGTGCATTTCTTGAACTCTTCTTAGAACCTAAAATAAAATATATATCTTAATTCTAGTAAAACATAAAAAGCCAAACTCTTTATTCAACATATACCTCAATGGTAACACTGGGGGGGGGGGGTGAGGCGAAACGAGAAAGCGCACGAACTTGCCAGACTAGGGGCCGAAACCTAATATATTGAACCGGATCCTCTTCTGGGAATCACAAGGAAACAGGTACAGAGTGAACTCAACAAATGGGGAACAATGAACTGAAGACGTCCTGAAGGCAAGACTCAGAGTGCAGACAGTCCAAGCTATTCGTGGATGGTGGGAAGCCAAAACTAAATGACCCTTAGGCAAGATCCAAAAGGACAGTGGACTGCTGACAGGGATGCTGACTGGTCACAATCGGCTGAACAAACACCTGACGTAATCAGAACAGCAGGAGATCCCGTGTGTCCTGCTTGCGTGCTCGAAGAGGAATTGGCGGAGCAATTAATAGCAGAATGCGATGCATATGCCAGATCAAGGCAACTGAAGTGGGGATTTTTTACGATAGAGGAAGAAGAACTGCACTCGCTCAAATGGCCCGTAATACTGAACTTCGTAAAGAAGACAGGGAGGCCCGGAGAGAGAGTTGCAGCGGAAGTAGGGTCGTAGAGGTAAAAAACGGGGTAAGGCAGATAAAGAGGCCTAATTGCCAGGCCGCCCCTACACTACTACTCCTACTACTAGACCTAGGGATGTGACAGATCCAATAAAAGTGTACAAGGAGTCCGAATATAGAAAGATTAAAGTAATTTATTTTTTAAGAGTGAATTGAATTACAATACCCACTAGATCAGCTAAAAGTCAATAAAAAGACTACTATGCAACGCTTTTAAAAAAAAGTTTACAAATCTAGAACTTCGTAGACCCTTGTAGGGTAACCACTTTGTAATTTGGTCATTTTCGGGCAGCAATAAAAATTCAAAAACGAGATAGACCTTTGTTGATTTTTTAGGACCGCTAGCATTCTTTTTCCAGTAAAAAACCAGCTTTAAAAAAATTAAATGACCCGAATAACTTTTTCTACCAACCTCATCATTCCTCGCCTCAGCCACCCCATTTTCCAAAATCTCCATGTTAATCACACTTTGATAATCGTAGGAATGCCTGTGCACCGCATCGTCATACTGATGATTCCTGTTCGACAGAGAATTGTTCATGTTGCTGTCCAGACTGTACGCGTATAACAATGGCGGCTTTGACTGTCGACCCATGGTGTTGTATAGACCGTTCGTCTTCTTGTTAATGCCCTGGTAGATCGGTTGCATGGCAAAACAGACGGATTGAATCGACCCCTGATCTATGTAGCTCCATTTGTCTGGTACCACTCGGTGTTGCGATAAATAGGGCGGAGCTAAGTCATCCATAGGTGTTACTTCTTCTTGGTCAACTGGTAGTTTTTGTCCTGATGAAAAACATTTCTTTAAAAATTTATGTTTCCTGCATTTTAAATGCATAAACAGAGAAACAGTTTACTATATTTTAAAAGCTTGTCCTAAATGCATAAACAGAAAAACATTGATTATTTTAAACCATTACACTAGTCAACACGAAAAACGGTCAGCAATCAAAATAGGGCAGTCTTATAGATTTTCACCTGCTCGACGCAAGTATATCGCTTAAAATATTTTCCGAGGTCTGGTTTAGATGATAGGGGCAATACACCTTTCTAAGAACGATACCTGAGATGGTAATTTTTGTGTTTGTATTTGAATTTAAGTAACGAGATCAGATCCATCATCCAATTGGTTACGCTACTTATATGAAAGAAACATATCACGATATAACAAATATGGTTGGCAAATATCTGCATATTTGAAGGTAGTAGCTGTTTTATTTGGCCTGCAGTTGGGGTATGCAAAATACTGTTGTTTTGGCCACAAAGATAATTTTTTGTACCGAGATTGAAAAAGGTTACGAACAATCCTTTAGTTCCTTCACATAAAATATTACTTCCGCTGTTACATTATCAAACTTGGTATATTTAAAAACTTTAAATAGAAATCTTCCTGTCTTCAATTACATATAACACAAATTTTCCAGAATAAGTGAAGCCAATATTAAGGATGGAATTTTTGTGGGATCCCAAATAAGGGAGCTTCTCGGAGATTCGGGATTTGACGCTGTGCTTAAGGGAAAAGAAAAAGAGATATGGGAAGCTTTTAGAATGGTGGTAACCAAATTCTTAGGAAATAAAAGATCAGAAAATTATCCAGAGATTGCACACAAATTTAATATATCTTTAAAAATCCACTTTCTACACTCTCACTTAGACTACTGCCCCGAAAATTGTGAAGATGTGAGTGACGAATATGGAGAACGATTCCATCAAGGAATTGCAAATATGGATACGGATAAAGGAAATTTTCAGGGGTGTGAATTTTTACTTGAATAAAACAAGGTTTTCAACAAAAAACCGTGAAATTAAAAAAAGGAAACAATATTCCGCAATATAATAATAAAAGGACCGTGGGACAAACTAACCTGTGCTAAGGAAAAAGTACCCTTTTAGTACCAGAACCAGCTCGATGGCGTCCCTTTCGTCCAAAATAATGGTCAATATTCTGTCGTTTGACAAATGAACGAAGACGGATTTTACAAACTCGTCGTCGGCTCGGACTTCTATACGACGCATTTCGTCCATGTTGGCTATCGGTACTGGCTTAAACTAGAAAAATACAGAAATTTCATTGTCTGATCGCCTTTCCAGTTGTACCATAATATTATATTTAACCGGTGTTTTGAATAGGTTTCTACAATTACCTTAAAATACTTAGGTGTCAATATTTAAACTAGGTTTAACAGTACTGTCTAATTGACTCTTAAATTGCAATTGCACTTTAATGTTAAATTTAATTTGTGGTTAGGATCTATTTCCAAAATGAACTTACGATATGAACGTATCACATTCTAACCATCATTTACATTTAAACCAGGTTTAACACTGCAGTGGAATTGGCAAAAACAAAACAATTTTGCAAACAAAATTTATAACAGACCCCGAAAAAATAACAAAAAAATGAAATTAAATATTAGGATAGCGTACAGCCAATAGGACTCTTAAATCGAATTTTGCAAAATTTAAATTTAATGTTGGCAACCAAATTATGAGCAAAGTTAAATTACAATTTTCGTAGTCCAAACTTCAAATCTTTATATTTGAGGTTTTTAAAAATCAATTTATATTTTAGAAATTACAACATAACATACTATGTTGGGAATTTGGAACCTTTGGTTACACTAAAGCAAAGTTATGATTGTTTTCCACAAACCAAAACTACAATTTTTTGCACGCGCGTTTTGCTAACAACGTTAGCATCATCAGGAGACGATAAACAATGAACTAAATTAATCTACGCTCTATCTTATATACAATCCTTAAGTGGGCGGAGATAAGACTAATAATTTGTGATTGATCACGATTTTTAATCCTTTCTCCCCTCAACCAAAGAATAAAGTGTACTAAACGGGATGGGTCCTCTATCTTTATTTAAACTATTTCTGGATTTAATGATTTCCATACTTTCATATGCATTCAAAAGTCTTTTGTTTGGTACACTTTTTAGAAGTTTTAGATTATCTAATGTGAATCTATGATTGCTTTCAAAAGCATGCTCGGCCACACTTGACTTTTCTGTTCTTCCGTATTTTAAGTGTGCTAAGTGTTCTTTAAAACGTGTTTGAATAGAGCGTCTCGTTTGGCCAACATATTTTTTGTCACAATCCATGCAACTAATTTCGTAAATTCCACTTTTTTCTAGAACCGTAGTTTTATCCTTGGGATTTCCTAGTAAGCTTCTTGTTGTGTTACCGGATTGATATACTAATTTAAGACCGGTGTTATTAAATACTTTTTGTAATCCTCTCGTATAATTAGGATTATAAGGAATTGATACAAATTTTGAGTCGCAGGTTGCTGGTAGTAGTTATAGTTATTTAAATTATTTATTTAAATTACTTTCAATATAAAAATAACTACTACCAGCAATAAAACTTTGTTTTAACATACCATACATAAAATACATTTTTATTTTTTTGAAATTTATTTTGACCTTGCCATTTACAAGAAATTTTACTTTCCAAAATTAAAATTTTTAAGTCAAATTTTATTTTTTTTTAAATTTAAATAAATATTTTAAATATCAAATTACGTCTTTCAAAATTCAAAATTAACTTCAATATTTTAGTTACAATTGTAAAAGACGTAAACACTTTTTTTTAGAAAAACTGTAGATACTGCTTCTACCACTCCTAAATATTGAAATTTAATTTTTTTACTCAAAATGGCCGTAAAATTCTAAATGAATTGTTTAGCAAAACTATATGTGCATGAAAACATTATAAAACATTTTTTTCTACTATCTCCTTCTAAAAAGGCATTTTCGACCCGAAAAAAAGAAATGGGTCTTTTCCTGAGGCAGGGAGGAAAAAAATATCCAATTTTTAAAATTATTACAAAAGGCTGTAGAAAAAAATTTGTATAATCAATTAAACCGTCCGCGGGAGGATATGCTGCATTTTCCTCCCTTGGTAAGTTTATAACTATTGCACAAAATTAAATGCTAAAAGAGAAAAAAAAGTTCAAACCAAAACAACTAAAAAGTAAACTACCCAGCAAACACAAATCGTCGGCATTGAATCGGGCCAATGTCGACAACGTCGGCAGTGTGTCGGCATCGGCGACTACAAGCTGGCCCGATGTTGGACAGATTGCGATTTTCAGTTTTGTTTAATCGGACAAGAATCGGCAACTGACGATGGCCCGATTTACTATAGTCGACATTATGCCAACGCAAACTTTATCTGCTTTAGGGACGACGACGGTCCCATTGGGACTTTGTTTAATCGGACAAGAATCGGCAACTGACGATGGCCCGATTTACTATAGTCGACATTATGCCAACGCGAACCTTATCTGCTTTAGGGCCGACGACGGTCCGATTGGAACTTTGTTTAACAGGACAAGAATCGGCAACTGACGATGGCCCGATTTACTATAGTCGACATTATGCCGAAACGCACTCGTACGGCGACGGTATGCCGATATCAGCAAAAAGGAAAATTTTCCATTGGTCCGACAGCTCGCTAGAGTCTAACTCGTCGGCAAACATACATTGGGCCTACATCGCAAAGCGGATAAAAAATACTGCTGGTCCGATATCGTAAATCGACGTCATTCCGATGACGGCAAATTCGGCAGTTGACATCGGTCCGACGTAGGCCCGAGGGAACCGTGTTACCTGGGTAATATTTATATTTGGTATAAAGTGCAAAAAATTGTTGTCTTAGAAAAACTTTCGACTCACCACAGAATTTCGGGTCCCCGTTATCTGACTGATTCCAAACTTCGGACTGACCAACACAACCCTTTCCATCACATCTTTGGTACCGGCCGAAAAACATTTCGCGCCGTAGCTGGGTAGCTGACTTACGATGTCTAGATAGTGTAGCTTGGCTTGGAGAGCTGTTAGCTGTTTGCCGGCTCCCGCCATGCTCGAGTGAAGTTTCAAGAAGTGAGCGATCAATTTCCGCACTTCTTTTAGCTTCATGTTTTCCAAAAGGGTCGGCGGCACGAAGCGGTCTATGCCAAAATCTCGTCTAAAATAAAAAAAACATTTATATATATTATTTATAGGGTGGGCCAAAAAATTTGTCACTTTTTAATCGCGTACTTTGGCCAATTTTTGGCTGTTTTAATATACACAAGATGAAACTTTACACACACGCACAAAAATTTCACATTTATCAAGAATCCAATTTTACCCCCTCTGCAAAAAATTTGTGTGCAATCCTGGACTTGATTTTTATCAATGAGTCAGAAGCCCCGTACATTCTTCTCCTACTGAGGTATCACTTATCTAAATTGGTTATGAGAAAAAAAAGTTATAAATATTTTAGACCAGGGGCCACTTTCTCACTTCAGCTTAAGTTCTAAGTTTGAACTTGGCTAAATTTTTTCCAAGTTTTTGAGACCTTTTTGCTTTTACTATTATCTTAAAACATATTTTTCGGCTTTTGACAGTGTCTTTAAGCGATTTTTGTGTTTTTTTAGGAGTAAAAATAATTTAAAAAAATTTCTAACCTCACAAATTGTTTTACAAGATTTATCAAAATAAGAATCAGCAAATACCTCTATTTATATTAATCGGTGCAGATAGTTTTTTAACATGATATTTAAAACAAGAACTTGTTTTTATTGTATTATTATTATAACAAAATATAGTGAAATCCCGAAGGGTGAACAAATCCTCAAATTTTGTACACCTCTTGCAAAGTCCATACAACACCGTTGGTCCATATTCTAGGTCTCACCAAGTCCTGTCAGGACTCAACAGGAACCAAATTATAGGCCGAGACCTCAGACTAATAACTAAAGAGCCGGGACACTGAAAAAAGTATCATATTTTGTTTTAATTTTCTACCATCCTGAATTTTAAAGAAATGCCATTATTGACACTTGTTCTTGAAACTATAAAGTATAATATATGTTCAGTTGTGTATTTTTTTTATCAGAAAATTGGTTTTAAAGTTATGACAATTCAAAAATTCTAATTTTTGGTTGCTATATTAAGGAGCTTTTGGTCAGCATACCAAAATAAGAACCTTTGTGGTTGTCACTGTTTGACAAGCTCTCAAGAACAGAGTGATTTCGGTTTATTTTCCTAACTCTTTCTAAGCTTTTACATACAGACCGCTTCAAGCTACTGCGAACATAGGGGGAATCAAGTCCAATTTAATCTCCGTGCCGTACGACCGAGGTGGATTCGAAGCACGCTGCAGTGTTATCTTTTGGAAATTCATTTTGTTTTTATTATTTTGTTTTATTTCTGCCTTGCTCGAGAAACAGATGGGTAAGTTCTTAATTGAAATAATACATTTTTAAAACTAAAAATGGATGTCTACGAAGTTGCCGAAAAAGTGCAGATGGTCAAATGGTCAAATCGTCATAACCCAACACACGTTCGATATTGGTCGAGGGAAAATTTGCATTTGTATTTTGATGTAAGAACACAGTATCCCCAAAAAATAAATGTTTGGGGGGGGGGGGTATTGTAGGGGAACACGTAATTGGGCCATTTTTTATTAACGGCAATTGCAATTTGAATGGTCCTAGATACTTGGATCTACTGCAGCAGCACATTATTCCAACTGCTAGGCAGTTGTTAGGTGTAAGAAGCTTTTCAAATTATCACCCCTAACATGCTTGGAAACGTTGGAAGGGGTTTTTATAGTAGGCTCGGATATTGTCTAGCCGAGCAAGGAGGACTTTTCGAACATTTGCTTTAATTTTTTTGTGACTGGGAGAATCTTTTTGGTTTTTAGAATGTATTATTTTATTTTGAGAACTTGCTTTTATTTTGTTTCTCCTTATTATTTTCATTGTAACACGTCGTCACTGATAAATCTGAGCAGTTGACAATAAAACGCTCTTGTTTATCAGTGACAAAAAATAAGAAAATTACGTTATAAAAATTTGCGTATTTATTGACCAAATTCCGGTTTCATTGACTACGCTTCACACAGCACCGTGGTTAGAGGCGTACTAAATACAAGGCGAACGGCGGCGAACGGCAGCGAATGGCGATCGGATGCCTGAGTGTTGGTTGCTTCACTGATAGGCGTGCGGTGTGTCTGCATGTACGTACACTGGCAAATTAGACTTCTTTCGCCCTATGTTCGCAGTAGCTTGAAGCGGTCTGTACATATAAAGCAATGTATTTTGCATCTTCCTTTAGAAAAAAAATAACAATTTTAAGCTTTCTTTTCGCAAAATTATCCAAAAACACAAACACTTTGACGTGGATTGACAGAAGTATACATAAACAAAATAAATATTTACTGCTGTCAATCCACATCAAAATGTTTGTCTTCTGGCGAATTTTGCAAAAAAGTTTAAAATTGATTTTTGATTAAGGAAGATGCATAATATATTGTTTTATGGGTAAGCGTAGAATTAGTTACAAATATAAACCGAAATGACTTTATTCTTGACAGGTTTTCACTCACAATAACGACAAAGGTTGTTATTTTTGTATGCTGGTCAAAAACTCCCTAATTTCACTGTTATTTAGTGGTTACCTAGTTATTTAGGTTTTGTATATAAAATACTTGGTTTGAAAACTAAAAAACAAGATATATTCAAAGATTTTCTTAAAACAAACTAATTTTTATTTTGCTTTTTTCTATCATGTTTTATTTATTTTTTATTGCCTACCAGAACATCTTAAAAACTAATAAATTCTGCCCCCATAAAATATCAAGATTTTTCTTCTGTCTGTCAAAGGGGCCAGAATTTATTACTGACAACTGTACCTATTTATAGTGGTAACTTCAAAAAAACAAAAATTTAAGATAGGTAATTCTTTCTTATAAATTATAAAATATTTAAAACATAATAAAAGGAACTAACATAATCAACAAAAATAAAATTCATTTAACAATAAATGTCAAACTTGGGGATAAAGCAAAGCAATACCCTCTCTACATAGGTCGATGAACTCCTACCATTTTAGTGGCATTCTCCTGACTGTTCTCTGCCACATTGACATAAAATTAATGGATTTTCTATCACTTTTAGTAAATTTTTTTTCTTTTGTGGGATGTCTCCTACCAGTCCTGGTCTTTGCATTTTTTTTAGTAGATAGGGAAGTCGTTTGAAACAACTTTCTAAAAAATAAAAAGGCAAATAAATAATGCAAAGAGTTCTTGGAATTTTTTTAAAAAATTGCTCTTTAAATGATGAATCAGGATTGACAGATCTATGAAATATCTTGTGTTAGTACCTTTTTTGTAGTTCCAGATGATTCAGCTTTACCATAAGTTAGTCTTATTTAGTATGTACCTTTTCTATGAAGATGATCATCTTGCCTCCTTATCTTTCCAAAGAATTATGACATAACAGTTTTAAAAAGAATTGAAAATTAGTTGGATACCCAGTTTTAATTATAACGAAAGTAGGTACCTACAACACCATGGTGTCCACAGCATTTCTCCAAAATCTCTGACTTTCCACGACCAACTTTCTACCTTCTGCTAGAATGGTTCACCTCTTGGGGCCAACCCATTAATAAAATGAAACTTATTATCTAACTACAGGCTTTATAGAAACTTACCAAAGGACAGAATCCAAATCACCTATCTCCTGTCTTTCTGCAGGTCTTGAGGATGGTGAATCGGGAACCCCTGGTGAATCTCCTCTGCTTCCAACAGTAACTGACTTTTTGGAAACCACAAAAAATATACAAAAAATTTGACTATTGACACTGATATTCAGGACTGCATCCAAAAAACACAAAAAATGCGACGCTGCCAATTGTAATTTATAGCATCAACCCAATTTTATATTCTCTGGTTCCACTTAGCCAAGGTTGCACCTCTGCAAGAGAAATAAGGATAAGTTGAACTTATACTTAAGTTTTAACTTAGCTTAGTTTTAAATTTAAGCCGAAGTGAGAAAGCGGCCTCCGGAGTATTTAGACCAAAAATTATATTGTTTTCACAAAAACTTTTCACCCAGTCGCCCAATTTTTGACATATGTCAAATTTGAACAGAAGTAGTGAAGATTCATTAAAATTATAAAAATGAGACGACTAGGTCGCAAGTTATGCTAGCCTTAAACAGTCAATGGCGCTCCCAGAGGAGGGGGCAAAGGGGCGATCGCCCCCCCATTGCTCCAGAAAAAAGTACACAACAAAAATGCTGGTGGTAATAACCCTGAAGTCTTTGAAGAAAAAACGAGAAATTGCAGAAAGTTCCTTTAAAGACATTCTGGAATCCCTCCACAATATTTTGGGATAGTTTGAGCTTTAATTCGTCACACCAAGAAAACCATTGGAAATACAGAACAGTATTATAGAGTTTCTATTTATAAACAAGTTTTAGACAAAATCAAGTCGGACAAAAAAAAGTATTTTTGACTTGAACATATTCATACCAAGTTTTATACAACGTGAAGTCAATATCAACGCAAAATTAACTAAAGTCGTTTCTAAATATTACTATAAACTATTAGATTAATCCAAAACACAAATTCTTGAAATTTTATTGGGAGAAGTCAGTACCTATTTGGAAACAATATTGGTCAGACGTAGGCAAAAGCTTAAATCAAAACATACCTGATAACGTTCTCGAGGCAATCAACAAGTGTGGCGACATTTTTCCGTTGATAAGAACATTCTTGGATGTTTGCTAGTAAGTATAATGCAAAGTTATGATTGTTTTCCACAAACCAAAACTACACTTTTTGCACTCGACGCGCGTTTCGCTAACAACGTTAGCATCATCAGAGACGATAAACAATGAACTAAATTAATCTACGCTCTATCTTATATACAATCCTTAAGTGGGCGAAGATAAGACTAATAATTTGTGATTGATCACGATTTTTAATCCTATCTCCCCTCAATCAAAAAATAAAGTGTACTAAACGGTATGGGTCCTCTATCTTTATTTAAACTATTTCTGGATTTAATGATTTCCATACTTTCATATGCATTCAAAAGTCTTTTGTTTGGTACACTTTTTAGAAGTTTTAGGTTATCTAATGTGAATCTTTGATTGTTTTCAAAAGCATGATCGGTCACACTTGACTTTTCTGTTCTTCCGTATTTTAAGTGCGCTAAGTGTTCTTTAAAACGTGTTTGAATAGAGCGTCTCGTTTGGCCAACATATTTTTTGTCACAATCCATGCAACTAATTTCGTAAATTCCACTTCTTTCTAGAACTGTAGTTTTATCCTTGGGATTTCCTAGTAAGCTTCTTATTGTGTTACCGGATTGATATACTAATTTAAGACCGGTGTTATTAAATACTTTTTGTAATCCTTTCGTATAATTAGGATTATAAGGAATCGATACAAATTTCGTGATCAATCACAAATTATTAGTCTTATCTCCGCCCACTTAAGGATTGTATATAAGATAGAGCGTAGATTAATTTATTTCAATGTTTATCGTCTCCTGATGATGCTAACGTTGTTAGCGAAACGCGCGTCAAGTGCAAAAAAGTCTAGTTTTGGTTTGTGAAAAACAATCATAACATTGTTTTTTTACAACCAAAGGTTCCAAATTCAAAAAAGTATAATGCTTCGTGAGAAAGAAGCTTTTCATGTTTCAGAAGATTGAAAACGTAATTACTTAAAAACGCTATGACGGAAATTCGTCTGACGGGCTTAGCGTTGCTGCATATCAACAGACATATTGAAATTGACCGGTTTGCCCAAAAAAATCGGAAACGAATTTTTTTTTGAGATCTCTTATCTTATCTCTAAAATGCTTTTTAGACTTAAATAAAAAGTATTTAGCTATTAAGTTTTGTTTGTTAACTATGTTTTATATAACTGAAAAAATTATACGTAGTTACTCCAACGCGGATTTCAGGGGGAAACCGGGAGGGGGGTAGTTAACACCCCCCTTCCCTGGTTTTAAATTTTTTATGAAAATATTTATTGAAATTGCGGCGCTATAGTACCTTTGATATTTACTGTTAAAAATGGCATTTGTAGTGTAATTTTCTTTAAAAAAACGACTTAAAATCTGAGTACCCCCCCCCCTAGATTTGAGACCAAATCCGCGCTTGTAGTTGCTAAGTATTTGTTGTTCATAAAAGCTATGCTTTTATTCTATTTTTTTTCGTATCGAAACCGCCCCCCCCCCCTTTTTCAAATGGCTGGGACCGCCACTGAAACAGTGCACCTTTCTTCAGATATTACAATTTTTGGTCTAAATACTCCTGATTTAAAATGTTTATAACTTTTTTATCTCATAACTAATTTAGATAATTAATACTTAAATAAAATTAAGTCCAGGGTCGCACAAAAATTTTTCGCCGGGAGGGTGAAATTTACCCATTTTTAAAGCTCTCCGCCATCTTGGATTTTTTACATATGCCAAATTTCGAGTCGAGTTAAGAAAGTTTCAACTTTTGTCTATAAAACCAGTGACAAAAAGTGACAAATTTTTTGGCCCACCCTATATTTTTTATTGTTAATTATTTCGAAATTGTTTCTCACAAAAAAAAATATAAAAAGAATATAAAAAAATAAATTTATAAAAACTGTATAAATACACTAATACCTACTAAACATTTATAAGCATCGCTCATTTTTACATCTTTGTTTTTCTGACTTATTCTGGGTGTAAAAGCTTTTATACTTACTCTATAACTTTAAGAGTCAATTTACTTGCAGGAACATTGTTCGCTAGAGCATGTTGATAGATGTGTAAAGCTGCCAATCTGAGTGCTGTGTCATATTGTAGTTCTGGAGCAAACCTAAAAACAATTAAGATAATAGACACTTAAAGTTACGTATAAAAGGAATGCTTATTCCTTGTCGTATCTCAGTGCGCATGCTCAAAACGCCTTACGGCTCTAGGTCTCACCCATAAGCATTTATTAAAGTAGCACAGAAAAAAGTGCTTAGTCGTTGTCGTATCCCAGTGCGCATGCTCAGGACCGATACAATAAGCTAACTGCTTGCGCACTAACATACGACCAGGAATAGGCACTCTTTTATATGTAACTTTGACGGTGGGATTTGCTAAAATGCATCCTAAGTTTAAGTGAAATTTTTGGTTTTAAGCATTTTAAACCAACCGTACTTGAGTTTTGGACATAGTTTGATTTATAAGAAGAATTTTAATAAATTTGTTTATTAAATAATTATCTTAACACAATCTTTTGTTGGATTTAAGAGCAAATTTTCAATTTGGAAGAAAAGAAAATTAAAAAATTTAAACCGACGCGGGGTTTAGATAGTAAACACTCTGTAGAATAAATTAACATTGGGGCTATATGTCACTCTAATTAAAACTTACACTTGTTAATTAATTTTTCCAATTAATACTTGATGTCACACAACGATTTAGATGAGTGATAATAAAATAAGGAGTAGATTAATTTTGTATTTATTTAAAAGGTGTTTTTATTTATGAAATGTATTAAAAAACTTAAATGAAAATTTTTTTACATTTCTCTCACTGTCGAAATGTCAGTTTAAAAATATTAGCGCTGCGTTCAGTCACAAACAGCGAGTTCGGATCTTTTAACTCTTGGCTTGCACCAACCTCTACTGGTGAAAGCTACAGCTTTAAAATGAGTGGGCTTTGAGTAAGGAAAGTTTTTTTGACTGAGCTTTTCGTTTGTAAATAAATTAATATAGTTGTTTTGGGTTTTTTTGTTTGGTATATTTTTCGTGCATAATCAGTGACCTTTATATTATATATATATTTTTTTTGCTGAAAACAAGATGTTTTTTCTGGACAAAATAGGAGGTGTTTTATTGGCTAATGAACAACTTGCGATATTAAATAAGGTAAATTAATCCTTGTAAAAACGGTTACTTAGGGAAAAAACTATAAATTTAAACCACCCCCCTGAGGTGGTCTAAAAAATCACCAACTTTATAACCTCAAACACAAATAATGAAGCTATTATGTGCCAAATTTTTGGCGTATTCACCATTTGTCATTTTGATACCTGTCAAACAAAATTAGTTTTAGGGCATTTCTAAAATACGGTATATTTTGAGAAAAAAAGCAGTTTTTCAGTGGTATTTTGCAATAACAAAAGAAAATAATGAATAACTTTGTGTATTTTCTGTATAGGTAAGTGTTTTTTGAAAATTGGTTTTAAAATTTAGTACCGCCCACAGGTGTAAATATTTAGATCTGTGGGGGGTACTATTTTAGATCTTAGTAATTTCCACTGTAAGGGTTAAATAGCACCCAAATTTTAGCAGACAGTTGCCCTAAGTTAAATTGGAAAACCCTTTCCAGCATGAAATCCAGCGACTTGTGACGACATTAAAAAAGATTTAAATACTTTGTTTTAGAAATAAGCATTACCTGGATATAAGATAAGCCAAAAATATACATTTTTTTAAAGTATTTCGTGTTTTTCTTAAAAATATTTTTTCTAAATTGTTACTTGATCCAGGGGTATGTTCATATTTTTTTAAACAATTATTTAACGTCGTGCTGTAAAATTTTGATTAAGGGAAACAATGTTTAGACGGTTTTGACCTTCCTTTTTAATTAATTGAAGCCTAACTGCGAACTTTACTGTCCAACATTTTTAGCATTATTTCTGTCAGCTAAAGTTGACGGTATTTGCATGTACAATTCCGTATTGTCTTTCACATCGCACGATGCACTACACTGTACATACCGATAGCTGTTTAAACCTGCAAATAACCTACACCAATGATAGCTTCCACGCCCGTCTAGAGCACGCGACCCCGACACATGCAGCAGGTTCAATGACCTCTCGATGCACACGAAAGCAGGCATACTGCTGCTGCCGGCGTATTATAGCTACAGGCTACAGAGAACCTAGCAGTAGGGATAGCTTCTATTGATTTTTTCATAGTAAAAAGCCGGGCGAACACGAGACGCGGACAGAATTTATACTGTGACTAGGTTTTAGACAAGGTGGCATTTGTTATCAGCTCAATATTTAATATAATTTTTAACATTTTTAATATAATCTAAAGTAATTGTTCCCTATTTCAAAAATTACATTTAAAGGCGCATTTAAACAGACAAACTTTCCTTTGATGTTGAAATGCCGACAAACATTTACACGAGCCTCTTGAGCAAAATGTTCAAAAAAAAGTTCGAGCAAAATCTCGTACAAAAAGACTCACGGAAATTTTGGAGAGAATGTTAAGCCAAATTTGTTTGAAGAAATGTTGGTGTAGAAATATCTTACAAATTTAAATTTTATAGTTTTATGGGAATTCATTGAACTTAACTGAAAATAGAAAGACTAAGTTTTAAAACAAGGTATTTTTAATTAAGTGCTTTCCGACGGAAAAATGATTTGATGTCGAAATTCACATTTTACCTCATAAGCAACTTCGATTGACCTGATTTTTATGGGGGATATGCCAGTATACTTGTAACTTTTTTGGGGGTTGTAAAAAAACGAGAATAAAAAAATAATAATTGGCACTTATTTATTGCTGTTACCTGTAAAATCTAATGATAAAAATTTACGTTTAAAAGAATATCCCTTTATTTTACTTCCTAGTTTAAAACACATTGCAATAATAATTAAGTCAAATTAAAAAACCTATATACATTTTATTAAATCTCAAATATATGAACAAAAGCACGTTCGGTCTAAATAATACCCGTTTATTACCCACTTTTACAACCCTACGATCCCTACCCTTGTCTAAAAAAATATAATTTAGCAGTAATAGACTAGACTTCTGAATCGGAATTTTGCTCCTTTGCATATTGTTTGTTCAGTGTTTGTAATCGACCTTGATTATTACATTAAATTGACAGTTCAACATTTTGCTTTTTTAAGCAACCGTTGGGGGCCTTAAACTAACTTAAACAATCAAAGCTAAGGATAAAGTAAAGTTACAAAAATATGTTTAAAAAAAAATCCCCTCCCCACCACTCCTCATAAACGTGAGGCGCGGATTACCGCTTAAAAGTGCAATTTTTGAGTTTTTTGCCGATATTTGAAAAACTCACAATTTTTTTGGAAAAGAAAAATTTTCCTGGGTTATTTTTTGAATTTAGGAAAAAACCCTTGGAAATAAAAAGAAACTCGCAAGAAAATCCCAAAAAACCCCCGGCAAAAAAATCCGGGAAAAACCCTAAGAAAAAAAATATTATAGGTAACCCTAATCCATGTGACAAAACTGATAGCCAAGAATAATGTTTCGCTTGCCGTCGGCTTTTTTTCACAAAAATTTAAAATAAAAGTTGGTGTTCCATTTTTTTAAAGAATTGAGATCACTGATCACTGATGTGAAATTTTATTTATTCTCATCTTTAAAAATATCTTTCCAAAACAGATAGCAATAATTTGCTCAAAAATTTACCCGAACAAAATGTTCAAAGAAAAGCTCACAAAAATGTTCACGCAAAAAATTTTAGATCTTTTGCACGAGCTTTTGTTTGAGCATGTTCGTCTGTGTAATTGCGCCTTAAGAAGACCGCACGCCGCGCATCGCTCCAAGAATATAATTTACTCTCTAAAAAATATAGTAATTTCTTCTAAACTAACTCTTTTTGAAATTACCTTTCTTGTATGACATCATTACAACACTGCGTATATAGATAGTCCAAAGCGTTGAGGTCTTTTTGCGCAAGCGCCGCAGCTGACGCAGGCACAAAAGTTACCCTAAAAAGGCACCGAAGTTTGTGTGCTCCCGGTTTGGATGCTATCTGCAAAAAAAATAAATTGCTTAAAAATTAAACCAAAACATTTCTCTTTCATTTTGGGTGGTAACCAACTTCGATGCTCACCATGGGGATCTCCTAAACGGTAGGAGATACGAAAATAATCTAAATTAAGGCAGAGTTGCGCAATTTCATGCTTTGCTCAAAACTAAAAAAAAAGTTTACAAATTCCGGATAGTTCCGGAGATAGGCGGAACAAACTGGAATCTTCATTTTTAGTTTTTATTTTTCTGCGCCCTTATTCTTAAAGCTTTCAAAAAACGCTGAACACTTTCTACAGGCACTTTTTTAAGATTTGCCTAAGGAGAGGCTCATTTTTTCTTTTTAAATTTTTGCTTCATAGAGGATGACAGATAACATTATGCAACCAGATTTTGACAAGTCACCTGACTTTTTTGGTTTATTGACCATCATCTTCTTAAAAGCTACTTGACCAACAACAAACTATGGTGTACCGCAGGGGACAATTCTGGGTCCCTTGCTTTTTACTTTATATGTAAATGACTTGCTTAAATTAAAAACCATCGGAAAAATAATAAGCTTTGCTGATGGCACCGCCAATTTCTACAAGTCAAAATCTTGGGAAAACCTTAAACTATTAGCGGAAAATGATTTTAAAACAATAAGATCTTGGTTGAAAAAAAACAAACTAACTTTAAACTACGAAAAAACAAAATATTTGCCTTTTGCAATTTATAAAAATGCTTTACCCGAATTTAATTTACTAACAATAGAAAATAAAAACAAATACCAGAATCAAAATCTATAAAATATCTAGGAGTAGTAATTGATAGACACTTAAAATGGGATCTGCAAATAAAAAATGTGGTGAAAAAAATCCGGGGATTACTACCTAAATTTAGATATCTCAAGGAATTTCTGGAGGTAGATCAACTTAAATCGCTTTATCTGTCTCTTGTACAATCTCATCTCTTATATGGGATTCTGGGATGGGGAGCGGTAGCAGATCAATATGTAGAGATTGACGGTGTCAGAACTGGTTACGAAAAAATAAACTATGGTGTACCGCAGGGGACAATTCTGGGTCCTTTGCTTTTTACTTTATATGTAAATGACTTGCTTAAATTAAAAACCATCGGAAAAATAATAAGCTTTGCTGATGGCACCGCCAATTTCTACAAGTCAAAATCTTGGGAAAACCTTAAACTATTAGCGGAAAATGATTTTAAAACAATAAGATCTTGGTTGAAAAAAACAAACTAACTTTAACCTACGAAAAAACAAAATATTTGCCTTTTGCAATTTATAAAACTGCTTTACCCGAATTTAATTTACTAACAATAGAAAATAAAGAACAAATACCAGAATGAAAATCTATAAAATATCTAGGAGTAGTAATTGATAGACACTTAAAATGGGATATGCAAATAAAAAATGTGGTGAAAAAAATCCGGGGATTACTACCTAAATTTAGATATCTCAAGGAATTTCTGGAGGTAGATCAACTTAAATCGCTTTATCTGTCTCTTGTACAATCTCATCTCTTATATGGGATTCTGGGATGGGGAGCGGTAGCAGATCAATATGTAGAGATTGACGGTGTCAGAACTGGTTACGAAAAAATAAACTATGGTGTACCGCAGGGGACAATTCTGGGTCCTTTGCTTTTTACTTTATATGTAAATGACTTGCTTAAATTAAAAACCATCGGAAAAATAATAAGCTTTGCTGATGGCACCGCCAATTTCTACAAGTCAAAATCTTGGGAAAACCTTAAACTATTAGCGGAAAATGATTTTAAAACAATAAGATCTTGGTTGAAAAAAAATAAACTAACTTTAAACTACGAAAAAACAAAATATTTGCCTTTTGCAATTTAAAAAATGCTTTACCCGAATTTAATTTACTAACAATAGAAAATAAAGAACAAATACCAGAATCAAAATCTATAAAATATCTAGGAGTAGTAATTGATAGACACTTAAAATGGGATCTGCAAATAAAAAATGTGGTGAAAAAAATCCGGGGATTACTACCTAAATTTAGATATCTCAAGGAATTTCTGGAGGTAGATCAACTTAAATCGCTTTATCTGTCTCTTGTACAATCTCATCTCTTATATGGGATTCTGGGATGGGGAGCGGTAGCAGATCAATATGTAGAGATTGACGGTGTCAGAACTGGTTACGAAAAAATAAACTATGGTGTACCGCAGGGGACAATTCTGGGTCCCTTGCTTTTTACTTTATATTTAAATGACTTGCTTAAATTAAAAACCATCGGAAAAATAATAAGCTTTGCTGATGACACCGCCATTTTCTACAAGTCAAAATCTTGGGAAAACCTTAAACTATTAGCGGAAAATGATTTTAAAATAATAAGATCTTGGTTGAAAAAAAACAAACTAACTTTAAACTACGAAAAAACAAAATATTTGCCTTTTGCAATTTATAAAAATGCTTTACCCGAATTTAATTTACTAACAATAGAAAATAAAGAACAAATACCAGAATCAAAATCTATAAAATATCTAGGAGTAGTAATTGATAGACACTTAAAATGGGATCTGCAAATAAAAAATGTGGTGAAAAAAATCCGGGGATTACTACCTAAATTTAGATATCTCAAGGAATTTCTGGAGGTAGATCAACTTAAATCGCTTTATCTGTCTCTTGTACAATCTCATCTCTTATATGGGATTCTGGGATGGGGAGCGATAGCAGACTGTCACTTAACAATTCTTGAGAGTACGCAAAAATGGTTTCTTAAATTAATTTATGGCAAAAGAAGAACATATCATTCGGAACAGCTTTTCCAGGAAACACAGATTCTCTGTATTAGACAACTGTACTGCTTGGAGCTGCTTAAAAACATACACAAAAAGAAAATAAAACTTACAAAAAAAGTGTTAACATACAAAACCAGAAATAAATCAAATGTTGAATATGTTCAGGCTTCCAAAACAATAACGCAACGTTCAATCAAATACTTTGCCCAAAGAATATTAAATAACTTGCCTACTGACTTCAAAAATATACTAAAATTTAGTTTTTTCAAAAAATTAGTCACAAATTGGATAAGAAAAAGTAGAGAGATGTGTAACAATCTAATTAACTTAAATTATGTTAGGTAATCAGAAGTAAGATGAAGGTTCTCTAAGATTAATTTTATATGTAAAATCTACCTACTCTAAAATTTTATCATCAATTCGAACTGCTGTGAAAAAAAACTATTTATCTAAATAATATGGTAAGTCAACAAGCATGTTTATGCTTTTAAGATATTTTTGTGCGTTTATTTTTGCATTTTATTTATACTAGGATTGTAAAATGTTTCTTTACTAAAATAAACGTATTATTTATTATTTATTTATTTATCAGCCCAAATTTAAGTTTTGCTTTTAACTTACTCAAGATATTTTGGAAACCCGATTGCAGTTGCATTTTGAAAATTACAGTTTTCTTGATATTTTGTTATAACAAAATAACTTTACCTAATTCTTTAAAAATACGTTTTTTTCTTTGTTTTTTATCTTTGAATGCGGGCTGATGATGGTCAATTAGTTCAAAATGTCAGGTGCTTGTCAAAATGAGGTTGAAAAATATCTGTCATCCTTTATGAACCAAACGGCAGGAGAAAGAAGCACGTGTCCATAAGAAAAAATGAACTTGACATTGCTCCTGTCACAATGAAATGTCAAATCTTGAAAACGAACCTCTCATTAGGTAGATCTTAAAAAAGTGTTTTAAGCGTTTTTGGACAGCTTTAAGAATAAGGACGCAGAAAAATAAAAACTAAAAATAAAGATTTCGGTTTTTTTCTCCGGAACTACCCGGAATTTGTAAACTTTTTTTTGGTTTTGAGCAAAGCGTCAAATTGCACAACTTTGGCCTAATTTAAATCTTTTCGTATCTTCTACCGCTTAGGATATCCCCATGGTGAGCATCAAATTTGGAACAGCCTGTATAACCATCCCCTTGGGTTATTCTGAAATATTACATGGAAGCAAAGGTTGCCATCAGCTGTTAAGTCATCGCATACTCCATAAAAATTGACCTCGTTCATAACATGACATAAACATAAAAATGTAGTGTGTTTCAGTGCCCTTTGGCCCACTGTTGCCGCCATTTTTATAACCACATTGACAGATAAAAAACGGATTTTCTGTCAGTTTCGTATCAATAAGGTCAAACGATAATGAAACGATAAAGAATTAACTGACTTTTTAGTTGAGACGGTATTTTCTGGACGCGCGCGGAGTGCGTTAGGCATTCGCACTAGATTTTTCGCCTTTGGCCTTGGCCACGGCCAATCCTGATTTTTATATTATGTTCTTCTAGTATTTCAGAGTTATTATTGCTACACATTTTGCGTTTTTGGGCCATTATATGTTATCTCATAGTCACAGTTAGAGGTTTTATATGTTATCTCATAATCACAGTTAGAGGTTTTAAAGATTCGCTAAATTCGCTGGTCAAACTTTTTACGTTTCCCAATAAACATTCAGCAAAGAAGTGGGGTGACTACCGCCTAATCAGCCCAATGAGCCCTATGTTAAAAATATTTCTAAAAATTATCCATAAAAGAATTTATGGAAAATGGGAATCCTTTGTGGGCGACACGCAGTTTGGATGCGGTGCCAGTATATGGCTGTTTCATAGATGATGAGAAAGCGTTTGATCGAGTCCAACACGAAAAGCTCATAGAATCGATAAAAGAAATTGGTCTAGAAAGAACTACGAAGAGGGTCTGACCATAAACGGCATAAAAATCAACAACATACGATATGTCGACGACACTGTCATAATAGGATTCATACAAATACATGGGTTGCCTCCTCAATGAGAACTAGTGCAAGATTTGAACAGGCCAGATCATATTTTATCAAAATGAAGTCATTGTTTTGTGGTCACGATCATAATGTCACTCTACGAATTCTTCTGCATCGGTGTTATGTTTTTAGCACACTCCTTCTACCTTAGAATACTAAGGAGGTCTTGGATGGAATGTGGATGTTCTGCTTAGAATAAATAAAGATCTTGATGTTTTATTTATCATCATATAACGAAAACTTGAATACTTTGGCCATATTTTGAGAAATAATAAATATAAAGTATTAAAATTGATAATAGAAGAGGTCCGGGTCATAGACGGATATCATGGCTTAAAAATCTTAGGCAAATGTATGGTGTTGGTACTACGACACTTTTCCGAAAAGCAGTGGACAGGGTACAGATCGCGCTGATGATAGCCAACGTTCAAAACGAGCATGGCACTTGAGGAAGAAGAGGGTTGAGATAGTAAAATGGCCCAAGGATCGCACTTCAAAAAAGCAAATAATCTAAGCGCATGCCTGACGCCAGAAAAGTGTGTTTATTTCAGAAAAGGCAAGGGCATAGTAGTACGTTGGGTACATCAAAGAATCGTGCATTTTTTGATTAAGGTATGCCACTTTCTGGGGTAGTAGTTGATGGCAAAAGAAAACTTTTTAGATCCAAAGCCATCTCTGAATCCGTGTAGAACATCAAAATGGCGGCCATTAAAGATGGCTGCCAATAGAATCATAAGGAAATTATTATTATTATTTTTTTGTTTGAAAGATCTTCTGAAAAGGTCATTGCTTGTCACTGATCATTTAGTTTGGCATCCACAGAATTATGGGTAATTTGAAAAATTATATTTTTTTTTATTTTTGTTTTTAATTAATTTTTATTGAAAAACTAAATTTGAATAAATGAATGATTTGTCAGCTGAAAAGAAAGTCAAAAGTCAAGTTAGGTAAGTTTGAATCAGACTTTAACTGATTTGAATTGAGTCAAAATTTAGTAGGTATTTATAGTTATTTAGAATTTGGACTAAGATATCTCAAAAAGTAGGTACCTGCTTGATAGATTGTCATTAATAATAAAAATAAATTTATTTCAAAATTTTTAAATGCTATCTTAGAAAAAAACGTTCAGGGTGAAATCATAATACAAATTTGATTTGATCCGCCACCTTGATTTAAAAAATGGCAGCCATTATTGAAAATGCGATAAAAAATGTTATTGATTAAGCCGTCAATAAAATCGGTCTTGAGGTCATCATTCATGAGATTACCCTGTAAAGATAAAAATATAATATTTTAATAAAAAGCTTTCGAACAAAAAAAAAATCATTAAAATCGAACCACTAGAAGGAAAGGTAGAAAGTAATACCTGTAATGCAATAAGTTATTGTTTTTGCACCTCTATTATCATTTTTAGTCGCAAAAATACTTAACCTTAAAGATATAAACGGCCCCCCATTTTTGTAATTCCATAATTTTTCAATCAATTTTCATTTCATTTATTTCAATAAAAAATAATAACGTCAAAATTGATGATAAATTTAATAGCTCAAAAAGGTCGTGCTTTTTATTATTATAAATGCTTTCTTTCTACATCACCAGCGACGCTTTTTTTAAAATCACTCGTGCAAAAAAGTTTTGATAGGTTAATGGAAATTTCAAGGCTGGTGGAAACAAATAAAGTCCATAAAAGCCTTGAAAAGCTAGTAGATTCAAACGGTAAATAAAAAGTCAGAAACATGCACTAAAAATTGAGGCGTAATATGTTTGTATGTTTTACCACCTTAAATAATATACAGGGTGTCCCATTTAAAATGATGCACCTGATTTTTCTTCAACAAAGATCAACATTTTCAAAAAATGAACATGTCGATTTTGTTTGCAAGTGAGACACTTTATGGCTATATTGGAAGATTTGTAGGACACACCCCTTTCGAGGGGTGAATTTCACCACCAGAATTTAAATAAAAAAGTGTAACTTTTGCTGTATCTTGTTATCCATGGGTTCTATGAGCTTTTCGTGTTGGACTCGATCAAACGCTTTCTCATAATCTATGAAGCAAGAACATACTGGCAAACAGAGCCTCTTTTTTCACAAACTCACCACGAAATCCAAACTGCGTGTCGCCCATATAGGATTCACATTTTCCATAAATTCTTTTATGGATAATCTTTAGAAATATTTTTAACATATGGCTCATTAGGCCTGTAGTCATCATTTCAACCAATAAACGGGAAAAAAAACACAGGCAAAAGGCGCGGCAGGGGGTGGGGGTGTGGCATAGTGAGGTGGAATACCCACTGGTATGGGCTCATGCTTATTCATTCCCGTATCTTTTTCCTTAGGAGCAAATATTCTTTTTATTTCTGTCAGTGACCTTAGCTCAGGCAATCTCGAAGTGACATTCAAAACGGGTCATGTGATATCCAGACATTTTGAAGTCAAATCAGGGAAAATAGAATATATGGGGAATGGATATCGCAACCGACCTATTTAAAAAAAAATAGGGGTAACAATGTGATTGACAGTTTCATAGCTAAAAATAAATAACGGTTGGGGAAACGTAACATTTTCTATGCTCCCTGCCCAAAATACAGATCAGATTTTACCAGATTTAATATGTTTTTGCTGCGATTTGTGAAAAATCATTATATCTCTTAAAATCTTATCAATTCTTGAGGGCCAAAAATTATTTCTCGTGAAAATATGGTAAAAGCCAATCAGTTTTCACAAGTTTTTACGACGCAAGAATCTAGGTGAAATCTCGTCAAGCTAATCAAATCTCTTAATATCTGTTGAAGACTTGAACAGGTTTTAAGAGTTTTGATGCGTTCTTTTGGCAGGGCTTTGACACAAAGTGTTGACAACGGCTTCAAAATGGAGTATGTTATTGTTGTTTTTATGGCAGAATTTTGAGTGATTTAGGCTAGCAAGCTACAAATTATCTTTTCTTTGCAGAAAATACTTAATTTTGTAGAATTTTTATACAATCCACGAAGTAGGACGACTCTAGAAGTTGAAATGGAGCAATTTGTTAGATATTTGGGACAAAAGACTCAAAAAAAGGTAAAACAATTCCAACTTTAAAAAGTAAGCAACACAAAAGAAAAAGTAAACAAAAAGTAGGGTTATATGTCAAGGTGGACCAGAAATAAAATTTACCCAGGGAATTTAAATTTACCTAACCATTATGCCTCTCAGATTGCTCCATCCGCTCTTTCAAAATTTGCCACTTTTTCTTTATGAATATCCATTTCCTATATGTTTTATATTACCTGAGTCAAATAAACTTCAGAACTGGCTGAACGAAAGCACCTTTTGTAAAAACCAAGACACGGCTCGAAGCACTTTTTTGATTTTTTACCGGATAAACTAAAACTTCTTTCTAGGTCCGCGGATTGAAAAGCTTGAATAATTTGCAAAAACTACTGCACAGATTTTAATAACTACTGGATTGCTTGGAGTCCTGGGCAGGACACAGATCTTATTCCATCAAAATCGATTCACGGGATCTTTATGATCTTTTTCTTTTTCAAATATCATGCTCTCTTCGAACGTTGGCCATCATCAGCGCGATCTGTCCCTGTCCACTGCTTTTCGGAAAAGTGTCGTAGTATTAACACGACACCATTGTCCAAGATTTTTAAGCCATGATATCCGTCTACGACCCGGACCTCTTCTGCCTTTAATTTTGCCTTCTATTATCAATTTTAGGAGTTTATATTTGTCATTTCTCAAAATATGGCCAAAATATTCAAGTTTTCGTTTTTTGATGGTAAATAAAACTTCAAGCTCTTTATTTATTCTAAGCAGAATATCCACATTAGTTTCTCGGTCCATCCAAGATATCCTTAATATTCTACGATAACACCACATCTCAAATGCCTCCAACTTTTTGCACATGGCCTTAGTCAGTGTCCATGCTTCCATGCCATAATATAAGATGCAAAAAACATAACACCAAAGCACACGAATTCGGAGAGTGGTACTAAGATCGCGACTACACAACACTGGTTTCATTTTGATAAAAGATGATCTGGCCTGTTCAATTCTTGCACGAAGTTCTTGCATGTTGTCCCAGTTCTCATTAAGGAGACAACCTAAGTAAGTTTCCTTGGATACGACCATCCATTTTGTTTTTCCAACATTTAAGTTAAGACCGTATTGCGAACTTTTGGCAGAAATTTGATTCAACAACACTTGCAGGCCTTCCAGCGTGTCTGCTATTATGATAGTTCGGCATATCGTAGGTTGTTGATTTTTATTTCGTTTATGGTCAGATTCTCTTTGCAGTTATGAAGTGCATTCTCTATGATTTTGCTACTATAATTATTAAACAACAGAGGAGGCAATATACAACCTCTTCAGACAGTTGACCATCAACCTTTATTTGAGGAGTCTGACTCCAGTATATATTAGCGATTACCTTTCGATCTCGGTCATTTAGACCAACTTCTTTAAGCGATTTTATGAGCTTTTCATGTTGGACTCGATCAAACGCTTTCTCATAATCTATGAAGCAGGCACATACTGGCAAACAGACCTCTTTTGTCTCAAACGCACCGCGAAATCCAAACTGCGTGTCGCCCATAAAGGATTCGCATTTTCTATAAATTCTTTTATGGATAATCTTTAGAAATATTTTTAACATATGGATCATTAGGCCTGTAGTCATCATTTAAACCAATAAACGGGAAAAAAACCACAAGCAAAAGGCGCGGCAGGGGGTGGGGGTGTGGCATAGTGAGGTGGAATACCCACTGGTGGGGGAAAGCTCCAATTCTAGTTAAGGAAAATAGCTGGTCTACAGTATAAAAATGGTCATCACCAGAGTACCTCGATGACCAAAAATGAAATTTTTTTGGAAAACATGAAAAAAGACGTAGGTATTTATTTTAAAAATTTAATAAACAAAATCGGTCAATTTATAAAGGGTGTTTTGGGAGGCGATTTGAAAAGTAAATCATTCATTACCCAAAACATGAGCTTAGCAGTTCAGAGGGGCAACGCGGCATCAGTTCTCGGGACTTTACCTTGCCAAAATGGTATGGAGGAAATGTTTTATGTTTAAAATTATTGATATTTTTGTAGATTTTTGGGTAAATTTTTGTATTGTTGTTATGCAGGGTTCCTAAGATTTTCCTTAGGGATAGGATTTCAATAAATCAAACAGAAATGCCATAGAAAGTTCTGCGCGCACAAAAAAAAAATAGGTATATTGAGCAATGGTGCCAGTTTGTTATTATTTCCGGACTGCTTTTATGAGAAAAAATTGTCGCCACTCTTTCATTGTGAGCATAAATCATAGTTGCAACAATAACCGTTGACAAGATGTCTGCAAATTCCGCTAGATGGCGGCCACACCATGAGAAGGGGACAGATTTGTACATCTAATCTAATTAAAAATTAGAAGTTTTCAGATCCAAACCACAGCTTTTTCTTGCTTAAAGGAGGCGGCAGGGTCCATTATTTACGATACTGAGCGATAAACTCGTGAGGTTGTTAACATTAGAAAGAAATATCTTCGCTTTTAATTAAATGTATTTCCATTCTTTTCTACTAGTGACATCTATCCGGAAACGGCCAAACCATGCAGCTAGCACTAGCATCCAAAGAAATCAATAAACGGCGCTGTTTTTCCTGCAGAGCTTTTTGCTTGCGATATTATTGATTTTAAATAAAGCTGGCCCTACACTACATTTGATATTTTCGAGGTGTTTTATGATCTCGAAACATGTAATTCTCCAAAACTAGCGGGAGGGTAAAAGCGAAAAATAAGAGGCTGCCAATATTTGTAACACACAAAAAGGGGTGAAAAGATTTATTTTGCTCTGTTTCTTTACAAAAAACGTTTTTTTTTACGAAAAACTTGAGCTCTGCCACTTTTTTTATTTTTTTCTTCAATTTTCTCGAAATTTTCGTCATGCCGTAGAAAAAAATTATTTCCCCCATGGTCATACTCTACTTTTATTCGAAAAAATTTAGAAACAGAGACGGGATCAGTTTTCCTAAAACGGGGGAACTTGGTTTCGAGTGAGAAGATAAAGGGCGCCGCTGGCAAAAATTTTTCAATTAAATTAGCCGAACGCAAAAATGTTAGAAAAACAAAGCACGAAATAAAAATGGCGCCGCTTACAAATTTTTTTTAAAAATTAGGTAATTTCGGGAACGCAAAGAAATAGGTCTAAAGAGTATAATTTTTAAGAAAAAAATATCAATTTTCTCGCCCTCCTCCACTGGGACTACAGGTGCCGTGCACAAATTACGTAATGGTTATAGGGGGGAGGAGGGTTACACAACGTTACGTAGGGGGGAGGGGGGTTTTTGACAGCGTTTGCATTTGTGTGAAACTAAGAAAATTTAGAATGAAAATAAGTAAAAGTTTTTTTTTTGGGGGGGTAGTGGTCTTGAAATCGTTACGTAATATTAGGGGAGTGGCGTGCCAAACCGTTACGAAACATTACATAGGGAGGGGGTCAAAAATTGGTCAAATCACCGTTACGTAATTTGTGCACGGCCCCACATCTGACTGTTCCTCCTTTTTGATTTCGAATCAAAGTGCAAAACCCGGGTTACACGTTCGAAGGCGTCAACCCGTCCTATTTGCTTGACAAAGTTTCTCCGGCCGTGTATGAACGCTTTAGGTTAGGCATTTGCATGTATCTCAGTCTCCAGCCTGTAAACCGTGCGTAAGGACAATGGTTACAAAATGAAAAGCCGAAAAATATTTTTTTTTACGATATCTTTCATAAGTTTGGTATTAAAGTCGAGCAAAAACAATTTTTATTCCAGTCCTAAAGGTATGAAAATGGAAAACATTAGAAAACAACAACCTGGAATGGATTTACTACGTGTAAGATGTAGTGACAACATCGCCCCATGCCCATCCTTTTCTGCCTAATGTGCTTTTCCGTTTGTCTGCGTCTTATACACGGCTGCTTGGCCCCCTAAGGATTTGCTTAGGAACCCTGTATTTAACGTACTTTTTAGGTTCCTTTTAAGTGTCATACGCACTTAGATATAAGTATTACTTGAAGAAAAAATTTAAAAAAATATTTACCTACCCTGGCTATTGTGTCTTGAGGATCCAGTAGAGTAAGCTTGTTCCTCTTGATACTTTTGATATGTTCGACTACCAAACTAAAGTGCTCGCTGGCCGTGATGCACAACTTGGATTGGAGCGATTTCACCACGTCCTGCACGCTGGTCCACGCGTCGTATTTGAAACTTTTTGTTTGGCCGTTTTCCAGGAATACTTTCAACACGTTGGCCATCGGAGGGATGCACATATCGCCAAGGGAAAAAGCAGACGGCTGGAAAAGATTAAATTTTATAGGTGGGGAAAAGGCACTGTGTCACATATTTTAAATTTTGTAAAAACACATAGAAAAAAGATTTAGTGGAGCTAAATAAATATTTATTTTCCAAGGTCCAAACAAATATTTATTCAGGTCAAAATAAATTTCTTTACGTCAAATAAATCTTGCTTGACAAAAATAAATACTTATTTGATTCAAATAAAAATTTGTGTGGACCATGGGAAAGAAATATTTTGTTGGCATCATATGTGAAACTTTGTGTTTTGCCTTTTCCTGGAACACTGTTCAGTCGTTAGCCATCGAAGAGATGCACATATCGGCCAAGGAAAAAGCAAGTGATTTAAATTCTTTCGGAAGTTTACTTTCGCTTAGGTGTTTTGCCCAAAGAAAAAGCGAGCGGCTGCAAAAGATGAAATTTTATTTACTCTGAGGGTAGTTCGACTTGGTTCTTTCAATTTAATAAGGAATAATCGAAAAACTTTAGTCGAATTGACATAGCACCATTGAGATTTTCTATAAACATAAATTTTAATAACAATGAGTTTGGTCTAAGCCAGCACCATTTTTGACACTAAGGGCAGTGTGATATAATACGAATACACCCTGTGCATGTTGTTATTTTTGTTATCGTTTGGGGGTTTCCAACTAGGTACAAAGTTTATGCCTACAAATGCCAGTGGCGCACCGAGAGGGGGGTTACCCGCCCCCCCCCCGAGAAGTCTGGTGACAATTGGCACAATCAAATAACAGTAGAAAAAAATATATAGGGAATAACAAGGAATACAAGGGCGGACTTTAATTATTTTTTTAATCTTCAAAAAAGCATAAATTGAAAAATTTTTTGGCATTTTCAGTGTAATTTTCGAAACAATTTTCCCCAGCGGCGCATTTTAGCATTTTTTACAAACAAATTAAGGGTAAATAAACAATTCGAATTCCCAAAACCTCTTCAATACTTAAAATTTTAGTTTAATTTTAAATCAAAAATTGCATCATATGTAATATTTATTTAGTAAATGACAGTAGTTGTATATATATCACGACAACAGTCACGCAAGCGGCAGTGTTACCACTCTATATAAAAATCAGTGGCGTAACCAAAAGGACGGTTTGAAGTCAACCCCCCCCCCACAAAGTGTCCAACCGAATCTATAATAAGTTAATAATATAAATAACCCCATAAAAACGTCGGCAAACTTTTTTTAATGTCAACTACCTGCTGGGAAAACCACGAAAAAAACCGCGTAAGCTTTTTATATGAAATACCTGTTTTCTATTGGTCAGAATAATGTGCGGATTTCGGAAGGTAATTACCCCTCCCCTTGGAGTTGAAATTTTTACAAAAACGTTTAAGAAATTAATTAAACTTTCCCAGAAAAATTTTCTTTCCTGTGGCGCTATAACACCATTAATATTTATGATTTTGCTTTAATTTTGTGTCAAAAATGGCATTTTTAGTGTCACTAGAGTCCTAGGCTGAAAATAGGCTTTATCAAAACTGGTTCATGGGAACAACAGTTATGAACATTTATATAACAGAAACCACATCTTCGTATGTTTGTTGCGAAAACAAAAATATGTTGATCTTAGTTTGATTTCTTTGATCTTAGTTCGATCCCTTTGATCTTAGTTTGATCCCTTTTGATCTTAGTTAGGTCCCTTTTAAACCAAGAAAAATGGTAAAAAACTTGTAAAATGGCAGATGAAGGTGCGTGGCCTTCAGCTACCCTAAGAGCACACTTCGTCCCCGATTTTAAAAAAAAAAGCATACATGCAGTCACAAAATTGCCCTTTCTAAAAGTGTATAATATATACACTAAAATGCCTAAAAACTTCAAAAGTACGACATTTTGTCATACTGTTTAAAAAAGGTCTCTAAAACTGAAAATATTTTTTTAAAGACAACTTTATTTTTAAATTAAATTTTGCATAATACTAAAAATTCAGCAAAAATAATGTTTTAGTAAAGTCTTTATTGAACAATATAAAATTATCACTCGAGTAACGGACGAACGCTGTTCTATAAAGAGGGCGGTAACCCATTTTGGAGTTGATAAAATAACAATAATACGATGGAAAAAGCACTGGATTGAAAACAATTCGACGAATAGGAAACTTGGATTAGGACAAAAACGATGGTAAACTTAATACTAATTATTTTAACTTAAAAAATAACTAAAATAAATAATTTAGTATTTAGTAGGATCACCATTTTTCTCTATTACAAGCTGCAAATGTCTGAGCATTGAAAAAGTTAAATTTTGAAAATACTGATGGTCTTCTGAGAGCTGATCCAATGCGCGATAAATAGCATCGCTTAACTCTTTAGCATTTCGTGGTCTCCAATTCCTTTGGTATATTATTTTAACGAATCGACCCCATATATTTTCCATTGGGTTAAGGTCAGGGCTTTTGGCTGGCTAAGGAAGTGTTTCTATATTATTATTCTGAAACCATTGGCGAACAACATTAGCCGTGTGTACTGGACAGTTGTCCTGCTCATAAACGAAGTCATTATTTTCATGTAAAGCCTGTGCACATGGCAGCATAACGTGTTCAAGGATTTCAATATATCGTTCACTATTGAATCTTCCTTCGATTCTCCAAAAAAAACCCAAACCTCTAGCATTAAACCAGCCCCACATGTTTACAGAAAAATGTCTAGCTTTTTTAATTTGGTTTGTATATTCGGGTTGAAATCTAGAATTTGGTGGACGATAAACTAAAATTGTCAGTCTGCTTAAAGATGATTGAACAATTTTTTCGTCAGTGAAAACCACCCTCTCTCAGAAGTCATTATCACGAAGAACGTTGTTCTCATCTTGCACTTCAGAACTTACTTTTGGTCGTCCTGATCCATCTTTCCTATCCCTAGAATTATTTTCAATCCAGCGCTTTTTCTTTCGCATTATTGTCATTTTATCAACTCCAAAATGGATGGCCCAAAACCGTTTTCAACTAAAAAGCCTATGATCGGTGCCATATTGACACCAAACGGACAAAAAAAAACATATTTTACTTGTCAATTTGGTTATAAAAATGGCAGCCACGATAGCCTAAAGGGCACTGAAGGGGTAGGAGTTAACAGGATTTTTAGTTGAGAACGGTGTTGGGTGGCCGCTCTTCTTATAGACTAGCCGTCTTCTATAACTCGAGTGATAGTTTGAATTTTTGTAAATGTTGATACCTGTGGCATTTTTAAGGATGTCACACTGACTTTTAAGCTGTCAGGCATACTAAGCTAGTGGTGGCTTATAATAGTATACACTAATAGAAAGCTAAATTTTGTGGCATAGGAAAAAATGCATGTATGAATTTTTTTTTGAAATCAAGTGTACTTTTTAAGTCTTTGTAGGTCAGGGACGTTCCGGACTCATAAAAGACGTTCCGGTGACGTCACCAAAAAACGTTCCAGGAACGTTTATAATTGGCTGTCCCCGGGACATACTTTTTAGGACACTGTAGGTCTCTGGTCTTGAAAATGAAGCAAACGTGTAGTCGTAATAATAATTGGTTGTCATTGCATGCATAAGTTTATTTCCCTTGAGGTCGCAGCCGTACGTCCCAGTTTTTATGATATATGGCAGTCTACTTCATGCAATTGTGTGCGCACCCCGATAAAAAATAATTTGTGAAGGACACCTTTGCGAGCAACTGGTAAGAACAAGAAAACAAAAAATATAGGGTGAGCCAAAAAATCTTGCACACTGTTAAATTTGCTGTAACTTTTAATTGAATAGCTCGATTTTAAATTTTTTTAACTTTTTTGAAAGACAAGACATGAAACTTTGAGACTTTTTCGAGCCAGTTCAAAATTTGACATTTCGCAAAAATCCAAGATGGCGGACCGTTTTGAATATCGTGCAATATTTACCCCCCTTGCAAAAAAAATACGTGCGGCACTGGAGAAAATCTAAGTCATTGCGACAAAAGTCTTATGTATGCTTTCTATACCGGGGTATTACTTAATTAAATCGGTTAAGAGATAAGAAAACTATAAACCTCTTAAATAAGTGATTTTGGACTCGACATTGTCATTTTCAAAAAAATCGCAGTTTTTGCATTTGCTTTAACTTCTGATCGGACTACATGATTTTAAACGTTTTTACATTTTTTGGGTGAACAAAGCTTGCGGCTTTGACATTTTTCGAACATCCAAGATGGTGGACAGCTTTAACACGCTTTAACTATTGGGTAATTTACTCCCCTAAAAAAGTAACAAAACAAAAGCAAGGCCATTCTACCTCTTATCTCTGCTAGTTATATAAAGGTATCTCTTGCTTAAATCAGTTAAGAAATAAACAAGTTAGTGTCATCATTTCCGGCGTTTTCGATAAAAATTGTGACTTGTAATAAAATTTAAAAAATTGCTGTGGTTTTAAACTACTGATTCTTTAGCTAGAGTGGCATATATTGGTTATTTGGCCGAGCTTAAGCTGAGTTTACTTTGTTATTAATAATCAAAAACTTCTATTTTTTATAAAACGTATAATAATCTAAATCGGGCTACTCAGATTTTCTAAGCTGCTCCCATATGTTCTTAAGACAGCTAGTAGTCTTCCAGAGTCAAATCGGGGATGTTAGCAGGCCACACAATGGGTCTAATAAAATCTTCGACATTTTCCTATGTGCAAAAACAGGCAAATTTTAAGCAAAGGGGTTTATGTCACCATACAACCATTACAGCAAACAACTCCACTCAATATAAAAGCCCGTATTTTTTTTATTTCTTAACCGATTTAATTAAGTAAAGACTTGGTACAGAGAGAATACTTAAGGCTTTTGTCACAATGATTTTTTCCTGTGCCGCACATATTTTTTTTGCAGGGGGGGTGACAATTTCCCGTTATTTAAAACGGTCCCCAATCTTGGATTTTTAGGAAGTGACTCATGTTTTGACTTTCTAAAAAGTCAGAACATTTTAAAATCGATCAATTCGATCAAATGCTAATTCAAAAGATTTTTTGGTCTACCCTTTATAATTACAATTCCTTTTTATTTCAAGGGACAGTGAAATACAATGTTATCCGCTCTATCTAACCATGACAAGAGTTTGACAGACCATTTTGTTGTTGCTCCAGCAAAGTTTCTTTGATAATGAAGGCTTTAAAGCTGCACGAAAGAAGTATCTTGGAGTAGTACAAAGGTGTGGATGGTGGTTACGTAAGGGGACGTTTTTTGACTGTTTCGGTACGTTTTAAAAATGTTCCCAGAAGACGTCCTGGGGCGGTCGAAAAAGTATACTTCTACCAAAAAAAAACGTCCCTCGGAGGTCCCGCGACGGCACCGTACGTTCCTGGGACGCCCTCAGAGTCCCGGTGGGACGTTCCAGGGACGTTTTAAAAACGTACTTGTACTATTAGTGTACTATTTTTTGTTAAAAGTTAGCCATAGGTGTATGGAAACAGTAACATTATAACAGACGTGCGATCAAAATGACCCCTTTAATTAAAATAATAAAAGTGATTGAAAAAAAAATACTTCACTTTATTATTGCTATGTTTTCATGGATATTGAATTCGTTTTCAATATGTTTTGAGAACTTTTTTTTCATGAGTTTTCATGACAGGTTTTCAAATCGATTTTGAATCGATTTGAAAACGGTTTTCAAATTTTGATATTTGGCAGCTGACCTGTGTCATACTTGTCAAATATTCATTTTTGAGTTTTGGTACTTTTTTTTTTTAAAAACGTATTTTATTCAAAAGATGATGTTGGCCCTTGCCACACATTTTTTTTTAATTTTAATTACTACTCTGTTTGCAAGTGGAAGTGAAGAAAGAAATGCTGGACTGGCATATGTGCATAGCACATACACTTTCGAGCCGAATATTTCTTTTATTTTCCATAATTAATTTTTTGAAAGTCTTTAAAAAAACAAATCTTTAGTTATTTAAGCAAGGTTATGTTATTAATCTTCTTTTTTCTATATACTCCACCAAATTTTAGAATGCCGGTTCCACAGTTTCACTTCTATTTCTCTCTCTCTCTCTCTCTTTCTCTCTCTCTCTCTCAAAAAGAGTGAGAGCAATAAAATATAATTTGGCGGCTGTCTGGTAATCCGACGCAATACGCATGTGTAAACTCAATCCCGGTTTTCATGGAAAATCGGTATTTCGATCTCAATACGATCTTGATCCAACCCTAAAATATTTCAGGGTCCGATCTAGATTGAAATCGATTTGAATATTGGAAAAACAGGCGTTTTCATGGACGGTATCGGATTGAAATTGTTTTCAGAACGAACTCAATTCCCATGAAAACGTAGCATATATCATTTGTACGACCATCTAAAATATGATTGGTGGAATAGAAACTAATTTTGTGCAGGAAAATTTGTTAGAATTAAATAGAAAAATGAAATAATAGAGGTATATAATTTTTTGCTCAAAAATGTAATAACCCTATATTTAGCAATTTAGTAGAAAAAAAATCAACTGTGATACTTATTACTCACAAATGTTCTAAAGTAAAGTGAAACAAATCTAGAAAACGTAAAAACAACTTAAATTATAAAAAAACGTGCAAATGGTTTTTTGAGATTTTTTTATTCTGCGCAATCTCTACAGACGCGTCTAGTGCATTCCATACATAAATCACTCTCGATGCAGCATCGGCACTGATGGTCCTAAAGGTACTGAGACGCTTGCCTATCTAAGTAGATGAATCAATCAGGTAAGTCGGGGATCAAAATGGTGTCTGTAGTTACGGGTTACAACTTGTGTCATAGGACCTTTTGTTGAGTTTCTATCCCTAAAAAATTTATTATAACGGACTTGCGTTATCTATAACGGCGCTATATTACGTTTGGAGGGATTCTATTTGTTTTTTTTGCGGACCCGCTGTTTGCAGAAATGTAGGTTAATGTTATGTCGACAAAAACTACTCGTTTTGTTCCCCGAATAACGTCCTTTTTTTAAAGGTTGACAAGACTCTTTAATCATTTTTATTCTCGTTTATACTATGGACCTCTGATATTTACTGAGAACTCAATAATAGTTATTTAGTAGACACTGACTTAAGTACCCCAAAATTTAGGCAATGAAACTTTTCTTTTCTTAAGTGACTGACATTGAAGTTGAAGAGTTGTGTGCAATATTTTCTTTTGCAAAAAATCACAAAGAACGGAAAAAGTTTAAGAGAAAGGTGTTGGCATGAATATATAAAATATGTGTGTAAATATTCATTGAATATTTAATATAAAAACCGGTGCCATCCCCATATCAGTTTTCAGTTACAAAACATAAATTTTTTTTTAATAGTGCATTTTAAGTAATGTATCTTAATAACTACTGAACTAAAAAATTAAGTTCAAAAAGGGATTTAGTGAGGGTGAATAAATAACAAAATTAATAATTAGCGAGCTTTCCCTCAAAAAAGGTAATGGTAACCGTAGATCGGGATTTCGCACTTGTGGTGCTCATCAGTACGGTGCTGGGAATTAGGAGATGAAATGATAATGAAAAAATCTAACATAGGATTTATGTAAGACAATTATCTGTCAAAATAAGATTAAGATTTGAAAAGGTGAAGCAGTTCAAGCAGAATCTAGAGTGGGTATAATCTTGGCGACAATAGTTTTTAGGAAAATCACAAAAAATTATCTGTGTAATCGTGGTTTCAACAGCTGTTCTCTTGCTCATAACCAGGTTTCCTTTTGTCGTAGGTACACTCCCAGAGAATTTTATTGGACGAACTCGATTGATCGATTAGAACCTACAAAAATCATTTTTTTCTTGATCATATTTTAAAAAGTATTTTGTTACAAAAATTTGGAGTTATAAAAATCTTTAGTTGGACGTGGTGACATCAAGAGTTTATTATTATTATATTTTTTAAAAAACTTCCATTTTTTTTACAAATAAATAACACAAGAGACAGATGTCAACTAATAATACTAATTTTAGTACTTAACCAAAAATAAGTTCCGTTAAATTGACATATAACGCATTTTTTAAGAAAAAAGCCTTGGTTTTATAAAGATATAGAGACCGCTTCAAGCTACTGCGAACATAGGGGGAATCAAGTCCAATTTACTCTCCGTGCCGTACGACCGAGGTGGATTCGAAGCACGCTACAGTGTTATCTTTTGGAAATTTATTTTGTTTTTATTATTTTGTTTTATTTCTGCCTTGCTCGAGAAACAGATGGGTAAGTTCTTAATTGAAATAATACATTTTTAAAACTAAAAATGGATGTCTACGAAGTTGCCGAAAAAGTGCAGATGGTCAAATGGTCAAATCGTCATAACCCAACACACGTTCGATATTGATCGAGGGAAAATTTGCATTTATATTTTGACGTAAGAACACAGTATCCCCAAAAACTAAATGTTTGGGGGGGGGGTATTGTAGGGGAACACGTAATTGGGCCATTTTTTATTAACGGCAATTGCAATTTTAATGGTCCTAGATACTTGGATCTACTGCAGCAGCACATTATTCCAACTGCTGGGCAGTTGTTAGGTGTAAGATTTGGTGAAACATGGTTTCAACAAGATGGTTGTTCCGCTCACAATGTTGGCCTTGTTAGGGAATATCTTGATAATGTATTTCCTAATCGGGTTATAAGTACACGGGGAACTATTTTATGGCCAGCTCGATCTCCCGATCTTGCTCCTAATGACTTCTATCTGTTTTTGAAGAAGCTTTTCAAATTATCACCCCTAACATGCTTAGAAGGGGTTTTTATAGTAGGCTCGGATATTGTCTAGCCGAGCAAGGAGGACTTTTCGAACATTTGCTTTAATTTTTTTTTGACTGGGAGAATCTTTTTGGTTTTTAGAATGTATTATTTTATTTTGTTTCTCCTTATTATTTTCATTGTAACACGTCGTCACAGATAAATCTGAGCAGTTGACAACAAAACGCTCTTATTTATCAGTGACAAAAAATAAGAAAATTACGTTATAAAAATTTGCGTATTTATTGACCAAATTCCGGTTTCATTGACTACGCTCCACACAGCACCGTGGTTAGAGGCGTACTAAATACAAGGCGAACGGCGGCGAACGGCAGCGAATGGCGATCGGAAACCTGAGTGTTGGTTGCTTCACTGATAGGCGTGCGGTGTCTCTGCATGTACGTACACTGGCAAATTAGACTTCTTCCGCCCTATGTTCGCAGTTGCTTGAAGCGGTCTGTATGAAAAGTCCCTTAGTAACCTTATTTGTTTTGACGTTTAAGATAGAAACTTCAAGTTATAAAAGTTGTGGAATTAAGAGTGTTCGCGTTTGATATTTTTAATATTTTCTGATATTTATGATGTCATTTTCATTTGTAGTAGGTAAAGTATATTACACTAACTCGCACGTTATGGTCATTACATGCTCAGATAAATTAAGACACTCGCCTGTGACTCGGGTGTCAAACTTCATCTTCGTATTTAATGACCATCATAAAATGCTTGTTATGTAAACTACTATAGTTAAACAACAATTAACCTTCAATAAAGGTTTTATTTTTATAACATCAGGATACACAAATATTTAAAAGTGCGTGATATATTTATTTAATAACTTGCCTTGGTTATTAAAAAACTGACGTAACCATTCAGGGTGTTTGTAACAAGAAAAATAATAAAATCAGCACTTACTTAGTATCCAAGTTCTAACGTTGTTTTACCACAAAGAAACTACCTACGAAATATGTAGTTTCTTTGTGATTTTACTAGCAGTAGAGACTAGACGTTTAGGAAATATCTAGAATGATTCACAGTGTTAAAAGTAAATAAGACCAACCAAGAAAATTATAAGTAAATAAGATGTTAAGTAAAAGTTAATAAGACCAAGCACAAATTAAAAACTTTAAACATTAAAGCTATGTGAGTCATTGTAAAATATATCGATCAAATGCCAACGGTCCCTTAGGGTTGTTTTAAAATCTATTTTCATATATATGTCACTAAAAGCTTCGCTTTTACGTCTAAATAGACTCTAATGCTAAAACCTCCGTTACAGAAACGCTCTCCGCAAACCTGACCCATTTCGGTTTGTGTTTTAACCTGGTTCTCTTTGTTTCAAAGTATTTCTAATAAAAAAGAAGTCATATTTAACAGTAAATATAGTAAATTAATTAAGTAAGTATTACTAATAGTACTAGAAGTAATATAAGTATAACCTAACTTAAACTATAAACTACGAGGACCTAACCAACTATAGTAGGATAAATAATATAAATTCTTATTAAAAAAAACTTTAAAAGAACAAACATTTATTAAATGCACTCAGAAGTAGAAAATAATTTTTTATCTTTCTTATACCATAATAAAAGCGATGGACGTAAATTAAAAATTTTAACTTTAGGTACAGTTGTATTACTCTATAATCTAAGGACATTTTCAATGTCTTGGCAAGCACGGCAATTTCACCCGTTCTCAGCTTCTTTAGATGAAAGCATTATTTTTATCATTCGAATAGAAGAAGAATTTAGTTCTTCTTTGGTAGTTCTCTCTTTGTCACCGTAAAAGAAAGATAAAAAATTATCTTCTACTTTTGAGTGTATTTAATAAAAGCTTGTTCTTTTTTTTTTTTTTAATCTAAATTTATTTTTTAATTTTTTAGATTTGGACCCTAAATCGTCCATCTTGAATCCGCCATATTGAACTTTTTAAATCTGATCAAAAATTCATGTCCCCTTCGCGAAAAACCCCTCTATGCCAATTTTGATTTAAATCGAACAAACTAAATATTTTTTCCCCCTCCACTTCCCTCGTTAAAGGGAGGTGGGTACCTGAGAATACCATATTATTGTATTTTCACCGGAACTATAAACGCATACTAAATCTGAACACAATCGGATGTGGATAAGTCAGTTAAAATTGCTTAGCAAAACATGACCAAAAATCGTCCATCTTGAATCCGCCGTATTGAATTTTCAAAATCTGATTAAAAATTCAAAAAAATTGAAAAAAAATTTCAACGAAATCGAACGTACTTCAACTGTACCCCTCTTTACCCTCTTCGAGTAGGGGGGAGCTGTCAATTTCATCACACTGTATTCTTGTGTTGTCACCGCAACTATATAAGTTTGCCAAATTTAAAGTCGATCGGATGTCGTGAAGTTGATTAAAATTAAGTTGCAATATTCCACCCGAACAAACATAAATACATTGCAAGTTAAATAAAAGCTTGTAAAAAAACTTAATTTGAAGTAAAAATGTGACCACAAACAGGCTTCTCAGAAGAGGGCGGTTATCCCCAAGGTGCGCCACAGTAATAACACACCTTGGGCTTGCACTACATATCTAATAGAAAATTTTTCTCGTATAAGTACTTATTTGTCTCCAGAAGCTGTGGATGAGATAAGATGTTACTCTGATAAGTTTTTATGACATTTTTTAAGCCGTTGATCATAAAAACCTACAATCATAAGCCCAAATATATTTTTTTTGTAAAAGTATTTACGACGGATGATGTGATTATAATTTTTTTTAAAGGATTTTATAAGTTCAGGTAAGCGAAAAAATTTCATTCTTATTTACTTCAAAGGGCATCTAAGTTAGGGCAGGTAAGACCTTATTACTTTGTTTATAATATTTTATAAGATTTCAGCCAAAAAATATATTTTTTTGTGGAAGTATTTACGAATTATAGCTTTTTTAATTATTAGTTTTTAGGTTTTTTGATTCCAGGGTCTTAGCCATGTAGTAAGATTATAAAAAAATGGTAAATTTATAATAGAAACCTTAATTATGGACACATAAAAGCATATAAAATTTTGTTAGATTGTCTGACTATAGAATCTATACGCAGACTTATAAAAACTTTTGTTTTTATCAACCCATATCAAACTATTAATAAAACAAGATGTTCAAGGAAAACCTTAAAATTTTATTAATCTAGCTGATCATAAAATCTCCCAGAAGTCTCATAAAAAGAGAGAGATAGAGACCTATTGAGTTAGTGACTCCGTTTGTGGGTAAAATCTCTTAGAAAACGGTTCTTCCATTTGAAATAAAACTTTTGTACTATAACATTTTAAACAAATTCATAAGTCTGTCAGATCTTAGAATCATATAAAAAAACCGATATATGAAACCACATTAAATCTCACCAAAATCAAAGGCATAAATCGCAAATTATTAGGAACTTTAATAAACCTAAAATTTTACCTCAAAAAATCAGGTTTGTTTTTTATGAGATTTAATTCGGTTTTTTTGGCAGGCTCGTATTTTAACAAGGTCAATATCTAAAAACTGATATCTTATCAAAGGTGCCATCATACTAAAGGTATCATCATATCAAAGAGGCCACCTGTCGGGTCTCTATAGAAAACCCAAAACCAAATTTGGCAGAAACATAATTTGTAAGAAATTAAAAGAAAATAAAATAATTGGTCCGAATAGAATTAAATTTAAACGAAACATATTGTTATAGAAACACAAAATGTTAAAAAATATTTTTAACGAATATAATTTGATAGAAACATAATAATGCCGAACCACAAAACTCAAGAACCCCAATCTACCCCCATCTGCCAGGGTTACGACAAGAAAGGGTCGAAGTAAATTGTGATATTCTATTAAGGTCGTAGTTACAATCGGGAATTGTTTTTAGCAACAATGTACGGGAAATCAATTTATCTATGTCGACCTGATATTGGGATACCAGAGATTTTTTAGAACCAGGTCAAAAATTTGGGTTTAGGTTACTTTTCACGTTCTACGCCGCTAAAAAGCCAAGTAAAATACTAGAATAAAAGAAAACCATTTATTGCAGAATTATCTGCTCAAAAACACTACCCAACTAAGTTTCTATCATGTTTTTATAAGTTCTATAAGATCCAATGAGAAGGCCAATATTTTTTTCAATAATATTTTATAACCTTTTAGAAGCAGAGAAGATTATATAGAGAATATGTGATGTTTTATCAGCTTGTAGTTTTAGAATAATTTATAAGATTAGATAAGACTAGTTACTTTTATGAGAATCAAGGATGTTTTATAAGACAGAAGTCTAGGATACTTTATCAGTTTGTATAAGGGTGTGGGTTTGGAGAAGATTTTATCAACGAACAATTACACAGTTTTAAAGGAGATTTGATGAGAATGAGGTATTGAGGATGTTTGAGGAGATTCTATCAGTATAGTGATTATAGAAGATCCCATATGAGCAATGATTTTGGAGAAGTTTCTATGGGTTCTTGTGGGATCGGTCCGCAGGCTATTTGATGAGATTCTATCCAGTATCGCGATTCCTATCAGCAATTATTTTGGAGAGGTTTCTATGAGTTCTTGTGGGATCGGTTTCTAGAATATTTGATGAGATTCTATCAGTATCGTAATGCGTTTGGAGAATATTTTATGATTTGACAGGAATAGTAGGTATTAAGGATTTTTTATAAGACAAGCAAATCATTTTGTGAGTTAATTTAAGAAGTAGGTATATTACTGCATGTTGTGAAAATTCTCCTTACTATGAAATTACTACTTACCTTGATACAAATCTCTTTACCTATATTCTTTTGGTCAGATTTTAAGGAAAGACCAACCAAACTAACATAAGGACATGTTGATAATTCTTAAAATAATTATACTTATTATTAAAATATAATATTAATATAGTTATATTATAATTAACTTATTTATTTCTGCCAATTTCATTTAGAAAAAATCTCTGGATGTAATCTCGTTAAATGTCCCAGAAACCGATCCAACAAGAACTCAGAAACTTTTCCAAAATCATTCCCCATAGGAACTTCTAGAATCACAATACTGATATAATCTCCTCAAATATCCTAGAAACCGATCCACATGTGCCCATAGAAACTTCTTTAAAACCCATCAAAATCACTGCCCACAGACTTGTTGCAAAAACCGACCCAAAACCCGATAAAATCTCCTTGCCCATAGGATCTTCTAGAATCATGATACTGATAGAATCTCCTCAAATTTCCTAGAAACCGATCCCACAAGAACTCATAGAAACTTCTCCAAAATCATTCCCTATAGGATCTTCTAGAATCACAATACTTGTATAATCTCCTCTTCTTCAAAACCCATCAAAATCACTGCCCATAGACCTGATAAAATCTCCTCCAATATCATAAAAAATGTTGCAAAAACCGACCCAAAACACGCTAAAATCTTCTACAAAATTTCTGTCATATTTTCTATGAGATTCGAGGGGAAAATTTTACCAGGGCGTGTTTGTGCAACTGAGGTTCTAAAATCTACCCTTTTCACTCCAAGATTTCACTAGTACACTTGCACATAACTATGCCGCAATAATTTAAATTAAAAAAAAATGGTTGAATCAAAATAAAAATAAAATTATGTGGGGTTAATCCCAGCGAGCCAGTAAAGTTCTCTTAGTTCTTTGATAGACTCGAAGTAATGCACGCGCAGCGCTAGACCTTTTTCGGAGGACGACCGCACACGCGGAGTGGTTTCATATTTGTTTTGGAACAATGGTTTTGAAAACACATTTTTGAAAGGTAAACATAACCTCGAATGGTTTTCTGTCAGAAAACGTAAAAATACTCTTCTGTTCCACTGCGGCCCGATTTAAAGTTTGTTGACAAAACACCTGCAGTTACCATGGAATCGTATTAATTCTGCGATCTATCGGCCAACACTTGAAATGCGTGTGTCTCCCGGTTTTTTTTTCCGGAGTGCACAGGCTTTCAGAAAAAAAGAAACTTAGTTTTTATTTTCGCTAAGGCAAGGAAATATAAAAAGGAAAAATGTAATCCAGAGGAAATTGTGAGTATTTCTCTATTTTTTTGTAAATCGGGTTTGTTCAAAACCGCAATTATTTTGAGGCTTTTGGGATAGATGACATAGATAGATTTTTTGAAGAAAAAATAATTGAGAATTTTGAAAAATCCTTCGAATATTTTTGTTAAGCATTTAAAAATGATCACCCCTGCAAAATTTCAACTAATTCTGATGTTTAGTTTTCCCTGTGCACTCTAGGAAAAGATAAAAAAGACAAAAAGAACAAGGTGTTGCCAGCTGTAATTTTTTTTACTTAAAATCTGGGGAGAAACTATAGCCTTAAATAAAATCGTTTACTAAAAAAAATCCCCGTATTATCTTCCAAATAGAGAAACTTGTCAACGCCGCAATCCAAGGCCTACAGCGCTCTAGAGATTTAAATTTGACGCATGCCCAAGAGCGATTCGGCTGAATTGTGGTTCTGTTCATTTAAGGATCGGGCATATTATTTTTTATCAATTTTTGGATCTTTTTCGTGTCTAGCCAATTATTTTAATGGGTTAAATGATATTCGAGTCTTTTAAGGATGGAGTATATTAAAATTCTACAAAATTATATTCGTATCCATTATTTTCTGGGTGTTTTACTTTCGGTCGTATTTCGTTTCGGACGTTTTATTTTGTATTCAATTATGTTTCGGTTTTTGTAAATTCGGCTTTTTTGTGGGTTGCCATCATATCAAGTGATTTGATGTAATGACACCCTTGAAATTAAATTTAAATTATAAATTAACTTCTACGCTCAAAAACTTACCGGAAACAGGGGCGCTCCGTTCACACAAACGCTCTCCGCAAACCGGACCCGGTTCGGTTTGTTTTTTAACCTGGCTTTCTTTGTGGCGGATAGAAGAGTGGATTTCCTGACACCCTGTTGCTCCGGTGGTTGACACACCGTCAAGGTCACGGTTTTCATGCAGGCGCGCACCATGGAAATGACCTTCTCCCGGGGTGCCGTTCTGACGTCTTCGCCATTGACAGACAATATGTGGTCGCCGGGAAGAAGCTGCAAATTAGTTGGAGTTTATTTAAATTATCTTGAAAACTAATAGGCGATAAATTTTCTTTATTTCTTTGGAAAAATTGTAAAAACTGGCAACGCTGTTCTGCCATATTTAACACATTCTCTTCTAAAACAAAACAAAAAGAAAAAGAAGTTAAAAAACCTTCGAATCAGTTAATTCAACCGAAAAGAATCTAAAAACAAAAGATACTTGAGATCAAAAGATCTTGGGTGGAAAAAACCAAAATTCAAACTTGGATGAGTCATCATCATCATAGGCAATCACTCGATACCGAGTATGATTTTCCTCTATTCTGTATCGTCGCTATCTGTGCGTTTTTTGATGGCTATGTAAGCCAATTCTCGAGCCGCACACCCTTCCACAGTCCTGGCACACCCAGTCTCCGGCAGCAGCCGGGTGTTGTTGGTCATCCATTTTTCCATTTTGTCGCTCCTTTCTACGTTCTCTCTTTTCCGTCTCTAGTCTACGTCGTTGTTCTTCAAAAGTTTGTGATCCCTCGTGGACTGTTCGGCGCCATGAAGCCCTATCGTTTGCCGTGGTCTCGAAGTTGTTTATATCGATGTGACCTGTACTTTTTTGTTGACCTCCTTGATTTCTACTTCCCTTCAGTTGTCCATAAAATATCTACTTTGGGAGACGTGTTTCGGACATTCAGATAACGTGACCAGTCCAACGAAGCTGATGCTTGAAGATAAGGGCTTCTATATTAGTTGTTCTGGCTTCTTCTAAAACACTTATTTTTGTTCATCAGTCTTGCCATTTGATTTTCAGGATTCGTCTTAAACAACTTTGGTTATAGTTTTCTAGTTGTTTGATGTGCTTTCTGTAGATGGTCCACGTTTCGCATCCGTATGTTAGAGTTGGTATTATAACTGTATTGTAGACACGAAGCTTGGTCTCCGCATTGACGTCGTGTTTGTTGAAGTCTTTCTCCGAAAGCCATCCGAACGCTGCGATAGCATATTTTAGGCAATGCTGTATTTCTGCGTTAATAGTTGCATTTGATAATAGGTGGCTCCCAAGGTATGGGTAATGTTCCACGTTCTGCAGAGGATGGCCATTTATGGAAATGTTTCGATTCGTACCTGGTTCTGGTTGGTGAAGAATTTGCATTTTGGCAAGATTGACCTCTAGGCCAATGCTTTTGTAGGCTTGGTTAAATGCGTTGATTACCAGCTGTAGACCTTCCTCTGTATTGGCCATAACGACGTTGTCATCGGCGTACTGCAGTTCGATTACCGAGTTCGTCGAGACCTTAGTTTTTGCTCGCAGTCTGCCTAGGTTAAGTAGGCCACCGTCGAATCTATATAGAATTTCCACTCACGGCGGTAGATGTAGATTTCTCTTGCATTTTTCTGGTACTGAAGATCATGTCAGCTGTGCCCCCCCTGTGTGGGAATTAATCGGTTTGATAGTATCCGTGCAAGTATCTTTCCAGCAACAGAAAGCAGAGATATACCTCTGTAGTTTCCACATTGGGCCTTGTCTTCTTTTTTGAAAATGGTAGCTATAGAGGCGTCTCTGAGTTCGGCAGGAATGGTCTCAGTGGTCCATATTTAACTTATTAGAGTATGCATTTGGGAAATAAGTGCGGGACCCCCTTTTTTGTGGAGTTCATCAGCGATACCATCTGTGCTTGCTGACTTGTTATTCTTAAGCTGTGTGATTTGCCTCTAATGTCGAAATCTCACTTAGGTGTTTTTGTGTAGTTTTCTCCAGAATTTTGTCGAAGATGTCATTATCGACCTGAGACTCTGTTGAGTAGTTCTTGATAGAGGATCTGTCTTTAAGCAGCCTTGTTCCATCTCTGGATCGTAGGAGATTGATACCTTGTGTATTGGGACCATATATCATCTTAGTAGCTTGAAAGAAGGCTCTGATGTTGTTGGACTCAGATAGATGTCCACCATTGGTTTTTAATCTATGTGTTTGCGTTTGTATTTCTGCTTTGGCTTCTAGATATTGCCTTTTCTCGGATGAGTATTCCACAAGGAACACACAAAAGACCAAAGCGAAAAGGGAAATTATTAAATGGCCCTGGGCCACCAACGTGGGCTCATCAGTAGTTTTACTGGTCACCCTCCCCAAACATCATTCAACAACATCATACACTTTGACTTCCCACCTTGATTCACTCACAAATAGGCATCGTTTCGCACTGGTACTAATCTAAGTCACCTGATACGGGTTCGTTTTGATTATTTCTCTTTTTGCTTTGGTCCTTTCTGTGTTCCTTGTGGGATCCTCGTCCAAGTTTGTATTTTCGTTTTTTTCCACCCAAGATCTTTTGATCTTTTGTTTTTACATTCTTTTCTGTTAATCAACTAGAAGTTTTGAAAATTGAATTCGCCCACCAAGTTAGGCGGTAGTGTTAGTAGCGAAAAAAACAAAAAAGTAGTCTAATTAAAATAAAAATAACAATAAGAATAAAAATAACTTTTAACTAATCAGCACACAGCTTCTGCACATGTAAACAAAAGTGAATGACACTAATAATTAAAATAATATATACAATAATAAACTAAACAATTTGCCCACATTTTAACTATTATTTTTATTTTAATTTCCATTTTTATTTGCCTGTATAAATCCAGCTTTAACCTACACAATATTAAAATTATAGTACCTTACTAACGCTGGGCCCCCCTTCTGTCACGAACCGAACAATCACCGGCTTCTCGGAACCAGCTACAAAACCAAACCCCAAATTTTCGGACCTTTCCAACGTGACATTTCTGGGTTCGGGTACCGGTAGGGAATCCGCGCCCCGGTATGCTGGAGTTTCGTATGTTGTCGTTTTGTTCACGTGACTAAAAAGGAAAACAAACCAAAATTCTTCTCTCTCCTCAACAGTTTGGTAATCTAAAAACGACGTTTTTTAAGAAGAATTTGTTAAACATTGCTTCGAGGAAAAGTAGATTTTGAGATACACTCAGAAAACCATCCCAAGTGAAGTGCCTACTTAGCTTTTTTTGTTAATGATAAGCGAAGTTTCTATTAGTCCCAAGTGATGAATTCAATAGCTGCAAGTAAAACGACCTACTTTGATCCGAATTTCTTAACCTTTAGTGATTTATCTACTTACCAATATGCGATAAGTCACTTAACTTTCGCCTCACTTAGGGTTAATGGATTTTTCTACTAGTTTGTTAACCCCTAATAATTTATATACTACTATGCCACAAGTCCCTTAACTTTCCCTTCATTTAGGGTTAGTGAATTTTTGTACTAGTTGGTTAACCCTTAGTGATTTATCTACTTATTATTATGTACATCTCACTTAACTTTCTTTTCCGTTACGGTTAGTGAATTTTTCTACTAAGGACAAGTGACGGCATCAAATATTAAGAAATCATGCGGAAAAATATATTCATCCTAATAACAATGCATGCCTATAATGATTTGTCGACGTATTGTCATCATAAGAATTCAACCATCCCTGCCAAAAAAACCACTTCAAAACTCTTAAAAACTAGTCAAGTCTTGATGAGATTTTAAGAGATTTTATTGGTTTGCAGAGACTTGACCTGATAAAAATTTATGCCACATGAAAACTGACTAATTCTCATGATGTTTCATGAGAATCATTTTCAAATAATTTCTGACTATTGAAAACTCACAAGATTTCAAAAGATTCTAAAGAAAATAAAATTTTACAATATTTTATTATGTTACACCAGACACATGAGGTTTAGCAAGCAAGATTTCTATAGAATTTTACAAGATTTCACAAGTCTAATAGAAGGGACTTTTTAAAAGATTTTACAAGTTTTCATGAGAAACAGGGTAAAGGGTTGTGAAGATTTGACAAGATTATATAAGTATTAAAGTGTAGACTATATACATTCAAGCACAACCAGATTTGACAAATAAGATGAAAATATAAAAGATTTTATGAGTACCTATAAAAATAAATTAAAAAGAATATATTATAAAGATTTATAATTAACAAAACTTTACTATATCAAGAGATTTTTTGAGATTTCGTAAGTTTATATATTACAAGTATATATTTCACAAGTCAAATATGGTAAAAGGTTGTGAAGATCTGACAACATTATATAAGTTCTAAAGTCTAACCAGATTTGACAAGCAAAATGATAATTTAAAAGATTTTATAAGTATCTATAAACATAGATTAAAAAGAATATATAATACTAACCAGTGAAATCTTGTCAACTTCTTTCTCTTAAAATCTGCTTAAAACTGCTAAAAACATGTGGATTTTCTCATGTAATCTTATGAAATCTGATGGACGGCGGATCTTTTAAAAACTGAAGAAAACATGGGCAATCTCATGAAATCTTGTGAAATCTTATTAAGTTTATTTTATGTAAACATGTAAACTTGCCAACACCACTGAAACTCTATCAACTTGTTTCTCTTAAAATCTTCTCAAGTCTGCTAAAAACATGTGGATTTTCTCATGTAATCTTATGAAATCTGATGGACGGTGGGTCTTTTAAAAACTGCAGAAAACATGGGCAATCTCATTAAATCTTGTGAAATCTTATTACCTTTATTTTATATTTCTGTTAAAACCTGCTCAAAACTTCTGAAACATGTAAAGTTGTCAAAACCATTGAAACTTTATCGACTTGTTTCTCTTAAAATCTGCTCAAAACTGCTAAAAAAATGTGGATTTTCTCATGTTATCTTGCAAAATCTGATGGAGGATGGAAACATATGTATTCTCATAAAACCTTGTGAAATCTTATTAACTTTGATTTAAATTTATGTTAAAATCTGCTCAAAACCTAACAAAATTTAGCCTTTAAAATACTGGTAAAATCTTATTAACTCTTGTCATAAATTCTTTTAAAAACTTTTCAAAACTCATGATGTTTGACGAGTTTTGAATCTCTTTCCAATATTGAAAGATCATAAGATTTCAACCGAAATTGGTGTTTCATAAACCGCGTGAAATACCGACCAGAACTCGTGAACTTTCACTAGTTTTTTTTTACGAGTTTTTACGCGGTATTTTTGGCAGGGATCCCATTTGCAAGGATGATTGTTCTATTTGTAGGGAGATCGTGATGGAAATAAGTTAAAAAAACTCGGAAAAAAATCGATGACCGGAAACGAACCCGGTAACCCTTGGTTTAGAGATATCCATCAAACGCGAAAATTCTCTGATTAAGCTTTAATCATGATTAACACTTCAGTCGACAAATAAGAATCCGCCAAAACGCTTATATCCCGCGGTTTCAACGTATTTCTTTATAAGCGCATGGTACAGTGGATAAAGCATTGGTCTATCAACCTGTCGGTCGGTTATTTGTTTTTTTTTTCGTAGGATGTATTGTGATAGGACATGGTTTTTAGAGGTCATAAATATATTTTTTATTTTATTTAAAGCCATATTTTAGGAGTTATTCTGGTTTTGCGATACTATAGATTAACTAACGGTTAGTAGATACTTCACACTGAGAAAACTTATGCTAAGTAGACAGTTCACTTGTCTCATGTTTAAATGAATTTTCTGCTTGGGGCTAATGAATTTTTACTTAGGATTAGTGGATATTTTTCTTGGTGTAGGTAATTTGTAAGAACAAAATTTTCTAAGTAAGTGAATATATTTATATAAAAATGTAGATATTTGTTGATATGTTCTCTTATCTGACAGCTTTTAGATTAAAATTTTTCTCACAACATTTCTTACTTTATGTAATACGTCCTTCCAGAATCATCCACAGCTCTTTCCCAACCATATGGTAAGGAATCCTCTCCACTCTTCCAAGCTTCTGCTGGCGGAAGCCATCCCGCTGTTCTTGTGACATGACTAAAACAAACAAAAAATCATAAACCAATAAAAAGAGAGTAAAAAGTGCTAAAAAATGCCAACTGGCGGCCAAACTGTGCTTTTTTCACTTGCGATTTAAATTTATTTGCTGCGGTCGTTTTTTAAAAGCACTATATTAGCCACTGGACATAAAACCGACCATTTAGTTTGGAGGCTAAGCTACATAGGAAAAATAGAGGAAAAAATTATAACACTAAATTTTTTTTTATTAACAAGCTTAAGAAGGTCCACCATTTAATATAGTAAACGTCTCCAATCCCATCCCCTCGAAAACTGCCATTTCTAACTTCCAAGAACTCCAAAAAAGCGTTTTTCTTGCTCCCAAAATGTTGCAAATTTAATTCTATATCAATAAGTAAATAGTGATAGTATAACCTACTTCTTCTACCAGAAATATTGAAATAACTTCAAATTGAACAATTTCTGGCATATTCCTTATTAGGATTTTCATCAAGATTTCTCAACAATGACCTAAATTATGTAGAAAATTAATTTTTTCCAGTGGCGTAGTCCGATTTTCTTAACTAGAAAATTTCAAAATGTACCAAAACTCTTTGATACGCCTGTTATTGACATACAAAGAAGGCCCCGCTTTTCACTGGATCTTATACTAGACAACTTCCGCTTGTACTTGCTGCTTCTAGTAATAAAATAGTAATTTTTTAAAATCATAATTGGTATTGGCTCTTTCATTTAAGAAATTTACTATAAAAAATTATGATTATAAAAAATTCTTATGTTATTACTAGAAGTAGCAAATATAAGCGGAAGGTGTCGTTGGAAAAGCAATTTTTTCTTATATAAGATCCAGTAAAAATCGAGGTAATTTTTTTTGTATTTGTCAGTAACAATAGCGTATCAAAAAGTTTTGGTACATTTTGAAATTTTCTAATTAAGAAAATCGGACTACGCCACTGGAATAATTTAATTTTCTGATATAATATAGGTCATTGCTCTTAGACCAACCCTGACAAGTTTGGTACTCGTAGGTTGAAAAATCTTGATGAAAATGCTAAAAAGGAATATGTAAGAGTTTGTAAATGTACCGGTGGTTCACCGGTGACAACAAAAGAGTTCATAAATTTTAGATGGATTTCTCCAGTCCAACAATAGAGTTCCTAAATTTTTTGATGGATTTCATCAATCCAACAAATGTGGCACCGATCGCCACCGGCTTCGGGAGTCGGTGGATTATCTTCGTTGGATTAAACCTAACACTACTTTCTGGTTATCTATTTTTTCCAGTTTTTTTTTATAACTTATTCAAACCAAGATATTTTTTATGCATTTCGTTTAATACAAGGTACAGTACAGGATGCTTAGCTAAATTTGAGCAAAAAACGTACTTGCATTGAAGACTATTTAAAAAAAAAACTATTTTTCACAAGACTGGAAAGCATTAAAAGATAAAGTGGAAAAATATTTAAAACACGTAAATAACTGGTCTCAAGCACACACGCAAACACTAAATAAAAAAAAAACTAAATTCTTACCTTTTTCGTCTTATGCAAATACTCTACCAGATTTCGAAAAACTTAATATAATTGAAAATACTGCGTTGTCCAAAGCTGATTCTACAAAGTACTTGGGAATCACTATAGACTGTCATTTGAGATGGGATAAATACATTCAAAACCTTACTAATAAAACAAGATATTTAATCACACGATTTTCCTATCTTGGAGATTTTTTTAATATTAAACACTTAAAACAAGTCTTGCGCTGTTCCAATCTCAAATAAGCTATGGAATTGCTGGACTGGGAGGAGTCAGAGATATTTACCTTCAAAACATTGATGTGATACAAAAATGGGTCCTAAAAATAATTTTTCATAAAAATCGAACCTACTCTAGTGATCGCTTATTAGGCAACTTTACTTTTAACAACTACTTATTTGCATACACCGAAAAAAAATTACCCTTAACACGGTATCACACCCACACAATACAAGATTCAAAAACGAGTGTAAGACAGTACCATTAAATCGAAAAGAAATAGGACACAGGTCGTTCTTGCACATGGCTCCAAAATTCTACAATTCCCTACCAAATAACATTATGTCAACAATATTTGAAAAAAGATTAAAAATAATTTAAAAAGATGGATAGATAGTAATAACAGACTTATTATACATAATCTATTTAATACTATGTTATCTGTTGATAGTGTAGATAGGAATTATTATAGCGTTTATAAATTGTGACAATTTTTACCCAAAAAGTGACGTGAAACCAAATTGTGACATTTAAATCTGAATGACAAAACAAACCTGAATTATGACTTTTTAACACTAACAAGAAACTATAAAAGTTTCTTCAGTGTCTTTGTTTATTTCATTAGATTTAGAGATTGATCATGTATTACTATTTGAATTTGAAATAAACCATATATATATATATATATATATATATATATATATATTCATAGTGGTTCCTCAAGGCTCCTTCCTTCCTTCGCCCATAAAAAATTTACATTTCCCAAGGAAGAAGGGAGACTTGGGAGCGAATATGAATACGGCCCTTATAAGTCACATTTCCGATTTTCTCGAGCCGAAGTTGAGGTATGATTTTATTATTTTAAGTGTGGTTATTGGCACTCAGCTGTTTACACAGCAACGCGTTCTTTTTGTATTCGATGGAACAACGACATTTCATCACTGCTAGATCTCAGACGGATGTCAAACCTATCTGTCAACCGAATGTTGGCACCGATGTTCCACCGCTGTCAAAAAAATGTTGAATTTACAAACTCGCCCTTGAGTTTTTCTAATTTTTCTGGTAGAAGGAGTGGTTTAAGCTACTCCATTCTGCCGTCAGAAGGAAAAACCCCGTGAGCGACCTAACCTGATTTCTGGCAAAATAGAAAGGAATTTTTGAATTGTAATAAAGTCTCTAAAACGTTCTAGGTGTAATACAGACAAATGATTTTTTTGGCCATAGATAAAGATTCAAAATATGAATTAAAATACCAAAGAATAAATAAAATAATTAATAATTTTGCGTTTCGCACATTAAATAAGTAAAATAACATATCCTATTCGGGCAGTCCTGCTGGGCAAAAGCGATAAATTAGGATAAAGAAAGATCCATGTAAATCCACAGACTTTACGTGTTTTTTTTTAGCACTGTCGAAATACGTGGTTATAGCTTAGTAGAGATCATAAAAGGGTTATACATACGCGGTTTCACAATTATTTTTTTGAGTCAAAAATAAAAAATATATATTTTTTTTCATTTTAACCTGTTTTAAACCAACTAGTAAGTTCAAAAAACCAAAAAAGTTATTTTGGAAAAATTTGTGGGTTGCGGGGTTTTTCCTTCTGACGGCAGCATTACTATTTACTTATAGATATTTTTCTTTTTTATCACTTTTCACAGTCTTTCACCGTTTAGGAGTTATTCAAGAAAAACTCTTTTTTGGAGTTTTTTGAGGTTAGAAATTCAGGACCGAGGAGGTAGGAATACTTTTATTAGGTAAAACGGTGGACGGCTAATGAAAAAAAAATTGGGTTCTAATTTTTTCCTCTATTCAGAAAATTTATATCTAAATTGCTTATCTCTTGCTAGACTAAAATAAAAAAAAATCAAATTGTGGGAAACAACGCAATACTGTATTATTTGCTTTTGATTCGATTTTTGTTTTTTCGTGTTACACTGTCCTCAATTGTTTTGTGGGAAGCAGCGGAATAGGTTTTGCTTCCGCCATGTTCCATTTGTAATGACGTTTTTACAACTGTTGCGGTCGCAGAGCATGAATTTATCGTTTTTTTAGCAAACATGTATTTATCAAAACTAGCTCTCACTTTATAAAAGTGCAAGGTTATATTTTATTTTAAATAACAGCATACACTGCTCCCGACCAGATTCAATTGAGCGCCCTCTGCGCAACGTTTTTGCGATGTTTTCAAGACGTTGTAGCAAAAACGGCAAAAGAATCGTAGTTATTTTATTTGCTGCAAAAACGTTATCTGAGCTGCCTTACAGCACACTATACAACCTGGATGCTTTCGGCATCTTATATTGGTATGAAACAGCCCTTGAGGTAGCAAGAGTATTTGCATATTCTTTTCCTTCAAATGCCATGCTCTCTTCGAACGTTGGCTATTATAAGCGCGATTTGTACCCTACTCACTGCTTTTCGGGAAAGTGTCTTAGTACATACCATTGTCTAAGCTTTTAAAGCCATAATTAGTGTCTAAGACGCGGACCTCTTCTGCCTTCAAGTTTGCCTTCTATTATCAATTTTAAAAGTTTATATTTGTCATTTCTTAAAATATGGCCAAAATAGTCAAGTTTTCGTTTTTTAATGGTAAATGAAACTTCAAGATCTTTATTTATTCTAATCAAAACATCCACATTAGTTACTCTGTCCATGCAAGATATCCTTAGTATTCTACAATAACACCACATCTCGAATGCCTCTAAGGATGATCTGGCCTGTTCAATTCTTAGTCCCTTCATATTGTCCCAGGTCTCATTGAGGAGGCAACCCAAGTATTTGTATGAATCCACGCGTTCGACTTGATGCCCTCTGATGTTCTTTTCCTTAGATATGACCATCCATTTTGTTTTTCCAACATTTAAGTTTCAGTTAAGATTCAACAACGTGTCTGCTATTAAAACAGTGTCATCGGCATGTCGTAGGATGTTGATTTTTATGCCGTTTATGCTCAGACCCTCTTCGCAATTGCGAAGTGCATTCTCTATTATTTTGTTACTATAGATATTAAACAACAGCGGAGACAATATACAACCTTGGTGCATACCTCTTCTTATTTGGACCTCTTCGGACAGTTGGCCATCAACCTTTATTTAGCAGTCTGGTTCCAGTATAAATTATTACAACTTCTTTTAGCGATTCTATGAGCTTTTTGTGTTGGACTCGATCAAACGCTTTCTCATAATCTATGAAACAGGCATATACTGGCACCGACACATCCCTAGATCGCTGAACTAAGACTTGAATACCAAACAGGGCCTCTCTTGTCCCGAACCCACCACAAAATCTAAACTGCATGTAGCCCATAAAGGATTCACATTTTTCAAAAATTCTTTTATGGATAATCTTTAGAAATATTTTTAACAGTTTTAGCACAACAGCTTTTTGCTGAATGTTTTTTAGATAGTGTAACAAAGGTTGATTTTTTTTGCATACTAAAAATCTTATTTTTAGAATTTTTGTCTGTTTGTATGTTTGCCTTCTTGTCTGTTTGTCTGTTTAATCTAGCAATATTAACCTGATTTTGGGGTGGGATTCCTTGGAGTCATGGACATGAGATAGGCTTGATTTCATCAAAATCGGTTTACGGGAACAACAGTTATGATCAATTAAAGCAAAAAAAACAAGAAAAACCAGTAAAATCGCAGTAGTATTTTTTAGGCTTAAATACTTAGAAAATGATGAACCTTAAAATAATTTAGTTAAATACCTGTTAATTTATTTTTAGATGTAGGAAGGAGGTTGAAACTTTTCAACGTTTCATTTTTAGATGTGCTAAAATACACTTTTACTAGGACATGTTTTTTGTTAAATTTATAGACTGTAAGGAACTTTGATTGAAAGAAATTAATACCACCTTATTTCTTTACGCTTTGAAAAATTACAATTTTTGCTGTTTTGTGGATCAAAATGACAAAATAAAAATTCTATGCACGACACCACTAAAGATGAAAGATATTTTTATTAAACAATTGGCTTAAATTATTTCCATCTTTCTCTAAAATACTCCTTACCTTACCTTAAATATTTTTCATGTTAACAGAGAAAAAATGTAATTTGGCAGTATTTTTTTTTTGAACGCGTAAAAACAGTGAAAACTTCAAAAATTTGAGTGTTTTATTCTAGAAATCGCAAGCAAGCAAAAAATTATATTAAATTATGCTAAAATATATAAGGCCTTAAATTACCACCATGGCTTCACCATAAAGCTAAAATTTATATATTCGGTTGCTCTACTAGGGGACACAGCAACTAAAATTTTTGCCAAAATTAGATTTTTTAGATTTTTGGAATCGCAGTGGTTAGCTGAACATTTCGATATACACTCGTTAAAGTCGTTTGGTGCAAATTATGCTTTGTCCCAAACCTAATTTAAGATAACAAGAGAAGATCTTTCAAAAAGAATAAAAGTTAATTTTTATTCAGCTCTCGACAGTAAAGTGCATTTTCTTGGACTTTTCCTTTTTCTCTTATTATAAAGAGGCAAAATTAGCAATCGCCTAAGAACGCACTTAAAGATCTAACTGGGTCACTTGATTTTCTCGAGACTACACACATAAGGAAAATCGAAAACGATATCAAAGCGCACTAGCCCAAGACTGTGAACATTTTTGGGATACTTAAATTAATATATGTATAAAGAGTTCTTGTTCCGTCCGATCAAAAAACAAAAAAATTAAAACAAGATACGTTAGGTATAAATATACGGATAAGTGAACATTTTGGGACGCTCTAAAATTTCCTAATTTACAGTAGTCTGTAAAAAAAATCTCAATGAGGGATGCTTGTTACTCCGCCATCTTAGACTAAAGATGGCCGATAGCGATATAATTCAAAAAAATCTAATTCAAAATTAATAACCGAGTTTTCTCAAACATATTTTGATATATTTATGATATATCTCAAAACCACCCTTATGAGGTTAAGGGCTACAGCGATTTAGAGGTAATTTTTTTAGTCTACGAAAAATTGCTTAATAATTTCTTTCACAGGGTTAATAGTTTTTTTTTGCGAAAAAGCCGTTAACTCTAAAAAATTACCGTATGCGCATTTCTGATGATTTTGTAAATAATGCCTTTGTCGGTCATCTTTAATTCAAGATAGCCGACAAATCAGGAATCCATTATGGAAAAATGTATTTTTCCTTTATTACCACGATGATAAACTAATGCAAAAATGTGTGAAGATATTTTAATTTTTTCGATCTTTCTCCCAATAGTTTCGGTTTTTTGAGAAAAACTATTCACTTTGTGAAAAAAAATTGCAAGGCACTTTTTTTAGGTTATAAAATTAAATTTTTTTAAAAGTTTTTATGTCTGTGGGAGTATCCTGCTTAGGCCAATTTATGAGGTTTTTTAAAAGTGCGCATTTATTGATAAAAAGAGTTTCGTGGAAAACATCGAATTGCACGTAAAAAAAAGAAAATATTTTTCTTTCGGTACACAAATGTTAAAAATACAAGGTGTCTTTCGTTCCCAAAAAACAGTTATATCGTAAATTTACAAAAAAAAAATTGAGAAAATTCGGTCAATAAATCAGAAAGTAAAGATTCTTTTAATATTACCCCTGTCGCGAAGGAAGCAAGTATCCCTCAGAGAGATTTTTTTTTACAAATTGCTATAGAGGCAAAGTAAAATTTCCTATAGCCTGTTTTGTGACCTAACGTTCTTGGGCTACACAAACATTAAACTGAGTGAAGAATTTTTTACAGTCATTTTCCACCGCGATCCGGGTCATGTGCTTCCTTAGTCGGTTGTGACCTGTTATGATTCCTGTCAGCAGACCAGCGTCCCTTCATGATCTCCCTAGAAGCCATTTTTGTCTGGCTACATCCGGGTCCTTCAAGAAGTCTCTGCATCCTGTTCCTCCTCTCCAAGCGGTCGCCATGGCATCGTTGGCCCATTTATTGAATCGACTTTGCAATTGCCTCTTGGTTGTTCCTAGGAGTGATTCCGGCCCTACATACTAGGTGCTTGCCCCGATCCTGGCGAGCTCATCGGCCTTCTCGTTCCCCGGCACCCCCATATGTCCCGGTACCCACATAATTTATAGTTGATATGAATTGAAAGTATTTAGGTGCACTTTGCAACCGTGCCAAACTGTCCATCTCGTACTGAGGATAGAAAAACGAACATTTCAGCAAAAAATGGTAATTGTATTACTCTTAAATTTTGCCCCAAAAAACACATTGCCATTTTTATGTTTTAATAATTTCTTACTTAGTTCGTTTAATTAATAAAATGATAAAATATAGAATGATAAAATTGAAGAAAATTTTAATTTTACGGCTTTCAAACCGGTTATTTCCTTTTTATATCTTCTTTTACTTTTACCTCATCGCGAAACAATATCTTTTTTAAGAAAGACTCTAAGTTATTAAAAATTACTGCAGCTTTTATTCTCTGTTGCAATGTTCATTCTTGTCCCCGCTTTATTCGTTTGTTCCTGTTTTATCTCGAAAAGAATTCCAGACGCATTAGGACATATAGGTATCAGTCCTACCCATATACATATAAGACACTATAATCGCCCTGTATGTACCCTTACAAGCGCCTCGCCAACGCTGCGAAATATCAAGTCGGCCGAGACTCAATTACCAATGAACCGCTCGAATACGCATGCGTCAGCCGGAAGTGCGCTGACCAGAGAAATGAGGTGGGTGGACGATACAAATTCGCGCGACTAGTTATTCGAAATCATTCATTCGATGAAACCTCGATCTGTTACCTCATTACTCTGCATACAAACACATCATCTTCTTGAATGTAATTTTTTAAATAGGAAACTATTACTTTAGATTATATTAAAAATACTAAACATTATATAGCGGCCTTCGCTCGAACCAAGTCACAGCAGAAAGTCCACCCGCGTGTTGTGTGCCCGCGAGATTTCACTACTTTAAAATATCCAGAAGCTGATAAGTTCTCCGTAGCCTGAAGCCATAATACGCCGGCAGCAGCAGTATGCCTCCTTTCGTGTGCGTCTAGAGGGCATCAAGTCGCGCTCGCGTGGTTTAGGTGGGTGTGGAAGCTATCATTGAAGTAGGTTATTTGCAATTTAAACGGCTATCGGTGTGTACAGCGTACGTGTGACTTGGATATGCAAATACCGTCAACTTCAGCTGACGGGATTAATACTAAATATGATGTTACACATTTAAGTAATAAGATTGTGTGTGAATGTATAATGTCCCAAATAGCATTTTCCGTCTTACGACTAGTTGTGTACGGCATCTAACGTCAAAGGGAGTATACAATATAGTCAGATGACGACTTTAGTGGTTTAAGTCAAGGATTATACTTTATCTGTCTTCTTAGTTTGTATAGACGGACGCAAGTCGTCGAGATAACGTTTGGAGCCGTTGTGTGTAGTCTAGTGCAGATTCCCGACAACGCTTTGACGTCGTTAAGGAGAACATTGGCATGTAGTACAGAGTAAGACGTTAGCCCGATGTATGAACTTGTAGTACTTGTGTTAGTAAAGTTTTCTGACGACGGCCGACGTCTGTGCTGCCAACGTTGCAATCAGTAAAAACTACGACGCCCGTCTTACATCCGGGATGCGACAAATTGTATGTGGTCATGATATTTGACCCACCCCTGACGGTTTTTCAACGTTGGAGTTTGGAATCCAACCCAAAGTAGTGAAAATTAGACTTCTTTTTATATTACATTTTTGTAAAAATAACAATTCAAATATTTAATTCAAAAAATCATTATGAGTAGCTAGCACAGGAGCTAACAGAAGGTATAGATCAAGCTTTATGATTAATTTGGGTAGAAGCTCAACTTTGAACTCACCTTAACCAACACCGTTCTCAACTAAAAAGCCAGTTAACTCTTATCTCTTCAGTACCCTTTAGCCAAAGATTGCCGCCACTTTTATAACCAAATTGATAGGTAAATCATGGATTTTCTGTCAGTTGGGTGTCAATATGACCGTTATAGTAGGCTAAAGGATACTAAATTGAAAAAGACTTAACTGGCTTTTTAGTTAAGCAGGTGTTGCCTTAACTAGCCTTAAAGCAGTTTACCACAAACCGTTGTGTGTTGTGTATCACTTATGTTGATCACTTAGCGTCTTATATAAACGCGGTTGGAAAAGGTGCAAAAATTGTCACAAAATTTTGCAGGTTAGAATTTTTGGCATTCCGTTAAAACTCACTGCTGCCACCGTTTTGGGTCTTGTTTCGATTTAAGACAGACGTAGTGGAGGAATATTTTTTGGAAGCAAATTTTCCCAAACAAATTAAGTTAACCAAACCTAATGTACAGACGCGAGAAAACAAATTTTGTTCGCAAATTATAAATTTTAGTGCTTATAAATTTAAAATTAATTGAGTGACTTAGTGTAATCCAACTCTATTCTATGACTTAAATATAATTGTAAATAAAATTTACTAAAATTTTCTGTGGTTACTGTGTAATTAATATTTTATTCTAATTAAGAGTGATCATTTGGATATAAGGTGACTTAGGTACTTGATCTGAGGTCACCTCGGATATGAACTCTTATCTTTTTAAATTAAATATTTAAAAAAAAAAACCATTTCGTTGGTAATAAAAGCATCTTATTTAAGTGTTGACCATATTGATCTCTTTTTAAAGACAGTGATTGTCAACACATTACTAAAATAATATGGGTGATAACATAACTTTGAAAGATGTATACACACTGCTACAAACTATGAACACCAACCTAACGGAGAAAATTGGTACTGTAGAAAATAGCCTAAACAAATAAACAATAAAACAAATAAAAAATTGATCAAAATTTTACAGTTGTTAACCAGAAACTTAAATCAGTAGGACAAGAAAACTGAGAACAAAGGTCAAAAACTTGGAGAAGCAACAGAAAAGGAATAACTTAATAATATATGGTTTGAATCACTAATTAAAACCTTTGTGGAAATAGCTAACAGAAAATTGGATATATCCATAAAGGAAACTTCGATGGTAAATTGCTATCGCTTAGAGAAACCTGGAAAACAGAGACCATTAATCATAACCTTTTGCTCTACTATAGAGAGAAATAACTTACTTCGCAAGCGAAGCCTTCTAAAAGGATCAGACATATTTATTAACGAGGATCTAATGCAAGAAGAACTAACTCAGCGCAAAACTCTGCTCGAAGTGCAGAAAGAAGCTAAAAAGCAAAACCGAAAAGCGGCTCTTATAGGAAATAGATTAATGATAGACAACACATATTACACATATAACCAAGTAATTGTAAAAAATCCGTTGTCTCCACCAACCAGCCCAGATTTGCCTAGAAGATTAATATCCAGTGAACCAGCAACACCAACCACGGAGGTCTTTGACACTAGTTCTGTCACAGAAGAGCAGGAGGTATTAGTAAATAACTCACAAGCCACAACTACCAATCTAACAGAAGAAAAACCACAGAAGCTGGAAACAAAAAGCCAAGGAAATTTAAAGCAAATTGCTGTCACTACACCTAAAAATCGCAGTAACAAGCTGACACCGCAGGACAATAGGAAATCTAACAAGACAGTACCTGATCAGCTACAAAGGAGAAACTTAAGGTCGACTCTAAAATCCGACTCATAAGTAAACACTATAGAAGTAAGCACTGACTTTTTATTCTGTCCTTCAGTTTTAAAATTTATTTATAATTTGTTATAATGTTAGAATTTTTAAATATAATAAATAACCAAAAAGATATTAAAACTAATGTATGTGATACAATATTTTCGTACAAAACAACACATACAGATGAGAAGGTGTGTGGACAGTTCGGCATTATTCACTTTAATATTAAGTGTATAAATAAAAACTTGAATCAGTTAAGAGTGTATAGTAGTGAATTGGAGTTTTTTATTGGTGATATAAATATCAATATTAGAAACATTAATGACAATGACGTTAGTAACTACCTTGATATTATGGTTGGAAATGGTTTTTTGTCTTACATTAACGAAATCACCAGGGAAGAGAGTAAATCTATAATTGACCACATTTTTGTACGTGCAGTTGGTAGCCAAAAAAACACCTTGCTAAACCCTGCTGTTATAAAAACAAACCTTTCAGACCACTACACTGTTTTCATCAGCATTAAAAACTTGAAAACAAAAAAAGTACAGAATAATTTCAATAAACAACACATAATAAAAAAAACCGATTATCGAAAACTAAACAATCATTTATTACAAGAAAGTTGGCAAGAGTGTCTTGAGTCAGAATGTCCACAAACAGCGTATAATATCTTCATTAATAAAATTCCAAAATTAATTGATTTATCAACTACATTAATAAAAATACCAAATAAAAAACTTAAACTTACCTCCTGGATTACTCAGGGCTTAATTACATCGATTAGGCACCGGGACCAACTCAAAAAAGATCTAAAAAACAACGCCACACCACGCGTACTTGAAAGGTATAAAATATACAGAAATAACTTGAATAATTTAATAAAAACAACAAAAAATAATTATTATAGAGAACAGTTGGCAATTGTGACTGGAGATTGTAGGAAATCCTGGAAAATCCTAAACGAAATTATCGATAAAAAACAAATTCAAAACTTTTTTAAAAATATAACTACAATTTCACGGGAGGAAAAAAAATTGTAAATAATGCCAAAGCTAAAGCAACTGAATTCAACAACTACTTTACAAACGTTGAAAGAACCATGGCAGGTACTATAAATCAGGTTGAAGATCTCCCTGGTGATTTTTTAAAAGATTCAGTTGTTCAATCATCAATTTACTTAAAGCCAGTAGAAATAAATCAAGTTATTTTAATTATTTCCAACCTAAAAAACCACTGTGCACCCGGGCCAGACGGCTTTGCAAGTAAATTGATTAAACAAGTAAGTCAGCATATAGCTCCAACCATAACTCACATAAAAAATCTTACTTATAAAAGCGGTATCATCCCCACACAATGGAAATAATCAATTATTACACCTATACATAAATCCGGCGATAAAGAAATCGTTTGTAATTACAGACCCATATCATTAATAAACAACAAAATATTTGAACATAAAAAACAGATTTTTAGATTTCTTTCACAAAAATAAAATAATTACTGACCAGCAATTTGGTTTCTTAAAAAATACTAACACAGAAAAAGCACTAATTGATTTTGTAGGAAAAGTGGTGGACTTCTTGGATAGGTCAAAGAGGTGCGTTGCTGTCTTTCTTGACCTCGCCAAGGCGTTTGACACTGTTAACCATGAATTGCTGATAGATAAACTATTTAACTCCGGAATCAGAGGCAGGGCACAGAATTTTTCGACCAACTACTTCAAGGAAAGGACCCAAAAAACTAAAATTGATGATAAACTTAGCGATAACTCTAATATAAATATTGGCGTCCCGCAGGGTACAGTATTAGGACCTCTTTTCTTCCTGATTTACATTAACAGCATTGCAAAAATAAATAACCTAGAATGTCACTTGGTTTCGTTCTGCGATGACACAGCAGCAATTTTTACTGCAAAAACGTGGGAGGCCGCTGCCAGTTTGGCTGAGAATGGGTTAAAAATGCTTCAGCTCTGGTTGGATTATAATGAATTAAGTCTTAATGTAAAAAAAACATATTTTCTGGCCTTTCATTATAGTAGGAACAGGGAGGAGCTACCAAATGAAATAAAAATACATTCTAGCAACTGCCCAGGATCCGCAGACTGCCAGTGTCCCCACATTTCCAGGAAAACCTCAGTGAAGTCCTTAGGTTTGACAATCGACCAAAATTTAAAATGGGACCAACATGAAATTAATATGTCCAAATGTTTAAGACACTTTATTAAAAAATTCTATAATGCCCGGGACACTTTAGACCAAAGAAACCTTATTATTATGTGTCATTCTTTTGTTGAGTCTATATTAAGTTACGGCATAACTGTCTGGGGTGGCATTTTTGAAACACACTTGAAGAAATTGCAAGCCACTCGTCTATTTTCCACGAAATCTCTGTATAAAGAAACAGGACTATTTAAGGTAAGAAGTCTCTATGCACTTAAATCACTTATCTGGATTCATAAAAACCGAAATAAATTTAACATATACAACGAAAGAGACGCAAGAACTAAACACAATATTATCTTGATATTACCATTATGTAATCTACATCGCACTCAACACGTTATTACTTAGAATAAGTTAAAAAAAAACCTCCAAATCAGTTACTTCAACCGAAAAGAATCTAAAAAACAAAAGATCAAAAGATCTTGGGTGGAAATAACGAAAATTCAAACTTGGATGAGTATTCCACAAGGAACACACAAAAGATCAAAGCGAAAAGAGAAATGAATAAACGATGTTTCGCCCTGGGTAACCAGCGTGGGCTCATCAGTAGTTTCACTGGTCACCCTCCACTATACATCATTAAACACCATCATACACTTAGATTTCCAACCTTGAACCACTCACAAATAGGCATCGTTCCGCACCGGTACTTACTTATCCAAGTTACCTAATACGAATTCGTCCTGACGTGTTAATATTTCCAGTAGGATTATGCTCCTAAGGCACTTAAAACAAAGAAGAAGTTAAAAAAACCTCCAAATCAGTTACTTCAACCGAAAAGAATCTAAAAAACAAAAGATCAAAAGATCTTGGGTGGAAATAACGAAAATTCAAACTTGGATGAGTATTCCACAAGGAACACACAAAAGATCAAACCGAAAAGAGAAATGAATAAACGATGTTTCGCCCTGGGTAACCAGCGTGGGCTCATCAGTAGTTTCACTGGTCACCCTCCACTATACATCATTAAACACCATCATACACTTAGATTTCCAACCTTGAACCACTCACAAATAGGCATCGTTCCGCACCGGTACTTACTTATCCAAGTTACCTAATACGAATTCGTCCTGACGTGTTAATATTTCCAGTAGGATTATGCTCCTAAGGCACTTAAAACAAAGAAGAAGTTAAAAAAACCTCCAAATCAGTTACTTCAACCAAAAAGAATCTAAAAAACAAAAGATCAAAAGATCTTGGGTGGAAATAACGAAAATTCAAACTTGGATGAGTATTCCACAAGGAACACACAAAAGATCAAAGCGAAAAGAGAAATGAATAAACGATGTTTCGCCCTGGGTAACCAGCGTGGGCTCATCAGTAGTTTCACTGGTCACCCTCCACTATACATCATTAAACACCATCATACACTTAGATTTCCAACCTTGAACCACTCACAAATAGGCATCGTTCCGCACCGGTACTTACTTATCCAAGTTACCTAATACGAATTCGTCCTGACGTGTTAATATTTCCAGTAGGATTATGCTCCTAAGGCACTTAAAACAAAGAAGAAGTTAAAAAAAAACCTCCAAATCAGTTACTTCAACCGAAAAGAATCTAAAAAACAAAAGATCAAAAGATCTTGGGTGGAAATAACGAAAATTCAAACTTGGATGAGTATTCCACAAGGAACACACAAAAGATCAAAGCGAAAAGAGAAATGAATAAACGATGTTTCGCCCTGGGTAACCAGCGTGGGCTCATCAGTAGTTTCACTGGTCACCCTCCACTATACATCATTAAACACCATCATACACTTAGATTTCCAACCTTGAACCACTCACAAATAGGCATCGTTCCGCACCGGTACTTACTTATCCAAGTTACCTAATACGAATTCGTCCTGACGTGTTAATATTTCCAGTAGGATTATGCTCCTAAGGCACTTAAAACAAAGAAGAAGTTAAAAAAACCTCCAAACCAGTTACTTCAACCGAAAAGAATCTAAAAAACAAAAGATCAAAAGATCTTGGGTGGAAATAACGAAAATTCAAACTTGGATGAGTATTCCACAAGGAACACACAAAAGATCAAAGCGAAAAGAGAAATGAATAAACGATGTTTCGCCCTGGGTAACCAGCGTGGGCTCATCAGTAGTTTCACTGGTCACCCTCCACTATACATCATTAAACACCATCATACACTTAGATTTCCAACCTTGAACCACTCACAAATAGGCATCGTTCCGCACCGGTACTTACTTATCCAAGTTACCTAATACGAATTCGTCCTGACGTGTTAATATTTCCAGTAGGATTATGCTCCTAAGGCACTTAAAACAAAGAAGAAGTTAAAAAAACCTCCAAATCAGTTACTTCAACCGAAAAGAATCTAAAAAACAAAAGATCAAAAGATCTTGGGTGGAAATAACGAAAATTCAAACTTGGATGAGTATTCCACAAGGAACACACAAAAGATCAAAGCGAAAAGAGAAATGAATAAACGATGTTTCGCCCTGGGTAACCAGCGTGGGCTCATCAGTAGTTTCACTGGTCACCCTCCACTATACATCATTAAACACCATCATACACTTAGATTTCCAACCTTGAACCACTCACAAATAGGCATCGTTCCGCACCGGTACTTACTTATCCAAGTTACCTAATACGAATTCGTCCTGACGTGTTTTTTCGTTATTTCCACCCAAGATCTTTTGATCATTTGTTTTTTAGATTCTTTTCGGTTGAAGTAACTGATTTGGAGGTTTTTTTAACTTCTTCTTTGTTTTAAGTGCCTTAGGAGCATAATCCTACTGGAAATATTAACACGTCAGGACGAATTCGTATTAGGTAACTTGGATAAGTAAGTACCGGTGCGGAACGATGCCTATTTGTGAGTGGTTCAAGGTTGGAAATCTAAGTGTATGATGGTGTTTAATGATGTATAGTGGAGGGTGACCAGTGAAACTACTGATGAGCCCACGCTGGTTACCCAGGGCGAAACATCGTTTATTCATTTCTCTTTTCGCTTTGATCTTTTGTGTGTTCCTTGTGGAATACTCATCCAAGTTTGAATTTTCGTTATTTCCACCCAAGATCTTTTGATCTTTTGTTTTTTAGATTCTTTTCGGTTGAAGTAACTGATTTGGAGGTTTTTTTAACTTCTTCTTTGTTTTAAGTGCCTTAGGAGCATAATCCTACTGGAAATATTAACACGTCAGGACGAATTCGTATTAGGTAACTTGGATAAGTAAGTACCGGTGCGGAACGATGCCTATTTGTGAGTGGTTCAAGGTTGGAAATCTAAGTGTATGATGGTGTTTAATGATGTATAGTGGAGGGTGACCAGAGAAACTACTGATGAGCCCACGCTGGTTACCCAGGGCGAAACATCGTTTATTCATTTCTCTTTTCGCTTTGATCTTTTGTGTGTTCCTTGTGGAATACTCATCCAAGTTTGAATTTTCGTTATTTCCACCCAAGATCTTTTGATCTTTTGTTTTTTAGATTCTTTTCGGTTGAAGTAACTGATTTGGAGGTTTTTTTAACTTCTTCTTTGTTTTAAGTGCCTTAGGAGCATAATCCTACTGGAAATATTAACACGTCAGGACGAATTCGTATTAGGTAACTTGGATAAGTAAGTACCGGTGCGGAACGATGCCTATTTGTGAGTGGTTCAAGGTTGGAAATCTAAGTGTATGATGGTGTTTAATGATGTATAGTGGAGGGTGACCAGTGAAACTACTGATGAGCCCACGCTGGTTACCCAGGGCGAAACATCGTTTATTCATTTCTCTTTTCGCTTTGATCTTTTGTGTGTTCCTTGTGGAATACTCATCCAAGTTTGAATTTTCGTTATTTCCACCCAAGATCTTTTGATCTTTTGTTTTTTAGACGTTATTACTTATAGTGGACTGAAAGTATATAACAACCTACCATGTGAAATTAAATCAATTTTAAGATTGACTCTGTACAAAATGTACAAAAAGAAGCTTAAGTCATTTATTAGAGAGAATAATGCTACATTGTACAACATATTTGTTTAATAAAAAAAATATATATACTTTTTCAATATCCAAAAATAATTAAGATAATTTTTTAAAAGTAAATTTTAAACATAGAATTACAGGCGCACTCAGCTGGGAATAAATGCCACAACACAAGCCATAGGCTTAGGTGGGTAAATTCTGAGCAGACTGTCACCTTTCATAACCATTATTTTTAAATAGATATTAATTTTAATTTTAAATGTAATTTTATAATATCATGAAATCCCATGAACTTTGCAATAAAATATTGTTGAAATTTCTAAATAAATACATCTTGTAGGCATATTTTAAAAGAATGGTAAAATTTTGTATTCAATAAAATATTATTTTTTATTGAAATAGTGAGAATATTCGTAGCGGTCGTGTATTTTCGGCTCTGCATTGGTCATGTGTGTCAGTAAAGTGATGTGCGTTGTTAATTTTTTGTGTTCAGCTTGGTATTCAAGCTCGCACAACTTACAGGTCTCAATGTTCTCATGGAGTACGTAATAGTTTTGATATGAAACACTGACGGCGTCTTATTTATGCCTGCCAACGTTGCAATTATAAAAATGTAGGAATATTTTTTTGAACTTTGGTTGTTATTTCCAATCAAGGCGTGGGGGTTTCCTAAATAAAAATATTAACTAAGCTTGTTGTCCAGGCGTTCAGCTATTTGCACTAAGCACGACTTAGTTTGTTGTACAAATTTCTGTATTCCTTCTATGGAACCCACGTATGGCGATGTCGATACAACCCGGATTTGTAGTCCCCATTTTGGTATAAATTTGAGTCGGTGCGCTGTCAATCTGACGTAGATTCCTGACGTCAAGTTGTCTACGCCAACGTCGAAGCGACGTCCAAATGCTAATTGGGGTGTTTCTTAATAATAAAGAGTTTCAGTAAAGAGAAATTCAGCAAGTCAGGAGAGACTTTCGCAAATGTCGCCTTTGTCCAGTGAAAATAAACTTTTCCAAAGCTTGTAGAGCATTCTCATTTTTTTGATGTCTTTTGTAAAAACAAGGACTGGGTTGAAATATAAAAATTAAAAAAATATATTTAATAACATAGAGCTACAAATAATTTCTATTTTACATAAAAATATAATATTTGATACGAACTTAGGTTAAATTAGAGTAGCTCAAAGAGCTAAATTTCACCTTTTAAATTTAATTGTAACGAATCAGTTCTTAATAGAGACTCTATTTAATTAACTTTGAGCACGACTTCTCCGATTTCTTTTACCAAAAATCAGAAGAACATATTAGATCAAATATTAAGTTAAGATTTTAGACATATTTAGATGTGCTTCCTATACTCAAATTTATCTCTAACGCCTCGCGGTTCAGGTGTCTTGCTCAGAATTAAATAAGAGTTTTAAAGGTACGACCATATACTTGTCCATTGAGGAACTAATGACTATATGCAATAATCAAACTGGAATTGCTGGAGAAAACACGACTACTAAGCTTAAAAAATACTTATTAAATTAAAAAATTATGTTGTACTTATTTTTTCTTTAAAAACATTATTTTAATTCAAATGAAATTAATTGAAATTGTTTTTATCGTTCTTTGTTTTTCTGATGTTTCTTTAAGGGTGAATTTGAATAAAAAATGCGGTTCTTCCAATTAGTTAATCTAAAAAACTGTTAATTATATTTGTATCAAATTTTGTACGGTGAAAGCATTATCCCAGAATCTCTCACATAATTTTGCATAATTTTAAGTTTTTGACATCATTTTACGTATCCTAAAAATCAAAATTATGATTGTTTTCCACAAACCAAAACTACACTTTTTTGCACTCGACGCGCGTTTCGCTAACAACGTTAGCATCATCAGGAGACGATAAACAATGAACTAAATTAATCTACGCTCTATCTTATATACAATCCTTTAGTGGGCGGAGATAAGACTAATCAATTGTGATTGGTCACGATTTTTAATCCTATCTCCCCTCAACCAAAGAATAAAGTGTACTAAACGGGATGGGAACGACGAAGGCTTAATAAATAAGCTGATAAATAGACATTCTTTTCAAAAGACCTTTCGGAATTCTACCGTTTTCAGACAAAAAGATACCTGCGACTCAACATTTGTATCAATTCCTTATAATCCTAATTATACGAAAGGATTACACAAAGTATTTAATAACACCGGTCTTAAATTAGTATATCAATCCAGTAACACAATAAGAAGCTTACTAGGAAATCCCAAGGATAAAACTACAGTTCTGGAAAAAAGTGGAATTTACGAAATTAGTTGCATGGATTGTGACAAAAAATATGTTGGCCAAACGAGACGCTCTATTCAAACACGTTTTAAAGAACACTTAGCACACTTAAAATACGGAAGAACAGAAAAGTCAAGTGTGGCCGAGCATGCTTTTGAAAACAATCATAGATTCACATTAGATAACCTAAAACTTCTAAAAAGTGTACCAAACAAAAGACTTTTGAATGCATATGAAAGTATGGAAATCATTAAATCCAGAAAAAGTTTAAATAAAGATAGAGGACCCATCCCGTTTAGTACACTTTATTCTTTGGTTGAGGGGAGATAGGATTAAAAATCGTGACCAATCACAATTTATTAGTCTTATCTCCGCCCACTAAAGGATTGTATATAAGATAGAGCGTAGATTAATTTAGTTCATTGTTTATCGTCTCCTGATGATGCTAACGTTGTTAGCGAAACGCGCGTCGAGTGCAAAAAGTGTAGTTTTGGTTTGTGGAAAACAATCATAATTTTGTTTTAGTGCAACCAAAGGTTCCAAATTCCCAACATAGTATCCTAAAAATGTTTAATTCACGGTAAAAATTATCGATTATTTTTAAAAACTAATTAAAGCTTGTGATGTACGCTACACAAATCACCCAGTCTGTTGGGTAACGGGCCATCCGTCGCTTATATAAACGCGAAAAGAGGGGTTGGAGTAAAAGTATTATTGAGCGCTAAAAGGGAGAAGGAAGAGGTTGCAAAAATGTTATAAAGTTTTGCAGAGGAGGGGGGGGGAGGAGTCAAAAATTTGGAAAAATATTTACACATAATTGATGGTAGTAGAGTAAAATTGTCATTTGAAGTCAATACCCGACCCAGAAGCGGGCAAAGACTTTAACGACTTTCAGTCGCTGTATCACAAAGACTGTTTAATTCATTATAAAAAATATGCATATTTTTATAGGATTTTTCCGAGATCTACAACTTTTTTATTTAAAGTTTTAAAACTGACTTTTTGCAACTTCGGCGCCATCTAACTTTTTGGAAACTAACTACAAAAAGTAAAGCACTTGAACAAAAATGTTGAAAATCTTATGCCCAATATTTTTGTTCTCAGACTTTTTCGCCTCCGACCAAAAGAAATAGAGAAAAGTCGATTACCAATTTTTTTCAAAATGTTGGATGACTTCCGAGGAGTGAGGGACACACAAACTTGGGGATCTTACTTTTGGATCCCCCCCCCAATAACATATAAAAATATTACCTTCCCTGGATTTTTTTCGACGTACCCCCTTTATTTATGACAGTTTACTGTACTAAAATGGACGTGAATAGACACTTAAAGTAAATATTTCAACGCATCGATATCGGTATACGTATCGCGTTCAATATAGAGGCAAATTACACTACATTTTTGATTTGTTTATGCGATGTTTCGAACGATACTAACAGCAATCGATGCGTACGTTGGGATGGACGTAACGATACGTTCATCACTCCGTACGCATCGATTGCTGTCAGCTTTTGTGTCATCGCACCCGTCAAAAAAACGGGCATCGTTCGAAACATGGCATGAGCAAGTCAAAAATGTTGTGTATTTTGACTTTATTTCGAACGCGATACGTATACCGATACCGATGCGTTGAAATGTTTACTTTAAGTGTCTAATAAATTAAGCAGCAAAACCACGATTGCTGTTTGCTATGCGCACTCAAAAAAATCGTTCTAATTCTAAACACCAGACCGATCAGTAAACCAAAAAAATTAATTTGTACAAAAAATCAAGAAATACTTGCAGGAATCTCTGACACAGTTTCTTTTAACGCCTGCTTACACTTTTATTTTGTCACGAAAGAATTATAAAAATAACAAACCGTAAATAAATCGAACAGTTTATTTTTAGAAATATTATGTCCGTAATGGAATCAGAGAGAACACTAAATACATAAAAAAAAATAATTAGCTACTTAATTTTTTTACTATGAATGACTATAACTTTGGTCAGTGAAGGGTCTAGAACTGGCACATTGCAAAGACTTGCCTTAAAGATGCATTTGGTATTATTCTTGAGTGATTTTAGTATTAATAACAACCGACGGAGTGCTTTAAAGAAATATATTTTTTTAGATATTTATTTCTTCTTGCTATTTTGTGCTAATTTTGAAGGGGGGAGACATTTTTCGCCAACTTTGTCAGTAAAGTGGCCCTCGCAGAAATATTTCGCTCTAGATTACTCGGTAAAGTGTCCTTTTTAATAACATTTTATTGTTAATAAAATAAAAAGGTGGCCATTTATTTTTTGTGAGTTATAATTCTTTAACATATATTTCACCTGAAATTTACTAAACAAGTACCACATTAGGTAATCAATTAAATAAAATAAAATTACGTAAGCTGGCGGATGTATTATCAAATCGTCATAGGTAAACTACTATACCATTGAAGTACAATTAGCGACGTCGAGCCGACCCGAATTTATATTCCACATTTAGGTCGGATTGGGGTCGTATGGACTGAGATTTGTAGTCCGCATGCCAACCTCGGGGTTTTTAAGCCAACGAGTAGCGGACGTAGTTTGACATCCAAATGCTACTTGGGTTTCAAAAGGAAGGATTTTAAGTTCAAATTACCAAAAAGTCCAAAGCTTTCTATACAAACCTAAAAAGAAATCTTAAAATCCTGAAAAAATATCTAAAATAAAAACAACGACGCCCAATTTTTTTTTAAATTCACCCAGATCAACCACTTTGGAACGGTGTACATAACATCCGATTAAGAAAATTACCAAAAACGCATAAGCACGTTCACCTACGACCAACAAATAATACTAATTAATGGCTCATTTACGGTCCTAGGATAATACTAAAGTTTAGACGTAAACCACAAGATGGCGTGACAAGCGATAAAACTTTATTTTATAAGAACACTAATTGGCGCAAAAATGTAAATTATTTTTCTATATTTTTAAGACAATAAATATTTATCAACGAGGTATTACGCATTAAAAAAAAACCTTGTTTTTAAAAAGACATATGAAAAGTCCCTCAGTAACCGTATTTTGACGTTTTAGATAGACCGTCATTGAAACTTCAGGTTATAGAGGTTTTTGATTTTTGATATTTACACTAAGTCGCATGTTATGGTCATTACACGCTCAGATAAATTAGGACACTCGCCTGCGGCTCGCGTCATAATATGCTTGTTATGTAAACTACTATTATGTCTTAGGAATTACCTTGATGTCTCTTTAACCCAGCCCTTCTTTAGACCAATAAATATTCACAAAGAAACTTCTCGAACTATCAGCAAAAACAATTTGCAAAGGAAGCGTTGCATTAAAACGACAGGCAATTATTAAATAAATTTGTTTTGCAAATTGTAAAGGTAACGCACAACTACGAAAGGGGCATGAATTTAGAACAAAGGAAATAATTAGCCAGGTATTCCGTTAGGATCGGTTGTAATCATATAACTATGAGATACTATAATGACCCAAGTGTCGCAAAATGTGTAACAATAGTAGAAATAGAGCTTTTGAACGCAGTCAATTGTTTCGCGGTAAACATAACCCAACTTTTTTATTCACTTTTGTTGTTTTTTTCTCTTTTAGTTTAGTGATAGAGCTGGGAGACGGACATCCCCACAAAAATTTTTGGTGGAGTGATAGAAGAAATCGAGCCTCTGCAAACTTCCCAATAAACATTTGGACGTGACAGCGACGTCGCCTCAGGCGACCCGTCGTCGACTGCCGACGTCGTATGTCGTACCTGACGACCCAAATTTCTACCTAAATGAAGCATACGAATTTGGGTCGTAATGACCTTGGCTTCCGACCAACCATAATGCAAGAGAGTTTATTAAAATTGACATTAAAATTTTTTGTTGACAAAGTAACATTGATAATAATTGACTTTTAAGGAATGTTCCACATCTAAATTTCCATGCGACGGGAATTTTACTGATAAATATAGTAAGGTTAGGTGGAAAAAAATGCGTGAGCTTCAAAAAAAAGAAGTTTTAAAACTATGTTTTTCAAGTCATATTTTAATACATATCATAAAAACTAGCATTAAAATTACAAAAATTAATTTCCAAATTCATAATCTAAAAGTGAGGTTAGGTTCCGAACAGACAACTGAACAAAGAAAGACATGAACGGTGTTCAGACGTCGGAATTTTTGACATATAATTACTTTCTACTCAAAAACGTCGCTAACAACAACACTGAAACACCGAAAATTTTACTAGAAATCACTTCCAAGTTGGTGACCGTTGGATGACGTCTCCGGTGAAGATTAACCAAGAAAAAAACGGTAAAAAAGGCACCCCACTACTACTATAAACACGGTTAACAAAAAATAAAATCGGAATATACAAAATTTTTGTAAAACAAAACAAACTTTTATAAGCTAAAAATCTTCCACTACAGAATCACATCAAGTTTGTTTGGTTGTCTTTTTAACGGTAAAGGTAGTCACTATTCGATGCTAACAAGCTTGACAGAGCGCTACTGCGCCTGTCCCGAATAAAGGTAAGGGTAACAAACTGACAAAATACCTGACCAAAATCTCCCTATTATTGCTGCGGCTTTCTTTTCGGAAAATGCAATATTATATCATAAGTTATATGAAAGTAATATAATTCTTAAACGCCCTACACACACGCCGTTTAGCTTCAAGGTTGGCCAACGCAGCTCAGGTTAAAGTCAGATTCAGAGTTCTGTAAGGTAAGCCGTGATCTCAGGTATGCGCTAAGACGCAAGGAAAATAAACAATAGCAAACGCATGCTTCTCTTACCGCTTGCGGCTTACGGAATAATATGAACAGCAGCATGCGTTTGCTACAGTCTATTTTCCTTACGTGTTACCGCATACCTCATACCGCTTACCTTACGAAACTCTAAATCCGCCTTTATCCTCGAGCAGGTTTGAAATGACCACACACATTCAGATGTTTTAGTTCCATTAATGTGATCTTGTTTTGGACGTATAGTAGGGTGACAAGACTTGAAAATTATTTCATTTAAAATCTTCCCACCCTGTAAAACGGAAAGAAACATCGCTCTAAATAAATAAAGGAAGTGTGCCTTGAAATTGCGCCAAACTCGTTGACGTCTCGTGCCAAAACAGCTTTAGCGCTCTTGTCAAAGTGATAACTGTCTACACAAAAACAAGCAAGATGGTTTGTTTAATAAGTATTAATTTTTAACGTTGAATTGAATTTCATGAAGCGAACGTGTGGTGTGTGTTTTAATAATAGACACTTAAAGTAAATATTTCAACGCATCGGTATCGGTATACGTAACGCGTTCGAAACAAAGTCAAATACACTACATTTTTTACTTGTTCATGCCATGTTTCTAACGATGCCTGCTTCTTTGACGGGTGTGATGACACAATGGATGTACGTATCGTTACAGACCCACGAACATACGCAACGATTCCAATCAGCAGTTCTGTCATCACAACCTTCAAGAAAGCCGGCATCGTTCGAAACATTGCATAAAAAAGTCACAAATGTAGTGTATTTTGACTTTGTTTCGAACGCGTTACGCATACCGGTACCGATTCGTTGAAATATTTACTTTAAGTGTCTAATAAAGGATTTTGATTCGTTGAAATATTTACTTTAAGTGTCTAATAAAGGATTTTTCAATGCTTAAACGTATAAAAAATTTCGTGATAAATTGTACAGTTCAGGAGAGACTTTCGCAAACATCGTTTTTGTCCTTTAAAAATAAACTTATTCAAAGGTTGTCAGAGAAGTTTTTATGATGACGTCATTGACGAATTTGCAAAAGGTGATCTTTTGGTCTGTCGAACTGCCTGTTATACACGATAACTCAAGAACGCTTTAATCAATTTTAACAAAATGTAATACGGTTAGTCCATCATACCAATATGGTAATGGGGACTATTAAAATCGTGAAACTTTGACTTTTCTTAATTTTATCAAAAATGAGTTACTAAAGTTCCAAAAACCCTTAAAAAGGGGGATAAAATATTTAAAAAAATTGTAAGTTTGGAAAAAAAGCAACTAGCGATATACGGCTTTCAGATTAAGGTTTCCATGAATATGGACTACAAATGCTGTTATAAAGTCCAAATTCGTGGGAGCTTTAGTTTCCGAGTTATTTAAAAAGATATATTATATTATAAGGAAAGCAGCTATTGTTATACATTTTTCGAGATATTTTCATTTCCTTTCAATATAAGAAAATTGATTTTATGGTGGATTATCCGTGCATTCCAGCACCAATTTTTTTATTATAGAAATATATTTTATACTTTTTGGTGTAGCTTTTTTAAGTTGGTTAGAAAGATTTAAGACGTGGGTACGTGGTCTCGCAATTAACACAAATTCATCGGCAGCGTTTAATTAAGGTTTTGTAACTTATTTTCTTTCTCTAATTAATGTTCCAAATTAGTTCGAAATCCCTAAAGAGCCATCTAGTAAACTTTTTAAATTGGTAGGCGAGCTTTAGTACTAGTTTTACAAATAAAGTCTGGTAGCCCTATTTTGCGTTCAAAAGACGATCACTAAAACAACTGCTATTCTTTGCAGGTGAGCCAACAAAGTTTTGCAATTTTTTATCAGGTTTTATATGTTTTCTATACGCTATGTGAAACAAACTTGTAAAAACCTACACAAATCTCGTCAAGTATAGATTTTTTCTATGAGATTTTACGAGGAAGGCAGACTGGCTCATCAAATCTTGTAGAACCCTATGAAACAATATAAAAAATGAAAGGAAGATGGCTGTGGCACCGTGAATCTAACGAAAAAGCAAGAGTTTTTTGTACTTCGGTGCAAAATGAACTTCTTGGATTTCGATTGCTCACACAGGCATTGTAATATGTCTCTCGCAGGATCGATGCTACGCTTTGCACCTACTGCTTATGCAGTGGGTCTCATTCTTGGTTGTCGGAGATTCACACAGAGGGAACCATGGTCGGTACTCGACAGAAATTCTCTCCGCTTTAGCCGTGATCTTTGGCACATAAGCTTGACCGAGGTTTTCTGTTGTTGTTGTACACCTAGCTGACGAGTCCCTAATGAGGACGAAACAGCGTCGTCCTAGGTTCCACCCTCTGTGTGAGCAATCGAAATCCAAGAAGTTTATTTTGCACCGAAGTACAAAAAACTCTTGCTTTTTCAATATAAAAAATGACCAAGCAACAAAATCAGTCGCGACGTGGTGACCGTCTGCACGCCCTATCCTAATAGAGTTATGGCGTCGTACCACGGCGGCGCAACGGTTTTACTACTACTATACCTCGAGGTATTCACCGTTTTAGGGAATGCATTGGGACGGTTATACAAATACATCGCGCCGGTAATGATTACACTTGATTTAGGAGTTATATCGTCGCGGTTAGTAAACAGGCACGATATCCCGACGTCCTGTTTACTACATAAGGTAGTATTTCTGATTTTGTAGGGTTTTTATAGGTTTTCTCTTTCTCACATTACTACTTGATTTTTTAATAAAGTAAACGCGCGCCCCCCCAGTTTTGACTTAGTTTTAACTAAAAATTTTGTTTCCCATTCGACTACCGTCACTTTTTCTGGTTCCGTAGGCACTATTAACCTAATCGGATGAGTCATCAGCTACTTTTGAACCCCAGACTAGGTCCTTTTCTCCTCTAGGGGCTCTATTCTGGGCGTAATAGAACGATCATACTCTGAGAAGTCCGGAAGACGCGGACATAAATGGAAAAATTAAAACATTCGAAATGTATCTAAATTTGCCCCTATATGGTTGTCAAGATACTAGGCGAATAGTTGGCCAAATAATAAACTAGGCTTTTTACTAGTTTGATATTACGTATCAGTATTCAACATCAAATTTCAAATAGAAGACCCAGAGTATGACAGTATTCAACTGTTAATATCTCGAAAACAGTTGCAGATCAACATAGGGTACGTTATATAAAAATGTTTAGAATTTCAAGACAGAATGCAAAAATGCACTAATATACTGGGTGTTTCATTTGAAAGTTTCGGTTAGCATTCTTTTTAATATACCTTATATACATAAAAATATTCTAGTATACTGTAACATTTATATAGTGTCAATTACTTTAAAGTAAATTTGATTGTTATAAACTAACATTTTTAATAGAATCGTAGATTTCTCCAGGGTGAAGCAGTTGAATCATAGTAGGTAGAAGGAAAGAAAGTCCTGTATGCTTCACAAATATTTTAATTCAATAAACACGACGCGTTTCGATTTTTTCTTTAAAAAATCATTTTCAAGTGTGCATTCTGTAATACAATAAAAACTAGTGTTTCAAAATTAAATTTAAATAAAAAAATAAAAAGAGTACTTACAGAACGTCAAAAATCCATCATTAAGGGTAAAATATAGGACACAAACTACACATAATTAAATAAATAAATAAAATATGTCGGACAGTTAAAAACACCTTAGTCAAACATACATTAACAACAAATTTAAAAAAAGACAAAGGAAACGAGAATAATAAATAAAATTCGAAACGGAACAACGAGCGGCATCTAACAATCTAAAAACTAATTAAAAAAATATAAATTAAACTGTCGAGACGGAACAAAGATAAAAAACAAGAAAACTATTTGAAATTATTAATAACTTTGGCTATCTCTTTATAGGGTGCGTAAAATTTTTAGTTTAATTTTGTGAAGTGAGCTTAAAATAAAAATATCATGTGACTTTAACTGTAACCAAAATTATTACGTGACTGGACACTTTTAAATAGTCACGTGACCCTATACTCAAACTGTATTTGGCTAAACATTTTTGGCTAAATAAAACCCATTCAAGCTCCAATCATCTTTCAATCTACATGTCCTTCGTAGATCCCCCTTTACACCACCACCAGAAATTTAGCTAATTAATAAATATATATATTTTACCTCTTAAAAACGTCTTAAGATAAATGTAAAAATTCACACAATCATCCTGTGTATCAGCTAAATAAGAATAAATTTATCTTTTTATTAAAACTAAATATTTTGTACGATTAAATTAGAATGTGAAAGTTTTTTTTTAATATCCGCGATTTTACAAAAATCGACCACTGTGCGAGTCCTACTCTAAAAGACGATGAAGTTTGCCGTAGCATGCGCATTAGCGAGTTCAGTCACGTGATGGTTTCATTCAATAGCGTACTCTGAAATAATACAAGTAACCTTTTTCACACGAGCTTTCCTACAACTCCCAACTACTGGGTCTAGTCAAGAGAACGGCTTCGCTCAAAAATTGTTGTTCGAGGCAGCTCTGCGCATGCCCTTAATAGTTTGGTGATTATTCGATCGCGTCGTCATTGTTTTTAAGTACGTTTATTGGTTGAAACTACTTTTCTTCTCTCAGGCGAACGATCACTTCCTATGACTTCCACGGTATGGAATCGAATTAGCCTGCCTTCTAACTAACACGGTCTACTCCGCTTCATACTGCGTTTTAACTTAATCTTACAAAATTATGTAATTTTATAATAAACAGTCCAAGTAGACTCCCTGCAAGACCCGGGGCTTGAACCTGGCATCTCTCACTTGAAAGTCGCGGACTGAACCCCGACAACAAGCAGGCCGGTCTAAAATTTTAAAACTTGAAATTGGGGTTTCACAGCTCTCCAAATTTAAATTAAATGTCCTAAAAGAACTCACCCTTTTCAAACCTACATACGCCCTAAGAAACTCCTTAGAATTAGTAAAAACCCTGTAATTACTCAAACTAGAAGAAAATAACTTAATGATTTCCTTTGATATAACAAATCTCGACACTTCAGTAACAAAAATCGAAACCTTACAAATAGTAAGAGAAATCCTCACAAATAAAAATGTTACTAAACCACTGCTTGGCGCAAGAACAAATATTATAAGCAAGGCCATCCTTGCAATGGGCCTATGCCTATCAGGTTGGTTCTCTGACATCTTCCTTAACAATCTCGAAACTGGACACATCATTCCCCAAAACACTGAAATAAAGCTATGGAAAAGATGATTGCTTTGTAATTATCCAAGGAAACGAACAAACTGCTAACCAAGTTCTGCAAAAAATAAATCAAATACACAATAACATCACTTTCACACTAGAAATTGAAAACCCAAAGTTCCTTAAATTTCTTGACTTAACAAAACAATAACCAATATCAACAATAATTTTCAATTCAAAATATATAGAAAACCCACAAAAACCGATCACATTATCCGAAAAAACTCTTACCACCCTGAATACCACAAAACTTCAGCCCTGAACAGCTATGTAAACAAATTACTAACTATTCCAATGTCACAAGATTTTCAAAATGAATTAATCATCAAACAAATTACCATTAACAACGGCTTCACCCCAGAACTAATAGACAAATTGATAAAAAAAAACAAAAAAACAGAAATCTCAACCTCTCCAATGAAAACTGAACTGACAAAAAATTCTGTAGCTTATCATATCTCAATCAGTAACAAAAACAACCTTGGCAAATCCTTAATTAATAATAAAGACCCTCCCAACAAATTGAAAAAAAGTGGTGCATACCAACTAAAACGCGGTGAATGTGAAACAACATATATAGTTAGAACCAGCAGAAACCTAGAAACCAGAATTAATAAACATCTTAAAAAACCTGACAAATCCCCATTTGGCAAACATATATCTTTCACTAAACATAGCTTCAGCCCCAACCCAAATTCACAAATTATTCATCATATAACAGCCTCTAACTATACCAAACTTGATTTTACAGAAGATTATGAAATCAACCAAATTTTACATAATATCAAAAGATGCTTAAACAAACAAGTCAATTTAAGACGCAATTTTATACCCCTCCATAGGCGCCTTTTCGAAAATTCCCTCTCCCATCAAAATACCCAAAATCCAGTGCGCCCCAAACTATCCTCCATCTAATAACCACTCTTCCCACCCCAGCCCTCCCTCCAATTCCTCCTCCTCTAATTCCCTTCCTAGAAATCGACAAAACGAACGCACCAGCCCACACCAGAAAACCAAATCAAACGCCACTCAAGAACCGGAAGTACACAGCGCCCTCTTGAAATAGAAACTCCCCTCCTGAAAGCATTGTCACAAAATTTAAACTCCAACGCACGCAAATCTCAAGAAATGGATAATTAAAAAGAACTGATCCGGGCATTTTTCTTTTTATATGTACTTAATGTTTGTCTGCAAAGAAAATTACTTAGTCCCTCGTCTTTTACACCACTTGTTTTAATGTTTCATTGTAAAAAATCAAGTGCCAACAACACCTGGCTTGACAACTTTAAAGAAGTTACAATTGTAAGTAAACATCATCATAATATTCTATTTTTCTGTACTCTTACGATAAATGTTTTTAGCACTGATGATGGCTCATCATTGAGCCGAAACCGGTCTGATAGAAAATAAACAATTTTGCACAAAATACAGAACTTGCTTCATTTTGTAATTCACGTGCGCGCAACCACTCCCCTTCTTCAATTATTTTCTTTGTTTTTCAAAGTTATTACTGCTACACATTTTGCGTCATTTGGGCCATTATAGTATCTCATAGTAGTATGCTTTTAGGTAAGACCCTCTCTGTTTAATTGCCAACACCGTTTGTTTACCAAACAAAATGTTCTACATTTTGACATTTTACATGCCCAAAAATTGCGGCGTCGTCAAAAATACGACGACTCGACCTCATCAAATGGCACCGTGTAAACACCAAAAAAACCCGAATCCATTTTTGTTGCAGTTCTATAACACTGTTGGTTTTATTTACCGAATAATAAATTCCTACATTTTCACGGGAAACTTAAAATGTTTCCAATACGATGCACTGTCGAACCTTCCGTGAAAACGCGGCGAATCGATTTTTTTTTCGTTGGCTCTGTCCACTTTTTTTTTGGGTTCGTATCTGGATCCAACTGCATGAAAACGGGTGCCTATCGTATCGAACTGACTGATGACACCAATAATAAGCTGTTAAGCACTTTCAATTTTCCTGCAAAATGTAAGTATAGATAGTGAGTAATTATTTGGTCAACTGTAGCACAAACGAGTAGTTCAAAGCCCCCCCAAAAAAAATTTGGCTTGTCTGCCCTCTCGTACAAGAGGATGTGGTAGAACCTCACTTCTTCTACACTGAACCAAAAAAGGCACCGTTTCCTTTAAAAAAATACATTGAGCCAATGTATTTTGTATATGATTTTTGCTCCGATGTAAAGTTTTATTAATAATATCATAATCAAGTTTACATAAATTACACACATTCTGGGACTGCCGCCGCTTCCGATCTGGATCAGAAAAGATCAGATGGCGACCCACCTCCGGCTGAGAGATACAGGTCAATGGAGAGGAAGAGGGGAAGCTGCGGGGCATCTTAGAATTGCCCAAATCGCCGAGAGAGAAATCCCTATGGCAGCGATTAAAACACAAAGACCAAAAAACCCCTGGAGATTCAACAAGAGGTACAAAGTAGTCATCCCAGACAGGGAACTATTGCAGAGTGAAAACCTCCGCGAACAGTTCGAGGAGAACGCCGTGATCTGCTACATCGACGGGTCGAAACTGTCAGAGAGGCAAACCACAGGATCGGGGGTTTATGTGGAAGACCAGGAAGTTCGAAAGAACTACCCGCTCAGAGAGCAAGCCACGGTCTTCCAGGCAGAGGTGTATGCCATAATAATGGCTGCAACCATGGAAGAAATAAAGAACGGTAGGGAGGAGCATGTTTATATATGCTCCGACAGCCAATCAGCCCTAAAGGCACTAAGGGCGCCCAAGATCCACAACACTATGGTGGAGGAATTTGCGGATGCACTAGAATCCTTGGGAGAGGGCAAACAAGTGACACTTATGTGAGTACCGGGACATATGGGGGTGCCGGGTAACGAGATGGCCGACGAGCTCGCCAGGATCGGGGCAAGAACCCAGTATGTAGGGCCGGAACCACTCCTAGGAACAACCAAGAGGCAATTGCAAAGTCGACTCAATAAATGGGCCAACGATGCCATGACGACCGCTTGGAGAGGAGGAACAGGATGCAGACAGACCAAGGACTTCGTGAAGGGCCCGGATGTAGCCAGACAAAAATGGCTTCTGGGGAGATCGCGAAGGAACGCTGGTCTGCTGACAGGTATCATAACAGGTCCCAACCGACTAAGGAAGCACATGCGGGCGGGCAGAAGAGACATCTCGACACGTTGTAGCGAACTGCGAGGCATACCAGAGGACGAGATATCAGGTATTCGGTTTCCCGACCCTGGATGAGGAGGACCTGCACATGCTCAAATGGGACAAAATACTGGACTTTGCAAAAAGAACAGTGAAACCAAATGAGCAGACTGCCAGACTAGTGGTGCAGGCGGTGGATTAGGGGCAGGCTCGGGGTAGGGCAGAAAGGGCCCAGGGAGGCCTACTTGCCAGGCTTCGCGCCGCCCCTTCTCTACTACTGCTACTACTTACATAGATTTTATAGCCAAAACGAGTTATTGATTTTACTGTTGCAAGACAATTTCAAGAAAATGTTGTTACAATATAAGGAGTTTTTAAGAATGATTTTTGTGAAGGGTGTTATGAAATCAAGGATTAAAAGACATGTTTTCATAGCTTTTAGTTACACCTAAGAATGAATTTAGTAAAAGACTGTTACGTACATAAATTTCATAACCATGTTTATGTATTTTCTATGTCCGGTTCATAATTTTCATAAACTTGTACACACATTCCATAACAACTTTTGAACGACAGTCAATGATCGCCATCTATTAAATTTATTTAAGGCATTAATAAAATCGTTAACATTGTTTATTTATTTAATTTCCTCTTTTATTATCTCCATATCCTGTACATACTAATAATAACAACTCTCTATAAAATGTCAAGAAACATTTTTCATTGATTTCGTAACATCCGGTTATTAATTTCATTACTGTATATGATAATTTTTATAACTTTTCCCCGATTTTTGGAACAGTTACGTGTTATTGCTGTACAATTATCAATAAAAAATTAATAAACGCCTGTTATTAATACTATGTACGATATTTTTTTCAGTTTAACTCGTGTTCGATGGGAAACAAAATGCTAATTGAATCAAGAAGTATTTTTAAAGATAACCAAAAAACTTAAAAATTCAGTAATTGATCTATTTGCCAGAGACTTAGTTCTTAGTGCAAGTGCTTTTATACTTGGAAAAGGGATCCAGATGCAGATTGATCCCTCACCTCCTGTAGCAATGGCTTAAGGTAGATTCTAACATTATTTAGCGTAGTTTAATTTCGCTTAATTTAATTTAGCGTAAGAGTTGCTCTTATGAGATTTAATGATCGCGTTCATACAGGCGTAATTTAGCGTAATTTAGCGCAATTTAATTTAACAGATGACCAACTTTTATCTGTTCTCAAATGTCCTTAAGTGAAATCAAAATTGCGCATGCCCAAACAAAGATGGATGCCAATTTTTTAGAACTTGTAAACAAATACAAGAACAGGAAGAACTTGATTGGTCAGCTAACAAAATTTTTGAGAAAAAATAGCAAAAATTGGCAGCTAATTAAGGAAGCTGTATGAACACCCTAAGTTTTCCTTAAGTTGGGTTAAAATACGTTACGCTAAATTAAATTATGTTAGAGGCTGTCAGAATCCACATTTACACTGTAGTAGAATCTTAACATACAAGCGTACAGGATTGGACTTGAATATTTCACACTCAAATCATATGAGGTTGCATAAAAAAGTAGTGGACTTTTTGTTTGAAGCATAACAAAAATGTTTTTAAAACAGATGACCTGATTATCGATTTTTGATAATAAAGGGGCATCTTATGGTTCCATAAATAGTTAAGACCTCAAAAAGCGAAAATGACACTGTGGGAAGCAGGCGAGGTTATATATCCTTTTTAGTAATCCATTAAGAATGTGAATCTTTGTCAATAGAAATGTTAAGTTATTTTATTGCTCGCATTGGTTTTGGCACATAGAGTACATACTTTTCCTACGATTGTGCTATCTAAAAGTTTGAAAATAAAGATAAAATAAAAAAAAAGAATAAATATATTCTATAAAAATGTAGTTCATTTTATAAAAAAAGAAAGGTTGCCATCTGCCTATCGGTTCGGTCGGTTTCGGCGCACAACACTTGACACTCAACCTCTACTATTGAAAAGAGACAAGGAACAGTTAATCTGGATTATTACATCCAAAAAGCAGCAATAACTTGATCCAAAGAATCTATCCGCACTTTCGCTAGATTCTATAGGTACTAGACCAATTCTTAATAAAATTTTGATTGTTATGGATGTTTTATCTTCTTTAGTCTACATGTTTTAATTTTAAGTTTTATTAATGAGTTTTATAAGTGGATTAGAATAAAAGTCATTGGGTTTATGATTTTGCTTCTTCCAATTTAATTTGGTGTTCCAGCCCTTTTCGTATCGCTTTTGCGACACAGCTCTAAAATAAGTAAGGTTAATCCCACATCCTCTTGTACGTGACGGCAGCCAAGCCAATTTTTTTGGGGGGCTTTGAACTACTAGTGATCACGTGAAGTGAAATACTACAGTTGACCAAACAATTACTCCCTATCGAGGGAGACCAGTATAATTAAGATCGAACTTCACTTCAAGCAGTTCGTTTGATCTTTCAATTATACTATTGTGCTGTAAATTTATTGGTTTTAAAAAAAAGAAAATTAAATCGTATTGAAAACGTATTCAATTCTATGTGAAAACGTAGTAAATGCTACATAAACCATTGTGCACTATTATTTGACCTTAAAATTTATCCAGTGTAGTTTTCGGTGTACAATTTACTCTCAAATCTGACATTTTCTATTTTAAAAAATTTTCTATCAGTTGCTACGTTTTCATAGAAATTGAATTCGTTTTGAAAAAAATTTCAATCTAGATCCGTGAGTGGGTCGATGAATAGAGAAAAGTTGAGTGGATGTAACTATAGGTCAAATAAAAAAATTAGATACTATCAAAACATAACCCTAATTTAATTACTTTAAAAAAAATGTTTTGCTTCAGTTTTTTACTTTATACTTAAGTCGGTATCATGAAAAATAACCAACGAAACATTTGGCTAGAAAGTGAGGGAAGAGTCATGCTTGAGGTCTAATATTTTTAACATACATTCACCGCAATTGCCAATGATGACATACCTAAAACAGTCAGCAAATATTAAAATTTTAAAACTGTTTTCAAATCTTAGTAAATGTTTGAAATCTGGGATATTAAAGATTTTAACCGCCTTCCTGCAAGTAGAAGCAAACTTAGTTTGTTACTTTTCGAACATTTTCTTTTAACCAATTTTTAATTAATCGTTTGAAGTAATTGTTCTCGTTCGTAATATCCGCTGACATAACAAATACGGTGACATATATAGTGCCTTTAATTTTTAGGATAATATACTGAGAATTAGCAATAAAACCTGATACCTAAAAGCTCAAAATTTTGTCCTAGTAAAACTACGAAAACATAAGAACTTCAAAGGAGACAAGTAAATTTGTTCCTCCAAGGGAAAAAAAATGTATAAAAATATATCAATAATATTTACCAAACATATAACTTTAAAAGAAAACTTAAAAAGACAAATAATATGATAAGAATTAGCTGCGCCCATATCCCACGCAACAAAATCAGTCACGACGTGGTTGCCGTCATATCACGGCAACGGTTTTACTACTACTATACCTCGCGTTTTTGGGAATTTATTAGGACTTCGGATCACGGATCTGTGCATGTCAGGACGGTTATACAACTACATCGCGACGGTAATTATTACTCTTGATATATAGGAGTTATGTCGTCCCGGGTAGTAAATGGGCACGTTATCCCGACGTCCTATTTCCCACATAAAAAAATATCTCTGACTTTATAGGGTTTTGATAGGGTGTCTCTTTCTCACATTATGATTTAAAAATACGTTTAGCTTTTTCTAAACTGTAACAGGACACACACCATAAAATATGTGAAGACATGACAAAAAACAAAAATAGTATCTATATCTATATAACTTATACTTAATAACTAATAACCATTTTATTAACCACTTTTCTGAAGTCACAATATCTTAAATCTATAAACGCAGCACTTGACTGATTAAAAATGCTGATTTTTTGAAAAAAAAAACGCGAGCCCCCCAGTTTTGACCTAATTTTATCTAAAATGTTATATATAACCTTATGTACCTTAGGAACTGGAATAAATCTAGCTCATTTTTGGTTGACGTCACATCTTGGATCACGTGCCGCCTGGTGGCCCAGCATATTTCCAATTGTATAAGAAATCCATGAAAATAAAATTTTAATTTAATTTTCTAGAGAACTGTGGAGGTTTTGTGCGGCGGTAGGGGTTCTAGATAAAGAAACAGATAAAGTAAAGAAAAATAGCTAGATCTAAACCTAAAAATTACACATTTTTGTGCAGTCTTTGGGTCTTCCAAGAGCGGAAGTAGAGGCAAAAAAATAAGAAACAAAATTATAAAAGTTTTTTAAATTGCCGAAGTAAATGCAAGAGAAAAATGAATATAACTATGATATACTATAATGGACAAAGGATCGCACAATGTATCAGAATGATAACTTTGAAAAACAATTTGCATTTTTTCCAGGCTAACTTGATTTGAACAATTATTATCGGTAAGGCAGACTTTAGCTATAGCCTAGATTTTCTTTATTTTTTCCAATTTAGAAATCTCCTTATGCTGGGTTTACATAGCAAATAAAATAAAACAAGAAAAAAGAATTAGCTCTGCGATTGGTCAAACATGATCATTTGATCGCAAATATGGTTTTTTATTGGGTTTCCTTATTCTTATATAAACCCAGCATTAGTCCCTGTCTTTCAAATAGTTTTAACGCGACTTCCTATCAAGTCGGCAATCGTTATTAAAAAAAAAACATCCAAAAATTTAAAAACAAAACAATAACAACAAAAAGCAGCTGACTAAATGACGTTAGTGACTTTCATCGGGAAAGTTCACCGTCGCCCAGAGCCGGTGAGCATCGATGCCATCAATTGGTGAAATGAATGTCACCAAGTATCGTAGATGAATTTACAAACTCGATTGTTTTTATCGGTAAATTTAAAAACTCGCCTTCTAATTAAAATACTGTCATCAGTGTCAGTTTCGAGATAAATCAGCGTCATCGGCCAATGGGATCTGCCGTATACTTATAAACTTAATATATACCCCCAGGAACCTATACTGGTTATACAAGGCCATCATAAGACCGAGAATCCAATATGGGTCAGTGGTCTGGTGGCCTGTAGTAGAAAAAATGACCAGAAAGCTCATTAGCCTGCAGGGGCACTTCTGCAGGGGAATAACAGGCGCAATGAGGACTACCTCCATTAGAGCCCTAGGAACGATCTCCCCTCGCTCAAGGTCTCCCCTCGCTTTCAACTTGGATCAAGAATAAAGCGATGGCGATGCACCTACGACTGAGGGACAAGGGCCTATGGAAGGGCAGAGGGGAAAAAGTGGGTCATCTGGCAATCGAAGAACTGGTAACAAAAGAGTTGCATCTTCTAAAGATGCCAGTAGGGACTCCTTCGAAACCATGGAGGTTTGACAAAAAGTACAAAGTCACAATACCTGAACGGGATTGGTGGCTTCAGAGAGAAAAATTCCGAAATGAATTAAGCAGATACGCGACGGTCTAATACACTGACGGATCAAAACTGTCAGCCAGGCAGACAACAGGCGCAGGAGTGTATGTGGAAGATCTAGAAGTTCAAGAAAGCTACCCGCTGGGTGAGCATGCTACGGTCTTTCAGGAGGAACATTTGCATATTTTCCGACAGCCAGGCTGTCCTCAAGGCTCCTAGTTCACCAAAAATTGTCAGTAGCCTAGTGGAGGAGTGCGTTAACGCGCTACAGACATTGGCTGAAGACAAGAGGGTAACACTGATGTGGGTCCCGGGCCACGAGGGAATACCATGGAATGAGAAGACGGACGAACTTGCCAGAGCTGGTGCCGAAACCCAATACATTGGACCGGGACCGCTCTTGGGAATCACAAGAAAACAGGTGCAGAGCGAACTCAATAAATGGGCGAGCGTCGTCCTGGAGGGAAGAGCGAGAGTGCAGACAGTCCAAACTGTTCGTGAGTGGACCAGATGCAGCCAGAACTAAATGCCTCCTGGGAAAAACTCGCAAAGACATTGGATTGTTAGTAGGAATGCTGACAGAGCATAATCGGCTGCACAAGCACTTGACATGTATGAGAGCGTTGGACGACTCCACTTGCCCAGCATGTGGGTGGGCAGAGGAATCAGCGGTGCACCTGATAGCAGAGTGTGACGGGTGGCTTGCCCCCACAATAGAAGAGGAGGAGCTACACTCTCTAAGATGGGCTGACGTGCTGACTTTCGTAAGGAAGGCAGGAAGGCCCGGAGAGAGAGAGGCAGGATATGTAAAGGGAGTGGGAGGATAAGGGTGAGAGACGGGGTATGGCAGAAAGGGCCCATGAAGAGGCCTAATTGCCAGGCCTGCGGACCGTCCCTTACTACTACTACTACTACTAATATACACGCCCTGGAAGTGGCAATTTTGTTAGCAACATATCATGGTTAAGTAGGCCATGACAATAAAGGTATACGGCTGTTTTGCGCAAGTGCGTTGGATCGGTGTTATTCCTGACGCCATTTTTGTTTGTTTTGATTTTTTATTCTGAAAGTGGTGTGTTCTTTCGGTTTTTAATTTTACTCACAGTACACACATTATAGTGTACAGTGATTTTACCTTATCTTCTATGTTTATGGCAGGCATTTATACAAAATAAAGTTATTAATATAGAGAAAAACAAATACCTGTAAAATTTTTCGTATCATCCAGAGAATCCTTGGCTCTTTCACATCTTACTAATTTTTCGATTGATTAAAAACGCTATAAGATTACATATTTATTTTGGGCGGCACATAATTTTACGTAAAAAATGAAAACTGGTTGGTTTTTGAAAAGTAAACACTAGGAAAAGTTTTTAAAATCATCTGAAATTCGCAGTGAAGGATATGAAATTTCAAAAATTGTCATAGCCTCCTGGATTTAGATGATTAATCCTTCATACAAACATCATAGCCTCCTGGATTTAGATGATTAATCCTTCATACAAACATTTTCACGGGGATGCATTGCAATGCCGTGTATAATAGGTATATGGGATCCGCCCGTTTGTGGGGAACCATTTTCTTTTCCCTGATCTCACTGTTGCTAAGATGGAGTTCACTGATTCTAGGTAAAACTGCGGCAAAAGTTGCACCATAGATGTCGTCGTTTGTCTGAAAACAAGGAGCTATTTATTCCGAACGCGTGCAGTCGAATGCACGCCCGAGAATCTAGAATAGTTCCAGATTGCCTATAAATTGAGGTATAAGCTCTTTATGCCAGCCTGTTTTACAGATTAAAAACGCTATAATATGGCGGCTGTAGTTTAGGACCTTTACATGTTTATTTATATGGGTAGATAAGAGAAAAGGGCTAAGAAAAAAATTTCGAGATCAAACTTGTAAACAAAAAAAAAACAAAAGACATTGGCTTAGCTCCGGATTTTTGTACGTGCGCAAAAATTTTGGTGCGACGCCATTTTGTTTTGTTTATTTCTTTTGATTGCGTGTTTTAAAGTTACAAAAAAGTAGGTTAAAAGGTGCCGCTGCGTAAAAAGATATGCTGTGTTGTGTGTCGAGTGGACGAGGTCTAGAAGTTGGTACATTTTTTGTTTTGGAAAGCTGCGGCTAATCCTGAACGGGGTTATGTTACTTTCTCAACAAAAAATTTAAAAATCCAGGATTTTTCCGAAAAGTAAACAAAGACATAAAAAAAAATGAATTCTTTCTGTGAAACAACAACGATCGGCTGTCTTCGTGGCTTCGGGTCTTAGCCGGTGAAGCTGACGCGTCGCATGTGCAGAACAGCGCTACTAAGCCAAACGAAATATTAGAGAGAGAAAAAGAGATAAATAAGAGAGAAAGTAGAGGCACGTCTTGCTTACAACTTCGTACAAGCTGAAAGCTTTGAAAGAGCGTATATTTAAGCTAATAGGTATATGGTTGCTTCACTTATATTAATTACCTTATACATTTTTATTTTAAAACAGTTGAAGGACACTTATGATAGAGCCATGATGAATTTAGTTAAATACCTGTTAAATTATTTTCAGATGTGCTAAAATCATATAAAGGCCCTGCCCGTGTATTTCCCTATGATAAAAAGCGTCGCGGAAACCCCTGCGAAATACCAAGTTGGCCGTTGCAAAATGGATTAAAGACGGGCTCCAATGCGCATGCGACAGCTGGAAGTGCGCTGAACGAGAAATGAGGTGATTCGACGTTACAAACTCGCGCAGTCCCAGATCGAGCCGTCTCTAGCCCATTGGCCATGTCATGGCAATATAGATTTTGACCGTTGCCGAGACGTTTTTCGCACATCCTGGGCCTTTATATTGAGCTCATAACTATATGACTAAAATACACCTATAGTAGGACTCGTTTTTTTGGTAAATTTAAAGACTGTAAGGAACTTTGATTGAAAGAAATTAATAACATCCTATATCTCACACACTTTACAACTACAATTTTTGCTATTTTTTGGATGAAAATAGCAAAATAAAAATCATATGCACGACACCTTTTTAGATGACAGCTAGATGACAAAACAGATATTTTTATTAAACAATTGCCTTAAATTATTTTCATCTTTCTCTAAAATACTTTTTTATAGCCTGCTGTACTCTCTTCAACATCCTTAAATGTGAGTGCCTTGTAAAATGTGAGTGTTTTATTCTGCATATAGAAAGTTTGGAAAGACAGCTTTAAAATGTGAGCAACATCGTAGCATAAAAATGTGAAAAACATAGTAAATATTTCTTAAACCAAAACGTTACCCCTTAAATTATGCTAAAATATTTTAAGCCTTAAATTACCATCATGGCTTTATCATTACATGGACAAAAGTCTCAATTTCTGGTTTTGATCTATCGCCGTTTTAATTTTGTTAGGTACCTTAAAAACTCTTCTACTGTAATATACTTACCTATGATATTCTACAACAAATTCACTTCATATTATAACATTTTTCTCTTGTCGCTCTCGAAAAAGTAGTCTGTAATTGTCCACAAATAACCAAAACATGGTTTTATTGGTTACCGATGCAAAGAAAACTGGTTTTCTTTGATCATGGATGCAAAAATAATTCCCACCTTTTTTTGCCCAAATTTCATAAAAAATAGATTCAAATAGTAATTTGAAGCAAATCTAATTATTCTTTCCTTAAAATTAAGCCATTTTATTAAGTGTTTCTTACGTATCTAAAAAAAATATTTTGAAAATACGACACGAACGCCAGAAATTAAAATGGCTGACAATGTAGGATTACCATAGAAAACATTGTTGTGTCATCCAGATCCGCTCTTGATCTATAGTATAAAAATGGCCAGATCTCAGTCTTATTTTGTGTTTCTGATAAAGATGGAAAAATAGTTATTTACCTAACAAGTGCGAAGCGGAGTTCGGGCAAGCCGTCAAGGGCGGTAAAGACACGTTACGCATGTGTTAGGTACAAAATTTCTAGCTCTTTAAAAAAAACAAAATAATTTGAAAAATTCTAACAAATTTGTTTTTCAACATTATTAATTTTAAAAAGAGTATACACTTTCAAGATTTTTTTTTGAGCGCGGTTAGTGTGTTTTTTAGTGATTTTCTCTTTTTTTTTAATAACATAACTAGATATTCAATGAATCTTGCGTTAATTAATTTTATTGTCATTATGAGGTTCACTGCACTCCGAACTCAAATGAGTGCGGTAAAGTGCACTTTACCGCACGCATGTAGGTAAAAGTTTTTTGCACACGTTAAACTTGCATTGGTAAAAAAACACTTTATTAAAGCACTGGATAAAGAAGGATCTGTTTGCAAATACCTTCAAAAACCAAAAATATTTTAATTTAAATGAAAGAAGGAATATTTGTGGGGCCCCATATTAGAAAAATATGAAAGGATGAACAGTTAAAATAAAAATCAAGTGAAGTTGAATTAAGAGTGTTTTAAAACAATTTTACAGAAGTTTTTAGCGTATAAAAACTTTAAGAACTAAAAAAAGAAGTGGTAGAAAAGTTGCATTAAAGTTTCGGTATAGAGTGGGACGCAGAATGTGTCTTGAAATATATCTACACTGTCATTTAGATAGAAGGAGAGAGGTTTCACCAGCAAATCTTAACGATGAAAGAACGTTACCATGGCCGGTATAAGATCCAGGAATGGGTATTTGTAAAGAAGTAATGACCAACAACTAACACTTAATACAATAGCACAATATTTTATTTCTTTAATATCCACTTAGGGCCACAAACACGGCATAAATTTGACAACACTGCTTTGCTGTACCGGGCAGAATATCGGAAGCGAGAAAACGCAATCTGTTAAAATTTGGCAGGAATGTTTATTTTTGAATTCCTCACAACCGTATTCAGACAGTTTTTTGCTCGACTCTCTCATTTTCGAAATAAAATAAACACGGCTAAAAATAGTCAAAAGTCTTACTTGGCTTTTTCTTTAGCCTCGTCGATAATACAGAAATCTGTAACAGCAATTTTTGGATTTTTTTATTTTTTGAAAACATACACCAAATTTTGAAAAATCGTTTGGATACGGTTGTAGATTTTTATAAATCCTATTGTCTGATAACAAAAAAGTTATGGTTTTTTTCTTTGTAAGCAATATTCTGCCGGAATTCTGAAACGCCAAGGTCACGTAATTTAGCAGGCCCAAAGAAACTGAAGTGAGTTCGATTTGAGTATTGGAATTCAGGTTCCGGCTAGCCACCGGCCACTTGTCTAATGGAACATTCAGCCAATAAATTGACACATGTCAAGTGATAAAAATAATACGGAAATTTGTAATTTTTTTTTAATGTTGAATAATTATTTATCTTTTGATTCTTTTTAATTTCGAGACATTGCAATCCATGAAGCCTGAAACCGAGCATCAAAACCTTTAAAAAAATCATTAATAAACGGTTACGTTCCTAATAAGTTATACTCTTCCTTACATATGGTGTCCGCACCGTGTTCTGAATACCGCACGATTTCTCTCGAAATGGTATTAGTGTTGCCACCTATTGTTGATCTTTAAAAAAAATAGCAAAGCAGTGTTATCAAATCTATGCCGTTTTTGTGGCCTTAAACTATTCATTAGAAATTTTCAGATTAATTTCAGTATGGCGGCTGACATTCAAAAACAGAGTGTCAGAAAACAGCTCCAATTGAATTTGGAATGGAGTGTAGGTGCAACATAGCTTCAAGATTTTAGTCCTGATAATCCCGAGTAACGCACAAAGCTTCTTATGCGTCTTCAATAACTCTTAATCCGGTAATATTAAACTTTACAAACTAAGCTATAGAAAGCCTGGGTAACCTAGCTATTCGGATTTGAAATCTGACTCCCGATTTATTGTTAAAAGGGGGAGGCACGATTGTAACCTCAGAGCACAAAAAATATGGACGAAGCATGAGTACCACCTACCTATAGGTATTACTAGTATCGATTCACCCACAGTAACCTCTTGCAGTTTTAAAGTATAAAGTTAACAAAAAAAAATATATGATAAGAAAGATTTTTTTTGGATGAGAAGTTACGTTAAACAAATGGCAAGTTGGGCATTATTGCCATAAAATAGAGACTTCTTCCCAAGAAGAAGTCTTTTAAATAATACTTTTAGTTTTATTACTGTATTTTACATAATACCTGTCAAGATATAGGTATATATAGGAGTAGTCTCTACACGCAGGGTCTGTCATCTGTAAATCTGACAGATATAAATCTTTTAAACCTTTTGAACGCACTACCCTGTATTTTTTTATAAAACCCTGTATCTAATCCTTACCCCTTTGAAGGGGGAGTCCCCGCAAAGAACACTCCTCAAGGTACATTTAAACAAACTTTAAGGAGGAGGTATTTTTGGCATACTTTTTCGAGTTAATTACTCAAGCCAATGTTATTTTGTATCGTTATGAATCATAAAATTAAAGTATTGCTCTCCGCACTTGTTAGGAAACCCCAATTATTTTTTGTTGAAATAAATCGGTTTTGCTCTCTTTTCTGTCTAAGGTTATTATATACCCAACCATCATTATAAAAGTTTCAAAATAATTAAAACTTTCCTTTGTTCCTGCGTTACTTATTCCGGGTGTGGAATTTCGTGAAGTTTTAATTCAGTATCTATAAAAATTTTAAATCTAATAGCGCTTTGGATCTACACTGCTCTCAAATTATCCCCAGTCAGAGCAGTGACGTCACGAACCTGTCCGAGAGTGATTCGAACGCCGTTTATCTCTAAAATTTATTGCATAACCCCAGATTTTGTTTTTTTAACCCTTAGAGGATCCATGCAAACGAAGTTTAGTAGTGTAATTCCACAGTCTATAGAATAAACACGGTCTAGTAATTTTTTTGCTCCGCCCACCTGATGATTGATCGGTGACATTTGCAGTGGGATTTACTAAAAGGGTTTAGCCTATTTTAGACAGAACTTCAGTTTAAGTGAAATTGTTGGTTTTAAGCATTTTATATCAACTTCTTGAATTTTAATTATTTTTTTTAGTAAAGAATCATCTTAACACAATCTTTTGTTGGATTTAAGAAGAAAATTATTTCTATATAAAAGAAGTTTTTGTTAACCCTAGGGGGGGATCTAAATGGTAAACACTCTGTTGAGCAAATTAAAATTGACGTTATATGTTACTCTTATCAAAACTTGCCCTTGTTTGTTGATTTTTGCGATTAATACTCACTGTCACAAAACCATTTCGATATGTAATCATAAAATTAGAATTAGATTAACTTTATTGTATTTATTTAAAAAAGGTTTTCAATCTATCGAAAGTATGAAAAAACTTTACCAACACAAACCCATCGCAATCGCAAACCACAAATAAAAATATTTCGTCAAAGTAGGTCATGAAAAAAAATGCGGCTAAAAAGAGACCTGAATCCAACTGATGCGTTCGCAAAGGAGTCACGTCGGCTCAATGAACTGTTCGGTGCCCAGTTCTCCGGTAGAAACTGCAGAGTTGAGACCTTTGAGTGTGATCTTTCAGTGTAAAGCTCTGTTTGATGTTTGATGATTAAGCTTTTAGATAAACTCAATGTTTTAGTTTCAGTTATGTTTGTAAATAAATTAATAGCTACAATTGTTTTGAATTTTTTTCATTGGAGACAGTTTTCGTGCCTAATCAGTGACCTTGACTTATGTTAACTTATTACCAATTGCCACAAAATAATCCTTTCTGGGGGCTATAAATTTAAACCACCCCCCAGAGGTGGTCTAAAGAATCATCAACTTTATAACCTCAAACAAAGATGATGAAGCTAATATGTGCCAAATTATTGGCGTATTCACCATTTGCCATTTTGAAACCTGTCAAAAAAAATAGTTTTAGGGCATTTTCTCCTAAAATATGGAATATTTTGAGTATTTTGCAATAACAATACAAAATAATCAATAACTTTGTATCTTTTCTTCATGGGTAAGTGTTTTTTGAAAATGGGTTTTAAGATTTAGTACCCCCCCACAGCTGTAAATATTTAGACCTGTGGGGGGGTACTATTTTAGATCTTAGTAAGTTCCACTGCTGGGGTTTTAATATTTTTGCATACATTTTTGTAATAAAAATTTTATTTGTTCATGATTTCTTTTCTTCTGGTCCTAATTCAATAAGGAAAAAAAACCAATAAAACAAGGCACCTTATTGTTTTAAATTTGCAACCAGATTTATGCTATCCATATAGTATGCACATCAAGTCGTTCCTTCTAAATAACTCGCCCAAAAATGCCTGGAAAAAATCAAGTACGAAATAAAATAGCTTCCAAAACAAGAAACACATAACCCAACTTCTGAAATAAGAACACGAACTCCAACTCATCCGATGAGTTTCTTGAAAGAATCGATTACCAATTATTAATCCTAATTTCTATTTGGTGAAAGATCAACGCATGCAGGTCAACAATAAATTATATTTACCTATACACAAAAAGGTATAATAAAAGTTACAAGCAAAAAATAGGTCTTGCATCATACATTTAAACTTAAAAAAAGAAAAAAACCTAAAAGATAATTTAATTTCTTAAGTCTTCATACAATTTTTTAATGGCGGACAAAAATCAGCTGCTATCTTTGTGTCGTCATCAGGTCGAAATTACTAGACCGTATCTATTCTAGGGACCGTGGTGTAATTTAACAAAAAGCCTTACTTTTTGCACAACACGCAATGTTCATAAACTCAACTTTCTGCCCATTTTTTTTTCAAAAAAGGTACCATAAGCGATTATACATAAAGTGAACCAAAACAACAAAGTAAGGTTATATCCGTTGTTTTGATCCAACTCCTTGATCCGTCAAGATTTATGTAGCAAGAAAAAGTCGGCGGCAGTGCAATTCGTTCCTAAATCACACACGAAAATCTTTTTTTGTATTGATCTCGAATTGCTTAGGACCGGTTTTTAAACGTAGATCGAAAATTTTATTAATTTAATGACTTTTTAGGTGATAGTGTAGGGGCATATGTCGATAATTTTTATCCCGCGGAGGAAGACGATTCCAAAAAATTTCTTTTCAAGGTCGTCCGACCTATTTAAGGTGTCGTAAATCGCAAAAATTTTCTCCTAAAAAAAATCTTAATAATTCGTCGCTTTGTCAAACCAACTTTAAATATACCTCAAACTAAGCATGTATACCAAATTAATTTCTTAAGGTGCAGTTAGACTGTGGTAGTGTAGTCGTCGTTGCATTGCTGCTGTAGTGAATTTTTTTCTATAGATAATGCAGAACAGGATATTTTACAGATAAATAGTTAACAATATTTTTTGGTACACACTTGGGCCGCCCCCTAGTTACTACTACTACTAAGACATTATCTAGTAAGCTACGAACCCAGCAGATTTTTAACTTTGGTAACAGACTAACCATTTATCTATGGGTCACCTCTTACGACAAACATGTTGGTATCCTGGTACTACCCTTACTCTCCTCAGACTGACGTGAAAGTCAAACTTTGTTAGGTAATTTTAATGCGCAAAGAACTCATGTAGATATTTACAAATGAAAAGGAAATCCAAAAAATACCTTCAATCTAATTTATTTATCGACAAAAGTCACATTTATATTTCTACCAGGTCTGTATAAATTTTTAAAAAGCATTTTCAATATGGTGTATTAAATTCACGAAATCTTTTAATCTTTAAAGTACCTGCCTCCGCTATAACATGGAAATCGGCGATGTCTCTCGCGTCTTTTCTTAAATTCGATTTAATAACACTCTAGAAAATACCGATCTCTTAAACCAAACGAAATCACGACAAATCTCTCTCTCCTTGATTTTCCTTTTTCCAGATTTTCAATTTTGCCGGAACACAGTCATAGAGAAAAGGGAAATAGATAAGCTGGCCTTGCCTGTGTATTTCCCTATGCATATAATATAAAGTTGGTCGAGACTCGATCAGTTACTTAGTATACCTCTCCGTTGTGCGTACGTGAGCTAGAAGTACGCTGACCACAGAAATGAGGTGAGTGGACGTTCCAAACTCGTACAGACTCAGATCGAGCTTTTATTGGATGGTTTTTAACGTCATGGTGGGACGATTTTTATATGTGTTATAATTATATGTCCACAGTCGTCAACCTAACCTTACTTTTTCTAAAGCGTGAACAGCTGTTGACTGAATGCTTGCGTTTTATCATTTTTTTTGGTTATTCTATTAACTCAGTTACAAAAAATAACACAATAATGTATACAGAGAGCTTCAGGTTATTGTGAATATAGGGCGGAACTAGTCCAATTTGCCAGTGTCCACGCAGGGACACCGCACACCTATCAGTGGAGCAAGCAACACACGCGGCTTGCGTTTAGTACGCCTCGTTGAAACCGGAATTTGGTCAATAAATACGCAAACTTTGATGACGTAATTTTCTTATATTTTGTCACTGATAAATTAGAGCGTTTTATTTTCAACTACTCAGATTTATCACTAATGTGTTATAATGACAATAATAAGGAGAAACAAAATAAAAGCAAGTTCTTTAAATAAAATAATACATTCTAAAAACCAAAAAGATTGTCTTGGTCAAAAAAAATACAGCAAATGTTCGAAAAGTCATCCTTGCTCAGCTAGACAACATCCGAGCTCATTATAATAACCCCTTCTAACGTTTCCAAGCATGTTAGGGGTAATAGTTTGAAAAGCTTCTTCAATTTTAATCTGAAGTTCTTCCAAATTATTAGCCCTTTCATGCCGGTACACTTTATTTCTGGTATAACTGTACAGTCGTTAAAAGCAAGATCGTTAAAAGCAAGATCAGGTGATCGAGCTGGCCATAAAATAGTTCCCCGTGTACTTATTACCCGATTAGGAAATACATTATCAAGATACTCCTCAACAAGGCAAACATTGTGAGCGGGACAATCATCTTGTTAAAACCATGTTTCACCAAATCTCGCACCTAACCTGAAGACGATCAGAGATTGTACTGATCGAAACGTCGTGTATAAATAAAATATAGACAATGGAAGTCCGAAACACAGAGTTAATTTCAAACACATCATTGTCTCAAACTTTCAAACAAACTGCCTAGCAGTTGGAATAATATGCTGCTGCAGTAGATCCAAGTATCTAGGACCCTCCATAATTTAACTAAAGAGAGACCAAACATTCCCTATTGAAATCCTCTAATGTTTACAATCCAACACCCTTCTGGACGATTATATGAACAGAAAAGAGATAGAGCAATAAAACGGCAACACTGTCAAAAATTGCTTTTTCCCATTACCAGTGGCGGCGTTAATTTTAATTTAAATATATAAATGTGAAAACGAGATATAAGGTAGGGTTGGTCGGATTTTCTTATTCAAAAGAATTAACTGCCAGAACTTGCATAACCACAAAAAATAGATTTATTCAAGGATAAAGTTTAGTTTGAGGAATGTAGGTATTTAGGAACAGATCAAAAGTTTACCAAAGAGCACTTGAAATGATTTTTAGGTCAATTATTCAAGATGGCTGTTATATATTTTTTTTAATTGTGCAGTATCCCACAAAACAAAAGTAAAAAAAAAATATTTTCATAGCAAAAAAAAAAACGGTTAATAACCCGTTTTATAACGTTTTTGTCCAAAAAAAAACACGCTAATAAACGGCTTATTAAGCGTTTTTTTCACTATGATAATAATGTCTCTTTTAGTTTTCTTTAGTGGAATATAAACTTATTTATCAAATTAAGAGAACTTTTTGTGATATTAATTATGAAAATTTTAAGGCCAACAAATTTTATTCTTTACACATTGGCTGCATGTTCATTTCTGAATACAGAACACAAGGAAAATTTAAGGAAGAGGTAAAAAATTAATTACTAGTAGTTTTTCAGGAAACAGGAGTCAAAAGGCAAAAAAATAAATAATAAATATTAATGAGAATAAAAATAAGATTGGCTCAGAGCAAATATCTCCAAAACGGTTTTATTCACATTATAGAAAGTACCCAGGTACCCATTAAAATACAAAAAATACCTGCCCCAGTACCTGACTATCAGCACTTGGTCTTATTGTCTTCTCTTGTTATGTATAAATTATAATAAATAAATATTTTACATGCTGCAAAAGGAGCAAAATTATCTGGTACTTTTGTTTCTTAAAAAAGATTAGTATTAGTCTTAGATTTTTGATGTATTAATAGTATAATCATAAGCTTTTTACGCAGTTTTTTACCTCATACTACGCCCATGGCTAACGTAAAATGACAGGATCTTTCTTACCTCCGAAATATTAGTTCTGGGCTGGAATATCCGCTTTTATTGCATACCAGGCAATGGTAAACCATTTTGTTGGTCCTCAAAATAGCTTGATACAGTTCTTTTTTCACAAATACTCACAATAAAATTCAAAAATCACCGAACAACAAAAACCCCCGTTAACAACAACGCCGTCAGCTGCAACCAAACATGTCGGCATTTATTCGCGGCTCGTCGAAAAAACGTTGCCGGCTTGTGTTCTTTTTTATAAATCTCGAAATTCTATTTATTAAAAATTAGGATTAAGAATTAAGTTATTAGCATAAGAAAAATTATCCTATATAAAAATATGTCAAATAATCAATAATATTATCAAAAGAGCTTCAAGAAGTTTATGAATTGTTTTGTTTCTAGGGAAACCCCGCGGTAAATTGGCAACCATGTATTTTTTGGGAAATAAACATTGTGGCTGGTTGATCGGGGTAATATTGTTTACTGTTATATCTCATTTTTTTTATTAATCTGAGCTAGGACCATTCAAATTGCCGTCCATAAAAAATGACCCAATTACGTGTTCCCCTACAGTACCCACCCCCCAAACATTTAGAGATACTGTTTTCTTACCACCAATATCCAACCAATATCGAACGGGTGTTGGGTTATGATGATTCAATAATGGAAAAGTGCTTTCGTCTATGAAAAGAATACATCTCAGAAAGTTTTTATCACGATTAGACTTTTCCATCATTGTTTTGCAAAATTCCATACGACGATACTTAAAAAATTTCATGCATTTTTGACGCTTTGTAAGAATGATAACCATACTTTTTGAGAACAAGTAAGACAGTTTGCTGTCGATTTTCCTTCACTACAGCGCAAATTATCACATCTCGTACTTCCTGCTCGTCATTCAAAACAGTGGGTTTTTTTATGGTCTCTTGGCGCTAAACAACCAAACATTCAAAATTCTCGACAAGCCTATGAATAGTTGATAAACTAGGTTCTCGGTGATTTACAAAATTCTCCAAAAAAAGTTCTTGAATAAGTCTCAATGATCCGCCTTGATAGTACCATTTGACCATCTGCACTTTTTCGGCAACTTAAGAACTTGCCAATCTGTTTTTCGAGTAGGGCAGAAATAAAACAAAATAATTTCAAAAAGATAACATGTGTGCTTCGACCCCACCTCGGTCATAGGGCACGACGAGAGTAAATTGGACTGGTTCTCCCCTATGTTCGCAATGGCCTCAACGGAGGAAGAAATCGATTAAAAAAATAACCACTACAACAAAAACTAAAAGTTTATAAAAAAACGACACGTGCTTAAGTAAAACTAAAGTAAAAAAAGTTTAAGACACAGATAAAAGGCGAAGAAAACCGCAAAACAGAAAAAATACGACTCGGTTTTATACACAAAACCAAAACCACCAAAAGAACTAGTAGTGGTTCCTCCATAGGAGCACACGAGCACGTGCACTTCTACACAGAATAAGGAAGTAATCAAAGTTAACTATAATATATAAAAAAATTTAAGATAGGCAACTCAATTTTGCCTTTCTATTTTAATTCGGGACCACGGTCCCTAGATGGCGCTCGGTAAAATTATTTTTTTTTTCATTGGGTTTTTTATTCATCTAAAATGTCGAAACATTTTTGATGCTACAAAAAAAAATTGCCTCCAAAACACTTAAAAATACGCAGGATAAATTAAAGATAAGATAATTGAAACTATTTTAAAACACTTTGTGTGCTAAAGAAAAAGAACTCGTTCAAAGTCTGCAGGTCGGGAAGTGTGCCTAAAACAGAGGCAGCATTTTTTCCGTTTTTGACTTCTCTGGAAAGCAGCAAAACATCTTCTCGCACATTTCTGAATTCTTGCTAGTAGGTGTATTTTTTTGGTAATTTTTTTTTGCATCTTGAAAAAATGTATCTTGAATCCTTTTTGACTCGGCAAAGTTTTATTACATAATTTGCAGACGTTGTGATCTAAGGTCATAATGACCAGCATCAGTGTTTCCAGAAAAAGTAAAGCAATAGATTTTTCGTGCTTTAACTTGCAGTTGATTTACTCAAAACAAATAAACATTGTCTTTAAGAGAAGTTGGTGGGCGTCAAAATATTTTAAAATTTAGCTTGTAAAATTCTGAAATAGCAAGAATTTCAATTGATGTTGCATAAGTACCGTCAATTTGCATTAAACGTTTTGTAGCTTTCTTTACTTAAATTTTGGTAATGAAGAAAACATGCCAAATCTTGCCAGTGAAAAAAAATATAGTCAGAAGCTTGATTTCGAAGGTCAGTACGACTTATATATATTTGATTTATTTGTAAATATTCGGAACCTGCATGGAAAAAGCATTTTCCGTCCTTTAGAGCATCAATTTTGGTAAATTTTGAAATCAAAACATTTCTAAATTTTGTAATTTAAGTTTACTTTTTTCTGTCTACCACTCTTCTCATCTGAACGCAATAGCAGTAAAAACTTGATGTGTCAGCTGGGTTGTTGTAATTTTGAGTGTAAAATTAATGTAAAAATTATATAAAAAGATTGTAAAATCTCTGAAAAGCTGTTGACTTTTGCTGACAACTTCAAACTTTTCAAACTTGTTTTTGGTTAGTTAAAAAGGAATATCACCGACTTGAAGAAAACTGTAATTTTGTCTCTAAGCGTCATCTAGGGACCGCGGTCCCGTACTATGAGTGCGTAGGCCGTGAAAGTAATGATAGAATGTCTGATTTATATTTATTCTTTGAATGTTTTCGAAACTTCCGCTGATTTTTATGACACTGCCTCAAAACTAGATGAGTATTTATAGTTTAGCACAGCCCTGGTCTCTTTCCGTCTCTCGCGCTCTCTCTTTGACGCGCCCGTCGTCCATCTTTTTAACGCAGTTCCCGCTACCAGCTCAGCTGTTCGATCTCGATACTGAATGAAATGAACCTCTGCTTGATGACGCAAAACAGTCGCTCATGCGATGAAGGAGGTGGAACCTAGCAGGATACCTGTATGTTTTTAGTGGGCGAGTAGGGATAGCGCTAATTTTAATAGAGAAAGGCGCACAAATTTGGTACTAAGGGCAAATCTAGAGGCTTCAATAGAAAATTTAAAATGAACATAACTTTTAATTGTGCAACCGACAAAAAAAAATCACTGTCAATTTTTTGTGAACCTTTTCTTCATAGATCACGAGTCGCCACTGAAAAGAACGCGAGTGAGAAGTTTACGTTTTTTACCGTGACAGTCACTACCAGAGGCGGATTTAAGTGCGGCTGGAAGATAATTACTTTGAAAAATTGCAAAACATATCGGCGTAGTTTATTATAAAGTTATAGTTTTATAAAGAGTTAGTGGATAGGTTCATTTTTTTTTCATTGGTTTTCTCTGCAAGAATAAAAAACTTTGGCAGGGAGTCACTGACCAGGAGCTTCATTGTCCAGTTGATTAACGTAACTATTCAGAGGGGGAATGCTGCCTCGATTCTCGGGACCCTCCCAGATCAGAGTGGCTTCGAAAAGGTTTTTTATTTAACAAATTAGTTTTTTATTTTTTAACTTTTTAAATATAAAAAATAAAGTACTATTAAAATTAAAAAAAAAAAATTAGACGAACTTTCTGCAAACAATTACCGATTCTTGGTTTCGTGGGATGATATCTATCTATTAGTGAAGGGCATGTGTAAGTTCGTGGGATTTTGTATGAAGGAGTTTTGTGACTATGTGGGATCGATAGTTCTTTAGTCGCATAATCAAGAGTTACCGGGTGTTTTGTTCGCATCCGTGTAGAAGGGGTTGATATGACTTCATCTTTTAAGATGGTGGCCAAAAATCATAAAAAATACAACTTTTGCAACCGAGGCATGATTATATACGATTCCATATAACCCGACAACGAGGATTCCAAAAAATGTAATTTTAAGGTCATCCGAGCTCAAATGACCTTGAAAATCGCAAGAAACAAGATTTTTGCCATTTTCTCTACAACTATTACGCATATATGCCAAATTCGATTCTTGGAGTTGATGGTATTTTTAAAGTCAATCAAGGTCATACATCAACTAAATTTTTTTCATTGTAAGCGGCTATACGTCAACAATAATTGATGGCTACTTTGTCATTTTTATTTTTTTACGAAATTGGATAAAATAAAATGTGGTTGTAGGTCGTCATTTTGATATATCAGCTGTCATATTGAAACGCATCATAGCTGAACCAAATTTTTTTAACCTTGTTACTGGCCTCGATTTTCTTATCTTTCCTACCAAATTTGGTCCTCTTCGCTTTAACAGTTGATTAATAGCGCCCTTTAATATGTTATTTTTGCGATATGTTAATTTTACTGGGGTATTTTTCAAGGTCATAAAGCTTCAAACTGCATCAAACTCGAAGGATCGAATTTGGCATATATGCCTAATAGTTTGAGGTACATTTGAAGTTAGTGTGACAAAACTTCAAATTATTAAGATTTTCTGAAGAGAAAATGACAAAAATCTTGTTTTATGCGATTGTCAAGGTCATTTAAGGGCGGATGACCTTAAAAGTTATTTTTTTGGAATCCTCGTCCTTGAATTATATGGCACCGAGTATAATCATGTCCCAGTTGCGAAAGTTGTATTTTTTATGATTTTTGGCCACCATCTTGAAAAATGGCGTCATATCAACCCCTTCTACATGGATGCAAACAAAACACCTTCATTCAAAATCCCACGGGATAGAAATTATATGTTATGTATATATACATATACCCCTATACTACATTAAGAAATTTTAGAGGAAGCTAGCTGTCTACCACCAAAATGGTGGCACTCAATGTCAAAAAGCCTTCCATTCCCCTTTGATTTCTATTTTTAAAGGTCATGCCGTTGGCGACCTATTCACATCCACTTACCTCGAGTTTCAAATTCAAAAAGAAAATTACACAGAGAGCGGAATTCGGTTTAAAACCTTTTGTAAAATGTAAATCGAATTAAAAGAACGCAAGCCCCACTTCTCAATTAACGCGCAGTGTTGTGTAATAATAATCTTAGAGGCTCAAAGTGGAAGTTGGTTAGTAAACTTCATGAGTTTGACGTCAGGGAGTTATGGCCCGAAGATATGCTGCGAAACCATTGACTTGTCACTGAGGCTAGACAAAAATCAGGGACAAGTCTAGAAGCTATTATTATATTTAAGGCCATAAAAACGACATAGATTTGTCAACACCGCTTTGCTATTTTTTTGAAAGATCAACAATAGGTGGCATCACTAATACCATTTCGAGTGAGATCGTGCAGTGTTCAGAACACGGTGCGAACACCATAAAAGAGGAAAAGTATAATTTATTAGGGACATAACTATTTATTAATGCTTCTTAAAAGATTTTGATGCTCGGATTTATGCTTTATGGATTGCAATCTCTCTCTCTCGAAATTAAAAAGAATCAAAAGAAAAATCATTATTCAACATCAAAAAAATCACTTGATATGTCTATCAATTTATTGGCTAAATGTTCCAATAGACAAGTGGCCGGTGGCTATGCGGAACCCTAATTTCAATACTCAAATCCAACTCACTTCAGTTTCCTTGGGACTACTAAATTACGTGACCTTGGCGTTTTAGAATTCCGGCAGAATACTGCTTACAAAGAAAAAAATCATAACTGTTTTGTTATCAGATAATATGATTTATAAAAATCTACAACCGTATCGAAAGCATTTTTCTTCAAGAAATAAAAAAATCAAAAAATTGCTGTTGCAGATTTCTATATTATCGACGAGGCTCAAGCAAAAGCCAGGTAAGACTTTTTACTATTGTTAGCCGTTTATTTTATTTCGAAAATGAGAGAGTCCAGCAAAAAACTGTCTGGATACGGTTGTGAGGAATTCAAAAATAAACATTCCTGCCAAATTTCAACAGATTCCGTTTTCTCGTTTCCGATATTCTGCCCGGTAACACGGATGTAAAAAAGAAAGGGATTGATAATACCCTTGTGGGAAAATCACTGCCGTGTGTCTTCCGCCATTTTCGCCACCATGTTGTAGAGATTTGGGTTGGCGACATTGGCTCCTTAATTTTAAATAGTAGTGTGGGAACACTGACTATTAACAGTGTCAAAAAATGACGTTTCTAAAAAAGTTATTTTTGTTGTTGTTTTTTAATACAAAAACAAAAAAGTGAAGAACCAAGTAATAAAAACCATTTAAAAGACAGACAAATGCTTGAACGGCCACGCCATGATAATCTCTCTCTTATTTGGTCTGGGGAATGTGCAAGTTTTCAACAAATAAATTGCAACATGGAAATACGTCTAGAAGACAAGAAAAATAAATGAATAGAGGGAGATACAGAGTTTAATAATAGCATATATGGATCTGCTGAAAACCAGAGCGATGGCAAGCGATCACAAAAAAGTACATCTTTGGCACATCAAGTTTTACAAAATTAGAATAATACTTCATGAGTTTTAAGAAGAACATTAAAAAATTAATTTTAATATGTATTTTATCAGTATATTTTTTTTTCTTTTTCTTGTTGTCATTTCCAAGTGTTTCTAACTTTCTATATGTAATTTTAAGTAAGTATTTTAAGATTTCATTGTCAATTTTTGTGATATTGTCGCCAGTATTTTTTTGATATTTTAAGACCAGTAATTATAAGATGTTTTAGCAGATTACTAGAAATAAAGAAAAATCAATATTTGTTTTTTAATCTTTATTAACAAAACCTTAATTTTAACATTGTTTAATATCTAAATGACATTTTGAAGACATTCTTCTTATCTTTTTTGTTAACAATTTTTGTAATAAAAGTTTTCTGATTCTGAAAACCTCAGCAGAAAAAGTTATTACTAAGATATCCTTAAGTTTTGGTAAGTTTTCAGCTTTTGACATTTTTTTTCGTAGATTCTTCTTTTAAGGATGATGCACTTTCCTTATGGAAACTGGCTTACTGTGTGATTTTGCTTATCTGGATGAAAATCTATCATTGCCCCATAGCAATCAATAGTTATACCCGTTTTACTAAAATCAACAAAAATGGCTAAAAATATTATAAAAGTTTTTGTTTTGAAGCATGTTTTTTAAATACTAAGTGGCAACATAACAATTGAAATTTGCCTTTTGTTAAAAAAGTCATTTCTTGGTTATATGAATTTAATATTTTTTATGTTTGTGATGCCAGTGCGACGCAACCTATATTTTTCTGCTACTTATTCTCAGATTACAATTTGGTTCATAAATATTATTTACATTTTCACAAAAAGTGCAAAAAACTGATTTTAGGGAAAAGCCAGAATACCAAAGTGTTTAACTTTGACCGCAGTATCTCGAAAACCACATACCAGATCACTGTGGAGCAATGAAAGATTTTTATCAGGACAATGAAACCTACAACATATGCAGTTTTGAGCAAAATCCCACATCCTTTATAAAAGATAGAGCTACAAAAAAAAAATGCTGAATGCTGAAAACTTACCAAAACTCAAGGATATCTTAGTAATAACTTGTTAACTTAGAGAAGGTATGGTCGACACAGAGGTTAGTTAATAGGTTTTCCGCCAAGGTCTTCAAATATTGTTAAACTCCATTCTCGACTCCATGTGCCAAAGATGTACTTTTTTTGTGATCGCTAAATGTTTGCTTGACTTGCCATGGCTCTGGCTTTCAGCTCATATATGCTATTATCAAAGTCAGTATCTCCCTCTATTAATTTATTTTTGATTACTGTATCGCCTTGATGCACCTGTTCTTAGCTGTTTTAGTCCCTGTGAGGATTTAGATCAACGTAATCAAGGTGTATCTTCAGCGGGAGCGCCAGCAGCAATGGTTGAACCGAGCGTTTATTACAATTTATAACGTGTGGCTTAACAGTACCCTTTGAGTTTATAAATTGGGGGGCAATGTTTCCATGTTGTGATTTATTTGTTCGAAACCTGCGTATACTCCAGACCAAATCAAAGAGATAAATGGCGTGACCGTTGGAGCATCTGTTTATGACTTGTTTCTTTACTTTTTTATTTTTGTATTAAAAAACAACAACAAAAATAACCTTTCAAAAAAATGTTAAATTTAAAATCATATTTTGACACTGTTGACAGTCAGTGTTCTCACACTACTATTTAAAATGGCGGAAGACACGCGTCAGTGATTTTCATGAAAAAGAATTAGCAATCCAAGGTTTCTACATCCGTGCCCGGTAAAGATTAGCCCGAAAATAGCAAAGCAGTGTTGTCAAATCTATGCCGTTTTTGTGGCCTTAATGCATACAAAATGGTAGGATTATGGGTGACCGAGGAAATATTTTTGAATATTGACGAAGATTCAGTAAAAAAAAGATATTAAAAAAACAAAAATAAAAAATTTGATAAAATTTAAAAAATCGTTTTCCTAATTGATAGATTTGAGTCTATCCTAATTAAATGTCAATGGCTGAAACTTATTAGATAGAGTGCAAATTGTTAGGAAAGTTATAATATTAAGAAAGTCAGATTAGTTAGTACCTAATCTTTTTAAATAACCTACGCAAATATTTTAGGATGGTTAAATATGATTCGAGGGAGGAGGTAAAGAAAAATTTACCGGGTACGTCAAAAAAAAAATAAGAGATAAAAACTTTTATTTTTTACATATACTAAGAATATTATAATGCTTTAACCAAATAAAAAAGAGATATTCGGAACTCTTACAAGTTGATTTACGAAGAAATGGACAATTTTTTAGTTCTACGGAAAACGCCTTTCCCATAATCGGTAAAAATTTGTTTTATTTTTTAGATATACTAAAATACCTAAAAAATCAATCTGCATTGCAAGAGAAGGAGCAGCAAAATCTCATATTTTAAAATCTACGAAAGTTATTAAAATAAACTTTGTTACACGTTGAGTATTCCTTTAGTAAAAAAAAGACAGAATTTTTTTTTTTTTACTTTACATACCTTTAAATAGCATACTCGGTGTATGTTATAAAATTAATTCAATGCATTTATATTCATTTCAATACCTAGTGTATGAATTTGCCCTATTTCAATTAAATTTAATTAAAAGTGTATATGTCAATAAAAACTTAATTAAAAAAAACACCTTTCAATAGGTATATAGAGCTGGTATTATGGGGCACTAAAATGACTTTTTATTAGATTAAAATCCATCTATATTTTTATTAATTTTCGAGAAATGGTATTTATTGATGGACAATTTAAAATGGATGATATGCAGCTCTTTCATTCTATTAGGAGAGATGAAAACTCTATTCCACAACCTTAAGAGATGATTATGCACGGGATTTAAAAAAAAATCGAGAATAAAAAAAAAATCTGTTGGAGTTTTTATTATTTTAAATAGGTCAAACAGCTCTGGGTTCCTCAGAACTCATCGTACCGTTTGTTCTTTATAGGCCAACGTGTGAGTAAATTAAAAATTAGGTTAGAAAGCGATTAGTAGATTGAAAATTTGCGCATTGACTCAACTTTATATTAGGTTTGTCGCAATGTATGTAAAAATAATGCTGAAAATCAGTTTTTGTCATATTTTTTGCCAGTACCCCCCTATTTATAATTTGTATTATACCGCGAAGTTGTTGAAAATTTTTAGCTTCAGAATTTGTTAACTACTTGTAATTTGGCCATTATTAATAACAGAAAATGTATTGTGATCTAAACAAATTAAGAACTACCTACCCTTAATTTATATTCTATGTTTTTAGGTTTATTTTATGGCTTTGCTTAGGCTAAAGTCCCAAAAGTTTTTGCAGGGTCTAAATAATTAGCGAGTCAAATTAGTAGTCAATTTATCCTTCCGAAACCGTATAATGTATAAGGAGTTTACAGTTTTACAATTTAACTTAAAATAAGTCAGTTGTGCATTAAATAAGGGCGGAAGAAAAAAGGTTTGACTATACCATTATATAAATATCGAAATTTTAAAAAAGAAATCAGGGACTGTCGATCATATTGTTAACATTCTAGCAAAATGTTTATTTTTCTGTAATTCAGATAGAAAAGGTTTTTTAAATTATAATTACGCCGTATGAAAAAATGCTTTGTTCCGCTACAGTGCAGCGGTGATTTTTAAGTGGCCAATATAGAACGAATTTTGTAACAAACCCTTTAAAGCTTTAATAGTTTTAAGAAAATTGTACGATTTTTATTATTAAACTATGTTAAACGTAGCAAAACATTTTTTTAAAGAAAATTTCTTTAAAGCTTCTCGACCATTCTCAGTAATTGATTAAAACCTAAAAAAGTAATTAGGTTAAAACTAACTTAGTAATTTAAGTTTTTAACCTCAAGACATAAAAAAGTTTGATGAAAAACGCAATAACAAAGAAATTTACTTGTGAGGTCAAAAGCGCAATTGTGACGTCAGAAATCGGAAGTGAAAACTGTGAAATGCGCTTTTGGGTAGAGGAATGTAACAACTTTCCGGATTGTGACGTCGGAAAACCCAAATGACTCATTTATGATTTGGCAAAAAATCTTTACATACCAGCGCAACCCACCCTTTCTTGGCATCAAATCGAATCTACTTTTTCAAAAATATTTTACAAAAAACTCAAGAGATCAAAGTTTTGAAAGAATTTTTTGTTTGTTCTTTCAAAATTTTCGCTTGCAGCGCTATGCCAATATTAAATATATTTTTTCAAAAAATTTTTCTGCAGCGCATTTAAATTTAATTGTAAAAAAATCTGCAAATGAGACTAGATGAGACTTGCTTTTAAACTAACTCAACACTTATTAATCCTCCCCTTTCCCCTTTCTTCAGTTCAAGAGCTCAAGCAATAGGCACCTACCTAATTTTGAAAAATTTGCCATAGGTAGTTTTTATTAAACGATTAAACCCCCGTCGATTTGTGGCTACGCCACTGCGTTTATTACGCATAAACTCCATCAGGGCCTGCAACAATAATACAAAATTCTTCGAAGAGTCGATGAAAATTTCAAACTGTTGATAATTTTTGTCAAAGTTTAATCATTGCGTATGGGAAATAATAAAAAAAAATAAGAAAAATATCAAGAAAATATTAACTATTATAATATAGCATCAAGAAGCAAAGTTATTTTGAGTTGTTTGCAAATAAAATAAAAAGCAATTAAGAGAGTTAAAAAACCTTACAAAAACATGACAACAACAAGAACGAAACAAGTTGACGTAAAATGATAAAAAGAAAAATATATAAAAATATACGTACATACCTCAACTAGTAATTAAAACACTTTTGAGCGTATATCTTAGGTATACTAGTCAAGAACATGGTCTCCAAAACACTTAAGAGAACAAAAATTTTGAAAACTTTGTAATAAAACTGAACGAGAAGCTATACAGACCGCTTCAAGCTACTGCGAACATAGGGCGGAAGAAGTCTAATTTGCCAGTGTACGTACATGCAGAGGCACCGCACGCCTATCAGTGAAGCAACCAATACTCAGGCTTGCGATCACCACTTGCATGACTTTCCTTTGGTATTTAGTACTCCTCTAACCACGGTGCTGTGTGGAGCGTAGTCAATGAAACCGGAATTTGGTCAATAAATACGCAAATTTTTATAACGTAATTTTCTTATTTTTTGTCACTGATAAATAAGAGCGTTTTATTGTCAACTGCTCAGATTTATCAGTGACGACGTGTTACAATGAAAATAATAAGGAGAAACAAAATAAAAGCAAGTTCTCAAAATAAAATAATACATTCTAAAAACCAAAAATTTTCTCCCAGTCAAAAAAAAATTAAAGCAAATGTTCGAAAAGTCCTCGTTGCTCGGCTAGACAATATCCGAGCCTACTATAAAAACCCCTTCTAACGTTTCCAAGCATGTTAGGGGTGATAATTTGAAAAGCTTCTTCAAAAACAGATAGAAGTCATTAGGAGCAAGATCGGGAGATCGAGCTGGCCATAAAATAGTTCCCCGTGTACTTATAACCCGATTAGGAAATACATTATCAAGATATTCCCTAACAAGGCCAACATTGTGAGCGGAACAACCATCTTGTTGAAACCATGTTTCACCAAATCTTACACCTAACAACTGCCTAGCAGTTGGAATAGTGTGCTGCTGCAGTAGATCCAAGTATCTAGGACCATTCAAATTGCAATTGCCGTTAATAAAAAATGGCCCAATTACGAGTTCCCCTATAATACCCTCCCCCCAAACATTTAGTTTTTGGGGATACTGTGTTCTTACGTCAAAATACAAATGCAAATTTTCCCTCGAACAATATCGAACGTGTGTTGGGTTATGACGATTTGACCATTTGACCATCTGCACTTTTTCGACAACTTCGTAGACATCCATTTTGGTTTTAAAAATGTATTATTTCAATTAAGAACTTACCCATCTGTTTCTCGAGCAAGGCAGAAATAAAACAAAATAATAAAAACAAAATGATTTTCCAAAAGATAACACTGCAGCATGCTTCGAATCCACCTCGGTCGTACGGCACGGAGAGTAAATTGGACTTGATTCCCCCTATGTTCGCAGTAGCTTGAAGCGGTCTGTATGCACAGCGAAGGTATACAGATTCATAATATTAAAAAACCAAAACAAATGGGTACCGGTGCGTTTGGTGCCAGAGCATGTGGTGGGTACTTCGATAATTATGTACTGGGTGTTTACTATAATTGTGCATAAGCTTTTCTATTTTATATTTTATAAAATATGGTATATTACACTGTAAGATATTTCATGAAATATCTTTTATAAATCACGTTTGACAAATAAATTTTATAGTGTATTACCGACCTAATACCGGCCTAAATCAACATATTTTCAATTAATAAAGAGGGAAAGACAAAACCTTTAAAAACCCTATAAAGTCAGAAATACTAGTTTTTGTGGTTAACAGGACGTCATAGTCATTACCGTCGCGATGTAGTTTTTCCAATATATTCCCAAAAACGATGAATTGCCTGGGATAGGGACTACCGAAGAAAATTAATATTTATATAGGGTATTATTGAATTTTTCATTAAACTTGGTCAAACACACAACATAAAGTGTAGGTTTTTAATACACCCTTTTTTTCGTAGTAGGCGGTGTATAATTGCTTTATAATGTTAAAATAGAGTGACATTATATGGCAATCACGGGATGTAATTAGAATTATTATTGAGTGATTTACCATAAGGCACCATTGCAAATTATATTAAAATTTATTCATAATGGCAAAAGCATTGTACGGCTGGCAACAATAAAATTTTTTATCTATTAAAGCAGTAGAGAATATTATTGTTATAAAAATCTAAAAAATTAAAATTTTTTATAATTATTATTATTTAATCAAAAAAACTAAATTTTTCGTTTAAAAAAAAACGAAATTACGATCTGGATTTCTTATAATCATTTCGAGGTTCATGTGGAAGGTTAGTGTAGTGGATACAAAAGGATTATTAGTTTCCGAGTTATTGAGCTTCAAAGTTGATTGGTGTAAAATTAAAAATTGAATTTTCCCCAAAAATCAGCAATAAAATGGTAATCGAAAACCATTCTGTTACTCAAGCCCCCCCCCCCTCTCCCAGAAACAGTTTCTAGGTAATTAATTGACTAGTAAAAAAATAAAAATAAAAATACGTGACATTTAAAAATCAGCTCTTTATTCGTTTTTGGGGAAAATACCAAAATTTATTTGTTTTCTTCTTATGCTCAATCGCCGAATTGCTATAGTTGTTTTTAAGGCACTATCTACCCTCGAAAGGCTATTGCATGAAATAGTTGGCATTTTGCTGAAAGTGGCGCCGTGCGTTTTAACCATTCGTGAGATTTAAGTGCTGAGGTTTATAAAATTTTTTATCTATTAAAGCAGTAGAGAATATTATTGTTATAAAAATCTAAAAAATTAAAATTTTTTATAATTATTATTATTTAATCAAAAAAACTAAATTTTTCGTTTAAAAAAAACGAAATTACGATCTGGATTTCTTATAATCATTTCAAGGTTCATGTGGAAGGTTAGTGTAGTGGATACAAAAGGATTATTAGTTTCCGAGTTATTGAGCTTCAAAGTTGATTGGTGTAAAATTAAAAATTGAATTTTCCCCAAAAATCAGCAATAAAATGGTAATCGAAAACCATTCTGTTACTCAAGCCCCCCCCCCCCTCTCCCAGAAACAGTTTCTAGGTAATTAATTGACTAGTAAAAAAATAAAAATAAAAATACGTGACATTTAAAAATCAGCTCTTTATTCGTTTTTGGGGGAAATACCAAAATTTATTTGTTTTCTTCTTATGCTCAATCGCCGAATTGCTATAGTTGTTTTTAAGGCACTATCTACCCTCGAAAGGCTATTGCATTTTGCTGAAAGTGGCGCCGTGCGTTTTAACCATTCGTGAGATTTAAGTGCTGAGGTTGACCTTAAATTTGATACAGAATATACAGTGTGTCCCAAAAGTCTGGAATAATCGAAAATAATGGAGTTTTTGAAAAAAAAACTTATGTAAGAACATTTTAGGAGAAAAAGCGGTTTCGAAAAATGTATACCCTTTCATATAGGGTGATGACACAAACTTTTCTTTTTGTACTAAACACTCCAAGATATTGGAGTTTAAATTGGTTTGGGTTAAAACCAATATTAATAGCTATGATACTTATTTTCCTATTTCTTCCACATAAATTTAAACTTGAACATCTTAGAAAAGATAAATAATATGTATAATAATAATGTAAAGAATATGAAGAAATATGACTCTTGACCAAAACTCATGTCCTAAACCTAATCATTGCTATTAGCATAAAAAAACTGTAAGCACTAAAAAAGCAAAAAAAAAGGAATAGTGAAGGAGTATGTGCAAGTCCGTGGCATTTTGAATGAAGGAGTTTTATGACGCTGTGGGATTGATAGCTCTTTGTCACACAATCACGTGTTACCGGGTGTTTTGTTCGCATCCTTGTAGAAGAAGTTGATATGATGTCATCTTTCAAGATGGCGGCCAAAAATCATAAAAAACAAATTTCGTAACCGGGGCATAACTACACTCGATATCATATAATTCAAGAACGAGGATTCCAAAAAATTTACTTTTAAGATCATGATAAATGAGCTTTAAAATAGCAAAACACCAGATTATTTCCATTTTCTCTTCAAAAAACCTTAATAATTCGAGGTTTTGTCAGTCCAACTTCAAATCTAACTTAAACTATTAGACATGTTAGTTGAAGCTTCATGACCTTGAAAAATACTCCAGTAAAATTAACATATTGCAAAAATAACATACCAAAGGGCGCTATTCATCAGCTATTAAAGCGAAGAGAACGAAATTTGGCAAAAAAGATAAGAAGTTCAAGTCCAACAATACTGTTAAAGAAAATTTGGTTCAGCTAGGACGCGTTTTAACATGGCGGCTGATATATCAAAATGGCGACCTAAAACCACATTTTATTTTATCCAATTTCGTAAAAAAGCAAAAACGACAAGGTGGCCATTAATTCTTGTTGACTTATAGCCGCTCACTATGAAAAAAAAGTTTGGTTGATTCATGACCTTGATTGACCTTGAAAATAATATGTAAAAGTGAAAAACCAGCTTTTTGTGATGTTTTTTCCAATTTACCATTACGCAAAAACTTTAAGCGCCGGATTTGCAATTAACATTTTAGCCATAAACAAGGACTTCATTTTAAACCTCCCTCCAATTTTTTTTGTTATGGCATCCCAGATGTTTATGCTATACCCCGGAAAAACTGTCGTTTTTATTAACTTTTCGAAACTCTGAGTTTTATGTTCTACTCACTTGTCTAGCTAACAAAGTAATTTAAATAACCTATGAGAAAGTTCACAGAACTGACATATACAGGGTTCCTAAGCAAATCCTTAGGGGGCCAAGCAGCCGTGTATAAGACGCAGACAAACGGAAAAGCACATTAGGCAGAAAAGGATGGGCATGGGGCGATGTTGTCACTACATCTTACACGTAGTAAATCCATTTCAGGTTGTTGTTTTCTAATGTTTTCCATTTTCATACCTTTAGGACTGGAATAAAAATTGTTTTTGCTCGACTTTAATACCAAACTGATGAAAGATATCGTAAAAAAAAAATTTTTCGGCTGTTCATTTTGTAACCATTGTCCTTACGCACTGTTTACAGGCTGGGGACTGAGATACATGCAAATGCCTAACCTAAAGCGTTCATACACTTTATCAAGCAAATAGGACGGGTTGACGCCTTCGAACGTCCAACCCGGGTTTTGCACTTTGATTCGAGTCAGATGTGGGGCCGTGCACAAATTACGTAACGGTGATTTTACCAATTTTTGACCCCCTTCCTATGTAATGTTTTGTAACGGTTTGGCACGCCACTCCCCTAATATTACGTAACGATTTCAAGACCACTACCCCCTTCCCAAAAAAAAAATTTTTCACTTATTTTCATTCCAAATTTTCTTAGTTTCACACAAATGCAAACGCTGCCGAAAACCCCCCTCCCTCTACGTAACGTTGTGTAACCCCCCTCACCCCTATGACCATTACGTAATTTGTGCATGGCCCCTGTAGTCCCAGTGGAGGAGGGCGAGAAAATTGATATTTTTTTCTTAAAATTATACTTTTTAAACCTATTTCTTTGCGTTCCCGAAATTACGTAATTTTTGAAAAAAAATTGTAAGCGGCGCCATTTTTATTTCGTGCTTTGTTTTTCTAACATTTTTGAGTTCGGCTAATTTAATTGAAAAATTTTTGCCTGCGGCGCCCTTTATCTTCCCACTCGAAACCAAGATCCCCCGTTTTAGGAAAACTGATCCCGTCTCTGTTTCTAAATGTTTTCGAATAAAAGTAGAGTATGACCATGGGGGAAATAATTATTTTCTACGGTATGACGAAAATTTCGAGAAAGTTGAAGAAAAAAATAAAAAAAGTGGCAGAGATCAAGTTTTTTGTAAAAAAAAAACGTTTTTTGTAAAGAAACAGAGCAAAATAAATCTTTTCACCCCTTCTTGGGTGTTACAAATATTGGCAGCCCCTTATTTTTCGCTTTTACCCTCCCGCTAGTTTTGAAGAATTGGTTCGCTACATGTTTCGAGATCATGTCATAAAACACCTCGAAAATATCAAATGTAGTGTAGGGCCAGCTTTATTTAAAATCAATAATATCGCAAGCAAAAAGCTCTGCAGGAAAAACAGCGCCGTTTATTGATTTCTTTGGCTGCTAGTGCTAGCTGCATGGTTTTGCCGTTTCCGGATAGATGTCACTAGTAGAACAGAATGGAAAGAAATTTAATTAAAAGCGAAAATATTTCTTTCTAATGTTAACAACCGAGTTTGTCGCTCAGTATCGTAAATAATGGACCCTGCTGCCTCCTTTAAGCAAGAAAAAGCTGTGGTTTGGACCTGAAAACATCTAATTTTTAATTAGATTAGATGTTCAAGATCTCATGATGTGGCCGCCATCTAGCGGAATTTGCAGACATCTTGTCAACGGTTATTATTGCAACTATGATTTATGCTCACAATGAAAGAGTGGCGACAATTTTTTCTCATGAAAGCAGTCCGGAGATAATAACAAACTGGCACCATTGCTCAATATACCTGTTTCTTTTGTGCGCGCAGAACTTTCTATGCCATTTCTGTTTGATTTATTGAAATCCTATCCCTAAGGAAAATCTTAGGAACCCTGTATTACCATATACTAGACCAGTGGTTTTAGATGCCATTTTCCAAAATGGCGGTCGAGAAAGCATAAAAATTTTTAATTATGCCAGTGGGGAACGACTACACTTGTTTACACATATTCATGTGCCACCGCATTCCTGTAGAAGTTCCGAAACTTAATAAGAACGACAGGCATATAGGTCAATCTTACCGGGGTATAGCATAAACATCTGGGACACCATATCAAAAAAAAAAAAAAAAAAATGGTAAGGAGGTTTACAATGAAGTGTTTCTTTATATCTAAAATGTTAAATTCAAATCCGGCGCTTAATGTATTTGCGTAGTGGTAAATTGCAAAAAAACATCACAAAAAGCTGATTTTTTCACTTGTACATGGTATTTTAAAAGTCAATTTTCATGGTAAGCGCCGACAATTCCACAAGAATTGATGGCCACCTTATTGGGTAAAATAAAATGTGGTTATAGGTCGCCATTTTGATATATCAGCCACCACATTGAAACGCGTCATAGCGGAACCAAATTTTTTTTAACAATAATATTAAATTTGACCTTCTTATCTTTTTTATTAAATTTGGTTCTCTTCGCTTTAATAGTTGATGAATAGCGCCCTTTAGTATTTTATTTTTGTAATGTTAATTTTACTGAAGTATTTTTCAAGGTCATGAAGCTTCAAACTGCAGTAAACTCTAGATAGTTTAAAATAGATTTAGAGTTGGACTGACAAAACCTCGAATAAAGATTTTTTGAAGAGAAAATGGAAAAAATCTTGTTTTTTGCGATTTTCAAAGTCATTTAAGGTCGGATGACCTTAAAAGTAATTTTTTTGGAATCCCCGTTCTTGAGTTATATGGAATCGAATATAATCATGCCTTGGTTGCGAAAGTTGTATCTTTTATGATTTTTGGCCTCCATCTCGAAAGATGACGTCTATCACCTTCTTCTACATGGATGCGAACAAAACACCCGGTAACACTTGATTGTGTCACTAAAGAGCTATCAATCCCACATAGTCACAAAACTCCTTCATTCCCACTGGATAGAAATTATCGACTTATGCCCCTACACTAGAAATCACTTTTTATAAATTATTATTATTCACTGGTGTTTGAAACTAATAAAAGAGAACACTTAATTATAAAACCACAAAATATTATTATCTATAAGCTAATCATTTAGATGATTTTTAGTTTTGTTAAGTGACTTAAATCTAAACATTTGCGGCAATAACTTTAATAATTTTGGAGCTGTATATAAAAGAAAGCACTGGTATTTTGTTGTTCTTGCTCCTGGGTAGGCTACGTTATTCATTGTTTCTTGTCTGGTATTTTTAGTATGTTGAATGCAACGCAAATAGTGAGGTTTTCTACTTAGTCATTACAGATTTTATATATATTATTTGGTTTATACGAAGGACTCTAGCTTCACAAAAAAGTAAATCAGTAGCATATCCTTTTTTTCTTATAGAGCATTACTTTTTGGACATACTTTTGCGTTACAACTAGAGGGTTCATTGCGGTTTTATAGGTTGCTCCTCAGACAGAAATACAATATCCCAGGACTGATTCTACCAATGCAAAATATACCAATTTTAACAACTGCCAACCCATGAATTGTCTCAGTTGGTAAAATTTATAAATAAGTTTCCGTATTCTACTGGAGACACATTCAATATGGTATTTCCAGATATTTTACTTGATCTTTTCTTTTAATTTTAAGATTACGACAATTTGTTAAACGTATTTGACAGTAAAATTTGTGAATAGTTAGTTCCTCTAAATCGTCTAATTTTACTAGACCTGCTTTAATCGTAGAGAAGCAGTCAAAGTTCGACTTACTGGCATTTAGTGTAAAATAGTTTTTATCGAACCAAGCTTTTATTTTGGAAATAGACATTTCGGCAACTTCCTTAACTTTTTTCCAAGTTAATTCTTTAATAGTTATGGCAGTGTCATCTTCAAAGCAAATCACTTCGACGTTTGGTAAGGGCTTCATTATTTCATTTATGTAAATTGAGAAAATAATAATTTCGTGGGTTGTTCAATACTGCCCTCCTTGTGAAGAACGCAGTAACTTCCAAATTTTCGATTTTGAGATTTTTACATATTATTGTATAAAATGGCGTTCTCCACCTTTTAAAAAAATTAAAAAAAAAAATATTTTCTAGAAAAAGAAAACGCCTAAAAAATATTCAGTTCCCTTAAAACGTCACGCTTTTCTAGAGAAAAACGCAGCATATATACTAGTCAAGAATGCAGCATTTTTCCGGTCGCACCATCAAACACTGCACTTCTTCTTAGAAAGCACGCCACTGCTCATGGTTTTCTAGTGAAAAACGCAGTGTCGGAACTTGCTATACCTTTAACTAGTATGTGATCGCGTTTCGTCATTAATTACTAGACAACAATGCAGGGTTTTCAATCTAACAGACTTTTCAGCATTGTGATATTTTTGTTGTGATTTTTTTTCAAAATTTGTTTAGTTTTGGAGAAGTTAATAAAAAATCACCATTAAAATGAATCACCGGAGACTCCCACAAGTCGTACGTAAATTTATATTAAAATATTAATTATTTACCTAGTGCACGTGAGTATTTTGAATTTTTGTGTTTTTTTTAAATTTAGAAACTAAAAGTTGTTAAAGTGTCCACACTAAAGCAAAATATTAAAATTTTGTAGATTAAATCCAAAACGTAACTTATACTGTGTCCAACCCAAATTTTATGTCGGTGTAGAGAATGAAAATTTGGCATCCGTGGGTAGTGGTGTTACTGGAGGTTTTGATTAGTTCACACGTTACTATAAATATCTGCAAGAACCCAACCCAGAAGAATTAATTCAGGAAAAAAGTCGATATTAATCAAGAAACTCTGTTCCTTGCTGAGTACAGACAGATAAATATTTCGAGAGGCAATGCCAGAAAATAACTCATTTAGAGATTTAAACATCTCTATCTAATAAATTTTAATTATTATTATTTATTTTGTAATCATTTTTTATCATAGAGTTTATATTTTCTTTTTAATCCATTTGTTTAATTAGTACTTTTGTATATTTTTATCAGAATTTTCGTTTACTGTGTCAATATTTTCTTACCATTGTTATATATTTATTTACGTTCCAATGTTTTTATGTCTATTTTTTTGTACTCAGATAAAAACACAACAGTTTATTTGTTAAATCAACTATTATTGTAATAATATAACTTCACATACTGCATTTATAGCTAGTAAATACGGCATACTGCGTTTTTGTTAAGCAACACTGATAAGCAGCTCTAAGTAATACTAAGGTAAAACGCAGTAAGCGTTATAAAATCTTTATTTGTGTTCCAAATCCACTCAAACCTATATCAAAAAAATTGTTTTAAAATTTTAAGAATCCGTGAAAAAAAAAGTTAAAAATATTTAATAAGAAAAAAATACAATACAATACAAGTTACTGCGTTCTTCACAAGGAGGGCAGAATAAGACTAGCGACAAGCAATTTATATAAGAAAATTTCTCCTTAAATTTTTATAAAGCTCCATAGCTTCCCAGATAAGTCCGGGGGCCCGTTATTGAACCACCCACCCAGTTATTGAACCACCCTAAAAAACTTATATTACTGGAATACTACGCCAAAACGCAAGTAAAAATCTTAGAGCATCGAGCCATAAGATGTTACTTTTCGTAAATATCCCCGAACATCCATTATAGTGGGCTGTTAAATTAAACTGCATGAAAGGCAAAAAATAGACTAATGTTCTTTAAACCGGCAAACTGTTTTATAATAATATTGGAAGAAGTTTGGAAAATGGTTTTTGTGTCTTTCTTAAAAGTACTTTTGGTAATGGAAAATAGTTTTATTGATTTATACAATAAACAACGAATTTAAGACGTGAGAAAATAATGAATATCCAGAGTATAAAATAACGCCCTGACAAAACGTTAACCTCACATAATTCAAAACTTATTAATTTTTTGAAAGCCTGAAAATGTTTTATTAGAAAGTGTGAAATTTTGACTTTTCTTGATTTTATCAAAAATGAGTTACTAAAGTTCCAAAACACCTTAATCGACATAAAAAAAAGTTGTCTTTCGGTCTGTCGGTCTGTTGTCTGTCTGTATACACGATAACTCAAGCACGTCTTAATCGATTTTAAAGAAATTTGGTACAAACACCCTCTATCGACTGACCATGAACTGATTAACTTTTGGGTGGGCTGGTGGGGGTTTGAAGGGGGATAAAATATTTAAAAAAATTGTAACCTCGGAACAAAAGCAAGTAGCGATATATGGTTTTCAGATTTAAGTTACCATAAATAAATTTAAAGTTCAAATTCGTGGGGCTTTAGTTTACGAGTTATTTGAAAAAACGTTAAAATATATTAAAAAAATCATAACTTTAGAAGTAAAGCAGCTATTGATATGCGGTTTTCAAATTTTGGTTTTCGTAAATATAACCCAAAAATTTTGTTATGAGGTTCAAATCTTTCATAGTCAGTTACAGTTTTGAAGAGATTTTCATTTCCTTTCAACATAAAATAATTGACGGTATGGTGGAATATCCGTGCTTTCTAGCACCAATTTTTTAATACTTTAAACAAAAAATAAACTAATGTAAAAAATGATAAATAAGATGATATAGAAATCAAAGTAATTAAAAAAAAAATATATGGGATTGAACCTAAAACTCTAGCTGCATTTAATTTTTAGGTGGCAATACTGATACTTTGGATGAAGCTTTGTGCACATTTTGATTTAAATTTTTTCGTAATTATCTAAAATAATTTTTTCCACGGTAATTTATTTTACATAACCAAAGTTAATCTTTTATAATATTCTTAGATAATAAAGTGTGTTAACAACTACTCACTCTTACTTAGTCTTTAATCAAATACATCCGCCAAATTTTCCAGAGATTGACGTTTAATTCTATTACATTCGGATTTAACCTAATTATTTCAGTTTCAACGAATGTATAATATAAAGGGCGAGTTTGTAAATTGAACATTTTTCACATCAGTGCACAGTGGCTCAGCGTCCATATAGCCCTAGGTCAAAAATCATATATTACATTAAATTTTAAGAAATCTAATGTAATAAGTAGTTTGTTACAAATAATGCAAACAACATTAAGCTCTTATTTCTTCTTCGAGTACAAACAAATGATTAGATTAGCAATAATGTTAAAAAAATATTTCTTATAACCTTTTCTTATGGCACAACCTTCATATCAAGAAGTTCTTTAAATCATTATATTTAAAAAAGTTGTACAAAGTAGGACCAGGTTCTTACAGAGATTGAAAGTAGAAAGACTAAGCTTTATTTTTGTGTATGTATAAGAAAGGGCTTGCGAGGAATTCCTTTCTAAATCTTTAGTAGTTTAAGTTTATTAAAAATAACAAATCAACAAACACTTATCTTGAACTGAATATATTACTTATAAAGGCTATCATCATATATTGTGAATTTCCAATATCCAAAAATTGACAAGCTGAAAAAGTCTTCTTTAATGAGTACACGAACATGCCCAAAAAGTTGAAGATTTAGACATTAAATAAACACAATCCCAATATTTATTGTTTTTGTCACGTTTACTAGCCTTCCAAATTAGTGTTCTCTATGACTTAAGAAGGTTTTTTTAGGTAGTTTGGTATGTATAGGACAAAATAAAATAATAATTTGTAAAAAATATCTCCATAAAAATCTCTTAACCGGTCACTGCTAAGAGAAGGCACCTGCACACAATGGGAATTTTCCAGGAAGAACCCATTTGTAAGCTGTGTACCTATCACATCATCTTTGAGTGCCCGGCACTTAACTACTGGGAAACTGGGCACAGAATACAGCAAGGGATACAATAAACAGTGTTAGGGAATCCCTAAACATTCACTTGCTGTATAAAGTACATTAATCTTAAGGATTGCAAAAGGTGTAACCCATGAGGGGGGGGGGGGGTTAAGGATAAGTAATAAAAAAACTCAATTTGAAGTAAAAATATTACAATATTCAGGCTTCTCGGGGGGGGGGGGAGGTTAAGTAAAAACGCCTGCTTAAGGTCATAGTTACGATCGAGTAAATTAGGGTTTAGCAACTCTAAAAGCTTGTTGGTAAATACCATGAAACACCCCCCAACTAACATTTATAGTAACAGCCACATGAACAAAGGCCTCGCTACTTTCCTATAGTAGTAGTGTGGTCGTCAGGACAACAATTTGGGACTTATAAGTTTCGAATATTTCCCCCCCCCCGGACAGTCATGTTCCTTTAAAGTGCCATTTGAAAGTATTTCTTACCACCATGGGACGATAGCAATAATTTACCGTCCATCCAAAGTCCCGTCGTATTCGTAAATTTGTAGTCGTTCCCACTTTTATTTATTACTTATTTGTCTCAATGAATTTAAGCTTCATTGAAGTAGCCAAAGTCGTACGCCACAACCACGGAATTGCTTTAACTTTTATTACAAAAGTTTGCGTTATTATAGTTAACTTAACTTTTTATGACCACTTTTAAGTTGAAAGTAACATTTTCTACTATGAGGGAGTTATGCTCGGTCGATCATGTTTACAGAAAATCCTCCTCCTGTTATTTTCGCTTTTTGAACCCAAATATTGCAGAAATAAATTGTTTTATACCCAAATTATACTATGGTCAGCAAATATCTATATTAAACACACTTTAAGAGGCCCAGCTGTTGGTTGTTAAAACATAACCTCAAAAACCTCAACGAAAAACTTGCTTCAACTACAAGAAAACAGCAGAATTTTAAGGGCGCTCCTGTTTTTTGCAATGAAAATATCGTATATTTCACATAAAAATTTCCGTCGCATTTGAATTTGGCTCTCTATTCGCAAAACTTTGCACTTTTTAATCGTATTTTAACTTATAACAAATTTATCGACATTCTTTGTTTTGTTAATCACTTTGGTTATGTTTAAATTTATGCTATCAAACAAAAAGCGAATAAGAAATTTGGAACTAATCCACTCCTTTTTCGACGTATCAGAAACGTGGGGTCTGTTTGGTATTTGGTGCCTAACTTTGAAGTCGTGGCTACGTAATAATAACCGGAAAAGTGTTCCCCGCTTAGTACTACTACTTACTACGTCGCGGTATAACATACCGATACATAGCGGGGGCCAGCTGCGATTACTTTCAGGAAATTTTATGTTGTGCCGGTTACGTCTTGATAACTTTAAATGATAGTTGGGCCAGTAGAACCGCCAAATAACCTCGTCCGCCAGGTTGCCCCAGGATTTTAGAAAAACGAAGCTTTTTTTACACTTTTTCTAACAAAAAAACAAGCTATGAAAAATCCTTCAAAAATTTTAGCTATTTCTGATGTGGAGTTTTCCCTGAATACCCAGGCAAAGATTTGAAAAAAAACTATAAAAAATGCGTTGCAAGTTGTATTTTTACAAGCTTTTATTTAACTTGCAATGTATGTAACTATGTAACTATAATAGATATGTTTGTTCGGGTAGAATATTGCAACTTAATTTTGGCATGCTTATATAGTTGTGGTGACAATACTACCCCCACTCGAAGGGGGTGGAGATAGGTACAGTTGAAATACGCCCGATTTCGTGGAAATTTGGTGTGTTGGGGCACTTGGGGATGGATATAACGAATTTTTAATCAGATTTTGAAAATTCAATATGGCGCATTCAAGAAGGACGATTTTTGGTCATCTTTTGCTAACCAATTTTACCTAACTTAGACACATCCCACTTCCTTCAAATTTGGCATGAATTTATAGTTACTGACAATACAATAATATATCAATATTAGGCATCCCACCGCCGTACGAGGGGAGTGTAGGAGGGAAAACACCTAAGTCTGTCCGATTTCAACCAAAATTGGTATACGGGGGCTTTTGGGGATAAAGAATACGAATTTTTTATCAGATTTGAAAATTTCAATATGGCGAATTTAAAATAGACGATTAAGGTTACAAATCTTAAAATTAAGGGTGTGTGTTTAAATTTGGTATGCGTTTATAGTTCCGGTGACGATACAATAATATGGTATTATTAGGTATACACTTTCCTCTAACGAGGGAAGTGGAGGGGGGAAAAGAAGTTTGTTCGATTTAAATCAAAATTGGCACACAGTAGTTTTTCGGGAAAGGGACATGAATTTTTCATCAGATTTAGGTAAAAATCTCAAAATTAAAAAATTAATTTTTATTAAAAAAAAACTTTTAACGAACCTTTTATTAAATGCACTTAAAAGTAGAAAATTATTTTTTATCTTTCTTATACTATAATAAAAGAGATGGGTGCAAAAGAAGAACTAAATTCTTCTTCTATTCGTATAATAAACATAATGCTTTCATCTAAAGAAGCTGAGTAATACAAATGTTTCTCAGGTCATTCGTCGATGTGGCCGATATACGATACCCAGCCACTGACGGTACCTAAAGTTAAAATTTTTAATTTGCGCCCAGCGCTTTTATTATGGTATAAGAAATATAAAATAGTACTTTTCACAACTAGCGGCTAAAATAGTGCTTTTTTACAAGCGTGGGTTTAAATAACGAGCGCAGCGAGGTATTTAAAAACGCGAGTAAAAAAAGCACAGTTTAGCCGCGAGTTGTTAACATTATTTTTTTTTAACCTTTATCAAAAATCCAAGAAAAACAGGAAAATACTTTTAAAAATCTCAAACGAAGAGCACTTCTCGCAACAAACCATCTGTACACTATAAATCAAGGCGGCTGGTAAATGAAATAACAATGGTTTCCATAGCGATGTGCCTTTTTACTCGGTGACGTTCATTGTTGATATCTTTGATAGTTTGATATTTTGGTGATGTTTTTTTAAAAAAAAATTTTTTTTGATACATACGCTAAAAAGCTTGTTCTTTAAAAGTTTTTTTTAATAAAAATTTATTTTCTCTTTAATATCTGGGGAAAAACTGTGTTGCTAATTTAAAATGTTAAAAAATTGACAAATTTAATAGTTTTTAAAGCATTTAGTTCGTTTATACGCACTTAAAAGCGCTTTTATATAAGAACGGTTTTAAATAAAATCGCTATCTCCGAGGATTTATAGGTTATGTCAGTTTAAAGAAAAAACAAATAAAACAATTTAGTTAACAATAGATTTTTCGGAAAACCATGGTTGAGTATTTCATTAAGTTGGAAAAAATGCGCTAAAATGTTTTTAAAGTGTCGATCCTAAAATGGGTTTAAAGTGATAAACCACTTTCTTAAATCACTTCAAAATAAAGTCGATTTAATGTTTAAAATGGTTTTGTGGTGTTTATACGACAACATATTAAAACCGTCCCTATACAAAAGCGTTCTTAATAAGAAATCTAAAAATTTTAGAACAAATCGACATGCAATTGGCCAAAACTGCTGTTATGCTGGTGGATTAAATTAAAGATTTATGGGCCCTATATTATTGGCAGCAATGGATTTATGAACTCGCCCAACGTTACGCCTAGCCGTCAAATACAGATTCCCCGATTTATACAATTAAAGTCGGTTTGGCACTGCAGAGATGAGATATGAATTTCGAGAGGCGTAAACAAATTGGGTAACAATATGGAAAATTAATTTTGAGGTAAATAACTAAATCATTTAGTATCAATTTAAAAGAAAAACAAATAAAACAAATAAGGGTTCAAGTGAACTTGGTGCGAGGATGAACCCGGTTCACCTTCAGTCTCTGGTTGTTCAATCAAAATTTGAACTGAGTTCCTACTTTATTGAAAGCTATATGAACTGGTCAACTGTAGAATACAACATAAGCCTTAATATTTTGTTTTATTTTGTATTGTTTAAAATGCATAATCTGACAAGATAGGTATTTACTGACGTACAAAAAAAAGATATGTTATCTCCAGGTCAGAAATTGTTTGGCACTGTGACAGAAACTTAAAATATCACCGTTGACAAATAAAAATTATAAGGGTACTGAGTAAACAAGAAGCGATAAGAAATTAGCCTATTTTGTCAGAGACCTTAGTCAAAAGGTGTATTAACTCAACAAACACAACGTGGTCTAGATGCTAGCGCATTTGTTACAATTTTTCGGAAGCCACCTGGCGGCTCGACTGCTTTGGGTGCCGCGGCATGTATATCGCCCATGACCGCTTGGACACGTGTCGGCCGACAGGATACTCTACCACTACGCCACGAGCCTTCTACAATGAGCTTCAGGCTACTGCGAACATACTCTCCGTGCCGTACGACCGAGGTGGGGTCCAAGCACGCTGCAGTGTTATCTTTTGAAATTTATTTTCTTTTAATTATTTTGTTTAATTTCTGCCTTGCTCTAGAAATTATATGAAATAATACATTTTTAAAATTAAAAATTTTGGAATTTGGAAAAGTTTGGTTGTGTAGCGCCAAGAAACCATAAAAAAACACACTGTTTTGAATGGCGAGCAGGAAGAACGAGATGTGATGATTTACGCTGCAGTGGAGGAAAATCGAAAGTTAATTAGATTCCAGATTGCCGAAGCAGTGATACGTCTTCAGCCACTGTCTTACGTGTTCTCAAAAAGAATAGTTATCATTCTTAGAAAGCGTCAAAAACGCATAAAATTTTTCCGGAGGCCAACTATCGTCGTATGGAATTTTGCAAAACAATGATGGAAAGGGCTAGTCATGATGAAAACTTTCTGAGATCTATTCTTTTTACAGATGAAAGTACTTTTCCATTATTGAATTGTCATAACCACACACGTTGATAGTGGTCAAGGGAAAATTTGCATTTGTATTTTGACGTAAGAACACAGTATCCTGAAAAACTAAATTTTTGGGAAGGTATTGTACGGGAACACGTAATTGGGCCATTTTTTATTGGCGGAAATTTGAATGGTCCTAGATACTTGGATCTACTGCAGCAGCATATTATTCCAACTGCTAGGCAGTTGTTAGGTGTGAGATTTGGTGAAACATGGTTTCAACAAGATGGTTGTCCCGCTCACAATGTTGACCTTGTTATGGAATATCTTAATAATGTATTTCCTAAGTTTACGGGCATGAAAGGACTTATAATTTGGAAGAACTTCGGATTAAAATTAAAAAAGCTTTTCTAACTATTACCCCTAATATGCATGGAAACGTTAGAAGGGGTTTTTATAATAGACTCGGATATTGTCTAGCCGAGCAAGGAGGAGTTTTCGAACATTTGCTCTAATTTTTTTTGCCAGGGAGAAACTTTTTAGTTTTTAGAATGTATTATTTTATTTTGAGAACTTGCATTTATTTTGTTTCTCCTTATTATTTTCATTGTAATACGTTGTTAGTGATAAATCTGAGCAGTTGAAAATAAAACGCTCTAATTTTTCAGTGATTAAAAACAAGAAAATTACGTTATCAAAATTTGCGTATTTATTGACCAAATTCCGGTTTCATGGACTACACTTCACATTGCACCGTGATTAGAAGCGTATTAAACGCAAGCCGCCAACGGTGATCGTAAGCCTGAGTATTGGTTGCTCCACTGATAGGTGTGTGGTGTCCCTGCGTGTACGTACAATGGCAAATTGGACTTCTTCCGGCCTATTTTCGCAGTAGCCTGAAGCGCTCTGCATATCAAATCTGTCTATTAACTTCAACCGCTGCGAATGATAAAAATATGATTCATTTGCGTAGAGCTAGTGCCTACGAAGCGACAAAACGCTTCATACGGTCAGGCATTTTTCAGCAAGCAAAGAACCTAATCGATAGAAAGCGCATTTTGGTGGCGTTTAACCAACCTCGGAATGAATTCGAATTACCGAGCGCCAAATATGTTCCGAAATACAGGACGATTTTATCGGCTGCATTGCAAGTGCCAATACGTCCCGTCAGAAATCCGCCGGTTTCACTTAAGTGTTTTTTTAATATTTTTAGTTCCACGGCCTTTATTCACTTTCTCTCACTATCGACCTCCAGGCTCCACGTGCCTTCATGAAACTACTTTGCCGAACATCCCTAAAAGTACTTAAAAACCACTTTAAAGACTCCGGATATTTCGAGGGGCTTTGGGAACGCATACCCTTTTATTTAGCTCTTTATTCCCTTTTTAGAGATATTGGATATTCGAACTTTAACTCTTTCAAAAAATTCAGCTCATCTTATGTACAACGTTTGTTAATGTAATATTTAACTTTATCCTCGTATGAAATAAAATTTTTCCTTACGTCTTTTAAGTTTAAAAAAAAAATACGGTGATTAAAATATATGATACTATTCGTTCCGGTACAACACAGTGTGACCAATTTCTGGGTGATAGCTTTTTAAAAGGGACGCCCTATATATAATTGATTATAAACATAACGGTATAAGGGCGGTATTATACTATAAAATTTATTTGTCAAAGATATTTTGTAAAAGATGTTTGATGAAACATTTTACAGTGTGATATACCTTATTTTATAGAATAAAAGAAATATTTTATGTATTCTTTCTCTAATTTGACCTACGAGAAACTTCACCCCCTTTTCCGTAAAGCGCTACTACCCAGCAAATACGGTTCCCTCGGGCCTTCGTCGGTCCGATGTCGATTTCCGAATTTGTCGTCATCGGCACGACATCGATTTACGACATCGGACCAGCAGTATTTTTTGTCTGCTTTGCGATGTAGGTCCAATGTATGTTTGCCGACGCAACTACTGCCGTCGGACCAATGGAAAATTTTACTTTTTGCTGACAACGGCATAACGTCGCCATACGATTAAGGTCCGATATTGTTTAACCACATGGTACCGACCATCCGCCCATATAGCTGCTTAATTTGGTCGGTCTAACGTAGGCAAGTTGGTCTCGGCCCGACTTCGGTAAACTGTTCAAGTCCGACAGCGGTCCAACGTCGGCGATTGACGAAGGTCCGTCGGTGGTAGCTTAAAGCGGCCCAACAATGCAATGGCAAACCACAAAGGTCCGATAATGGGTGAATAATAAGGACCCATATCGGCCTCTCAAAGCGGGCCGACGTCGGTGATTGACGAAGGTCCGTCGGTGGTTGCTTGACATGATCCGACATCGGCAAACTACAAAGTTTCGATAACGCGGGTGCTTAACCAGTCGGGGTGGTTTAAGTGGAAATATCTTTGCTCATTATATATATAATATTATCTTCCACTGTACAGGAACATAGTGAGATTAGCGCCATCTCTACCGACTAGGAAGAAACTATTAAGCAGTTTAAAAATTTTAATGTGACGTAACATCGTCTGTTGCCGGTTATCGACCAATCGAAGAAAAATCTGATCGGGCCATCGTCGGCCTTAAGGCAGATAAAGTGGTCGTCGGCATAAAATCGCCATCGTCAGTTGCCGATTCTCGACTAATTAAACAAAGTTCCAATCGGACCATCATCGACCCTAAAGCAGATAAAGTTTGCGTTGGCGTAATGTCGACTATAGTAAATCGGGCCTTAGTAGCCGATTCTTGTCCGATTAAACAAAGTTCCAATCGGACAATCGTCGTTCCTAAAGTGGTGTCGTCATAAAGTTGACTGTAGTAAAGTGGACCTTCGTCAGTTGCCGATTATTGACCGAAAACTGAAAATCGCAATCTGAACAACATCGGGCCAGCGTGTAGTCGCCGATGCCGACACACTGCCGACGTTGTCGAAATTGGCCCGATTCAATGCCGACGATTTGTGTTTACTGGGGAAGCACTGCTTATTAAAAGGGACCGCACGTCGCTGATCTCAGTAAAAAATGGTAAGGGTTATTATCCATCATGGCTAAAAAGTGTCTTTTTTATTTATCGGTATATTAAATTAGAATATATTTTCTTTTTGTAAATTTTCATGCAAAAATACACCCTCCACCGCTTACATACGTAACTCTGGAGTAATTTTATAAGTGGCTTTATTTCTGGATTAGGAGTTCGGTCATAAAACTTTCAAATTTACGTCGGTTTTAGCACGACTTTTGAAATAAGATCCTTTATCTTCTGCTGTTATTTTTCAAGTTTAAATTTTACTGGTCTTTTATGTGCCAGTTTTTTGGTTTAGTTTAGGTATGAGAAAAATAGGATATCGCAAAAGTCTAAGTAATTACTAGAAGAAGGAGGATAGAAATAATAATTTGTACACATATCGTTAAAAAAAAATTATTTTTTTAAGAGTTGCGAAGTATCGTCCTATAAGAAATTCTTATGTTAAAACGTTGTTGTGTCATTTTTTCCTGATATACAGGGTGTTCCAAATTCGCGCAATTTAATGCTTTGCTCAAAACTAAGAAAAAAGTTTATCCCGAAACCGGGAAAAAAGGACTACACCACGGCTAAATCCTTCAGACCGATAAGTCTCACATCATTTATGATGAAGGCACTAGAAAAAATGATGGACAGGTACCTCCTGGAGGGAACACTGGCTAACAGACCAGCACGCGTACAGGAAGGGCAGATCTACGGACTCAGCCCTTCACGCAGTACTACAGCACAAAGAATATGCACTAATGGTGTTCTTCGATGTGGAAGGAGCCTTTGACAAGGCAAGAACGCGGATGATAACATCTGCCCTTCAAGAAGGAGGAGCGGAAGCAAGTCTGACTAAATGGGTCAAATCCGCGTCAACAGAGAGGGAAGCACAGGCCAGTTTAGGAGAGTTCAAGGCTGGCTGCCCCCAGGGTAGGTTCTTGTCTCTCCACTTGTGGTGCCCAATAATGGATAATCTACTAAATCGCCTGACGCAGGAGGGATTCGACGCACAAGCATAGAATTCCCGCCGCCGCTTCATAGAATACAATAGAATCATAGAAGACTGGTGCAGGCAGAATAGTTTCAGTGAATTCTGAAAAGACCGAGATGATCTTATTCACCAGCAAGAGGAAACTAGAGGGACTCAGTGCTCCCATAATGTATGGCAGACCCCTAACTTTGGTATCACAACTTAAATACTTGGGGATGATGCTGGATAAGGAACTCAAGCGGAGCGAGCTGTTGCCAGAATGACTGTTAAAGTCCAGGCAACATTGTGGCAGTTGCGCCGAGTGGTCGGTCGAACCTGGAGCATTAGCCCGACGATCCTACATTGGATATACATGGCCATCATAAGATCAAGCATCCAATACGGATCAACCAAAAACTCTTCTGCAGAGGGATGACCAGCGCAATGAGGACGACCCCCATCCACGCCCTGGAAACAATCTTGGGTCTCCCCTTGCTTCCAACTTGAATCAAGAAGGAGACGATGGCGACGCTTCGACAGCCAGGCTGCCCTCAAGGCTTCAAGTGCACCCAAAACACTCAGTAGTCTGGTGGAGGAGTGCTCTGAAGCACTGCAAACACTGGCTTAAGATAAAAGGATGACACTGATGTGGGGATGAACTTGCCAGACTAGGGGCCGAAATCCAATACATTGGATCGCAAACTCTTTTGGGAATAACAAGGAAACAGGTACAGAGTGAGCTCAATAAATGGGCGAACAATGAACTAAAGAAGTCCTGGAGGTAAGAGTCAAAGTGCAGACAGTCTAAGCTATTTGTTGATGGTCCGAAAGAACATTGGACTGCTGACAGGGACACTGCACAATCGGCTGAACAGACATCTCCCGTGTGCCCCGCTTGCGGGCTCAAAGAGAAATCGGTGCAGCACTTGATAGCAGAGTGTGATGCATATGCCAGATCAAGGCAGCTGAAGTGGGGATTTCCCACGATAGAGGAACAAGAGCTGCACTCGCTCAAATGGGCCGACATACTTGGGGATTTCCCAGGATAGAGGAAGAAGAGCTGCACTCGCTCAAATAGGCCGACAAACTGAACTTCGTAAAGAAGACAGGAAGGCCTGGAGAGCGAGGTGCAGCAGAAGTATAGCCATAGGGGTAAGGAACGGGGTATGGCAGAAGAAAAAAGTTTCCAAAATACGAGTAGTTCCAGAATTTCTTTATATTCCGAAAAAACCGTAGGGGAGAGTGAGTTATTACCGGCCGACGCCTTAAGGGCAACAGGATCATTGAAAAAGCGCGCAGGCGAGGCAGGCTGAAACGAAACCTTCGAAATTGTTTATTTCGAAGATTTCAGGCGGTAGCTCGCGCACGCCGCGTCATATTGTTCAGACAAGACTTGGCAACACCGTGAGAGCGCGAAGCTTCTGCTGCAGTTTGAAATTTAAATACAGGGTTCCTAAGCAAATTCTTAGGGGGCCAAGCAGCCGTGTATAAGACGCACACAAACGGAAAAGCACATTAGGCAGAAAAGGATGGGCATGGGGCGATGTTGTCACTACATCTTACACGTAGTAAATCCATTCCGGGTTGTTTTTTTCTAATGTTTTCCATTTCCATACCTTTAGAACTGGAATAAAAATTGTTTTTGCTCGACTTTATTACCAAACTGATGAAAGATATCGTAAAAAAAAATATTTTTCGGCTTTTCATTTTATAACTATTGTCCTTACGCACTGTTTACAGGCTGGGGACTGAGATACATGCAAATGCCTAACCTAAAGAGTTCATACACGGCCGGAGAAATCGACTGAGATATTTCCGTAGAAACTTTATCAAGCAAATAGGACGAGTTGACGCCTTCGAACGTCCAACCCGGGTTTGGCACTTTGATTCGAAATCAAAAAGGAGGAACAGTCAGATGTGGGGCCGTGCACAAATTATGTAACGGTGATTTTACCAATTTTTGACCCCCTCCTTATGTAATGTTTTGTAACGGTTTGGCACGCCACTCCCCTAATATTACGTAACGATTTCAACACCACTACACCCGCCCTCCCCCCCAAAAAAAAACTTTTCACTTATTTTCATTCCAAATTTTCTTAGATTCACACAAATGCAAACGCTGTCGAAAACCCCCCTCCCCCCTAAGTAACATTTTGTAACCCCCCTCCCCCCTATGACCATTACGTAATTTGTGCACGGCCCCTGTAGTCCCAGTGGAGGAGGGCGAGAAAATTGATCTTTTTTTCGTAAAAATTATACTCTTTAGACCTATTTCTTTGCATTCCCGAAATTACGTAATTTTTGAAAAAAAAATTGTAAGCGGCGCCATTTTTATTTCGTGCTTTGTTTTTCTAACATTTTTGCGTTCGGCTAATTTAATTGAAAAATTTTTGCCTGCGGCGACCTTTATCTTCTCACTCGAAACCAAGATCCCCCGTTTTAGGAAAACTGATCCCGTCTCTGTTTCTAAATTTTTTCGAATAAAAGTATGGGGGAAATAATTTTTTTCTACGGTATGACGAAAATTTCGAGAAAGTTGAAGAAAAAAATAAAAAAAGTGGCAGAGCTCAAGTTTTTCGTAAAAAAAACGTTTTTCGTAAAGAAACAGAGCAAAATAAATCTTTTTACCCCTTTTTGGGTATTACAAATATTGGCAGCCCCTTATTTTTCGCTTTTAGCCTCCCGCTAGTTTTGAAGAATTGGTTCGCTACATGTTTCGAGATCATGTCATAAAACACCTCGAAAATATCAAATGTAGTGTAGGGCCAGCTTTATTTAAAATTAATAATATCGCAAGCAAATAGCTCTGCAGGAAAAACAGCGCCGTTTATTGATTTCTTTGGCTGCTAGTGCTAGCTGCATGGTTTGGCCGTTTCCGGATAGATGTCACTAGTAGAACAGAATGGAAAGAAATTTAATTAAAAGCGAAGATATTTCTTTCTAATGTTAACAACCTTACGAGTTTATCGCTCAGTATGGTAAATAATGGACCCTGCAGCCTCCTTTAAGCAAGAAAAAGCTGTGGTTTGGACCTGAAAACATCTAATTTTTAATTAGATTAGATGTTCAAATCTGTCCCCTTCTTGAGCCTCACAATATCCCAATCTATTGTAAAACTCTTGGCGCGTAGCAGCCAACATTTCAGGGGTGATAGAGTTGCCCGCCTCCAAAATTTTCGCCCTCAACTCCTGTATAGTCGTTGGATGTAAGTAATGTAATGTAAGATGTAAGGGTGTTGGAAAATTTTGTCGTGCCAACAACCCCATAGGAAAAAGTCATTTGGCGCATGATCTGGTGATCGCGGAGGCCATCGGATATTTCCATACCTGGAAATAATTCTATCACCTGACGAAGGTAATTTGTATCCTGGCGTGAATTGTGGGATGAACAGCCATCTTGCTGAAACCACAATTCGTTCAAATTTATGTTGAGTTCCCTCAACCGTAGTAAAACCTGGTGTTGGAGAAGATCAACATATTTTTGGCTATTCAAATTCCCTTCAATGAAATGAGGTCTAATAATATGATCCCCGACAATACCGCTCCAAACATTTAATTTTTGAGGATGTTGCGTTATAACACTTGCGTGCAGATGTTTATTTTCGCGGGACCAATAGCGGCTATTTTGTGGATTGTGAGAGCTATGAATTTCAAATGTCTTCTCCTCACTAAACAAAACTTTTAATAGGAAATTTTCGTTCCTGTCACATTTATCCCTCATAAACTCACAATATTCTAGCCAGCGAAAATAATCACCTGGTTGCAATTCCTGCGACTTCCCAATCTTAAACAACTTGTAGCCGTATTTTTTTAGGATCCATTGGCAAGTACTGTTGAGAATATCCAGTGCCTCCGCAATCGGTTTCGTCGAACATGGTTCATGTGCCTCAACGTAAGCGCGTACCATTTCGTCTCGTTCCACCCTGTGTGGAAGAATGGGATGCTCTAGTATTTCGCCGTCGTGGCAACACTTTCTACAACCATTTATGCACTCGTACCTTTCAAAACGATGATAAATGTTGTAGACAGTTTGAGCCGCAGGAACCGGTCGATCTGGAAACGCAAAAACAAAAAGCCCAATGACCTCGTCCGCACTGTCACTTTTTATGTAGTTTTTAATAATAAAAATATTTTCTTCTCTAATATACGGCATTTTAAAAACCCAAAATTTATGAAACTGAAGCGACTCGAAAGGAAATAATAATGCAATGCCTGTGAATCCCAGTTTTTCCTCGATCATCTCATGGTGTGGCCGCCATCTAGCGGAATTTGCAGACATCTTGTCAACGGTTATTATTGCAACTATGATTTATGCTCACAATGAAAGAGTGGTGACAATTTTTTCTCATGAAAGCAGTCCGGAGATAATAACAAACTGGCACCATTGCTCAATATACCTATTTCTTTTGTACGCGCAGAACTTTTTATGCCATTTCTGTTTCATTTATTGAAATCCTATCCCTAAGGAAAATCTTAGGAACCCTGTATAATAGAAGAAGTGTAGGCAGCGCTCATTTGCTGTACCAGAGTATGATTAAGATAGCACCGTTTCTCTGTTAATTATTTACTTTATAGTTATTTTATTATCCGAGAAATCTTGGGACCTAATTTTCGAAGCCGCGAAAGAAATCAATCACTCAACAGCCAAAGCATATCAAATGAATGCTCACAGTTCCAGAATGACCGCGTCAAAAATGACGCTTGCTCTGCTATTCACCTGTTCATTCAGGCTTGTTTTCGGGACTGCGTCATACCTTACATATCTCCGTCGCTTTCCCTGTCTAACGTTTAGAACGTTATGGAATTTATTCCAACTCAATGCTTTGGTTTTGTCGGGTGTTGGCATATTTTGTAAATAAACATTGGTTATTATTTGCCAAGGAGTTTCCGTTGGACTAGGTATCTTTTCTTTATTTATAGGTGAATATAAAATCAATAACCTCAAACACCTAGCGTTGACTTTACTAATAATAATCTACCAAGATCACAGAAAAAAATATTTTGAAATCCCTTACATTCAAGAACTATAGAGCCTCTCCAAAGACTCTTCTTGAAAGTAATAGACCCTACACCCAAAATTAATCAAAGTAGTGTCATATACAGGGTGCCGTACTCTAACTGTGATTCTTCTTATGTAGGACAAACAAAAGAGTACTTAAAAAATCGAATGGCAGAACACAAAAGAGGCTGCAATATTATTAATCAAGACAATCCCAAAACTGGGTTATCTAAACATTGTTTTGGCACTGGACACCATTTTGATTTTCAGTCAGAAAACCTAATGTCATTCTCAACAATGATACAAAAAATTTGAGCGCAATCTACCACTATATAATAAACAACCTCTTAACTATCATAACCTGTGATAGGCAACCGTTTTAATCCTGTTTGTGAATTTTTAGTTTGTCCTTTTAAGTTTTATGTTGTTGAATTTTACTTTATTTTTAATTGCAATTCCAAAATCCTACACCCCCAGTTTTTACAAAATCAAACTTTTAACATGTTACTATACTGTAAGATAAAATTAATTTAAAAAATATTTGGTTTTCTCATTGCTTTTGTGGTGTAGTTTGTTGGTTTTTTAAACTGTGTTAAAATAGTTTTTTTCCCCTTCATTTACCCTTTTTGCATTGACAAAAAACTAGTAAAAAGAGAATAAACAATAACGAGGAAGTGGGGAAGCGTACCCGGCAAGTTTATATACCAACTAATTCAATGGACCAAACCAGTACTTACAAAAAAAGCGAGTATCTCGCATCAGAAATGATAAATTGAAAAAATTTAAAATTAGATCGTAATTTGACAAAAACTAGTAATCTGGATAGGTCCTTATTAATTTAATCAAAAATAATTTGTTATGGTGTGTTATTTTTGTATATAATCGGTGTTTGTTTTAGTGTTTTTTGTGTCTCTCTTTTAATTTTAATTAAATTTAAAATTCTTAAAAATTAGTTCCCGTTATTTGTGTTTTTTCAGCCTTGATAATGACACGGATGGTGTCGAAACGTTGGCTATTGATTTAGTGACTTAATAGAAACTGTCCAAAAAGGTGAAAATCATTTCATTTACAACTATAGATGATTATCGTTTATTTTTATGGAGCTGAAAAACATTATTTCTACTATTATTTTTTTAAAATTATTTGCCATATTGTACACTTCAAAATATCTATCCATAAGGACGCTTTTCGCTTTTTGAAGACGCACCCTTAATGCTTATGTGGAGTTTCGAAAGTGATAAATGTTCGCGCCTAAATGATCCCGGTTTATCGGTTGGTTTACTTTATCACACGGCTCGATCCACACATCGAGCCATTTTGGCTTTGATCGGCTAGCTATCCCGTGTGCAACCGGTGGCTAAAATTATTACTCTCTTTGCCTATATGTATATTATACGGATATTTTTACTTTGCAGCGGCTGACGTTCTGCCTTTGAGTCATATAACTATGAGATATAAGACACTTGTTGCACAAATAGAGGACAGGTCATTAAATGTAAAAACTGACAGTCCGACTGACACAAATCGATTACAATGGCTCATTTTTATGGCATTTGGATGATTAAAAGATTAATTTAATGCTAGTTATAAAAATAAAATATATTAAAAGTGCAGTGGTGAATTTCAAAAAGACACGAGGAAAACTTTCCCAGCATTACGGTTAAACTCGGTCCACATTGAACAGGTAAACTTAGTCCGGAAGTAGTAGCAAAAAAAAGTTGTCGACAAAAATTTGTCTAAATGTGCTAAATCGGCCTCTGGCGGCGAATCTCAAGAGGTGCCCTCTTTTTTGGACTTTTTTGCTCCTCCCCTCCCCCTCCCCACTCCTACTTTCTCCCCTCCTCCTCCTCCTCCTCTCCTTCCACCCATATTTAATAAAATACTCAACGTGCAGCCACAGACTCAACGGTTTCCTAAAATAGAAGGTCTTCTATAAATATATGGGCACAAAAAAATAACTGCTACACACTTTTCCTTATTAAAAAACTCTTAGTACGATATTTACTGAGATGGATTAAGATTTATAGGAGGTTTCTAATCTAATTTTGCGGGTTTTTCTTTATACTACAGTGAAATTTGTTGTTGCAAATTTTTTACAGCGCGACTTTTTACCGCGCTAGCTTACACAGCGCAAATCATTTACCACGACTTTTTCTTATTTTAGCTACTTAAAGATAATTTTAAACTTATATGAGGCTTTTTTCTTAATTTAAAAGGGCTCCGATCTCCTTGAACCTACTTAAAGTGAGATCTCATACGTTCCTATACAATGACTTAAAGAACAAGCTGGAATAGCCAATTAGCAGAAAAAAAGTTTGCAATTTGATTTTGTTGTAAATAAAATCATTCAAAATTTATATTTAAGAAAAAAACCAATAGACAAAATCGTGATTGCTTTAAAATTTAAAATGGATAAACCACCTCTTGGTCTTGGTCTACATTACACGAAGATTTTAATCGAAATACGACATCCCTTACTTACTTAACGATCGTTACACTAAAACTATGGTTTTAGAACTTTCAAAGCCAGCTACTCACAGTTTAAAAATATTGTCCACGAAGTAGTAACTAATAATGAAAGTTAAATATTTCTTTAGTTTAACATGTGTGAACTTAAAGTTGTATATAGCATTACGACTACATAAATTCACTGTAAAAAATTTATTACACTTACTTACTTTGACAGTTCTGAGATTTCTTGTTTACCAAAATTTGATTAATTTTTATGGATTTTTGGACTGTTTTAAGAAGAAATGACCTTCGCTACATTTTGACGTCCATCCAGGTAAACAAGTGCAGTATGGTTTGGCTTAAAATCAATTTTTAGATACCCATGTATGTTCCAAATTTCTGCGGACCAATTTTTGAAACTGACAATGACAGTTCCATTTAGCTTCTGTGTTTAATTGTCGGCGGCCATATTGAAATTGGTCCTGATTATGATAATTTGGAATGAAATGTACGTCAGCCTTCAGATCAAACAAGAGAACTTAATTTTGCTTGAAACCTCCTTCGTGTAACAATATATTCTGGTAAAATATCATTGTGCGGGAACGAGTTTCTCAAATTGTATCCAAAATTCTGCTTGCGAATATCTACAAACATGTTTTACGCCAATTTGGTCGCAAAGATAATGTATTTTCGTTTAAGGGACGTGGCTCTATTTCATAAAGATTATTATAAGTCTGGTCACGACTAAGGACGATCAAAGACAATGGTGGATCTTTAGTATTTAAGGTAAAAATATTTTATTTTTATAAAATACTAAACCCTAATAACATTATTTTGGTTCAATGATACGAGTTTTTTTTTAACTAACTAAACCAAAAAACAAAAGCACACACAAAAAGACCATTCAAAAACATTAATATTCCAAGAATATTTATTAGATAATAAAAATGTGACATAAATAATAGACTACAGAGGGGGTTATTCACGTACTACCTACACAAGGCTATGAAAGGTACATGTTTAAAATGCTTTCATATTTGCAGTTTTGCCATTTGAAGTAAAACTTGACAACAACTTTATTATTTTAAATTAAACACCCTGTAAATTTTAGCATTTTTTGATTTTTTGATTCTTTAAAAAACTTTACGTACATTTTATGTGTAATGTCCTATCTTCAAGTTTTCACAAGATATCGTTTTAGATTTAACTCAGGGACCTTACATGTACTTATGCTCACATACAAAGTTTCAAAACTTTCTATTCTATAGCTTGCAAAATATTTTAATAGGTTACACACCTTATTACTAGTTTTTTAAATATTCCTGTAATATGCTAAAAAGCTTCTGTGGATAAAAACTGTGATGTAATATAATGTAATATAATATGGAAGTATTACTTAAAAATAAAAACATTTAAGAGTGTTTTTGTTAAAGGTATGGTAGATAAAATTTATAAAATTTTATCCGGCGAAGGTTCTTAGCATATTACAGGAATATTAAAAAAAAAGAGTATTCCATTCATATTAATAGTAGATAAACAACCCCCTCTGTAATTGATTTATATTGCATTTATACCATCTAGAAGGAATATTCCTAGAATATTTCTGTGTTTACTGGAAAAGGGATATATGAGGTCAGTCAAGCCACACCCCCCTCAAAGATATTCGAATTTTGATATGCTTTTAATTTTAAACTAATTTCGAAGTAATTTTGAACCAATTTTAAAAATTTGGAACCACACTCCTTCCTGTTTTTTTATATTCAAAAGATCAATAAATCAATAAATGTCCAACTAAGATGGAAATACTTTTTCTTACGCGATTTCTGGTGTATTTCTATGCCTTCTAAACTGACTGGATTTTAATTGGCTAAACCCCCAATTTTGAATAAATATAAAAAATCACAGAAATTAGGGTGGTTTAAAATTTGTTTAAAGTTGTACAAAATTAGTTCGAAATTAGTTCAAAATTATAAGAGTATGATAAGCTTATGCGGGGGGTGTGGCTTGGCGGCAACCTGCACCCCCCTCCATATTTAAAAAAAAGGGTTACCAGTAGATTTTTCGAAATTTTTTTTGGTGATATCAGGACTTCGAAATCAGTTCTTAATTTTGGGAGTGTTTCTTTTTATTTTTCTCTAGGGTTTAAATGAGGGGGGTGTAGCTTGACGTCCGGCTGAACCCCCCGTTTTGAATATAAAAAAAAAACAGAAAGGAGTGTAGTCCAAAATTTTTAAAAGTGGTTTAAAATCAGTTTGAAATTGGTTCGAAATTATAAGCATATCAAAACTCTAATATCTTTCGGGTGGGGGGAAGGGTGTGGCTTGACTGACCTGATATATGTTGGGTGTGACCGCGACAAGAAAGCAAGGCACCGCGTGGCTGGGACTGGATTCTTAAACTATGACGTTGCATTGGGTTTGCGTTGGCAGTCGAGCAATTCACCTTTCTCCTGGATTTAAAAATTAGGTCCCATTAGGAAACGTAAATATTTTTTCAGATACTTATAACCTGTTAGTAGTTACTCGAAGGAAGAACCTCCTATGTTTTGGTATATAAAATACGTTACTGTGATGAAGCTTCTTTGTTAAGGCCAGTAATGTCTGTTGGGACATGAAGTACGAAGGGAAGAAACAAAAGGTCTGAAGCTTTGTTTGATCTTATCCAGAAATGTTCTTACGGAAAAATAAACTTGTCTGAAAACATGATGCCTTTTTTTATGTTTTCGTCAGTTTTGTTTGCTTGTTTCTTGTTCATTTATTTGTAGACTTTTTCCAAAACATCCCAAAAACTTCACATGGATTTGGTCAAGAAATTAACTTTCTTTCCCATCATAAGTATTTTTTTATATTTAGCCGCTTTTGAATTTTTTAATGCAAAAACCGACAGGGACTCGTGTGAATAGTTTTTATTTTATTTTTTAATTTTATTTTCAATTTTTTTTATTGTTTATTCTGTTGTGTTCTTGATTATAATTTGGGCACTTATCAGCGTTTTGGGGTAAAATTGGATTAATGCAAAAAGTCAAATTTTATTTTTAAAGTTTTATGATCGTTTTGTCGTCGCTCAATTTCTACCAATCAATCAATCAATGGGGGGCATATTTTGTAAAAACTAAGATACGACTCACAGCTCTTTTTTAAGGTCACTGATTCAAATGTTTGGATATATCGAATTCGTGACCCTAAAAGGAAATTTTACCTTACTCTTCAAAAAGTTTTTACAAAATGTGCCAAGTTCAGCCAATCCTGATGTTTATTTGACTCCAAATGTTTGGATATGTATGGTTTTTGAACCAACCTTTCGATTTGGCGTTATCAAACGGAAAAAAGGAGTCAAAATTCTGACCAAAACTGCTTTGAGGATGCCGATAATTAACTAAGAAGAGAAAATGGCGTAGTTTTTGTTTGTAAAAACCTTATTTATTTAAACCGTAACAGACCGGCTCTAACTTGAACTGGATAAAACTTTTTATTAGCCATGCATATACAGGGTGGATTCTTGAAACGGAACGGTGCTTCTAGCGGCTTAGAATTTGGTTTTATAAAAAAATCCAAAAACATGTCAACTCAGATTTTTAATTTTCTTTAATCGTGCTATCTTGGATTTTTTTTTACTTCGCACAGTGGAACGACCTTATGGGAACAAAGGGACATGAGTGAGGTTTTTTACTTGATACTTTTAATCTGGAAAAGCTAGGAATGAGTTATATACACAGTTATATTGTACAAAGAGCAACGTCTTAAATAAAAAAAAATAGTTACTTTACATGATTTAAACCATATACAGGACAACCCAAAAATATAGTGCGTTGTACAAAAACCTATTTTTTTATATGCTAACTTTGCTTAAATGTCACCTAAATTTGTCGTCTTGAATTTTTTGGAAAGAAAGAGCTTTTAATTTTATTTTATTTGTTCATTTTATTATTAAATTTCTGAAAGACGACTTATTTGTGTAAAAATTTCAAAAAACCATTAATCAGTATTAGGCAATCATATAACAAAAATATTTACTAAAGTCAACATTTTATACTAGATTTTTTTTACATTTACTTTTCATTGGCATATCATTTAAATAGTAGTAAAATTTGTAATTAGACACACTTGTAGGCAAAATTTAACGTCTTAAGATATCTATCACCCAAAATTACAATAAAATGATAATAAATGGGCTTCTTTCTAAATAATTGTGTGAATTTAATTTTTAAAATATTTTTTGCTCTATGTCTCTGATATTATACTAAGCCGTTCCTCTATGCGTCGTTTTGATTACGAGGTATGGCAAAAAATATTTTTTTTTAGATAGGACACCCTGTATAGTTTGACATTTTTGAATTCTAAAAAAAATTATCTTTTTGACAATACCACACACTAATACTCTATCTCTTATGGTTTCCATGATAGAGGCATTTTAACTTGCATGGAATTGTTGTCTATGCCCTGTTTTACGAGAGACAGTACCCTCTCCAGATAGGCCGATCAACTCATACCGATTTAGTGTCCTTTTCTCCAACTTCGCCGCCATTTTCACTCAAAAGTGACAGATAATCCATTAGTTTTCGGTCAAAATGGCGGCGAAGGTGGAGATAAGGACACTAAAACGATAAGAGCTGATCGGCCTATGTGGAGAGGGTATTGCGAGAGACATTTGGATGCATATCGAAGTTTTCCATACAGATTTAAATAAAAATATCTTGATTATCGTAAAAGAGAGAACCTACTGTGTGGTATTGCTGAAGAGAGAATTGTTTGCAGATTTTAAAAATTGCAAAATTTATAGATATCCTATTTTTAAAAAAAATAAAAAATTGCCATACCTCGTAGCTAAATGACAGACAAAATCCAAGATAGCACGATTAAAGGAAATTAAAAATGTCAGTTGAAGTGTTTTTGGATTTTTTTATTCAACCAAATTCTAACCCGCTAGAAGCACCGTTCCATTTAAAGAATCCACCCTGTATAGTATGGAGGCTATTAAGAACGGCAAAAATAATTATTTTTACTAAAAATAGGTTATTTGAGTCAACAGAGACTCCAATACGATTTTTTTTGTGTCTGTCTGTCACCAAACCGATTGTTATCAGGCACAAAAATTATTTGTCACCAGGCGATGAGCTAATTGATTTTTATTAGGGTGAAAAGTTGGAAAGAGGGTAGAAAGGGAGGTAAAGTTAAAAAAAATATCTCACGAGCCGTAGTAGCAAGAGACATGTGGTGTTTTTGCACAAAAAAAAATAGATTTTTTTAAAGGTTTTATGGATGGTTTGTACCTGGTGGGGCCATTTTTTTATTGGAAGTACTCTCTATTATTGGAAACAAAAAATGGGATGTGCTAAACAAGTTCCGGGGTAAAATTGTTAAGTGTATCGACGGATACGTATCGGCGGTGGAAATCCAATTTCCTCTCCGAAGAGAAAAATTGCTTTTAGCCCCATTTTTCCGTGGCTCGATCTCAACTTTTTGTGTCATAATGCATTGTGATAGATGTCTAGAGGTTTATTTTTATAAGATCTTTTTTAAGAAAATCGTTTTTGGGAATAATAGAGAAAACGGGGTCATTTTTACTTTAGCGGTATTTTTTCAATAGTGGGTACAATTAAAATGAAAATATACCAACAAAATCTTTAGTTAATACATGCAGAGTGTTCATTTGACAACTTTCCAACCAAGATATTTGTATTTGTATTTTTTAACTGTCAGGCAAAACTGGAGAATATACTTAATGCATTTTAATTTTCGTCCCCTGCCTCTTAGGTATGCCGCCCTTTATCATCATCATCAAAAAATCCCGGAAATACCGATGCCCCCAACTAAAATACGTGTTAAGGCGCATTTACACAGACAAACTTTCCTTTGATGTGGAAATGCCGACAAACATTTACACGAGTCTCTTGAGCAAAATGTTCAAAGAAATGTTCGAGCAAAATCTCGTACAAAAAAACACACGTAAATTTTGGAGAGAATTTTGGGCAAAATTTGTTTTAAGAATTGGGGGTATAAAAATTTCTTTACAAATTCAAAATATATATTGTTATCGGAATTCATTGAACTTAACTGAAAATAGAAAAACAAAGTTTTGAAATAAGGTATTTTTAATCAAGTGCTTTCCGACGGAAAAACGATTTGATGCCGAAATTCACATTTTACCTCATAAGCAACTTCGATTGATCTAATTTTTATAGAGTATATGCCAGTATACTTGTAACTTTTTTGGGGTTGTAAAAAAAACAAGATTAAAAAAAATAATAATTGGCACTTATTTATTGTTGTTGCCTGTAAAATATAATGATAAAAATTTACGTTTAAAAGAATATACCTTTATTTTACTTCCTAGTGTAGTTTTGTACAATAATAATTAAGTCAAATTAAAAAACCTATATTATGAAATCTCAAATATATGAACAAAAGTACGTTCGGTTTAAACAATACCCGTTTATTACCCACTTTTACAACGCTACGAACCCGACCCTTGTTTAAAAAAATATAATTTAGCAGTAATTTAGTAGACTGTGTCGCCGATATGTCATCCCGCGTTTTGGATTTCGCAGGTAGTAAGCCGGCCACCCTTTTGAATCGCAATGTTGCCCTTTGCATATTGTTGGTTCAGTGTCAGTAATCGACCTTGATTATTACATTAAATTGACAATAAATATCTATATCTTCAGCATTTTCATGAACCTTTTGCTTTTTTGAGGAACACTTGGGACCTTAAACTAACTAGGTAAATCTGGTGTGAGGAATTAAAAAACAAAAATAAAAGCTAAAGGTAAAGTAAAGTTACAAAAATATGTTTAAAAAAAATCCCCCTCCCCACCACTCCTCATAGTCGTGAGGCGCCGATTACCGCTTAAAAGTTCAATTTTTGAGTTTTTTGCCGATATTCGAAAAACTCAAAATTTTTTTGGAAAAGAAAAATTTTTTTGGGTTTTTTTTTGACTTTAGGAAAAAAACCTTTGGAAATAAAAAAAAACTCGCACGAAAATCCCAAAAAAAACCACAGGCAAAAAAATCCGTGAAAAACCCTAAGAAAAAAATATTGTAAGTAACCCTAATCCATGTGACAAAACTGATAGTAGAGCCAATAATAATGTTTCGCTTGCCGTCGGCTTTTTTTCACAAAAATTTTAAATAAAAGTTGGTATTCCATTTTTTTAAAGAATTGAGATCACTGATCACTGATGTGAAATTTTATTTATTCTCATCTTTAAAAATATGTTTCCAAAATAGATAGCAATAATTTGCTCAAAAATTTACCCGAACAAAATGTTCACAGAAAAGCTCACAAAAATGTTCACGCAAAAAATTTTAGATCTTTTGCACGAGCTTTTATTTGAGCATGTTCGTCTGTGTAATTGCGCCTTTACAAGTTATAGGAGCAGACCTAAGATTGATATTTTCAACTTACGACGTCCTTAATGCTTAAATCTCTGTGCACTACGAACATAAAAAAAGACTCAAAAACCTCTAAAAGCGCGGTAAACACAAAATTAAAACGGCGGCGAAAAGAAATTAAATTATGCTTACTCTGCAAAAATTGCTTTTTTTAATAGATTGACGCTGTTTTCAGGACGAAACTCATACATTTTTAAAAGATCAGCATCAGCACGATCCCACCTCATATTGCGCTACCTCATATTGTGCTGCAACATATTACACTACCTTATATTGTGCTACTTCATATTTGGCTACCTCACATTGTGCTACCTCATATTGTGCTACCTAATAGTGTACTACCTCATATTGTGCTACATCATATCATGCTACCTCATGTTGTGCTACCACATATTGTGCTACCTCATATTGTGCTACAATATATTGCGCTACCTTATATTGTGCTACTTCATATTATGCTACCTCATTTTGCGCCACGTCATATTGTGCTAGCTCATGCTGTTCTACCTCATTTTGCGCTACCTTATACTGTACTACCTATTGTTGCAAAGTATTTACCAGATGTAGGTGTAAGTTTAGGGTTGGTGAGGTATGTGATCTTTATATCGTTGCCTTAGTATTACAATTTTCTGTCAACATAGGCTTCGAAAATTGTAATACTAAGGTGGTCGGATCAACGGATCAACAACCCCAAAGTTAAACCTATAGCTAGTATACTTTTAATATCTTGCACCAATACTCATCCTTCATTGCCAAATTATCTTTGGAACTACTTTCTCCTATTTTTATCGAAGAAACTAAGCTAAGAAATTCCTTGAAGGATAGGCTTTAGAGCCACATGACGAAAGACACACACACACATACACACATAGTGGTCAAACTTCCAACAACTTTTTCGGGGTTCAAAAAAAAAATAACAAATAAACTTTTTTTGTCAAAAGTGCAAAGAAACATATAACAAACAACTTGTTTTGGTCTCCAATATTTTTCATTAAACTTTGTAACCTAATGTAAATGGTAATGTAATTCGGTTGTAAATATGTGGCTTTCTCTGCTTTTAACAGACAAACGCTTTGACATGAAAGTTGCTAGCTATATCGTATATAATTTTCGAAGCTAACCAGCTTGAGAGGTTTGAAGTATCAGACACAGGGCTTTCTAGCAAATTGATTTCAAAATTATTAATATCATAAACTTCACTAACGTGCCTTCTTTTCAAAGTTCAGCAAATTCTGATCTTTATTTTGACAGTTCTCGTCTAGGGTGCCTAAAAGTGCGGATATCACATGACTCGTTTTGAACGTTAATTCAACTTTCCTTAGCTGAGATTACTGACAGAAAAAAAAGAGAATTGAAAAAAGTAGATTTCTTGTCCGTGAAAAATAAATAAAATGAAAGGTTCGTGGCTATCGAACACACATTTTGCTTTTCAATTCATTACAACCAGGCGTCCAAGATCTAATGGATAGTCCAGAAACATACAGGCCTATGTCATCCTCGTTAGAAATCATCAGGGTAACATAGGACTGTACCTGGCGTATGAAGCATAACATAAGCAACCACACCCAGCGAAATGGCTATATGCAACGCGCCGCCTGTCAGAACAAAGTGAAAAGCAGTGAAATTTGCGAGCAGAACTTAAAAAGCGGAACTTGCGAAAATGTACCGGTAACTGAAAGAAGACCGTTTAAAATACAATGTTTGCAGCAACTCCACCTCCAATTGGAGTTTATACTACGTCGCCTTATATTAAGGCTCAGCAGTAATTCACAAGGCAGAAAAGGCCCTTCAGCACAAGGAATATGCACTCATGGTATTCTTTAACCCGGAAGGAACTTTCGACAAGGCGAAAACGCAGATAATAACATCTGCTCTTCAGGAAAGAGAAGCTGAAGTACTTCTGACTGAATGGGCAAAGTCTGCGTTAACAGAGAGGGAAACACAAGCAAGCCTAGGAGAATCCGAGGTCAAGGTGGACGCGACGGGGGGCTGCCTTCAAGGCAACTGCCTTTCTTTTCATCTGTGGTGCCTTATAATGGATAACTTCCTAAGTCGCCTGACACAGGAGGGATTCGACGCGTAAGTATACGCAGACGACGGCGTGGTGAAGGTCGCTTCCTCGCCACTGTCTGGGAAAGAATACAAAAGGCGATCAGAATCATAGACTGGTGCAACTAGAACGGCCTGTCAGTTAATCCTGCAAAAACTGAAATGATCCTGTTCATCAGAAAAAGGAAAATAGAGGATTTCAGAGCTTCCATAATGTACGGCAGACCCATAACTTTAGTATCAGAGCTTAAGTATCTAGGGGTCATACTGGACAAGGGACTCACGTGGAGGCAGCATGTTGCCAAAATGACCGTAAAATTCCAGGCGACAATGTGGTAGTTGCGCCGAGTGGTCGGTCAAACCTGGAGGATTACCCCCAGGAACCTATACTGGTTATACATGGCCATCATAAGACCGAGAATTCAATATGGGTCAGTGGTCTGGTGGCTTGTAGTAAAAGAACTGACCACTTCCAGAAAGCTCATGAGCCTGCAGGGGAATAACAGGCGCAATGAGGACTACCGCCATTAAAGCCCTAGAAACCATCTTAGGTCTCCCCTCGCTGCCAACTTGGATCAGAAAGGAAGCGATGGCGACGCACGCACCTACGACTGAGAAACATGGGCCTATGGAAGGGCAGAGGGGAAAATGTGGGTCATCTGGCAATCGAGGAATTCGTAATAAAAGAGTTAGCACTTCTAAAGATGCCAGTAGGGACTTCTTCGAAACCATGGAGGTTTGACAAAAAGTGCAAAGTCACAATACCTAAACGAAATGGGTGGCAGAGAGAAGAATTCCGAAACGAATTAAGCAGAGATGCGACGGTCTGCTACACTAACGAATCAAAACTGTCAGCTAGGCAGACAACAGGTGCAGGTGTGTATGTGGAAGACCTAGAAGATCAAGAAAGTTAGCTTAGCGCTTAGCGAGCACGGTACAGTCTTTCTTCCCCCACAAAAGAAGAGGAGGAGCTACACTCCCTAACATGGGCTCACGTGCTGACCAAGGAAGGCAGAAAGACCCTAAGAGAGAGAGAGAGAGAGAGAGAGAGAGAGAGAGGACATGTAGAGGGAGTGGGAGGATAAGGATATGGCAGAAAGGGCCCAAGAAGAAGCCTAATTGCCAGGCCCACGGGCCGCCCCTTACTAATATTATTTAGCGTAATGGTTATGAGAGGTCAGGCTAAGACTTTTTGCAGCTTTATTGCAAGAGCAGCGTCAATCGGTAGTGTAAGTTTGTGAATAAATGGGCATTTTAATTAATTTAGCGGATTCTAGTTTGAAACTAAATTAAGAAAATACTCATAATCACTGTTTTAAGCCTTTTGAAGGTCACATTTATCGTTAAATTTGACGGGATCTTACTTGAAAATCTTTTAGTTAATTGCGGATGACATCGGCAGCAGCATATCGGTTTTTCAAGTTTATTATGTCTTTCGCTCTCATTTACTAGCCATTGCGCCTCTTTTTCAATACACGCTAGGGTGCCGTAGTCAAAAACTCTCGAACCCTGTATACCGCGGTGTATATTATGTCACTAACAAATACAGATTTTCTAAATATAATGAGGGGGGGGGGTTCTTGAGTAACAGTACAGTCTGAATGGTGTAAAAAATCAAAAGTTAAATAATTAATAGAACGCCCAATGCGATAACATTTTTAAAATGTTTGGCGGGTAAAATAAAAGCCAATTTTTAATTTATGGTAGGCATCAAATGCGATTCTGGTTTCCGATACAGAAATCATCAATCAATCAGTAAAACAAATCAAATAAACGCTAAAGCTGGTAAAAAACACGAAGAGTTTCTTTTTGGTTAATGAGCATCCCTTTCTTCTCTAACTATATATTTATAAAGCCAAATTGAAGTAGATAGCGACGATTTATAATAAGTAAACCTTCTTGACCTTTTTCTAGTTTGTAGAAAGTAAAGTTATTTCGTGCCTTGTTCAAAGTTGCCACTTCAAATGACCAAAAATCTTGAATAAACACACTTGTCATATCGTTTGAATCAGGTCTGACCAGCTTTATAGGTGTGCAAGTTCAAATAAATATATGGGTGTAATTTGGAAAGGGTGGTAACCATTTAGGCAATGATTAATGATTTTAAGTTCGAAGAAAATTAACCCTCGTAAGCGGAAAAAAATGGGTTAAGAACTTGAATGAAAGTGAGGGAAAATTTGTAAGATGTTCCGTAATAAAAATATGTAGTAAATTGAGCGTCAAATCTGTGATTTGAGTCGCCCAATCAATAAATTTGCCAGTTTTTCTCGCTATTTTGACCGGATTCAGGCACTAAGAGTACGATTCTTCCTCATTTAAAATAAAAATACAGCATCCCTAATATTTATCCTAACGTTGAAAGAGAAACTGTGTAATATTTTTAATAGCATTTTGTAAATTTAATATTTTAAAGATATTCTGAAGGACTAGTTTTACAACAAAGCTAAATTGTTACTACGCGTACCAATAAACGTCAAAAAGTGTCAAAAGTATCACCATGTAAAATAGACAGAATTATATCAAGTAAGCTTAATACCATATATTTTTAAATAAAAAATAGTTTTTCGCAAAAACTGCCTAGAAAAATTAATACTGACATATTTATTTTTAAGGACGGGATTTTCAGACGGTTTTTGAAGAATGGCGACTTAATAACAAAAACATAGTGAAATAAAACCAAGTATCAGGGATACCTATCGGTATATTCTGCATCTGTATTCTGCCAAAAAAATCATGTCAAATCTTTTAGAAAACTTTTACAAGAAGTTACAATCTTTCCACCTGATAAAATCTATATATTTTTGGCCGATGCATAAATTTAAAAACGGTTGAACTTCGACACCGTGCCCATACCCTAGGTTTACGTCAACATGTGATCCTTTTTAGTTTCTCGTTATTTAGTCCTCGTGACAAAAATGCCTGGGCGTACCAACAAGCACTCATTTAAATTAGTTTTTCTTTCTTTTATAGAAATTTTAAATTTGTATTTTACGCACGTGTTTAATATTATAAATATTCAGAAATTGAAAGCTTTGCAGCGGTACAAGAAACGTGCTCCGCTTAGCTGGTCTGACATTCTTTTCCTTCCAATTTTTAATTTATATTATTACTTATTTGTTTGTTATACAGTGTTTCCACATATTCAGAGTTTGATTTTTGTAGGATAAACACTTTTTAACTTTTCTTTATTTAAGGCTTCTTTCGTATTGCAGATGGAGTTGGCTCGATCTATACAAGATTTTGCAATTCCCAGTTTGGTTGATATAGAGTGGTTTGATTTGAAATTTAGATATTGTCCAGTATGAGTTGACTTGGTGAACACATGCAAGTTTTTTAGTTTAGTTTTGTTAGTATGTTGAGAAAAATTAAAAAATAAAGACAACGGAAATTCGAAATTCTAGTTAACTCCCAAGTTTAACACCTGCAAACAAAAGTTTTTACTGTCCAGCCTCAGGATTAAGAAAAATATTAACCAAATTAATGAGAAAAAGGTCGAAAATATTTGGCCCTGGATTGAATGTGCCCCAAGATTTCGAAGAAGTCTTACCAAATAGACTGATTTCGAGGGGTCATCAGCTGCAGGCAGTAGGTGTACAAATTGTTGACAATACTTTAACAAAGCCTGACAATACTGGACAATACTGGAGACAATACTGGACAATACTGAACAATACTGGACAATACTGGACAATACTAGACAATACTTAACAATACTGGACAATACTTAACAATCCCAGACAATACTTGACAATATTTTAGTTCTTGACATTAGGTGGACACATTTTTGGCCAGTTGTTGACCCCGAGGGGTCATCAGCTGCAGAAAGTAGGTGTAAAAATCGTTGACAATACTTTAACAATACCTGAGAATACTTGACAATACTGGACAATACGGGACAATACTGGACAATACTAGACCATACGAGACAATACTGTACAATACTAGATAATACTGAACAATAATAGACAATACTGGACAATACTAGACAATACTTAACAATACTGGACAATATTTAACAATCCCGGACAATACTTGACAATATTTCAGTTCTTGACAGTAGGTGGACACATTTTTGGCCAGTTGTTGACCCCGAAGGGTCACCAGCTGCAGAAAGTAGGTGTAAAAATCGTTGACAATACTTTAACAATACCTGAGAATACTTGAAAATACTAGACAATACTTAACAATCCCGGACAATACTTGACAATATTTCAATTCAGTAGGTGTAAAAATTTTTGGCCAGCTGCCGACCCCTCGACTGATTTTCTTTCGGGGAAGTTGGGATGAGTGACTTTCAGAAAGGTATGAGCCACAATAGACGTCTTAAGTCGCAGTGGCGGGAGCAATATTGCACCACTCATAACAAGCCTAACCTAAATAAGCGCTACAAGTTGTCCCTTTTTATTTTTCTATTTAACTTTGGATCCTAATTGCTTATAGCGCCATCTATCTCTGTTGCAAAGCAAGTTTCTTCCCAAAGTTTCTGCACATATAGGGGTAACTCATTCAATTATCGCGTAGGTTTAGTGTTGGGGTTGCAAAGAGGCGACGGCGTAATCATTTTGAATAATGTACCTATTAAACATATCCAGTGGGATTTACTCATATAACTATCAGATACTATAACGGCCTTGCATTTCCAAAGAAAATAACGCACCGATAATAACTCTCTCAATCAAGTTAGGCTGGACATATTCCAGAGGCGAAGAGTCTAGCGGTCAGGCGTGTCGATTACGTCAGTAGTGAAAGCAACTGAAAACCATCTGACAGCGAAAATTTATATTATGCTTAATATTTTTGTTTGCTTTTAAAAAACATATTAATAGAGTGGACACTGCCGTAAAAACAAATTAAAAAGAGTTGTCTATTGTTTCCCGTAATTTCGTAATAACAGATAATTGGATTTATGTAAATTTAAACATGTTATGGACAAAACAAGAATAGAAAACCAAAACCAAGATCACTGAGGCTTAATTGGTGAGTATAATTATAGAGTTTAGATTAATCTATCGCCTCTCCAACAACTCCGACTTAGAACTCGGAATTTCGACTTAAAACTCGGAATTCCGACTTAAAACTCGTAATTTCGAATTAAAACTCGGAATTCCGACTTAAAGCTCGGAATTCCGACTTAAAACTCGGAACTCCGACTTACAACTCAGAATTCCGGCTTTAAACATGGAATTCCAACTTTAAACTCGGAATTCCGATTTATAACCCAGAATTCCGGCTTTAAACTCGGAATTCCGAGTTATAACTCGGAATTTGACTTTAAACACCCCCAAAAAAATAAAACAATAAAAAAATATAATTTTTTATAAGCCAAAAATTCAGCAAAAATTAATTACTTTTTTTGATATAAATTATCCTTAAAAAACTGAATATTTCTTATATTAAAAATTGACAGGGGACCAAAACAGCGTTTTTTTATTCTTAAACTATTACACTTACAACAAAAACGATGAAAGTTTTTTCTATGGAAAAAAAATACATTTAATAGTTTTTTTTATTTTACTATTTATCTACCTGAGATATTTTTTTTGTCATATATAATCCGTAAAATATAACTTATTTCGAAAAATGACAGAAATAAAAAAAAAATATTTTTCTTTCAACATTTTTCCAATATATTATTTTTTTAATATATATTTTTTTAGTGCTGTAAATATCAAAAATCAGAGGGGTCCAGTGTTATGAAAGTTAGACTTTTGAAAAACAATAGACAATAGACACTTAAAGTAAATATTTCAACGCATCCGTATCGGTATACGTAACGCGTTCGAAACAAAGTCAAAATACGCTACATTTTTTACTTGTTTATGCGATTTTTCGAACGATGTCCGCTTTTTTGAAGAGTGCGATCACAGGACTGCTGATTGAAATCATTGCGTACGTTCGTGGGTCCCTAACGATACGTACATCCTTCCGTACGCAACGAGATTCTGTCATCACACTCGTCAAAGAAGCAGGCATCGTTCGAAACATGGCATGAGCAAGTCAAAAATGTAGCGTATTTTGACCTTGTTTCGAACGCGTTACGTATACCGATACGGATGCGTTGAAATATTTACTTTAAGTAGACAATTTCAACATTTTGCAAATACGCTTAAGTGTCTACTTAAAGTAAATATTTCAACGCATCCGTATCGGTATACGTAATGTCCTTTTTTACGGATTATCATGATGTCAAATAAATAAGGTAATATATTATTATGACTTAAAACTTTGTGATCCATATCTCCTTTTTCTCATTTTTATTTAGTTATAAAAATATGTTTACTAATATATTGGCAGCTTGTATAAAAATGCTGAATTTCAGTTGTATTTTAAGCTTAAAATACACAGCTAAATTGCTGCCCACAAAATGGTAATAACCAAAAAATGAGAGGTAAAAACAGCTGTTACAACCTTTCTATAATACTGTAGAAGTGTTGCCACAGACAACATCTAAAGCCATATTGCTACAGATTTGGTTGTGGCAAAACTTAGACACTTTCAACATTTTGCAAATACGCTTAAGTGTCTACTTAAAGTAAATATTTCAACGCATCCGTATCGGTATACATAATGGCCTTTTTTACGGATTATCATGATGTCAAATAAGTAAGGTAATATATTATTATGACTTAAAACTTTGTGATCCATATCTCCTTTTTCTCACTTTTATTTAGTTATAAAAATATGTTCACTAATATATTGGCAGCTTGTATAAAAATGCTGAATTTCAGTTGTATTTTAAGCTTAAAATACACAGCTAAATTGCTGCCCACAACATGGTAATAACCAAAAAATGAGAGGTAAAAACAGCTGTTACAACCTTTCTATAATACTGTAGAAGTGTTGCCACAGACAACAGCTAAAGCCATATTGCTACAGATTTGGTTGTGGCAAAACTTCTACTGATTTTAAGCACTCTGTCCTACTTAGGTATTTATATTTACGATTGGAAAATTATTCATTTCCTCCCTTTTTTTACCTCCATTTTACCCTTAAAACGCACATTTGTCGAAATTATTCCTCTCAAATAAAAAATAAAAATTGTTTATGAAAGGGTTATAGTATCTCATAGTTATATGGTTTGTAGTAACCAACTGCGTTACTTTTGTTTTGTCAACTGTCATGTTATGAACTACAACATGATGGGTGGTTTAAATAGTCTCATAGTCGTAGGTAAAACTATTCGTAACAGTTACTATACAGGGTGATAAAATATTACCTAGAAAAAAAATTGATATCATTAATCTAAAAAAAGTTACGTGATTATTTTGTTTAAAAGTAATTTGAAGTTGTCAACGTTTTGTTTTCAGAAATTGATGTTTCTACCACGTAGTAAAGGGTGCTTCTCAGAAAACATTAACAAATTTTGAATGCAAATATCTCTGAAACGAAGGAGTGTGTTCAGAACAACAAATTCTACCTACAGTTAAATTCTTTCTAGGGAATTTTGAATCACCCTGTATATTTTTGGAAACAGGAATTTCTAATTCATTAAAATAATCTGCTAGGAGAATATGATTTTACTATGCTTCAGCCATGTCAAAAAATTACATTTAGTAGATGTGTGGTTAAGAATCCATTACATAGACTAAAATGTGTTGGTAGCAGCTATTTTTTGACATCAAAATCATAATTTTATCTACTACTTTTTGAGAAATAGACGTCCAAAACATGGTCACAATGTAATGAATCACCCTGTACACCTTATTTGCATTTCTGTTCTGCCACTTCACTAACAAATAACCCTCCTTTGCATGGCGTAGTCGGGTAAAAAGTAAGTAACCCCTTCTGCATTGCAGAACATTTTATTTTTATTTCATTAAAATTTTGCTCATTAAAATCCGGTTGAAGCATCAGCTTTGGGCAATAAGTATGCTTAGAATATTTCGTAATAGTAAAGATTAACAGAAAAATTTTAAACATTAAACTAGTTTACATAACAAGCATGTTATGATGTTTATTAAACGCGAAGATAAAGTTTGTCATAATTAATCTGAGCGTGTAATGATCATAACATGCGAGATCGTGTACTATACTTTACCTACAACCAATAAAAATGTCAGAAAGTATTAAAAATATCAAACACAAACACTCGGCCTATTGGCGGCACATTTAGAGGCTGAAGGCCCAGGGCATACCAACATTTTTTTCATGAGGAGGTACCTCTTGTGGCACCTTTTTGAAAAGCTTGTTAAGAAGAAAATTCGACTAAATACATTTTTTTGAAATTTGTCAACCCATGTGTCAAAAATTTTATAAAACCTATTTTTTGGCAATTGTTTTAGCTTTAAAATAAACTACATATTTCTTTACGCAGTAAACACCATTATGTAAATATTGTTATGTTATGTAAATTTAAGGTCACTCAGAGGTCACAGTAAGGTTAAATTTACGTCACATTAAGGTGCGAAAACTCTGCATAATGCCATGCGCAAGGCCCACCTAATTTTTACATAAATGTGATGTAAATAAAATGACATACCTTAGGTTCACATTGTTTCATAATATTTATGTAAATTTAAAAATTTTAATGTGACGTAAATCATGCTATAGAGCGTTTACGTAATTTAGATGATATAAATATTACATAAAATATTTCACATAATAGTTATGTAAAATTGTAAATGTAAATGTAATGTCTAAATTTTTACATAATATTTATGTACATTTTATTACTTTCATTTGAAGTAAATAATTGTATGTAACGTCTACGTAAATTAGATTAGTTAAATATTACATATAGTTTTTTATATAATAGGTATGGGTAAATTAAGGTCCCGCTTTTTACGTAATGTTTACATAATTTTTTTATAAAAATATTTTTATGTGTGATTTACATAAATATGATTTATGTTAAATATGTGAACCTTAGACTTATATAAGTACAATAAATACAAGTGTGTTTACTGGGTATTTACTAAGTGGACTAAAGAAACTACCATACAGGGATATTATTGGCATTGGTCAAAAAAAAATTATTTAATCGAATTTCTTTTTTAACAAGCTTTCCCAAAAGGTGGCACAAATGGTACCTCCTCATGAAAAAAATGTTGGTAGGCCCCGGGCCTTCAGTGAAGGACCCCAAAAGGGCCGCCAATAATGTTCTTATGTGATATTTTCTTTATTCTGCTTATTAAATAGAGAAATATGTAGTTTATTTTGAAGCTAAAACAATTGACAAAAAAATAACACATTGGTTGACGGATTTCTAAAAAGGTGCAACAAGACGTACCTTCTTATTGGTAGACCCTGGGCGTCCAGTTGGGGGCAATTTTTTTTATCATGGGCACCATATTTGCAAAGTTTAGTGTTGCTTTGGTAGAATGTCAAAATTTCCAACGCAACGTTGAAGAAAAAAACGCAACTATAACAAAATTTGATATAACAAAAAAGATTCCAAGCAATAAGATGAGTTAGCAGAACTTGTCAGAAACACTTACGAAAGAAAACAAAAATATTAAGTGGAGAAACACGTGGAGTCTGCTAAGTTAATTTTAGAAACCAGACAAATCTGTGTACACGCATCAGTATTCGACTGGTAGGTTATTAAATTGTGTACATAAGTAGCCTACTTAATTTTAAAAGTGAAAGTAGTAATCTGATTCTTATGGCGTTTTTCATTATTTCACTCTTTCTTATATTTCTTGTGTTAGATCAAGCTGAGATATAGAGCAGTGACATCATCAACAAGCCCGCGAGAGATTCTAAATTCATTATCGAACGTTCCCCGCATGAGTGAAAATGGTATGCTTTCAACTAATTGTTCTTAAAAAAAAGTTTACTAAACAATAAAAATATAAATGAACAGAAAAGTGGCGTTGCAAAAACCACTAAACAGATTTTGGTTTTGGATTCCTTACAGGCTTTAGCAGGACACAGGCTTTATTTCATCAAAATGGTTCCCAACTAGCAATTTTTAGTTGTGCAAGTTATAAAAATTAGAATTGCACTAATTGTAAACGTTGTTTTACAGATAAAGAATAGTTATCATGGCGACGGTCGACAACGTCGACTATTATACGACGTCTAAACGTTTATCACAACTTGATTCACCATCACAACTATTTATGACCGTCTATTGTACTAACAGTAATTCCCTAGTTGTGAAGGCGCCGACTAAAAACCGGTGTGTGCTAAACCAAAAATTGATTAATTTACTCCACGTTGTCTGGCCGGTTTGTTGGAGACGCGGGCGCGCCTGTTTTCATCTAACCAATTTTTCTGTTATGTTTGCAACGAACCAATTTTGGAGCACTGCTCTCTGTCATACAAACGTCAATTAATTCAGTAAAAATAACTAAGAAGTGTTTTGTAAAGTTTCTATTAGTTTTGTTTGAACATTTTGCACTATGAAAAGGAACAAATGGTATAAACTTCGATATTTTGACACGTGACAGCTGTCATTGAAGGTGATTCCCCAGTGTGTCGGAAAAAAAGAGGAAGGTCCTGTGTAAACAACAAGGACGGAAATTAAGTGAGCAGCAGAAAGTCAAACTGTGGAGCAATTTCGATTGGGTAAAAATTGAGGCGTGTTTGCGTCTTTAAGTTAGGGGATCCGTTCAAAACACAGTTAAGTAGTTAAAGCAGTCGAAACACGGGACTCCTTTGGTTGTCATAGAAATTAATAAGTGCCGATGATTGATTGTTAGAACCATTGTATGCTAATTTGTAAACAAACATTAAAAATTATTTTTTTGCTTTTTTCTACAGTAGATCTTTTTGCATATAAAAATCCGTATTTTGTTCTTAGAAATCCTAGGCAACATCTTTAGAGGATTTTCGAAGCGATTTTTAAATCATGATTTTTTTTTAATTTCATAAAATCATCCTAACTGAGGGCGCGCTTGTTTTTTAGAGCTACGAACTGTACATTTGACAGTAAACTACCGTCTGTTTATATATTTTGGCATTGGTTCGCATGTTATGATGATGCAAAACATGATATATGACATAGAATATCATTTTATTTTAATAATATTATGGTGTTAGAAATAGTGTAATTTGTAGTCGAATAGTGTATTTATCATTTTACGTAATGAATAATATTTTGAACAAATAATTGTACTCCAAAACCCATTGAACTATTACTTCAACTGTAGTCGCGATCGCGACGTTGACTCAACCAAAAAATCATCCACCAAATTGGTGCAAAAGTGGGTGGTGTTTGAGTAAAAGTAAACGTTGCGACGCAACGTTGGCACGCGGTGCACAACGTTGAGACGTTGACAAATTGCTAGTTGGGTTAACACCGCAGCCGAAACTGCGAGGTCTTTCCCTACTTTCAAATAAAAGTAAAAACCTACTTGCAATAATACAGCCTGCCGTCTTTAGTTACATGAACGGTCCAGCCCGGAGCCGGAGCATAGTCGAGCACGTGCAGGGCCCTGCTGCAATCCTGCTGCTGTTGCGCTTCGGCAGGGTCGGATTCCGCGGCGTTTCCTGCATCCGGGTCATAGAGATCGTAACCTGCAGGAGTGGAAAAGTGTGAAATGAGCACTGTTTTTTTAGTTCATCGTTCCAAAATTTTGACTTTTCTTAATTTTATTAAAAATGAGTTACTAAGGTTCCGAAACACCTTAATCGACGAAAAAAAAAGTTGTCTGTCGATCTGTTGTCTGCCTGTATACACAAAAACTCAAGAACGCCTAAATCGATTTTAACGAAATTTGGCACAAAAATCCTATATTGGCCGATTAACTTTTGGGTAGGCTGGTGGGGCCTGAAGGCGAGAAAGAGGAATAAAATATTTACAAAAATTGTAAGTTTGGAACAAAAGCAAGTAGCGATATACGGTTTTCAGATTTAAGTTTCCATCAATACGGACTACAAATTTTGTTATAAAGTCCAAATTCGTGCGAGCTTTAGTTTCCGAGTTATTTGAAAAACCGTTAAAATATACAAAAAAAAATCATAACTTTAGAAGTAAAGCAGCTATTGATATGCGGTTTTCAGATTTTGGTTTTCGTAAATATTACCCAAAAATTTTGTTAAAGATTGAAATCTTTCAAAGCTACAGTTTTCGAGATATTTTCATTTCATTTCAACGTAAAATGATTGATTGTATTGTGGACTATCCGTGCTTTCTAGCACCAATTTTTAGATATTAAATGGAAAAATACTCCCGGAGTATCAATATTCTTGAAGAAGATTCTATGAAAAACACTTCTTTATGAGGGGTAACGAGTCTCTTTTATAAAAACTTCGTTGTCATTAGGAACGTTTTTTTTTAAAACAATATGAAGCAAAAAACTATCACAAAAATAAAAATAATCACCAAAAAAGAAATAACCCACACCCCTCGGTTGGACCTCCTTGGGGGGGGGGGTTAAACCCCAAAACCGCCCCCTGGCTACGCTACTCTCTTTTTAGACAAAAATTACCGAGTTTGCATTAAAGTAATAATTTTGATAATCAATGTATTTTCAAAAAGCTCTTTCAGCTTTTCTTTTGGAATTTGCGATTTACCTCTAAACGTCTCTTATTACCTCTATGATCCAGGTGGCCGTTTCCGGTAGGTCGGTGACCCCCCGGACTTTCTGTGGTCGTCGCAGACTCGACCGTCGCGGATGACGAAGTCTGGAGCAACATTTTGGCAGCGAGCGGTGAGCTCACGATCACCGCCCACGGGAAATCTGAAATTAAAAAATTTTGTTTGATACAATGGATACTTTTTGGTCGTGCCCAAAACACCCGACGACTAACGTTGAAATTTGGACGTCATTTATTTTTAAGGGCTGCCGTACGAAGCATGCGCATTTGTGTGTTGACGAGATTCTTCCGCGCCAAGACACACCCAAGCGTATTTTTCTGTTTGACAATTTTTTTTTGAATAATTAAAGCAAAATATTTGGGTACTTGTAATCCTCTACTTTCTCCACAGTAAACTAAGTTTATTTCGAAAATAAAAACATAAACTAATAAGTCATCCCAAATATGAAATACTCGGCCGTCGACGTAAAACCTGTATCAAAAAGGTTATTTTAAACTGTCAAAAAGGTCACGATTCTTCAAAAACCGTCAGAAAATCTCGCGCTTACAAAAAAATCTGACGATTTTTAAACACAAGTTTACTTGTTTTACTTGTTTGCTAATATTCCTTAAAATTTAGTTTCTTAATACTGTTCTAGTAAATAAACAATATGTCAGTTTTAATTTTTGTAGGCGGTTTTTCTGAAAACCCTGGTTTTTATTCAAAAATGTGTGTTATTAACCTTATTTTTATGTTTAAACAAACCTTTAGAACTTTTAACATACAAAACCATAGATAGCCATGGAATATTTCGCTGTCACTGTTTAGAAAAGTCAGACAAATTCCGTCTTTCCCTTTACATGTTGAGAATTTTCGACTGTTTTTGACGTTTTTTGGTACGCGTAGTAACAATTCTGCCATAAAGTGATCCTGCAGAATATCTTTAAAATGTTAAATTTACAAAATGTTATTTAAAAAATTAAGCAGGTTATCTTGCAACGTTAGGATAAATATGAAGGACTCTGTGTTTTTATTTTCAATGAGGCGATAAGTAAAATTCGCCACTTTTCTTTTCTGAAGAATCGCGACCATAGTGTTAGAGTTAACGTTGCTGCCGATGTTATCGGGATGTAATTTGGCCGACCGAAAATTATCTATTGTATAAAATAAATGTTTATGCAAGATCGTTTAATTTTAACGTTCGCGTTTTAGACCTTAACACTCAAAACAACAACCAACTATTGCGCGTTAAAGTGCACTTTTACGCCCGGTTTTGCATGCCTTGCCAGTTTGTTTGATGCCTTCAGCATGTAAAATAATCTTTGGCCTTGTTTTTATTTCCAAACCGCCGCGGGCGTTAAACACTTTATTTAAGATCTGGAAGCATAAATAACTATTTGGCACTTTAGGGATAGAAAGTTCACCTTTATACCTTATTCTAGGCATAAAAGTCGAAATGATTAACAGTTTTTAAAAAATTTTGCTTTGATTTGTTTCCTAAATTTTTTTTTTATTTTAAAAATTTTGGAGACATTGACCTGACACTTATCTGACATAGTCTAGTCACCATATACTTTAGGCACAACCGGGCTTAAAAGTGCACTTTAGCGTCCTCATTTTCAAGCGTGAAATAGTAACCTATTCCAATCTTTTTTGGATCAACTAATAATGACTACTTGCCCCGTGCAATAGTTTGTTGTTGTTTTAGTAACTTATCAAGTTTATATTTTGATTTTTAAATAATGTCATTACAAAATGGTAAATTATTACTTTTTAAATATTAAAATCAAAACATGCTTATTGTGCATAAAATATACACAAAAACCTCTTTAGCGCCCTCGCCGTATAACCGCCCTGGGTTAACGTTTTAAAAGCCCGATATTTGTTTTTATTGCGACTTTTTTAAGTGCTTTTAAGTTCGTCATTTTCAGGTTTTAAGCAAAAAGTATACAATTTAATCTAAATTAATTTTAAGGTTATATTTGCCATTCTGACTAGTTCTCAAAGAAGAAAGTCGGGTAACATGTTAAAACTTCAATATTCGTTAAATTTTACAATAAAATAGTAGTTTTCAAAAGTAGTGGCTAAAATAGTGCTTTTTTACCAGCGTTGGTTTAAATAACGAGCGCAGCGAGGGATTTAAAAATGCGAATAAAAAAAAGCACAGTGAAGCTGCGAGTTGTTAAGTCTATTTTTTTTTAATACAAAAAATCCAAGAAAAACAGGAAACTAGGGCGAGTTTGTAATCTCATCGATTGAGCAATCGATGCATCAAACAAGTTCTTAAAACGTTCCGATACCATCAAACGCGTTCTTTTGGATTTCCGATGCAACCGACTTGATGCCTTCCTATCCTATGCATCAACCGCCTGGGGCTATGCCGCGCCAAGTCATCTAAAACTCATCCAAAACCTTGAGAATCGCTACAGACGTAACGCCCTTGACCTTCCCTGGCACACATCGTATACTCGACTTATGAGAGACAATAATCTTACCCCATTAACGACCTTTATTTCCGAAAAAGCCCATAATGTATACCAAAAAGCTGATACTCATTCAAATACCCTTATTCGACAGGCCGTCAGCTACGACGAGAACATCCGACATCGTCACAAGAGACCCCGCCTTCAGCTAGCTCTCTAGCCTTTAGCTAGCGAGCTAGTTCTCACCTTCCCTCCTCCTCCAAATACCACTTCCCTCCCCTCCCCCCCCCCAACAGCAACAACAAATAGTTCTTTAGAACAGTCACGACATTTAAGCCCTTCAGGCAGCTAGTCTCCCCAAAAATCGACAAAACTTAGGCTACCTAGCGGTAGGGAGAGTTTAAGAGGTCCACTTGAAGGTCAAGTGGGGGTGGAAGAAAAGGTTTGGCAGAATAATTAGTGTCAGCGCACATAGATGTCCGCTAACACTAAGGATTCTTCCAGATCGGGCCCTCTTACCGGGTGTTGTTGTTGTTGTTGTTCGACTTGATGCCAACAATTGCAATCGGTTCCGAGGGCTGATGGCTCTTAATGGATGGATTAATCCAGATGTTCAATCAAATGTTGACATCGGTGCCAACGTTTAGATGAATATCAGATGATTTTAAAAACTTGCCCCTACTTTTAAAAGTCTCGAACGAAGAGCACTTCTCGCAACACACCGTCTTTACACTATAAATCAAGACGGCTGGTAAATGAAATAACAATGGTTTCAATGTCGATGTGCCTTTTTACTCGGTGACGGTCATTGTTGCGACATTTTAATCTTTGACAGTTTGATATTTTAACGATGTTTTTAAATGATTTTTTCGTAAATACTTGGTGGAAACTGGCGGAAATGGCTCAATTTTTGGGAGAGATTAATTAGATTTTTTCAATATTACTATTTTCCGCTATTTCTCTTTCATTGTGGGTAAAAGACAAACAGAAATCTTTTTTTGCACCCGTGATCAAAAACAAAAAGTTTTCTTTACATCTTTACCTTGGACAGTTGCTAAAATCATGTTTTTGATGAAGGTATAAAAAACATTTTTATTATGGTGGGTTCTACTTTCTATGTAAACAATTACCAAATCAACAAATTGCGATTTCGCCAAATCTTCTTTTCTAATTATTATTTGCAATAAATTACGACTTTTGTTTGAATTGAATTTTATTTGTTGGAATGACTTTTGAATACAACAAAACGCCACTTCGTCGCTTTTCCTGCGGTTTTACCGGTTTTTTCTTCCTTCAAACGTTCATAACTTCTGTTCCCGTAAACCTATTTTGATCAGGTAAAGCCTATGTCCTGCCCAGAAGTCCAAGTAATCCAGTATTAGAACACTCATCAAAATCAGTTTAGTAGTTTTTGCGCGATGTTGGAACAAACAGTCAGACAGACAGACAGACAGACAAACAGACAAGAAACAATCTACGTCGTTTGTTTGTTAATAAGATAATATCAAAAATTTTAAAAAAATATTTAATGTACAGAAAGGGTCTATCTAGAGATTTATGATATGTATAGATAATTTTATGAAACCTACAATTTTAACTCTTTCCGCACTAGTATGGAAAATGCGTCTTCCCACACTGTTTGCCGTGCGATTGTAAAAAAAAAACATATTTTTGGACCTTACACTGAGGAAAATTTTAACAAAGTGAATCTGCCTGTCGACTATTTAACCAAACAATCTTGCCATAACCAAAAACTTTTTTGCCAAAGCTCCAATACAACAAAAATGTTTAGTAACACTAGCAAAAAAAATCAGTTAGACTAGCAAAAAAGTCTTACCTCGTTATTTTAGCATTTTCTCTAAGATTATTTAGTTAAATAGATGCCAGACAGAATAAAAATTCAATCATCTGTGAAATACAATCAGGTTCTCCTGTTGTTTCAACCAGATGAAAAATTATATTATCTTAAAACCGCAAACCGACAATCCGCAATATATAACGTTATCTAGCCATGGAACTTTCTCACAATTCAATTCCATATTTATGCAATTAATTGCGTAACAATGCAAAACGCTGCATAATGAGCGTAACGCTTTCTTGGCTTTGGTCCACCTAACCGAGTGCGCTAGTTTTTGCTCTGATTATATTTATTATTGTTGTTAAAGACTAAAACACACTATATTAATGCCTTTATCTAATATGAGTCTGTGAGTCTACTGGGCGGTTTTTTTTTGCATTAAAGGTTGAATAGTGATGCCTTGATGTGGGTTTATTAACTTCAATTTTTTCCTGTTCACGCTCACGTCCATTTTTGATTCTACTTGTAACTTTTCATTTTTCGCTATAGGAGCACCAATAAGAAAGTATCGTTTGTTTAAACATTTTACATAATATAAGGGTAAAATGAGGTGGGTAAAATGAGATGGGTTATTTATTTGGATGGTCCTTTGATCACCCATTTTCAGTAGTGTATCCCCTTTTATCCGCACTATGGGGGTAAAATGAGAAAGTATAAGAGACTAGTATAGTTACACATAAATAAAAAAAAAATATTTTATCATCAGAACAACATTATAAACAATTTTTTTTTTTTTTGATTCTCTCTACACGGAAAGAAATAAGCCCTAGAATTCAACAAATTTCTATCAATTTTAGAATTTTTTAATTTACTAAAACTTATACAATATATGTGATTTTTTATTTTATGTACTTAAAGTTAGTACGGTCTAACTAAAATCTATCGTTAAACAGTATTTAATGCCATTATAAGCTTAACAGATCCTAATATTTGAAACTTTTAAGTATTAAATCTTAGTACAGCTGTCACTAAATATAATTATAAAAATGTCTTGGTTTTAGTATAGTATGCACTAATAATGAATACACATAAGTCATGAATACTAGTCCTTAAACATAGCATTTGTTTTTATTCCTTATAAAAATTGTTATTGGTAAATTATGTTACCACTATTTTGTATACAGACCGCTTCAAGCTACTGCGAACATAGGGGGAATCAAGTCCAATTTACTCTCCGTGCCGTACGACCGAGGTGGATTCGAAGCACGCTGCAGTGTTATCTTTTGGAAATTCATTTTGTTTTTATTATTTTGTTTTATTTCTGCCTTGCTCGAGAAACAGATGGGTAAGTTCTTAATTGAAATAATACATTTTTAAAACTAAAAATGGATGTCTACGAAGTTCCGAAAGAGTGCAGATGGTCAAATGGTCAAATCGTCATAACCCAACACACGTTCGATATTGGTCGAGGGAAAATTTGCATTTGTATTTTGACGTAAGAACACAGTATCCCAAAAAACTAAATGTTTGGGGGGGGGTATTGTAGGGGAACACGTAATTGGGCCATTTTTTATTAACGGCAATTGCAATTTGAATGGTCCTAGATACTTGGATCTACTGCAGCAGCACATTATTCCAACTGCTAGGCAGTTGTTAGGTGTAAGATTTGGTGAAACATGGTTTCAACAAGATGGTTGTTCCGCTCACAATGTTGGCCTTGTTAGGGAATATCTTGATAATGTATTTCCTAATCGGGTTATAAGTACACGGGGAACTATTTTATGGCCAGCTCGATCTCCCGATCTTGCTCCTAATGACTTCTATCTGTTTTTGAAGAAGCTTTTCAAATTATGACCCCTAACATGCTTGGAAACGTTGGAAGGGGTTTTTATAGTAGGCTCGGATATTGTCTAGCCGAGCAAGGAGGACTTTTCGAACATTTGCTTTAATTTTTTTTCGACTGGGAGAATCTTTTTGGTTTTTAGAATGTATTATTTTATTTTGAGAACTTGCTTTTCTTTTGTTTCTCCTTATTATTTTCATTGTAACACGTCGTCACTGATAAATCTGAGCAGTTGACAATAAAACGCTCTTATTTATCAGTGACAAAAAATTAGTTATACAAATTTGCGTATTTATTGACCAAATTCCGGTTTCATTGACTACGCTCCACACAGCACCGTGGTTAGAGGCGTACTAAATACAAGGCAAACGGCGGCGAACGGCAGCGAATGGCTATCGGAAGCCTGAGTGTTGGTTGCTTCACTGATAGGCGTGCGGTGTCTCTGCATGTACGTACACTGGCAAATTAGACTTCTTTCGCCCTATGTTCGCAGTAGCTTGAAGCGCTCTGTATAAGGCTAGATACTAGTACAGGTGAATTAAAGATAAACAATAAAATGTATAACAATGCAGCTGTATTAAAATTCAAAATGCCTAACTACTAAAAGAAAAAACTTTACTAAAAATAAATTTATTTGTACCTAATAATTTTTAACGATTTTTTTTATTGAAAGATTTTTTTATCAGGATCATGCCAGTTATCTCAGAACTGCATGTTGTACTGGTCATTGTATTCTATGGCACCGTTTTGGCTTGCAAAATACGTGGCATATGTTGTCGGTATTGGACAGAATAAAACTGATTATTTTAAAAGTAAGTTAAATAATTTAAAAGATTTTTTTTTTAATAAATAATAATTTCCATATATTTTTTTATTTGAAGATCGTTTAATTGTCTAGTTGCTTATAATGCAGTATGCCCATCGACTTACTATGACGCCAAAGAAAATTAAGTCCTGTGATGACCAGCAATCATAGAGGACTTTCTATCTGACTTTAGAACAACTTTTCAACCAGTTATCCCAGCTGGTAATTAGAGTATTACCTATTTCTTTAAAATATTGTATGACTTTGAACGAAAACAAATCCCTAACTTGTATTACTTATAGATTTTGTTAATCTTCTATGTCTATATTTTTTGTCTGATACCGTAAAATTTAACAGTAGGATTTACTAAGCGGTAGCCTATTTTAGACAGGTCCTAAGTTTAAGTGAAATTGTTGGTTTTAAGCATTTTGTACCAACTTCATTGAGTTTTGGACATAGTTTGATTTATAAGAATAATTTTAATTGTTTTTTTTAGTGAAGAATCATCTTAGCACAATCTTTTGTTGGATTTAAGAAGAAAATTTCTATTTAAAAGAAGTTTCTTTTAACCCTAGGGGGGGATCTAAATGTTAAACACTCTGTTTAGCAAATTAAAATTGACGTTATATGTTACTCTTATCAAAACTTACCCTTGTTTATTGATTTTCGCGATTAATACTCACTGTCACAAAACCATTTCGATATGTAATCATAAAATAAGAATTAGATTAACTTAGTATTTATTTAAAAGGTGTTTTTATCAATCAAAAGTATGAAAAAACTTTACAAACACAAACCCATCGCAATCGTAAACCACAAATAAAAATATTTCATCAAAGTAGGTCATGAAAAAAAATGCGGTTAAAAACAGACCTGAATCCAACTGATGCGTTCATAAAGGAGTCATGTCGGCTCAACAAACTGTTCGTTGCTGCAGAGTTGAGACCTTTGAGTGCGATCTTTCAGTGAAAAGCTTAGTTTGATAATTAAGCTTTTAGATAAACTCAATATTTGAATTTCAGTTCTGTTTGTAAATAAGTGAATAGGTACAGTTTTCGCGCATAATCAGTGACCTTCACTTATGTTTGTTTGGCCTCGTAGTGCCCTCAAAAATATATTCTTTGTGCTGAAAACGGGTTCAAAATATGGCGTGTTGCTGGACAAAATTGGAGGTGTTTATTAATTAATGAACAACTTGGGATATTAATAAAGGTAAATTAATTCTTGTAAAAACGGTTTCTTAGGGAAATTATAAAGGAACTTATAACCAATTGCCATAAAACAATCCTTTCTGGGGGCTATAAATTTAAACCACCCCCCAGAAGTGGTCTAAAAAATCATCAAATTTATAACCTCAAACACAGATAATGAAGCTAATATGTGCCAAATTTTTGGCGTATTCACCATTTGCCATTTTGAAACCTGTCAAAAAAAATTAGTTTTAGGGCATTTTCTTCTAAAATATGGAATATTTTGATAAAAAAAGCAGTTTTTCTATGGTATTTTGCAATAACAATTCAAAATAACCAATAACTTTGTATCTTTTCTCTATGGGTAATTTTTTTTTGAAAATGAGTTTTAAAATTTAGTACCCCCCACAGGTGTAGATATTTAGACCTGTGGGGGGTACTATTTTAGATCTTAGTAAATCCCACTGTAAATGTTTTTAGTTTCAAAAAATTTAAGTCTACAATGAACTTATACGTAGTGCAAGAAATACTGTAAAGTTGTTAAAATCGTAGTAAATAGTCTTAGAATAATCCATAAATTTAATCCATAAGTACTTAAATATAGGAACAAATTTATTCATATTTACTCCAAGATGTTTGAGATTTAGTTCAGCTATTAAAAGTACTGATAAAGTCTTAGTCCTAGTTCTAGATTTTCCTAATATTAATGCAATCTGTGCTTTTTTAAAACAAAAATTAGTGAGTTTTATACTAATATTTATCAAAATCAATGAATAGCGAGCTTTCCTTCAAAAAGGTAATGGTAACCGTATATCCGGATTTCGCACTTGTGGTGCTCATCAGTACGGTGCTAGGAATTAGGATCATCATTTCATCACTTCATCTCCTAATTCCTAGCACCGTACTGATGAGCACCACAAGTGCGAAATCCGGATCTACGGTTACCATTACCTTTTTGAGGAAAAGCATGCTATTCATTGATTTTGTTATTTATTCACCCTCACTAAATCCCTTTTTAAATTTATTAACTCCAGAGCTTAGGATATCTGTAAAGATAATTATATCTGTCTCCGTAGAGACGCTTAATTTTCCTTCAAAATGAGGGTACATCTGCCGATTCTGCAATTTGACAGATGGTTGTCTTTTACATGAATCCTGTGTCATATTTTTTCATCATCACTTCATCATTTCATCTCCTAATTTCTAGCACCGTACTGATGAGCACCACAAGTGCGAAATCCGGATCTACGGTTACCATTACCTTTTTGAGGAAAAGCATGCTATTCATTGATTTTGTTATTTATTCACCCTCACTAAATCCCTTTTTAAACTAATATTTATCCTTGAAATACTGATTTATAGTTCGAACTCAGACAACCTCAAGATCAGTTAACTTGTAGTACTATTAAATACAAATATAATTGACGCTATATGGATCCCAAGATTTACTTGTTTTTATTGTGTAGCACTAATATTTCTTTCCGTGTACCTAGTCTAGAATCAAAGTTCTTTTTACTCATAAAAATCATTAAAAACCTTTCATATTGCGACTGTCATTTGGTTGTCAGTATGGTTGCGGACTATTTTTCCAGCCATAAACGTTTAGTCTGAACTTAAAACGACTCAGAAATTTATTTTATCTTTTATTTATAAATCCTCACGTTGCCGGTTGGCTTTTAACAGAGGTTATTTGATTTTCTGATGGGATCCCAAGTATGTTTTCGTCGAAGCCTTTTAAAAGGTGTTTTCTCAGAAAATAGACCTTGTTTTCAGTAAAAATGACTAGAGGACTCGAGTAAAATTTTAAAACCAAATTGTACGTCCCACAGGTTTTATTTTACAACTAGCTGTATTGTGGATTTCCCCTCCCACTCCACCTTAACCTACTTTCATGCCCTCAAACATTCAGCCCCTTAAACCCTTTCATTCTCTCGAATAACAGCTTAGCCACAGTTTTCCCCGTTTTTTGAAATAAATTATCAAAACTTTTGTTCCCGTAAACCGATTTTAAAGAAATAAAGCTTATGTACCCCCCAGGAATCCTAGGCTTGCAACAGTAAAAGTCCTGTCAAAATTAGTCCAGTAGTTTTTGCGTGATGCTGGAACAAACACAGACAATGTGCAGTAGATTAGGCAGCGTAGACGTGAAATATACGCAATCATCTGACTTTTTTCTATCTAGAACTGACCTGGTGCTGTCAGAAAATTGCATTGATGCATGATTAGTGCATTGAAAATAGAATATAAAATGCACGGTTTGAGAGCAGCTTTGTTTAGGTTATTTTATGGTAACTCTAAAAAATTTCTTTATGGAAATAGATTTCGAAGGAGCTCAAACATCAAAAGAGCCCGTCGATGGAATTGATCTGGTTTCTTATTTGCTTATTTCTTTTGTTATGTTACTTGCTGTATAAAATCAGCGTAAGTCGACAGTGAAACAAGATGTTGTAACCAGACATAAGTGCTTACTTCTAATAATAAATAAATATAAATGGTCATTCTCATCGACAGGCTCTTCTTAAGAAAAACAACTCTTTATCTTAGAAATAAACATGCACTCATGGCAAAACTCAAAAGGAATACGAATATTGCCCCCTGCGTCTATTCTTGAATCGAGAGAAAATTTGCTCGTACTATGCATCTCATTGTCCGTATCTTCGGTTTAAATCGATTTCTCTCACTTTTGCCCGATATTGATCGAAAGTAATTCTATTGGTCTTGACTAACGGCTATGATAGTGGAGGGACTTTACAACAAAAACTAATGTATTCTGAGGCTTGATAAATTGGTAGTGAGCCACGAAACGCTGCCATAAAAAAAAATAGAGTTTTTCTCTGCAAAGGTTATGATTCTCGAATCTATAGCGTTCGAGAGGATCAGCAAATCTCTGTGCGCCCTGCTCGTGACGACATTAGTCCCCGCGCGAACTCACCCTATAAAGTAGTTGACGAGGACCTTTCCGATCCCAGTGCGTCTATTCTTGAATCGAGAGAAAATTTGCTCCCAGGGAGTCAAATTCTTTCGCTACTATGCATCTCATTGGTCCAAATCTTCGGTTTAAATCGGTTTCTCTTACTTTTGTCCGATATTAATCGAAAGTAAAGCCAATGAGATGCATAGTTCAAAAATAGACGCACAGAAGGCGGAGAATTGCGCTCAGATGAGTCTGCGTAAAGAAGACAGAAGGGCCTAAAGAGAATGTAGCAACGCATGCAGTAAAAGTAGGGGGCTTAGGAACAATTTTACAACTCATACTTAAACGTCAGACTACCAAACGTCACGCAGTTTACCAAGAAAACTTCGTTTTAACCGTTACCGGCGCGGCGGTCTGAGTGTTTGTCAAAATTCAGTTTAATAGTTACCGAAAAATTCGAACGTCAAAACAGTTATTAAAAATTTATTTAAAATTTGTTTTTAGTAAAAAAACTGTAAGTATTTATTGAAATCGCTATGATACATGACTTGACCAAATTCCGGTTTCATTGACTACGCTCCACACAACACCGTGGTTAGAGGCGTACTAAATACAAGGCAAACGGCGGCGAACCGCAGCGAATGGCTATCGGAAGCCTGAGTGTTGGTTGCTTCACTGATAGGCGTGCGGTGTCTCTGCATGTACGTACACTGGCAAATTAGACTTCTTTCGCCCTATGTTCGCAGTAGCTTGAAGCGCTCTGTATAAGGCTAGATACTAGTACAGGTGAATTAAAGATAAACAATAAAATATATAACAATGCAGCTGTATTAAAATTCAAAATGCCTAACTACTAAAAGAAAAAACTTTACTAAAAATAAATTTATTTGTACCTAATAATTTTTAACGATTTTTTTTATTGAAAGATTTTTTTATCAGGATCATGCCAGTTATCTCAGAACTGCATGTTGTACTGGTCATTGTATTCTATGGCACCGTTTTGGCTTGCAAAATACGTGGCATATGTTGTCGGTATTGGACAGAATAAAACTGATTATTTTAAAAGTAAGTTAAATAATTTAAAAGATTTTTTTTTAATAAATAATAATTTCCATATATTTTTTTATTTGAAGATCGTTTAATTGTCTAGTTGCTTATAATGCAGTATGCCCATCGACTTACTATGACGCCAAAGAAAATTAAGTCCTGTGATGACCAGCAATCATAGAGGACTTTCTATCTGACTTTAGAACAACTTTTCAACCAGTTATCCCAGCTGGTAATTAGAGTATTACCTATTTCTTTAAAATATTGTATGACTTTGAACGAAAACAAATCCCTAACTTGTATTACTTATAGATTTTGTTAATCTTCTATGTCTATATTTTTTGTCTGATACCGTAAAATTTAACAGTAGGATTTACTAAGCGGTAGCCTATTTTAGACAGGTCCTAAGTTTAAGTGAAATTGTTGGTTTTAAGCATTTTTTACCAACTTCATTGAGTTTTGGACATAGTTTGATTTATAAGAATAATTTTAATTGTTTTTTTTAGTGAAGAATCATCTTAGCACAATCTTTTGTTGGATTTAAGAAGAAAATTTCTATTTAAAAGAAGTTTCTTTTAACCCTAGGGGGGGATCTAAATGTTAAACACTCTGTTTAGCAAATTAAAATTGACGTTATATGTTACTCTTATCAAAACTTACCCTTGTTTATTGATTTTCGCGATTAATACTCACTGTCACAAAACCATTTCGATATGTAATCATAAAATAAGAATTAGATTAACTTAGTATTTATTTAAAAGGTGTTTTTATCAATCAAAAGTATGAAAAAACTTTACAAACACAAACCCATCGCAATCGTAAACCACAAATAAAAATATTTCATCAAAGTAGGTCATGAAAAAAAATGCGGTTAAAAACAGACCTGAATCCAACTGATGCGTTCATAAAGGAGTCATGTCGGCTCAACAAACTGTTCGTTGCTGCAGAGTTGAGACCTTTGAGTGCGATCTTTCAGTGAAAAGCTTAGTTTGATAATTAAGCTTTTAGATAAACTCAATATTTGAATTTCAGTTCTGTTTGTAAATAAGTGAATAGGTACAGTTTTCGCGCATAATCAGTGACCTTCACTTATGTTTGTTTGGCCTCGTAGTGCCCTCAAAAATATATTCTTTGTGCTGAAAACGGGTTCAAAATATGGCGTGTTGCTGGACAAAATTGGAGGTGTTTATTAATTAATGAACAACTTGGGATATTAATAAAGGTAAATTAATTCTTGTAAAAACGGTTTCTTAGGGAAATTATAAAGGAACTTATAACCAATTGCCATAAAACAATCCTTTCTGGGGGCTATAAATTTAAACCACTCCCCAGAGGTGGTCTAAAAAATCATCAACTTTATAACCTCAAACACAGATAATGAAGCTAATATGTGCCAAATTTTTGGCGTATTCACCATTTGCCATTTTGAAACCTGTCAAAAAAAATTAGTTTTAGGGCATTTTCTTCTAAAATATGGAATATTTTGATAAAAAAAGCAGTTTTTCTATGGTATTTTGCAATAACAATTCAAAATAACCAATAACTTTGTATCTTTTCTCTATGGGTAATTTTTTTTTGAAAATGAGTTTTAAAATTTAGTACCCCCCACAGGTGTAGATATTTAGACCTGTGGGGGGTACTATTTTAGATCTTAGTAAATCCCACTGTAAATGTTTTTAGTTTCAAAAAATTTAAGTCTACAATGAACTTATACGTAGTGCAAGAAATACTGTAAAGTTGTTAAAATCGTAGTAAATAGTCTTAGAATAATCCATAAATTTAATCCATAAGTACTTAAATATAGGAACAAATTTATTCATATTTACTCCAAGATGTTTGAGATTTAGTTCAGCTATTAAAAGTACTGATAAAGTCTTAGTCCTAGTTCTAGATTTTCCTAATATTAATGCAATCTGTGCTTTTTTAAAACAAAAATTAGTGAGTTTTATACTAATATTTATCAAAATCAATGAATAGCGAGCTTTCCTTCAAAAAGGTAATGGTAACCGTATATCCGGATTTCGCACTTGTGGTGCTCATCAGTACGGTGCTAGGAATTAGGATCATCATTTCATCATTTCATCTCCTAATTCCTAGCACCGTACTGATGAGCACCACAAGTGCGAAATCCGGATCTACGGTTACCATTACCTTTTTGAGGAAAAGCATGCTATTCATTGATTTTGTTATTTATTCACCCTCACTAAATCCCTTTTTAAATTTATTAACTCCAGAGCTTAGGATATCTGTAAAGATAATTATATCTGTCTCCGTAGAGACGCTTAATTTTCCTTCAAAATGAGGGTACATCTGCCGATTCTGCAATTTGACAGATGGTTGTCTTTTACATGAATCCTGTGTCATATTTTTTCATCATCACTTCATCATTTCATCTCCTAATTTCTAGCACCGTACTGATGAGCACCACAAGTGCGAAATCCGGATCTACGGTTACCATTACCTTTTTGAGGAAAAGCATGCTATTCATTGATTTTGTTATTTATTCACCCTCACTAAATCCCTTTTTAAACTAATATTTATCCTTGAAATACTGATTTATAGTTCGAACTCAGACAACCTCAAGATCAGTTAACTTGTAGTACTATTAAATACAAATATAATTGACGCTATATGGATCCCAAGATTTACTTGTTTTTATTGTGTAGCACTAATATTTCTTTCCGTGTACCTAGTCTAGAATCAAAGTTCTTTTTACTCATAAAAATCATTAAAAACCTTTCATATTGCGACTGTCATTTGGTTGTCAGTATGGTTGCGGACTATTTTTCCAGCCATAAACGTTTAGTCTGAACTTAAAACGACTCAGAAATTTATTTTATCTTTTATTTATAAATCCTCACGTTGCCGGTTGGCTTTTAACAGAGGTTATTTGATTTTCTGATGGGATCCCAAGTATGTTTTCGTCGAAGCCTTTTAAAAGGTGTTTTCTCAGAAAATAGACCTTGTTTTCAGTAAAAATGACTAGAGGACTCGAGTAAAATTTTAAAACCAAATTGTACGTCCCACAGGTTTTATTTTACAACTAGCTGTATTGTGGATTTCCCCTCCCACTCCACCTTAACCTACTTTCATGCCCTCAAACATTCAGCCCCTTAAACCCTTTCATTCTCTCGAATAACAGCTTAGCCACAGTTTTCCCCGTTTTTTGAAATAAATTATCAAAACTTTTGTTCCCGTAAACCGATTTTAAAGAAATAAAGCTTATGTACCCCCCAGGAATCCTAGGCTTGCAACAGTAAAAGTCCTGTCAAAATTAGTCCAGTAGTTTTTGCGTGATGCTGGAACAAACACAGACAATGTGCAGTAGATTAGGCAGCGTAGACGTGAAATATACGCAATCATCTGACTTTTTTCTATCTAGAACTGACCTGGTGCTGTCAGAAAATTGCATTGATGCATGATTAGTGCATTGAAAATAGAATATAAAATGCACGGTTTGAGAGCAGCTTTGTTTAGGTTATTTTATGGTAACTCTAAAAAATTTCTTTATGGAAATAGATTTCGAAGGAGCTCAAACATCAAAAGAGCCCGTCGATGGAATTGATCTGGTTTCTTATTTGCTTATTTCTTTTGTTATGTTACTTGCTGTATAAAATCAGCGTAAGTCGACAGTGAAACAAGATGTTGTAACCAGACATAAGTGCTTACTTCTAATAATAAATAAATATAAATGGTCATTCTCATCGACAGGCTCTTCTTAAGAAAAACAACTCTTTATCTTAGAAATAAACATGCACTCATGGCAAAACTCAAAAGGAATACGAATATTGCCCCCTGCGTCTATTCTTGAATCGAGAGAAAATTTGCTCGTACTATGCATCTCATTGGTCCGTATCTTCGGTTTAAATCGATTTCTCTCACTTTTGCCCGATATTGATCGAAAGTAATTCTATTGGTCTTGACTAACGGCTATGATAGTGGAGGGACTTTACAACAAAAACTAATGTATTCTGAGGCTTGATAAATTGGTAGTGAGCCACGAAACGCTGCCATAAAAAAAAATAGAGTTTTTCTCTGCAAAGGTTATGATTCTCGAATCTATAGCGTTCGAGAGGATCAGCAAATCTCTGTGCGCCCTGCTCGTGACGACATTAGTCCCCGCGCGAACTCACCCTATAAAGTAGTTGACGAGGACCTTTCCGATCCCAGTGCGTCTATTCTTGAATCGAGAGAAAATTTGCTCCCAGGGAGTCAAATTCTTTCGCTACTATGCATCTCATTGGTCCAAATCTTCGGTTTAAATCGGTTTCTCTTACTTTTGTCCGATATTAATCGAAAGTAAAGCCAATGAGATGCATAGTTCAAAAATAGACGCACAGAAGGCGGAGAATTGCGCTCAGATGAGTCTGCGTAAAGAAGACAGAAGGGCCTAAAGAGAATGTAGCAACGCATGCAGTAAAAGTAGGGGGCTTAGGAACAATTTTACAACTCATACTTAAACGTCAGACTACCAAACGTCACGCAGTTTACCAAGAAAACTTCGTTTTAACCGTTACCGGCGCGGCGGTCTGAGTGTTTGTCAAAATTCAGTTTAATAGTTACCGAAAGATTCGAACCTCAAAACAGTTATTAAAAATTTATTTAAAATTTGTTTTTAGTAAAAAAACTGTAAGTATTTATTGAAATCGCTATGATACATGACTTAGAAATTATTTTTGATCAACTAGATGAAGAAGATAACGAAATTGTTGACATTGTCGAAGCACCAAAGCTAGAAAAAATTCTTTGGGGGAGTACGACGATGTAGGTTTTAAAAAGAACTTTAGATTATCTAAAGAGACATGCAAAATTGTGCACGAGGTAATTCGACAAGAGTTGGAACATCCCACAGACCAGTAAGTTTTATTCTCACACCGAGCTCACACGAACTTATTCAGGGTGGATTCTTTAAGCGGAACGGTGCTTCTAGCAGGTTAGAATTTGGTTTTATAAAAAAATCCAAAAAACAGCCAACTAAGATTTTTAATTTTCTTTAATCGTGCTATCTTTAATTTTTTTTATATCGTTTTGTTTACGAGGTATGGCAAAAAAATATTTTTTTTAAATAGGACACCCTATATTGTTTAACATTTTTGAAGTGTAAAAAAAGTTATCTTTTTGAAAATCCCACATACTAAGACTCTGTATCGTTACTCGAAACCATTCTCGGACTGCCGCCGCTTCCGATCTGGATCAGAAAAGAAGCGATGGCGACCCCCCTCTGGCTGAGAGATACAGGTCAATGGAGAGAAAGAGGGGAAGCTGCGGGGCATCTTAGGATTGCCCAAATCGCCGAGAGAGAAATCCCTATGGCAGCGATTAAAACACAAAGACCAAAAGACCCCTGGAGATTCAAAAAGATGTACAAAGTAGTCATCCCAGACAGGGACCTGTGGCAGAGTGAAAACCTCCGCGAACAGTTCCAGGAGAACGCCGTGATTTGCTACACCGACGGGTCGAAACTGTCGGAGAGGCAAATCACAAAATCGGGCGTTTATGTGGAAGACCAGGAGGTTCGAAAGAGCTACCCGCTCGGAGAGCAAGCCACGGTCTTTCAGGCAGAGGTGTATGCCATAATAATGGCTGCAACCATGGAAGAAATAAAGAACGGTAGGGAGGAGCATGTTTATATATGCTCCGACAGCTAATCAGCCCTAAAGGCACTAAGGGCGCCCAAGAACAACAACACCATGTGTGCGGATGCACTAGAATCCTTGAGAGAGGGCAAACAAGTGACTCTTATGTGGGTACCGGGACATATGGGGGTGCCGGGTAACGAGATGGCCGACGAGCTCACCAGGATCGGGACAAGCACCCAGTATGTAGGGCCGGAACCACTCCTAGGAACAACCAAGAGGCAATTGCAAAGTCGACTCAATAAATGAGCCAACGATGCCATGACGACCGCTTGGAGAGGAGGAACAGGATGCAGACAGACCAAGGACTTCGTGAAGGGCCCGGATGTAGCCAGACAAAAATGGCTTCTGGGGAGATCGCAAAGGTTAGGATACCTGTCAGCAGACCAGCTGACAGGTATCATAACAGGTCACAACCGACTAAGGAAGCACATGACCCGGATCGCGGTGGAGAATGACTCGACCTGCCGGGCCTGCGAGCGGGCAGAAGAGACATCTCGACACGTTATAACGAACTGCAAGACATACCAGAGGACGAGATATCAGGTATTCGGTTTCCCGACCCTGGATGAGGAGGACCTACACATGCTCAAATGGGACAAAATACTGGACTTTGCAAAAAGAACAGTGAAACCAAATGAGCAGACTGCCAGACTAGTGGTGCAGGCGATGGATTAGGGGCAGGCTCGGGGTAGGGCAGAAAGGGCCCAGGGAGGCCTATTTGCCAGGCTTCGCGCCGCCCCTTCTCTACTACTAAGACTCTGTATCTTATGGTTTCCAAGATAGAGGCATTTAATCTTGCATGGAATTGTTGTCTATGCCCTGTTTTACGGGGGATATTTGAATGAATATCGAAGTTTTCCATACAGATTTAGATAAACATATCTTGATTATCGTAAGGTATAGATTCTACTGTGTGGTATTGCTGAAGAGAGAATTGTTTGCAGATTTCAAAAATTGCTAAATGTACAGGTTGTCCTATTTAAAAAAGAAAAAAAAATTGCCATACCTCGTAAACTAAATGACATAGACAAAAACCAAGATAGCAGGATTAAAGGGAATTAAAAATCTCAGTTGACGTGTTTTTGGATTTTTTTATTCAACTAAATTCTAACCCGCTAGAAGCACCGTTCCGTTTAAAAAATCCACCCTGTATAAATTGGTAGTATATCTTTCTTCTTTTCTTCCTGGCCGTAGTTTAACTGCGACTAATAAAATTGAGCAAATTAATCAAAAGCTTAAACTGAAGTTTAAACTATGGTTTAATCTGCAGTTTTACGTTTGGTTGTAAAATTATCCCTTAGGGCAGCGCGCATAACTATATGCTCTTTGCACGTGAGAGAAGCGAAAGCAGACAAGGAAAAATATTGTTAATTCAATTTTAATTTTTTTTACCATGGAAGTGGTAAAAAAATTATTTAAGTAACGGGAAAAAATCATAAAATGATACGATATTACTTTTCTTTACTTGCGAGACGTTTCTTGTAACACGTTTGTATTTTCCTGGCCTATATTTATTTTATGATTTGCATTTGCATTCTATAAGATAATATAACGGCAGTGCCCTTGCATTTTCCGAAAAAAAGCCTAACAAATAGCCTGGAAAAAGCGCAAAGTCAAAAAAAATCCTCTGGGCCCTAGCAGACTGCGTCAGGCATGAGCAGTGGATTTTTCGACTTTGGTCTTGCCCATGACCAACTTGATCTTTACAATAATTTCTTTGATTTTCGGCTTTTCGGACAGTTTTTATTAAGTCACTAAATCACCTACGAAAAAAGCGAGTACCGTCATCGTAACGTGATAAATTGAAAAAATTTCAAAATAGATTGCAAAATATGCAATCTTACAAAAACTAATAATCTAACCTCGATAATGACACAGATTTTGTCGAAACGTTGGCTATTGATTTAGTGACCGAATAAAAACTTTCCAAAAAGCTGAAAACATTTCCTTTTCAATTATTATTGTTTCACATTTTGCCACATTTGGGCCGTTTTAGTATCTCATAGTCAGGTATATGCATTCTCCGAAAAAACCGATAATAACAGACAAAAACAAGGCAAAGACTCTTCAGCTCAACCCCGATTTGTAAATTATTTTATTTATTTTCAGCAGAGCACTTAAACTTTTTAAATAAGAATAAACTTTATGTACGAGATTTCTGACATATTTTTAACTTTTTTCGAAAGAATAAACACGGGTTATAAGTTTTATTATCCTGATGTTATTTATGTTGGCTCTGGTTTGACCTCTTGCCTGTCTATCATACCCAAAGTTTTATTTGCCTTTTTTGGCAAAAATAAAAGGAATTCTGTTAAAAACACTTGGCTATTATTTACAGAAACAAAAACGATATTATAAATACTAACTAACGAAACAGAGATTTTTTAAAATATTTTATACGCAAAAGACCATATAACTGATGAACTGAAGAGCAGAAAAATTTAACACAAAACATTTTGTACAATTCCAAAAGTATAACAAAGTTTAGATCTTGTTATCCTTTCTCAATTTATTTCCCTAACTTTTTATTAGCCTTTTTTTGATCTTAGTGAGAGCTATTCAGCCAAAGTTTTTGATGTTTAGCTTTTGAACCTTTTCACAACAGAAATTCTCTTGGGTGCTTGTCCCTTTTCTGTGCGTAACAAACAACTAATTTAAATTTTGACCATGCACGGGCGTACAAAGGAAGACCCCTTCAGAAGGTCCAAAAAAGTAATGTTTTTCATTAAAGGCACCAGTATTTTTTAATCCGAAGGCTTTCATAAAAAAAAATATTTGTAAAAAATTAATATATGACAAAGAATATTAAATTAATCATTGACGTCAACCTGCACCCCCACCATATTTAAAAAAAAACAGAGTTACTAGTGGATTTTTCGATTTTTGGTAATATTAAGAGTTCTAAATTAGTTCTTAATTTTGATATAGTCTGAAAAATTAAAATGGGTTCAAAATTAGTTCGAAATCGGTTATAAATTATAAGCATATCTTGGCTTCATTGACCTCATTTTTTACCAAAATATCAAAGGATCACAAAAGAAAAACTTGTAATTTTGATAAACCTTGCTCCAATAATAGATTTTCAAATACCATTTTGGGACCTTGCGAGTTATAAATTAGGTCTTCCTCGTACATCTTATTCTTTTTTTTTCAGGTGATCTTTTATCTGTCTGGCAAAGAGTCCAAAAATTGGTTTTAATTTATTGATAGTCCGCCACTTACTATTCCTGTGTGGTCTATTCTTGTTTGACTCGAATAGACATGGTTCTGGGTTAACAAGCGGGACTCATGATCAATATCTTGCTAATTGGTCGGCTTTTTTGTTTATCCTCTTTCTGATACGCCACTGACAACTCGAAACGAATTAGGTCATCATCCAACCTTTACCTAAACTTATTGTACTATCTAATGGATTGTTTAAATTTTCATCATCCAGGAAAATGATTAGTCACCCTCTGGAGCAGCTTGCGTTGCCGGAAGAAGCGAGATGGAACGAAAGATGTCCGCAATAAGTACAAGTGTACAGCTTCTGTTTGTTTGTTTTAAAGTAAAGGTAGGTACTAATTTAGTGATTATTTTTTGTAGGTGTTTCCCATTTGTGCTAAGGCAGACATGACCATAGTTCTGGCCAGGTCAATAAGTAGCACTGATATCCTGCTAATTAGTCAGTTTTTTCGTTTATTCCCTTATTGATACTCTACTGGCAACACAAAACGAATTATACTATCATCTCAAATTTTAATAAACCTGTCGTACAATTCAATTCAGGAAATGATTAGTCACCCTCTGGCGCAGCTTGCGTCGCCTGAGGAGCCGAGACAGAGTGGAAAATGTCTGCAACATGCGTTGCTTCTAATTTTTGCGGCCGTTGTACATATTCTTTTTGTTTGTCTGTTGTTTGTCAGTGTAAAAGGAAAAGTACTTTAATTGCTTTTAATTTATTTTGAGAATTTTGTGGGATAGGTACCATTTTAATGATCCTAATCTGTAGATGTTTCCCGCTAGTACTAAACACGTGGTCATGGTTCTGGACGGGTCAATAAATAGGACTGATATCCTGCTAATTTGTCAGTTTTTTCGTTTATTCCCTTACTGATACCCTACCGGCCACTCAAAACGAATTATACTATCATCTCAAATTTACCTAAACCTGTCATACAATTTAATGGGTTATTTAAATTTTCAACATTGAGTATAATAATTAGTCACCCTCTGGAGCAGCTTGCTTTGCCTGAGGAGCCAAAACAGAGTGAAAGATGTCTGCAACAAGCGTTGTTTCGAATTCTTGCGGCCGTTGTAAAGATTCTTTTTGTTTGTCTGTTGTGCGTTAGTGTAATGGGAAGAGTCCTTTAATTGCTTTTAATTTATTTTGAGAAGTTTATCGGGTACGTATTAATTTAATGGTGCTTTTTGTTGTAGGTGTTTCCCAATTATACTAAGGCTTACATGAGCATGGTTCGGGTAGGGTCAATAAATAGGACTGATTTCCTGCTAATTTATCAGCTTTTTCGTTTATTCCGTTACTGATACTCTACTGACTACTTAAAACGAATTATAGTATCATCTCAAATTTACCTAAACCTGTCGTGCAATTCAATGAGTTGTTTAAATTTTCAATATTGAGGATAATGATTAGTCCGTCACCCTCTGGCGCAGCTTGCGTTGCGTGAGGAGCCGAGACAGAGTGAAAGTTGTCTGCAACAAGAGATGCATCTAATTTTTGCGGTAGTTGTACATATTCTTTTTGTTTGTCTGTTGTGTGTCAGTGTAAAAGGAAAAGTACTTTAATTGCTTTTAATTTATTTTGAGAATTTTGTGGGATAGGTACTATTTTAATGATCCTAATCTGTAGGTGTTTTCTGCTAGTACTAAACACATGGGCATGGTTCTGTACGGGTCAATAAATAGGACTGATATCCTGCTAATTCGTCAGTTTTTTCGTTTATTCCCTTACTGATACCCTACCGGCCACTCAAAACGAATTATACTATCATCTCAAATTTACCTAAACCTGTCATACAATTTAATGGGTTATTTAAATTTTCAACATTGAGTATAATAATTAGTCACCCTCTGGAGCAGCTTGCTTTGCCTGAGGAGCCAAAACAGAGTGAAAGATGTCTGCAACAAGCGTTGTTTCGAATTCTTGCGGCCGTTGTAAAGATTCTTTTTGTTTGTCTGTTGTGCGTTAGTGTAATGGGAAGAGTCCTTTAATTGCTTTTAATTTATTTTGAGAAGTTTATCGGGTACGTATTAATTTAATGGTGCTTTTTGTTGTAGGTGTTTCCCAATTATACTAAGGCTTACATGAGCATGGTTCGGGTAGGGTCAATAAATAGGACTGATTTCCTGCTAATTTATCAGCTTTTTCGTTTATTCCGTTACTGATACTCTACTGACTACTTAAAACGAATTATAGTATCATCTCAAATTTACCTAAACCTGTCGTGCAATTCAATGAGTTGTTTAAATTTTCAATATTGAGGATAATGATTAGTCCGTCACCCTCTGGCGCAGCTTGCGTTGCGTGAGGAGCCGAGACAGAGTGAAAGTTGTCTGCAACAAGAGATGCATCTAATTTTTGCGGTAGTTGTACATATTCTTTTTGTTTGTCTGTTGTGTGTCAGTGTAAAAGGAAAAGTACTTTAATTGCTTTTAATTTATTTTGAGAATTTTGTGGGATAGGTACTATTTTAATGATCCTAATCTGTAGGTGTTTTCTGCTAGTACTAAACACATGGGCATGGTTCTGTACGGGTCAATAAATAGGACTGATATCCTGCTAATTCGTCAGTTTTTTCGTTTATTCCCTTACTGATACCCTACCGGCCACTCAAAACGAATTATACTATCATCTCAAATTTACCTAAACCTGTCATACAATTTAATGCGTTATTTAAATTTTCAACATTGAGTATAATAATTAGTCACCCTCTGGAGCAGCTTGCGTTGCCTGAGGAGCCAAAACAGAGTGAAAGATATCTGCAACAAGCGTTGTTTCGAATTCTTGCGGCCGTTGTAAAGATTCTTTTTGTTTGTCTGTTGTGCGTTAGTGTAATGGGAAGAGTCCTTTAATTGCTTTTAATTTATTTTGAGAAGTTTATCGGGTACATACTAATTTAATGGTGCTTTTTGTTGTAGGTGTTTCCCAATTGTACTAAGGCTTACATGAGCATGGTTCGGGCCAGGTCAATAAATAGGACTGATATCCTGCTAATTTATCAGCTTTTTCGTTTATTCCGTTACTGATACTCTACTGACTACTTAAAACGAATTATACTATCATCTCAAATTTACCTAAACCTGTCGTGCAATTCAATGAGTTGTTTAAATTTTTAATATTGAGGATAATGATTAATCCGTCACCCTCTGGCGCAGCTTGCGTTGCCTGAGGAGCCGAGACAGAGTGAAAGATGTCTGCAACAAGCTCTTCTTCTAATTCTTGCAGCCGTTGTCCAGATGCTTTTTCCGTCCGTCGTGTGTCAGTGTAAAGTGAATGGTCCTTTAATTGCTTTTAATTTATTTTGAGAAGTTAATAGATAGGACGGATGTCCTGCTTATTTTACAGCTTTTTCGATTATTCATTTACTGATACTCCACTGACAACACAAAATGAACTATGCTATCATCTTACATTTGCCTAAGCCTGTCGTACAATTTAATGGGTTATTTAAATTTCCAACATTCAGGAAATGATTAGTCACACTCTGGCGCAGCTTGCGTCGCCTGAGGAGCCGAGACAAAGTGAAAAATGTCTGCAACAAGCGTTGCTTCTAATTTTTGCGGCCGTTGTACATATTCTTTTTGTTTGTCTGTTGTGTGTCAGTGTAAAAGGTAAAGTACTTTAATTGCTTTTAATTTATTTTGAGAATTTTGTGGGAAAGGTACTATTTTAATGATCCTAATCTGTAGGTGTTTCCTGCTAGTACTAAACACGTGGTCATGGTTCTGGACGGGTCAATAAATAGGACTGATATCCTGCTAATTCGTCAGTTTTTTCGTTTATTCCCTTAATGATACCCTACTGGCCACTCAAAATGAATTATACTATCATCTCAAATTTACCTAAACCTCTCATACAATTTAATGCGTTATTTAAATTTTCAATATTGAGTATAATAATTAGTCACCCTCTGGAGCAGCTTGCGTTGCCTGAGGAGTCAAAACAGAGTGAAAGATGTACATTTTAATTTAATGGTGCTTTTTGTTGTAGGTGTTTCCCAATTGTACTAAGGCTTACATGAGCATGGTTCGGGCCGGGTCAATAAATAGGACTGATATCTTGCTAATTTATCAGCTTTTTCGTTTATTCCGTTACTGATACTCTACTGACTACTTAAAACGAATTATACTATCATCTCAAATTTACCTAAACCTGTCGTGCAATTCAATGAGTTGTGAGTTGTTTAAATTTTCAATATTGAGGATAATGATTAGTCCGTCACCCTCTGGCGAAGCTTGCGTTGCCTGAGGAGCCGAGACAGAGTGAAAGATGTCTGCAACAAGCTCTTCTTCTAATTCTTGCGGCCGCTGTCCAGATGCTTTTCCATCCGTCGTGTGTCAGTGTAAAGTGAAAGGTCCTTTAATTGCTTTTAATTTATTTTGAGAAGTTAATAGATAGGACGGATGTCCTGATTATTTTACAGCTTTTTCGATTATTCCCTTACTGATACTCCACTGACAACAAAAAATGAATTATGCTATTATCTTACATTTACCTAAACCTGTCATACAATTTAATGCCGTATTTAAATTTTCAACATTCAGGATAATGATTAGTCACCCTCTGGAGTAGCTTGCATTGCCTGAGGCGCTAAGACAGAATGAAAGATATCCGCACCAAACGTTGCCCATATTTCTTGCGGCGCTACGCTACACAAAATAGGGTTAACTCATATATTTATTAAAACTGCAGCACGTAGTTAATGGGAATATTTTGCATCTGTTATTATATTAATTTATCGCTTATTTTGAGCACGCATATTTGCTAGGTTTTAACGGAATTCCCTGTAAATCTCCCCATCAATCAACACATGAATACCTTGTGAGTAAATACCCATTCTTTTAAAGAAGCATGATTGATTAATTTTTCCTGACCTTTGGCAACTTCACCAGATGCAGTAGCCTTTTTATTGAAGTTTTCAGGCTACCACCTTTCTTGATAGTTTTCTCTGCTAGCAGTCAAATATTTGGCTGATTCGTCTCCCTACCTCATAATCTACAGAAAGATTTTTTTTAGATAATTGTTCCCATCCTCAATCTCTAGAATAAACATGAACTGGTAATTTTTTTGCTCCGCCCACCCGATGACGACACAAAGATATCAGCATACTTTCTTCATGGATTTTTTTTGCATTAATTTTAGTAACAAAAATTGTATTTGTTCATCATTTCTTTTCTTCTGACTCTATTAAATACCCTGTGATATTACTTACATTATGTTTGTCATAGGTAGCCGCATTTATACGTCTTTTTAGTGAAAAGGCTCATCATTAAATAATGAAAAAAATAACAAAAGAATGCACCTTATAGTTTCACAACAAGTCTTCCCTCCTAAACAACAAATTAATCATTCTCTCAAAAATGCCTGGCAAAAATCAAGTACAAAATAACTACATAACCTAACTTCTGAACTACGAGAACGAACTAACTCCAACTCATCCGATGAGTTTTTTGACGGAATCGATTACCAACTAATTATCTCAATTTCTATTTGGTAAAAGATCAACTCATGCAGGTGAAAAATAAATTATATTTACTTGTAAACAAAAAGTTGTAATGAAAGATACAAGTAAGGATGTCTTGCATTAATCATTTAAAGAAAAAAAAAAGAAATATCCGAAAAGATAATCTAATTTGTCAAGCCTTCATATAATTTTTAAATGGAGGACAAAAATAATTTACTATCTTTGTGTCGTCATCAGGGTACCGATTCTGGAAGTCATAGAAAGTGATCGTTCGTCTGAGAGAAGGAAAGCAGGTTCAACCAATAAACGCGCTTAAAAGCAGTGACGAGACGATCGAAGAATCACCAATCTATTATGGGCACGCGCAGAGCTGCCTCGAACAACAATTTTTGAGCGAAACCGTTCTCTTGACTAGACCCAGTAGTATGAACTTTTAGGAAAGCTCGTGTGAAAACCGTCTCTCGTATGATTTCAGAGCACGCTATTGGCTAAAACCATCACGTGACAGATCCCGATGATGCGCATGCTACGGCCAACTTGACCGTCTCGTAAAGTACGACGTCGCACAGTGGTCGAAATCTTCCACATTGTAATTTAATCGTAAAAAATATTTAGTTTTAATAAAAAAGTAAATAGTTGAAAATATTTAAATAAGTAAGCATTTATTTCTTTTTAGCTGATACACAGGATGGTCGTGTGAATTTTCACATTTACCTTAAGACATTTTTAAGAAGGTAAAAGTTACATATTTATTAATTGTCTAAATTAAACTAAAAATGTTACGTTAGAACAATCAAATTTACTCTAAATTAATTGACATAATATATAAGTGTTACAGTATACTAGTATATTTTTATGTATATAGGGTATATTAAAAAGAATGCCAATCGAAACTTTCAAATGAAACACCTAGTATATTATTGCATTTTTGCATTCTGTTTTGAAATTCTAAGCATTTTTATATAACATACCCTATGTCGATCTTCACCTGTTTTCGAGATATCAACAGCTGAATACTGATGCGTAATATCAAACTCGTAAAAAGCATCGTTTGTTCTTTGGCCAACTATTCGCCTAGTATCTTGACAACCATATAAGGACATTTAGACAAAATTTTTTTAATTTTTCAAGTTATGTTTGCGTTTTTCTGAAAATTGACCACCCTGCGTTGTTCGCATGACTTTTGTGCGATGGATCGCTTCTCAGGGCATGATCGTTCTATTACGCCCAGAATCGAGCCTCAGGTCGAAAAGTGGGGCTAAATTAATAATTCTTAATTGATATAAACCAATGCATTTTCGCGATTTTGGTTTTAACCAAAGTAGGGGAAATTTGGTATTTACTCTGGACTTGGCTTCATCTTTTGGTTATTGCTAAAAGAGTATGCTTTTTTTTGTGAGTAGTTTTTTTGGGTTTAGGAAGTGGAAGTCAACAACCTCAAAACAGCAAGTCTTCTGTTTAATGGTATGTGTAACACGACCCCACAAACTGGCCTTTTTAGCAGTCTTATGGGCAAAAACTTAAAAATAAACACTATTCCGTGTTTTAATATTTATTGCAAGTCTCAAAAAACAAAAACATAACTCTACATTCCTTTATTCTTTAACCAATGCATTTCAGCGAGCCATTTAATTCATTTATGATTATTGAGTGGTGGGGGGATATGACGTCAGAGTTACTGCCAAAGTTGTCAACCGAAAGAATAACCGCGGTATATACTGAAGATAAATAATTCCAGGCTGAAAATCGCCTTTATCCTGTGTAAGTATTAGGTCATTGAGTAATGATCGGTTGAAACTTCTGTCACTATATTCTGACTTGTGACATGTTTAATCCTGTTTGCGAGTGTAATGCACCGTAAAAATATTCGGATTAGTTTAGCTAATCCATGCTTCCTCTTTGTTTATTTAGATAGCTAATCGTGATTAAGTGCCTACGGTGCATTTAGGGGTTAGTTTCACACATTTTAGAAGTAAATAACCAACAAATACTGGAGTTGCCAGCGCAATACGAACTGAGAAAACACACAAGAAGTCCGTGCAAAAATTGAACAGGACAGATCATCTGTTACCAAAATTAAATAAGTGTTTGGCGATTCTAGTACCTCTCTTCGAATTCATATGCTTCGTTGTTATGTTTTCAGCGTTTTATACGACATAAGAGTGGAAACAGGCTGATATCAACTGCAAAAATTGTGAGCAAAAAAGATTAAGTTGTAACAGCTATCTTTTGTGTCAATAGACACTTAAAGTTAAAATTCGGTGCTATCGGCATTCGTGTTCTTATCTCTATCGAGTTGACCTATCGAGCTGGTGTACTTTTAAACTAATGGCGAATGGGTGACAGCTCCAGCTTTCGTATGCAGGGACGGTCGTAATGTTACGACTTCCTTATCATACCTAACGAGATTTTCGTGCATTTAATCAGCTGGAGCTGTCACGCATTCGCCATGATTTTAAAAGTGAACCTGCTTGATTGGTCCACTCGATAGAGATAATGACTGGGATTTACTAAGATCTAAAATAGTACCCCCCACAGGTCTAAACATTTACATCTATGGAGGGTACTAAATTTTAAAACCAATTTTCAAAAAACTCACCCATACAGAAAAGACACAAAGTTATTAATTATTTTTGATTGTTATTGCAAAATACTACTGAAAAACTGCTTTTTTCTCAAAATATACCATATTTTAGGAGAAAATGCCCCAAAACTAATTTTTTTGACAGGTTTCAAAATGGCAAATGGTGAATACGCCAAAAATTTGGCACATAATAGCTTCATTTAGGTGATTTTGACCACCTCTGGGGGGTAGTTTAAATTTATAGCCTCCAGAAAGGCTAGTTTTGTGGCAATTGGTAATAAGTCCGTTAATAATTTCCATAGAGTTAATTTACCTTATTTAATATCCCAAGTTGTTCACTAATCAATAAAACACCTCCAATTTTGTCCAAAAAAAGGCCATATTTTGAACCCGTTTTCAACACAAAAAATATATTCATGAGGGACTACGAGGTCAAACAAACATAAGTGAAGATCACTGATTATGCACGAAAACTGTTTGAAATGAAAAGAAATCCAAAACTAGCTGCAGTTTCCATCGGTACTTCGATTTTTATCAACTATGTTCGGAATTTGGAAACTTTGCCATTTTCTCATATTCTACCAGAAAACCGTCCAGTTCGTTGAGGCGATATGACTCTTTTGTGAACGCATCAGTTGGATTCAGGTCTGTTTTTAGCCGTATTTATTTTCATGACCTCCTTTGATGAAATATTTTTATTTGTGTTAGTTAATATAATCCTTATTTTATGATTACATATCGAAATGGTTTTGTGACAGTGAGTATTAATCGCGAAAATCCATAGACATGGCTAAGTTTTGATACGAGTGACATATAACGTCAATTTTAATTTGCTCAACAGAGTGTTCACCATTTAGATTCCCCTAGGGTTAAGAAAAACTTCTTTTAAATTGAAATTTTCTTCTTAAATCTAACAAAAGATTGTGTTAAGATGATTCTTTACTAATAAAAAATTAAAATTATTCTTATAAAGCAAACTATGTCCAAAACTCAAAGAAGTTAAACTTAGGACCTGTCTAAAATGGGCTAAACCCTTTTAGTAAATCCCACTGTAAATGTCTATTATGTTGGGTCTCTAGCTGAGCATTGAGTACTTCATATAAATAGAACTAGGAATTTTAAGAAAAACAGCAAAAGTTTACTGGTTCCTGAACCGCGGAAGCATTTTTAAATGTCATGCATTTTAATAGTGGCTAAAATAGTGCTTCCTTTTACAAGCGCTGGTTTAAATAACGAGCGTAGCGAGAGAAAAAAAGCACAGTTTAGCTACGAGTTGTTAACACTATTTTTTTTAATACCGTTATTAAAAAATCCAAGAAAAACAGGAAAATACTTTTAAAAATCTCGAACGAAGAGAACTTCTCGTAACACCCCATCCTTACACTATAAATCAAGGCGGCTGGTAAATGAAATAACAATCGTTTCCATAGCGATGTGTCTTTTTTACTCGGTGACGTTCATTATTGCGACATTTTAATCTTTGACAATTTGATATTTTGACGATATTTTTAAATGTTTTTTTCGTAAATACTTGGTAAAAACTGGCAGAAATGGCTTAATTCTTAGGCAAGAATAATTAGATTTTTTCAATATTACTATTTTCCGCTATTTCTCTTTAACCTTGGGTAAAAAACGGACAGAAATCTTTTTTTGCACCCGTATCAAAAAAAAAGTTTTTTTTGCATCGATAAACAAAAAAGTCAGGCTTTAGTTATCTGCAGACAGTTACTAAAATCATGTTTTTGATGAAGTTATTATGAAATAAAATAGTTTTTACCGTGGATATAAGTTTTTACTGTGTAGAAGTGGAGAGGGTTTAGTTATATAAGCCCCCAACAAATATATGGGTCCCTAAATAAAACGTTGCATTACATTACGTCAGATTAGGTCTACTTTATTGCGTAATTTTCGTGACGTACGGCAAATTAAATGTGCTAAAAAAATCAGCTCGACATTTTAGAGGGAAATTTTGCCGGTGCGCTGAAAAAAGTCTGCACAGAATGAATAGAACAAAGAGAAGGTAATAAAGGCATGAGATACTAAAGACTAAACGTGGACTATAAATTGGTATAATAGAGTTTTTGTTAACATTGATGCGTTACGTATGCAGTAGCGCATCCAGGAATTTTTGGCAGAAGGGATTGAAGCTGGAAACAGTAAGAATCTGTAAGATACATACCACTTCGGTGTCGGGTCTGGTCGGGATGCAGTGAATATTTCTATCTTCTAGAAAAGGTTTTTCGTGTGGCCCTACTGGAACATGCCGTTTGTCTCCTTGTGACATCTGTGGCAATACCAAAATTACTTCACAAGTATTATTGGGGGTTTCGCATTGGTTTGGAGGTTATAGTGAGACGACCAGTGGTACTTGGATGGTAAACAAAATGAGGTATCAAGTGGAATAAATTGATGCCGTATTTTGAAGCATATATATTATATTTTTATGATATGCAGTAGTTTTGACCTCTAGGATGGTGTGTACTCTAATTACCATTCTAAATAATCTCCAATTACCAAACTAAATCACTAAATAAACTGGGAAAGAGTGCTGATCGCCCCTTATGCAATCTAACAACACACATATATATCCCACCTCTGATGAGAATTAAAAGCGGTAGCAATAACCCCTTCTTCCCCTCGCCCTTTTTATTCGGTACGCATCTTACATAGGTACCTATACGCTGTGGACATACAATTTCTTTTTTTGTTACGGTTGTTATTTACTTCAAGTTTATTATTACTGATTTTTACACCATACTGTGTACAAAACAACCATCTACAACACTTTGATCAGTACTTTCTATTTTAGACCAAGAAAGTGTTTTCAATAAAATTGTTTTTCTCAGTTTTTAGAGTTTTTTCTGCACAGGTATTAGCAAATAAAAAAAAACAAAACAAAGACACAAAGGCTTTTCGCGGAAGAAAGTAGATCCCCAAAATGGATAAAAAGATGAGCTACACAAGAAACGATGGTCAAGGCAACAAATAAGAGTTAAAGATACACTTCTCCAGACACAAAAATGGTACAGAAGAAGTTAGCAGTCTGTTTAATTTTTCAAAATTGTTATAGTACGGCATTGTCTTCCTATAAGTGACTGTCACAGACTCCTGACAACGTCATGTTTTGCCTGTCCAAGCAAAACTAGACGGTGGTTGGTCTATTCGGCAAATAGCTGTTCATTATTGGAGAAGCAAGTCTTCGCTATTAAACTTAAAAAACCGATTAAGAGGAGGGAACTATCCACTGAAAGGAAGGCACCGGCTTACCGAAGGTTACTAGCCTAGAAACAATCAATTTTGTGGAGAATCATCCGTTTGCCAAAGCGAAACAAGTAAGAATTGAATCAAATTTTCCAGGATCCTATAACAACATAAGGCAGGAGGATTAAACGTTCGAGGCTAAGGTGGTGCATTGCGGCAAAAAAATTAAACTAAGTGCGTTGAATTATTCTCTGAGGGACGAAGAGTTTTGGCAGCAGATGGTTTTCACAGATGAGAAGATCTTTAAGTCCAACAGCGATAAAAAATAATTTCTGGTTTATCGACCGCCAAGAACCCGATACGAAGAACGATATAATGCTGGAAAAGAAGACCGGGCGGGAAGATTTTCGGTAAATAATTAGAGCTGGATATCGGCTAGAGGACATGGCGCTCTATTTAGAATTAATGGGCGATTTTCATCCGAAGTTTACGTTAATATGCTGGAAAAGGTAATGCTTCCAGAGGTGAGAGTCCCTTATCTAGATAATTTTGTCTTCCAACAAGATAACTGTCCAGTTCAGTATGGCTAGGATTGTGCAGCGATGGTTCCAAGATAATATCGAAGTTTTGCCTTGGCCTGCAAAAAGATGTAATGCGAATCCAATAAAAACCGTTTGGGGAATTAGCCAGTTTTAATATCATTCCCAGGAATTTAGAACATCTAATGGAACTCATCGTAAGGCCATATTGAAAAGTTATTGCTGAAAATCCAAAATTATTTGAAAATTTATTTCGTAACTTTCGTCAAACCGGTGTACTCCTTTCAATGGACAGTTCCTTCTTCTTGAAATCGATTTATTATGGTGACTATCGTAGACTTAATCAGCTAGTCGAATAGACTAATGACTGTGTAGCTTTTGTTTAGCTAATAAAACATTTTTGCTTTTTTGGAATGTTGAGTTAGTCTCCTTAAAAAAGGTATATATGCCAAAAAATATAACCTAAAAAGACAACGTCAAAAAGTTAGGGTTGCACATAGGAAAATATAAAAAATCGTATATGCAGCTACCTTCTGCTGTACTAGTTTTATGTGGAGAGAAGTGTACATAAGATATATTCTTTCATTTATATGGGAACAAGCTAAAATTATTATTTTCCTGCAAATTTATTGTTATTTGATAAAAATTCAGCAGTTGACGACCTTCACCATTAGCAATGTCGTTACGTCTTGTTGACTTATTAAGAGCAAGGTTACAAAATCTGCAATTTTCATTGGACAATTATTGCTATAGCAGTTAGGTACCTACCTGTTTAATTATTACTTCAAGAACCAATATTGAAAGAAACAGTTCTGGAAGGCTAAGGCGAAAATGAAATAAAACTAAAAACAAAAAATTTGCCTTCCACCGCAAAGCCAATGACTGAAAGCTGGTGGAAATAATCAACGCTGGAGGAGGTCCGCAAATTTAAAGTTTTGGTTGGAAATGCTTCTTTCCTTTAACAATAGCATGACAAAAATTACATTTTCCGTAATTCTCGGACATACCTCTTTTTAACATCGAAAACCATAATAATAAAGGCTCATCTACATAAAATTTTAAGAATTCTGATAAATTGGAAAATATTTGCCCTATTTAAATAATAGTTCAACCACAGTCTGTTACAAATTTTTACGCACCTCAGTAGCATGCAATTGCTGATCTTCTTAATATATTTATTTCCATTAGAAATTTAAGGCACTTTTTGAGTTTGACTTAGGTGTCTCACATGTCAATTTATTACATATAGGTAAGTACCAAACTTGTGATAATCGTTTTTTATTTTATAATTAAGTTTTCTATCAGTGATTATAATTGCGCCTAATTTTTAGTTACCCACACATTTTGGATAATGTATGTGTGTACAAAAGTTGAATAATAAAATAAAAACTTAGTTAGACATTACTCACCTTTACCCCCTTAAAGTTGGGCGAGATAAAATTATGACGTTGAATTTTTGGAATCTAAATGAAAATACTTATCAAAATATAGAGCTGAAAACTGTATATTCTTAGCAGCTTTCTTTCAGAAGTTACGGCTATTTTAATTTACAACCCCCCCTCCATCAATGTAGATTTTTATAATATACATACATGCTAACTAACTAACCAACAAACAAACTTTCGTGCGAAGTTAAATAAAAGCTTTTAATAAAAAACTGTATCTTAATAAAGCGAAAGTCAAGTTCCTTGGTAAAAAAAAAGATTATTATTATATTTATTTTTTCCAGAAGCGTTGTTTGTTGTTTTTTACACAATGACCCGTGCTTCTTATCTTTAGTACTTTTGCAAAATGAAGTCTTTTTAACGGAACTTATATTGTCCTTTAGTTTCAAGGAAATAGCTAATTGCTTCTTTTTAATGAAGGCCATATGTATGCAGCTGTTTTACTTTGAATTTATGAGTGTTGTTATTTTCTCCAAAAATCGAAAACTCGCTTTTAAAAATATATTTATTTAAAAGCTCTGAGTCTTGCAAAAAACCACTTTTTACCTTCTACAGATTGAAAAAATGGAAAGTACATAGGTAATAAACTCTTTGATTTTAGCTCCACCTCTCCACTCTGAAGTCAGCGTGCCCGCAGTTTAACAGCTTTCAATTTGCACACACAGTTTAAGGATTTAAAAGTAATTCTGTATAGTTTACACACATTTAGAATAGGTTCTCTAGTAGGAAACTTTTAAAAATATAATTTTATTTAGGGTCATACAAGTTTTCATATTTATTCATATTTATATCTTTGTTAAAGTTACTGTATATTTTATTTTATCATTAATAAATAAATACTTTGTCTTAATAAAACATTCAATTGTAAATTTGTCAAGAAAGTATTGTTTTGGGGCTTTGGAAAGCACAATTCAAAACAACTTGCGTTGTGTTGGTCAATTACTAATCTTGATAGAACATTAAATATCGTAAAGTTACCTATACTAGCCAGCCTTTTTATAAGAAAATAATATCTGTACCGTTATATCTATCAATTATTTTATCAATTACTCTCAAACTAACTAAATGACAATGAGCTTTCAGTATTCATTTGCCCATCAATTTTAGTTGGTTTACCAAAACATGATTTTCGTTTAAATGTTCGCATGAGGCAACAATTGAAAATGGAATGACCACAAAGGTTTTATACATACGCTATTCGTTGTTTCTAATTTACATTGACTGCTTATTTAAAAATTTATAAACGCTGATCAAATAGTGTTGAAAATTTGTTTGAAAGTTTGAGACAATGATGTCGTTGAAATTAACTCTGTGTTTCGTACTTCCATTGTCTATATTTTATTTATACACGACGTTTCGATCAGTACAATCTCTAATCGTCTTCAGGTCCAAACTACAATCTATTCCTGAGGCTACTTATTTATATACTATGGGAAATCACTCTGCCCAAGGAGGCGCTTCCAAATATTTGCATTCTACCCCATAAAGGCAGCTTCAAGGAATTTTCGTTTATCCAGTGTGACTCCTTGTGCAAAACCTTTGCTTCTGTCCACTTCATTCGGTGTTGTTTTGACCATCCGTGTTCGGCGATTCAGGTTGTTTCACCTCTTTGGGTATTCGTCTGATGTTCCTTAAGCCTAACAGATAGTAGTCGTTTTGTTTCACCTATGTATGATTCACCACACTCACAAAAAACTTGGTAAATGCATTCCTTATTTTGTTTATTCTCCGGTTATGTTTTACCAAGAAGGCTTCGAATTGTATTATTACCTTTAAAAGCTGTTTTAATATTAAAGTTCTTCGCTACTCTTCGAATTTTCTCGGATACTCCTTCAATGAATGGAATTGTAAGGAATGCATTTGCCTGGTTTTGGTCTTGTAATCTCTTTCCTGTGTGCCGAAATTTATAAATATATCTGTTATAAGTTTAAGGCTGTAATCATTTTGCTGCAGATCCTTCTTAATGTTTCTTATTTCGATTTCCAAGTCATGAGAATTGTTACAGATTTGAACAGCTCTATTATACAAAGTTCTTGTTATGCCTCGTTTGGTTGTAGCAGAATGATTTGAACCTGTGTGAGTGGGTTTACGGTGGACTGTTGTTCTGATGTCGATTTTTACTCGTTTGACTATTACATCAAGAAAAGGAATTTGACAATTTTGCTCCAACTCCATTGTGAATTTAATGGTGGGTCTTATGTTATTAAGGTGGTCAAGAAATTCTGAAAATTGTTGGTCATTTCCGGTCCAAACAATAAAAGTATTAGCAACATATCTTATCCAGAGCTTAGTTTTATATGTTGCGGTATCAACCGCGTGTGATTTGAACCACTCCATGAAAATATTGGCCACCACTGGCGAAAGCGATGAACCGATTGGCAGACCGTCATTCTGAACATAAAACCTTTTACCTGAAAGAAAGAGTTATGTAGACAGCCCTCCAACAACTCCATCACTCCCTCTAGCAGCAGGCTGGTACGTTCATAAAGGGATTTGTCATCAACCAGTCTCTGTCTAATAACATCTAGTGATTCCTTTATCGGGACATTGGTGTATAGACTTTAGTAGATCTTTATATCCTCATCAGAGCCATTTGGTCAGAATTAAAACGTTAAAAATTAAATTAAAAAACATTGGAACATTTGACGACAAAGAACTTATTACAACAATTTACTTACATTGCTAAAAACACAACAATATCACAGATTTTTTATTAAAAAGATTTTAATAGTAATTAAATTTCAAACAAAACATAAAACATAAATAATAAAATCTTTTTTTTTATCTGTAATACTGTTGTGCTGTTTGTTGTCTGTATACACGATAACTCAAGAACGCCTTAATCGATTTTAACATAAATTGGTACAAAAATCCCCTATCGGCTTGTAATGAACTGATTAACTTTTAGGTAGTGTAGAGGGGGGTTGAAGTGGGGAAAAGGGTCGATAAAATATTTAAAAAAATTGTAACTTTGAAACAAAAGCAAGTGGCGATGTACGGTTTTCAGATTTAATTTTTCATGAATATGGCCTACAAATTTTGTTATTAAGTTCAAATTCGTGGGAGATTTAGTTTACCACTTATTTGAAAAAATGTTGAAATATGCAAAAAAATCAGAACTTTAGAAATAAGGCAGCTATTGATATGCGGTTTTCAGATTTTGGTTTTCGTAAATATTACACAAAAATTTTGTTATAAGTTCCAAATCTTTCAAAGCTACAGTTATCGAGATATTTTCATTTCCTTTCTACATAAAATAATTGATTGTATGGTGGACTACCCGTGCTTTCAAGCACCAATTTTTTTGTACCACTGCAAACAATTATTTTGTGCCTTTTTTATGTAGGTTTGTCCTTCAATCACGCCAAAACGGCCGATTTGGATGAAATTTGGTAAGAAGGCTACTTTTTATTTGACACTTCGCTTAATGACAGCTGTCAAATGATTATTTTTGGATATCGCGGGCCACACTGCAGGTAGACCGCTAGCACGGTTCCTAGAATAGATACAGTCCTGGAAAGACCCTGGAAAAGTCTGGATACACTCTGAAAAAGTCTGGATACACTCTAGAAAAGTCTGGATACACTCTGGAAAAGTCTGGAAAGACCCTGGAAAAGTCTGGATATACTTTGGAGAAGTCTGGAAAGACTCTAAAGAAGCCTGGATACACTCTGGAAAAAGTCTGGATATACCCTGAAAAAGTCTGACCGACCCAATATAACCCATGTGTATATGAATAGTGGATTTTTATATATGTTCTTCTGAGCGAGGGAATTTTAAGAGTAAACCTTTACTCGATTTATTTTTTGTGTAAAATAGGTCTTGCATCAATCGCAAGACCAATTTTTTGCTTGTATCTTTTACTATAACTTTTTGTGTATAAGTGATTATTTTTGGCCTGCATGCGTTAATCTTTCACCAAATAGATATTAAGATCATTAGTTGGTAATCGATTCCGTCAAGAAACTCATCGGATGATTTGGAGTTAGTTCATGTTCGTAGTTCAGAAGAGATTATGTAGTTGTTATTTTTCCTGTTTTGGAAGCTATTTTATTTTGTACTTGATTTTTGCCAGGCATTTTTGGGAGAGTGATTATTGTCGTGCAAGGTGCCTTGTTTTTTTTGGTTTTATCATTATTTATTGATTCGCTAAAAAAACGCATAAATGCAGCTACCTATGACAAAAATAATGTAAAAAATATCACAGGGTATTTAGTTAGGGCCAGAAGAAAAGAAATGAAGAACAAATACAATTTTTATTACAAAAATTACTAAACCGTGTTTATTCTAGAGACCGTGGACCGCCAGTACGTACTGAAGGAAAAAGTTTTAAAATTTTGGCATCCAATCGTAGTTTTTCCCTCAAAAAAAAGTGATGGTAACCGTAGACCTAGGGCCAATTTCTTGACCTTGACCACCGTACTGATGAGCACTACAAGTGCGAAACCTAGTTTTATTTGGAGTCGATCAAAAATTGTCGAGTTTTCGACACTGCAAAAAATAACACAGTTAATGGGTGAGAACAATATTAGTTTATAATCTAGATTCTTTCAATTTCACTTTCACTCTAGTAAGTAGTCGATTGTAATCTAATGTCAATTGTTTCTAAAGCAAATATTAATGGTTTACTGGCTCAACAGATTAATTTGTTTTATGTTTCTTGTCAAATAAGCGTCCCAAAATATCCCTATCATGAATACCACATCTGCTCAGGCTTCACGATGCAGTAACCCTAGTACTTAATAGCGGAAACCGTAGTATATCGTTGAAAACACGCTAAACAGTTTACTGACAAAACCAACATGTATGTACCAAACGGTGCGTGTATTTGACCTCGTCCCCTAGTTATGGTAATTTGCGTTACATGTACGCTGAGGATATCACCAAATTCTATTATTTTACCCAAGAGCATTTTTGTCTATATAGAAGTTACAGCAAATAATATAAAACCTTCATAAAATAACCAAAAGTTATATTATTTAGTGTTGGTGATAATTTTATAACTCTAATATATCTCTTAAATGAGTAAAAAAGACTTGAAAAACAACGGACCAACACCAGCTTATAAAAATTTATGGTACATAGTAATGGATAGAAAAACAACATATAGATTTTATAAAAATTATTTATGAACCCTCAAGACTAGATATTATTATAAAAAGGTTTTACAACTGTTCTAACAACACTACAGAACATAATTAAGGTTTTTATCGATTTAGAAATATAAATTTTCCATCTTTCTTCCTTTTGCTTGTTATGTATTATTCTTTTTCTGTTTAAAATAAAAAATTTATAAAATAGTGTTTACCAATCTTCTAAAATAAATTAAAATGGAAGTGGGATAAGTTGAAGCAGGAATATGAATATTTATATACTATAGGTTAAATAAAAGCTGTTTTCCCAGTCATCCTACTCTGATAATCAGCTGCGGTCCCGTGTGTACTGTATAGTTTTCGAATACACTCAAAAAATTTTCATGGGCTCCAAAAATACTTGACAAAACGGGAAAAAAAAATATTCATTTAAATAATACTGTTTTTTTCACATGTTTTTTGCTTTCTGCGAGAAATATTGAATTTTGTATTTTGTTCTTAACCCTAAACAAGCAATATTTCGATTAAAGCACATGTTGAAACCCCATAAATAACGTTTTTACTTTGGTCAAAAACCTATTGTTGGAATCCAAAATGGCGAAAATTTACGACAATTCTATAAAAAAAAACAATACAGTTATACCACTGTTTACCTCTTTCAACACTATTTTATCAACGTTTTAAAACATAATGCTAGTTGGAACAAAAGGCTGCAGATGGCGCAGTGTTGAACACTGAAGGTCCGTTTCTGCGAGCTTAACATAGTTACCATTGTTCTCTTTTCCTAAATGTATTCGTCTGAGAAAGATCCAGCATACTACACATACCAGGAAAAATACCCGCCTGCACATCCTTCAACCCCGCATAACTGTCAGAGGTAACTATCTCAAGAAGATAGTTAAATTGCGGGGTCAAAGGGTGTACAGGCAGGTATTTCCCTCGTATGCTGAATCTCTCTCAGACGAATGCATTTAGAAAAAAACGATAATAGTAACTATGTCGAACTCGCAGAAACGGACCTTGAGGCTGCGTTCCGTCGCGTCGTAAGGTGATGTGTTCACAATTGCCGCCGACCAGCCGTGCACACTGTATGCACTCGAAGGTTCACGGTGCATTTTTGCGAACTTAACACGGTTACTATATTCTTCTCTTTTTCTGAAACCCGGTTCCCATCTATGGGTTTCTTATGCGTGGGCTCCTCGAATCAAAACACGGATCACGTAGTCTAAGCGAGATTTGCCTATACAAGTTCATGTCGGTCCACGTGATGAGTTTTTTGAGTCGCGCATGGGAAACGCTGGTCGGATTTGGATCCTTATCTCTCTCAGATTGATGTAATTAAAACCAGTTAATGATGGTATGGTATCTCGCAAAAACGCGCCTTTTGATGCCGCAAAAACGCACCTTTTAAAGTCCCAAAAACGAGCCTTTTGATGTCACAAAATTAACCTAAAAAATCTTGTTTGTTTTGTTATAAATTAAAATTGTTTTTTTTGTTGTAAAAACAGTGGTATTATAACCACTATACAAAGAAATTAATAAAAACATTATAGAAAAAATGGGCAAAAAAGGTTTATGAATGAGTTCATAAGAATATTACAGGCACCAATTTATATAATTATTGTGTGTGAGTTCCCAAGTTTTTATAAGTGTCTCTTTGTTGTTGGTTAATTAAGTTTTTATAAGTGAGTTGATAGCAACATTTTAAAAACCAATCTATATATCTTTAACTGATAGTTACTTACGGTTTTATAGATGGGTTAACAGAAAGATTTCAAAAACCAATTTATATAACTTTTGTCACTGATGACTAATATTTTTATAAATATGTTGGTGGAAATATTGTTAACACCAATTTATATAACATTTGTTACCGATGACTTTAATTTTTATAAAGATGTCCGTGGAAATATTGTTAACGCCAGTTTTATGTTACCTTAGGGTACCATCAATTTAGAACCTTTAATAAAACAAATATACAAACTCAATTCCTGTAGGAAACCTCTAAATACCCTAGGGCATTAATGGAACCCTCTTTAAAATAATTATATAAATTTTTGGCACCAGAGGTTTGTGAAAATGCTTATTATGTATGGCGGAATATAGTCATCATGCACTGACAAAAAGGATATCTCAAATAAAGATCTTATGATCTTGAATAAAGCCAACCCCCTGTGTTTCTGAATGAAGACTAGATATCAAAAAACAAATAAGTCCTGTTTTCTTCACAAATTTTAAAATAAATTTTATCAAAAACTATTCCTCGAAGCGTTTTGCTCAACTGCCATTTTCAAGAGAAGTCGAATAACCTAACAATAAACAGATGGAAAAATTGACATAAAAATTGAGTAAATATTCTGGTCAATGTATCACATACAGAGCGCTTCAGGCTACTGCGAACATAGGCCGGAAGAAGTCCAATTTGCCAGTGTACGTACACGCAGGGACACCGCACACCTATCAGTGGACCAACCGTTCACCGTTCGCGGCTTGTGTGTAGTACGCCTCTAACCACAGTGCAATGTGAAGTGTAGTCCATGAAACCAGAATTTGGTCAATAAATATGCAAATTTTGATAACGTAATTTTCTTGTTTTTTGTCACTAATAAATTAGAGGGTTTTATTTTCAACGGCTCAGATTTATCACTAACATCGTTTTATAATGAAAATAATAAGGAGACTCAAAATAAAAGCAAGTTCTCAAAATAAAATAAAAAATTCTAAAAACCAATAAGATTCTCCCAGTCAAAAAAAAATTAGAGCAAATGTTCGAAAAGTCCTCCTTGCTCGGCTAGACAATATCCGAGCCTATTATAAAAAAACCCCTTCTAACGTTTCTAAGCATGTTAAGGGTCATAGTTTGAAAAGGTTCTTCAATTTTAATCCGAAGTTCTTTCAAATTATTAGCCCTTTCATGCCCGTAAACTTTATTTTTGATATAACTCCACAGATAGAAGTCATTAGGAGCAAGATCGGGTGATCGATCTGGCCATAAAATAGTTCCCCGTGTACTTATAATCCGATTAGGAAATACATGATCAAGATATTCCCTAACAAGGCCAACACTGTGAGCGGGACAACCATCTTGTTGAAACCATGTTTCACCAAATCTCACACCCAACAACTGACTAGCAGTTGGAATAATATGCTGCTGCCGTAGATCCAAGCATCTAGGACCATTCAAATTGCCGTCAATAAAAAATGGCCAAATTAGGTATTCCCCTACAATACCCCCCCCCAAACATTTAGTTTTTGGGGATACTGTGTCCTTACAAAATACAAATGCAAATTTTCCCTCGTCCAATATCGACCGTGTGTTGGGTTATGACGATTCAATAATGGAAAAGTGCTTTCAGCTGTGAAAAGAATAGATCTCAGAAAGTTTTCATCACGCACGATTATACGATGATAGTTGTCTTCCGGAAAAATTTGATGCGTTTTTGACGCTTTGTAAGAATAATAACCATTCTTTTTGAGAACACGTAGGTGGCTGAAGAATTCTTATGGGCCCAATTGACTCTAGACGTGAACCCCTTTGTTTATCTCTTGACTCGGCGTTGACACGTTCCTGCTTGGAGCCTGCATAACTACGCCCTTTCGGGCCAGTCACTGAACGCTTTCGCGATTAATTATCTATTTTCGTGATTCAGTGAGATCTTGCGACGCCATCGCTTAATCGGGAACGAAAATCTACCTTTCTCACAGTTTGCTAAAAACCGAATCCTCGATCGATTTTCCGATCAACAAGCAGGTAGGCTTTCCCTCCAATCTGTTGATCGCGACTTTTTTCGATACAAAGGATTGTTGAGCAAACCTTGGCCCGATAACAGTGTTTTTGGTTTATCAATATTCTAAATTAAACCTTGATAGTTTTATTTTAACAATATTTTTATTTTAAAAATATATTCGAGGAATATTAACCACCTTATTGCCTATTTCGGCCAATCGTTACATTCCCCCTCCCTCTATAAAAACTGCTCCCAGTTCTTGCAGCCGCTCCGCCTAGAGTCAATTTGAGGCCTATATCTACAAAAGGTGAAATGGGTGAATTATTGATGAGTTCTACTATATAACCTAAATATTGTAGTTTCAATTGGTCTCCAACCATGTGTTGATTTTCCCAGCTATGTTGAGCTATTTTTAATCCAGTTGAGTCTCCTTGTCGAGTTTTGCGTTTGTATTGGATCCCTCTCCAGCCCCTTCGAGTAGGAGAAAGCTGTCAATTTCATCACACTATATTATTACGTTGTCACATATCGGATATTTGGAGTTGGTCAAAATTAAGCTAATAAGCTCCTAATATCACCAAAAACTACCCTCCTTGTTAGGATTGCCAGATGTACTGCAAAAAAAACCGGACATCCGGAGAAAAAATGAAAAAAAATGTTAATGCACATAGTAGGTGCTAATAGTCCAACAAATATGGAAATAGTTTTTCTTACGTAATTTCTAGTCGTTTCTAGTATATTTCTATGCATTCCAAACCGACTAAACCCACCATTTTTAATAAATATAAAATTCACGGAAATTAGGGAGCTTAAGGTTTTTCTAAAATTATACAAAATTAGTTCGAAATTACTCTTTTGTATAAAAAAAAGCCAGAAAGGAATGTGGTTCAAAATTTTTTAAAGTGGATCAAGATTAGTTCAAAATGGCTTCGAAATTATAAGCATATCAAAATTTGAATATCTTTGTGGGGGAGGAGGTTGTGTTGCTTGACTGACCTAAAACAATACTGTTGTTGCAAGAAACTCCCCTTCCTAAACCAAGGTGGTGAACCGTTTGCGCATCAGACAAATCTTTCTTTCCAGTGCAAAATTAGTGTAAGAATAAACCAATAAACCATTGGGCTTAAAGGCATCATTGGAAATGAAATAGCTAAAAAATTAACCATTATATGCAATCAGCAACAATCACAAAAAAAGTTTAGTAATAGTAGACAACAGATACCTAAAGTCAATATTTCAACGCATCCGTATCGGTATACGTAACGCGTTCGAAACAAAGTCAAAATACGCTTCATTTTTGACTTGTTTATGCGATGTTTCGAACTATGCCCGCTTTTTTGAAGGGTGCGACGACAGAACTGCTGATTGAAATCGTTGCGTATGTTCGTGGGTCCGTAACGATACGTACATCCTTCCGTACGCAACGAGATTCTGTCATCACACCCGTCAAAGAAGCAGGTATCGTTCGAAATATGGCATGAGCAAGTCAAAAATGTAGCGTATTTTGAATTTGTTTCAAACGCGTTACGTATACCGATACGGATTCCTTGAAATATTTACTTTAAGTGTCTAATTAATGTAAATATTTCAACGCACCGGTATCGGTATACGTAACGCGTTCGAAACAAAGTCAAAATACGCTACATATTTGACTTGCGCATGCCATGTTTCGAACGATGCTTGAAACTTGTAAACTTGATTTCAAAAAGAACTCATACATGCATTTTTTCCTATGCTACAAAATTTAGCTTTCCATTAGTGTATACTATTATAAGGCACCACCAGCTTGGTATGCCTGACAGCTTAAAATTCAGTGTGACATTCTTAAAAATGCCACAGATATCAACATTTACAAAAGTTCAAATTATCACTCGAGTGATAGAAAACGGCTGGTCTATAAGAAGAGCGGCCACCCATTTTGGAGTTGATAAAATGACGACAATGCCATGGAAAAAGCGCTGGATTGAAAATAATTCTACGGATAGGAAAGATGGATCAGGACGACCAAAAGTAAGTTCTGAAGTGCAAGATGAAAGACTTATTTACCATCTCAGACAAAATCCTTTTTCAACGTCGGTTGAAGCAGCTAATGTAACATTATTTCCCGGTTCTTTAGCAACAGTAAATAGAAGATTAATGAAATCAGAAGTCTCTTGTCGAGTTGCTGCAAAGAAGCCTTTTCTAACAGAAGAACAAAAACAGGCCAGAGTGATTTTTGCACTGAACAAAGTTCTTCGTGATAATGACTTCTGGAAGAGGATTCTTTTCACTGACGAAAAAATTTTTCAATCATCTTCAAGCAGTAGGAGAATTTTAGTTTATCGTCCACCAAACCAAATTAAAAAAGCTGGACATTTTTCTGTAAACATGTCCAGCTGGTTTAGTGCTAGAGGTTTCTTTGGAGAATCGAAAAAAGATTCAATAGTTAACGATATATATCTGTACAGGCTTGACGTAAAAATAATGACTTCGTTTATCAGCAGGACAACTGTCCAGTACACACGGCTAATGTTGTTCGTCAATGGTTTGAGAATAATAATATAGAAACACTTCCTTGGTCAGCCAACAGCCCTGACCTTAACCCAATGGAAAATATATGGGATCGAATCGTTAAAATAACATACCAAAGGAGTTGGGGACCACGAAATGCTGAAGAGTTAAGCAATGGTAGTAGCAGTATTTTCAAAATTTTACCTTTTCAATGCCCAGACGTTTGCAGCTTGTAATAGAGAAAAATGGTGATCCTATTAAATACTAAACTATTTATTTTAGTTCTTTTTAAAGTTAAAATAATTCGTATTAAGTTTACCATCGTTTTTGTCCTAATCCAAGTTTCCTATTCGTCGAATTGTTTTCAAACCAGCGCTGTTTCCATCGTATTATTGTTATTTTATCAACTCTAAAATGGGTTACCGCCCTCTTTATAGAACAAAATTCGTCCGTTACTCGAGTGATAATTTGATATTGTTCAATAAAGACTTTACTAAAACATTATTTTGGCTGATTTTTTAGTATTATGCAAAATTTAATATAAAAATAAGGTTGTCTTTAATATAACTAAAAAAATATTTTCAGTTTTAGAGACCTTTTTAAAACAATATGCGTTTCTTTTTAAATCAAGTGTACGTATTTCTACCGTCTCATCTGATAATTTGGGAGGGTGAGGATTTAACCTCACAGCACCTAGGCCTCATTAGACCCATTGTGCTTCCTCCTATAGGGCGTCCCCCTAGTTCGTCAGCCATCCTACACTTCGAATATAGTTGATAACATCGCCCACAGGAGCCTCCCTTATGTTGGCTGGTGTTGGCCAAAACTCGTCGAAAATTTCCTTTCGGATAGATGACAGCGCTTGACATAGAAGTATTTCAGATAACATCATTCTATTGAGGTGTTTATTTAGTTGGCAGTGACCGGTGAGAATGTCCGTGACAAAGCGCAGGTTCTGTATGGTCATTAATAGAAATCTTTTTGCTGCTGTTTGGTCAGGGTAACGTAGTAATTGCCTGGCAAGGCTGCAGTTTCTAGTTTCGTCCCCCATCTTTTTGAGATTGTTCTCGTATTTGGTTCGCCACTGTTAATGCTGTTATTTTGGCGGAAGGGGCAGGTTCAAAGTGCTGCCTGCCTGGCCAGCGTATCTGCGATGTGGTTTCCTTTGTATTTGCCATGACCTTTGATCCATTTTAGTGTGACCATGTTGTTGTTTTCTGATACTTTGACGCTTCGCATTCTAGTACTGAGCCCATTTTAATACGTAATCGTTGTAGGGCTAGTAGTGCTTGTGTGCTATCTGTGTAAATGCAGATGTTTTTTCCTGAAATATTTTTTGTGGATATTTCTTTCGCTGCTATGTGGATGCCATTAAGTTCTGTTTGAACTACGCTGGAGTGTTTGCCCATAGCCCATTTCATTTTGAGGTTTAGTGATGTTGGGTGTATTCCACATCCTGAACCGTGTTCAGTTTTGGAACCGTCCGTGTAGATACAGATAGTACCTCCCATGACCGGTCTTCTGCTGTGTGGGATATGCTCGTACTTACCGTTACGGACCTACCAACGCATCCACCATAAAAGCAGGCCTCGTTCGAAATGTGCTATAAACAATTAAGAAATGTAGTGTCTTTTTGCTTTGTTTGAACGCGTTAGGTATAGCGATACCGATACCGTTGAAGTATTTACTTTAACTGTCTATTGTTGCGCTTGAAACGGAATTTTAAAATGTTTTTTCCTTTTAATATCCAATCTGACATTTTCCAAAGTGCCTTTCAATACATCCCGACCGGCGGCGACATACTCAATCCCTCATGGCTAAATCCTCGATGTCAAAAATAGACAAAAACCCGCGTACAGCACGGACGCGCTTTCAGTTAAATATAAATAAATACGTATAATATCTTTCATAATTCACAGATGGAGGTCGATGACATTTTTAACGCTCCACTTCCCACTTATACAGCGCTTATCAAAACATTTACCTTCCTCTGCAGTACTAGCAGCCCGGTAAAAAGGCTTAAAGCATTTTTTACATATTACATATCAGTAAATATATAACAAAACAAAAGATATTAGACCCAAAGTTGCACAAATAGAGAGTGCCTAATCGTAGTCGCGTCTTAGTGCGCATGCTCAGGACGGATACGTCGTACAACAGCGACTACGTTCTCACCTATCTCTACGATCACCCTTGCAGTATTCATACGCCGCTAGCGTATCATAACCGTTTGGTTATCTGTGGGTTTTCATAAATGTCTGATCCACCAAAACTTTGCATCCAGCACTGAATAAGATTTGGTTTGGTTACATCGTACGTTGCAAGCACAACAAACGTATCAAAGATACGCTAACAACAGGGAATCAAAAATAGGTTGCCAACTTTAAGTGTCGAAAATTTATCGTGATCGATCTCAAGGGTCTCGGTTAGTTTCGGTCGGCTCCTTCAATCGAGGGACGCCATTTTTGTTTTCTATTTGTTTTGTTTCCGTGTTTTCGTTTTTGCTGCTAGCGTTTTTCACTGTTAAAAATCAGAAAAAAGTAAGTTAAGTGATGCCGCTGGGTAAAAAAAAACAGGCTGTATTTATGGAGAACATCAGAAAACGAAAGACGAGCGATAATTTTTTAAAAAATACAGGATTAAAAAAAAAGTTAACAAATGCGAGACAATAGAGACAGAAAGGGAGATAAATAAGAAAGAAAGTAGAGGGTGGTAAAGTGGTAAAGTCCAGGACCAGCGCAACAGCGCAGGTGAAATTTTTATCTTGCACAGCAAAATATCTCCTCCAGGTGGTGCTGCCAGGACATTCACTTCTGTGCAGTTTTTTGACGTTTTCAATCTCTCTTTATGGCATGTATTAAATGCTAAATTGGTAATTTAAGGCTTAAAATATTTTAGCATAATTTAAAGGGTAACATTTTTGTTTAAGCATTTTTTACTATGATTTTCACACTTTTATGACATGATTTTGCTCACATTTTAAAGCTTTTAAAAATATTTTTTGTAAGTATTCACTGTTTTTTTTTTGCGTTCAAAAAAAGTACTGCCAAAAAACATTCTCTCTCTGTTAAAATGAAAAATATTTAGAGAGAGAAGGCAAATATTTAGAGATAGATGGAGAGATAATTTAGTGAAGAGCAAAAATATTTAAAGTTGTTGAAGAGAGACAGCAGGCCATAAAAAAGTATTTTAGGGAAAGATGAAAATAATTTAAGGCAATCGTTTATTAAAAATGTTTATTATATCATCTGTCTGTCATCTTGAGTGGTGTCGTGATTTTTATTTTGCCATTTTTATACAAAAAACCAGCAAAAATTTCAATTTTTCAAAGCATAATGTTTGTGAGACATAAGGTGGTATTAATTCCTTTTAACAAAAGTTCTTTACAGTCCTTAAATTTACCAAAAAACGTGTCCTACTATAAGTTTATTTAAGCACATCTAAAAATCATTTAACAGGTATTTAACTAAATTAATTTAAGGGTCATCATGGCTTTACCATAATTGTTTTTCTTAACACAAATTTTATTAACTTTTTTTGGACCTAAAAATAAGTACATTTGCGGGGAAGTTTTAACAACCCATTTAAGAGAGCAGGAAGAGCACTTACAACTTGCTAAAAAGCCCAAATTTTGCCAACACTAAATGGTGGTGGGTCTGTCCAGCAAGTAGCCTCTCATTATGGAGAAAATACAAGTCCACTAATGTGAAAAAAATATAAAACGAAGGGTCGAAGGTATCAACAAGATAAAACTGTTTGGAGAAAAAAAGACGTCACTAGCTTTACCAAAGTCCTAGATCTCTGACGACACATTTCGGACTAATAAGTCGCCCCAGATTTTGCAATAAGATTCATGTTGGTTTTGGCGTCATGTAAGGTATCTTGTAGATTAACTTGATGCCGTAGTTTGTAGCCCATATCAGATTTATGATCTACAGGAGCTTTCACCTCTATACAATTACCATTCTAATTAACTTAGTAGATGCGAAGAATGATGACCACCACCTATGTAATCAAACATTTATAAGTAACGTTGTCCAATCCACAAGATCAAGTATCTAACGCATCCGTATCCCTAGCAAGTGAACCAATCAACCAGGAACATTTTTAAATTTATGGATGAAGAATTACTGGTCTAGCTGATTAAAACCCAGAAGAGTTTTTGGCTCTGCATCTTTTCCAGGCTAACTTGATTGGGAGAGTTTATTATTGGCACGGCTTTTTTTCGAAGAATGCAAGGGCAAGGCCGTTATAGTATCTCATAGTTATATTATATAAACAAATCCGTAAACAATATTCCTATGCCTTGCGTGATACCTTGTAAATAAGTTACCTTTTGTAGACGGGTACCATTGCGTTAAAAAAGAACAATGATGTATTCGGTCTACCATCATATTGTTCTGTAACAATAGATGCACTATAAACTTAAAAATATGATGGGTTGGTATAAATCACATTTAGGGTAATTCCGCGGTAATTATTATTTATACACACATAAGAAATTGCATCCAATTTACTCGGGAAAAAAAGAGATAGCTGTCAGCTCCCTTTTTCCGACGTTCTAGTCGCCTAAAAGAATTTAACCACAATCACTTCCTTATATCGCAAACCAACTCATACTGGACAATATATTTCAAATCAAACCACCTCACATCAGCCAAACTGGGAATTGCAAAATTTCTCAACAACACGATTAATAAATCTACATACATCAAAGGAATCTCCGAAAAGGTAAGAAGAACAGGCAACTAATACCGTCACACAATGAGAGGTCAATTAACAAGAAGTCAATTAACAAAAACTAAACCACAACGCCACGAAGCCAAGAACCGCATCTACTAGCTAGCATGCGATTACCCACGGAATTTCGCTTTACAGAACTCAAACGCAAAACTCGACAAGGGGAAATAACTGGATCGAAATTAGCTCAACATTGGGAAAATCAACATCATATGAAAGAGGAAAAGGTCGTCCCTAAGGAGGAGAATCTATTCAAGCGGAAGTTCAAAGAAACAGCATTCATACAGAGGAACCAGAATGTATATCAACAAAGCCTCACCATCATGGATATTTGGAAACCCATACTTTTTGTTCACTGAAAACAAGTTAGTTTTATGGATCACTGCATACTTGCTAGTGTATCAGATTTGTTAGTCTTAGTTTTTGTTAGCATTCATCTGATGACAATTGCAGATACATAAGCATGCGAAACGTTGTAAAAAAGTAAAAGTACAGACAATTGAAGTTTGAAACTTCAGTTTACTCTCCCAATGAACATTTTCAGAAACTTCTGGTGACAGATATTTATATAATTATTATAAAGAGGGTTCCATTGATACCCTAGGGTATTTAGAAGTTTCCTACAAGAATTAAGTTTGTATATTTGTTTTATTAAAGGCTCTAAATTGATGGTACCCTAAAGTAACATAAAACTGGCGTTAACAATATTTCCATGGACATCTTTATCAAAATTAAAGTCATCGGTTCAAATGTTATATAAATTGCTGTTAACAATGTTTCCACCAACATATTTATAAAAATATAAGTCATTAGTGACAAAAGTTATATAAATTGGTGTTTGAAATCTTTTAAATCTTATATATACCAACCCACCTATAAAACCGTAAGTAACTATCAATTAAAGATATATAATAGATTGGTTTTTAAAATGTTGCTATCAACCCACTTATAAAACTTAATTAACCGACAACAAATTTATGTAAGATAAGATTGAAAATATTTCGAGAGACACTTATAAAAACTTGGGAACTCACACACAATAGTTATATAAATTGGTGTCTGTAATTTTCTTATGAACTCATTTATAAACCTTTTTTGCCCATAAGGTTTTTTCTATAATGTTGTTATTAATTTCTTTATATAGTGATTATACTACAACTGTTTTTAGAACAAAAAAAAACAATTTTAATTTATTTTGGCAATTATAATAACAAAACAAACAAGATTTTTTAAGGTTAATTTTGTGACATCAAAAGGCGCGTTTTTGCGGCATTAAAAGGAGCGTTTTTGCGACATTAAAAGGCGCGTTTTTGCGAGATACCATACCATTATTATCTTGTTTTAATTACATCAATCTGAGAGAGATAAGAGATCCAAATCTTTTGTTGTTTTGTTGCCGATGACAGATATCGGGATCGAATGCATTTTACAACCGATTCCCACCAGCGTTTCCCATGCGCAGTCACCCTGACTCAAAAAACTCATCACGTGGTCCGACATGAACTTGAATAGGCAAATCTCGCTTAGACCACGTGATACGTGTTTTGATTCGGGGGATCCACGAATGAGAAACGCATAGATGGGATCCGTGTTTCAGAAAAAGAGAACAATATAGTAACCGTGTTAAGGTTGCAAAAACGCACCGTGAAACGTCGAGCGCATACGCTGATACTGCTGGTCGCCGGCAAATGTGAACACCCCGGAAAATACTCGCCTGTACACCCTTCGACCCCGCAATCTAACTATATTCTTGAAATAGTTACCTCTGACAGTTATGCGGGCTTGAAGTGTGTGGAGGCAGGTATTTTTCCTGGTATGTGTAGTATGCTCGAGGAATGCATTTAGGAAAAGAGAACAATGGTAACTATGTTAAGCTCGCAGAAACGGACCATCTGTGTTCAACATTGTTACATCTGCAGCCCTTTGTTCCAAGTAGCATAATTTTTTAAAAGGGTCATAAAATAGTGTTTTTCGAGGTAAACGGTGGTATAGTTGTATTGTTTTTTTATAGAATTGTCGGAAATTTTCGCCATTTTGGATTACAAAAATAGGTTTTTGGCCTAAATAAAGACGTTATTAATGGAGTTTCAACATGTGTTTCAATCGAAATATTGCTTGTTAGGGTTAAGAACAACATACAAAATTCAATATTTGTCCCAGAAAGAAAAAAACGCGTATGAAAAAAAAACTGATATTTAAATGGATATTTTTTTCCCGTTTTCTCAAGTACTTTTGGAGCCCATGAAATTTACGTGAGTGTATTCGAAAACTATACAGTACACACGGGACCGCAGCTTATTTTCAGAGTAGGATGACTTGAAAAACAGCTTTTATTTGACTATAGTATATAAATATTCATATTCCTGCTTCAGCTTCATTTTTATTTATTATAGAAGATTGCTAAACACCATTTTATTAATTTTTTTAATGTAAAAAGAAAAAGAATAATACATAACAAGCAAAGGAAAGAAAGATGGAAAATCTATATTTCTAAATCCATAATAATAATTTCTATACTTGAGGGTTCATAAGGAAGTTTTATAAAATCTATATGTTGTTTTTCTATCCATTACTATGTACCATAAATTTTTATAAGCTGGTGTTGAACAGTTGTCTTTCAAGTCTTTTTTACTCATTTAAGAGATATATTAGAGTTATAAAATTATCATCAGCACTAAATAATATAACTTTTGGTTATTTTATGAAGGTTTTATATTATTTGCTGTAACTTTTATATAGACAAAATGCTCATTGGGCTCAATCTACTAATGGTCTTATAATCAGCCCTACATTATTAATTTTTTGTGGAAATGCATTATAAGCAAGATATTTAATACACACAGTTAGACATTCTTTTGCAAAAAAACTGGAAGGGAAATTCTATAAGCGCAAAAGTAACTGTAGGTAAATATAATTTTAAGTTTTTTTCGAAAACGATGCATTTCCGAAGTTTAGTTTTAATTTCTACAATATGTCCTATGTCCAAATTTTTTTTTAAACAGACTTACCAACAAAGTATTTACCTCGGTTTACTATATACTAATCATATGACTTTGTGGAAAATTGCTTGATGGCAACGTAGATATAAGGTAAGGTATTTGAATTGGATGCAAAATATGAATCTAGATAATCAGGACGAAAAATGAGTCTTTCAAATCTTATTTGACTGCCTCATCTATCTGCTGAAGGACACAATATCTTCTGGAAAATGAAACTATCCAGAGGAGCGGTTTCCTGAACACACTAATTAGACTGTCGATCAAGTTTCAGTGTCAGGAAAACTCGAAATATAACCTAACCGTGGAAAACCATACCCAATTAAATAAGAAGATAATAATTTTAAAAATAATAGCGACCCCAGTGATGACTACAGAAAAAAAGGAAACACGAAAACTGCATAAAAAAAAAAATTTCCATTTCCATTTTGTTAATTTTCTCATTATCGACTGTAGAACTAAAATTTTGTTCAACATATTAAAATTTTTCTCAAAATTTCTACTATTATTAACAGTTTAAAATTTGACGATCTTTTTGGTCTTTAAATGATGATATAAACACACGGTTTTGTATACTATGTAAAATTAATAAAATAATCAATACTGTAAATTAAAGTCTTTAAAATATATAGATATATCAGTCACAGAAGGATCAATTGTTAAACCTACATGAGAATAATTTGCATAATTATTATTATTGTTGTGGTCAAATTTATTTTTAAACGATGGTGAATCACTTCTTAGGAATTTCTGGTGTTGTTTATCTTCTTTTATTTTTTTGGTTTAATTCAACTTTAATAAACATACTCAAAAATAAAACAATAATAAATGGTTTCTATACTGGAACGGTGGCAGAACACGCTTATGATAAGCATTTCCACAGAGGGTGAACCACAAGTAATGGACCAACTACAGATCCCTAAAGTACCCCACTCCCCATTCCATGAGTGCCTTTATTTACATTAAAACTAACACATTGCACAAGAGTGCCGAGATATCTTTTTAGTGACACGAAGAAACATTTTTCCTAGTCTGACCATTATTTATTTTCCGTCAGCACTGGGAGGTTTTAGATCATTTGGAGCAAATAATTAAATCTATAGGCTTTAAACCTGTATTCCAACCAAAAACCTCGGTATGTGCCTATTTAGAAAGGCAAACCACAGATAGTAATCAAACACTGAACCAACACCAAAGCACAACTATGAAGAAAACTCCATTGGCATCCCGACTATAAGGCACTAGCACATAATAAAAATATACCAAGGGAAATTAGTGGACTAAGTGAGTTTCCGGAGGTTTCAGTATCTGAAAGAGAAGCCGAAGGAGTCAAACCCATTTAAGAAAAAGAATTACGGCAATAAATACAATAATAAGAAAATTCATTGCACTATCAGAACTCTCCCCCCCCCCCAACCAATCAAACTAAAGGAATAATAGCTTTCTTTTAATTTTGGACCACTCAGTAGATACGTGGGCAAAATAGACACCACGCCATACACAATGCAATCCACCGGTTAAAACTTTAACAGATTACCGCATGAAAGTAACGCAAACATGCACAAAATTACAAAGAGCACCGATACGAAACTCCACGAATAACGCAGTCCCAGTTTTAATAAATGGTCGAGTCACTTAATTACAAACGAGGATGCTGGGGACGATTATTAGCAGCTATTTATTTTACCTGGGACAGCAAGGACTGACAATAATTAAACTGACAGCACAGTGGTTATACTCGCTGCAAGCAAATCCAATAAATAAGGGGTGGGAAGACATTAGAGCATTATCGGAATATAGAGTCAACAACAACCTTACTTTATTAAAGTCACTATTATTGAATGAAAATTTGTAACTTAGCAAGAAGGAATTACTGAGTTAATTCTTCGACTAAATGTAATAATTTGTCTTTAAAAACAAGACACAGATTGCTTAATGTTGCACTAAATTGATTAATTACTCGTCAGCACACTGAAAAACAAATCTCTTGGCCAAAGAGCCATTGGATTTCTTGATCTAGGAAGTCTTCTGGAGACAAGATTAAACCACTTCTATGAAGATTTATGTCGTTTTCTGAAAAGCCTTAATTTAAGAAGCCATAAGGATTGGACCTTACTTATGATCATATGAACTTGACTTTAGAAATCTGTTTTTTTTTACGGCAGACAAAATTTTAAAAACCAAACCAGAGATATTGGGACATATTTTTTAGTAGAATCTTTTACATTAACAAAATATAGTGTTGGCAAATAAATTTCAAAAAATGGAATATTGTGAGATTCATAACTTGTGTAATTTTTAATAGATTAGTTGATAGTTAACTGTTAAATTTATTACAAGAAAATTTAAGTTTTAGCCACCCAGTGACCTTAAATCCATTACAATGGATATTGAACTATTCATCACCATCAGCTAAAATAAACGGCGAGACTTATCGATCTTTTCAGTTTAAAGCTACCCAGCTGAATTTGCCTTATTATATTAAGAGCATTGTGGTTTGCTTATAGGCTTTATACTATTTTAAGCTTAAATTTAGTTTTAAATGACATTTTTAGCCATCCATGAAAGCTATTGGGATCGTCAAAAAAAAATAAAAATAGTTAGCACAAAATTTTGTCGTGGTGTCTGTCTGTCTCTAACACGATTACTCAAAAACCGCTCAATCGATTTTTATCAAATTTGTCACAAAAATTCTCTGGTGAATTTCGGCATCAAATCGTTTTGCCGTCGGAAAGCACTTGATTAAAAATTCCTTGCTTTAAAACTTAAAATTTAATTTTTAGTTTTTATAATTTCAGTATATTTCAATGAATTCCGATAAAAACATATATTTTGAATTTTTAAGAAATTTCTATACCAACATTTTTTAAAACAAATTTTGCTCCAACATTCTCTCCAAAATTTCCGTAAGGTTTTTTGTACGAGCTTTCGCTCGAACTTATCTTTGAACATTTTGCTCATGAGGCTCGCATAAATGTTTGTCGGTATTTGCACATCAAAAGAGAGCTCGTCTGTGTAATCGCGTCTTAAAATAAAAATGCACCTTCATTATTTTAAAGATATACGTGCCTGCTGGCGCCATTTTTTAAAATAAAATAATAAATTTAGACATCGGTGACTTTTTACAAATGTTGGTTTAACCTCTAATGGGTGGACTCGGGTCGAGAAAGACTTCAATTCGGTTTTGAATTATTAATTTGTGATATTGTTTTGTTACTATTTTTTTCTTCAGACTCAGTCTTAACACATATATTTTCAAAAAACAACAAACCATAAAAGAATAATATAGTGTCAAACTAACATTTTGAAAATAAAACTTAATTAAAATAAGAATTCAAAACATTTAAAATATTTGAACGAAATTTTTATTCATTTTGGCAGCCGGCATATTATATTATTTGAATAAGAGAGTGGTCTGGACATACATACTTGTTGCATTTGGTACACACTTTTTTATGTTTTCTATCTTTGGTTATGTTGCAAAGATGGCATCGTGACCTAACATTTGGCGTGGGTTGATTTTCAATCGCTTCATCCTGATTTTCATCTTCTCGGGATAGATCGAGAAAAACGGCAGTCATATATCTTTTCTTGGCTATTTGAATCTGTTTGTTGCTGTATCACCAAGTAACATTTTGCTTTATGAGCTCTTTTTTCAAGTCTAGAAGAATTGATTTACATCTCAGCGATTTCGCTTTATTTTAATCTGGAAATTTTATCAGCCATAATTTCAACCCGTTGATACCAGCGACATTTAGAAGATGTGCAAATATTACCACAGGCCAGCGATTAGATCTTCTTTTCACAGAGTACGCGCTTGCCAACTTGTCTGTAGTGTCAACAGCTCCTTTCGTTCTGTTATAATGAAGAATAATCTCGGGCTTATTGCAGAATTCTTCATCAGATACTTCATCTTTCATATGCTCTGTCGACAGCAGAAAAACGGCCACATTTTTCTTCGAGACATATGATACCAAAGTGCAATTTTTCTTAAAAGCAAACATACTTGAATTTATATTTTCACACGGAGCTGGTAAAAGTTCTGATGGCATGAAAGTCTTGTTTTTCGGAAGAGTTCCACACAAAGTTAGCTTTCTCGCCAGTTCCCAACTGGTGAAAAAATTATCCGTCGTAATGCCATAGCTGCTTGCCAAATGAGTGACCAAATTCATTACTACTCTTTGGCCTTGATCCTTTTCTGCATTCTTTTGTTGTTTTCTGAAACAAACAACCGCTTAAATAATTACACCACATCAAGGACTATATTTTTCAAGATAAATACTCACCTAAATATACCTGCATGTTGCAAACGAAGTAGGTGTCGCTGTCGACCAAAGCCCATACTTTTATCTCATATTTGTCTGGTTTGCTTTTCATATACACTCTAAAAGGAACTCGTTTTCAAAGTTCTCAAAGTTTTCAAACCTTAGAAAATATTTTATTTCTTTGAAATAGTCCCTGAACATCGTAGCTGGGATTATAGGACGACAATAAGCTTTCTCCTCACACCAAAGGGAATCTACGGACTCTTTAGAAGAGCGAAGAGCACCAAGTGTTATTAAAAGGCCGAGGTATGCCTCAATCTCTGAAGCATCAACAGGTGTAAATTTTCTTCTTTTGTCGGGATGATCTTGATTCCATTTATCAAAAATGGCTTGTCCTTCTCTGTTTGTCACGACAACTATTTTTGAAACAATATCTGGAGACATATACAGTCCCAACTTTTTAGTCAATATATTAGCCTTCTGGCGCTTGACTGGTCGTATTTCCACTGGATGCTTAGACCATTCTGTACCATTCTTCGCTACATAAATTGGGCCTTTACGATTATCAGCATTATTTGGGATTGAATCTTCTTCATCTTCTAAATCGCTTGCAGCATCTTCGTTCACCCACGTATCAAATTCTGGGTAGTCGTTCTCAAGAAGATATAACATCTCCCTATCCGTCAACGGCCTGTGAGTAGGCAAATTTATACTGATTTTTTAGTCGCATATGCTATGCACTCCAGGACAGATGCAACTAAACTGAAACGTTTGGATTAGTGATGGGCACAAAACATCGATGTTTCAAGAACATCGTTGTTTTTTGTTCAATATCGATGTTTTTAACATCGACGTATATAAAATATCATCGATGTTAAAACATCGATATTTTGTTTAAACATCGGAACATCGAACATCGATCCAAAAAAAAATATAGGAAATAAGTTTACACTTGTACTATATACCCACTGCGGCTCAAAAAACAGGAATTGCCTATTTTTGAGATGTCGGTCGGCTTTGACGCCAAATAAGTGTCGCTACCTAATCTGTACTACTCATATTTTTTGAGTTTTTTAGCGTAGATATTTAATATAGGTTTTTATATATCATGTACCGATTATTATTATAAATTTCTTATTTACAAGTTTATTATAAGTATTGTGTATAAAATTAACAATAAGTCTTAAATAAAACAGTTTCTTTGAATAACGGAATAAAAAAAAAAACATCGATGTTCAGAAACATCGATGTTTTTATTCCGATGTTTTTTCACCATCGATGTTGAGTTTCGATGTTGACATCGATGTTCAACATCGATGTTTTTTTTCGATGTGCCCATCACTAGTTTGGATAACACAGTATTTATAACAAATGGATGAGATTACCCGTACTAAAAATAAATGTGTAAAGTACCGAAAAGACATGGTATTCCCCGAACTAGAACTTGATATTTTCCTACGCCATGAACTGAAAAAAAATGTTTATAATTTATCTTAAGGGACCCCAATAACAAAAAATGGATGACTAATGTCAAAATTCAAAATGTACAATTCATAGTAGACCAAAAAATATGTACATTGAGTGAAGGAGTTTTTATAACTCAAAAAAATAGACGAATTATCCACAAAAAACACATTTTGGGGTCCCAAAAGACCCCAAAAGACTATTTAAGGTTAAGAAAGGGTAAGTCGCCTAAAAATTCAAATAAAACGAGTAAAGGCTGGCCGATTTGTTAATACTTTCTTCAAAAAATGCAAAAAAACTTGAAAAACAAACACAAAAATTTTAAAGGCAAAAAAACTTCGCAAAAACCGCAGGAAACCAGTTATTTTACTATGATTCAAAGAAAATTTGTGTATGAAAATGCTTAAATAACGGAATTGTAGTACTTAATTTTAATTAAAAAAAAGTATTTATTGGGCTTTATAACACCATTTATTTTTTTAAAATCGGTCAAAAATTGAAAAAATGATAGTTTACTAAATCGACACATCCACAAATTGGTTGATGGCCCACTTCCAAAACCAGTTAGTGGTATAATTAGTGAAGTAGGAAAAAATTTCTCCTTCATGACGTAACATTGTAACTACTACTATTTTAAAATTTTATTTAATAATACTTCTCTTGTCAAGTACGCGAGTGAGAATTTTTTTATTCGTCCGCCATCTTGAATTTGAGGATGGCAACTGTTTTTTTTTTATGGGACACACCATGCATTAGTGTTTTCTTTTTAAGAAAAAATAGCCAACTCACTGGCGTACTCATGGGAGAGCGGGGGAGGGATAGAAGCTCAAGCCCCTTCCCCCCTAAAGCCATGAAATATGGAATCCTAAATATTAAATTTTTGCCAAAAATCAAAAATAAAATGGTTATCTAAGAGTACCTACACTGCTTGCTTAAGCCCCCCCCCCCTCCTTCGTACGCCACTGACGAACTTATCAGCCTTTTTATTGGCTTGCTCGTTAGTTCGTCTCCAAACTTCGGAAGTTTTTTCTCGCTTTTATTTTGTTTCAGCCGAAAGAAAGTGTACCAAAGCAATTTGTAGCTGAAGTTCTATTTCTCTTGAAATAAGTTTTTTCTTTTTATTTGTTCTTCTTCCAATTTCCTTTATAATCCAGTCAAGTCAGGAAAAAATCTCAAAATAAATATAGCCACCTACAGATTACTCTCTGTTATTAGAATATTATAAATTCTGTGTAGACATTTTAAACTATTTGTGAATCGTTCAGAAGCTTCTAGCCATGCACTCAGCCCGCATCAGAGTAGCAGAAGATCTCGTCCATCCTCGCATCATTTGATGTGTGAGACATATAAAGTGTCAAGTTGGATGACGTGGGGCTTACCAACGCTAGAATAGAAAAAGCTTCACTCACTTATATTAATTTTGATAAATCCTCTAAAAACGATTTGCTTGCTCCACTTTGTCAGAAGGTGTATCGAACTAAGCTATAGTTTAAGGCTATAGTTTCTCCCCAAATTTTAAGTAAAAAAAAGTACAACTGGCAACGCCTTGTTCTATAATTTTTTAATCTTTTGCCAGAGTGCACAGAGAAAATTAAACATCAGAATTAGATGAAATTTTGCAGGGGTGATCATTTTTAAATGCTTAACAAAAATATCTAAAGGATTTTTCAAAATTCTCAATTATTTTTTACAAAACAATTTACAAAGAAAATAGAAAAATACTGACAATTTCCTCTGAATTACATTTTTCCTTTTTATATTTCCTTGTTTTAGCGAAAATAAAAACTAAGTTTCCTTTTTTCTAAAAGCCTGTGCACTCCGGAAAAGAAAACCGATCAATCAATCACACTTTATTGAATTTGGGAGACACACGCAGTTGAAGTGTTGGCCGATAGACCGCAGAATTTATACGATTCCATGGTAACTGCAGGTGTTTTCTCAACAAACTTTAAATCGGGCCGCAGTGTGACAGAAGAGTATTTATACGTTTTCTGACAGAAAACCATTCGAGGTTCAAAAACATTGTTCTAAAACAAATATGAAACCACTCCGCGTATGCGATCGCCCGCCGAAAAAAGCCTAGCGCTGCTCGAGCATTACCTCGAGTCTATCAAAGAACCAAGAGAACTTTACTGGCTCGCTGGGATTACCAGGAATTCTCATAGAAAGATTCGGCGCCCATAACCTCACATAAATTTCTTTTTATTTTAATTAAACCATTTTTTTTTTAATTTACATTATTGCAGCATAGGTATGTGCAATTATACTAGTGAAATCTTGGAGTGCAATGAATAGATTTTAGAACCTCAGTTTCAAAAATACACGGATACTTGAGTACTAACAAAACAGGTCAGTAAATCTCCAGTTAGAGGTTGGAAAGACTCTTGCTAATCGTTGACGCTCCTGTTTAAAATAGAATACGATTAATTCGTCTAGCGCCAGTAGCCGATTTTAAAATCTGCATGTTTTTAAGTTAACCTGTGGTCGGTATCAGCTAGCGGGAGTGTTTCCAATTCAGTTATAAATGCACCTTTAAATGCAACCTTAAATATTACAACCAGTTACTTTAATACGTAGTTGGGTAGCGTTTTTTGAGCAGGTAAATCTGCAATAAATGATCTTCTTTTATTGTAGTATTTTACTTGGTTTTTTAGCGGCGCAGAACATAAATAAATTCTCCGCTTTGACATGGAAAACAAATTCAATGACGTAAAATTTTGCAAAAAAATCAGGTCGACATACTTAAATTGATTTCCCGTACAGTGTGGCTAAAAACAATTCCCCAGATTGTAACTACGACCTTAAAAGTAGATATTCTTTTATTTCTGTCAGTGACCTTAGCTCAGGACATGGTGAAATGACGCTCAAAACGGATCATGTGATATTGATACTTTTCAAGAGCAAATTTTGTTATGAGTAAGACACGGCTGGGAGCACTTTTTTGATTTGTTGCCGAATCTCAGCCTAAAAAAACCAAAACTCTAAAAAACTGATCAAGTCTTAATGAGATTTTAAGAGATTTTATTGATCTGAAGAGACTTGACCTGGCGAAAATGTTTCATGAGAATGATTTTCAAATAATTTCTGACTAGGTATTGAAAAGTCACACGATTTCAAAAGATTCTAAAGAAAATAAAATTTCATGTTTAGATGTTTTACAAGATTTCATTATGTTAAACTAGACAGATGAGATTTCACAAGGTTTAACAAGTAAGATTTTTATGAGATTTTACAAGAATTCACAAGTCTAAAAGTTTTTAAAATATTTTACAAGATTTCATGAGAAATAGGGTAAAGGGTTGTGAAGATTGGACAAGATTATATGAGTAGTAAACTGTAGAAAATAGGCAAGCACCAACCAGATTTGACAAGCAACATAAGAATTTAAAGATTTACCTATCAAGAAATTTGAAGATACTTCGTAAGTTTATATCAGACACATGATATTTAATGAGATTTAGCAAGCATGAATTTGATGAGATTTTAAAAGTACAAATGAAGGGATGTTTTTACAAGATTTCATGAGAACTGAAGTGAAGAGTTGTGTCAAGTGTAGAAAATAGACACGCACGTCACTTTTTTGACAAGCAAGTTTTTCAATGAGAACAGAAAAGATTTCATGACTACCTAAATAGAAGTAAAATTAAAGAAAACATATTTTAGACTTAGGCAGATTTGACTAGCAACAAATTTTAATAGATTTGACAAGTTATAAAAGAAGGAATAGAAAAACCGAGAGAAAAACTGCTGAAAATATGTAAACTTCTCAAAACCATTGAAACCTTATCAATTTGTCTCTCTTAAAATCTGATCAAAACTAATAAAAAATGTGAATTTTCTCATGTAATCTTATTAAATTAAACTGCTGAAAATAGGTGTATTCTCATAAAACGTTGTGAAATCTTATCAACTTTGATTTTATTTTTTGTTAAAATGTGCTCAAAACTTAACAAAATCAGTGGAAGCAGAGCCTTTAACATATGGTGAAATCTTTTCAAGTGCTATCATAAATTATTTCAAAAACTTTTCAAAACTCCTAAAAACGGATGACAGTGTTCATGCGAAACTCATGATGTTTGACGAGTTTTGAATCTTTTTCCAACAATGAAAGTTAATGAGATTTCACCAGAAAGTGGTGTTTCATAAACCGCATGAAATACCGACCAGAACTCGTAAACTTTCACTAGTTTTTTATTTTGATGCGGAATTTTTGGCAGGGATAAGCTAAACTGTCTTTCTAAGGCCACCTATCGAAGTTTCGCCGTTACTTTATTTTATTTAATGGACTGGACTATTATCAAGAGGAAAAATAAAGTTAAAACTTGTGAATCTGAATTTGTGTTTTGTCTCTTTATTTTTCAGAATTGCTAAGCGCAGTTATTGCAGCGTAGGCTGGTATTTGATTTTATGAGGGCTTTATTTTTCCAATTTATCAACGTTTTTTCAAACCTGTTCGTTCCATTCACACTGCCCATGAGTGTTTTTGAGATAAAATACTGTTTTAAAAGTGAATGGAAATAAATGGCCTTTCAAGAATGTACTAATGACTTATAGCGCTTTCCGTTTTTGTCTGTTTTCGTTCTCTCAGATTGATCCGAAATAGAGTAGTGACGTCACGAATCTATCCGCGGGTGAATCCCAACCGGAGCCCTGCCAAAAATACCGCGTCAAAACTGGTAAAAAAAAACTAGTAAAAATTCACGAGTTATGGTCGGTATTTCATGCGGTTTATGACACCACTTTCGAGTGAAATCTCATGAACTTTCAATGTTGGAAAAAGATTCGAATCTCGTTAAACATCATGAATTTTTAGGGGTTTTAAAAAGTTTTTAAAACAATTTATGATAAGAATTGATAAGATTTCACCAGTATTTTAAAGGCTCTGCTTCCACTGGTTTTGTTAAGTTTTGAGCAGATTTTAACCAAAACTTAAATCAAAGTTAATAAGATTTTACAAGGTTTTATGACTTTTTAAAAGCACCACCTTCTATCAGATTTCACAAGATTACATGAGAAAATCCACATGCTTTTAGCAGTTGTCAGCAAATTTTAAGAGAAACAAGTTGATAAGGTTTCAATGGTTTTGACGAGTTTACACGTTTTCAGCAGTTTTGAGCAGATTTTAATGCAAATATAAAATAACGCTAATAAGATTTCATGAGATTTTTTATATTCTCAGCAGTTTTGAGCAGTTATAAAAAGACCCAGCCTCCATCAGATGTCACAAGTGTAAATGGAAAAATTCACATGTTTTTGGCAGATTTTAAGAGAAACAACATTCAGATTCACCAATTTTCAGATTTTAAACGAATCCATATTAAAAGTGATTGATAAGCCTGTGGAACATACATTTATATCTTATCATTGTTTAATATATAGAAAAGTTGGACCAAACAGTTGACACTTTTTAGGCCAAATCGTGGACCAAATCATTAAATATCTTGGACAAAATGAGTCGAACACTTTTTATTTCATACAGATTTTATTTTAAAAGATATCTAAAATGAAATCTTGTAAAATCCCTTCATTTGTACTTTTAAAATTTAGTCAAAATTCTGCTTGCTAAATCTCATGATATCTCCTGTGTCTGATATGAACTTACGAAATCTCTTAAAATATCTTGATAGTTCAATTTTGATTATATATTATTTTTAATAATTTATATTTATAGGTACTGTCAAATCTGGTTGTACTTCCATGTCTATATTCTACACTTTAATTCTTATATAATCTTGTCAAATCTTCACAACCCTTTGTCCTATTTCTCATGAAATTTCTTGTAAAATCTTTTAAAAACGTCCCTTCTTTTAGACTCTTGTAAAATCTCATCAAAAGCTTGCTTGCCAAACCTTATGAAATCTCATGTGTCTGGTATAATATAATGAAATCTTGTGAGTTTTCAATAATCAGAAATTATTTTAAAATTGTGTCTGGTGTAACATCATGAAACATCATAAGAATTTGTCAGTTTTCATATGCCATATTTTGACCAGGTCAAGTCTTTTTAAACCAATAAAATCTCTTAGCGTAGTACGTGAAAGAATAACCGGTTTTTTATGCGAAACAACACGAATGCCCTCCACCCACTCGTGCAATATTGCGGTCCACACATACCGGATTATCTTTCGCCTCTCATTTCACACGATATAGAAAGAGACTGACATAAAAAATGTCGATTATTCAGTACCCGTATACGGATATTTTCGTATGGATTCGAAAATCAGACCTTTGTATACAGACCTGTTACCAGGTCTAGGGATTTATCCCGAATCTAGGGATTTACTGTGTACGGCAGGGAAGGGATTTTGTTCCAAAATCTAGGGAAAATTTAGCAATGTTTTCCAATTAAACAAAAAAACAGTTTTTACTTAATTTAATAAATGCTAAGAAATAGTTAAAACATTGCGTCAGCTTTCTGCAATCTAGTTTTAGGATTTATTTCTGTATTCAAATTATTCTTGGCAAAAGGAGGCGATTCCCTATGATTCCATAGACTAATAACAGCGCCATCTACTTGGAACTGCATACAGTCCTAAAAAAGTACAAAGCAGATTTCATATCAGCTTAGGGCACAGTTATTTTTCAAATTGTCGTTACTCTTTTCGGGGATTTACATATTGAATCTTGCTGAAGTTGCTCTTGCCTCCTTCTTCTCCCAGATATGCAGCAGGAGGAGGTTAAGTAGTACTTCCGTTGCTTCCAATGGTGTTGTCTTCAATGCTATAATTATGACTTTGCATGCTGTTCGTTGCACGCCTGCCAGTTTTTGCCGAGCAGTGACCTGCTTGGTTTTGGACCACTAAGCTATAGAGCCATAAGTGATCATTGGTCTTGGACAGCCGTTTGAAAAAGACGCGAGTTCACAAAGGGAAAACAGAACAGAACAATAATTAAAAAGTTGTCAGCAGTGGCACAGGGAATAGGGAATCGTACGCAGAGGCATAACCGGCGCTATGAGGACAGCACCTATACAGGCACTCGAAACCATTCTGGGACTGCCGCCGCTTCCGATCTTGATCAGAAAAGAAGCAATGGCGACCCACCTCCGTCTGAAGACATTTCACACGGTATAGAAAGAGACTGACATAAAAAATGTCGATTATTCAGTACCCGTATACGGATATTTTCGTATGGATTCGAAAATCAGACCTTTGTATACAGACCTGTTACCAGGTCTAGGGATTTATCCCGAATCTAGGGATTTACTGTGTACGGCAGGGAAGGGATTTTATTCCAAAATCTAGGGAAAATTTAGCAATGTTTTCCAATTAAACAAAAAAACAGTTTTTACTTAATTTAATAAATGCTAAGAAATATTTAAAACATTGCGTCAGCTTTCTGCAATCTAGTTTTAGGATTTATTTCTGTATTCAAATTATTCTTGGCAAAAGGAGGCGATTCCCTATGATTCCATAGACTAATAACAGCGCCATCTACTTGGAACTGCATACAGTCCTAAAAAAGTACAAAGCAGATTTCATATCAGCTTAGGGCACAGTTATTTTTCAAATTGTCGTTACTCTTTTCGGCGATTTACATATTGAATCTTGCTAAAGTTGCTCTTGCCTCCTTCTTCTCCCAGATATGCAGCAGGAGGAGGTTAAGTAGTACTTCCGTTGCTACCAATGGTGTTGTCTTCAATGCTATAATTATGACTTTGCATGCTGTTCGTTGCACGCCTGCCAGTTTTTGCCGAGCAGTGACCTGCTTGGTTTTGGACCACTAAGCTATAGAGCCATAAGTGATCATTGGTCTTGGACAGCCGTTTGAAAAAGATGCGAGTTCACAAAGGGAAAACAGAACAGAATAATAATTAGAAAGTTAAAAGTAGTTTAGTCGTTTGGATGTACACGGCAGTACTAAGACCAAGGATCCAGTACGGATCCATAGTCTAGTGGCTAGCAGTGGCACAGGGAATAGGGAACCGTACGCAGAGGCATAACCGGCGCTATGAGGACAGCACCTATACAGGCACTCGAAACCATTCTGGGACTGCCGCCGCTTCCGATCTGGATCAGAAAAGAAGCAATGGCGACCCACCTCCGACTGAAGACATTTCACACGGTATAGAAAGAGACTGACATAAAAAATGTCGATTATTCAGTGCCCGTATGCAGATAGTTTCGTATGGATTCAAAAATCAGACCTTTGTATACAGACCTGTTACCAGGTCTAGGGATTTATCCCGAATCTAGGGATTTACTGTGTACGGCAGGGAAAAAGGGATTTTGTTCCAAAATCTATGGAAAATTTAGCAATGTTTTCCAATTAAACAAAAAAACAGTTTTTACTTAATTTAATAAATGCTAAGAAATAGTTAAAACATTGTGTCAGCTTTCTGCAATCTAGTTTTAGGATTTATTTCTGTATTTAAATTATTCTTGGCAAAAGGAGGTGATTCCCTATGATTCCATAGACTAATAACAGCGCCATCTACTTGGAACTGCATACAGCTCCAAAAAAGTAACAAAGCAGATTTCATATCAGCTTAGGGCACAGTTATTTTTCAAATTGTCGTTACTCTTTCGGGGATTTACATGAAATGCTGCGTAAATCCCCGCTGGGGGCTTACCGACACAACGGGTAGACAAAGTAACTATAACTGGTGATTTATACTGGCGCCGCCTACCGTTGCCGTCGCCGTCGTCGTCGCCGCCCGCCGTCTACCGTTCTTAGCAGCAATTTATACTGCCGTCCGTCGGCGCGTTGTTTTAACCTCGAAAACATCGGTTTTGTTGATATTTTCTCGAGTATTAGTTCTTCATACAGCTTACTCAGCTGGCATTCTTCTGTATCACTCATTTTAAAAATTAATAAATAAAAAATTTAGTTCATGAAAAGAAAACAATCAAAACAAGTTGGTTAAGTTAGGTTAGAATTCTTGACAAATAAAACAAAAACAAGAATAAAAATCACGTGACCACTCGACATGCTTTTCTATTGGCCGGACTACGCGTGGCTACGGACGGCAAACGGAAAAAGATAAACTTGGCTCATCTCGGGCGGCAACCAGTGGCGGGTCGATGCAACGACGGCTAGGTATAAATAGAAGTAAAGGATTCCCATATGTTGGTGTTTTCCAGCGCCGACGCGAACGCAGACGCAGACGGCGGACGGCCAGTATAAATCAAGCTTAAAGTAAATCTCCCTCTCCGTATTTAAAAGGTCTCGTTTACGTTACGTTGCGTGTTATTTTTGGAGATTGCGAATTCATTTAATTTGTTTAAGTAAATTTCTAAGTGTTAAGTGACAAGCCGCTAAAATAAGGCATGTAGTAAATTCTTCAGATTCATGTTATAGATTTATAATAATATACTATTAGACATCAAAAAATATTAACGTATAGGGATTTTCTAGGGATTTTTTATATCTAATGTAGGGATGATACACAATTTGAGCTGGCAACGCTGCACCTGTGATTATTCTCAGGCTGTTCCTTGATAGTTTGCAGAAGCTGCTTTGCTCTACGTTTATCTGGCTTATTCAGAAAGGCTTTGCAGTGATGTTGTTGGAATTGAGCGCCAGTGCTACACCCCTTTTCTTTTAACCCACTCGGATAATTCCCAATTGACCGTGGCTTTAGTTAGTCCAAAGCAGGGCTCTGGCCCTAATAATGTAGATTCCGCTCCTACCTTAGCAAGAGAATTGGCTTTTTCATTTCCTTTAATTCCTGTGTGGCCCGGGACCCATATAAGAGGGATTTTTTTGGTTCCACAGTTCTTTAGCAGAGTTTGAAGGCAGTTCTAAATTAAAACTGATTGGATCTTATTTGAGCATATTTCAGAGCAGCTTGACTACCTGATATGATTTTGATGCTTCTGTTAGAGATGCCTTTGTCGGCTATTTCTCTTACCGAGTTCAACTGAAATTGCAACTCTTGAACCCGATACACCCGCTCCCACGCCTTGGTTTTTGATCCGTCTGTGTAACAAACGTGGTCAGCTTTGGTAAGTTGATTTATATTCCCCTCCTTCCCTCGTTGCAAACTCGTAGCCTGTGGTCTATTGGCATACTAAGGATTCGGTTATTACAAAATGCCTTGGTTAGCTCTGCACAGTTTCCCAATGCCTGTTCAGGATGCTCTTGATTCAAGCTATTGAATCTTGCTAAAGTTGCTCGTGCCTCCTTCTTCTCCCAGATATGCAGCAGGAGGAGGTTAAGTAGTACTTCCATTGCTTCCAATGGTGTTGTCTTCAATGCTATAATTATGACTTTGCATGCTGTTCGTTGCACGCCTGCCAGTTTTTACCGAGCAGTGACCTGCTTGGTTTTGGACCACTAATCTGTAGAGCCATAAGTGATCATTGGTCTTGGACAGCCGTTTGAAAATGACGCGAGTTCACAAAGGGAAAACAGAACAGAATAATAATTAAAAAGGTAAAAGTAGTTTAGTCGTTTGGATGCACTCGGCAGTACTAAGACCAAGGATCCAGTACGGATCCATCGTCTAGTGGAAAGCAGTGGCACAGGAAACAGGGAACCGTACGCAGAGGCATAATCGGCGCTATGAGGACAGCACCTATACAGGCACTCGAAACCATTCGGGGACTGCCGCCGCTTCCGATCTGGATCAGAAAAGAAGCGATGGCGACCCACCTCCGACTGAGAGATACAGGTCAATGGACAGGAAGAGGGGAAGCTTCGGGGCATCTTAGGACTGCCCAAATCGCCGAGAGAGAAATTCCAATGGCAGCGATCAAAACACAAAGACCAAAAATCCCCTGGAGATTCAATAAGACGTACAAAGTAGTCATCCCAGACAGGGAACTATGGCAGAGTGAAAACCTTCGCGAACAGTTCGAGGAGAACGCTGTGATTTGCTACACCGACGGGTCCAAACTGTCGGAGAAGCAAACCACAGGATCGGGGGTTTACGTAGAAAACCAGGAGGTTCGAAAGAGCTACCCGCTCGGAGAGCAATCCACGGTCTTTTCAGGCAGAGGTGTATGCCTATCCCTATCTATTACAAGTTGGACAAACAGTCCTTCCTTCTCGGAGGAAGTAGAATTTCAATAAACTTTCTTTTTCGATCCGTTTTTAGTCCACTATACCAACATGGTATGAGGGACTATTAAAATCGTGAAATTTTGACTTTTCTTAATTTTGTCAAAAATAAGTTACTAAGGTTCCAAAAAACAGTTGTCTGTCGGTCTGTTGTCTGTCTGTATACACGATAACTCAAGAACGTCTTAATCGATTTTAACGAAATTTGGTACAAAAATCCTCCATCGGCTGACCATGAACTGATTAACTTTTGAGTAGGGCGGTGGGGTGTTGAAAAAAGGAGGATAAAATATAAAAAAAAATTTGGAATAAAAGCGAGTAGCGATATACGGTTTTCAGATTTAAGTTTCCATTAATAAGTAGTACAAATTTTGTTGTAAATTCCAAATTCGTGGGAGCTTTAGTTTTCAAGTTATTTGAAAAAACGTTAAAATATATAAAAAAAAATCATAACTATTGATATGCTGTTTTCAGATTTTGGTTTTTGTAAATAATACCCAAAAAATTCGTTATAAGGCTTAAATCTTTCAAAGCTACAGTTTTTGATATATTTTTATTTTCTTTGAAGGAAATAAATATATCTCGAAAACTGAAGCTTTGAAAGATTTGGACCTTATAACAAACTTTTTGGGTAATATTTCCGAAAACTAAAATCTGAAAACCTCATATGAATAGCTGCTTTACTTCTAAAGTTATGATTTTTTTTATATTTTTTAAAGTTTTTTCAAATAACTCGGAAACTAAAGCTCCCACGAATTTGGACTTTATAACAAAATTTGTGGTCCATATTTATGGAAATCTAAGTCTGAAAATCGTATACTATTATTTTATCCGTCGTATTACTATTTTATCCCCCTCTTCCCTCCTTCAACCCCCCACCACCCTACCCAAAAGAGGATTTTTGTATTAAATTTCGTTAAAATCGATTGAGGTGTGCTTGAGTTATCGTGTATACAGACAACAGAGCGACAAACCGACATAGAACCTTTTTTTTCGTCGATTAAGGTGGTTTGGAGCCTTAGTGACTCATTTTTGATAAAATTAAGAAAAGTAAAAATTTCATGAATTTAATAGTCCCCCATACGATATTGGTATGGCAGGAGTACATAATCAAACATCCAAATCCTTTTCAGATCGATCTCGGAGTTTAGTTTTAGAGCAATAAACGAAATCGCTCTTAAACAAGCACTCAGAAAGGGTTAGTAAGGGTATAAAACATGGTACATTTTTTCGCAATAATATTAAACACAGATTAATTATTATTACATTTTCTTAATATGTTTTTTTTTAAAGTGTGACTATTATATCCCGTCTTATAAAACTATTCATGAAAATGCAAGATAAAAGTCGGTATTCGAGTTCATAAAATTTTTGTGGTCGTAATAAATTTTAACAACAACGTGTTCATGTTTACGTTTATAAATAAAGTGTAAGCGTTAAAGTACCAGTGACCATAAAACGAAATATTATGTAGGTTTTATGTGAATGCCTTGAAGCTAGGAAATATAAACAAAAAACTTTTTGCGCTTAAATGTAGTAGAAATAACAAAAATTTATGCAAGCTTTGATATTCAACATATGAACTATGAGATACTATAATCTATAAATGTGTAACACTTACTTTGTTTATAAGACGGTTTGAAAATGTTGTCGTATAAACACCACTAAAACCGATTTGAGCACTAAATCGATTTTATTTTGAAGCGATTTAGATTATCGCTTAAAATCCCATTTTAGTGTCGTTATAGACACTTTAAAAATGCTTTATCGCATTTCTTCCAACCTAAAGAGATACTCAAACCTGGTTTTAACTAAGTTGTTTTATTTGTTTTTTTCTCCAGTATTGTTCAGTATTGTCTCCAGTATTGTCTCCAGCTCGATCTCCAGTATTGTCCAGTATTATTGTCACCCGTATTGTCCAGTATTCTCAATTATTGTTCAATATTGTCCAGTATTCTCAATTATTGTCCAGTATTGTCAGGTATTGTTACAGTATTGTCAACGATTTGTACACATAGTGTGAAGAACTTAAATATTGTCAAGTATTGTCCAGTATTGTCTCCAGTATTGTCCAGTATTGTCTCCAGTATTATCCAGTATTGTTTCTATTGTTAAAGTATTGTCAACGATTTGTACACCTACTGTCTGCAGCTGATGACCCCTCGGTTGTTTTCTTTGTTTTTGCGACAACACCTAGGTACCATTAACATTAAAACATTCTCGGGTTCAAACGTCATCTCAAAAATGGATCAAAGACTTAATGAGATTTAGTGTTAGAATGATTCGCGGCCTTACCGCGCATAGCGTTTCCTGCGCAAGACAATTTCTATTGTAAAAAAAAATGAGCAATGTCAAAAAACACTACGAGAATTTCCCTGAGTAGCATTTTTGATTGAAAAAAGAGTGATTTGAACCGAGAAAAATTAGTAACTCAAGATATTTTTAACTCTTTTATAATTTGACCAATTTTCGTGAAAATGCAATTATTATTGCGGATATGAAAAATAGAAAAAAAAAATATTACGATTTTTCGCATTTTTCTCGAAAATTTTGGGGTTATGTTAAAAAGTGACATTTACAAAAGTTGTAGATCTTTGCACGGTGTACGACTTTTGTATTGAAGTTTTTAGTATATGACGTTTAGTTTGACTTAACCTTTCGGTGAAATTACACATAAGGATGCGCTATTAAAGTTACGTATAAACATATAAATGTTTTATTTATATGATTTTTGGTATTCAATTTCAATCACAGTAACAGTTTTCAAAATAGAAAAAATTTAATTTTGAGTCCAAATTTGTTAAAATAACTTGGGAAAAAAAATGCCGCAAAAAAATTCATTAAGATCGACTTACTAGATATATAATATAGGTGTAACTACGATAGGCCCGTTTCGCCCTACGCAAATAAAATTCAATATATTCTTATATGATTACAAAATAAATATTTAAAATTTAAATACCAACAACGAAAACACCTACCATTTACAGCCAATTGACAAACATCCGTCTGTAATCCAAATTTTGAACGTACCCTCAAAAACGTCCACAAAATTTAATTCGGTTAAAACAATCCGAAAGGGCGCGCCACTAAAATCCAAACGACTTGAACAGGTTTTTATCTTACGCGGAAAATTTACGAACTAATTTCACTGACGACAACAACGTTAACCGCGCTTTAGAGCTACATGACATACCTCCTGCTGGTCGCGCTAATACTGAAAGTTTCAGCAATCAACAATATTGTGCTCCTGCTGGCCTGAAAAAGAAGTGTTTGGTTGGTTGCCTAGTAATAATTTCAGCAGGCAAGGTTTGTGCGATAGCTTGCTACATGCGGCAAGAAAATCGTCAATAGCAGTAATGAAAGTAAGGATTGGGTTACATGCAGCAGGATTTTGTAAATCGATCGAGGTTTGCTTAGAGGTTATCACACCGTTTTTACATAGATGGAGCTTACTAAATAGTAAAACCGTGTTTTTGGCAAGAAAATGGTCAATAATAGGGCTGTCTAACTAATTGTCAAAGTCACGTGAAGGGGACTTCAAAAATAGTGGCTGTAGGGTAAACAAAGCGATTTCCATAAGCACGGAAATAAAAATAGGTGGATTGATAATAGCCGATAAAGAAAATGACCACTACATACATTTTTGAACCTAAATCAGTTGGTATTGACAAAATTCTTGTAACTCTGAGGCTAATAATAAAAAGGTTTATCGCACAGCACTTATGACAGGCAAAGAACCAGTCGTTGCGGTTGTATAACAGCACAGAACAAATCAAAACACTACATTTTTTAGCAAAAACATGCAAAATGACAGCGTAGACAGCATAGACACACTTTATTTTGACTAAAAAAAACAACGCACTAACATCCTAGTAAGTTTTGGTTTGATTCAAACAAGTGTACAAATCATATATCATGTTTAAAAATTATAACTTTACTTTTTCTATTAACAATTATTTAAAAAAACAAAATTTTAATATACTACGAAAAATCATGGTTAAAAATACCATTTACTGATTGTGGAAAAAACACATCAGAAAAAAAAAAATTTTGAATAAATGAAACGTCCTTTTTTTGAAATGCCAAGGTTTCGCAAAATTTATTTGCTTCTTCAGGGCTATTCAAGATGGCCGTTCCATATGTCGATTCTATTGCTAATAGACGTCATCCTTTGGTGAAAAGGCATTATTTTTGCACAAGCACCGTACAATTTTGATTAAAACTTTTAAAAAGACATAAACAAACACATTAAAATATTATTAATACGGCGAGTCTTTCGTTCTCATAAAAAATGAATAGTTAATTCAAAAAGCATTTTTTGTGTTAAGACCAGGTTATCTGTATTTAGAGAAAATTTAAGTCAACGTAACTTTTGCATAAATGAACTGAATTTTATGAGTGGTACTTCGTTAAACGTCGAATGTTAAAGGCTTTCTAATTTTTATTAAAAAAGTTAACAGGATGCTCACAAAAAACTTGCACATCTTTTTTTGAAAATCTTGTTATCCGCCATCTTGGATTTGTTTTGCCATTTGACATTTTTTATATAAAAATTGTAAATGTTCGATGAAAAATTAAAAAGTTATTTGAATTTAATTCTGTATGTAGAGGAAATTTAAACACACATAACTTTTGTATAAGTAAACCGAATTTTATGAGTGGTACCTCGTGAAACGCGTCAGCTTTCCTACTTTTATAGAAAAAAATACAGGGTAGTAAAAAAGAAGTTGCAGCTCTTTTTTAAAAAATGTGATATATATTTATAAAAAGCGGTTAAAGAACAAAAAATTTATTCGAAGCTCAAAACAGTCCAAAATTTTAAAGCCCACCCTACATAATTTGCATCTTTTAGGGCCAGGCACAGCCTGTGTTAAAGTCGTAGCTACAATCTGGGGAATAGTTTTTAGCAACACTGTACGGGAAATCAATTTAACTATGTCGACCTGATCTTTTGCAAAATTTTGCGTCATTAAATTTGTTTTCCATGGCAACGCGCAGACTTTTATTTATGTTTATCCACAGTGGGACACCAGAAATTTTTTCGCACCGGGTCAAAAATTTGTGGTTAGGTTACTTATTTTGACTATCGCGTTCTGCGCCGCTAAAAAACCAAGTAAAATACTAAAATAAAAGAAACTCATTGATTTCAGAATTACCTGCTGAAAAAACGCTACCCAAAATAACTGGGTGTAATGTTTAAGGTTGCATTTACAGGTGCATTTAATTGAATTGAAAACACTCCCGCTAGCTGATACCGACAACAGGTTAACTTAAAAGCATGCAGATTTAAAAAGCGGCTACTGGAGCCAGACGAAATAATCGTATTCTATTTTAAACAGGAGCGTAAACGACTTTCAAGAGTCTTTCCAACCTCTAAATGGAGCTTTACTGACTTTTGTGAGTACTCAAGTACCCGGGTGTTTTTGAAACTGAGGTTCTAAAATCTATCTTTTGCACTCCAAGATTTCACTAGTACAATTGCACATAACTACTCCGCAATAATTTAAATTTAAAAAAAAACGGTTGACTCAAAATAAATACAAAATTATGTGGGGTTTCTATGCGAATTCCTAGTAATCCCACTGAGCCAGTAAATTTCTCTTGGTTCTTTGCTAGACTCGGGGTAATGCCCGCACAGCGCTAGACCCTTTTCGGCGGGCGACCGCACACGCGGAGTGGTTTCATATTTGTTTTAGAACAATGTTTTTGAAAACACATTTTTGAAAGATAAACATAACCTGGAATGGTTTTCTGTCAGAAAACGTAAAAATACTCTTTTGTCCCACTGATTCTTGAGTAGGGAACGACATAGATTTATGTCGAATGATCCCACGTCGTCATTTCGTATTCTTGTAGCTATCAAAAATTGGATGTCCGCGAGGTTTCAAGGAAAAGCATCTTTTTTTCAAGGGATTGATTAATTTTAGAACCTCTGTTTAAAAAACAGACGGATACTTGAGTACTAACAAAACAGTACAGTAAAGCTCCATTTAGAGGTTGGAAAGACTCTTGCTAGTTGTTGACGCCCCTGTTTAAAATAAAATACGATTATTTCGTCTAGCGACTTTTTTTTTAATCCGCATGCTTTTAAGCTAACCTGTTGTCGGTATCAGCTAGCGAGAGTGTTTCCAATTCAATTATAAATGCACCTGTAAATGCATCCTTAAACATTACACCCAGTTACTTTACAACTACGTATAGTTGGGTAGTGTTTTTTAGCAGGTAATTATGCAATAAATGGTTTTATTTTATTTTAGTATTTTAATTGGTTTTTTAGCGGCGCAGAACGCGAAAAGGCAAAATAACCTAACTCCAAATTTTTGACCCGATGCTAAAAGAACTCTGGTGTCCCACTGTAGATAAACATAAATAAAGTCTCCTCGTTGCCATGGAAGACAAATTCAATGACGTAAAATTTTGCAAAAAAATTTTTGACCCGATGCTAAAAGAACTCTGGTGTCCCACTGTAGATAAACATAAATAAAGTCTCCTCGTTGCCATGGAAGACAAATTCAATGACGTAAAATTTTGCAAAAAAATTAGATTTTGAATCGATTTGAAAACGGTTTTTAAATTTTGATATTTGGCAGCTGACATATGTCATAGATGTCACATATTCATTTGAGTTTTGGTACTTTTTTTTCTTAAATGTATTTTATTCAAAAGATGACACATTTTTTTTTTATTTTTATTACTACTCTGTTTGCAAGTGGAAGTGAAGAAAGAAATGCTGGCATATGTGCATAGCACATATAATTTCGAGCCAAATATTTCTTTTATTTTCCATAATTAATTTTTTTTTAAGTCTTTAAAAAAACCAATCTCTAGTTATTTAAGTAAGGTTATGTTATCAATCTTCTTTTTTCTATACACTCCACCAAATTTTAGAATGCCACAGTTTCACTTTTAATTCTCTCTCTCTCAAAAAGAGTGAGAGCAATAAAATATAATTTGGCGGCTGTCTGGTAATCCGACGCAATACGCATGTGTAAACTCAATCCCCGTTTTCATGGAAGATCGGTATTTCGATCTCAATACGATCTTGATTCAACCCTAAAAATTTTCAGGGTCGGATCTAGATTGAAATCGATTTGAAGACTGGAAAAACAGGCGTTTTCATGGACGGTATCGGATTGAAATCGTTTTCAGAACGAACTCAATTCCCATGAAAACGTAGCAAAACTGTCTGATCAAAATCTCCCTATTGTTATTCTTATTTTTATTTTTAATAACTCTAACGGAATGTTCGCAAAAAGAATTTTTGGTCAGATCCACTTTTGTAGTTGACGTTAAATATTTTTTTTTAAATATAACCCTAATTTTTTACCGATTTTCTTCGAATTAAAGAAGCAGAAGCATCTTTTCAGTAAATTCAGCAATCTTATAAATAGGTTTTCCAAAATAATGCGAAAACAAGTAAAAAAAAATAATAAAGTTATTCGTCCTTAAATGCCGGACTCCGTTATGGTTAATAACCGGTACGGAACGACATTTAGCAACTGCGCAGTCGCAGAAATAACTATAGCTATAAGGAAGAATCAAAAACACTGGCCAAAAAATAACCTATTGTCTATTTTGATAAGAAGAGCTTGACTGGTAATAATAGTACTCCTTGTCAGAAAAAAAGAACATGTATTTTAGAATTTTGGCAGTCAATTAACTTCTCGAACAGGGCCCTTGGGGCCCTTGATGGCCCGGGCCCTTAGCGAGTGCCTAATGTGCCTAATGGAGGAACCTGCACTGAGTAGGCACTATCCAGATTGCGACCTTATTTCAATAATTCCCTAATAGCAGTTATGAAAGTAACGATTTTGTAAATCGATTAAGGTTTTTGTTTAGAGGTTATCACACTGTTTTTACATAGATGGAACTTATTAAATAGTCGAATCTTCTTTTGGGCAAGAAAATGGTCAATAATAAGCAGGAGTGAAAGTAATGATCGCCTTAACCACAAGAGCAGCATCAGGATTTCATAAATCGATGCCATGTTGTTGTTTTTGCATAGATGGAGCCTAATAAATTACGTAACTTTAAAATTTTTATAAAACAGTTTTTTTTAAATATTTATTAGAAGAAAAAAAAGTACTCGAAAAAGTACGTACAAAAGACTCCAACTCACGATGTTAATTTCATGAATGAGGAAAAATAATTCTAAGGTTTTTAAAGTTATTATAAAATTTGACACCAAACGGAGATCAAAGAATAATTGTTAAAACATTGGAAAATTATAAATGTTGCAGACCTCCGAAAAGAAATAATTAAAAACAATTTATTCTAAAATTTGTTAAGTATCTCCCAAAAAATAATTAAACGATGTTTCACCCAACACCGTTCTCAAGTAAAAAGCCACTTAACTCATTTTCGTTTTAGTATCCTTTGGCCTATGATCGGCGCCATATTGACACCAAACTGACAGAGAATCCATGTTTTACTTGTCAATTTGGTTATAAAAATGGCAGCCGCAATAGGCTAAAGGGCACTGAGACGGTAGGAGTTAACTGGCTTTTTAGTTGAGAACGGTGTTGTTTCACCTGGAGAAAATAACAGTTAAAATGCAATGCAGCCGGCCGCAGTAGCAAGGTGCGCAGAGTATCTGCCTGCCGCACGGAAGGTTCCGGGTTCGAATCCCGGCTAGGTGCATGGATATTTTGTCTCTGTCCCAAAAAACTTGCGGCTCTCACTTTGGCAACACTGGGCATTGATCCTAGAATGGACGGAAAAGTCCCAGTATAAAAAAATGCGATTTATGAATTAAAATTAAAAGGGAATTTGAGTTGTTTATTTACCCTTAATTTGTTTGTAAAAATGCTAAAATGCACCGCAGTCGAAATGACACTTAAGATATTGATAAAATTTTTTTGATGTGGATCTCAATTAAAAACAAATAAAAAACTCAAACATTTTTATGGCGGTCATGAACGAACGAAATCGTCAAAATGAAAGGTGTTATAGCGCCGCAGGTGAAAAATTTTGCAATTTATGATTTTTTAAAGATTTTTGTTAAAAATTAAATTCCAAATTATTTCTGCTGTTGTTTGATTTTGCCAATTGTATATAACCAGGCTTCTGGGGGGGGGGAGGTTTACCCCCAAATCCCCAGCCCCTCGGTGCGCCACTGATCATGCATGCAAAATAAATTAAATAAAAAAATAAGTAAAAAAAAAGGTTTGTGTACAACCAGGCCTCCAAGATCTAATGAATAGTCCAGAAAACTACAGGCCCGTTTCATCCTTGTTAGGAATCATCAGGGTATTATAGGACTACACCTGGCGTATGAAGCATAACATAAGCAGCCACACCCAGTGAATTTAAACAACTTTCGTCGTTAAACAACGCGGGATGTTGGCTTGGCTATATGCAGCGCGCCGCCTCACAGTTGAGCATAAAGTCAATGCTTTGCATTGGCTAAAACCATTAAAATTATTATAGACGTACCTTCCTTTAGACCTTACTCTAGGAAAAAGGAAAGACATTATAAAATGCAAAATTGCAGCAAAAATCGAAACAAGGGAATCCTTTACATTCGTTCTTTTTAATAATTTTTGAACTATCTATTAAATTATCGATTTTAACGACAAAAACTATGTTTTGCGACATTTTCTTAACACGCTTTTAGTAGGTAGGTACCTTTAGTTGCAAATTTGTATATATGTATGTATGTAACAAATCTAGAAAGTCGATTTCGACCGACTTCCACTTGTCGGATTGACTTGAAATTTGGCACTCATTTATAGTTCCGGTGGCAATACAATACTATGTTATTAAAAGTTTTCACCTCCCCCTCCGCCAAAGGTAGTGGTGGGGGGTACTACTCAAGCTTGTCCGATTTCGTTTAAAATTGGTTTGAGGGGGTTTTGAGAATAAGGATTAGGAATTTTTAGATGGGTTTGACCGACTTCTACTTGTCGAATTGACTTGAAATTTGGCACCCATTTAAAGTTCCCGTGACAATACAATACACTAAAAAGTTTTCACCTCCCCCTCTGCCAAAGGTAGTGATACTATGCCAGTTGGTTCAAATTGGTCCAAAATCGGTATGTACGGGTTTTTGAGGATAAGGATTACGATATTTTTAATCAGAAGACATGCCGTGAAATGCAATTTTGTGCTTACTTAGATTTCTACAAATAGCTAAAAGCATTGATATCACTGCTGTATCTTAAAAGGTCTCCAATTCTATAATGGGATGCTTACGAATACATGGCCATATATCGTTCAAACGCAAATGAACGCAAAAATTTTTGTTTAATTTAAAATCCCCAAAGTATGTAGTTTTACAAAATATAAACCTTAAAGTGGAGGTTTATGGAGAAGATAAAGTTTTACTCGAACATTATCAAAATTACTCTGCATTTAAAGATTAATCTCCCTACTGTCCGTAGGTCCTTGACTATTTTTTTTAAGTAATCAATTTTATTATGTACTTACCTTCCTCTACTAAATTTATTTTGGTCTTACGTCACTATAGGAACCAGTTCTGTAAAAATCTCTATTAAACTTTCTTAAAATATGAAGGAAAATAAAACGTCTTGGAATAAGAAAACACAACATCACAACAAATCATCGCTGAAGCGCGTAAAACAATATTTTGCTTGTTGTTTCTTGTTTGGATTGTTTACTTTACAATAATGCTAAATTTGTTTGCTTTAGGATAACTTCACACTAATGTCCTTGTGCACCACTTCCCCTTACTACTTCCATTTGTTCAAGTGCCGCTTGAACTGAGGATGACCCTTGAGATTTACTTGGTTTGCAAAAGTTCCGAATATGTTCCACTTGGAAAAAGTAAGGAAGTTATTGGCAACGTGGCAGTTAGAGCATGTTCTCTGTTCCGACAAAGAGCGTGACATATGAAGAACAAGATGCTTGATTTTCGATACGTACCTATTGAATACGATGTGAAAACATACCAATTGTTACACCACACACCACCAGACCAACCCAACCCATTTTTCAGTTTCTTTGTAACGAATTTGCGAAAAAAAGAGGTGAATTATTCGCTTAGCGAAAAAAACATGATTATGTCAAAAAACCTTTTACAAAAGAAAAGGTATCTTCATCTCATTCTTTGAAAAGTCCTTCTTGGTAGGTATTCCATTAATTACAAAGTCTAATTCTTCATCTTCTTCGTCATCCCAAAGAAGCACAGACCACTACTATCATCACAGAAAGATTTTAAGGCAACGGAACAGTTTTATAATCTGATTAAATTAAAGATAATAAAAAAAATACCTTACATAACCTCAAAATGCGCTTAAGCCGAAGTAATTCTACGGCTTATCTTAACTGCAGCTTAAGTGTCACTTACATGATATTCCACACCATTGCACACCAAAACTAAAGCTTAAGCTCGGCTAAGCCAAACCCGTGCACACGGGCATAAGCCATTTTTGGCCAAAAATTCGCTCCGTGGCCAACTGTGTGCCTGTCGGGATAAAGTGAAAAGCAGAATGGAATGAAATTTGCGAGCAGGACATAAAAACAACAATATATTTTTAACCTTTCTTTTTATTTATTATTCACGGACAAGAAATCTACTTTTTCTTTAATTTTACTTGTCTTTGTTTTGTGCAACAAGCCTCCTCCGCAGTGATCGTTGCTATGCCTTAATAGACAATAGAGACATAAAGCTATTTGTAACTCATCGCGGTATACGTATTCGCATCTAGCGAGAACCAAGCACATTAATTGGTCAGAAACCTGTACCACGTTCGAAAAGAGCAGATATATGCTAATCTAAGGTGTTCTTGAACGCGATAGGTGTTGAGATGCGTTAGGTATCACGTATCGTTACGGAACACGTATCGTATCTCAGCACCTATTGCGTTCAGAAACACCTTAAATTAGCATATATCTGCTCATTTCGAACGTGGTACAAGTTTCTGAGCAATCAATGTGCTTGGTTCCCGCTAAATGCGGATACGTATACCGCGATGAGTTACAAATAACTTAATGTGTCTACTTAAAGTAAATATTTCAACGCATCGGTATCGCTATACGTAACGCGTTCGAAACAAAGTCAAAATACACTACATTTTTGACTTGTTCATGCCATGTTTTGAACGATGCCTGCTTCTTTGACGAGTGTGATGACAGAATCTCGTTGCGTACGAAAGGATGTACGTATCGTTACGGACCCACGATCATACGCAACGATTTCAGTCAGCAATTCTATCATCGCAACCTTCAAGAAAGTTGTGTTTTGAATGGCCTTTCAGTAACCGGTACATTTTCGCAGATTCCGCTTTTTATGTCCTGCTCGCAAATTTCATTCTCATTGATATTTGCGTCCTTTAACATTGTACTTTTTACTTTATTCCGACAGACGGCGCGCTGCATATAGCAAAGCCAACATGCCGCGTTGTTTGACGACGAAAGTTGTTTAAATTTACTGGGTGTGGCTGATTATGTTATGCTTCATACGCCAGGTATAGTCCTATGTTACCCTGACGATTACTAACAAGGATGAAACAGGCCGGTAGGTTTCTGGACTATCCATTAGACATTGGAGGCCTGGTCGTAATGAATTTTAAAGCAAAATGTACACTATCGGCATCATAGAAGTGGTACACAATACTTTTTGTTGTAATACCTTGGTCTATTTTTGCAAACAAAGTCACCCGTTATTGTATTTTTCTTAAACTGTCAAAGTATGTAATTCTGTATTTCAGTCTGACAAATAAATAAAAAATTCCTCCACAAATTTCTTTTTTTGATAAAGCCTAACTCCTGGCAAAACTACAACTAGGATGGTCAATTAGGGACGTGGCTAGACATTATGGACGCAGTAAATCCACGATTATAAAAATTAAAAAACGATGGGAAGAAGATCAGATAATAGAGAGAAAACAAGGGACTGGTTTATTGAAAGTTTCAACTGATGAATAAGATTATGACCTTATCGCTTTTATGAAAGAAAACCATTTTGCATCTGTTGCCCAGGCAAAGAGATTAACCCAACTTCCAGGATGTGTAAGAGTGGCACGAAATCGCGTAAGGAAAGGCTTACGTTAATTTAAGATGTCGTGTAGCCGCTAAAAAAATTAAACTTACGAATGAAAAAAAAACAGGCCAGGTTACTTTTTGCCCTTAATTACTCTCTAAAGGAACCAGACTTTTGGCGAAAGGTAATATTTTCCGATGAAAAAGTTTTCCTGTCCTGTAGTGACAGAAAACAAATTCGGGTGTATCGTTCACCAAGAACGCGCTATGAGGGAAGATATATTGCTGGTAACAACGATCGCGCTGGAAGATTTTCGGTAAATATATGGGATTGGATTTCTGCTAGAGGTTATGGTGCTCTATTTCGAATCAATGGAAGGCTCACAGCACAGCTTTACGTGGACATTTTAGAGAACACCAGGCTTCCAGCCGCCACAGAACTTCAGAACTTTATCAAGACCAGTTTATTTTTCAACAAGACAACTGCCCTGCTCATACGGCCAGAATTTGCCAAACTTGGTTTCGGGAGCAAAATATTGAAGTTCTTCCTTAACCTGCGAAAACCCCAGACGCCAATCCTATGGAAATATCTGGGGTTTAATTTCAAAAAAGCTGGACAGCTTTAATATTGTGCCGGGAAATCAACATCACTTGGTCCAGTTAATAGTCAATGCTTATGAAGAAGTGATTGGTGATAACGAAAACCTTTTTGAAATTTTGGCTGATTCTCTACCAAGAAGGTTAATGTCGTGTAGCCGCTAAAAAAACTAAACTTTCGAATGAAAAAAAAAAACAGGCCAGGTTACTTTTTGCCCTTAATTACTCTCTAAAGGAACCAGAGTTTTGGCAAAAGGTAATATTTTCCGATGAAAATGTTTTCCAGTCCCGTAGTGATAGAAAACAAATTCGGGTGTATCGTCCACCGAGAACAATGATTTTCGGTAAATATGTGGGGTTGGATTTCTGCTAGAAGTCATGGTGTTCTATTTCGAATCAATGGAAGGCTCACAGCACAGCTTTACGTGGACATTTTAGAGAACACTATGCTTCCAGCCGTCACAGAACTTTATCAAAACCACTTTATTTTTCAAAAAGACAACTGCCCTGCTCATACGGCCAGAATTTAATAACTTGGTTTCGGGAGCAAAATATTGAAGTTCTTCCTTGACCTGCGGAAACCCCAGACGCCAATCCTACAGAAAATATCTGGGAATGTGCCGGGAAATCAACATCACTTGGTCCAGTTAATAGTCTAAGCATATGAAGAATTGATTGGTGAAAATGAAAACCTCTACCAAAAAGGTTAAACGGTATAATTGAGGTGAATGGCGCAATGAGTAGATATTAAAATTTATATACCTAATAATTTGTTTCTATTGTTTTATAATTTTCGTTAAAATTGTGTTTTTTAATTTTTGTTACAGTTGTTTTATGCGTTAGAGTATTATTGTAATATAAAAATTATTTTTGAAAGCAATCTTTGATATCATCAGTATTTTCACATTTTAGTAGTAGTCTGTCACAAAATATAATCCGGTAGTTACCCATACAATTTAAAAAATACCTATGTTTATCACGTACCACTTTTATGATGCCGATAGTGTACCTCCGATGGCACGAACCTTTCTTTTTATTTATTTTTCACGGGCAAGAAATCTATTTTTTTTAAAAACATAAGTTATACTTTTAGTCGTGTCCATAGGGTAACTCCACCTTTCCCCTTCTCTCGTTTATAATTTCCCAACAAGAACAAGTCAGCGTTTTTCTATCCATGATGTCAGTAAACAGCCGTCCGTTTAAATGGTCAATTTCGTGTTGAATTATTCTGGCAGTCCATCCTGACGCCGTCAGATTTAAAGGGTTTCCATCAGCATCGAAACCTGAAATTATTGTAAAAAATTTACTATCGGCAGATTTAAAATTTGGTAGCTAAATGTTTTTCCGTAGGCCCCACCCGATAAACTAAAAGTTAGTGTGAAAACCTTCGAAACCCAACTACTGTCTCACAGTCTAATATTAATTACTGCACAAGTAACAATTTTTGGTTGCCTTACTTGCCGTAACTAAGAAATATACTAAAAATAACGTTGCATAAACTACAAAGTCTATTCATTTGACGCCACTCCGTTGTTGTTAACTAGGTAAATTTGGCAACCCTCTAACAACGTTTATTTTTACTAAAATAATGTGAGGAACGACGGATAAACGACGCCAAAACGTTGATAATTTACTAGAGTTAATTAATTAACGTTCTTTTAACGTTTCTCTTCACGAGAAAATTGTGGTCAGATAATCAATGCAGTTTTGGCCAATTTCAAAATATAACTGTATCTGACAACTATGGAGGGCACCTCCTTAGAAAACGATTAGGTTTTCAGTAAACCAAGAAATAATTATTTCCGCCATACTGTTTTTTTTCTTGATTTGAGCAGCTACGTCATTTGTGTAAGTCGTTAAAAAAAATCTTGTTTTTTCGCTTTTTGATGATTTTTTTATTTACTTTTAGTAATTTTTAAGTATTCTTTTAAACTGGCTACAGTAACAGTTTAAAATAGGTTTAAAGCATTTTTAAAAAGTTTCAGGATTAAAAAAACAAGATAATTTAGCAAAAAAATAAGAAGGAGGTCGGTCTGCTTATTTATTAAAGCTACAATATCCATTTTTGACGAAAAACTAAGGTGCGTTGGTAAATTTAATGAATGCGACACTTTAGAAAGCTCCTTTAATGTTATAAATTAACTGCAAGTTACCTAGCATTATCCAGCAAATAGGCTAAAAACGACATATTTTTATCAGTTTTTGCTTTTAAAAAATTACAGAAACACGCTAGACAAAATGTGATACATTTTTCGAACGCATCTAACTTTTTTTGATAATAATCTAAAAACCACATTATTGTATTAGTTTTGGGAATTGCAAAAATTAATAAAAATTAGCGAATGGGCTAAAAACCATATATTTGTATCGGTTATTTGCATTTAAAAAATTACAGAAAGACGTAAGACAAAAGGTGATACATTTTTTGAACGCAGCTAACTTTTTTTTGATAATATTAACTAGCGAACAGGCTAAAAACGACATATTTTTATCGTTTTTTTTTGCTTTTGAAAAATTACAGAAACACGCTAGACAAAAGGCGATATTTTTTTTAAACACAGCTAACGTTTTTTGATAATAACATAAAAACCATATTCTTCTATCAGTTTTGGGATTTGCAAAAATAATAATAATTAGCGAATAGGCTAAAAAAAAAAATAGAAACAATTAGCGAATAGATTAAATACCACATATTTTCATTTTTGCTTTTAAAAACTTACAGAAACACGCTAGACAAAACGCGATAATTTTACTAAACGCAGCTAACATTTGTTAATAAAAATCTTAAAACCGTATTCTTCTATCAGTTTTGGGATTTGCAAAAAATAATAATAATTACCGAATAGGCTAAAAACCACATATTTTATCGGATTTTTCTTTTTCAAAAATTACAGAAACACGCTAGACAAAAGGCGATACACTTTTAAACGCAGCTTACGTTTTTTTAATAATAATCTAAATACCACATTCTTCTGTCTGTTTTGGGATTCGCAAAAAATAATAACAATTAGCGAATAGGCTAAAAACCACATATTTTTATTGGTTTTTTGCTTTTAAAAAATTACAGAAACACGCTAGACAAAAGGCGATACATTTTTAAAAGCAGCTTACGGTTTTTTGATAATAATCTAGAAACCACATTCTTCTATCTGTTTTGGGATTTGCAAAAAATAATAACAATTAGCGAATAGGCTAAGAACCACATATTTTTATCGATTTTTTGCTTTTAAAAAAGTACAGAAACACGCTAGACAAAAGGCGATACTATCAGTTTTGAGATTTGCAAAAAATAATAATAATTAGCGAATAGGCTAAAAGCCATATATTTTTATCGGTTTTTTGCTTTTCAAAAATTACAGAAACACGCTAGACAAAAGGCAATACATTTTTAAACGCAGCTTACGTTTTTTTGATAATAATCTAAAAACCACAATCTTCCGTCTGTTTTGGGATTCGCAAAAAATAATAACAATTAGCGAATAGGTTAAAAACCACATATTTTTATCGGTTTTTGCATTTAAAAAATTACAAAAACGCGCTAGACAAAAGGCGATGCTATCTTTCAGTTTTGAGATTTGCAAAAAATAATAATAATTAGCGAATTGGCTAAAAACCACATATTTTTATCGGTTTCTGCTTTAAAAACTGACAGAAACACGATAGAATAAAAACCACATACTTTTATCGGTTTTTTGCTTTTCAAAAATTACAGCAACACGCTAGACAAAAGGCGATACATTTTCAAACGCAGCTTACGTTTTTTTGATAATAATCGAAAACTTACATTCTTCTGTCTGTTTTGGGATTCGCAAAAAATAATAACAATTAGGGCATAGGTTAAAAACTACATATTTTTATCGGTTTTTGCTTTTAAAAATTTACAGAAACGCGTTAGACACAAGGCGATACTTTCAGTTTTGAGATTTGCAAAAAATAATAATAATTAGCGAATAGTCTAAAAACCACATATTTTTATCGGTTTTCTGCTTAAAAAAACACAAACACGCTAGACAAAAGGCGACACTTTTTTTTGAACGCAGGTAAAGTTTGCTGATCTAAAAACCACATTCTTTTATCAGTTTTGGGATTTACAAGAGGCGATACTTTTTTCAAACGAAACAAACGTTTTTTGATAATAATCTAAAAACCACATTCTTTTATATGTATTAGGATTTCCAAAAAATAATAACAATTAGCGAATAGGCTAAATATGACATATTTTTTCGGTTTTCTGCTTTTAAAAACTTACAGAAACACGCTAGACAAAAGGCGATACATTTTTAAACGCAGCTTACATTTTTTTGATAATAATCTAAAAACTACATTCTTCTGTGTATTTTGGGATTCGCAAAAAATAATAACAATTAGCAAATAGGCTAAAAACCACTTACTTTTATCGGTTTTTTTTGCTTTTAAAAAATTACAGAAACACGCTGGACAAACGGCGATACTTTTTTTAAACGCAGCTAACGTTTTTTGATCATAATCTAAAAACCACATTCTTTTGTCTCTTTTGGGATTTGCAAAAAATAATAACAATTAGCGAATAGGCTAAAAACACGATATTTTTATCGGTTTTTGCTTTTAAACAATTACAGAAACGCGCTAGACAAAAGGCGATACTACCAGTTTTGAGATTTGCAAAAAATAAAAATAATTAGCGAATAGGCTAAAAACCACATATTTTTATCGGTTTTCTGCTTTTAAATAATTTCAGAAACACGCTAGACAGAAGGCGACACTTTTTTGAACGCAGGTAAAGTTTGTTGATAATAATTAAAAAACCGCATTCTTCTATCAGTTTCGGGAATTAGCGAATAGGCTAAAAGCGACATATTTTTGTCGGTTTTTGCTTTTAAAATATTACAGAATCACGCTAGACAAAAGGCGATAGTAGTAGAAAAGGCTAAATATAAAAACGACATATTTCTATCGGTTTTTGCTTTTAAAAACCACAATCTTCAATCAGTTGTGGGAATTGCAAAAAATTATAATAATTAAACAAAGGAGGACGGTACCATTAGAGCAATTTTAAATAGTAAGCCAATTTTATTTTAAACCGGAAAAAAAAATGTTAACTTATTTGTTTTATTTGCGTTGAAAAAATTAATATGAGGGTTTTTTTTACTAAAACAATATATATGTTTTAATTTCTCAGAAACTGTAAGGTAAGAGGATTGATAGTACATCGATCAGCTGTTTGAGCGACTTTATTTAAAACCATTCTTATATAAAACCGGTTTTAGACGCGTATAAACGTGTTAAATTAATACCGTCTCCTTTGTATTTTCTCCGTACAGATAGATGTTGTAATCGGTTGTTTATTTTTTTTAATTCATTGTGGGAAAAGACAATACTTATATAACTATAATTTTTTATTATGTGAAAGTGACTTGGACCGGAAAAAATTAATTTCTCAAAAAATTTTTAACTTTTTTCCCTAAAAATATTTCAGGGATTAAGGACATAGAGAGATATATTTCGGCCAAGTTTAGTAAAAATAGAATTATTTTTTCAGAAATTAAAAATAAAAAACCAAAAACCGCATTTTTCTCGAAAATTTTAAGGTTATGTTAAAAAGTGACATTCACAAAAGTTGTAGATCTTTGCACCGTGTACAATTTTTGTTTTGAAGTTTTTACTCTAAGACGTTCAGTTTTGCCGGAAATTGCAATAATACCATTTTTCTTCCCTTTTCCCCCCACCAAATCCACCTCGCAAGAGCCGCGCATTTTTTTTAAATCGTTTATCAGAAGCCCTATACCACTTACAATTATCAAACTGCTGTTTATTGTTTTTTATTTTAACTTGGTTGGACTATATAGCATAGAAAAAGTATCAAATCTGATTAAACATGAAATCTCGTCAAACTTTTGTAAGAAAATTATCGGGGTGTTTTTTGGCAGAGAAAGATATAATAACCCAACATTTTTTATTGTTCTTTGAAAATGTTTTTGTTTTTAAGATTATTCTTTAACAAGACTGGCGTAGAAAGGTGGATCAGAGAGAAACCCCAAAGCTACTGGAATTAAACACCGAGACAACCCCTCGGACAACCCTAAACCAAAACTATCAGATCAGAATAATGACAAAAACATACCAAGAAAAACCTTTCTGTATACTTTTTCTTTTCTTTTACAACTTCTGTTGAGTGCCAGGCAATTACCATGATTTACCTACTACAAAACTCATTTTTCCCAAATAAAAAAACGAATAAAAAGCAGCTCGATCTGGAGAAAAATCGCAAACATTACTTGCTGTAATATATAAATTAATCAATCCATCAGTTATCCGGAAATGATAACTATAAAATATTAACATTGCAGAAAAGAGGTTTAGTTGCTGAATAAAACGCTGTCAAACAATGTGTACTTACATACCAGTTAATTCTATACCACGATATCTTGGCACTTCAGCATAAAAACCCTTTATGCTTTGACATGCTTCTGGAAGGAATGCTTTTGTATAGTCAATAATCTTGATTTCTGGGTTGATAACCACCTAAAACTAAATTAGTTGTAACTCTTTGTCCTCCTTTTCAAGCATCTTTAGATAAAGCATCAAACTATATTGCTATATATTACTTATATTTCCAAGGATATTACTTTATCTAGCGCATTCGTCAATAGTTTAAAATTTTCCTGTAATGAAGCAGCATTCAGAGAGCTTTAGGTAACCTCGATTTGCTTATCGTTTGCTTTTATTTTTTTCTTATTAAATTTAACAAAAGTCTCACCGTAAATGGTTGCAAACTAACTTCCCATAACTTTCTATCAGTTGGTGAAACAGATTTCATATGTTTTTCATTGAATTCCATTAGAAAGACTTGAAAAGGCATGCCAATTTGTGGAGCAGCTAGGCCAACGCAATCAAACTTTTTAAAGACCTCTTTCATTCTGGCGACTAAAAAGTTTACTTCGTCTGATTTTATGTGTGCCACTGGAAGTTTTTCTGCTTTAGCTCTAAGAATAGGATCCCCAATTTGCACTACATGACTGTAAGGGGGATCTTTTGGAGATGGTGTTGTAAGGGATGCGTACCAAGTTCGCACCCTTTTGTAGCTTATGTTTCTTACTTGATCTCTAAGAAGAGTTCTTATCATTTTCATTGTCACTGTTTTTGTTTAATTCTTTAAAAATTTTTCTTTAAAATATTTAGCGAAATACACAAATTTGTAAGGTTAGGATGGTTTGTTTTTCTGTCAATGTAACTGGCTGTTGCACCGGTCCAACTTATGAGATTAAGTGGAACTTAGAGGTTTAATTTTGGCTTATTTACGTAGTTAATTTTGGTTGAAATGGAATTTATTTTCTTATTAAAATTATGTAATAAATAGTTTAATATGGACTACTTTTACTAATAAGTATTTTAGTAAATGTATCCATGACTTTTTTGCCAATATTATTATATTTTTATTATAGTATTACCAGGGAGGATCGGCGACAAGGAAAAAACACCATATTTATAAAATGCGTAGTCAATATGTAAAATTTTACGAATATTATTGATTGGAATTGATTATTAATTAATATACAGGGTGGATTCTTTAAATGGAACGGTGCTTCTAGAGGCTTTAGGGAAGAGGCCCAGTGCCCAAAACTATTTTTTTTAATAAGAAGGTACCACTTGTGGCACCTTTTTGGAAATCTTATTAAAAAATAAATTCAATGCATTAGTTTTTTTTGACATCTGTCAACCAATGTGTTTTGTCAATTGTTTTAGCTTTAAAATAAACTACATATTTCTCTATTTACTAAGCGGAATAAAGAAAATACCATACAAGGACATTATTGTAGGCCCATTTGGGGGCCCTCACTGAAGGCCTAGGGCATACCAACATTTTTTCCATGAGAATCCGCACTTGTGGCACCTTTTTGAAAAGCTTGTTAAAAAAGAAATTCAATGCATTAGTTTTTTTTGACATCTGTCAACCAATGTGTTTTGTCAATTGTTTTAACTTTAAAATAAACTACATATTTCTCTATTTACTAAGCGGAATAAATAAAATACCACACAAGGACATTATTGTAGGCCCATTTGGGGGCCCTCACTGAAGGCATACCAACATTTTATCATGAGAATCCGCACTTGTCGCACCTTTTTGAAAAGCTTGTTAGAAAAGAAATTCGGTTAAATAAATTTTTTTGACATCTGTCAACCCATGTGTTAAAAATTTAAAAAATTGTCCATACAACTTTGAAATTGAATATCTCAAAAACTGATCGATAGATTTTCAAAATTTTTACACGATTATCAAGAAATTCAAGAGACCTTTAAAACAAGGTGTAAATCGACATACTTTCCCTATTCAAAATATAGGGGTAGAGTATACCCCTCAAACTTGATGCAGGCTATAAAAATTTCAAGTATCCCCTTTACAAACAAAATCGATGTTTTTTTTTTCTAATCCTTAACAGTTTTTGAAAAAATCCAGGTGAACCCATTTACCTACTGTCCTTAACTTCACATCTATGTATGTGTATGTTTGTGTGATCATATTACCCTAATGAGGGAAGTGGAGGGGGAAAAAGATTTAGTTTGTTCGATTTCAATCAAAATTAGCATACAGGGGTTTTTAGGAAAGGGGTTACATATTTTTGATCAGATTGTAAAATTTGAATATGGCGGATTTAAAATGGACGATTTAGGGTACCAACTAAAAATCTAATAATGCTAAGATTTTACATAATATACCTAACATGTTTAACATAGTAGTAGTAGATGGGCGGCAGTAGGCCTGGCAATTAGGCCCCATAATGGACCCTTTTTGCCATACCCCCCGTGCACCACCAACTGATGCACGTGCCCTTAGGATGCAAGTTTTCTTTCTCTAAGAGGACTTAATTTTGCCTGACACCTCTTTGTCGAAGGCAGGAATCTTTAGACTGCGTAGCAAGTATACACAGTGGACCGCCGGCTTTACACCCTCTCCGAAGCAGAACTTGGTTGACAGTAGTCTTTTCTCCCCAGCAGCCCGCCGTCATATAGGTTGACCTGAAAATCAAGGTCCCGGTTTCGCTGGTCGAGGTCGCCATCGGAGTCTTCAGATGCATCTCTTTAGAGTGGTCCTGCTACCCGAAGGTGGTACCGCCTCTTCCAAGTCACCCTCTGTCCACTCCCGCTACCAAATCTGTCGGATTCCAGCTGCGTCCCCTGTAGTCCCGATCTCGGAGAAGTCCAGGTCGTCCTTTTTTGGATCACCGGCTAGTCTCTTCTACCCAGTTTGGCGGGGTTTTCGGCCGTCCACCTTTGAGTCCCGCAAAGTTTTTGGCGCAGTGTCAACCGTGCCGCCTATTTCTACTTCGTTTGTTAGTACTCTATGCCCAACGTCAACTGCGGAGCTGCTAAGAACTGGGGCCGCCCGTCGATGTCTCGAGTCGCATTCGGTGTTGTGTGCATAGAAAAAAAATTGGGTTCGGTCTGTCTGGCAGACCAGAATGTTATCTGCTGTACTGTGCTACGGAACTAATTATGACCTTGGCGCCCGACATTGAAATAGTTCAGTGAAATACAAATAGATGGAGCACCACACATGATAACCACAAAAATTAATACTACAAAAGAATATTGATTTTTAAATAAAAAATCAATATTACTTTACAAATGTAATGTAATATTGATTTTTCTTGGCATAGCAAAAAGGACCACAATTGCTATGTTTCCATGGGTATTGAGTTCGTTTTCAAAACTCATTGTATCTTTTTCTTTTATATAGTTTGTTCTTTATCAAGACCAAGAACACGCTATATAAAAGAAAACGAGAGAATGTGTTTTGAAAATTAACTCAATACCCATGAAAACATAGCAAATATGCCCAAAAAACAAAAAAGTTTAAAAGATAAATCAAAAGTTGATGTTTTTGTGAATTTTTTAAACTTTTTTTGTCTTTGGGTGCACTGAACTTAAAAGACAAATGTGTACTTTTGACCCAAATGAAATGTTATGAAAAACACATTTTGCCTTTTAATTTCATAGGTGAGGTCCTTTTACAAAACCCTTTATTGTATAGTTTCATTGAGAATTTAACTTATAAAAGGTTGGGTAAAAAGATAAAGACAGATGATAAATAAGTATGTGTAATTTAAAAAAAAATTGAAGTACATTTCCCAAATACAGGTTTAAAAACAAAACAAGGGTTCATTATATTTTTCAATGCCTTAACTCATTATTGGAGTGTTGAATACAAGAATTCCTTTATTTTTTTTACAAAGTTTAACATTTGTTATCCCTCCAATGCTAAGTGAGTAAAAGGGATGTGAAAAATATAATGAATCATCTGGTAAAATAAGTAAAAACATAAAATATTACCTTATAGTAAAAATCGAGGTAAAAATTATTTAAAAAGAAGATAAATGACCTAGAAATAGTTATTGTTAAAATTATTCCACAGATAATTGTGAGGATAATTGCCTTTAGTCATAATTTAGTACACAAAATTCAATATACAGCCTCAAGAAAGAAAACATAATTTTTCCCAAATCATTTTTGTTTGGCTTCATGAAATGCTGATTTTTTTTTATTTATCGCAATAATCTCCTCTTTTTAGACTATTAGAAAATCTTACAAATCTTATTAACTTGCTTACACCACCAGAACAAACCCCTAATAATTAACTTTATTATTGTGGTTAGTTTAGGGATTAAGAAATATAATAAAGTTGCCAAATAAAAATTAAAGTATGTTCCCGGTTTTGTCAACTTACTGTTTTTATACTGCAAGGCATCAATAAGTTCATTGACAACATCATTATCATGACTTATAATTAAGTTTACTCCTGCAAACTTCACAAACAGTTTTTTACTTTTCTACTTGGCAAAGCGAAAATCTTAGACAATAGCCTGTACGTCTTACCAATTGATTTAAAAATACTGAGGGAGAGAATCTTTTCTTCTAAAGTAATTCTTCTGGCTTTAGGTTTCTGCTGCTGTACTCTAATCTGGCATATAATAAGCATTTTCTGCGACTGCTAATTTCTCTAGAATGATTGCACATAACTGGTCATTTTATGCAATCGCTTACTACTATCAATAACTTTCCTATAGAAATTTCATGCTTTTGGTATGAGATTAGCTTGTCTGGGCACATTGACTTCATTAGGAATTAAAGAGCGCCTTCTTTTAACTGTAAAAAGAAATAAAACAAACATTAGCTAATTAGTTAAAATTATAACATTTATAAATACATTAAATTTGTAAAAATTTAACTAAATCAAACAAATTGATCGTTCTCAGGGTAACCACCAGTTGGGGGTGTAATTTTTTTTATAAATTTGTGACCAAATTTTCAAAATTTTATGATTTTATGACTGGGTGTCACCGTGCTTTCTCCACTGAATTTATTTTAAACCCGACATGTTTTGGAAGCTCAGGCTGCCATCATCAGAAGTCCCTACCAAAGTTTTATTAAGGGAGACTAGGCCAAATTAATGGACCAGTCTTCCATATTGGAAAAAGAAAGAGAGACTAAAACCCATTGTGAGAAAAACTTTAAAATTCAAAAAACAAAATAAACATATAAATATGCAATACATTATAGTTATTTAATTATGCCATGGATAGACTTTGTGGGGTACTAAGAAAACTAAGCCTGACTTCTGTTTAAGCCTCAGTTTAAGGTAGGTACTGTAAACACTTCTAAGTACTGGGATATTCACGTTTTTTTTAGGGAGTGTCTAAAGAGCCTACAATTCAGCTGAATAGCCGTGAGGCTAAAGAGCCAGCAATAATTATTTATTATGTGTTTTTCATATTTTCTTTTTTTTAAATTAAATTAACCCAACCTTAACCTAATTATACAAGCCAAAAAAAGATGTAGGGGTTGTAGTGTGTTTTTTTTTGGGTTGTTTTGGGTTTGAATAAGTTGGTTTGAGTCTGTTTAGGTTAGGTTGGGTTAATTTAGTTGGTTTGAGTCTGTTTAGGTTAGGTTGGATTAATTTACTTTAAAGTGTGTTTTTTGGGTTGTTTTGGCTTTTAATAAGTTGGTTTGAGTCTGTTTAGGTTAGGTTGGGTTAATTTAGTTTAAAAAATTTAAAAAAAAACGAAAATATGAAAAACACATAATAAATAATTATTGCCGGCTCTTTAGCTTCACGTCTATTCAGCCGAATTGCCGGCTCTTTAGACACTTCCTTTTTTTTAATTTTATAAGATAAAATATGCTCACTTTATGATCAGCTTGTCATACATAGACCTGCCTTTCTTTCTGGGTTGCCCCATCATGGTGTCGTCTCTAATATTTTATAAAACATAGCTTAAATTTGATATATGATTGTACTACACCTCATACTACACTTTATTTTACTCATCGTACACTATAAAAGTCTGTAGTTTGTAATAATTCCTTTCTTTTCAAGAAACCAAAAATAACCTCAACAAACGCCATTGTCGTTGTTGGCTAAAAATCAATAAATCCGCCTCTACGCGCTGGCGTCAGCTAAGGGAGAGATATGACAAATTTAGAATTTTTGTACTACTATCGCCATCTATTAAAAAAAAAATTACCAGACCCCGAAATAATTATACCTAGGCTTTTCCATAAGAGAAAAAGGTCTACAAACTACAAGTAGTTTGTCTATGGTTGTGTGAAGCAATGTGTACTTGCCGAGATCCGATCCTGCGATTTAAGACGCTGCTCACTGGTCTACGGAGGCTTTAACATAAGTAATTGATAAGATTTTTTTCTAAATAAATAAAAAATAACTACTTAAACCATTAGTTTTACAACAAAAAGCAAGGAAGACAAATAGACAGGCAAACAGAGAGAGATACAAGAGAAATTTTATGCCTCATTTATAAGAATTATATTATCTTTTATTAAAGATCTGATTTTTTTAAATAATATTATATAATTATATTGTTTAACTTTTGTCAAGTTAAACTAATATTTTTGAGATTCTACAAATGTAAAATGTTAAAAAAACGGTATTTACGAAATCCTTATGCCTATTATCAGATAAGGTCGAAAATTTAAACAATAACATTAATAATTCATAAGACCACATTGTCGTGCGTTCACTTTATTATACCACCAAGGAAAAGTAGTAAATATCTATGATTTTTGAACAAAAAATCTTTTGAACAATTTGGAAATCATTTTTACAATAAAACTTAAAATTACATAAAGTTAAAGAACAGTATTATCATAGCGGCTTCTTCGTTTTATATTTTCCAAATGGATACCTACGCCTATGAAATTTGTCAGTCCGTTTTGAATTGATAACATTTTTAATCTTTTTGCCGTGACGTTTTTGAGTGGTTCATTTATTTTTATTTTTAAAATTAACTTAGTCTTGTAGAAAAATAATGTCTTTAAATAAAGTTTGTAAAATTGGCTTTTTCGGCGGAAATGGTGACGTTCTATGTGCCGTTAAAAATGTAGTTCGAAAGTATCATTTTAATTATGTTGCAGATGCGCCAACGCAGATAGAGGGTGAGTGTAATTATTAGTTAAATATAGAAAGATTTTCGGTTAATTAAAATGCTATGGTAATATTTAACAACAATTACCACGTGCAAAATTTCTTTAAAATTAAGCAACAAAAATATCCAAAAAACAACGTAAGGGATTCGACGTCGGTTAACATGGGAGACCATCATAAAATGCCCAAATATTTTCAATGCTACATTTTGTAGCCTCTTTGTAGCTATTTTGTTACGGTAAAATATATTTTGTAGCTGTAGCGGTTTTCGAGAACACGCGACCCCCCTCATAGGTTCTTAAACTTAAGGTTTCTCCAAATTTGCGTTTTTTATAATCTTCACAATTGTCTTGATCAACAAAACTTGTTTTCGAAATCGTCTATGTAGAATTAAGTGTACAGTAATGGTATTTTCTTATTGACTTAATAATCAGAAAATTAAATATACACTGAGAAAAATGGTGGGCTACGAGAACTCAAATATGTATTCTCCTAGACCCAAACGTGTTGCCAATAGAGGACAGCCTAGATCTCTGAGCTGTGAGAATCAAGTCCAAGGGATTGTAGGGAAACACGGTTCTTGTGTTGTAGTAGCCCAAAATATACATAAACACATTTGTAGGAAGGGTGCCCTCGAAACTATTAATCAACAACAAATTTTTATCCTTTATGAATTTCAGATAATTTCAGCATATTTATTATGCGTGACATGTCATTTCTTTCAATATTAAAAGCTTACCAAAGTTGGCCATGATTTGAAGTTAAAAAAACAATTGCTCTTACAATGACAGGTTCACTCTGCACGTTTCATTCTTCTTTAGAAGCTCGCAAATTGGTTTAGACCAACTATTCTAAAAATGGTAATACCAAATTCTCATGAAGATAAAATTTGAACTTTGATCAATACGATGAATGTAAGCCGGCCGTTATATGCATCGGATGCTATATACAACTGAAGCAAGGAAGCCTGGATGAAATGGAGTATTATACAAAATTTAAAAATTTCATTCGTCGCATTGACACCCTTGTTTTCTTACAACGTCAACAGCTTGCCCCTAATTTTATAGTTTTTTTACGGGCTTTATTGAAACAACAAAAGCAAACCAATTTTCTGCACTCTTCATGAGAATTTAGCTTCACCATTTTTAGAATAGTTGATCTAAACCTTGGAAGAATAACAAACTGATTCCTCCAAGGTCTAAACCAATACTAGAGTGAACCTATAATTGGAAGATATTTTTTTTTTAACTTCAAATAATGGCCAACTTTGGTAAGCTTTTAATATTGGAAGCAATGATATTAAGCCACGCATAATAAATACTTTAAAATCATCTAAAATTCATAAAGGTTAAGTATTTATAGAATATTATCGAGGGTACCCTTTCTAACCTGGACGACAAACAGAACAAGTTTCTCAGACTAGTCTTAGACGAATAGCTACAATTTTCCAGGCGGATACTCTCCGACAGTCAAGCGGCCCTTAAGGATCTTGAATCCTACTCATCGAGAACCGTTAGGAGCTGCCAGGACACACTGAACATCCTTGGGTGAATAAACACTCTGTCGCTGGTATGGATTGTGGGGAAATGAGACTGGCGATCAGCTGTTGCGTGAAGCGGCCTCTGCCGTATTTATTGGCCCCGAACCAGCCCTTGGAATAGCATACAACACAATCAACACTGCCCTCTTAGGCTGGATGGAAAACAAGTTCCACCAATACTGCAGAGAATTGTTGGGACTGATACATTCCAAAGAGTTCATTATAGAACCCTGCAGGAAGAGGGCCGGGAAACTCATTGAGCTCACCAGGCAGGACATCCGGACAATGGTTGATCTATACACCGGACACTGCAGGCTGAAAGTACCATTACACTAAGTGAGGACACCGAATGTAGGCTCTGTATGGAGTATGATGAGACGGCCAGACATGTGCTGTGTGAATGTCCGGCCATTGCACGTCAGCGTCAACGTATCTTCGGTAAACCGCAGATGGACGGACTGGATCTGAATGATGCTTCACCAAACCAAGTTGCGAGCCTCTTTAAGGAGCTGAATATTCTGTAGCAACAAAAAATGTTAAAAGTGAGCCAATAGACCCAATAGATGGCACTGTCCACTGGCACCACTGGCACACTCACAAACGAATCAATCAATTAAACCCTTTCTAACAATTCAGCAGGGGAAGGAGGCGCGTCGGAAGGAGGGCAATAGCGTTTTTTTCTTGCAGTAGATGGTACATTTCTTGTATAATAATAATTTTCTGATTATTAAATCAATAAGAAAGTACCATTTATTGTATAGTGATTATTGATCAGCCGACTGTACACTCAATTCCACATAGACGATTTCGAAAACAAGTTTTCTTGATCAAGGCTATTGTGAAGATTATAAAAAACTACATATTAAAACGTTTTTAAATATTCCTTGGGTTGGGTTGGGTTGGGAAAAATATATCTCATAGTACATTTGGCCTATATATTTTGCCGATTAAAATAAAATAAAAATATCTCGTAAATGGCAACAGTTACAAGATTATTTTATCCGTAAAATAGCTACAAAAAGACCACAAAATGTAGCATTAAAAATGTTTGGGCTCCTTATGATTGTCCCTCCAGGTTTACCCACGACGCGGACGGACCTAGGGATTCATACCGTACATCATCATCATAGGCCGATACCGAGTATGATTTTCCTCTATTATGTATCGTCGGTATCTGTTGTTCGTTTTTTGATGTCTATATAAGCCAATTCTCGAGCCGCACACCCTTCCACATTCCTGGCACATTTAGTCTACGGCAGCAACCGAGTGTTGTTGGTCAACCATTCTTCCATTTTGTCGCTCCTTTCTACGTTCTCCCTTTTCCGTCTCTAGTCTACGTCGTTGCTCTTCAAAAGTTTATGCTCCCTCATGGACTGTTCGGCGCCATAAAGCCCTATCGTTTGCCGTGGTTTCGAAGTTGTTTATATCGATGTGACCCTTTATCATATTGTCTTTGAGAACGTCCTAGTACCTTTTTTGTTAACCTCCTTGATTTCTCTTTCCCTCCTTCTGTTGTCCATAAAATATCTGCTTTGGGAGACGTGTTTCAGGCATGCGGATAATGTGACCAGTCCAACGAAGCTGGTGCTTAAAGATAAGGGCTTCTATACTAGTTGTTCTGGCTTCTTCTAAAACACTTATGTTTGTTCGTCGGTCTTGCCATTTAATTCTCAGTATTCGTCTTAAACAACTTTAGTGATACTTTTCTGGTCGTTTGATATACCTTTTGTAGGTGGTCTACGTTTTGCATCCGTATATTAGAGTTGGTATTATAACTGTGTTGTAGACACGAAGCTTGGTCTCCGCATTGATGTCGTGATTGTTGAAGACTCTCTCCGAAAGCCGGCCGAACGCTGCGCTAGCCCATTTTAGGCAATGCTGTGTTTCTGCGTCAATAGTTGCATTTGATGATAGGGGGCTCTCAAGATATGGGTAATGTTCCACGTTCTGCAGAGGATGGCCATTTATGGAAATGTTTGGAGCTTGGGGATTTGTACCTTGTTCTGGTTGGTGAAGAATTTGCATTTTGGCAAGATTAACCTCTAGGCCAATGCTTTTGTAGGCTTGGTTAACTGCGTTGATTACCAGCTTTAGACCTTCCTCTGTATCGGCCATTAGGACGTTGTCATCGGCGTACTGTAGTTCCGTTACCGAAGTTGTCGAGACCTTAGTTTTTGCTCGCAGTCTGCCTAGGTTAAGTAGGCCACTGTCGAATCTATATAGAATTTCCACTCCCGGCGGTAGATGTTTCTCAACAAGGTGAAGCATATCACCTAAAAATATAGAAAATAAGGTGGGCGCAATAACACACCCTTGTTTAACACCTGTCGTAATCTGGAACGACTCTCCTGGTTCATCGTTGCTCAGGACTGTTGCATTCATATTGTCGTGTAGTAGTCTAAGAATTTGAATATATTTTTGAGGGCATCCAGCTTTTGCCAGTATTTTCTAAAGAGCTTCTCTGTTGACCGAATTAAATGCTTTGACTAGGTCTATGAAGGCCACGAAGAGAGGGCGATTTTATTCTCTAGATTTCTCTTGCATTTGTCTGGCAATGAAGATCATGTCAGATGTGTCTCGATTGGGCCTAAATCCACACTGTGTCTCTGGCAGATTTTGTTCAGCAATTAATCGGTTTGATAGTATCGTACAGCAGTGTAGTAGACGCAGCAATTACCACAATCATGCAGAAGCCAATTTTCTTCCGTACGCAACCCCCAAAATAATTTAATTCTGGATCTTGTGGCAAATTTAGTAAAGTCATTGTTATACCGCCATTATAAATTTAGAGCGCTCTTGAAATAATTCAATTTTTCAAATTTATTTTAAAATGTAAAACAGAGCCAAACACAATCTTGATTCCCTTAAACAGAGAAACTTTATTTAACCAGTGTCAAAACTGACAAAAAGTTACAGAATAAAATTAATGGGCTTTCCGAAATATAGAGAAGATATTTTATAAAAACATTTTTGAATCGCGTGGCGATTCATTTATTGTCTTTAAGTAAAGGCCGTTTTTATTCTGGAGGGAAAAATTGAATCTTGTAGGAAGTGGCAAGATGGATCGTCCCATTTAATATTGTAAAAATATACGAAAACAGAATTCATAATTATGCTTTCAAATTAAAAACGACAAACTTAAACTTAAAGAAAAAACGTGTATTGGTGCAAATATTTTTGTTAGGATCATTTTGCTCCTAAGGCAATTAAAACAAAAGCAACATCCAAATCAGTTACTGCAACCGAAAATAATCTAAAAACCAAAAAATCTTGGGTGGAAAAAAACGCAAAGAATCTAAAAACCAAAAAAAAACCCAAGATCTTTTGATCTTTTGGTTTTTAGATTATTTTCGATTGAAGTAACTGATTTGGAGGTTTTTTTAACTTCTTTTCCTATTTTAATTGCCTTAGGAGCATAATCATATTAACACGCCAGGACGAACCCGTATCAGGTGACTTAGATATTAAGTACCAGTGCGGGCAGATGTCTATTTGTGAGTAATTAAATGAAATTAAAGTGTATGATGGTGTTTAATCAGTTTCTTTTTTCGCTTTGGTCCTTTGTGTGTTTCTTGTGGGATGCTCATCCAAGTTTGAATTTTCGCTTTTTCTACCCAACATCTTTTAATCTTTTTAAGCTTTTAGATTCTTTTCGGTTGAAGTTTCTTAACTTCTTTTTTTGTTTATTTTTGTTTTTTTTTTAAGTAAGGTTTTGTTGGTTATTGATCACCAAAAAAAGAGTTTTGGCTCTGAATTTTTCCGAAAATGTAAGGGCAGGGCCGCTATAGTATCTCATAGTTTTGTGGGAATATCTAAATTTTTTAATCAAGTGCCTCTTATGCATCTTTGTGTGCTCAATAATAGCAATTTTTATTTTTTTTTCTTTAGGCAAAAAGTCGAAAATGAACATGTTTCAAGCAATAAACAGCGCCCTAGACTTAGCCTTAAAATCGGATCCAAAATCAATAATATTTGGGGAAGACGTTGGCTTTGGTGGTGTCTTCAGGTAATTTTTTTTGGTACGTAAGTAAGTACTAAGAATTATCGAATTTTCATCTAAAATACAATATCGATGTACCTTTTTTTGTAATATGGGTCTTTTGTTTTTGTTGTTGTGCCCTCGACACTGCAAAAGGCGGTTAGGTTATGTTGGTAAAAGGTTTATGCGTTCAAATGTAAACTTAGCTGTGATCGTGACGAGTGGATATGCAACTTGTAGTGACTGAAATTTGACAATATTTGCCCTATATATTTAACCCACGAAAACGATTAAAATAAATAAAAGTAATAGATCTATCACAGTCTCATAAATGGTTTTAAGAATAAACTTGAAAACCGTTTAAAAATACGATTTTTAGTGGTTTTGCTGCAGTTCATGAAATTATTTTAATAAAAATTACTTTCCCAGTTAGACTTTGTATGTATGATTTCATAGTAATCCATTTTTTTTTAGATGTACTCTAGATCTTCAGAAAAAGTACGGTAAAAGCAGGGTGTTTAACACGCCCCTGTGTGAACAAGGCATTGTCGGTTTTGGCATAGGGGCCGCTGTGATGGGTCAAACTGCTATTGCTGAGATACAGTTTGCTGATTATATTTTTCCAGCAGTAGATCAGGTAACTATACATTAGAAAAAGGTCCAACTTCCCTGGGTTCTTAAATTATTCTCTCCAGAAAATGAAACGGCTCTTTAAAGAAGCGTTTTTATCTTGTTGTTCAAGGAAGTCCCGATCTTAACAAAGGAATCCAAGATGATTGGTTCGTTTTGTCTTTGGGCGAGATATCCTTTTGTTAGTCCATCTTACCTAATGGAGATAAAAGTTATGTCGTAACATATAGAGTTTTCGAAAACCTCCAGCGCCAAACGTCTACAAAAATTAGGATTATACAAACACAGATATTAGAGAAGACGTCAAATAATTAATAATTTTGGGAATTTTGAGATAAATTGTTAGGAATTTTTCGGAAAGATGATTAGGGTAGATCGATTTGGGGGATTTTAGTTTCAAGAGATTCTAGTTTTAACATTCCAACTGAAGAGATAACAATATACGTTTGTATTTATTTTGAGTTGATAATATATTTCAAGTTTAGAAAAATTTTTTGTTTGGAATTATCAACAGATTTAACAACGATACTCGCATCATTTTATTTAGCACAGGAACTACGATATTTCTACTCTTAGATTTTTTTTAATCCTGTGAGGTATGAACAATGTATCCATTAGAAGTATCAGATCTATAATTAAAGAACAACTAAACACCATCTATATTTACTGCTTTATTTATTTTGTTTCATAGAGATAATCACAAGGAAGTTGGCTACATTGACCAAGACTATCACGGATTTTAGAAAAAGACATACACTTGAAAGAAGGCCACATATTTTATTTATTATGTTGTTTTTTTCAAAGTTTTAATATATAGTGAAGTGTAAAAATTTCCAAACAATTTTACCGTTTGAAATTTTCTGCATGCATAATTGTTTTTTGCTTTCAGATAATTAACGAAGCAGCTAAATACAGATATAGAAGCGGGGGAGAGTGGGAATGTGGCAAATTGACAATAAGGTCACCTTGTGGCGCTGTGGGGCATGGCGCCCTCTACCATTCGCAAAGTCCTGAAGCTTATTTTGCTCATACTCCCGGTCTAAAGGTATGTAGTGTAAAGATTACCTACCCTACCTGAAAACAGTCAACAGTGAATGAACGAATAAACAGGAAGAATTGAAGTTTTAACTGAATTTTTAAATTTGTTACGCCGCACTTTGAGCCATAAACCTCTTAAAATGTGGAAAAAGTGTTAAGTTATTTTTAAGTATTTTTTTTTGTTATAAAATGCTTAAAAGAACCAAGATTATTCATTTTTAAAATATATTTGAAGGTAGTCTGAAGTGTACGAAAATAATAACACCATATGAAAAACTTTTTATTATCGACTTTAGACTTTACACTATTCTTCATAAAAAGTTTTTCATGCCCTTAAAAGTTTAAAAATGCAGAAATATTACAGATGTAATGTACAAGGTCATAAAAAATAGATATGCAAAAATGTATTTAAAAAAAGTTGTCAAGTTTGAAGAATCTTATATGACTAAATAATGAAAACCACATACAAAAGTACCAAACAAAATACAATAACTATAAGAAAATAAAAAAAAATAAAATCGATATTTTGAAATGATCGAATTATCAAAATTATAAAAAAGGAAAAAATTATGAAACTTAAAACAACTCTAACACACTTAATCAGAATCAATTTCACTCAAGAAGGAGAAGACACAACATTAATAATTTATTTATTATTTTCGACTTTCTATGCACTATTTTAGAAAGAGGTTCGTAATTACCTACGCTACTGTTTAAAATTTTTAATGAACTTTGCAGGAACAGACAAACCTACCCACCTGCCACAAATAAATTAAATTACATCAAAAGTTATTAACCATAAAAAGAAGTGTCTTATATTGAGGTAAAATACTAGGCAAATAGAAATTGCAATAAATCAGCAAGTTGCAAAAAGTTGCACAAATTATTTTTTTTTATTGAAAAGCCATAAAATCGGAAAAAAATAGGTATAAAAAAATATGTATCTATATGTAGAACATTCAGATACTTTTGGTCAAATTAGTACTTCGTAGTAAACATTTGCACCAATTTATAATAATTCCAAATATTCTCGCATCCCCAAATGAATGACATCGACAGAAAACTAATGGCTTAAAAACATCACCTGCTTGAATGTTATTCATCACAAAATATTTTGTAATTCATGAACAACAAGTTTTGCCTGGTTATAAACTGCAAGTTTTTGATAAGATTAATGCTAAGAATAACAAATTCGCCAACTTTTGTACGTGATTACGCGTCAACAAAGCAAAGCATCAATATGATTTTACTGATTTGGGATGCTTCACAGCCTACAACCATGATATAAAAAAATTTGCAATTTGCAGTTTCACATTTTTGAATAATTCATATTTTAAGGGGTTTCTGGCCACAGTGCGTAACTAAGCTTAAAAGTTTCAAATTTTTCAAAGATAAATTTAGAGTTCCTAATAAATCTTCTTACTGTAGGTTGTGATTCCCAGAGGACCAATAAAAGCCAAAGGACTTCTGTTAAGTTGCGTTCGAGATCCCGACCCTTGCATTTTTTTCGAACCAAAAGTTTTGTATCGGGCCGCCGTTGAAGAGGTACCTGAGGATGATTATCAATTACCCATTGGAAAAGCTGATATTTTAGTTAAAGGCAAGTCTATAATAGAGGTAACATTTTTTTGGGAACCCACAAAAAAGCCGAATTTACAAAAACCGAAACACAGAACAGAAAATAAAACACCCAGAAAATAATAGACACGAGTATAATTTTAATTTACTTGATCCTCAGAAGACACGAATATAATTTAACCGATTATATTTTCCCGAACCTTAAAATATCAGAATTACATATATATATATAAATCGGTTTTACAACGTTCTACGTCTTCCGATACCCAATCTCCACTCGTCTCTATTGGCCCATAGACCATCGTCTAGGCCTCTGTTTGATATTTCATTATCTATGCCCTCTCTCCAGCTTTTTCTGGGTCTCCCACGCTTTCTTCTTCCAATTGGATTCCACCGTAAGATTTGTTTTGGTAATCTCTCATTTTCCATTCGTTGTACATGTCCGTACCATACTAGTTGTTTCGTTCTGATGTCGTCTACTATTGTACGTTCTCCCGTTTTCATTATTTCTCGTACTCTCTGGTTTGTGACTCTTTCTGTTCTTGATTTTCCAGCTGATCTTCTCCAGAAATCCATTTCAGTCGCACATAACATTTTTTCGGTTCTGTCTTTGATTGGCCAAACTTCTGATCCATACGTTATTACACTTTTAACTATAGTGTTGTATATAAGTTTTTTGTTATTATTTGTTATATTTTGGTCCCACAATATTCCATTTAAAAGGGATATCGCCTTTCTGCCAAGTATGTTTCTCTCTTTTATTGCTTTATCCATTATGCCGTCAGAAGTTATCTTTAAGCCTAGGTATTTGTATTCATCACATGATTGCATTCGCTGTCCTGTATTCAAAACTAGGTCTTGACTTCCTCCTCCAATACACATATACTCCGTTTTTTTAATATTGACTTCAAGTCCCCATTTCGTATATTCTTCTATCAGTTTTCGTGTCATGTATTCTAAATCGTCGTAGTCTTGAGCCACTACTATTTGGTCATCGGCAAAACACAGGGTGTACAAAGTGATTTCTTCCAAAGGGATACCCATGTTTTGGCATTTTCTTTTCCATAGTTTTAGAACTTGTTCGAGATATATTTTGAAGAGGGTTGGAGAAATGCAGCAACCTTGTTTAAGACCTTTATCAACTCTAAAGCCTTTGGTCAGGCGTCGTTTTATTTTAACCTTTGCTTCGCTAATGGTATATAGTTCTTTAATTGCTTTTATGAGCTGTACACTGATATTTGTTTTTTACAGAGCTTTCCAAAGTAGGTTTAGAGGTATGCTGTCATAAGCTTTTTTTAGATCCACGTACAGCAGATGTAACTCTTGTCCATATGCCAACTTCTTTTCGATAACTTGCGTTATACAAAACAGATGATCCACAGTCGATCTACCTGCTCTAAATCCGGCTTGTTCTTCTGCCTCCATGTCCACATATTCATTCTCAACTTTGTTTCTTATTATTTTTCCGTAAACTCTGTTCAGTGTGCTGGTTACCGAAATTCCTCTATAATTGTCGCAGATGTCCTTTCTTCCTTTTTTGTGTATTGTGGATATATACGAAATTTTCCACTCATCTGGGACCTTAGCTCCGTTTAAATATTTTTGGAACAGATTTCTCAGTCGACAGAATAGCTCTCTTGTGTCGTTTTTAATTAATTCGGCCGGAATATTTCCGGGCCCGGGAGCTTTTCCGTTTTTTAATGTTGAGCAAACTTTCTTCACTTCAGAGAATGTCAGTGGAATCGGCGATCCAGTCGTTCTTATTGCCGTGGGGTTCTCTTCTTCTAGAAATTCATCTCGTTCTTCTGTTAAAAGTTTTTTAAAGTGTTGATCCCATTGTTCGTCTGATATTGGTGATATAATATCTTTGGATGCTTCGTTTCTTACTTCCTTAATAATTTTCCAACTCTCCGTGCTTCTCCGAACTCCCAAATAGGAATTTACTTTCTGACATTTTCTTGCCCAAGACTCGTTTTTCTTTAGACTTATCATTCCTCTTACTTTTGCTTGTGCGTTTTTGTAGTCTTGTTTACTCACATCTGACTTTTTGGATAGATTTACGTGGTATAATCTTCTTTTTGATCAGATCAGTCAGTCATCAATCAGAATTACAAAAGTATCGAAAATAATTGTCTAGAAACGAAAAACAACCGACCCACAAATTGATAGAAAATAATATGCCCGATCCTTTAATGAGCAGAGCCACAATCCAGCCGCATTGCTATTGGGCATGCATCAAATTTAAATCTCTAGGGCGCCGTAGGCTCTGGATTGTTGCGTTGACGTTCTCTATTTGAAAGATCATAAGGGGATTTTCTTTTGTGTAACTGTCTACCAAATCTTGCGACTCATTTTTGTAATGTGGGTCCGATGACAATAATACAATATTATAAAGAAATTTGAGGGTAGCAGGTGATTAGAGAATGTAAAGGAGGTAAATTAATACGCAATATCACCACTTACTTCGACTATTCCCTGCTGTAAGCCTGGCAACTTAGCAATTGAATTCGTGGTTCGGTTCAAATCATTTTCGGCCAGATTAGGGTTCTTGAATTTTGTGGTTCGACATTATTATGTTTCTATGAAATTATTTTTGTTAAAAATATATATAAATATAACATTTTGGGTTTCTATAAAATTTTGTTTCGTTTAAATGCATATATTTTCTAGCGATTTAATTTTCCCGTCATTTCATTTTCGAGACAATTTTTTTCGGACCAATTATTTCCTTTTCTTTTAAATTCTGACAAATTATGTTCTTACCAAATTTGGTGTCGGATTTTTTACAGAGATCCATTTTGTTTTGACGATAAAGCTAATAGCCCCCTAATAGTAGGTATATAAAACAAAAAAAACTGAATTTTTGGCACAGTCACACCTGAATGAATGAATCAATTAAATAATCAAAATTTTTCTGGAGTCTTATCATTTTATTTTTTCGGAAAAAAATTAGCAAAATTTCCAGCAAAATCTCTTAATGTTGAAACAAACAATAATGTTTAGTTCTGCTGATGAGGCAAAATCGATCACCAAGATTAAAATTATTCACTAAATTATTTTAGGAACCGATATAACCCTTATAGGATGGGGCACCCAAGTACATGTTTTGAAAGAAGTATCTGAAATACTCGAGGAAAAATTTAAGGTATCTGCAGAACTCATAGATCTGGTGTCAATTTTACCCTGGGATAGAGATGCCGTATGCAAGGTAGATCTAAAAGTTCTATATTTAAATTTTTTACGAAACCTTTTGTAATTGATTACTAATGGACCCACCAATACTGTCTACCCAGTCGTGTGTCGGTATCGGCGACTACACGCTGGCCCGATGTTGGACAGATTGCGATTTTCAGTGTTCAGTCAATAATCGACAACTGACGGAGGTCGACATTACTACAGTCGACTTTATGCCGACACCACTTTAGGACCGATGATTGGAACTTTGTTTAATCGGTCGAAAATCGGCAACTGACGATGGCCCCATTTACTATAGTCGAATTTATGCCGACGCCCACTTTATCTGCTTTAGGGCCGACGACAGTCCGATTGGAACTTTGTTTAATCTGACGAGAATCGGCAACTGACGATGTCCCGATTTACTATAGTCGACATTATGCCAACGCAAACCTTATCTGCTTTAGGGCCGATGATGGTCCAATTGGAACCTTGTTTAATCGATCGAAAATCGGCAACTGACCATGGCCCGATTTACTATAATCGACTTTATGTGGACAGCCACTTTATCTGCTTTAGGTCCGAGGATGGTCCGACTGTTACTTTGTTTAATCGGACGAGAATCGGCAACTGACGATGGCCTGATTTACTATAGTCGACATTATGCCAATGCAAACCTTCTCTGGTTTAGGGCCGATGATGGTCCGATTGGATCTTTGTTTAATCGGTCGAAAATAGCCGACTTTATGCCAACGACCACTTTATCTGCTTTATAGGGCCGACGTTGGTTCGATTGGAACTTTTTTTGATTGGTCGAGAATCAATAACTGACGATGGTCCGATTTACTATAGTCGACTTTATGCCGAAACGCATTCTATCTGCTTTAGGTCCGACGATGGCCTGATCAGATCGCCTGATAAAAATTTTTAACTGCTTAATAGTTTCTTCTTAGTATGTAGAGATGGCGTTAATGTCACTATGTTCCCTGTACAGTGGAAGATAATATCATATATATAATGAGCAAGATATTTCAAAACTAGAATGCGGACTTGACAAGGTGGTACTTCTCTACAAGAATCACCTCTTCCGCCACTTAAACCACTACGAATGGTTAAGCACCCGCATTATCGAAACTTTGTAGTTTGTCAATGCCGAATCATGTCAACCAACCACCGACGGACCTTCGTCAATCACCGACGTCGGCCCGCTTTGAGAGGACGATGTGGGGCCTTATAATCCACTCATTATCGGACCTTTGTGGTTTGCCGTTATCGGGCCGCTTTAAGCTACCACCGACGGACCTTCGTCCATCGCCGATGTTAGACCGCTTTAGGAAACAAATGTCAGACTTGAATAGTTTACCAATGTCTGGCCGATACCAACTTGCACTACGTTAGACCGACCAAATTGAGCAGCTATATGGGCGGATGGTCGGTACCATGTGGTTAAACCATATCGGACCTAAATCGTACGGCGACGATCTCAGCAAAAAGTAAAATTTACCATTGGTCCGACGGCTACAGTATAACGTTGCGTCGGCAAAAATACGCTGGTACGATGTCGGAAATCGATGTCATGCCGATGACGGCAAATTCGGCAATCGACTTCGGGCCGAGGAAGGCCCGAGGGAACCGTGTTTGCTGGGTAACCTGTTAACAGCCCCAAAAATGCTGCAGTCAAAAAGTAAGGTTAGGGTGTTAATTTTTTTTAGCTAGAGCAATAAAATTTGGCACGTATGTTGGCCTTCCCGCAACGTGCCCTCGTGTGTCAACAAACATTATATATGTGGCCCCCAGGGGCCAAAATGTGTTTTTAAACCATGTCTCATACCTTCCATACAGTTGGTAGTTTATACTATTACTTACAAGTCTATTATATGGAAAAAAATGTCGTGGCTGTTAACAACGCTCCTAGGTTAGGGGCTAAAAATTTTGTCGATTTCAATTAAAAAATTATATTTCACTTATCTTTCAGCCGATGTCAACAAAAAGTCACCACCAAGGTCGCAGTGGATAAGTTCTTAATTTTAAATACCTTTAACTTTGCTCCAGCCTCTAGGGGTTGTAAGGAGGCGAGATCTCATTTTCACCATTTTCATATTCCAGAAAACACTCCATATGCATATTTAAAACTCATGAACTTGGTGTAACAAATATTATGAAATATAAGAATCTCAAACCCCATAAGCGAATCCTAAATAAGGGCTAAAAATTTTAAATCTCGAACTACTTGTTCAAAATTTACTATACTCAATTCAAAAAGTGCAAAATTTTTTGGCAATTACAAGTTTGAGTCAAAACACTTTCATTTTAAGAGCCTATATATTTACATCCAAATTTTCCCCAGCCTGTAGGGGCTGTACTGGGGCAAAATTTTTACGATTTCTATATTTCAGAAAACCACTCAATATGCACATCTAAACTCATCAAAAAGTGTGCATATGTGCATATGAAGTGTTTTCTGGAATATGTGAATTGGATGCCTAGAGATAAAATAAATATGTAAAATAATAAAAAAAACTTGGAATTTACCACAAAGTCATTTTACCCCGTTTTTTATTTAATTATTACATAATTAAACAGAAAACAATCGACCCACGCTAAGCCTTACCGGATTTTACTCCTGTCAAACATGTGGTTCGAGTCTTGGTGCACCAAACTAACGGCCGGAGGAGAAGTGAAGTTTTTCTGTTTCACCTTCAACCAACTTTTTCGAAGTGCCCAAAAAGTTTTTTCGTCTTTCTGTGCGCGGCGGCGCACTAAAGTCCCAGTGTGGGATTTTTCGCGCAGAATTATTCAAAAAGATCATATGACCCAAATATTCCCAAACTAGGTCACATAACTACTTTAATAAAGAAACCAGAGTTTCTCGAACAAATTTAAATTACCAAAAATCAAAAAGTGCGATCCAACCCCCCTTACAGCCTCTAGAAGCTCGGACAAAACTGGGAGTATTCAAAATTAAGAAATGGTCTACTGCGCCCGCACTTTTGTTGACATAGGGTGAAAGATAAGTGAAATATGATTTTTTAATTGAAATCGACAAGATTTTTAGCCTTTCACCTAGGGGCCTTGTTAACAGCTATGAAAATTTTTTCGGTACATTAGACTTATAGGCAATATAGTGTGGGACAAAAACCCTTGCACACTTTTAAATTTTTTTAACTTTTTTGAAAGACAGGACATGAGACTTTTCCAAGATGGCGGACCGTTTTGAATATTGGGTAATTTTCACCACCCCCTGCAAAAAAAATACGTGCGACACTGGCGAAAATCTAAGTCATTGCGATAAAAGCTTTATGTATGCTTTCTATACAATGGCATTACTTAATTAAATCGGTTGAGAGATAACAAAACTATAAACCTCTGAAAAGAGTGGTTTTGGCCTCGACATTGTCATTTGGAAAAAAGTCGCAGTTTTTGCATTTGCCTTAACTTTTGATTTGATTTTAAACATTTTTACATTTTTGGCGGCTTTGACATTTTTCGAACATCCAAGATGGTGGACAGCTTTAACACGCTTTAACCATTGGGTAATTTCACTCCCTTAAAAAAGTAACAAAACAAAATCAAAGCCATTCTACCTCCCATCTCTGCTAGGTATATGGAGGTATCACTTGCTTAAATCAGTTAAGAAGTATGTTGGGAATTTGAAACCTTTGGTTGCATTAAAACAAAGCTATGATTGTTTTCCAAAAACTAAAACTACACTTTTTTGCACTCGACGCGCGTTTCGCTAACAACGTTAGCATCATCAGGAGACGATAAACAATAAACTAAATTAACCTACGCTCTATCTTACATAAAATTTTTAAGTGGGCCGAGATAAGACTAATAATTTGTGATTGATCACGATTTATAATCCTATCTCCCCTCAACTAAAGAATAAAGTGTACTAAACGGGATGAGTCCTCTATCTTTATTTAAACTATTTCTGGATTTAATGATTTCCATACTTTCATATGCATTCAAAAGTCTTTTGTTTGGTACACTTTTTAAAAGTTTTATGTTATCTAATGTGAATCTATGATTGTTTTTAAAAGCAAGCTCGGCCACACCTGACTTTTCTGTTCTTCCGTATTTTAAGTGTGATAAGTGTTCTATAAATCACACACAATCCATGCAACTAATTTCGTAAATTTCACTTTTTTCTAGAACTGTAGTTTTATCCTTGAGATTTCCTAGTAAACTTCTTATTGTGTTACCCGATTGATATACTAATTTAAGACCGGTGTTATTAAATACTTTTTGTAATTCTTTCGTATAATTAGGATTATAAGGAATTGATACAAATTTTAAGTCGCAGGTATCTTTTTGTCTGAAAGGTCTTTTGAAAAGAATGTCTATTTATCAGCTTATTTATTGAGCCTTCGTCGTAATCGTTTTCGCCAGCTATATTCCTGATCCTATTCTTTTCTGCTTTAAATCTTTCTTTGTTTAAGGGGAAATTTACTAATCTATATGCACTTTTTAACATATAGATTAGTAACCTTCCCCTTAAACAAAAAAGATTTAAAGCAGAAAAGAATAGGATTAGGAATATAGCTGGCGAAAACGGTTACGACGAAGGTTTAATAAATAAGCTGATAAATAGACATTCTTTTCAAAAGACCTTTCGGAATTCCACTTTTTTCAGACAAAAAGATACCTGCGACTCAAAATTTGTATCAATTTCTTATAATCCTAATTATACGAAAGAATTATAAAAAGTATTTAGTAACACCGGTCTTAAATTAGTATATTAATCCGGAAACACAATAAGAAGTTTACTAGGAAATTCCAAGGATAAAACTACACAAAAAATATGTTGGTCAAATGAGACGCTCTATTCAAACACTTAGCACACTTAAAATACGAAAGAACAGAAAAGTCAAGTGTGGCCGAGCATGCTTTTGAAAACAATCATAGATTCACATTAGATAAAACTTCTAAAAAGTGTACCAAACAAAAGACTTTTGAATGCATATGAAAGTATGGGAATCATTAAATCCAGAAATAGTTTAAATAGAGATAGAGGACCCATCCCGTTTAGTACACTTTATTCTTTTAAACTTCTAAAAAGTGTACGAAACAAAAGACTTTTGAATGCATATGAAAGTATGGGAATCATTAAATCCAGAAATAGTTTAAATAGAGATAGAGGACCCATCCCGTTTAGTACACTTTATTCTTTAGTTGAGGGGAGATAGGATTATAAATCGTGATCAATCACAAATTATTAGTCTTATCTCTGCCCACTTAAAAATTGTATATAAGATAGAGCGTAGGTTAATTTAGTTTATTGTTTATCGTCTCCTGATGATGCTAAAGTTGTTAGCGAAACGCGCGTCGAGTGCAAAAAAGTGTAGTTTTGGTTTGTGAAAAACAATCATAGCTTTGTTTCAGTAAACAAGTTAGTGTCATCATTTCCAGTGTTTCTGAAAACACATTTTTGAAAGATAAACATAATCTCGAATGGTTTTCTGTCAGAAAACGTAAAAATACTCTTCTGTCCCACTGCGGCCCGATTAAAAGTTTGTTGACAAAATACCACCAGTTAACATGGAATCGTATAAGTGTGATTGATCGGTTTTATTTTCCGGAGTGCACAGGCTTTTAGAAAAAAGGAAACTTAGTTTTTATTTTCGCTACTTTTTGACTGCACCATTTTTGGGGCTGTTAACAGGTTAGGCAGTATTGGTGGGTCCATTAGTAATCAATTAAAATAAGTTTCCTAAAATCTTCATGAAAAGGCCCACGAAAGCCAAATTTTCTCGGTATGCCCTCTAAGTATATTGACTGATTGGCATTAAGAGAATATTTTAATTATGAAAAGTTAGCTTTCTTACCCAAAGAAAAAAATTAATCAATGTCTTTCTGAGTTTTAGTCTGCAGTTAAAACTGGGAGAGTTTTAATAGCTCATGAAGCTCCGTTGACTTCTGGGTTCGGTGCTGAAATCGCCTCAACAATTCAGGTTTGTCAAAAATTTGTTTTTAATTTTTAAATTGGGAGGGACATTTTTTAAGCAATTTAACTTGTGTGTTTTTCTATTTGAAAAATTATGGTACTGGACGTAATATTGCAGAAATATCTCAACACAAAAGTGCACTCAAATAAATTATAAAGCAATTAATAGCTATATAAAAGTACATTTATATCTTCATTTCATGAATGATTTTTCAGATTTTCTAATTTTATCACATCTCATTGTATTTCCATTCCCAAGTAGCACAAAGACGTACCAAAGACGTCCATAGCATGTGCGCTCAGGACATTTGGACGTCCTTGGGACGTCCATTTTATGACTTTTGACGTCTTAAGGATGTCTTTAGGACATCTTTTATTACAAAAACAGATATACGGTTTAAGACGACTCTAGGCACAAATCTGAGACATTTCTGGGACAGTTCCAGGACATTTTTGGTATTTTTCTGGACACATTTTAAACAATTTAAGACGGATTTAGTAAATTTGTAATCGGACGTTTCCAGGACATATTTGGGATATTAAACTGATGATTAAAATGGTGAAAGTTTATGAGTACATTCATATAAACATATTGAAAAAAGTTAACTTTCCAAAAGTCAAATCATACAAAATATTAAAAATAGATCTTGTTAATGAAACGTCCTTTTTTTGAAATGCCAACGTTTCGCAAAATTTATTTGCTTCTTCAGGGCTATTCAAGACGACCGTTCCATGTGTCAATTTTATTGCCAATAGAGGTCATCCTTGGGCAAAGAGGCATTATTTTTGTAGAAGTACCGTAAAATTTTTGTTAAAACTTTAAAAAAAAAAACATAAACAAACACATTAAAATAATATTACTACGGCGAGTACTTCGTTCGTATTTAATTTTTACACAAAACTGAAAAAAAAATTTACGGTACTTCTACAAAAATAATGCCTCTTTACCTAACAAATAAATTTTGCGAAACGTTGGCATTTCAAAAAAAGGACGTTTCATTAACAAGATCCCTCAACCCATAAACCTAGACCTTCAAAAAAAATTAATAGTAATAAAAATAACAAGTAATAAAAATAGATCCTCATGCACTAAGCACAAATGAAAAAAAAAAACTTTATAATGAAATTTAAATGAAATAAAAATAACGGTTTTTTCGCAATTTACAGAAATCACAGCCGACGACATCCGGTGTATAATCTGAGCGTAGTCCTGATGAACTAATCCCGATTACTCGCTAAGTCTCGATCAAACTCTATTTTTGCATTAAAAAAGTGTATTTATTCAGACTTCGGTTGTCTTTTTGTTTTGAATTTTTCGAAATTTTTTTCAAGGAACTGCGGAAGTTGGCCTAACGTAATTAAAAATTTTCTAACCTTAAAACTAAAAATTGGTAGAAAACCCCCTATACACTGCATAATTAAAAATAAGTCCTAAAGATGTCTTAAAATTTTGATCCTCAACTGGTCCTTAACTGGACGTCTATAGGACGTCCGCTTCGGACCCAGGACATTCGGACCTAAATCGTACGTCCTGAGGACGTCCTGTGCTACTTGGGTTACTCGCTCTTTAATGCTTTTCTTTTTATTTGCCCTATTTTACACCTACGACCAATGAATAATAGTAACTTTAGTACCTAACCAGAAATAAGTCCCGTTAAATTGACATATTACGCATTTTTAAGAAAAAAAACCTTATTTTTAAAAAAATGTATGAAAAGTCCCTTAGTAAACTTATTTGTTTTGACGTTTTAAATAGAACGTCATTGAAACTTCAAGTTGTGAAGGTTGTTAACTTAAGAGTGTTCGCGTTTAATATTTTTGATAATTTTTGATATTTATGATGAAATTTTCATTGGTCGTAGGTAAAGTATGGTACATGCACTAACTCGCATGTTATGTATGTTGGGAATTTGGAACCTTTGGTTGCACTAAAACAAAATTATGATTGTTTTCCACAAACCAAAACTACACTTTTGCACTCGACGCGCGTTTCGCTATCAACAGCACCTGTTTATCCAAGAATTTATAAGCATAGTGCATTAGGATAAATTTTGAAAATTGACATACCAAATTGACAAAAAAGAAAAACAAAAAAAATGTTTTTCTTTACCTAACCTCAACGGGTTAGTTATTCTTCCTTCTTGCTAAATTTCTGTTTTATAATCACTGTTTTAAAATCAATCACTCCCATTTTGAAATCAACCAACCAAAATGTTTTCTTTGCTTTTTTCATATTGATAATGCATAAAGTTAAAATTAACCAACTTTAAACTTATGCACTGTGCTTATGAATTGTGAATTATAACTATGAAAACTTGGGTAAACACTTCTATTAAGAATAATGTATTTATAATTGTGAATATGAATAAAATTTTGCTTAGGTTATAAATTATCCATATGAAAAGTTGGGTAAACCTCCTTAAATCTACAAAATCGTAGCAACTAATACACATAAACAGTGCCTTTTATTGTTCAATTATTCCATTTCCGTCAAAATGAATTCATATGGTGTAATAGTAGTTTACATAAGTTTACATAGCATCATCAGACGACGTTGTTAGCGAAACGCGCGTCGAGTGCAAAAGTGTAGTTTTGGTTTGTGGAAAACAATCATAATTTTGTTTTCGCATGTTATGGTCACTATACACTCTCGCCTGCGGCTCGCGTCTCAAATTTCATCTTACTACTATTAATGATAGAATTTCTGATACTTAAGAAGTCTTGTAAATAATGATTTTTTACTTCCTTAACTCAAAAGCCATCGCTGACAATTGATAAAGTTGACACATCATGTCAAAAGTTAGAATATTATAAGAATAGATTGAAAACAAGTACCTACAATACCGCCAGAAAAACACGTAAAGAAAATATTTTTAAATACTCTATAATATTAAAGGCGGGTTTACCCAACTTTTCATATTGATAATTCATAACTTTAATTCATAGTGTATAAGCACAATTTTAGTGTTAATACATAATTTAACAGCACCTGTTCATCCAAGAATTTATAAGCATAGTGCATTAGGATAAATTTTGAAAATTGACATACCAAATTGACAAAAAAGAAAAACAAAAAAAATGTTTTTCTTTACCTAACCTCAACGGGTTAGTTATTCTTCCTTCTTGCTAAATTTCTGTTTTATAATCACTGGTTTAAAATCAATCACTCCCATTTTGAAATCAACCAACCGAAATGTTTTCTTTGCTTTTTTCATATTGATAATGCATAAAGTTAAAATTAACCAACTTTTAACTTATGCACTGTGCTTATGAATTGTGAATTATAACTATGAAAACTTGGGTAAACACCTCTATTAAGAATAATGTATTTATCATTGTGACTATGAATAAAATTGTGCTTAGGTTATGAATTATCCATATGAAAAGTTGGGTAAACCCCCTTAAATCTACAAAATCGTAGCAACTAATACACATAAACAGTGCCTTTTATTGTTCAATTATTCCATCCAAAATAAATCCATATGGTGTAATAGTAGTATTAAACACGAAGATAAAGCTTGAGACGCGAGCCGCAGGCGAGTGTCTTAATTTATCTGAGCGTGTAATGACCATAACATTAGTGTACTATACTTTATACCTTCGACCAATTAAAATATTTTCATAAATTATTGAAAATATAAAACGCGAACATTCTTAAGTCCACAACCTTCATAACCCAAAAAATATGTGTAATATGTAACGGGACTTATTTTTGGATAGGTATACTAAAATTATATTGGCTTTTTTTACATTTAATAAATATTTATTGTCTTAAATTAGTGCTCCTACTAATGCGCAATTTTGCAACTCATAGTTAAACGTCAAACCTCAGTTTAACCCACAGATGTCGACTTTTTCACGTTTTATAGGTGCAGTTTACCAACAGACTTCGGTTTAACCGTTACCAGCGGTCTGGGTGTTTGTTAAACTTCAGTTTGGGGCTAATTTTACAACCAAAGGTAAAACTCCAGATTAAACCATAGTTTAAACTTCAGTTTAATCTTTGGATTAATCCATCGGTAAACAAGTTGTTCAATTTTATAAGTCGGAGTTAAACCACGGCCATGAAGAAAGACTACATTTTCTTTACATATATAGGGTTGATTATTTTAACCAAAATGGCACCAACTAGAGCCAAACGTGATAAAAAATCAGTCAAGTAGTTTTTGAGATATCAGCGTTGGTTACAGACAGACATACAGCCAGACGTTACAACAAAAATGTTCAGATTTGTCAAAAAGATATACAGTATATATATACGTGTTAGCTCGATATGAGAATAAAACTTGCTGTGGTCTGTGGGATGTTCCAACTCTTGTCGAATTTCCTTGTGCACAATTTCGCATATCTCTTTAGATAATTCCAACCTCTTTTTAAAATCTACATATCGTCGGACTCCTCCAAATGATTTGTTCTAGGACAAATAATATAGTCTTCGTGCTTCGACAATGTCAATAATTTCGTCATTCTTTAACCAGTTGATTAAAAATAAATTTTAAGTCATTGATCATAGCGATTTCACTAAATACTTACAGTCTTTTTACCAAAAACAAATTTTTAATAACTTTTTTGAGGTTAGAATCTTTCGGTAACTATTAAACTGAAGTTTAACAAACACCCAGACCGCCGGTAACGGTTAAACCGAAGTTTTTTGGTAAACCGCACCTATAAAACGTAAAAAAGTCGACATCTGTGGTTTAAACTGAGGTTTGACGTTTAACTATGAGTTGTAAAATTGCGCATTAATAGTTACCGAAAGATTCTAATCTCAAAAAAGTTATTAAAAATTTGTTTGTGGTAAAAAGACTGTAAGTATTTAGTGAAATCGCTATGATCAATGACTTAAAATTTAGCTTTTGATCAACTGGATGAAGAATGACGAAATTATTGACATTGTCGAAGCACCAAGACCAAATATTATTTGTCCTAGAACAAATCCTTTAGAGGAGTCCGACGATATGTAGATTTTAAAAAGAGGTTTGAATTATCTATAGAGATATGCGAAATTGTGCACAAGGAAATTCGACAAGAGTTGGAACATCCCACAGACCAGCAAGTTTTATTCTCACATCGAGCTTACACGTATATATATATATATATATATATATATATATATATATATATATATACTGTATATCTTTCTCTCTGTCTGTAACCAACGCTGATGTCTCAAAAATTACTTGATTGATTTTTATCAAGTTTGGCTCTAGTTGGTGCCATTTTGGTTAAAATAATCAACCCTATATATGTAAAGAAAATGCCATTTCTTCATGGCCGTGGTTTAACTCCGACTTAAAAAATTGAGCAACTTGTTTACCGATGGATTAATCCAAAGATTAAACTGAAGTTTAAACTATGGTTTAATCTGGAGTTTTATCTTTGGTTGTAAAATTAGCCCTAAATAGTTTCATCGCTTGTCAATCCATCTTGTGGTTTACGTCTAACCTATATTATTATCCTAGGACCGTAAATGCGCCATTAAAATCGTGTAAAATTAGTATTATTCGTTGCTCGTAGGTAAAAAAAATTATAGCATCGAATGCAAATTTACCTACATATAGAGGGCTTGAGTAGTTTGTTAAAAAAAGAGTTATTTTAAATCGCTTTATAAAGATATAAGTACTGTATGGTTTATTAGATATTATACGCAAAAGTCCTGTCATACGAAACAAAATATAATATTAAAATTTTAGGAGGAATGTTTTCTCAATCTTCACGCCCCGGTTACCAGAGTAACTGGACCGGATACGCCGTTTCCACATGTTTTTGAGCCTTTTTATCTGCCATCAAAATGGAGGTGCGTGGATGCTGCTTTAAAATTGTTAAAATATTAAAACAATTCAAATAAAAATATATTTTTTTTTAAATTGTACCTAATTTATGTTCATTGCCATTTTTATACGTATCGTAGATAGAAGATGTTCTGTGTTAGTATTAAATATCTTTCCTAACGCATTCGCCAATAAACTAAAATAGTAAAAGTACCTACGACGTATAGTTTCAATAAGCAGTATTCTTTTTATTATCGCTCGCTTAAGATTTGTGTGCAACAATCTTTTGCTAATTTGGCTCGTTTATTTTCGGAGTATGTAGAAAAAGTAAGGTATATTACAAAGTGATAAAATTTGCAGAGGCCTTACTTCGAAATAACTTACAACTTTACTCAAATTTGCCTTATTTTTCATATTATACACCCTTTCCGATCTAAGGCAGTTAAACAGTTCAAAAAATGTAAACCGCCTATTGCACGATTCAGTTGTAACCCGAGTTTTACGTTAAACGCTGGTTAAATATTCAGTCTTTAGATTAAAAAGAGACTAGATACCTGACACTCACGGAGGACTTTGGTTATATTATTATATTTATGGAACAATGTTTACCTTTCTGTTGTTTACAGTAAACACACCAGTGGGGTACCTACTTAGATAGAAATTTACACATGGATTATATTATTATAATTTTACTATAATATAAAATCTGCAACATAATTTAAAAACCATGCAAAAAATAATTCTGCCAATTTGAGCTTTGGAAGCTTCTTAACAAAAAATGTTTATGTAGTATAATTTTATACAAAAGAAATTTATTACAAATTTTGTATATGATTTATAAATATAAAATAATATTAACCACTAGCTAAGATTTATATTATTTTGTTTGTTAATTTTGTTATTTTTTTGTGGTCATTAGCAAAAACTTACTTATACTGACTTTTTCAGTACACAATAAAGTCAATAATGCTTAGGGTACATAGAGACATCTAGGACAGACAAAAAGATTTAATATAAATTCGAAGGGCGTGAATTAACTTTTATTGTTGTTTCCCAGTTGGTTTAAGAACTTTACCTATCTTTATTATATAGTCTTTTTAAAAAAAAATCTTCGAAAATATCTTATTTGCGCATTAACTACTTCATCAAAAGTATGCTTTATTTTATCGTCTTTATAATAAAAAACCTCGGAAATATCCTCATAAAAACGTTCGAAAATATCTCATATGACGTATTGGGAATTAAGTAGTTCATAAGAAAAAACGTGTTTGTTGATATTTTAATCTACTAATTTAAGTATACTTCATGCGTTCATTTTTTTTATTTTCACTTGTTCTCCTTTTGTTTTCAAAACATTGGACGATTTAAAAAAGAAAAGATCAAAAGATCTTGGGAAGAACGAACGAAATTATAAAATTGTCCCACAAGGAACACACAAAAGTCCAAAGCGAAAAGGGAAACAATTAAACGATGTTTCGTCCTGGGTGACTAGCGTGGGCTCGTCAGTGGATTCACCAGTCACCCTCAATCCAGACATCATTTAACACCATCGCACACTCTGACTTCCAACTCTAAAACACTCACAAATAGGCGAAACATCGTTTAATTGTTTCCCTTTTCGCTTTGGATTTTTGTGTGTTCCTTGTGGGACACTCGTCCAATTTTGAAATTTCGTTCTTTCCTCCCAAGATCTTTTGATCTTTTCTTTTTTAGATTCTTTTCGGTTGATGTAACTGATTTGGAAGTTTTGACTTCTTGTTTTAATTGTCTTAGGAGCATATTCCTATTGGAAAGATTAACACGCCAGGACGAACCCGTATCAGGCGACTTATAATAAGTACCATGCGGAACGATGCCTATTTGTGAGTGTTTCAGAGTTGGAAGTCAGAGTGTGCGATGGTGTTATATGATGTCTGGATTGAGGGTGACTAGTGAATCCACTGACGAGCCCACGCTAGTCACCCCGGGCGAAACATCGTTTAATTGTTTCTCTTTTCGCTTTGGACTTTTGTGTGTTCCTTGTGGGACACTTGTCCAATTTTGAAATTTCGTTCTTTCCTCCCAAGATCTTTTGATCTTTTCTTTTTTAGAAATGTTATTGTTGGTAATGAATAAGAAAAAACATGATCCATTGGATATCCAAAACAGTTCGGAAAATTTATTAATATGCCAAGCCCGATTGACATAGCGTTTCTGATAAATATTCAATGTTTAGTCAAACAAAATGGACCAAGAAACTTCGTTATCCATTGGATATCCAAAAACTAACTGAAAAAAGCATTTCTTTATGGATCAAAATTGGAAGTCCTTCGGACTCAGTTTTCTTATCCAATGGATGTCCATAAATGGACAAAAAATGTCTGTCCGATGGACAATTTGTGCTGTCTGGGCATAAAAAATATTTGTATAATAAGCAAAACAAGACAATGTCATACTACTTTTTTTTTTTAAATTTCGTTAGGGCCGCTATAGTCAAATTTTTTGATGGGCGGACTGACGTTATTTTTGCCTCTGAAAACGTATTTCTTTATTGTCAACAGTTTGCATGTCAAATAATTTGTTAATAAAGAGAAGATCAAAAGATCTTGGGAGGAAAAAACGAAAATTCAAAATTTGGATGAGTGTCCCACAAGGAACACACAAAAGACCAAAACAAAAAGAGAAACAATTAAACGATGTGTCGCCCGGGGTGACCAGTGAATTCACTAGTCACCCTCAATCCCGACATCATTTAACACCATCGCACACTCTGACTGCCAACTCTGAATCACTCACAAATAACCCACGCTGGTCACCCCGGGCGACACATCGTTTAATTGTTTATCTTTTCGCTTTGGTCTTTTGTGTGTTCCTTGTGGGACACTCATCCAATTTTGAATTTTCGTTCTTTCCTCCCAAGATCTTTTGATCTTCCCTTTTTTCGATTCTTTTCGGTTGATTTAACTGATTTGGAAGTTTAAATAATTTGTTGTTGTCAATTAACAGTTGAAAGAACCAACGACATGACTTTTTTTAAATATTTATTGTCGCTCTCTAAAACAATGTATCAAATAGAGATCCAAAATAACGACGTTAGTCCGCTCGTCAAAAAGTTGTACTACACTAGCTCTGTTTATTTAGTGTTATCTTAACTTTATACCTATTACAATAAAACTTTATGCCCAAAGTCGTAAAAAACGCACCATGACTTTAATGTAACATTCAGTTCTAAGGGTTAAGATATTAATGCTGTTGCTGTGTGTTTTCACAAACCTGGACATTTAATTTCCTGCTTTTAAAATCGTTTTATACTCTAAACTCAGCTCAGCTCGTTGTTGTTGTGCCGCATTTATAGTGCCCTCTTTTCGAAAAATTGAATTTAATATTATAACACAAACCAGCTTAGCTAAATTTTTAAAGGATCGCCAAAAGCCAATATAGTTCGTCCAAAAGATAGGGCGTCAAGCAAAAAAAGTGGTTTCAATGCAGCAAGTTGCGCAGACGAACATACGAAATATTTTTCTATCAAAAATGTTTAATCCAACGCTTTAGGAGACAGTTGCAAAGGGAGGGGAGAGCAATTAGACTCAGTTTTTTTTGCTGACAAACCGCGTTAGTGCCTGACTGCTTCTTCAGGGCATAGAAGTCTTTAAAGTTACTCAAAATCTGACTTCATCCCATATTCGTAGTTTACCATTCCGTACCAGTAGTCCACCATATATTGGGCAAGAGTTCATGGCCTAAATTATGATGGGTACCCTATACACAATTTGTGACGGATAAATACTGGCCCATAAATTTTCAGTTATTCGTTCAATGGACTACTGAAGGTAGCAGATGTCTAGCCGATAACTTTTTGTCTAACTTGGGAATACCTGCCCACTTAACCGCTATACCACATCATTTACTACGTTTATACGCACCTTAAAGGTCTTTTATATAAGGACGGTTTTAAATAAAATCGCTTTCTCCGAGGGTTTATATATGTCATATGACGGTTTAACGAAGAAAAAACAAATAAAACAACAACAGATTTTTCGGAAAACCAGGTTTGAGTATTTCTTTAGATTGCAAGAAATAATGCACTAAAGAAACCTTTTCGGTTGAAGTAACTGATTTAGAGGCTTTTTTATAACTTCTTTTTTATTTTAATTGCCTTAGGAGCATAATCCTATTGGGAATATTAACACGTCAGGACGAATCCGTATCAGGTACCTTGGATAAGTACCAGTGCGGAACGATGCCTATTTGTGAGTGACTCAAGGTTGGAAATCAAAGTATATGGTGGTGTTTAATGATGTATGGGGAGGGTGACCAGTAAAACCACTGATGAGCTCACTGTCAAGATTTTAGCCTGGTCTTAATTTATTCTTATTTTATTTTAAAAGAAAACGCAGATTTAACTTTCACTATTCTTATTATTTACTTTTAATCGTGAACTCACAATCTATTCGCTGTTTTTGTTCTTACTCTCTTTCTATCCTATTGAAAACATTTTGCCGACATCACTCTCGACTCACCCGGAACATTCTGGTGTTTGTCTTACTCATCTAGACCTATCTACATCTTTCTTGAATATTCGGGAATGGTCGCGTCAATTATTTTTGTGTGTTTAGCGCCGATTCGCTACTTAGTTTAATCTAATTACGCTAGATGGCAGAGTATGTGACCAAATTTCAATAAATATTGTTTTATTTTCTTAACACTCACGCTGGTTACCCAGAGCGAAACATCGTTTAATCATTTCTCTTTTCGCTTTGGTCCTTTGTGTGTTCCTTGTGGAATGCTCATCCAATTTTGAATTTCGTTATTTCCACCATCTTTTGATCTTTTGTTTTTTTTTATAATAAATACAGTTAATATAAATTGCTACATCTCGCCATGACGAACGACACGAAACTGTCATGTCGTGTAATGTGTAAAACAAACACCTGCCCGATTTCTTGTCGCTATCGTTGCCGTGTCGTTACCGTGGATTTAACATGGCATTAGAGTTGGTAAAACAACTGTATTGGCACACCAACTGAAGATAGTCAGTGAACCATTAATGTATGGTCCAGTATCCGAGAAATGCAGTTTTTCATTCAATGGCTCAACAAAAAGTCCGGAGTATTTAAGATGAAAATCCTTTTTCCTCGGTTCAACATCGTATTACTGTTGGCAACACAGTTGTTGTGTTGGCACACCAACTGAAGTTATTCAGTGAACCAATAATGTACGCTTCAGTATCGGAGACTTGTAGTTTTTTCTTCAATGGCTAAACAGCAATGTCCCTTTGTATTTAAGATGAAGAACAATTTTATTGGCAAATTAACTAATGTTAGTCAGGGGCCCATTAAATAATTTCCGTCACAGTCACTCAAAAGTCATACAGTCACTCAAAACTCTTACAGTCATCCAACCACTGAAGAACTATCAGAAATCAATCACACCTTGTTTATAGGGTAGGTATCCCTCATCATTTTGTGCTAGGATGTATGTGTTTTCATCCCCAATACGAAATAATCAGCCTTAAACTTTAACAGTGGGATTTACTAAGATCTATAATAGTACTCCCACAGGTCTAAATATTTACACCTGTGAGGGGTACTAAATTTTAAAACCAATTTCCAAAAAACACTTACCCATATACAGAAAAGACACAAAGTTAATCATTATTTTGTATTGCTATTGCAAAATACCAATGAAAAATATTTTAGGAGAAAATGCCCTAAAAGTAATTTTTCAAAATGGCAAATGGTGAATACGCTAAAAATTTAGCACATAATAGCTTCATTATCTGCGTTTGAGGTTATAAAGTTCGTGATTTTTGAGACCATCTCTGTGGAGTGGTTTAAATTTATAGCCCCCAGAAAGGATTGTTCGTTTATAATTTCCCCTAAGTAACCGTTTTTACAAGGATTAATTTACCTTATTTAATATCCCAAGTTGTTCATTAAACAATAAAATACCTCCAATTTTGTCCAGAAAAACGCCATATTTTGAACCCGCTTTCAGTACAAAAAATATACTTATAAGGACACTATGAGGCAAAACAAACATAAGTGATGGTCACTGATTATGCACTAAAAATATACCAAACAAAAATCCCAAAACAACTATATTAATTTATTGACAAACTGAAAGTAAAACATTGAGGTTATCCAAAAGCTCAGTCAAAAAAAATTTCCTTATTCAAAGCCCACTCATTTTAAAGCTGTAGCTTTCATCAGTAGAGGTTGGTACAAGCCAAGGTGCAAGCAGAGGTAAAAGATCCGAACTCGCTGTTTGTGATTGAACGCAGCGCTAATATTTTTAAACTGACATTTTGACAGTGACAGAAATGTAAAAAAGCTTTCATTTAAGTTTTTTAATACATTTCATTAACAAAACACCTTTTAAATAAATACAAAATTAATCTACTCCTTATTTTATTATTACCCATCTAAATCGTTGTGTGACATCAAGTATTAATTCGAAAAATTAATTATCAAGGGTAAGTTTTAATTAAAGTGACATATAACCCCAATTTTAATTTGTTTTACAGAGTGTTTACTATTTAAATCCCGCGTGGGTTTAAACTTATTTTTTTTTTCTTCTAAATTGAAACTTTCTTCTTAAATCCAACAATAGATTGTGTTAAGATGATTATTCAATACACAAATTTATTAAATTTTTTTTTATAAATCAAAATATGTCCTAAACTCAAGGAGGTTTGGTTTAAAATGATTAAAACCAAAAATTTCACTTAAACCTAGGACCGGTCTAAAATAGACTAAACCTTTTTAGTAAATCCCACCGTAAAATTGTGCCTAAGGGCTCCGCGCAATACCCGAAATGTAGGCAATTAACCTCCTTGGAGTAAAAGGGGTCACAAAACTTTTTGAAAATATATTTATTGAAATTGTAGAAGTAATCCATATCTCGGAATGGAAGTGTTAGTTAAGGGCAAAGGAAAACTGAAAGTCTCCAGTTGAGGACGACTTTATGTCTTCTTTTGCCCTTATATATTTATTGATTTTTTTAAAATCATACAGAAACAGCATTCATACAGAGGAACTAGAAAGTATTTTCTCAACATCAAGGATATTTGGGAACCCATACTTTTCGGAAGTAACAGATTTTACCTGCGAAACAGCGAGACCAACCCAGTGTAAACCTTATGGTTCCCTGAACACAAGTTCGTTTTTTGATTCACTGAACGCATGCTAGTATATAAGACTAGGTAGTCTTAGTTTTTTGTTAGTAGTCATCTGATGAGGACTGCAGATTCAAAAGCATTCAAAACGTTGTGAAAAAATAAAAAATAAAGACAATGGAAGTGCGAAATTCTAATTTACTATCAAGTTTAACGTTGTTTACCACCTTCAAACAAATAAAATTAATTAACTGTATTAAATCATAAAAGTCGCCCACCTCTAAAGTTAAGTAACGCAGTCTTAGAATGAGGTCAGGCAGCCCAGTTCATTTTTGATTAGGGGGTAGTACTATAATATGTACAGGGTTCCTAAGATTTTCCTTAGGGATAGGATTTCAATAAATCAAGCAGAAATGGCATAGAAAGTTCTGCGCGCACAAAAGAAACAGGTATATTGAGCAATGATGCCAGTTTGTTATTATCTCCGGACTGCTTTCATGAGAAAAAATTGTCGCCACTCTTTCATTGTGAGCATAAATCATAGTTGCAATAATAACCGTTGACAAGATGTCTGCAAATTCCGCTAGATGGCGGCCACACCATGAAATGTTGGCTGCTTCGCGCCAAGAGTTTTACAATAGATTGGGATATTGTGAGGCTTAAGAAGGGGACAGATTTGAACATCTAATCTAATTAAAAATTAGATGTTTTCAGGTCCAAACCACAGCTTTTTCTTGCTTAAAGGAAGCGGCAGGGTCCATTATTTACGATACTGAGCCATAAACTCTTCGCTTTTAATTAAATTTCTTTCCATTCTGTTCTACTAGTGACATCTATCCGGAAACGGCCAAACCATGCAGCTAACACTAGCAGCCAAAGAAATCAATAAACGGCGCTGTTTTTCTTGCAGAGCTTTTTGCTTGCGATATTATTGATTTTAAATAAAGCTGGCCCTACACTACATTTGATATTTTCGAGGTGTTTTTTCACATGATCTCGACACATATAGCGAACCAATTCTTCAAAACTAGCGGGAGGGTAAAAGTGAAAAATAAGGGGCTGCAAATATTTGTAACACCCAAAAAGGGGTAAAAAGATTTATTTTGCTCTGTTTCTTTACAAAAAACGTTTTTTTTACGAAAAACTTGAGCTCTGCCACTTTTTTTATTTTTTTCTTCAACTTTCTCGAAATTTTCGTCATACCGTAGAAAAAAATTATTTCCCCCGTGGTCATACTCTACTTTTATTCGAAAAAATTTAGAAACAGAGACGGGATCAGTTTTTCTAAAACGGGGGATCTTGGTTTCGAGTGAGAAGATAAAGGGCGCCGCAGGCAAAAATTTTTCAATTAAATTAGCCGAACGCAAAAATGTTAGAAAAAGAAAGCACGAAATAAAAATGGCGCCGCTTACAATTTTTTTTTCAAAAATTACGTAATTTCGGGAACGCAAAGAAATAGGTCTAAAGAGTATAATTTGTAAGAAAAAAATAACAATTTTCTCGCCCTCCTCCACTGGGACTACAGGGGCCGTGCACAAATTACGTAATGGTCATAGGGTGGAGGGGGGGTTACAAAACGTTACGTAGGGGAAGGGGGGTTTTCGGCAGCGTTTGCATTTGTGTGAAACTAAGAAAATTTGGAATGAAAATAAGTGAAAAGTTTTTTTTTTGGGGGGGGGGGGTAGTGGTCTTGAAATCGTTACGTAATATTAGGGGAGTGGCGTGCAAAACCGTTACAAAACATTACATAGGGAGGGGGTCAAAAATTGGTAAAATCACCGTTACGTAATTTGTGCACGGCCCCACATCTGAATGTTCCTCCTTTTTGATTTCGAATCAAAGTGCAAAACCCGGGTTGGACGTTCGAAGGCGTCAACCCGTCCTATTTGCTTGATAAAGTTTCTACGGAAATATCTCAGTCGATTTCTCCGGCCGTGTATGAATGCTTTAGGTTAGGCATTTGCATGTATCTCAGTCCCCAGCCTGTAAACAGTGCGTAAGGACAATGGTTACAAAATGAAAAGCCGAAAAATATTTTTTTTACGATATCTTTCATCAGTTTGGTATTAAAGTCGAGCAAAAGCAATTTTTATTCCAGTCCTAAAGGTATGAAAATGAAAAACATTAGAAAACAACCACCTGGAATGGATTTACTACGTGTAAGATGTAGTGACAACATCGCCACATGCCTATCCTTTTCTGCCTAATGTGCTTTTCCGTTTGTCTGCGTCTTATACACGGCTGCTTGGCCCCCAAAGGATTTGCTTAGGAACCCTGTATGTGGAAATGGCGCATGGTGCACATACCCAAGCAACAACTATAATCAATTTCACATTGCCACAAAAAATGGGTTTAAGGCTAAAAATATTTTATACAAAAAATAATTTATAGGAAAAATGACATTATTCTCACTTGTGTGGTCATTATTACAGTAAAAAAATTCCACACTATCGTAAAAATATAAAACTATACGCGAAAGTAATACATTCCACTATATAACTATATACCATTAATAGAAGCACGAAAAGACTTCATAGTTGTCACATTTAATTTCTTTAATATTAGCTTTACGAAGTAACGACTCTACTGATACTAATTTGGTTGCAATTTAGTAGCTCCTACTCAATACAAAACCACAAATTTATGGAGTCTACACGGTCACCTATCTACCACGTAGTAAGAAATAAATGTGCATATAAAGTGGAAAAACGGTGCTTAAGAGTTATCGCTACTTTACTGACATTGTAAATCAATGAATGCACCGTCAACTGGATGAGCCACGATTTTAAAGTGCGCCACAATCTTGAAATGCCTGTCTATTTTGTATTGAGGGCAAAAAAATGCATATCTTAGCTTAGCAATGAATGATGACGATTACCTATCCATCATATTTTATATACCTCAAACGCTTGTACTAATAGGTGCATGGCATGCTAGACTAAAAGAAAACTATTTTAGTTATAACAGCGCATAAAAAACTCGACAGCCTTGGAGGTCGTTCGTTCTCCCCGGGTTTGTACAACAAAAAAAAAAAGGAAGTGAAATTTTTAAACACCTAGCAAAGTAATAATTAAATTTGGCAATATATTTTTGTGTTAAAATCTTTAGTGGCATTTATCGACATAAAATTTTTTGTTTAAAAAAATAACCTTTCTCATTAGTTCTATCCCAATAAGCTCAGCAATCGATTCAGAGATATCGGATGATGGGAAGAGGGCGCCTTGCAATCATGCATTAAACGAAAAAAATTTATTATCTTCTATTGAGGTAATACAAACAAGCTTAGGCTGGAATTTATAGTCGATCCTTAAGGCCTTCCTTCGGTGAGGATTCCTTGAGAGCTTCTCGTTAAGTCCATTTGCCCACTCTGAGGTGGCGCAATATGTGGCAAAGTTGCATTTTTGCTATTTTTTTTTTGTTGGCCTAGGTCAGGTTTGAACCAAAACAGGATTTTGTGTGGTGAACTGTGGTGGTTATTTTTTAGTTTGTGTGATTTTACTGATTTTGTTAAATTGCAAGTTGTAGTTTTTAAAGCTATATAAGCCATGGAAAAACGAAAAGAGAACCGATTCGATCTCCTTTTTCCTTTGAGGAAAAGGAGTACTTATGCTCACTAGTGGCAAAGTTTTCCATATTGGAATCCAAAACAAACAGATGCATGCCACCTTACTTCAAAGAAAACACAGGGCATGGGAAGAAATAACCAAATATTACAACAGCAATTTTTGTGCATGATTGAATTGAATCATCGGTTCTATCGACAGCACTCTTCTATTATCTTTTTTTAATTCATCATATACAATTGGGTGTATATAATCTTAAAATATATTTTTTGAAAACCAATATCGTTTTTTGAACGTCTTTTGAGAAAAACTCTCAAAAGGGTTGTCAAAATCTCTAAAGTATATTTTTTCAACTCGCTGATATGGTGAGAGGAGTTCTTCTACTTCTACCATATCCTGAGTAGTAGTCCAAGAAATCAAGTTTGTCCATTATTCAACAAAAAAGAACCCAAAAAAAAACTACTCCTGAACCTAACTTGAAAAACACGACCCAAGGCCTCCTTAAGGTAACTCCCGAGCTACCTTGATCTTTACTCAAACTTAAGGCTTCTTTCAGCGACTATAATATGCATTTTTAAACAAACAAACGGTCGGTTACGTAAATTCTGGTTACTTTTTAATTTGAGTTTTATTTTGCGGCTATTGCACCAAAAAAATTAACTGACAGTTAATTAACCCACGTTTAGATTCATATCTTGCCAACTTCACATTTTAAAACATCAGCGGATATCAAATTTTTCAACTAACCAGATTTGGTATTGTTATGCCTAACCCTTTCTTTGACTGTTTTTTTTAAATTTTGAGTTCGTCTATCTAGATTTAGCATAAAACTTGTTTCCTATTGGTCAGATTTTTGACGGAAAATGTCAAATTCATCAGCTGTTGTTTTGTTTTAAGACAATGAATTTAAAAATAAAATTAAGGGCCCAACGATCTCTCACGATCATGACAATGTGTTGTGGAGGGCAAACAAACGATTTTCCAAAAGACGCAACGTTAATTTCAAGGCAATAGCTAAAGTTACGACACTCGTACCTAGAGTAAAGGCAGTCGTTTTTTGTATTGTGTTGCTTTTTTTGTGTTTTATAGGGTTTACTGGGGTTGTGTTGTATTGCGTAGGGTTGGTTTTTTTATGAAAATGTAGTAGTAGTAAGGGGCGGCCCGCAAGCCTGGCAATTAGGTCTCTTCATGGGCCCTTTCTGCCATACCCCGTCTCGCACCCTTATCCTCTCACTCCCTCTACATATCCTGCGTCTCTCTCTCCGGGACTTCCTGCCTTCCTTACGAAGGTCAGCACGTTAGCCCATCTCAGAGAATTTAGCTCCTCCTCTTCTATTGTGGGGGCGCCCCACGTCTGCTGTCTCAATCTGGCGTATCTGTTACACTCTCCTCCGCTTACCCACATGCTGGGTAGGCGGAGTCGTCCAACACTGATGCATGTCAAGTGCTAACGCAACCGATTATGCCCTGTCAGCATTCCTACTAATAGTCCAATATCCTTGCGAGTTTTTCCCAGAAGCCATTTAGTTCTGGCTGAGTCCGGTCCACCCACAAACAGTTTGGACTGTCCGCACTCTCGCTCTTCCCTCCAGGGTACTTATACTTGAAAGTGAGATAAGGGAGCGCTCCCGAGGACCATACTAGGGTGTGAAAAAAAAGTACTAAAATTAATAACGAGTTTTAAAGGTTTATTTTACACTCTGGCTTAGTTCTCTTGCATTGAACTAGGAGAACGCAGCATTTTCTCGATATATCACTTAATTCTGACTACTACCTAATTCGTTCCTCGGGAGAATTTTGATCCCTATACCTCCCTACAGTCAAGAATAAGCATCTAGAACGACTTCAGTTGATCGCTTATTGAGTTTGCTCTACCCCTGTTTTCTTGTGATTCCCAAGAGCAGTTCCGGTCCAACATATTGGGTGTCGGCACCAGCTCTGGCAAGTTCGTCCGCCTTCTCATTCCTTGGTATTCTCTTTCTCTTGTCTTCAGCCAATGTCTGTAGCGCGTTAATGCACTCTTCCACTAGGCTACTGACAATTTTTAGTGAACTAAGAGCCTTGAGGGCAGCCTGGCTGTCGGAACATATGCAAATGTCCCTCCTGCCATTTCTGACCTCTGGTAGGGTTATCGCCATGATAATGGCGTATACCTCCACCTGAAAGACCGTAGCGTGCTCCCCAAGTGGGTAGCTTTCTTAAACCTCTAGGTATTCCACATACACTCCTGCGCCTGTTGTCTGCCTGGCTGACAGTTTTGATCCGTCAGTGTAGCAGACCGTCGCATCTCTGCTTAATTCGTTTCGGAATTCTTCTCTCTGCCACCAATCCCATTCAGGTATTGTGACTTTGTACTTTTTGTCAAACCTCCATGGTTTCGAAGGAGTCCCTACTAGTATCTTCAGAAGAGGCAACTCTTTTGTTACCAGTTCGTCGATTGCCAGATGACCTTGTCTCTCCGTCGTAGGTCTTGATCCAAGTTGGATGCGAGTGGAGACCTAAGATGGTCTAGGGCTCTAATGGGGGTAGTCTTCATTTCGCCTGTTATTCCCCTGCAGAAGAGGTGTAAAAATATAAAAAACGGGTTTTTAGCGACTGTCGTAATTTTAGACACGGTATAATTTAAAGTGATTTTCCTATTGGTGAAAATATTGTAGATTGTTCGTTTTGGAAAATGGATAAAACCAGTTGATTCACTGATTTTTGGAACAGAGTAAAAAAAAACCGGTAAAAAAAACCGGGAAAGAAGAAGAGAAGAGAGAGAAGAAGGTTTTTTTAGGGATTTGTAACAAAAAAATATAACACGAGAAGTCGCTTGTTGCAAATGAATATGAAAAAAAATACAAGAATTCTGCTAAAATAACTCTTATTTTTTTTCACCATAAATGGGCTTTCAGTTGACGCGGATACTCATACATTCACAGCAGCTTCCAGTGTTTCCAGAGTGTCTGCTTCTTAAAGTTAAATCTGGCCTGGTACAAACAAATTTTCTTTAATACGGATTGAAAATTAAATCAACATTTAACCAAATCTAGACAGAAGGAATTTGCTGTGCAATTCGACATTAGTTTTAAAAATTTGATGGTTCAAGACAAAGTAATTAATATTTTATCTTAATTACATGTATCCATTTCTTGATGTCTCGAATGATAATGAGATCTTGGTTAGGTACAAAATAAGATGTGTTTTGCTCTTGAACACAGATAAGTTATTGATTTAGTTTCGGAGACCTCTATCTCCTAGAAGGACTGCATTTTCATTATTTTTATTTTCGAATATTAGTTTGTTCCAAATTTATTAGATTAAGAAACATATCTCTACAGGTACCTAAATATTACTATTTAACAACGTATTCTACGACCTTTTCTTTTCTCTGGATCGATTCAATAATCGAACATTACGTAAGCTTGCGTTACTGTGTTCAGCTTAGTGATAGTTGTTTAAATTTTAACAGAAATATAAATGTAAAGCAATACTGGCGCGTTCCTTTCACCGACTCGGTAACGTACTGCAAAACTGTCCAAACAATAGATACTTACGGTGGGATTTACTAAAAGGGTTTAGTCTATTTTAGAAAGGTCTTAAGTTTAAGTGAAATTGTTGGTTTTAAGCATTCTAAACCAACCCTCCTTGAGTTTTGGATATGGTTTGATTTATAAGAAAAAATTTTAATAAATTTGTTTATTGAATAATCATTTTAACACAATCTCTTTTTAGATTTAAGAAGAGAGCTTCAAGTTAGAAGAAAAGAAAATTAAAAAATTTAAACCCACGCGGGGTTTAAATAGTAAACACTGTAGAATAAGTTAAAATTGGGGTTATATGTCACTCAAATTTAAACTTACCTTTGTTAATTATTTTTTTCAATTAATAATTGATGTCACACAATGATTTAGATAGGTAGTAACAAAATAAGGCGTAGATTAATTTTGTATTTATTTAAAAGGTGTTTTTATTTATAAAATGTATTAAAAAACTTAAATGCAAAGTTTTGTTTACATTTCTGTCACTGTCGAAATGTCAGTTTCATAATATTAGCTGCGTTCAAATCACAAACAGCGAGTTCGGATCTCTTACCTCTGCTTGTACCTTGGCTTGCACCAACCTCTACTGATAAAAGCTATAGCTTTGAAATGAGTGGGCTTTGAGCAACGAAAGTTTTCTTGACTGAAAAGCTCAGATAATCTTAATGTTTTAATTTCAGTTTGTAAATAAATTAATATAGTTGTTTTGCGTTTTCTGCTTGGTATATTTTTCGTGCCCAATCAGTGTGTTTTGCCTCGTCGTGCCCTCATAAATATATTTTTTGTGCTGAAAACGGGTACAAAATATGGCATTTTTCTGGACAAAATTGGAGGTGTTTTATTGGTTGTTCATTAACTTGGGATATTAAATAAGGTAAATTAATCCTTGTAAAAACGGTTACTTAGAGAAATTATAAACGAGCTTATTACCAATTGCCACAAAACAATCCTTTCTGGGGGCTATAAATTTAAACCACCCCCTATAACCCCTATATAATATAACCTCAAACACAAATAATGAAGCTATTCATGTACCAAATTTTTGGCGTATTCACCATTTGCCATTTCGAAATTTGTCAAAAAAAATTAGTTTTAAGGCTTTTTCTCCTACAATATGGTATATTTTCAAAAAAAGCAGTTTCTTAGTGGTATTTGCAATAACAATACAAAATAATAAATAACTTTGCGTCTTTTCTGTATGGGTAAATGTTTTTTGAAAATAGGATTTAAAATTTAGAACCCCCCTGAGATGTAAATATTTAGACCTGTGGGGGGTAATATCTTAGATTTTAGTAAATCTCACTATTAAAGTAACTGTTTCAACGTATCGAGATACGTAGAGGCCCCCTATAGAGCAGTCTAACAAAAAGAATATGGCCGATCCAATATGGAAGGTGTAAGGTAAATAAACCGTTTTTCCATAAGACGTGATGCTAACTCTGCTTGGTTGAAGTGGAAAAAGTCGCAGATTAAGCAATGTGATTTTTTATAGAGTAATCCTTTCTGAATCGGGCAAAAACAAGCATTACCAATCAGTGTTCTACCATGCCTTTCAAAAATTCTGGACAAAGCTATGAACAAACAAATCAGGCGACATTTAAATAAATTTATAATTTTACCAGAACTGCAGTCTGGCTTTAGACAAGGGCGCAGTTGTGTGTTTCCTTTGGCAAACATAACCGACGACATTCTGAGACAGACTGACATAGGGAACACCACAGCTTTGATTCTTTTAGACTACTCCAAAGCATTTGAAACTATCAGCCATAAATTGCTTCTCAAAATTTTAGGATTTCTTGGTTTTTCTGAGAGTGCTAGTGTTGTGCTAGTGTGCTATGTTGAAACGTCGAACGGGCGTTCTTCAGACAGTCTGATAAAAAACGGTATACCACAGGCCTCTATTTTGGGACCCGTTTTGTTCTCTATCTACACTTGCAACATTAACACATCTGTTAGAACGGCTAAAGTTCATCAATTTGTGGATGACAAGCAAATATCTTACACGTTTCCACCGAAAGATTGGGAACGTGCAAATATTCTTATAGAGGAAGATCTGCGGAATCTTGTGCAATATCCACAAAAACACAATTTAAAAATAAACCCTGGTAAATCAGTAGTACTGAATTTTGGTAAAGATAAAAATATAATTCAAAATCAAATGCAAATCAAAATACAGGAAATACCAATCCCTCCCTCTAATTGTGCAAGAAATCTTGGTCGATTTCATGAAAGGAAGGAAAAAGGAAGCTAACTGGCTTGACATGAAACGTAGGAGGCATCTTCAATCGCTGGTATTATTTCATAAAATAATCAGCGCCATCTAGAGGAAAAATTTTTTTCTCAGCGCCACCTAGAGGAGAAATTTTTTTCTCTTGTACTAGAATGGGCACTCTCGTTTGACAGTGAATCCACTCTTCACAGCTAATCGATGTCAAAATCGAAATCTAAACAATGCCAGTGTCAGTTCAATGTTTTCGTTTGGATTTTTTCTTTAAAATTTCGTTTTTTCGGTAAGAACTTTTTCGAGTTGGTTTTTGCCTCGTCCCATTCCAAAAATATGTGTACGCTATTTTATGGTTTATAGTGTCTAAAGCATAGATCTATTAGTTACCATTCACCGAAAAGTTGGCTAAGTAGCCCTAAAAAGAAAAAAGCCTGGAAGGAATTTACACGTACCATAAGTATACTTAAATTAACCACATTATTATTATAATACTGCTTACATTATGGAACTCTGAATCCGCCTTAAATGGTTAAAATCAAACACATTTCATTGCGTATGCATGGCTTTTTAAGACATGAACCAAGCCTAAAGTAAAATGATAAACAATAATTCGAAAAACTAAAATGGTTTTCCATATGCAACAGCACTTTTTCAATACCGAAGCGTCGGCGATGGCAAAAACCAACTCGAAAAAGTTCTTAAAATTGCCGAAACAATGAAATTTTAAATAAAAAATTCAAAGGAAAACATTGAACTGACACTGGCATCGTTTAGATTTCGATTTTGACATCGATCAGCTGTGAAGAGTGGATTCACCGTCAAACAGGAGTGCGCAGGCTAGAACAAGAGAAAAAAAAATTCTCCTCTAGGTGGCGCTGAAATAATAATAACTAAAAAACCAACATATCTTGCCAACAAAATTAAATATCGAACTGACGTTCAGAACATAAATGTCAGATTCAGAGGCATGATAATTGCTCCACGTCACTTACAACCATGTTTGAAAGATGCTTTACCTATAACGTTTTCAGCTCATATACTTAATGGACTTTCCAACAAATTTAAAGGTTTGTCTCCTAACCAATTTAAAAAAATATATAAAAAGGTTGTACACTATCGGCATCATAAAAGTGGTACGTGAAAAACATAGGTATTTTTTAAATTGTATGGTTAACTACCGGATTATATTTTGTGACAGACTGGTACTAAAATGTGAAAATATTGACATCAAAGATTGCTTTCAACAATAATTTTTATATTACAATAATACGCTAACGCATAAAACAACTGTAACAAAAATTAAAAAACACAACTGTACCGAAAATTATAAAAGAATAGAAACAAATTATTAGGTATATACATTTTAATATCTAGTCATTGCGCCATTCACATCAATTATACATACCGTTTAACCTTCTTGGTAGAGAATCAGCCAAAATTTCAAAAAGGTTTTTATTTTCACCAATCACTTCTTCATAAGCATTGACTATTAACTGGACCAAGTGATGTTGATTTCCCGGCACAATATTAAAGCTTTCCAGCTTTCTTCAAATTAAACCCCAGATTTTTTCCATAGGATTGGCGTTTGGGGTTTTCGCAGGCCAAGGAAGAACTTCAATATTTTGCTCCCGAAACCAAGTTTGGCAAATTCTGGCCGTATGAGCAGGGCAGTTGTCTTGTTGAAAAATAAACTGGTCTTGATAAAGTTCTGTGACGGCTGGAAGCATGGTGTTCTCTAAAATGTCCACCGTGTGTGAGCCTTCCATTGATTCGAAATAGAGCACCATGATCTCTAGCAGAAATCCAACCCCACATATTTAACGAAAATCTTCCAGCGCGATCTCATAGCGTATTCTTGGTGGACGATACACCCGAATTTCTTTTCGGTCACTACAGGATTGGAAAACTTTTTCATCGGAAAATATTACCTTTCGCCAAAACTCTGGTTCCTTTAGAGAGTAATTAAAGGAAAAAGTAACCTGGCCTGTTTTTTTTTCATTCGTAAGTTTAATTTTTTTAGCAGCTACACGACATCTTAAATTAGAGCCTTTCCTTACGTGATTTCGTGCCACTCTTACTCATCCTGGAAATTGGGTTAATCTCTTTGCCTGGGCAACAAATGCAAAAGGGTTTTCTTCCATAAAAGCGATAAGGTCATAATCTTGTTCATCAGTTGAAACTTTCAATAAACCAGTCCCTTGTTTTCTCTCTATTGTCTGATATTCTTTAAATCGTTTTTTGAATTTTTATGATCATGGTTTTACTGCGTCCATAATGTCTAGCCACGTCCCTAATTGACCATCCTAGTTGTAGTTTTGCCAGGAGTTGGGCTTTATCAAATAAAGAAATTTGTGGAGGCACTTTTTATTTATTTGTCAGACTGAAATACAGAATGACCTACTTTGACAGTTTCAGAAAAATACAATAATGGGTGACTTTGTTTGTAAAAATAGACCAAGGTATTACAACAAAAAGTATTGTGTACCACTTTTATGATGCCGATAGTGTACTTGAAAACAGCTTTTAAAAAAATAAAAATTACACTTCTGCCTCAATTTAATGTTTTATTTTGTATTCAGGTCAGATTTTAGGATAACGTTTATAAGAAATAATTTTGATATTAGCTGCAAATCTGCTTTGTCATATTATAAGTTTAAGTTAGATATAAGTTGTAGGGGTTAGCCTAGATCAATTTATTGCCTGCTGGCTCCTTTTTTGCATTTTCTTTTTCTTTAAATCCAAGCCGATAATGTATAAAATATTTATCATGTAACTATAAGCAAAATAAACGATACTACTACTACTACTACTACCTATCTTCGTCGCGCTCCTGTAATTACAGATAACGTCATCTCTCTCAAATCAGATAGCGCAACTGTCACTCTGCAAGTCGATCTGCCTCGATCTTCAGGCTGAATTGAGAGAGACAATGCCTATCCACACTGTGCAAGTACGAGAGAGATAAATGACATTGCCTTTTGAAACTACGAATTTTGAGTTTATATTTTGGCAAAAAGCTCATTTTTCTCCGATTCAGAAAGGATTAGTCTCTAACATAGTCACTTTGTTTAATCTGAATCTTTTTCCACTTTCCCAAAATTTCCAATTATAATAGCAATACGTCTTATGGAAAATCGCTTTGTTTAATCTACAGTCACCAGTTTTAAAGGAGACTCTGACAATTTGTTATACAGCCCTATACATTTCACAGTTGTTGTGTTTCCAGGGGTGAGAAACTCATATTGCCTCCTCTCTCTCTACTTTTTTCCGATTTGCATGTAAAATCGATTTTATGAAATGTACTGATGTCTTTTTATAATTTCCCAGACAATTTTTGAAAGATTGATTTGTTTTGATTAGTAAAATATGTCAAGCTTTGACCAAAAATAGTGAGGTTGATAGCAGGTAGATATTAAAAATGTTAATTACAGGTAAAACGTAAAGAATCTTATTGGTCTATATTTTTGTTACTCTTTTTCTTGAAATAAAACACAGAAAGAAATTTTATGAAACCAAAGACCTCGCATATTCAACTATTTTTGCTAATTTTCCAGTTTGGAAAATGCATGCTCTCTTTCTCTTTCTCTTTCGTTTTTTGGACAATGGAACAATACAAAGTCGTTGGCGCAAGTATTTTTACTGTTTCTTATGGTACCGCCATGATAGTAATTTAAGGCCTAAAATATTTTTATTTTAAAAGTTTTTATTTTCAATAACCATAAATATATAGCTATAAAATTGTAAAAATTGTTTTAAAAATAAAAAAAATCAAAACTAAAATTAATCATTAAAAAAAACTATAAATAAAAAACTTCTTCCAAATCTTGTTCTTCGGGTAAGGTCCCCAGCACTGAGGCCGCATTTCCCATTTGAATGACGATACTGATCCGCTGGGTGATGAAACTTGTAGCATTTTTTGTTTCAATTTTTTTTGCTATTTCAGAAAATAATTTTTTAGCTTCATCACCTTATGGACCTAGGGTTTCCACTGCAAAAGTGTAAAACAAAAATCCTCTGTCTTCTAGCTCTTTATATTTTGTCCTTTTTTGTATTTCTCCTACCTTAGCCGCTTCTCCCTATTTATGAGAAATTTTACCAAGATAGGAGCTGCAAAGCATGTCCCTGCAGGTGGCATCCCAAACTAAAGTTTTTCCCCCCTTCCAAGGAATCAAAGTGATCCGGTCTGCCCGTTTTCCGTCACTCCTACAAATACCGGACGGTTCTAGTTTCGCTGGAAATCCTGCTGAGACCGCTTTATAATATCGTTGATCGAACTATGACGAGTCCATCGACCTACACTTTTTTTGCAGCTAAGGCCATAAAGACCCAATTTAATCACTATTTCGCCACAAGTACAGGTGTGAGACTCGCAAACAGGAAGACCAAGACGAAGAGCGACAGAAATACGAAAAGACGAGTCATCCAATAAATTTCCTAAAGAAGAGGAGGGCAAAGCATTAAGCCACCCATTACTCTCGGGCTCATTAAGAGCTAGAAGATGTGCTTGATCAAGTAGAGATTTTGAAGATAAAAAAATTTTCTGAAAGAATACATCACACCTTGCAGTATCAAAATCTCTTTGTGATTTCAAATTAGAATTATCCGAAATGCCTGTTAAATTTTGATATTTATTTGATGCTTCGATCAAAGCAAAGTCTGGATGCATAATAATTTCCTCGGGAAGAATTTGTGAAAAAAGATATCATGAATCATTCAAAGAACCAAGAAAAGCTGAGTAGCAAAGAGATGAGCTATTTCTGATTCCTAAACCACCTAATTTAATTGGAAGAATGCACAATGACCAAGCATTCGAATCAATTTTACAGTTTATAATATTTTCTAAACTAAATTTCAGTAAATCGTCAAATTTTTCTAAACATTCCAGCATCCTCCAACATGGCGTTGTCCGAAGTAAATAAGTGATTCTTGGAATCGAGAATGAATGTTTTAATAAATAATAGGCAATATGAGAATTTAGTGATCAAAGTTTGTCGGAAAATTTTGTAAAAATTTCCTTTTCAAAGAAAGGTACTCCTAAAAGGTTAAGATTTTCAAGATCAACTTTTGATAAATTATCAATATTTGAGTCATAGTCTGTAATATTTTAATTGTGTTCTTTACTCAAATGTGAAAATTCTCACTTTGCTAAATTAAATATGATGCACACCCCCCTCATAAAAATAAAATAATTTTTAACTAATTTCGAACTAATTTGTACAACTTTAAAAAAATTTTAACCACCCTTATTTCTGTGATTTTTATATTTATTTAAAATGGGGGGGTTAGCCAAATGAAATCCAGTCAGAAAAACAATTTCCATCTTTGTTGGACTTTTGGTACCTAACGTGTTCATGTGTAAAGCACCTGATTTTTTCAATTGTGCTTCTTAGCTGATGCGGACTATATGAGTAGAGAGATCTTTGTTTGAAAGTTTGAGACAATGATGTGTTTGAAATTAACTCTGTGTTTCGGACTTCCATTGTCTATATTTTATTTATACACGACGTTTCGATCAGTACAATCTCTGATCGTCTTCAGGTGCAAACTACTAGTTTGCACCTGAAGACGATCAGAGATTGTACTGATCGAAACGTCGTGTATAAATAAAATATAGACAATGGAAGTCCGAAACACAGAGTTAATTTCAGAGAGATCTTTGTTGCGCATCTAAATCAATAGTAAATTTTTTGAAATTATTTTTGGTAATATTAGGAGTCCGAAATTGGTTCTTAATTTTGGGATAGTTGCTTTTCATTTTTCTTTACGCTTTAAATGAGGAGGTGTACGGCTGCACCCCCCCCCCCATTTTGAATATAAAAAAAATCAGGAAGGAGTGTGGTTCAAAATTAATTCGAAATTATAAGCATATCAAAACTCGAATATCTTTCGGGAGGAGGGGGGGGTGGCTTTACTGACCTAGATATTTAGTTCGTTTATAATTTTACTCGCAGAGTAATATGGGTATACCTATACGTTAAAATATTTACTTTAAGTGTCTATGCCTTTGTTTTACCTGCTCAAGATGTCAGTGTGTCTTACTCAGATTAGGCTTAAAAAACTACCGGCGGAAAAAAGAAAATAATTAACATAATGGTGTGTTTATAGGTTCTGAACCACACCTAAAATTGACCAAAAGACCTTGATAATAAATTTTTACCATTTGGGTTTTGCATAAAAACCCAACATCCGTTCACGTTGGATATGAATATTATTTTTAAATTATATATCTAAGTATACTTAAGTAAAATTCACACGGTAATAAAAAGTAAAAAAAATATACTGCCTTAAAAATACACTAAAATTTATCAAACAAAATAATTTAATTTAATATAAAAGCAAATTTTGATTGATTTAGTGCCGAAATATCACCAAATTTATAAAAACTCATTTGCAGAGTGATCAAGCAAAAAGCATTAAATCCACTTTTTCGAAACTAAAATTAATTTCGTTACAAAAATTTTGTTTGCGTAAACGTTCAACAATATTTTATTTATTTGTGTTTTATATACATCTCATGCTTATCTAATAAATAAAAAGAGTTTTTTTACAAGGGCATCCCTTAAAGGTCTATGCAGTTTTTTATTTTTTCTGTAAAATTGCATTGACTAAATTTAATGCGTTTTGCGATTTTGAGTGGGTTTATTTTATATATTTAACATTTTATTTTAATTTATTTAATTGATGAAATCCTTTTTAAATAGTTACGTATATTTTAGGCTCTTTAATATCCTTTTTATTATATACAGGGAGGTCCAAAAAGACTGGCCACCGAATGAGTGGTGAAATTATGAGCCCTACAAACTTGGGAGAAAAAACACTTTCTCTTCGCTCTATAATGATTTGTACCTTCAGTCTCCCAAAATATAAATATTATTGTCTAATAATATAAGTACAATTATACAGCTTTTAAATTACCATTTATGTAAAACAAAAAAGAGACAAAATGTATTTCGATTTATAAAATACCTAAGGCAATCTGACATAACAATAACAATTAATTTTTGCAATCCCATAACATCATAAAGAGAATGCCTATAAAACGTTGTTTTGTACATTTTACTGTAAGTTCTTCCGTATCTAAATCAATTTACTTACCTTTGATATACTTAAATAATAACAGGACCGTCTAGTAAGTCGATCCGTGGCAAAGAAGTCATTTAGAGCTTCTCTACTGTCTAGAAGTAAGAACTAAATGTTGGCATAAATGATTTTTTGTAAGGTGTTCACAAATTCACATTCAACTTTTATGCTTTTATTGGATGTGAAATTCGATTACGAAGATTTAGGTAGTCATATGTTTGTGAATTTTGAAGTGATTTTCAGTTTTTTATTTTATTATAAAGTAAGCAATATTGGTTCAAAGGCTTTTATTAAATTAAAATTACGCTACGGGGATGATCGCTCTATGTAAGCGACACTTTCCCAGTTTATGTTTAACTTGCAAATTTTGCCAGATTCATCGGCGACTCTGGAAAGGATATTTTCGGATGTAAGTATACAAAAACCAAATATTCGAAATCGTCTCTCCAACGCAAGTATATGCGGCATTTTACGTACAGAAAGCTACATAAAATTAAGAAATAAGAGGTATTTTAATGTAGCGTCCGAGAAGAGTTGTCTCAACCTACATAATAATAATATGTATAAAAAAAAATCAAGATTTGTCAGATTCAGATTAGGTGCATGTGACCTTTATTATTTAATTTATGTAAAAATATATTTTTTGACCTTTATTAAGATTTATTTAAGATTTAGATTATGTACGATTTAGTAGCGGCGACACTAAAGGAGCCATTCTCCTACTATGCTCTAATGATACATTTTCACCCCACAATGAAGAAACCTTCCTAAAACTAAAAGAAAAACATCCAGTTCCTGAGATATACGAAGGAAATCCTTTCACTGTAGACGAACCATCAGAAAATGAAACAAATTTTAATGAAATTACAATTTTTTAAATGAAGAAAGCAATCAACTCCTTCAGGCCTGGCTCTTCGGGTAGATTGGATTCCCTGAGGCCGCAGCATGTACAAGATCTGACAGGTGAGGACCTTGGTATGAACTCGTCAAACCTTCTCTTTATGTTTATTTACAAATCATATTTTAAAAGGTCTTGTACCCGAAAACATACGTCCCATTTTTTACGGCGCAAATTTATGTGCTTTTACGAAAAAAGATGGTGGAATTCGACCAATAGCAATTGATTTCTGTCTCCGACGTTTGGTAGCCAGAATCCTCTATACACGCTTTTATAATTTTTTGGGAGAAAAATGTCGTCCTTTCCAGTTAGGATTTAGAACCAATTGCGGAGCAGTTTCAATTCAATAAATAGACAAATTACCATCTCTAAATTCAAAACTACTTTTTCCATAATATTTTAGTTTTATTTGTCAATGTTAAAAATCGTCTCTTTTATCTTTTGGTAATAATATAATTTTATCACAAAGGGGCGTCCAACAAGGAGATCCGCTAGGACCACCACTTTTGCGTCTAGCTATACACGACATAGTTAAATCTATTAAATCCGACATTAGTCTTTGGTACCTCGACGATGGTTGTATCGCCCGAGATATGCACACAGTTTTAGAGGATTTTAAACATATTATTTCGTCAAGTAATGTTCTTTTTTCAAAAAAAAAAAACAACGAACAATTAATTCAAAAATTACTATTTTAGAACGTTTTTTAAAAAATTTAACATATTTGAGTTCACACCCTAGTTTCTTTCTTCTTAAAAACTCTTTTGCAATTCCTCGACTTTCTTATATTTTAGCAGACGCTCCTTGTTGGACCAGTTATCATGCCTTTGAAAAGTAAAACATCCCAAATTGCAAATTCGATGAAAATTCTTGGTTACAAAGTTCTCTTCCAGTTAAAATGGGTGGACTTGGAATACGAGATTCATCCACACTTGCCTTTTTAGGTTTCTCAAACGATGTCAAACCTTTAATTAAAAGCAGAAAAATGTTTAGACCTTCACGATTTAGATTTCAATACAGCTTATGATCACTGGGCTAAATTATCTAAATTCGATAAATCTAAATCAAATATCCCAAAAAACAGAGGGAATTTGACACAGTTTTTTGCCAGGCCTCTTTTGATAGTGGCTGTCAAGAACCTAGAGATGTAGCGCGTCTTCTGGCTCTCCAGGTTTATGAGAGTAATGCATGGTTGAAAGCTCTTCCTGTCGCCTCTCTTGTGAATCACTTGGACGATTCGGTATTCCATATTTCCGTCGCCCTAAGAGTTGGACTTCCGGTGTATGAACAGCATGTCTGCATTTGCAGTGAGCAAGCGGATAAATATGGCCTTCATGGGCTTAACTGCACAAAAAGTGCAGGCAGGCTGTCCAGACACCAGATAATCAACGATATCATTAAATGCGCTTTAGCTTCCGCCTCTGAACTGGAGCCTCTTGATATCTGCAGGGCAGACGGAAAATGGGCTAATGGAGTAACATTGGTACCCTGGAGAGTAGGAAAGAGTTTATTGTGGGACGCAACGTGTAGACACACCCTAGCTACCTCATATATAAATAAAACGTCTAAAGAAGTGGGTGCGTCTGTACGTTTAGATGAATAGGAGAAATTAAAGAAGTATGAAGAGCTGGTTGGCCGCTACATCTTTGTACCTTTCTCTTTAGAAACACATGGTCCTTGGGGCGAGGAAGCAATAAGGTTTGTTAACTTTAAAAATTAAAAATAAACTTTTTAAAAGCTTCTTCACCCAGAGGATCAGCCTGGCAATACAGAGGACCTTAGGCTATACGAGGGATACAGACCTTAAGGATTGATTAAAGCTTTAAATTAGAAATTTGAATTTATTTAAAAATTTTATCATTTTCTTTATTTTGGACATTTTTTTTATTGTTAATATTTTTAATTATATATTAAGTTTTTACAATTTGTTAACATATTTCAAAAATTAATAAAAATTTGAATATAAAAAAAATATATATACACAAAAAATCTACTGTTCTGATTTTTCAATCTACTGTGTTTTATTTGTAATCCACAGCTTTTGTATGCAATATGCCTGCTTTCGTGTGCGTCGTGAGGTCATTGAATCTGCTGAATGCATCGCGCATAGAGTTGCGGCGGCATGCTTTAGGAGAGAGAGAAGCTATCATTGGAGTAGGGTATTTGGAAGGTTTAAACGGCTCTCGGTGTATGCAGTGGACATGCGTCGTGCGATATGGAAGACAATACGAATTTGGACATGCAAATACCGTCAACTTCAGCTGATGACGGGCATAATGCTAAAAATGTTCGACAGTTAAGTAACAAGATTGTGTGTGAATGTGTGGTGTGTTTCTAGTGTAGGGTCATATGTCGATAATTTTTATCCCGTGAAATTGTAAATGAAGCCCAAGTAGCACACATCTGTACCAAAAACGTCCTTGGGATGTCCCCTCCGGACATTCGTACATCCCCGGGACGTCCACTTCGGAACATACGCCGCCTTTAGGACGTCCCTGGGCGGTCCAGTGTTACAAAATAATTAGTCCACAGGACGTCTGACTGGGACGTACGCCATCTTTAGTTTACAGGACGTACGACAAAGACGTCCCTGGGACGTACACAGAAAACGTCTGCAGGACACATTCACAGGACGTGTTAGGTACGTTCGCTTTGGGACCTATGCCGTCCTTAGGACGTCCCTGGGAGGTTCAATGTTACAATATAATTAGTCCACAGGACGTACGACAAAGGCGTTCCTGGGACCTATACAGAAAACGTCTGCAGGACATATTCACAGGACGTCTTAGGTACGTCCGCTTTGGGACCTATGCCGTCTTTAGGGCGTTCCGGGGATGTCCGGTGGCGGACGTCCCAAGGATGTTTTTGGGACAGATGTGTGCTAATTGGGATGGCGCACCGGCTATTCTTTTTTGTTTTTTCAATAATAAAATGATCAGTCAGATTTGGTAATGTGCCAAATTCAGACGAAGATTCCGACACTGCCAAGAAACTTTCATCAAGTAGGTTATTTAATGGTGAGTTTATACAGGGTTCCTAAGCAAATCCTTAGGGGGCCAAGCAGCCGTGTATAAGACGCAGACAAACGGAAAAGCACATTAGGCAGAAAAGGATGGGCATGGGGCGATGTTGTCACTACATCTTACACGTAGTAAATCGATTCCAGGTTGTTGTTTTCTAATGTTTTCCATTTTCATACCTTTAGGACTGGAATAAAAATTGTTTTTGCTCGACTTTAATACCAAACTGATGAAAGATATCGTAAAAAAAAATATTTTTCGGCTTTTCATTTTGTAACCATTGTCCTTACGCACTGTTTACAGGCTGGGGACTGAGATACATGCAAATGCCTAACCTAAAGCGTTCATACACGGCCGGAGAAATCGACTGAGATATTTCCGTAGAAACTTTATCAAGCAAATAGGACGGGTTGACGCCTTCGAACGTCCAACCCGGGTTTTGCACTTTGATTCGAAATCAAAAAGGAGGAACAGTCAGATGTGGGGCCGTGCACAAATTACGTAACGGTGATTTTACCAATTTTTGACCCCCTCCCTATGTAATGTTTTGTAACGGTTTGGCACGCCACTCCCCTAATATTACGTAACGATTTCAAGACCACTACCCCCCCCCACAAAAAAAAAAACTTCACTTATTGTCATTCCAAATTTTCTTAGTTTCACATAAATGCAAACGCTGTCGAAAACCCCCCTCCCCCCTACGTAACGTTTTGTAACCCCCCTCCCCCCTATGACCATTACGTAATTTGTGCATGGCCCCTGTAGTCCCAGTGGAGGAGGGCGAGAAAATTGATATTTTTTTCTTAAAAATTATACTCTTTAGACCTATTTCTTTGCGTTCCCGAAATTACGTAATTTTTGAAAAAAAATTGCAAGCGGCGCCATTTTTATTTCGTGCTTTGTTTTTCTAACATTTTTGCGTTCGGCTAATTTAATTGAAAAATTTTTGCTTGCGGCGCCCTTTATCTTCTAACTCGAAACCAAGATCCCCCGTTTTAGGAAAAATGATCCCGTCTGTGTTTCTAAATTTTTTCGAATAAAAGTAGAGTATGACCATGGGGGAAATATTTTTTTTCTACGGTATGACGAAAATTTCGAGAAAGTTGAAGAAAAAAATAAAAAAAGTGGCAGAGCTCAAGTTTTTCGTAAAAAAAAAACGTTTTTTGTAAAGGAACAGAGCAAAATAAATCTTTTCACCCCTTTTTGGGTGTTACAAATATTGGCAGCCCCTTATTTTTCGCTTTTACCCTCCCGCTAGTTTTGAAGAATTGGTTCGCTACATGTTTCGAGATCATGTCATAAAACAACTCGAAAATATCAAATGTAGTGTCGGGCCAGCTTTATTTAAAATCAATAATATCGCAAGCAAAAAGCTCTGCAGGAAAAACAGCGCCGTTTATTGATTTCTTTGGCTGCTAGTGCTCTGCATGGTTTGGCCGTTTAGCGACCTATAACCATATTTTATTTTATCCAATTTCGTAAAAAAACAAAAATGAAAAGATGGCCATCAATTCTTGTTGACTTGCTATAAAAGAAAAAGTTTAGTTGATGCATGACCTTGACTGACTTGAAAAATACTATGTACAAGTGAAAAATCAGCTTTTTGTAATGCTATTTTCCCAATTTTCCACTACGCAAAAACTCTAAGTGCCGGAGATAAAATTAACACCTTAGCCATGAATAAATACTTCATTTTACACCTCCCTACCATTTTTTATTTGATTTGACGCCTCAGATGTTTATGCTGTACCCCGGTAAAAATGACCTATATGCATGTCGTTTTTATTAAGTTTCGGAACTGTGAATTTTATCTACTCCCACATGCCAACAAAGTAATTTTTTAGGTGTCATTTTCCAAAATGGCGGTCGAAAAATCATAAAAATTCTAATTAATGCTATGACTATTTTATTCAATTTTGTAACCAAGAAGAAATGTCAAGGTGGTGGACATATCGCGGCTTATATTTTGAAATATCGGTCGGATGACCTTAAAAGTCATTTTTTTGGAATCCCCGTCCTCGAGTTATATGAAATCGGGTATAATCATGCCCCAATTGCGAAAGTTGTATTTTTTATGATTTTTGGCCGCCATCTTGAAAGATGATATCATATTAACCCCTTCTACAAGGATGCGAACCAGACACTCATTAATACTTGATTGTGTGACTAAAGAGAGTCAGGAGAGACTGCCTAGACGTAGAATCTCGCCCAACTTTTTTGAGTTTTTTGTTGGTACGCTGAAAAATTAACGCCATTTTTAATAGCCAAATTTAGTTTATTTAAAAATAAAATAAAAGCTAAACTGTGGATCCACCATCAGGCGCCGTTTACAAAACGCCACCTTACACCGAACTGCAACTACACTTCTGACACTGGAAACACGATACACCGGATTGAGTTTCCCGTTTCGAACGCCTCATAATAAGCAGCCACGTACCAAGCAACGTAACCCATTTGGAAACCGTCATTTTATATTTAAAAAGTTTATCACTTTTACAATATTACGCTCATGTAACTATGAGATACTAAAATCAGAGACAACTTAATAACTTACGAAGACTAACAGAAATATAGGGCCGCGCAGGTACTATGTTCTTGTATCGCATAGCGCATTGCGGCGGAGAGTGAAAGTAATGCTTGTATTAAGTAAACACTTACCTTGCCACGTTCATCTCTTTCTATATGATCATGACAGAAAGACAGAACATTTTTCAGTGTCGAGATATATTTCAAACAATTTTAATTTTCTACCTGCCGGTTTTTGCCACCGCTTATCAAAGTCTGTCAAGCCTGGCAAGCGTTTTTTTTTAGATTTTAAAAAGTGAGTTATTTTTATCAGTTTTGGTTGGAAATCGCGCGAGTTTATACCATTAAATTTCAATTCAATTCAATTTATTTAATTCAAGTATTAATACAACGTAATTTACCATGTATGTCATTAAAGCTAGAGATCATGGGACTATTTAAAGAGTTCAGATTTTTTCGAACCAAATCCCTGAAGAGAATATTATATAACCAAAAGAATAAATGTATTTTATTATGCGTCTGGCTGTACAAGCAGTTCCTTCCTGTAGCCACTGGATGCGCTCGTGTCGCCGCCAATCAATGTTCCCCAAGTATAACACAGTATCGGTCACTCTCGCGTAGCTATTACTTTCTCTATGACTAAAATGGCTCAAGTGTCGCAAAATGTGTAACAATAATAACTGTGAAAAACAAAGAAAATCATTAAAAAGAAAGGTTCGTGGCATATCGGAGTATGAGACACACATTTTGCTTTTCAATTCATTACGACCAGGGGTCGTATTTTCGAAACCATACGAAATTATTCGCATGCGACTACTTCCGTCTCTTCCTATACCGTATAGAAAAGGAGGCAAAAGATATGCCGATATGCTGATTCATGGGTAGTACGTGCAAGAATAACCGGTTTTTCATGCGAAACAACACGAATGCCTCCACCCACTCGTGCAATATTGCGTTAAACCAGTCGAATTCGAACGCGGTCCACACATACCGGCTTATCTTTCGCCTCTCATTTCACACGGTATAGAAAGAGACTGACATAAAAATTGTTGATTATTCAGTATACGTATGCGGATATTTTCGTATGGATTCGAAAATCAGACCCCAGGCCTCCAAGATTTACTGGATAGTCCAGATACCTACAGCACTGTTTCATCCTTGTTAGAAATCATCAGGGTATCATAGGACTGTACCTGGCGTATGAAACATAACATAGGCAACCATACCCAGGGAATTGTCGGAATAAAGTGATAAGCAAAATGTTTAAGGATGCAAACTTCAATACGAATGAAATTTACGAGCAGGACAAAGAAGTAGAAACCTGAGAAAATGTATCGGTTACTGAAAGAAAACTGTTGAAAATACAACGTTCGCGGCAACTCGACCCTCAATTGAAGTTTATGCCACGTAGCCTTATATTAAGGCTCAGTAACAATCACTGCGGAGGAATCCTATGTTACCTTGATGATTTCTAACAAGGATGAAACAGTCCTGTAGGTTTCTGGACTATCCATTAGATCTTGGAGGCCTGGCCGTAGTGATTAAGAAAGCAAAATGTGTGTCCGATATGCCACGAACCTTTCTTTTTATTTATTTTTCAGACAATAAACCTACTTTTTCTAAAGAAAATATTGTAAGTACTGCGCATACCTGATGCGCATAGAAAAGTTTTTGGCTTTCCAGGCCAACTTAATTGAGAGAGTTATTATCGCCACGACTTTTTTTAGGAAAATGCAAAGGCAAGCATAGTTATGTAAATACGCCCCTGCATCAGCTAATGTACCATTCTCTTATATTACCAGAATAACGTATATATCGTCTATGAAAATGAAAGTACCGTAGTAGCAGAATCGAGCAAGATCTGCCCTTTTAAATAAACATTACGAAAAAAATGAGTAGCTCCTCTCGAATTATATAACTTACAACGCAATTTATCTATAAGATGACGCCAGCAGATGTCTTGCATATTATACGAGGAATGTTTAAAAACTTTTAATAGTAGAGCAGAGTAGTATACGATTTTTGACAGTTATTGTTTTACTAGAGGTTGGCAACTCATATTTTCCTCTTTTTCTAGTTTTTTTCATATTTGCATGTAAAACGGATTTTATGAAATGGACTGATGTTTTGTTGTTTCTTTTTATAATTTTCCCAGACAGTTTTTGAAACATTGATTTTTTTTGGTGAATAAAATATGTCAAGCTTTGACAAAAAAACAGAAACAAACAGTAAATATACAAAGTAGATATTAAAAATGTAAATAACAGGTAAAATATAAAGACTCCTATTGATCTATATGTTTGTTACTCTTTTTCTTGCAATAAAACACGCAAACATAATATGTTATTTATTAACAAAGTACATACTAAATGCGTATGTTTGTATATACCACTTGTAGCTCACTTACCCCGCAAATTCGGCTATTTTGATTAATTTTCCAGCTTGGTAAATGACTAATTGCATGTTTTCTTTCCACTTTTCCTGAGTTTCTTTCTCCGTTGGACAACGGAAAAATACTAATTCGAGGCACGTGTTGTTACAGTTTTTGATACAGCCAAATTCCATTTCTAAACCGAACGTTTCTTAATCAAAAATGTGACAGTGACAAAATTATTTATTGTAAGGGGTTACCAACTATGATTGCCAACACACAATTGTTTGTAAACATTTCCCTAACAACTATTAAATCCAGTTGCTCACCTCTGGTAAAACAATAACAGTGGGATTTACTAAGATCTAAAATAGTACTCCCCACAGGTCTAAATATTTACACCTGTGGGGGGTACTAAATATTAAAACCAATTTTAAAAAAACATTTACCCATACAGAAAAGACACAAAGTTATATATTGATTATTTTGTATTATTATTGCAAAATGCTTTTTTCTCAAAATACACCATATTTTAGAAGAAAATGCCCTAAAACTAATTTTTTTGACAGGCGAATACGCCAAAAATTTGGCACACAAACAGCTTCATTATTTGTGTTTGAGGTTATAAAGTTGGTGATTTTTTAGACCACCTCAAGGGGATGGTTTAAATTTATAGCCCCCAGAAAGGATTGTTTTGTGGCATTTGATGATAAGCTCGTAAGTAACCGTTTTTACAAGGATTAATTTACCTTATTTAATATCCCAAGTTGTTCATTACCCAATAAAACACCTCCTATTTTGTCCAGAAAAACGCCACATTTTGAACCTGTTTTCAGCACACAAAATATATTTATGAGGGCTCTACGAGGCAAAACAAACATAAGTGAAGGTCACTGATTATGCACGAAGAATATACCAAAGAAAAAAATCCAAAACAACTATTAATTTATTTACAAACTGAAAGTAAAACATTGAGGTTATCTAAAAGCTCCGTCAAAAAAACTTTCCTTACTCAAAGTCCGCTCATTTTGAAGCTGTAACTTTCATCAGTAGAGGTTGGTGCAAGCCAAGGTGCAAGCAGAGGTAAAAGATCCGAACTCGCTGTTTGTGATTGAACGCAGCGGTAATATTTTTAAACCGACATTTCGAAAGTGACAGAAATGTAAAAAAAATTGCATCTAAGTTTTTTAATACATTTCATAAATAAAAACACCTTTTAAATAAATATAAAATTAATCTACTCCCTATTTTATTATTACTCATCTAAATCGTTGTGTGACATCAAGTATTAATTGGAAAAAATAATTAAAAAGGGTAAGTTTTAATTAGAGTGACATTTAACTTCAATGTTAACTTATTCTACAAAGTGTTTACTATTTAAACCCCGCGTGGGCTTAAATTTTTGAATTTTCTTTTTTTCTAAATTGAAGATTTCATCTTAAATCCAACAAAAGATTGTGCTAAGATGATTATCCAATAAAAAAATTTATTGAAATTCTTCTTATCAATCAAACTAAGTTCAAAACTCAAGGAGGGTTCGTTTAAAATGCTGAAAAGCAAAAATTTCACTTAAACTTAGGACCGTTTTAAAATAGACTAAACCGTTTTAGTAAATCCCACTGTAACTGTCTAAAATCTTATACAGGACCTCTACGGCAGAGTGCTCATGCAAAAACATCTGGAGTTAAATCGAATTTCATTCACCATGAGATTCTACTAGAGATTCCAAATTCTGCCCTACTATAAGCTGTTTTCAATTCTCTTGATTAAATTGACAAGAAAAATGGCATTAGATTTAGTAAAGCTATTTTAGTTTTAATTTGCAAAATGCACGAAAAACGAACTGTGGTAAAATTTTAACAAAAACCTGATCTCAGGTTGGTTTTTGAGATTTGATAATATATGAATAAAAAATTTCTCTCCCCACTTGGGTTCATTTTCAATTTTTGTAAAATCTTTTCCACGCAAAAAGTAAAATACGGGGTTTTATTCTGATTATGTGATAATCTGATACCCGAAGCTTGTATAAAAGTTTTGAGTCGAAGCTGATCCTAAGGGATGCTTCTCGAATTTCGAGAGAAAGGGAGTTTATAAATAACATCCAGGTCATAAATGTATAACTAAAATAGAGGCATTATGTTGCGATTACATATAAGGTAAACAATATAATTTGGCGACGATGCCAGATTGCGCTGAAACGTAAGTTGTTTACAAACATATTATTTTAATAAATTTTTTATTATTTACCTGCAATTATGCAAATTCTCTGGTTTGCTTTTTAAAACATGGAGAAACACCTTATTTGTATTCAAGGCGCCCATCCTCACAGGTGAGCCCTACATTTCACTGGCTGCCATATTGAAACGTCACCTGAGACGCTTTTTTATTAACAAAATGGTAGCGTCATTTATGTTTTTTTAAAAATTTTTGTCTGTTTGTGTATAATAATAAACACTTATTAAGCAGTGTATACCCGAGGGAACCTCAACTGCTTCAAACAAACTTTATTGTGAAAAATAAGAAAAAGAAATGTTCTTTTTTTTGGAAAAAAGTATTAAAAGCAAAGAAAAAACACCAAAGTATAAAAAACCCAGGTGACCTCACAACGCTATATTGTAAATGTTCACTGGTGGGCATAGGCGCCTTAATTTTTATTCATATTTTCACAAATCTTCAGAGTTTTAATTCAATAAATAATCCATAATATATGTAGGTACGCATCTGTGCATAAAAAAGGCGACACGTATTTCACATTTGGGTAATACCCCGTCTTTGTTTTAATACAAGTGTACATTTTGTGTTACATATTTATCTCTCATTTTTCAATATGTGTGTACACAATGTGACAACCTCGCACTTGTAGCGGCTCACCTATATAACCGTGCACTATTAAGCTGCCTCATTCATTATTTGTCGCCGAAGTTGCTGCTTTAATAGAATCGTACGGTGGCCCACTTCTCACTTCTCGTTTCAATTCTGACGTCACAAATGGGAAATTTCTCAGATGTTACGTGCTCCTATCCGCCTGTTCACTCCTTATTGATTCTGTTGGGAAGGTTAAAGCCCGTTTTTCAAACCCTTTTATTTCTATAGTGGGTTGAAACCCCCAATTCTGTGATTTATAAATGGAATAAACCCCGAAGTATGCCGGTTTTGCATCCAGCTGAGAGTTAGCTTCAAAATAATTTAATTCCAGACACATTTTTTTCCAAATTAACACCTCATTTAACTGCGATTTGTTCTCAAACGTGTTCGGCGGATCCAATTTTTAAATTTTTAACCAGCATGCAGCGAAAGATTTCGGTATTTTTTGAATTTGAACTCCCTCATTGACTGTCAGAAAGCAATTTTAGCAATAATTAAAGTTATTTAGTTTGTGCTATCATAAACAATTAGTTTTTTCGGTAGTCGATTTGCACATGTTCACTGCTTTAAAGGTAAAAGAAAATTATAAACATTTTGCCATAATATCAAACTTTTTAAAACGCCCATGTACGGCAACGAAACGCCATATTTATTATTAAGAATAAACGTTAAATTAAATAAAGAAATTAAGAGTACGAATGAATAAGCTAATAAAATAAGGACTGTTAATAAATAGAATCTTACATTCCATGATGGTGTAAAAGTTGAACATTACATAAAGGGTCCAGGTGGTCTCTAATAAATAATGACAGTAATAATAGGTGCCTGCTTTACGAATTTATTTTTCTCTTAAATATTACTTAGTTTTAAGCTCAGTTTTAAGTATTTCGTATTTATTAAGAAAACAGTTCCGGTTTCTCTTGCTTTAAAAAGTAATAGCTTTTCTTCCCGTGAAACAATTTTAATAAAATAAAGCCTGTGTCTTTTTCAGGACTCCACGGAAGTCATCCGTTACTTTGCGAGATGCTGGTACAAACAAACAGACAAACAAATTTCGCGTGATTTTTATCATCATAGTTTTCTTGGCGTGGATGAATGAAACCTATGTGTCAAATTACAATTAAAAGCACGTTAGAATTTTTGCACGCCATACTCTAAATACTATGCATACGAAAATAATCCATTTAACGTGATCCACTTAAATTATTTTTAGAAAAGACTTTTTCCAGATATGCGGTTGTATTGGGTGACGTATCTATGTACATAATAATATTGGTTATTATATATTCGATTAGTGAAAATATTTCACTTTTAAAACTAAACCAATCTTTTGTCAAACAATTTTACTACCAAACGTCAAGAAACTACAACATGATTTCAATATTCTAGACTTTAGCTTTACACACAATTTATTTTCATAACTGTTTTTTGCACTTTAGGGACTAAAAACGTACTTTAGTCGTTCTGAAACTAAAATTGTACTTTTTATCCCGGGGACTAAAAAATTTTTCTCTCAGTATAAATTGACGTCAGAATGAATGGTGGTTTGGTTGTCATATTCTTTTGGCCAGTATAATTAAGTTTTTTAGCAAACAATTTTGATAAATATGGCTTCAAAGGTGCAAATAATAGGGTATATATACTATTATTTGCACATCACTAAAATGTCTTTTTATCCCTCGACGAAATTTTCGTCTCGGTATAAAAAAATGCTTCTTTAGTCCCTAGGTATATAATGTACTACTACGCTCACTGTTTTTACGCTGGCCCATCAAGCAATATATTGTGCATCTTTCTTAATCAAAAAGTATGGATTCTTTAAAAAAAAAACAGAAGAATACAAACACTTTGACGCGATTTTTGATATGATTTGACTGAAGTAAATATAAACAAAATAAAGTTAACCACAAAAATAGTGTAATTTATAAGCACGCTCTGTGGTTATTAACAAGGATTTTCGTAGTTATCTTCGGTCAATCCAAGTGAAAGTGTTTGTGTTTTTGGCAAATTTTGCAAAAAGAAAACTTGAAATGGTTACTTTTTGATTAAGGAAGTACAGAACATCCCACATAGTAAGCCATCATCCATCAATTCATCCATTGGATGTGCAAATGATATTCTTTCCACGGACATACGTGAACGTACCTCGATTGAACATTTAATTTTTATCCCATTTATGATCATACATGAAATGTAGCTCTCATAGACATTCAGTAATGTATGTGCCCCATCAATCCATTCTATACAGACCGCTTCAAGCTACTGCGAACATAGGGGGAATCAAGTCCAATTTACTCTCCGTGGCGTACGACCGAGGTGGATTCGAAGCACGCTGCAGTGTTATCTTTTGGAAATTCATTTTGTTTTTATTATTTTGTTTTATTTCTACCTTGCTCGAGAAACAGATGGATAAGTTCTTAATTAAAATAATACATTTTTAAAACCAAAAATGGATGTCTACGAAGTTGCCGAAAAAGTGCAGATGGTCAAATGGTCAAATCGTCATAACCCAACAGACGTTCGATATTGGTCGAGGGAAAATTTGCATTTGTATTTTGACGTAAGAACACAGTATCCCCAAAAAATAAATGTTTGGGGGGGGGGGTATTATAGGGGAACACGTAATTGGGCCATTTTTTATTAACGGCAATTGCAATTTGAATGGTCCTAGATACTTGGATCTACTGCAGCAGCACATTATTCCAACTGCTAGGCAGTTGTTAGGTGTAAGATTTGGTGAAACATGGTTTCAACAAGATGGTTGTTCCGCTCACAATGTTGGCCTTGTTAGGGAATATCTTGATAATGTATTTCCGAATTGGGTTATAAGTACACGGGGAACTATTTTATGGCCAGCTCGATCTCCCGATCTTGCTCCTAATGACTTCTATCTGTTTTTGAAGAAGCTTTTCAAATTATCACCCCTAACATGCTTGGAAACGTTAGAAGGGGTTTTTATAGTAGGCTCGTATATTGTCTAGCCGAGCAAGGAGGACTTTTCGAATATTTGATATTTTTACGATGTTTTTAAATGATTTTCGTAAATACTTGGTGAAAACTGGCGGAAATGGCTTAATTTTTAGACAATAATAATTAGATTTTTTCATAATTACTATTTTCCACTATTTCTCTTTAATTTTGGGTAAAAAACGGACAAAAATCTTTTTTTGCAGCAGTGATCAGAAAAAAAAGTTCTTTTGCATCGGTAACCAAAAAAGCCATGCTTTAGTTATCTGCAGACAGTTACTAAAATCATGTTTTTGATGAAAGTATAAAAAAAATTATATGTATATAGTTACTCAAGCGCGGATTCAGGGGGGTAGGTATGAAAATATTTAGAAAATCGTGACGTGAATGCGGCTGCTGTGCTTTCAAACCATTGATATGTTTACAATTTTATTTTAATTTTAAATCAAAAAATGCATTTTTTAGTGGAATTTTCTTAAAAATTTTCGCCGGCGGCGCTATGATACGTTGATATTTACGATTTTAGTCAAATTTGACTCAAAACTTGCATTTTTAATACTTTCTCAAATTTTCTGCGCATTTAAACATTTTTTAAAATAAAAAATGTTTGAAATAAACAGCTTAAAATATGAGTACCCCCCTTCTAAATTTGAGGCCAAATCCGGGCTTGTAGTTACTAAGTTTTGTTTGTATATATTGATGTTCCTCATAAAAACTATGCTTTTATTCTAGTTTTTCTTTTTTGTATCGAAACCGCCCCCCCTTTTCAAATGGCATTAAAACCGTCGCAAGATTACATAAATCACTAACCTCGGTTAGTTAGTGGGGATGCAGTCTTATATGGGCCGGAATAAAGTAAACTCCTTTTTTGACAGTCAAGCTTTCGAGAATATATTTTTCTCTTCTTCAGGACTTCAAAGTGGGTTGAAAAACAATAAAGCTAGACATCTCTGAACAACTCTGAGCATTTTTTGCCCTTACGTTATAATAAAAACCTACATGAATTTGTTTAAAAGAATTGAAAAGTCCACAAAATGGTGGCGCGAGGTTCTCTTTTTCTCAACTAGTCAGTCACGACTACCCGTAAAATTTTTTTAAATCACTAACGGTACTTTAAAAGGATTAAAGCTCCATTAGGAAAAAGTCGCTGCAAGTGGAGGTTAATTTTTTTACTATTACTTTTACGCGGTAACGACTCTATTGATATTAATTTGGTTGCAATTCAGCCCCTGCTCAATAAAAAACTACAAAGTTATGTATTCCACATGGTCGCCTATCTACCACACACTAAGAAATAAAATAATTGTAAAGTTTTTGTAGTCAAAAAATATCAACGATCAAATCAACAAGTCATGGACAAATGCTCGGCAAAACATTAGATAACGGAATGAGAAATAAATTTTATTTATTTATATTTAACTCCACTATTTATATTTATTTCTCATTCTTATTCCAAGCAATCTAGAATTTTAGTTCGGAATCGGAGCGGACAGTATGAAACTTTGAGGGTAGGTAGGGCTTAGGAAGCTTAAACCCAAATTTTCGACTTTATCCCCCGGGAGGTTTTTTCGCCATCTTGGATTTAAGGGTGAATTTATTTTTCGCGATTTGCGTCTTAAATATGCAGTTTACGGAAAAGTATGCATAATGATTTATTATAGATAATAAGATTCCCCATTGAAACTATAGGTATAAAAAAATTCATAAATTCATTATTTAAAAAATTATGATCATTTTAGTGAAAAATTTAAGGGTTGAACTACAGTTTTTTTTACTTTTTTATGAAAAAATATAATCAGAAGATAAATGTAGACCTTGAAAGGCTCTACAATATTTATATCTTAACTTTTTTGCGTATAATTCTTCAGTTTCGCAGTGCAGCGCTCCGAATTCGCGCGCGCTCTCCCCAGCGCCTGAAAGTCGAGCGTGGTGCGGCTGATATTATAAACCGAATCTCGCAGAACCACTTTGGTATAAGAGAAGGCTCAATAAAACTTTGCGGGTAGTTTGGGTACATAAGCGAGAAGATAAATCTACGTTTTAGACTTCATCCCCCCAGGGGCGAATTTGCGGCTTAATTATGTAATTTACGGGAAAGTAGGTCCAGTCATTTCTTTAATTAATATATGCATTATTTAAATAATTACGAGCATTTTAGTGCAAAATTTTGGTTGCAATTCAGCCCCTGCTCAATAAAAAACTACAAAGTTATGTATTCCACACGGTCGCCTATCTACCACACACTAAGAAATAAAATAATTGTAAAGTTTTTGTAGTCGAAAAATATCAAAGATCAAATCAACAAGTCATGGACAAATGCTCGGCAAAACCTTAGATAACGGAATGAGAAATAAATTTTATTTATTTATATTTAACTCCACTATTTATATTTATTTCTCATTCTTAGTCCAAGCAATCTAGAATTTTAGTTCGGAATCGGAGCGGACAGTATGAAACTTTGAGGTTAGGTAGGGCTTAGGAAGCTTAAACCCAAATTTTAGACTTTATCCCCCGGGAGGTTTCTTCGCCATCTTGGATTTAAGGGTGAATTTATTTTTCGCGATTTGTAGCTTAAATATGCAGTTTACGGAAAAGTATGCATAGTGATTTATATAGATAAATAAAAAAATAAATAATAAAAATTATGATCATTTTAGTGAAAAATTTAAGGGTTGAACTACAGTTTTTTTTACTTTTTTAGCCTTCCCTGTACCATTTATGAAAAAATATAATCAGAAGATAAATGTAGCCCTTGAAAGGCTCTACAATATTTATATCTTAACTTTTTTGCATATAATTCTTCATTTTCGCAGTGCAGCGCTCCGAATTCGGGCGCGCTCACCCCCAGCGCCTGAAAGTCGAGCGTGGTGCGGCTGATATTATAGAAGGCTCAATAAAACTTTGTGGGTAGTTTGGGTACATAAACGAGAAGATAAATCTACGTTTTAGACTTCATCCCCCCAGGGGCGATTTGCGGCTTAATTATGTAATTTACGGGAAAGTAGGTCCAGTCATTTCTTTAATTAATATATGCATTATTTAAATAATTACGAGCATTTTAGTGCAAAATTTTGGTTGCAATTCAGCCCCTGCTCAATAAAAAACTACAAAGTTATGTATTCCACACGGTCGCCTATCTACCACACACTAAGAAATAAAATAATTGTAAAGTTTTTGTTGTCGAAAAATATTAACGATCAAATCAACAAGTCATGGACAAATGCTCGGCAAAACATTAGATAACGGAATGAGAAATAAATTTTATTTATTTATATTTAACTCCAATATTTATATTTATTTCTCATTCTTAGTCCAAGCAATCTAGAATTTTAGTTCGGAATCGGAGCGGACAGTATGAAACTTTGAGGGTAGGTAGGGCTTAGGAAGCTTAAACCCAAATTTTCGACTTTATCCCCCGGGAGGTTTTTTCGCCATCTTGGATTTAAGGGTGAATTTATTTTTCTCGATTTGCGGCTTAAATATGCAGTTTACGGAAAAGTATGCATAGTGATTTATTATAGATAATAAGATTCCCCATTGAAACTATAGGTATAAAAAAATTCATAAATTCATTAATTATGATCATTTTAGTGAAAAATTTAAGGGTTGAACTACCGTTTTTTTTACTTTTTTATGAAAAAATATAATCAGAATATAAATGTAGACCTTGAAAGGCTCTACAATATTTATATCTTAACTTTTTTGCGTATAATTCTTCAGTTTCGCAGTGCAGCGCTCCGAATTCGCGCGCGCTCACCCCAGCGCCTGAAAGTCGAGCGTGGTGCGGCTGATATTATAAACCGAATCTCGCAGAACCACTTTGGTATAAGAGAAGGCTCAATAAAACTTTGTGGGTAGTTTGGGTACATAAGCGAGAAGATGAATCTACGTTTTAGACTTCATCCCCCCAGGGGCGATTTGCGGCTTAATTATGCAATTTACGGGAAAGTAGGTCCAGTCATTTCTTTAATTAATAAATGCATTATTTAAATAATTACGAGCATTTTAGTGCAAAATTTTGGTTGCAATTCAGCCCCTGCTCAATAAAAAACTACAAAGTTATGTATTCCACACGGTCGCCTATCTACCACACACTAAGAAATAAAATAATTGTAAAGTTTTTGTAGTCGAAAAATATCAACGATCAAATCAACAAGTCATGGACAAATGCTCGGCAAAACATTAGATAACGGAATGAGAAATAAATTTTATTTATTTATATTTAACTCCAATATTTATATTTATTTCTCATTCTTAGTCCAAGCAATCTAGAATTTTAGTTCGGAATCGGAGCGGACAGTATGAAACTTTGAGGGTAGGTAGGGCTTAGGAAGCTTAAACCCAAATTTTCGACTTTATCGCCATCTTGGATTTAATGGTGAATTTATTATTTTTCGCGATTTGCGGCTTAAATATGCAGTTTACGGAAAAGCATGCATAGTGATTTATTATAGATAATAAGATTCCCCATTGAAACTATAGGTATAAAAAAATTCATAAATTCATTATTTAAAAAAAAAAAATTTAAGGGTTGAACTACAGTTTTTTTTACTTTTTTAGCCTTCCTGTGCCATTTATGAAAAAATATAATCAGAAGATAAATGTAGACCGTGAAAAGCTCTACAATATTTATATCTTAACTTTTTTGCGTATAATTCTTCATTTTCGCAGTGAAGCGCTCCGAATTCGGGCGCGCTCACCCCCAGCGCCTGAAATTCGAGCGTGGTGCGGCTGATATTATAAACCGAATTTTGCAGAACCACTTTGGTATAAGAGAAGGCTCAATAAAACTTTGTGGGTAGTTTGGGTACATAAGCGAGAAGATAAATCTACGTTTTAGACTTCATCCCCCCAGGGGCGAATTTGCGGCTTAATTATGTAATTTACGGGAAAGTAGGTCCAGTCATTTCTTTAATTAATATATGCATTATTTAAATAATTACGAGCATTTTAGTGCAAAATTTTGGTTGCAATTCAGCCCCTGCTCAATAAAAAACTACAAAGTTATGTATTCCACACGGTCGACTATCTACCACACACTAAGAAATAAAATAATTGTAAAGTTTTTGTAGTCGAAAAATATCAAAGATCAAATCAACAAGTCATGGACAAATGCTCGGCAAAACATTAGATAACGGAATGAGAAATAAATTTTATTTATTTATATTTAACTCCACTATTTATATTTATTTCTCATTCTTAGTCCAAGCAATCTAGAATTTTAGTTCGGAATCGGAGCGGACAGTATGAAACTTTGAGAGTACGTTAGGGCTTAGGAAGCTTAAACCCAAATTTTCGACTTTATCCCCCGGGAGGTTTTTTCGCCATCTTGGATTTAAGGGTGAATTTATTTTTCGCGATTTGCGGCTTAAATATGCAGTTTACGGAAAAGTATGCATAGTGATTTATTATAGATAATAAGATTCCCCATTGAAACTATAGGTATAAAAAAATTCATAAATTCATTAATTATGATCATTTTAGTGAAAAATTTAAGGGTTGAACTACAGTTTTTTTTACTTTTTTATGAAAAAATATAATCAGAAGATAAATGTAGACCTTGAAAGGCTCTACAATATTTATATCTTAACTTTTTTGCGTATAATTCTTCATTTTCGCAGTGCAGCGCTCCGAATTCGCGCTCGCTCACCCCCAGCGCCTGAAAGTCGAGCGTGGTGCGGCTGATATTATAAACCGAATTTTGCAGAACCACTTTGGTATAAGAGAAGGCTCAATAAAACTTTGTGGGTAGTTTGGGTACATAAGCGAGAAGATAAATCTACGTTTTAGACTTCATCCCCCCAGGGGCGATTTGCGGCTTAATTATGCAATTTACGGGAAAGTAGGTCCAGTCATTTCTTGTAGGCAATAAGATCCCTTATCGAACTCTGTGCATTAAACAATTAATAAATGCATTATTTAAATAATTACGAGCATTTTTGTGCAAAATTTAGAGTTTGAAGTACAGTTTTTAATTTTTTGAGCTACAATTTATCGTTTATCATAAAATATAATTACTGCAAGAAGATAAGTCTTGAAAAGTTGTACATTTAACATATCACTTTTTATTTTCGCAATGCAGCGCTCCAAAGTTAGGCGCTGTCACTGCCAGCGCCTGTGAGTCGAATGTGGTACGAGTGGTATCATAAACTGACTCCTAGAATCGCCCTGAAATAAGAAAGCGTAAAATGAAACGTTGCAAGGTGTTCGAAAACGTTAGTGAGAATTCGAATCAGAGTTTTTAACTTAATTCCCCGATAAGTTTTTGCGCTATCTTGGATTTATACAGGTGCATTTGTGTACAAGTGTACTAATTCTTTATTGTAGATAATAAGATTTTTTATCGAACCGTGTATAAAACGACTAAGAAATGCATTATTGACACAATGAGGAGCATTTCAGTGAAAAAAATTCAGGGGTTAAGATCGCATTTTTATAGTTTTTGAGCTGTAATGTGTTATTTATCCTTCAGTATTAAAACTCGAGACTGATAAAAAACGGTCTAAATAAAAAGGGTGCAAATACTTAATACATTATTTTATTTACCAGTCAATTATAGCCTTCGCTTCTTCTTCTTCTTCTGTGACGGTCCAGGTGTCCCGCAGTCTTTGTAAGTGTCCTCAACGGTAGTGGAATCGAGAAAGGTTTTATCCGTCCCATAATCGGTCCCGCAATCGATTTCGTCTTCTTCTTCCAATCCATCTTCAATTTCCGATGTTGGCTTGTTGCAACAATTTCCCTCGCAGTTCTGACATAATGAGGAGCATAATAAACCATCTTTCCGACAACCATAAGCTGCTCCGCATTTTGAGGCACGGCATTTGCAGGAGTGCACCCCCAAATCCAAGATGGCGGAAAAACTCCTAGGGGGATAAAACGTAGATTTATCTTCACGCTTATGTACCCAAACTACCCACAAAGTTTCATTGAGCCTTCTCTTGTACCAAAGTAGTTCTGCGAGATTCGGTTTATAATATCAGCCGCACCACGCTCGACTTTCAGGCGCTGGGGGTGAGCGTGCGCGAATTCGGAGCGCTGCACTGCGAAAATGAAGAATGATACGCAAAAAAGTTGAGAGATAAATATTGTAGAGCTTTTCAAGGTCTACATTTATCTTCTAATTATATTTTTTCATAAATGGCACAGGAAGGCTAAAAAGGTAAAAAAACTGTTATGAATTTTTTTACGTCCATAGTTTCGATAGGGAATCTTATTATCTACAATAAATCACTGGACATACTTTTTCGTAAACTGCATATTTAAGCCCGGGGAATGAAGTCTAAAACTTGGGTTTAAGCTTCTTTATATAGGGCCTAACTACCCTTAAAGTTTAATCTTATCCGCTCCCATTCCGAACTAAAGCATTGGAACTTGGATAGATTGCTTGGACTATCTTTTATTCATAAAAGTCAGCCAATGGCAAACGAATCTTTTTAATAAACTTCAATATTTTATTTTTAAAAAACACAGGCACTCTTAAAATTTAAAAATGAAAAAATTAAAAAACTCACTTTTTTTCGCTCTAACAAAAAGAATTTGACATATATTTCTATCCAAAATTTATTTCAAAAATAAATAATTTGTGGTAAAAAATAACTACATTAAAACTTCAAATTCGTAAATTTAAATTAAAAAAAAAATGTGACTAAATTGGCCAATATTTGGTACTTTTATGCTGCTTATAAAGGATTCTTAAACGGTAAAAAAGTACTGGTGTACTGAACTTAAAATGATGCTTGGGTGGCTAAAGGATACTAAAACGGCTGGCTTTTTATCTGAGACGATGGTGACAAAAACATTATAACTGATTCACCACACTACACAGCGAAAATATAAATCAGCTAATAAATTTCGCTTTACCCGATATAAACCATGTTGCATTAAAAGAGTATGTATTTCACATAGAGTTGAGATTTATAGCTGAAAAGCGTGGGTAGAAATCTTGCCGACGAAATAGAAAAATGGGAACTGGCCACTACCTCATAATATTTAAAAAGGTTAAATATGTTTAAGAACGTATTTCCATAGCGTTGGGGCTTGGACCTATAAGACCAAACTTTGCGCCTTTTCCAAAACTAATCTATAAAATTAAAATATAACTTTAAACCAAACAACAGGAAAAAATTCCAGACAGCCTACCCCGTAAATGCACCGCAATTGACTATCTAATCCATTCTTTTTCTCTGTTGATCCCACACAAATGAACAAAGTTGAAGCATTTTTTATATAAACTAATCCGAATATTTTAACGGTACATCTGGGGGTAAGTGCTCTCTAATATCGGACACTTTAGTTTTTGTTGGTTTGATTTCGTAATCAGTGGCTGAATTTGGTGGATTTTGGGTTAAATAAAACTACTATTTTTTTGTAAAACTCTCCGACGTTTCGTCTAATATATAGACATTTTCAAGGAGGTGTTTACATTAATTGGTGTTTGTCAATAGATTCCCTATTCTAGTCTATGTCACTAGAATATTGCAACATTCACTGAACATTTTGTCATCGGTTTAAACAATAAACATAAAACTAAAACTACTACGGGGCCCTATTTTGGAAATTTTAAATGATCATTTCAAATAACAAAAGAGTAAACACACAACGGAGGAAAAATATTTTTTTTTAAATTATTTAAAATTTCCTAAATAGAGCCCCGTAGTAGTTTTAGTTTTGTGTTTATTGTTTAAATCTATAACAAAATGTTTAGTGAAAGTTGCAATATTAGGGACTTATTGGGCGTACATTTTCGCGTTCCCTTATTAAGGCAAATAGGTGGAGCAACGACTTTGTTTTTTTGGCTCTCACCTCCAATCAGGAACTTGGTCTGTATCTTGCCTTGCGTGCTAATCCAGAGCTCCTTAGACCGCTTTTCTAAGTCACCTTTCCAGATTTTTATATCCATACATCAGAATGGCGCATACCTCAGCCTGAAAAACAGTCGCGTTCCTTCCTAGGAGGAAGTGGAACTTCGCCCCCGTGGTTTTACAGTACACTCCCGCCCCCGACTTGTCTCCTATTTTTTAGCCGTCTGTGTGCCAGACTGTCCCATTCGGGGGGCAAGGGACAAACATCCATTCCTTCCAGACTTCCCTATTAGGCGTGAAAAACCTAATTGGACGCTTCGAACTGGTTTGCATCGGTATTCTGTCCTTAAGTTTATATTATACAAAAAAATTAAATATATTTAAGTTTTTCTTGAAATATTTAATATTATTTAAGTTTATTTTAAAAGATTACTAGAATATAAAGCATCCAATTAAAGTAATCATAATTTTAATATAGGATTCAATCTCAATACCATCGCATTCACCATGATTTGTAGAAAGTAACCACAAAATGAACAACATATTTTACTCAAATGTAGAAAAAATTATTCCTGGTAACAATGGCTTTTAAAGACTTATTATTTAGTTATATTTTTAGAGAAATTTGTTTTATTCAGTTTATTAAAACCTCTAAAAACTTCTTTCTCTCCGTTTGAACTCCAAAATAATAACTTTTCGTTTAGATTGGAAAAGAAAATAGAAATATAATTTGGTGTTGTACCTTAAAAAACCATTAAATATTTAAATTTTCTTCTTGTCAAATAGGCCTACCCTTGTTTACAAAGGAGCTTCAAATATAATTGAACTTTTAAATTAACTACATAAATTAAAGTAAAAATTGTGAAATCTAACTTTTAATTAAAGCTTGAAAGAACAAGTTACAAAAGTTTGCCATTTTTTATATAATAAAACGACACCATAAAAACTATTAATTGAATCATTTGTATATTCTTAATTTTATTATACATTCAATCAACTGTTTTTCTCTCATAGTTGCAAATGGCTGCCCCCCTTATTGTTTCTGTTGGGAAGGTTAAAGCCCGTTTTTCAAACCCTTTTATTTCTATAGTAGGTTGAAAGCCCAAATTCTGTGATATATAAATGGAATAAACCCCCGAAGTACACCGGTTTTGCATCCAGCTGAGAGTTAACCTCAAAATTAATTAATTCCAGACACTTTTCTTTAAAACTAAAACCTCATTTAACTGCGATTTGTTCTGAAACCTGTTCAGCGAATCCAATTTTTAAGTTCTTTAAGAAAAGAAATAGGAAGTTAGAACTGTGAAGTGAGTAGGCAGGTAGAGGCACGTAAGAACCAGTGAACTGCGAAGTGAGCAGGCGGATACGGGCACGTAACACAGTGGCGTTCCCAGGGAGGGGGGTCGATCGCTCCACCCTTTGCTGTAGAAAAAAGTAGACAACAAAGACGCTGGTGGTAAAACCCTGAAGTGTTTGAAGAAAAAACGAGAAATTGCAGAACGTTCCTTTACAGACATTCTAGAATCCCTCCACAGTATTTTGGGACAGTTTGAAACAGACGAAAATCACAATATTAGAAATACAGAACAGTTTATAGAGTTTCAATTTACAAACAAGTTTTAGACACAATCATTTTGGACATAAAATCAACGTTCAATAACGAGACCCTAAGTGTTTTTGACCTGACCATATTCATACCAAGTTTTATACAACGTGAAACTGTTTGATTATTACGAAACATAAATGCTTGAACTTTTATTGGGAGAAGTCAGTATTTGGAAACAATATTGGTTACAAGTAGGCAAAAGCTCAAATCAAAGCATATATGATAACGTTTTCGAGGCAATAAAAAAGTGTGGCGATATTGTTCTGTGTATAAATACATTCTTGCATATTTATCAGTAAGTAATGCTTCTTCAGAAAGAAGCTTCTCCTGCCTCAGAAGATTGAAAATATAGGTGCTTAAAACTACTGTGATGGAAATTCGTCTGACGAGCTTAGCATTGCTGCATATCAACAGATCATTGACCGGTTTATCCAAAAAAACTGGAAACGATCTTATATTTGAAATACATAATATAAAAGGTAATGATTCAACTTAAAAAGCTTTTTAGATCTTTATTTATACGTAGTTATTCAAGCGCGGATTTCATAAATTGATTTTGATATTTACGGTATAAGTTTAATTTTGTGTGTCACTTTCTTACAAATTTTCGCCTGCTGTGCTTTAAAACCATTGATATATTTACAATTTTATTTTAATTCTAAATCAAAAAATGCATTTTTCAGTGCAATTTTCTCAAATTTTCGGCGCATTTAAACATTTTTTTAATATATATGAAATAAACGACTTAAGATCTGAGTACCCCCCCTAGATTTAAGGCCAAATCCGCGCTTGTAGGAGGAACATATCAATATATGCAAACAAAACTTAGTAACTACAAGCGCGGATTTGGTCTCTGTAGGGGGGGGTACTCAGATTTCAAGTCGTTTTTTTCATACATTTTTTATTTTGAAAAATGTAAATGCACCGAAAATTTTTGAGAAAATTACATTAAAAATGCAATTTTTGAGTCGACTTAAACTAAAATCCTAAATATAAACGGTATCATAGCACCGCATGCGAAAATTTTTAAGAAAATTGCACTAGAAATGCATTTTTTGATTTAAAATTAAACTAAAATTGTAAATATATCAGTGGTTTAAAATCGAAGCAGGCGAAAATTTTTAAGAAAATGACACTATAAATGTCATTTTTAACACAAAATTAAACTAATACTGTAAATATCAAAGGTATTATAGCGCCGCAATTTATGCCCTTATTTTGATTTTCCAAATGTTTTCATAAAAAATTTAAATCCAGGTACTACCCTGCTTTCGCCCTGAAATTCGCGTAACGAAGTATAATTTTTTCAGTTATAAAAAAACATAGATAACAAACAAAACACAAACAAAACCTAATAGCTAAATACTTTTTTTTGAGGTCTAAGAAGTTTTTTACATTGAAACATTACCTTTTACATTGCGTATCTCAAACAGAATGGTCAAGCCATGATGGTAATTTAAGGCATAAAATATTTTAGCATCATTTAAGGGGTAACGTTTTTGTTTAAATAATTTTTACTATTTTGCTCACATTTTAAAGCTTTCTTTCCAAACTTTCGAGTGTTCACTGTTTTTTTTAGCATTCAAAAAAAGTACTGCCTAAATACATTTTTTCTCTGTTAAAATGAAAAATATTTAGAGAGAGAGGGCAGAATTTTAGAGGTAGATAGAGAGATATTTTAGTGAAGTGTAAAAATATTTAAGGTTGTTGAAGAGAGACAGCAGGCTATAAAAAGTATTTTAGAGAAAGATGAAAATAATTTGAGCGGTGTCGTGCTTTCGTGGATTTTTATTTTGCCATTTTGATGAGAAAAGCCAGCAAAATTGTAATTTTTCAAAGCATAGTGTGTGAGACACAAGGTGCTATTAACTTCTTTCAATCAAATTTCTTTACAGTCTTTAAATTTACCAAAAAACGTGTCCTACCATAAATGTATTAAAGCACATCTAAAAATCATTTAACAGGTATTTAACTAAATTATTTTAAGGGTCATCATGGCTTTACCATAAGATGCATATCTCAAAAAAAAATTCGTTACCAGGTTTTTTGAGCAAACCGGTCAATGACTCGCTCAATGTCAATTTCAATATGTCTGTTGATGTGCAGTCACGCTCCATCCATCAGACGACGTACTTATGTTTTCAAACTTCCAATAATGTTTTTATCAACGGAAAAATATCGCCACACTTGTTTAAGGCCTTAAAAACCTTATCAGGTATGTTTTGATTTAAGCTTTTGCCTACTTCTAACCAATATTGTTTCCAGATACTGACATGTTCCAATAAAAGTTCAAGAATTTTTGTTTTGGATTAATCAAACAGTTTTTAGTATTTAGAAACGACTTTTTAGTTAATTTTGCCTTAATTTTGGTTTCAAGTATTTTTTATGTCCAAAATGATTTTGTCTAAAACTTTTTTATAAATCAAAACTCTATAATAAGTACTGTTCTGTATTTCTAATGGTTTTCGCGATTAGTGTGTCATACGTTTGTTTATTCTTGGTGTGACGAATTGAAGGTGGAGGGATTCTAGAATGTTTTTAAAGGAACTCTCTGCAATTACTCGTTTTTTTTCCAAAGACTTCAGGGTTACCACCACTATCTTTGTTGTCTACTTTTTTTCTGGAGCAAAGAGAGTGACGATCGACACCCCCCCCCCCCTGAGACCGCCACTGGTTTTATTTTCCCTGGTTTATCCCCACAGCCTAATTGATGAAAGCTGGGCTGAGGACAGAAAAAAAAGCGGATCGTTTAGGATGATCTTGCAACGGTAATAAAATCAAAGAATAAACTTAACAGCAGGACTAATGGCCAAGTGGTCGAACACCAGACACTTATTTGTGGTCCAAAACAAAGTTTTGCCTTCAAAGCAATTTTATAACACACACACACACACAAAACCTACGGCCTTGCAAAAGAACCCTTTCTATAACTTGTGATATATATGCAAGGCCGCATTCTATTTTCTGCTATGCACCCGCCTGATTTTTTTTCCGTTTTGCATTGGCGAACGGCTTGATTGGGTTTCACAAACAACCCGAACCGTTTTTTTTTTCGTTCTTGCATTCAGTCAGTTGTCGCGTGGGCACTGGCCAAGGTGATCTTTTATCCCTTTCCAAATCGGTCAAATAGAAAATGATAACAAGATTAGTGAGAATGCAGCGAAAGTGAGTGAACAAACGTGCATGCGATATGCAAATGACCATGAATAGGAAAAATTTGCTTTGTAATAATATAGCATAACAGGACATTTTTATTAAAACTGGATTGGTTGTGAGATGGTGTGCGATATTGTGCAACAAAAATGGGCTGCGTTTAAAATGTATTTCCTTCCATTATAGTGTTTTGTTTAATTATATATTTTCAGCTTTAACATTGGATAACACTCAATCAAGTAGCATAAATTGCGGTAGCTTAAAGTTAGAAATGTAATTATCCATCTAAATTTAAAAACTGTGTGTCAAATTGTCATTGTCAAAAATTGGTTAACGCGTAGTATTTCCTACAAAAAAAAACAATTTATAGGAAAAATGTGGTTATTGTCACTTTACGGTTAAAAAATGACCACAGTGTCGTAAAAGTAATATATTCCACTATTCAATTCAATTCAATTCAAAAAACGTTTATTCAAAAAATATACAAAAAGTGAACAAGTAACTACAAAACTTACAATGTAGAATATAAACGTTGGGAAATAACCACAGAAGCACTAAAAGCGCTTGTGCGTGGTTTTTTTTTTGTCCGGTTCGGTTGAGATAGAGTCATAATCAGTGTTTGTCAAAATTGAGTTTAAGGTTCACAAGCCGGGTTAGTGTCAAAGTCTGGAAATGGTTTATATTTAAGTGACTAGAACTGGGAGTAGGTAGGTGCCTATAGTATATTTCTGCTAGTGTATTTATCATTTAAGATACTTGAGATCTACCAAGTTATTAAATGTTTCTCTACCCTGGTCCGATATCCACAATTTGGTTTTCATATTAAAACTTTTGCAATTTTTTATAGCTTTGATGTCATTTGGAAGCATGTTGTATAACCTAGGTGAAAAATACTTTAGACTTCTTTGTCCATGCGTTTTATTAGTGACTGTTGAACATGCAAGTGTTCTGCTTCTAGTTGTGCTGTTGTTATTAAAATAGATATCTATTTTTCCTTTTTTAATATTTTTTATTATTTCGAGACAGTATAATTGTCGCATGTCCAACAGTTTACTATCCGTAAAGAGGTTGTTGGTTGGGTATGTTCTGCATTTGCCATAAATAATTTTAATGAACCATTTTTGTAAAGTTGCTAGCTTTTGTATATGGTTTTCAGCAACACAACCCCAACCAAGAATTCCATAAGTCAAGTGGCTTTGTACCAATGACATATATAGTATTTTTAACTGATCATTATTAAGAAAGTCTCTAAGATACGAAAATTTTGACAGAAGCCCTCTTATTTTACTTGTTACATAGTTTATATGCACATCCCATCTTAGCAAGTTATCTATTTGGATACCAAGGTATTTTATTGATGAAGTTTCTGGTATCTCATACTGTTCTATTTTTAGGTTTCCAAGTTTAGGAAGATTGTTTTTGTACGATGAAAAAGGCATGTATTTTGTTTTTTCTATATTTAAAGATAATTTGTTATGCTGAAACCAGTTTTTCAATTTTAAAAAATCTTCCTCGATTTGATTCTTAACTTCTTGCCAAGTTTTTGCTCTACAAAATAATACGGTGTCGTCTGCAAAACTAACCATTGTACCTTTTAGTTTAAGATTCAGCATATCATTAATGTAAACTGTAAAAAGTAGAGGACCCAGAACGGTTCCCTGGGGCACTCCAAATTTTACAGCTGTTTCATCGCTGAAGGTTCCATCAATGTTAACTATATGACTATATACCATTACTAGAAGCACGAAAAATCTTCTATGCATCAACCGCCTGGGGCTATGCCGCGCCAAGTCATCTAAAACTCATCCAAAACCTCGAGAATCGCTACAGACGTAACGCCCTTGACGTTCCCTGGCACACATCGTATACTCGACTCATGAGAGACAATAATCTTACCCCATTAACGACCTTTATTTCCGAAAAAGCCCATAATGTATACCAAAAAGAAGATACTCATTCAAATCCCCTTATTCGACAGGCCGTCAACTACGACGAGAACATTCGACATCGTCACAAGAGAAATCCCACTTCCCTTCCCTCCCCCCCTCCAACAACAACAACAAATAGTTCTTTAGAACAGTCACGACATTTAAGCCCTTCAGGCAGCTAGTCTCCCCAAAAATCGACAAAACTTAGGCTACCTAGCGGTAGGGAGAGTTTAAGAGGTCCACTTGAAGGTCAAGTGGGGGTGGAAGGAAAGGTTTGGCAGAATAATTAGTGTCAGCGCACACAGATGTCCGCTAACACTAAGGATTCTTCCAGATCGGGCCCTCTTACCGGGTGTTGTTGTTGTTTGAACAATCTTTACGGAGGACTTACTTCATGCTTGTCACATTTAATTTCTTTAATATTAGTTTTACGAGGAAACGACTATACTGATATTAATTTGATTGCAATTCAGTAGCTCCTACTCAATACAAAACTACAAAGTTATGGAGTCTACGCGGTCGCCTGTCTACCACGCACTAAAAAATTTCAATTTCAATTTATTTACAATCTCTTAAAAAATTTAACTTGTCATATAATTTACAGGAGCAGTCTTCCAAAGCTCATAGTTAGCTTGTCGGGAGAGTGGTCCGGGTCAGTAAAAAAAATATTAAATTATATCACATTTCACTTATTTAATTAGTGTTACTTAAGATATTATAATCTAGTTTATTTTACAATTTGCAATAAAGTATGCCAGTTCATAAAAAGTTAAAAAAGCTTTATAAAGTTCTTATCTTATTTTTATTTTATAGGTTTAAGAGCTATATACGCAAACAAAATACAACTATTAAAAATAAACAATATATACCGGCTCCGCAACCACTCCAGCGATCCAAGAGGTCTCCTCGAGTCTGCAAAGTCTGAGGCATTAATTACTTTAATATAAAATTAATATATATATATATATATATATATATTTTTTTTTTATTGTCATTATAAGGGTGTATATTTTAGATTAAATTCTATTTTAAAATTGGTAGTCTGGTTTTGATGTTTTCAAAATTTTCAGGAATTCAATGAAAGATCTTAGTAGAATATAATTTTTTATTATTGTTGTTTTTTAGAGAATTTGAAATTAAATTATAGAGCCTAGGCCCTATAAGGTAAATATGTCCTTGGCAGACTGAAAAATTAACTGTAAATGTGCATTTAGTAGAAAAATGTTGCCCACGAGTTATCGCTACTTTACTGACATTGTAAGTCAATGCAACTGGATGCGCGATGCCGCCATGTTATTTATTTTATCAAACATGGAATTCAAGTCATTTTATCAAAAAAAATCAGCATTTTTAATCAGTAAAGTGCTATGCGTTTATAAATTTAAGATGTTGTGACTTCAGAAAAGTGGTTAATAAAATGGTAATTATTATTATTTTCCGTTATGTCTTCACATATTTGATGGTGTGTGTCCCGATACAGTTTAGAAAAAGATCAAGATATTTTCAATTAATAATGTGGGAAGAAGAAAACCTATAAAAACCCTATAGTCAGAAATACTACTTTATGTGGTAAACAGGACATCGGGATAACGTGCCAGTTTAACACCCGCGATGACATAACTCCTATATCACGAGTAATCATTACCGTCGCGATGTAGTTTTATAACCGCTCCAATTCATTCCAAAAACGGTGAATACCTCGAGGTATAGTAGTAGTAAAATTGTCGCTACAACTCTATTAGGGATAGGGCGTGGAGACGGCCACTACGTCGCGACTGATGATTTTGTTTGTTGGGTAGCAGCTATCGTTTGTGAGTTAACACACAATTACTTTGTTTATATGGGCCTCTGAAAGCGTTTTTATACAAGGACGGTGTGAAACGTTGTATAAACACCACTAAAACCGTTTTAAGCACTAAATTGATTTTATTTAAAAGCGATTTTAAAAAGCGGTTTATTGACTAAAAAACTAATTTGTTTTATTTATTTTTTGTTTAAATTCACATATTTAATGACACTTAATGACGGACGTAGCAATTCTATTTAAAACCGTCCTTATACAAAACCGGTCTTAGGTGCGTAGAAACTTGCATCAGCTTCATCGACATCGACAGGGCACTAGCGATGTGGCTCTGCCTTGTCACAAGCCGCAATAACTGATTCCACACTGATAAATCAGTTCTACCCACGTTGATGCATACTGTGAGGAGCCCCTTTACAATTTTTTTTTAACGACCGGAAAATAGTCACTTTCCGTACGATTTTTCGTACAATTAGTTCTACATTACAACGCATGTTCTTTCGAAATATTTCCACTATCATTAAAGGAACTTTTTTGTCCAATTTTCCGGTCCCTTGATCCTTTTCAGGTCCCATTTTTGGCCAAGTTGGCTATGACTTCTTGTTGACAGCTTTTAACTTTTGTTTTTTTTTGGCAGTTTTAACACTTCTAAAAAAGCTTTTTTAAGTTGGTTTCAAAAGTTTTGTTTACAACAATGGACTCAGACCTATAAAATGAGTTGAATCCGGAGGAAATAATAGAAGCTGCTTCTAGAGCCCATTTCGATTTGCTTCCTGAAAAATCTAAAGAGCGCTAGCAGCAGAACTTTGATGCGTTTATAAATTGGTGCGAATTAAAAAACATTAAGAAAACTAATGAAGATGTATTGGTGGGATATTTAAATAAAGGACAAACTTAGATATCTGTCTTTTACGAGTTGTTTTATCGTTATTTTGCTTGATACGTTGGCGATGGTCAGCCATAACTGGTCGTCAGTCATCACTGAATTAGCTGTGTAAAGCTAATCGGCACTACACTATAATTCTTCTAATGTCTTTGACAATTTTGCACAACTTAAAAGTTCAAAAATCACTTCTAACCACACTTACTTGTTTTTCTTTAAATTTGATCTCAAAATCTACTGATCTTAGCGTCAATGGTTATCTAGCCAACAAGAAGCAGAAGGCTAACATTTTCTTATTATGATCATAAATTACGTAACGCGGCTAGGCGTTGACGAAAGTGATAGGTGATAGAATGTTTTTCTAATCGTTTGAAAAGTAATTACGATATACGTCTGGAGAATATCTTTACAGATCTGCGTAGGTTTACAGGACTCGCCTGCGGTTCGCCCTGTAAATTTCCTGCGTAGACTTGCAAAAACTAATTTTCCGGTCTAGTGACGTAAATACCTATTACGTTCAATCCTTCTTCCTACTCTCTTGACAAGCCCGCCGTCCTAAACCATCCAAATTTTGGTAGTCCATAACAGCTGACATTTTTTACAGTGTTGACCCAGACAGAATGTATTTTATTATTTTTTTAAACATTCCGCAATGCGGTTAGTTCATTTTACAAAAACCGCAAAAAACATAAGCAATATTAATGATAGCAAGTGTAGTTATTAAATTAGGAAAAATAAATAAGAAAGCCAAATTAAATTGTTTTCTTCTATGGTGTTTTTAACACAAAAGGCATCAATTTCTGGCATTAAATTGGCTGATGAAGCTAAATGAACACTTTTGTTGATTGCAATTTAACACAGGGTGTCCCAAAAGTATAGGTGCCTCCTTACTCCCTTCTTCTTAGTTTTTTTTAAAATAATTTCATGATTTCTGACAAGCTTTGGAGAAGTTTATTTTCAATGGCCAATTTGCAAAAGTCTATCCTGACCTGTTGAATTTCTCATGAAATTTTTTAATTCTTTTATTATTAAGACACAAACCGCTTTAAACCACACATTCACACACAATCTCCTTACTTAGCTGTCCAACATTTTTAACATTATTCTAGTCTGCAGGCTACAGAAAACCTAGCAGCGGGGATAGTTTCTGTTAAATTTTTCTAGGGAATTTTTTCTATTTCAAAAATTACATTTAAGATGATGTCTTTCTTACTTGTTTTTTATTATTGATAATAATTTAATATTGATCGGTGCATTATTGATACAAATTTTATTTTTTCCAAACTCTAAAATATCGCTAAAAAAAGTACTAAAATTTTATTCTATAGGAGATTAGGGGAGTTAAGATAGGGTTGCCATCCGTCCGGATTTCCCCGGACGTGTTCAAGTTTTGGAGTTTTTGGATTTGTTTAAATTATAACATCATTGCTTGATATAATTTTTTTGTCAAAAGCATTTAAAACGCGTAAAAAACTACATTTTTAATGTAATTTTTTTAAAATTTTCGCCTGCGGCGGATCTAAGACGTGATTTGATTGAAACATTAAGTTGGCTATTTTAAAAAGTACTAAATAAATTTTTGCAGTATGTCCGGATTTTGTCCGGGTTTATAAGTGTTTTTATCCTAGTTTTACAATTATAGAGATGGCAACCCTAGTTAAGATAACTTACCCCTACCTTGAAGCAATGGTTACCCTGGAGTTAATTTCAACCCGCATTTTAAATATTTTTCTATAGGGTTGTTTTACTTGAGTTAACGTTCCTTGTGGAACTCCATGGTAGTACAGGGTGGTCGAAATGAGAAGGGATTGTGAAGTTTTGGATATTTCTTCGAAAAACTAATATGCAAGCAACTAATTTCATCACCTTTTTATACCTGTTTTATTTTGTTTTATTTCGTTTTTTTTATTATTTACTTATTTATTTTTATAGTTTGATTTTTACAAAAAGCGACGATCCAATGTAATAAAAAAATAAAAAGACGCAAATAAATAATTTAAATTAAAAAAATAACAAATATATAAAAATAAAAGTGCTATACATCGTTTTAAATCTTAATTTACAAAATACTACCTTGATGTTATATTTCAAAAACTAAACGTTACAGATACAATACATTTTAACAAATATTCTCTTCTTTCTTCAAGTGCCATGCTCTCTTCGAACGTTGGCGATCTGTACCCTGTCCACTGATTTTAGGAAAAGTGTCGTAGTAGAGAGGGGTTTTAAGAAAAAAAAATATATAATCTTTAAAACATACACTTTTGTTTTTGATCCATCGCCAACTATTATTTACCGTAAAAAGTAAAATCCCCTATGTAGCCCTTTTCTGGGGGGCTATTTTTGGAAAATATTCTGGGAACCTTAAATAACAACCTCCTATTTTGACTTCATATTTGAATTCTCGCTGATACTCTCTTTCCAATGGTTTCCTATATCATAAGTTTTACTTTACTAATTTTCGAGATATTGGCTTTCAAAATGTTAAAAATTCAATTTTCAAAGGCCCAAATCTTAGAAAATAAACAAAATATTTCTATTGTGTTTGTTATCGATTTTAGGGGTTTTTTTACGAGGAAATAGAAAATGATAACAGTTTGACAATCTGAGCTTCTACTTCATATTTTTGGAATAATATCGTCAAAATACTGAAAATCAATAAACTGTAAATGAGAAAATGCAGCGAGAATTCAAATATGAAGTCAAAATAGAAAAGGGCTACATAGGGGATTTTACTTTTTACTATGTTTTAAGGATTATATATTTTTTTTTTAAAACCTCTCTCTAGGCCAACTGTGCTTACACCATACCATTGTCTAAGATTTTTAAGCCATGATATCTGTCTACGACCCGGACGTCTTCTGCCTTCAATTTTACCTTCTATTATCAATGTTAAAAGTTTATATTTGTCATTTCTCAAAATATGGCCAAAATATTCAAGTTTTCGTTTTTTGATGGTAAATAAAACATCAAGATCTTTATTTATTCTAAGACACACCACATCTCAAATGCCTCTAACTTTTTGCACATGGCCTAATATAAGATGCTAAAAATATAACACCGAAGCACACGAATTCGGAGAGTGGTATTAAGATCGCGACTACACAGCACTGATTTCATTTTGATAAAGGATGAGGAGGCCACCCAAGTATTTGTATGAATCCACGCGTTCGACTTGCTGTCCATTTATTTCTAACATGCCTCTAATGTTCTTTTCCTTGGATATGACCATCCATTTTGTTTTCCCAACATTTAAGTTAAGCCCGAATTGCGAACTTTTGGCAGCAATTTGATTCAACGACTCTGGCAGGCTTTCCAACGTGTCTCCTATTAGGTGTCCTGTAGGTTGTGGATTTTTATGCCGTTTATCAGATCTTCTTCGCAGTTATGAAGTACATTCTCTATTATTTTGTTGCTATAGATATTAAAGAACAGCGAAGACAATATACAACCTTGACGCACACCTCTTCTTATTCGGACCTCTTCGGCCATCAACCTTTATTTGAGCAGTTTGGTTCCAGTACAGATTAGCGATTATCTTTAGATCTCGGTCATCTAGACCAACTTCTTTTAGCGATTCTATGAGCTTTTCGTGTTGGACTTGATCAAACGCTTTCTCGTAATCTATAAAACAGGCATATACTAGCACTGACACATCCCTAGATCGCTGAAATAAGACTTGAATGCCAAACAGGGTGTCTCTTGTTTGAAAGTTTGAGACAATGATGTGTTTGAAATTAACTCTGTGTTTCGGACTTCCATTGTCTATATTTTATTTATACACGACGTTTCGATCAGTACAATCTCTGATCGAAACGTCGTGTATAAATAAAATATAGACAATGGAAGTCCGAAACACAGAGTTAATTTCAGGGTGTCTCTTGTCCCGAACTCATCACGAAATACAAACTGCGTGTCGCCTATAAAGGATTGGCATTTTCAATAAATTCTTTTATGGATAATCTTTAGAAATATTGGTAACATTTGTCTCATTAGGCTGATTCGGCGGTAATCACTACACTTCTTTGCTGAATGTGTTTTGGGCAGTGTAACAAAGGTTGATTTTAGCCAGTTATTAGGGATTTTACCGCTGCGATAAATCAGGTTAACAAATATATTCTACTTTAAGTTATTTATACATACACCAAAAATAAATTTTCATTAACAAATAAAAGTTATGGGCCAAATTACAAAACGCATATTTTTCACCCTCGTAGCTCAAAAACGGGTTGACATACTGATATGCGGTTTTCATCATTAATAATTTCATAAAAATAAAGTCCATAACATGTATATTAGATTTTTTCTCTCTTAGAAATACTCAAAACTCGAAAATCCCTTCGAATTTGGCCCACCCTGTACACACCCGGTATAAGTTACGCTTTAGCACACATCATATAATATATTTCTCTATTATTCTTTACCAAACGGTACTTTTAAAGTTTACCAGCCAACAACGTGACCTTGCATGATGCAATTATTCGAAGAAGAAGAACACACTGTGTTATGAAGGCAAGTACTGGGTTAGTACGCCAAACATTTTAGCAAATTTCATTGACCCAGAATTCGTACCTACTTGCGTTCGCTTTTTGTTTACAGTAAAGTGTAACGCAACGTCTATACTCTTCTGCATTCGAGATATTAGACACTGAAGGTAAATATTTCATCACCTACGACCAGAAAATTGAAGAGGCTCTACAAAAAGGAAATTACAGAGAAATAAGTCCAGACCCCACCACCACCCTAGAAAGAAACCAACTACCAACACAGAAGATACTTCAACGACATTGAATAGAGCGAACTCACACCGCACTACAGCAAAGCACCGCATATGTATGGTCCGCCGAAAATTCATGAGGAAAACATGCCTATCCGACCGCAATTCTCCGACTTATAATCTTGCTAAAGATCTTTTACTTGCCTTTTACAGCCTCTTCAAGGAAAGTCACCATCATTCGTCAAAAATTCAAAGCACTTCATAGACCTTCTTAAAGACACCTAGCGTTTCCTAGTTTTAACGTCGTAAATTTGTATACTAACGTACCACTAAAAGAATCACTCTAAACCATTGAACAGAAGCTACTCAAGGACAATCACCTCTCTGATAGAACGAACCTACCAATCAATGCCATTATGGATTTGTTGAAATGCTTTCTGCAGGATTCTTACTTCCAGGAAAAGGACAAGTATTTTCGACAGGAAGATGATCTACCCATGAGATCTCCACTTTCGCCGGTAGTGGCCAACATATTTATGGAATCCTTTGAAGAAGAATCTCTGGCGAAGATACATGGACGACATATTTATCATCTGGAAAAAGGACAACAATACACTAGAACAAAAGTTCCTTTTTCTCGATGTTCAAGTCACCAAAAAGAATTCAACCATAACCACTTCCGTATATTGCATACCAACTCATACTGGAAAATATCTAAACAAACCAAATCAAACCACTTCACATCAACTGAACTGTGAATTGCAAAATCTCTTATAGATCGAGCCACCTTCATCTGCAATACAAAAGAAGCTTTAAATAAAGAAAATGCAAAAATTCGATCCGATCTGCGAAGGAACTGTTTATTTACCTATACGATCAATATAACTCTTCAGACCACATCAACACAAAGGACGAAAGACGTAAATACTGAAAGAAAGGCAACACTTATAATTCCATACATCAAAGGAATCTCGGAAAAAATAAGATTATGCAAACAATACCATCTTCGGACCGTCTTCAAAACGACCATAACAATAAGAGGTCATTTAACAAAAACTAAACCATATCGCCACAATACCAAGAACTGCATCTACCAGGTACCATGCGAGTGTGGGTTTATCTACATCGGAGAAACCCATGGAAGTTCGCCGTACAGAACACAAACGTAAAACTCGACAAAGGATCAAAAATAGCTCAATACTTCTGGAAAAATCAACATCATATCGTTAATACAGAGGAACCAGAATGTATTTTCCCAACAGAACGTCATATTTGGAATCCTCCTGTGAAAGGGCAGAACACATGCTCGTAGATAAGATTAGGTAGTCTTAGTTTTTGTTAGTATTCACCTGCTGCAGACAGATAAGCATTCGAAACGTTGTGAAAAAGTAAAAAATAAAGACAATGGAAGTTTAAAACTCTAATTTGCTCTCTACATTTTCCACTTGTCTACGCTATGTTTCGAACGAGACCCGCTTTTATGGTGGATGCGAGGCTTGAACAGCTGATTGCAATCGTTGCCTACATTGGAACGAGTGGAATCCACTGTTCTCTCATCTAATTCACCATGAAAGCATGCGTCGTTCGAAAAAAGCAAAAAATTTAAATGTGTCATTTTTGAACGCGATATTAGGTCTATATATGTGCGGATGTGTTGAAATATGTATTTACTTTAACAGTGGGATTTACTAAGATCTAAAATAGTACCCCCCACAGGTCTAACTATTTACACCTGTGGGGGGTACTAAATTTTAAAAACAATTTTCAAAAAACACTTACCCATACAGAAAAGACACACAGTAATTTATTATTTTGTATTGTTATTGCAAAATACCACTGAACAATATTATATAACTGCTTTTTTTCTCAAAATACATATTTAGAAGAAAGTACCCTAAAACTAATTTGGCACATAATAGCTTCATTATTTGTGTTTGAGGTTATAAAGTTGGTAACTTTTTAGACCACCTCAAGGGGGTCATTTAAATTTGTAGATCCCAGAAAGGATTGTTTTGTGGCTTTTGGTAATAAGTTATTTTATAATTTCCCTAGTGAAACCACTGATGAGCCCACGCTAGTTACCCAGGGAGAAACATCGTTTAATCATTTCTCTTTTCGCTTTGGTCTTTTGTATGTTCCTTGTGGGATGCTCATCCAAGTTTGAATTTTCGTTATTTTCACCCAAGATCTCTTGATCTTTTGTTTTTTAGTTTCTTATCGGTTGAAGTAACTGATGTGGAAGTTTTTTAATTTCTCTTTTTTTGGTTTAATTGCCATAGGGGCATAATCCTCCTGGAAATATTTCCACCCAAGATCTCTTGATCTTTTGTTTTTTAGTTTCTTTTCGGTTGAAGTAACTGATTTGGAGGTTTTTTAACTTCTTTTTTTTATTTTGATTGCCTTAGGAGCATAATCCTACTGGAAACTTTAACACGCCAGGACGAATCTGTATCAGGTAACTTGGATAAGTACCAGTGCGGAACGATGCCTATTTGTGAGTGATTCAAAGTTGGAAATCAAAGTGTATGATTGAAGTAACTGATTTGGAGGTTTTTTAACTTCTTTTTTGTTTTAATTGTCAAAAGTGTTTTGTTTCTAAATATTTGGAGTCATACATCGACCTATATTGTAGAAATAACGTTGCAAAATTATGTTTTTCTCACTTTACTTCTGTTCAGATGGCTTCTTCGACAAAAGAAGCCACGGTTTTTATAAGATCGATTTAAACTGACCGTGTGTCATCTGCGGCCCCACCGACATTCAAGAATCCATGCAAATTAAAATTAGTTGGTATATGAAAAACAAAATTAACAGAGATGAGGTGATCATCAAGTCTGTCCACATCGCCCAAAACAATGATTCTTACGCAAAAAAGTGTTTTAAGACTGCACGGGGTTAAAACCCACGACACAACGGCAACCAAGAAAACTTAATCGTGTCTGGGCCGGTTTCTCCAATAGCGAGTTAGCGTTTACTCGAGCAACATAACCTTGTAAAAATCTTTGAAAAGCGGGTTAAAATTAACTCCAAGGTAACCAGGGCTTCATAGTAAGGGTAAGTTACCTAACCTCAGGGTTAGCCTAAAAAAATATTGGCTTAAAACTGCGAAAAACTGGGATTTATAGCTTGAGTTAATTTAACTCTCTGGTAACCCACTATTGAGAAACCGGCCGTCAGTTGACTACCCAACTGGACCTTCGAGGCCGGCCAGGGACAATTTCTTATGTTTCCGATAAAATTTTAACACAATTTTCCTACCGATCTAGCAGTCCGCATTTTCTATTCAACAACATCAGCCAAACCTGAATAAAGACGTTCTAAATTTGAGGTCAAACGAAATGAAAAGCAACAAAGAGACCATAAAGTTTAAAATATAACATCGCAAAATATATATCGATACCTGCGAACAAAAAGGACGTAGGAGACATTTTAACAATTTGGAAAGTTAGTTTTTCTCTATTATATTTATTTCTATTTTCTATTTTTATCAAATAAATGATATTCTTGTTTCAAGTATCGAGTAAACTAAGCTTGATTTTCGTTTTCAATATTTTTTGATTGGTTGAATTTTATTTGCAAGTGTCGCAAAGCTTCTTAAAACATTTTAGCGCCAAAAAAACCGTATTTGTCATTTTGTAAATATTATTCTGTTCAGTTCTGCCCCCACTTAGGTAGAATAGTGGAATTTTTACGTAATTTACTACCTTAAGGATATTTTACCCACATTCTGACGAAAATTGATGCTTGGAATAGTTCTCTCAGTATGAAAATTTGAGTTTTGTCAGTTGCATCCTTTTCATAGCGAAACATCGAAATGTTCATCGGTCACTAATCAAACTACAAAACGGCTGGCAACCCTGACATTTTCGTTAGTTAAACATTCTCCAATTTGCACGAGCTCAAGATGGGATTGGTTCATGCAGCTCATAAACGCAGTTTTCGCGAATTTACTGCGAGATCTTTTAGAGATTACAATAAGTTATTATTTTAATGCACTCATTAAAATTATTATTGGTCAGTGAGATTTTCATTCCTATTTTAAACGTCTCATCAAACTTATTGTGGGGAGTTTTATTAGTTCGTTTATAGTCGGGAATAACATAACATTATTTTTGTTCGTTCGAAAGTTTCAGACAATGATATATTTGAAATTAACTCTGTGTTTCGGACTGATCGTCTTCAGGTGAAAACTACAATCTAATTTGGCTCCGCATGGAGGAGCTTCCAAATATTTGGAATTTCAACACTTCGTTGGTAGAGACAGTTTCAAGGAATTTTCGTTTCTTCCATTGTGACTCCTTATGCAAAACCTTTCTGTCCACTTCAATTGGTGTTGTTTTACCATGCGTGTTCGGCGATTCCAGATTTCGTGGTTTTACCTCTTTGGGTATTCGTCTGTTGTTCCTTAAGCCTAACAGATAGTGGTCTTTTTGTTTCACCTATGTATGATTCACCACACTCACAAGTATCTTGGTAAATGCATTCCTTATTTTGTTAGTTTTCCGGTTTTGTTTTACTAAGAATGCTTCGAATTGTATTATTAAATTTAAAAACTGTTTTTATATTAAAGTTGTTCACCACTCTCAAATTGATTTTAGGTCGATTTGGCAAAATTTAGGATCATATCAGGAACATGATGCGACTTAGTAATTCATTAATTAATTATGGGCTTTGAGCTTAGATTAAATAAACAAAAGATACCCGATGCTTACGGAGACTTTGGTTATAAAATTATCTGAGAAATCTTGGGACCTAATTTTCAAAGCCGCGAGAGGATCGATTGCTCAACAGCCAAATCAGATAAAATGCATGCCTCCAGTTCAAGAATAACCGCGCCAAAACCGACGCTCCCTCTGCCATTCACCTGTTCATTTAGGCTGGTTTTCGCGTCTGCGTCACACCCTACACATCTCCGTCGCCTTCCCGCTCCAACGTTTAGAATGATATGGAATTTATTCCAACTCATTGCTTTGGTTTCGTCGGGTGTTGGCAAATTTTTTAAATAAACTGTGGTTATTATTTGCCATGGAGTTTTTGTTGGACCAGAAGTTTAGCTTCGCTCTTCCCCTTATTTACTAGAAAAGGTTCTGTGGTGGTAGCAGGGTCGAGGCTTAATACGCTCATTAAAATTATTTATTGCTATTATTGGTTAGTGAGGTTTCCATTCCTGTTAAACGTCTCATCACAAATATCTATGAAACACAGGTGAAATGCTTAACGCGAGGGGGTAACTGCTAATTTAGAAAATGTGACATGATTGACAATTTTGTTGAATTGTCAGTGATTGCAGGGGACAGTCGAGAGATTTATAAAGACTCTCAGGGACTCTTAGGATCTACAAGCTGAGGTTTAGATAGTTGCAGAGGCTACGGACGGATAAGATTTGTGACATGATTACCAACAGTGGTTACCCCCTTGGCTTAATAATTAACGGGGTTTTTGTCTTGGCCCAAAAGCCTGCTATTTACTACTAACTAAGCCTGTGATATTAACGCTATTACAAAATTGCCTCAAATGTTTTTCGTTTCGTGACATTATTTGTGATCCCAGCAAAAGCCTGATACAGTCCATTTTGGGGTCTAGATGCTTGCTATTGACTCAATCCTGTCAAGACATTGACGTGTTGTGGGGATTTTTATAATATGTAATTATATATTATATACATAATTTCCAGTTGAGTGGTTGTTGCATTTACAGAAAATCCCGAAATTTCTTATTGACTTTGATTTTAGGTCATATACCTGTAGTAGTAGTAGTAGTAGTAGTGTAGGAACGGCCCGTGGGCCTGGCAATTAGGCCTATTCATGTGCCCTTTCTGTCATACCCTGTTCCTCACGCCTGTGCCCCTACTTCCGCTGAAACTCTCTCCGGGCCTCCCTTTCTTCTTTACGAAGTTCAGTATATCGGCTCATTTGAGAGAGTGCAGCTATTCTTCCTCAATCGTGGGAAATCCCCACCTCAGCTGCCATGATCTGACATATGCATCGCCCTCTGCTATTAAGTGCTGCGCCGATTCCTCTTCGAGCTCGCAAGCGGGACACACGGGATCTCCTGTTACTCTCATTTGCGTCAGATGTTTGTTCAATCGAATGTCCTTTCGGGTCTTGCCTAAGAGCCACTTAGTTCTGGCTACAATCGGACCATCCACGAATAGCTTGAACTGTCTGCACTCTGACTCTTGCCTCTAGGACGTCTTCAGTTCATTGTTCGCCCATTTGTTGAACTCTGTACCTGTTTCCTTGTTATTCCCAGAAGAGGTCTAGTCTGGCAAGTTCGTCCGCTTGCTCGTTCCCTGGTATTCCCTCATGGCCTGTGACTCACATCAGTGTTACCCTCTTGTCTGGAGCCAGTGTTTGCAGTACTTCAGCGCACTCCTTCAACAGACTACTGACTATTTTAGGTGCACTCATATACCTACAATGTAGATTAAATTTAAAAATAAAATAATATTTTAAGCATTGAGGGGGAATTTTTTCGGGCAGATTGTGAGTGTGATTTAGACAAATTTATAAACTTTTTTTATAAAAAAAAAAACTAAGATTTATGGTGTAGAAATCGCATACCTCCTCCTCCCTAACCGATCCCTTTGTTTTCTCACTTTTACGTTTTGTTTGATATGGTAGCCCTATTGTTGATCCTTGTATACAAACTCAAAACTAACTTTTTATATAAAATAGAATATAATGTTCCACTTTTGGAGAAAAAGGAACAACAAGGGTAAAAGAAATTTAATAACAAAAAAAAGTTTCTTACGCAACCCCACTGTTTCTTACGTGTTGCTAGGAGAGTTTCTTGCCCTTATTTTATTTTGCGCCATTTATAGCGGCCAATATACAGCATTACATAAAAATATAAGTATTTACCTCTTTTTAAATTTATCAACTCAAGAGCTTACGATATCTGTAAAGATAATTTTATTTTTCTTCAAGTTATATCCGCCGATAATGCAATCTCACAGTTAGTTGTCTTTTTAATGAATGCTTTTTCACAGATTTCAACTTTTCCTGGACATCGGCGATCTCTTGGGGGGGGGAAATATGAAATATTCGGAAGTATGAAGGTTCACTGGGGAAATTTAAGTAGATATTACAAAATATTTTGTATGTCTAGTTTCTTCAAACAACAATAAAAAAAAGTCTCAAAGTTTCAGGTAGCTTGGGAATCGCTTTTAATATTAGTTGAGAAAATGGCCTTTATCCACCGCCCTCCAATGCCTTCGGATCGCCGGTGTTCCTGGGCCAGTATTCTTGCTTTCACCCAAATTTCGGTGACTACTCCGTAGGTGACATTGCCCGCCACCAAGGGTATAGTCATTTATTGTACACCTAAAGGTACTGCAAAGCCACATTGCCTCCAGGACCCCCAGAAATTTTTCGAAATACCCTACAATGCCACTTCAATGCCCAACAATACCTGACAATAACAAGAGATCACAAGATCTTGGGTGGCCAAAACGAAAATTCAAACTTGGATGAATATCCCACATGGAACACACAAAGGACCAAAGTAAAAACGGAAATGATTAAACGATGTTTCGCTCTGGGCAACCAGCGTGGGCTCATCAGTGGTTACCTAGGGTGAAACATCGCTTAATCATTTCCCTTTTCGCTTTGGTCCTTTGTGTGTTCCTTATGGGATGCTCATCCAAGTTTGAATTTTCGTTTTGGCCACCCAAGATCTTGTGATCGTTTTTAGATTCTTTTCGGTTGAAGTAACTGATCTGAAGATTTTTTAACTTCTTTTTTTTCTTTTTAATACCTGACAGTGTTTCGCAAATTAATTTTTTCCTCAACGTTGTGGTGGAAAGGTTGACGTCATCCAACCAAACCAACACCAAAAGTTGCAAGTGTGGTGAAAAGGTTCCAGCTAACCCAACCTATTCGTTTTAGCTTAATCTTATGTGCAGAAAAGTAATGACGTTTCTTAATTTTAGTTGCGGCCATCTTGATTGGGGAATGACATATGTCATTTTTTTTGCAATTTTAGAGACAAGCGTCCCCGATTTAGTACAAATTGACGTATTGCATGCCGTTAGTATAAATACCACATCAGAAGGAGAAAATTACTTTTTTTCGATGGTATGGCCGACATTTTGAATATCAAATGTCAAATCAAATGTTTTTTAATTTTTTGCTTTTTTTAAAATATTGTCTATAGCTTAATAAGGTCTCTTATATTTTCGACATACCAAACGCCATCTGTGCACCCCTTTATAAACTTTAATTTTTTTATTGTGAGATTAAGAAGCCGGTCAGTAGCTTTAATATGAGACATTAAAAGAGATCATCACTTACAAAGTTAAAAAAAAAAACAAAGAAAAACTAAATTTTTGAAATCTGGCCGTCATTTTGTTTTGAAGTGACATATGTCAACTGTTCTTACATTATTGGATTAAGTGGGACCTCCTCACTCCTACCCAATTGATTTTGATGTGATTTTTTTATGAAAACGTAGAAAACACATTTTTTTCCTAACTTTAAGGGAAGCCATCTTGATTTCTGGGACCGGAAAATGGGGGATCCGGAATTTTAGCTTTTTAGATATTACTTTGCCAAATATAAGAAAATATATCCTTTTTGCAGTTTTTTTTGCGAATTTACTCCACTACATACGCATTTTATCGCCCGTCAGTGATCAGAACACACTTTTTGCGGGAATCACACTTACCAAGCTTGCAACCAACTCAATAAAACGCTTAATTGCATGCGGCTCACTGGCAGCGCCGAGTAATTGATATTAATAACAGATAATATTCAAATTGCCACATTGAGCAATAATAGCGTTCGTTCGCACAATACCAGGCTACGTTTACCTCAACAAGGTAACCTTAATATCTCGCCTTTAAACAAAACAAAGCATAAATTTAAATGTACTTATTTATTCTTGTACCATGCAATTTTAATCGATGCATACTGGGTGTTATGTTACGCGTGCTATTTATTTAAATTATTTTATTGACACTGCCCAACAAGTAATACCCAATAACAGAGCATCAAGAAACAATACAGTATCAGTAAATTATAACTACAAGCAGCAATCAATTCTTTGGTGATAGAGGGAAGATAGTTTTTCTTCATTCTCACACACTATAGCCCTCATGTCACTTTTCCCAACCCTGTCCCATTTTTATAGGTACTTTGTCTTAAACCGCTACATATACACAGTCAATTCATTGGATATAACCTCCGGATCTTCAAGCGCCTATTTTTATCTTGTTGTTTTTCATTTTGCTTTTGAAAGTCATTTAATCGGTTTTCATATTGATAATGTAGACTCTGACCTGATTAATTTTGATGTTTTGGGACTTCCACTGCTACCACTCTGGGTAAGAAATGAAGCGATAACAACCCGCCTTAGGATTAGAAATGCGGCACCGTGAAAAGGTGTTACAAAAAGACAGGCTATAAGAATCCCAAATAAAGGAAAAATAAGTTTATTGCGAAGATATACCACTCAAAAACGTATGGACTTGGAACGAAGTAAACTCTTCAGGTCCGGTAATTACCATGATCGACTCCACATACGGCTAAAGCATAAGGCTGTTATTCCCAAAACCACGGGTATAAAGAAGAGCTTCAAAAAAATAGAAACGGAGAAAAATATTTATCAAATTGAAGTCAACATTAAACTTAGGATATCTATGATTGACGTACATAGAGATGCCGCTGCGTAAAAAAGGCTAGCTGTGTTTATGGACATTGATTGATAGATTGATTGATTTACTTTATACAGCAAGGTAAGGTTTAGGGATTGACTGACACTACAGTTGATTGTTTATTGTAACTCTTGCTGTATTCTTTCATCTAAAAGAGGTTCAATGCCTTCGCAAAAGTTAAAACGTTCTGAAACAAAACCAAAAAAGTCGAAGGAAATCGCAAACATTGTAGAAAACCTATCCTCTCAAACTTTTAATAACAAAGAAATATCACTTTTAAACAAAGGTCTTAATTTTGCTCTGCCCCCACAAAAAGATAATTTGGGTGATATTATTGCAAATTTTGAAAGTTCAATCTCTAATCTTTCAGAAGGCACAAAGGGCTATGTGCAAGATGCTTGCCGATATCAGATCTCTCAAAACATCATTCAAAACAATAAAAATAGTACATTAAATCACAATAAAACCATTAAAAGTTTGAAAGAAAAAGATGTTTTCTATCTAAAGGCTGACAAGGGTAATAAAGTTGTTATATTAGATAAAACAGATTATTTCGAAAGGATAGATAACCTAATTAAAAATGGACCCAACAAACAAGTCCCAAAGAACCCCTTACTAAAAATAATTAACGAAGTAAAAAACACAATTAAAAAATGTAACAATATTATTACTGACAATATTAAATATAAGCTACAAGTAAGCAATCCCACTATGCCGAAACTGTATTATCTTCCGGAAATCCACAAGCCTGGAAAATCGTTTAGACCTATAGTTTCTGCTGTAGGATAACCTACTTACAACATTTCGAAATGGCTAGCAAACGAGTTTGAAAATTTACCTATAAAGGAAAAAGGTTTTTCTGTTCAAAATTCCCTTGAATTTATCAATAAAGTTAAAGATATTTCTCTCCAAGAAGGTGAAATTTTAATCTCGTTTGATGTTAGGTCGTTGTTCCCTAGTGTGCCGATCCCCAATACCTTACAATACCTGGAGGAACTACTAAGAAAAAACAATCTAGAAGACAAACAGACTTTAGAATACCTATCTTTAACAAAACTCTGCATGAATCAAAATTACTTTCAATATAAAAATAACTACTACCAGCAATTGGAAGGAACCACAATGGGTAATAGTTTATCACCTTTTATCGCAAACCTGTTTATGAGCAAATTTGAATCAGATATAAGGAAAGAATTTGAGTATTTCCCCAGAGTTTGGTTCAGGTATGTAGACGATGTGTTTGCAGTATTCAACACTAAAGTAACTAGTGTTGAAAATTTTATGGAAAAAAAAATAATAAATTTCCCACAATTAAATTTACTTATGAAACAGAGAATAACGGTACACTGCCACTTTAGTTATAAGAAATAAAAATAAATTGGACTTTGAACTATACAGAAAAGGAACGGCCACCAAGAGGTATATTCCAAATGACTCTTTTCATTGCTTACAACATAAGCTTGCAAGTTTGCACTTTTTAACATATAGATTAGTAAATTTCCCCATAAACAAAGAAAGATTTGAAGTAGAAAAGAATAGGATTAGGAATATAGCTGGCGAAAACGGTTACGACGAAGGCTTAATAAATAAGCTGATAAATAGAAATTGGTTCCAAAAGACCTTTCGGATTTCCACTTTTTTCAGACAAAAAGATACCTGCGATTCAAAATTTGTATCAATTCCTCATAATTCTAATTATACGAAAGGATTACAAAAAGTATTTAATAACACCGGTCTTAAATTAATATATCAATCCGGTAACACAATAAGAAGCTTACTAGGAAATCCCAAGGATAAAACTACAGTTCTAGAAAAAAGTGGAATTTACGAAATTAGTTGCATGGATTGTGACAAAAAATATGTTGGCCAAAAGAGACGCTCTATTCAACGTTTAAAGAACACTTAGCTTACTTAAAATACGGAAGAACAGAAAAAAGTGTGGCCGAGCATGCTTTTGAAAACAATCATAGATTCACATTAGATAACCTAAAACTTCTAAAAAGTGTACCAAACAAAAGACTTTTGAATGCATATGAAAGTATGGAAATCATTAAATCCAGAAATAGTTTAAATGAAGATAGAGAACCCATCCCGTTTAGTACACTTTATTCTTTGGTTGAGGGGAGATAGGATTAAAAATCGTGATCAATCACAAATTATTAGTCTTATCTCCGCCCACTAAAGGATTGTATATAAGATAGAGTGTAGATTAATTTAGTTCATTGTTTATCGTCTCCTGATGATGCTAACATTGTTAGCGAAACGCGCGTCGAGTGCAAAAAAGTTTCTTCTGATGCCTCTTCTAGTAGTTAAGTGCCGGGCACTCAAAGATGATGTGAGAGGCTGATTCTTCGTCCTCATCACACAGCGTACAAATGGATTCTTTCTGGAAAATTCCCATTGTGTGCAGGTGCTTCCTCAGTGCGCAATGACCGGTTAAGAGTCCTGTCACTATTTCTGACACTATTCTAATTTAATAAAGCTCTCCCGAGAGCTTAAGTATCTTCTCGGCCAGTGATGCCGATGGACATTTCACCATTGTGATGTGTTGTTGTCCTGGTATATAGTTCCAATGGTCTTTGTGTTCGTTTCTGGTCCACCGTTCTAGAAGGCTACGTACTGAGGTTTTTGATATATCGAACACAGGTTCAGGTCCTATGAACTGTTTTTCAAATCCTCTTCTAGCTAGGATATCTGCATTTTCATTGCAACCAGTCCCGTGTGCCCCAGCACTTACGCATTTCTTGTGGTTGGCTAGAGTTATTAGGAGCTGTAGGCAGTTCCACACTGGTTTGGAATTTATTTCACTGGTTTGGAATTTATTTATTGGTATGCTTGCTTGCTGCTTGGCTCTCCGAGAAGATCGTCATATCCTTGTTGGAATATCTCCTTCTTAGGTTCTCCCGCAGGTTTATGGAGAACATGAGACAACGAAAGGGGAGAGATACCATCGGAGTTATCGAGTGGAGAAGGTCCAGAAATTGGTAGGATTTTTGAGAAAAGTGTTTCCAAAAAAAAACACATGACAAATATCGAACTCTTTCTGTCAACAGCAATAGTTTTTCAAGCAGAAGCATATGTCATTTGGCAGCCTCATGAGAGAACCGTTCAAGATCGAAGCGTAGGACAAGGCTGCCATAAAGGTACTAGCAATAAAAAGGGAGGTTAAACTTAAACGGGCACGAGGATACATCCTGGGAAAAGAGACTGCATATTAGCTTGCAAAAAAGAGGTCTGTGCATGCATATGTTCTTCTTTACTTACAACTTTTTTTTAGTTTCCAGGGGCTATACTTAGGGGGCATACATAGAAAATTTGGCTTTCGTGGACCTTTCGATGAAGATTTTTACGAAACCTACTTTTTTATTTTAATCGATTACTAATGGACCCACCAACACTGCCTAACTAACTAGGTAGAGTTAGGGTGTCAATTTTTTTCCTTAAATTCAGACGGTTTGAGTTGGAGCAATTAAATTTGTTATATATGTTGGCCTTCCGGCAACGTACCCTCGTGTGTCATTAGATATGTTGCCTCTAGGGGACAACAAGGGCCAAAATGTGTTTTAAACTATCCCTCATATATTATATACTAATGCACTTACCCATCTGAATTTCAGTCAGTTGGTAGCTCATACTATTACCTTCAAGACTACTATACCACAAAAAATTTCATAGCTGTTAACAAGGCCCCTAGATTTTTAAATTTGCTATGGTAGATTTACATTTTTTAGCCCCTTTTTAGTGATCGCCTTTGGGGTATGAGTCTTTTATATATCATATTTGTTACACCGAATTTTATTGAATATGAATATGGTTAAAATTAGATCTCGTCCTCATACAGTCCCAATGGGCTGGGGCAAAGTTGTGGGTATTTAAAATTGAGAAAGGGTCCACTGCGCCCCTGGTGGTGTATTCTTGGTCACATTCGCTGGAAGATAAGTGAAATATAATTTTTTAACACCACAGCAACGAATTCTTTTTTTTATATAGTGGGCTTGTACTATGAACTGACTGAGATTTTGATGTACAGGTATATTAGAATAGAAGGTATGCGAGACAGTATAAAAACACATTTTGGCCCTTATTGACCCCTAGGGACCACACATGTAATTTTTTATGACACACAAGAGTCCGCTGCCGGTTTGCCAACATATGTGCCAAATTTCAGTGCTCTAGCTTAAACCGTCTGAATTTAAGAAAAAAACTTGTCACCCTAACCCCACTTTTTGACTGCACCATTTTTGGGGTGTTCAACAAGTTAGACAGTGTTGGTGGGTCTAATAGTAATCGATTAAAACAGGTTTCGTTAAATCTTCATCAAAAGTTTCACGGAATACGCTATGCCCCCAAGTATAAAATATAATGAATTCGGACGGTTAGAAAAATTCATATTTTTGGTGTGTAAATCATTTTTCTATAATATTACAAACTACACCAATGTGATATGATGACCATTTACGTTTTGTTCATAACTAATAGGTATTTATGAAATAAAGAAAAACCTTACAAAATTCATTATATCTTAACAAATTAAAATTTAAGCTAGAGATATGTAATTTCGTCAAAGCGCACCAACGGACAAAACCAATTACGATTTCGGTAAGGTTACTTATTTCTTATTACGCCAAGTTTCAATTTTCTGCTTATGCAACTTTGGGTTATTTATTTATTAAAACCAAAAGATCTTGCAATAAATGCAATATTGCTTACTTTAATATATCGAGATGTAAACAAACCGGGTTCATAGAGGTTAATTTAACTCGGTCCAAAAAACAACTAATAACTCCTTTGGTTAATGCATCTACAGGTATCAAATTATTTTTTACTTTGTGTCCCTATAAAAAACCCGAAATCAAATTTGACAGAAACGTAATTTGTCAGAATTTAAAAAAAAAGAAAAAAATTGTCTCGAAAATGAAATGATGGGAAAATCAAATCACTAGAAAATATATAAATTTGAACGAAACATATTTTTATAGACAATAATTTAGTAAAAACATAATAATGCCGAACCCCGAAAATGATTTAAACCGATAGCCACGAATTCAATTGCTACGTTGCCAGAGTTACGGCAGGGAAGAGTCGAAGTAAGTTGTGATATTGTATTAATTTACCCCCTTTACATCCCTCAACCCCTAAATTTTTTCATAATATTCTGTTGTCATCGGACCTACATTACTGTTTCAAATTTCATTAAAATCGGTTTACAAGAAGTGTGTCAAAAATGAATCGCAATATTTGATAGACAATTGAACGGCCAAAAACTGTGAAGTAAAATAAAATGGTTTAATAAAAAAAATCCCCGTATCATCTTTTAAATAGAGAAACTTTTCAACGCCGCAATCCAAGGCCTACGGCGCTCTAGAGATTTAATTTGATGCATGCCCAATAGCGATTTGCTCATTTAAGGATTGGGTATATTATTTTCTATCATTTTTTGATACGGCTGTTTTTCGTTTGTAGAAAATTATTTTCGATAATTTTGTAATTCTGACATTTTAAGGGCCCAATTACATCGTTAAACCGGCAACGCTGTTGGGTCCGTTTATTAGGCAATTCTTTTTCCGCATGTTTCTCGGAAACGGGACTTCCAAATGGCCTGAAATTTTGCCTAAATTGTTTATTGGACTATGTTTTTCCATCAAATCTTGGTACTTTTTTAAAATTTTGTTTATTTTTTGAAAAAAACTGTTTTAGCTTTTGTGGTGTTTCAAAATTGCCGCGTCCATATTACGTCGGAAACAGTCAGAAATACCCTTTATAGAGACCTGTAAAACTAAATTGGAAATATTTGTAATTTTCCAAATAATGGACACCTAATTTCAAAAACTCTCTAGATTGTATTAATAAGCTTTGTAATCCTCTTCCTCTAATAAAAAACAAATTGAGTATTATTTTCCTCTAAAGCTAAAACATGCGGAAATGTAAAAACATGGACTATAAGAGTTACCTATCAATATTAGTTATATGCCTAGCATCAAAAATTACTTAAATGGTTATATTATAGATACCGCCACCATCAAAATTAACCACCCACGTCTTTTTTTTGTGAGCTTACCCTAGGCATAGTTTCTAGTGTTCTCCTTTCCTAAATGTATTCGGCTAAGAGAGATCTAGCATATATACCTAGGTAACACCCCTTACCAGGAAAAAAAATTTATGCCATGCAAACATCGAAATTGGTCGACTAACTGTATTTGCAACTAACCAATGTCAGTGTGTCTGCCTGACATTCTTCATAACCTTAGTTTTGTCGTTTTGTTTTGGAGTTCGTCGGCCTGGTTTTTGAGTTTTATTTAATAATTTTTCCTTTGGTGAAAAGCTACTTTTTAGAACCTTTAAGTGGTCTGTGTGTATGACCATTTGACTAGTTGTCACTGCTCTCAATTCGATCACCTAGGTGATAAATAAATAATCCCTCATAGGGTCACTGGATCCTGAGACCTGCGGTCCCAGCCGCAGGTTTTAGGATCCAGTGACCCTAATCCCCAATGATTCGCGGCGCAATCTGTGAACAGGAGAATACAGTAAAGAAACCAGAGATAGATAATGAGTGGTAGATGACGTATTGAAATCGATTGACGAATTTATATTATCTCTGGATTGTTCTTGCGCCGTTAAGGTTCGGGAATATTATAATCGGTTAAACTACATTCGTGTCTTTTAAGGATCGACTAAATTAAAATTCTATAAAATTATATTCCTATCCGTTATTTTTTGGGTGTTTCACTTTCATTCATATTTCGTTTCGAATATTTAATTTTCTGTTCAATTGTGTTTCTTCTTCTTCAAGTGCCAGTCTCTTTTCGAACGTTGGCTATCATCAGCGCGATCTGTACCCTGTCTACTACTTTCCGGAAAAGTGTCGTAGTGCTAACACCATACTATTGTCTAAGATTTTTAAGCCATGATATACGTCCACTAGCCGGACCTCTTCTGCCTTCAGTTTTGCCTTCTACTATCAATTTTAAAAGTTTATATTTATTATTTCTCAAAATATGGCCAAAATATTCAAGTTTTCGTTTTTTGATGGTAAATAACACTTCAAGACACTTATTCTGAGCAAAACATCCACATTAGTTACTCTGTCCATCCAAGATATCCTTAGTATTCTACGATAACACTACATCTCGAATTTCTTTAATACATGGCCTCAGTCAGTGTCCATGCTTCCATGCCATAATATAAGGTGCTAAAAACATAACACCAAAGCACACGAATTCGGAGAGTGATAAAAGATGCGCGAACTTGTTGCATGTTGTCCTAGTTCTCATTGAGGAGGCAACCCAAGTATTTGTATGAATCCACGCGTTCGACTTGCTGCCCATTTACTTCTAACATGCGTCTTCTGATGTCCTTTTCCTTGGATATGACCATCCATTTTGTTTTCCCAACATTTGAGTTAAGCACAAATTGCGAACTTTTGGCAGTAATTTGATTCAAAAACTCTTGCAGGCCTTCGAACGTGTCTGCTATTATGACAGTGACGTCGGCATATCGTAGGTGGTTGATTTTTAAACCGTTTATGGTCAGACCCTTTTCGCAGTTATGAAGTGCATTCTTTATTATTTTGTTACTATAGATATTAAACAACAGCGGAGAGAATATACAACGGTGGCGTACACCTCTTCTTATTTAGATCTCTTCGGGCAGTTGGCCATCAACCTTTATGTGAGCAGTCTGGTTTCAGTATAGATTAGCGATTATCTTTAAATCTCGGTCATCTAGACTAACTTTTATTAGCGATTCTATGAGCTTTTCGTGTTGGACTGAATTGTGTTTTAGTTTTTGTAAATTCGGCTTTTTTGTGGACTCAATTATGGTCAATTTAACTGATGCCATTGTCATTGCCACCAAAAAAGGGTTAAAGCGTAGTAATATTTCCTACGAAAAACTATTTATAGGAAAAATTTCATTATTTTCACTTAGTGTGGTCACTATTACTGTTAAAAAATTACCACACTATCGTAAAAATATAAAGTTATACGCGAAAGTAATATATTCCACTATATAACTAGATACCATTACTAGAAACACGAAAAAACTTTACAGTGCGGTGCATACTTGATAGTTGTCACATTTAATTTCTTTAATATTACTTTTACGAGGTAACGACTCTACTGATATTAATTTGGTTGCCATTCAGTAGCCCCTACTCAATACAAAACTATAAAGTTATGGAGTCTACACGGTCGCCTATCTACCACGCAGTAAGAAATAAATGTGCATATAGTGGAAAAACGTTACCTACGAGTTATCGCTACTTTACTGACATTGTAAATTACTGCACCGTCAACTGTATGAGCGACGCCGCCATGTTATTTACTTTTACTAAACATGGAATTCAAATCAAAATATAAAAATACCTCATTAAATCATTGATTAGTAGTTGCATATATCAATAAAAGTAAAAATATTAATATTTAATTAATAAACCATATTAAAACTGGAAATACATTTAATTTGGAAATCCTAACCTCAAATAATTCCGATTTTTATCGACATTTTAGATAAAACTAGGTCAAAACTGTGGAGCGCGCGTTCTTTTTATCAAAAAAATCAGCATCTTTAGTCAGTAAAGTGCTATGCGTTTATAAATTTAGGATGTTGTGACTTCAGAAAAATGGTTAATAAAATGGTAATTATTAGGTATAGGTTATGATATAGATAATATTTTTGTTTTCTGTCATGTCTTCACATATTTTATGGTGTGTGTCCTGATGTAGTTTAGAAAAAGATCAACGTATTTTCAATTAATAATGTGGAAAAGAGAAAACCTGTAAAAACCCTAAAATGTCAGAAATACTACTTTATGTGGTAAACAGGACGTCGGGATAACGTGCCCGTTTACTACCCGCGACGACATAATTCCTATATCAAGAGTAATCTTTACCGTCGCGATGTAGTTGTATAACCGTCCCAATGCATTCCCAAAAACGGTGAATACCTCGAGGTATAGTAGTAATAAAACCGTCGCCGTGATATGACGCCACAACTCTATTAGAGACGGCCACCACATCGCGACTGATTTTGTTGCTTGGGATGCCTAAAACGCCCGACGACTAACGCTCTATTTGAGGCTGTTGATATTTCAACGTCATATATGGTCAAGTTTTTATAGTTTTTGGTCGACGAAACAGATTAATTTGCGATTGTGAGGTTAGGTGTGTTTAGTTTTTGAAATTTTCAGGTATCATTTTCTTAACAAGGGTCAAAATTGAACTTTGTTTTCAGAAAATAACTGCTATTCAGCTAGATAATGGAAAAAAATCGAATTTATGTTCTCTTCTCAACATAGCCCTCAACTTGCATTAAACTGGAGATTGCTTTATCGTCTAAAAGTAATTTGCTAGCTATAAGGTGCCTCCCAAAGTCGACGTTGATGCGCGCGTCCTTAAAATAAATTATATTTTGAACAAAAAACTTGAAGTAGGCTATCGATCCAGAGCGTTCATGAATTGCAGTAAATCTAGATTAATCTGTGAGCACGTGATCAAAAATCCGTCGTGTCCACGAGACAAATACCGAACGCAGCTTTTGTTTTGCCAAGCTTATATGAAACTCCGCGCCATTTTGAACAGGATGGCGCTACAGTCAGTACCTAAAACACACCCAAGCGTGTTTCTTTCATGAATAATTAACTACGTCCTTGCAATAAATTTGGGTAGGATTTAATAATCCTCTACTTTTTTTCGGAACTTAATTAAGAAGGTATAAATTTAGTATTGGAATGGAAAACCACAGTATACTAATTTTAAAATTTAGAAACAAAGACTAATAAATTATCGCAAACGTCAAATAACCGGACATTCAACATTACCCTGATTCTGCTCGATAAAGGCAGCTTCAAGGAATTTTTGTTTCTTCCTGTGTGACTCCTTGTGCAAAACCTTTGCTTCTGTCGACTGCATTTGTTGTTGTTTTGACCATGCATATTCGACGATTCCTGATTTCTTCACCACCTCAACCCACTTACACAGAACAATATTTAAATCAAAGTTCAAGTCATTCTGCTACAAGCAAACGAGGCATAATAAGAACTTTGTATAACAGAGCCGTTCAACAAGTCATGAGAAACTTGAAAATCGAAATAAAAAACATTAAGGAGGATCTGTAGCAGAATGGTTACAGCCTTAAACTTATAACAGACACTATTTCTAAATTTCAGCAAACAGGACAGAGATTACAAGACCAAAACCAGGCAAATGCATTCCTTCCAATTCCATACATTAAAGAAGTATCAGAGAAAATTCGCAGAGTAGCGAACAACTTTAATATTAAAACAGCTTTTAAATCTAATAATACAATTCGAAGCCTTCTTAGTAAAACAAAATTAGGCAAAACAAAAAGACCACCATCTGTTAGGCTTAAGGAACATCAGACGATTACCCAAAGAGGTGAAACAACAAAATCAGGGATCGCCGAACAGGCATAGTCAAAACAATGCCGAATGAAGTGGACAGAAGCAAAGGTTTTGCACAAGAAGTCACACTGGAAGAAACGAAAATTCCTTGAAGCTGCCTTTATTGGGCAGAATCAGGGCATTTTCAGTAAACCCAGTGTTGAAATTCCAAATATTTGGAAGCCCTTCCTCGGGCGGAGCCAACTTCTCAAACTTCACGGTTGAGTTATACCCCATAGTATATAAGTACGTAGCCTTAGGAATAGATTGGGCATTTTCAGTAAACCCAGTGTTGAAATTCCAAATATTTGGAAGCCCTTCCTCGGGCGGAGCCAACTTCTCAAACTTCACGGTTGAGTTATACCCCATAGTATATAAGTACGTAGCCTTAGGAATAGATTGTAGTTTGTACCTGAAGACGATCAGAGATTGTACTGATCCAAACGTCGTGTATAAATAAAACATAGACAATGGAAGTCCGAAACACAGAGTTAATTGCAAACACATCATTGTCTCAAATATCCGTATTGTCTTTCATATCGCACATGACCTACTCCAATGATAGGTTCCACAACCGTCTAAAACACGCGTCCAGCACTCGATGCTCGATACATTCCGCAGGTTCAATGATCGGCTTGATATTTAAAATAATTTTTGCAATATTTATACAATCTAAAGTAGGTAATTGTTTTGTATTTTAAAAAATGACATTTAAGGAGATGATGTTTTTCTTGGAGAAGCACTGCTTCCATGGACCCCACGCCGCTGGTTGTCGGCGAAGTTATAGGACTGCAAATTGACACGACCAAAAACTATCTACTAAATCGTATCAAATTGTTTAAAAGCTACCTAAATATATCTACAAACAGAACCAGAATGTTTTTGTCTACCAAATATGCAAATCAAACGATCTCAAACCAATTTTGAGCATTTATGTTAATTATGCCATTAACTGAAAACAAACAAACCGCACCTTCAATAAACTAAAAGTTAATCTTGATGAGGTAATAGCAGCCAAATTATTTTAATACCAGACTGACAAGACAAAAAACATTGATAGAGATCCGTAATAAATTTTAAGAATAAAACGTCATATTATTCTAATTTTGGTGGATATTGTAACAAAAATAAATCGAGTAAAGATCTATTCCACAACTTCTCTCGCTCAAGAAAATCCTGACTTTTCTGTCTGAATTTCTCAAGGGTGTATTCGGGCTTTTTCAGAGTGTATCTAGATTTTTTCAGGGTGTATCCAGGCTTTTTTAGAATTTATCCAGGGTTTTGCAAAAGGTGTCCAGACTTTTCCAAAGTGTATTGAGACTTTTCCAGGGTTTATCTAAAATTTTCAATTACATTTGTCAAACATTTTAGCGCCAAAAAACTGATCAACCGATTTGGATGAAATTTGGTGAGTGTAACCTGGGTCTTAACTAAGGTTACTTTTTATTTGGTATTTTGCTTTATGACTTGAATTATATGGCAAATGATTTTTGAATTTTGTATGTGATATAAAGGCTGTTTCAAATTCGATGCTCAAAGGTTTAAATTAGGGCAAAGTTGCGCAATTTTATGCTTTGCTCAAAACTAAAAAAAAAAGTTTACGAATTCCGGATAGTTCCGGAGGTAGGCGAAAAAAACGAAATTCATTTTTAGTTTTTATTTTTCTTTGCCTTTATTCTTAAAGCTGTTAAAAAATGCTTAATACTTTCTACAGGCACTTTTTTAGGATCTATCTAGTGAGAGGTCCGTTTTTGAGAATTTACATTTAGGTGTGACAGGAGCACTGTCAAGTTCATTTTTTCTTATGGACCCATCCTTTTTATACCTGCCATTTTTTTCATAAAGGATGACGAATAACATTTTGCGAGCTTATTTTGACAAGTCACCTGACGTTTTGGGTTTATTGATCATCAGCCCAAATTTAATTTTTGCTTTTAACTTACTCAAGATATTTTGAAAACCCGATTGCAGTACTTTTTGTAGAATTTTAAAAATGACATTTTTTTTTGACAATTAAAAAATTAGAGTTTTTTTTGACATTTTGTTATAACAAAATAACTTTACTTAGCATTTTAAAAATACGTTTTTTTCAGAAAAGGTTTGCGGCGCGGCGTAGAGGGCAAAGGGTGAGGGAATAAACCTCTGGGATCTAGAGGTCCCGGGTTCAAATCCTGGTCGAGGAAAAACTTTTTTCCGACCTCACCCTTTGCCCTCTACGCCACAAATCTTTTCTGTAAATTTATTGGGGCACTAAATTTTTCCCTTCATTTTTTAAATACGTTTTTTTCTTTGTTTTCTAATCTTTGAATTTGCGCTGATGATGGTCAAATAACTCAAAACGTCAGATACTTGTCAAAATGAGGTTGTAAAATATCTGTCATCCTTTATGAACCAAACGGCAGGAGAAAAAAAGCATGTGTCCTTAAGAAAAAATGAACTTGACATTGCTCCTGTCACACTGAAATGTCATATCTCAAAAATGGACCCCTCATTAGCTAGATCTTAAAAAAGTGCCTATAGAAAGTTTTAAGCGTTTTTTGACAGCTTTAAGAATAAGGGCGCAGGAAAAAAAAATTAAAAATAAATATTCCGGAACTACCCGGAATTTGTAAACTTTTTTTTTGTTAGTATAAACCCTGTATACTTATATGTTTTAAAAAATTTTGGCGCCATTCAACTAAGATTTCTTTCCGACAAGGTATCATAGGGTTATAATTTTTTTTTCGGATGAAGTTTTTTGGAGGTAGCTTCAAAGGGTCTAATAGGTGAAAGCTTAGCACAAATCAAATAAACAATAGGGATCTGCGCGTCAACACAAGCAATCGTAATTTAGAATTTCGTTATCAAATCAAATCAAATCAAAAAATAATTTATTGTCAAGAAAAAAAATTCTGTTGACAAAGCAGGCTAAATAATCTAATTATTAATAAATTTGTCACTAAAATAGATAAAAGTAAATTCTTAAATTAATATGATAATACGTCAAAAAAGGAAGAAAAAAAGAAAAATACCACAAAAATAATATTAATATGTTAAATAATAAAACAGCATGAAAATTTAAACAGACTAACAAACAGAATAAATAATTTAAAAAAACAAAATCTGGATTACAGTTAAAAAAAAAACACGAAAAAATAAATAAAAGCCATAAAACAAAAAACTAGACAAAAAGATTAAAATATAATAAAGAGGTAAAAAAAACTAAAGGGTTGCTTAAAAAAAATGACTAGATGTTTAACATACTTTTTAAATTTAAGAATATAAAATAATAACGTAATAAAACACAATTGGTCCCCATAAAACTGGCCAAAGAATAATATGGTCTCTCTACAAGAAGATTTTTTATTTTTTTTTTAAATTTTTTGAGGGTTGTAGCATGTTTAATAACAAAAGGCAAGTGATTAAATATTTTCCTCCCTTCATAAATTAAAGATTTTTGAGCCAAATTGCTTTTAGGAATTGGTAAAGGAAGATTGAAATTTTGCCTGGTCATACGCCTTGGTCCAGAACCATAAATATTATTAAAATTTTTAAAGACCAAACTTGCCAACTCTAAAACAAACAATGACGTCAGAGTTAGGTTTGGTGAATATTAGCCACAAAACGCACTGCTTTCTTTTGAAGAACAAAAACAATTTTCAGAAGATGAAGATGTGCAGAGTCCCATAAAGGTATGCCATATCTTAAATGTGACTCAAATAATGAAAAATAAACAGATCTTGCAATGTCACTAACCAATTTGGCCCTTACACATCTAATGGCAAAACACCCAGAAGAGAGTCTCCTACTCAATTTAAAGATATGATCTTCAAATCTTAACTGACTGTCAATATGCAGACCTAAGAACTTGGTGACAGTATTGCTCTGCAAGGGATCGTCTCCCAAATTCACGCCCTGCACATTACAATTAAACCCTAAAATATTTGTTTTATTGATGTTAAAACAAAGTCTGTTAGCGTTACACCAACTTTTAATTTTTAAGAGGTCTCCTGAAACATGTTTCCTTAAAATTTGAATATCTTTGTGGTGCCACAGTACCGAAGTATCATAAGCAAATAAAGTAAACTCTCCCGCAATCTTTAACCTTACAAGATCGTTTATGTAGAGGAGAAACAAGAGAGGCCCCAACACTGACCCCTGAGGTACACCACAATTGACACCAAGAGGAGAAGAACACGAACCAGAACTGACTACTGACTGATCACGAAAACTTAAATAAGACTTGAACCACTTTAAGACATTGCCTCTAAATCCATACTTCTCGAGCTTATGCAATAGTATTTTGTGATCCACACAATCAAAAGCCTTGGATAGATCACAAAATACCGCCGCTGCAGCTTCACCCTTATTGATCTCTGTATATACCCTATCAAGAAAGCTAAAGATGGCATCATGTTATGATCGGTGCAGGGATTTTTCCACATTCTAAACAACGGTTAGTATCTAATCGTAATTAATTTTTTTGTTGGGGGATACGAGCGTAAAACCAATTTTTATCCGAATCTAGTTAATTAACCTGTGTGAGTTTTGTATGTAAAATGAATAAACAACAAAGCAAAATCGGTAAACCTATTTCTCACAGTCACTGGTCAAGTTTATGAAACGTAGTTATTAAAATAAGTCTAATAGCAGCAGGCGTACACAGCACATACGTAATTCTTGCTTATTTTTTAAATTTTACTTCTACAGGGTGATCTTACTACTTTTACCTGCCATATTGTTTGAGTCTTCGTCTCCTGTGCTGTTTATTTCAAGCTTTGCAGAGCATATTCAAGAAGGCGACTTGCTACTAAAACACATGTAGTAAATGGAACTGTCCATGTCATTGATTTTACAGTTTAGTGTAGGGGCATATGTTGATAATTACTATCCCGTGGGATTTTGAATGAAGAAGTTCTGTGACTATGTGGGATTTATTTTTGAAATGTAGGTCTGATGATAATACAACATTATAAAGAAATTTGGGGTAGGGGTTCGTTAAAGAATGTAAAGGGGGTAAATTAATACAATATAACAACTTCGACTCTTCCCTGCCGTAAGCCTGGCAACGTACCAATTAAATTCGTAGCTATTTTCAAATCATTTTCGGCGAGATTGAGGTTCTTGAATTTTGTGGTTCGGCGTTATTATGTTTCTATCAAATTATTTTCGTTACAAATATTTTCTAACATTTTGTGTTTCTATTAAAATATTTATATATATAATTTATTTCTATGCATATATTTTCTAGCGATTTGATTTTCCCGTCATTTCATTTTTGAGACAATTTGTTTTTATTTGTCATTTTTTGTGTTTTTTTTGTCACTTTTTGTAGGTTCTCCAAATGAAATTACCTGTAGTAATTTCCGATAATTCTTAGTACTATTATCCCAAATTTCCTTTCCCACCAATTCCTTAGTCATTCCCAATACATCATAGTAACTCCTTTCAGTAATTTATTTTTACTGTATAGTACTTTCCTATGCTACACATTACTTTCAAAAATTTCCAAATATCACGAGAACTACTGGGATAAAAAAAAGGAAGTTAAAAAACCTCCAAATCAGTTACTTCAACCGAAAAGAAACTAAAAAACAAAAGATCAAGAGATCTTGGGCGGAAATAACGAAAATTCAAACTTGGATGAGCATTTGAATTTTCTTTATTTCCATCCAAGATCTCTTGATCTTTTGTTTTTTAACTACTGGGATGACTCAATCTTCGAAATTATGTGTGGTATTTCCCGATAATTCCCAGTATTTTCTAATATTTTTCTGTGTTTTCTCAGTAAAGTGTAGCCGAGTATTTCGTGATAATTTTTTTGTATTTCCCTCATTAATTCCTAATTTTTCCAAGTAAATCCTAGTATTTCTTGGTAACTCCTTGTATTTCACAGTAATTCCCTATTTCTTCCGAGTACTTCCCTATATATGCTACATTACTTTTAAGTATTCAAAATATTTTGAGGACTCTACTAAACCTTTTTTGATGGGTAGATGGCACGCAGTACTACGTTTGCAATGTATGATGAATTTTATTGGTAACTTGTGAGTACTTCCCGGTATTTCCTAGCAATTCAACTTTAGCTCATACACCAAAAGTAGTAACCCTCTTTAGAATTAAGGGTAGAACCACCTTCGCACTCAAAAAAAGATCTCTTGCCTAAAAACATTCCAAACTCCTTGAATCCCATTATTTAAGTTTGAGATTTCCTTGAAATAAGATTCTTTCAAGAGCCTTTTGGTTTTCTGTAGAGAATTAGAGTCTTAAATTCAGAACCAGAAAGTAGTTACCGAGCCACCTGCCAACCCTCTTTAGAATTAAGGGTAGAACCACCTTCGTACTCAAAAAAAGAGCTCTTGCCTAAAATCATTCCAAACTCCTTGAATCCCATTATTTAAGTTTGAGATTTCCTTGAAATAAGATTCTTTCAAGAGCCTTTTGGTTTTCTGTAGAGAATTAGAGTCTTAAATTCAGAACCAGAAAGTAGTTACCGAGCCACCTGCCAACCCTCTTTAGAATTAAGGGTAGAACCACCTTCGCACTCAAAAAAAGATCTCTTGCCTAAAAACATTCCAAACTCCTTGAACCTGTTTATTTAAGTTTGAGATTTCCTTGAAATAAGATTCTTTCAAGAGCCTTTTGATTTTGTGTAGAGAATTAGAGTCTTAAATTTAGAACCTTCTTCAAAATCGTAATCACGGTTTTCCTTTTTGTGATAGTGCGCTGCTTCTCACCCTGTATGCTCTTAAATGGTGGCAAAACCAACGGTGTATAATTTGTTGCTTTTGATTAATCTGCAGACATTTTTGTTGGAATGTTGAACATAAAGTAAATGTAGATTCAATCATACTATGCCTTATGATTATTTAGAAGGTTATAGAAATTCGTATGGCTCTAGTTTCTATAATATAATTAAGTGGTTAACAAAACAAAATAATATATTATTAACCTAAAAACTACAAAATAAAATGATATTTAATTTTGAACAAAACTATTTTGAAGTAGACACCAAATTTATTAAAATTTATTTTGCCCTTTATCCATTATCTACATATTATATACCTGTTATAACCGACTTATCCACAGGGGCGTCATTTCATATTTTTCTTGGGGGGGCATACCTAATTTCAAAAAAATACATAAACGAAAAAAACACTTTATTGATCCCAAAATAACTCAAATAAACATAAAACACAGAACAAATCCATTACAAAAAAAAACAAAAACGGTTAAGGTGTTTTTAAAATTTGTTTTTATTTGTAAAAAGCAAATTTTGATTTTTGTGTGCGGATCTATTATTATTAGACTCAGAGGGGAATTTTGTCTATACCAACTAATTTACGCTTACAAATGTCAGGTCAGGGGTCGTATTTACGAAACCATACGAAATTATTCGCATGCGACTACTTCCGTCTCTTCCTATACCGTATAGAAAAGGAGGCAAAAGATATGCCGATATGCTGATTCATGGTTAGTACGTGCAAGAATAACCGGTTTTTCATGCGAAACAACACGAATGCCTCCACCCACTCGTGCAATATTGCGTTAAACCAGTCGAATTCGAACGCGGTCCACACATACCGGCTTATCTTTCGCCTCTCATTTCACACGGTATAGAAAGAGACTGACATAAAAATTGTTGATTATTCAGTATACGTATGCGGATATTTTCGTATGGATTCGAAAATCAGACCCCTGGGCTATTATCATTCGACCCATTTTTACTTCCGTGCTGTGGATACCTTCTATATTATAGATTTATTTAAAGAGGGATTTTTATTCTAATTGTTGTAAGTGTATGGCGAAGTAAAAAAATTCACAACCAACAGATTTGCACGACCAAAACCAACGTGGGTATTACAGCCCTCCATAGATGGTCATTAAAGGAGAATTTATCTGATGACTACTTATTTTATCTTCTGTATTTGAATTATGTAATATTCATCAGCGCTTTAATGCAAATAAGTAATAAATTGCCAATTGTGCTGTGGCAATAAACGTTCTTATAGCATTTTATTACTGCAAAATCTTAATCAAACTTTTGCAAAAAGAATAATAGGTGTTTTCCTTGCCAGCGCAGACACATAAAAATTAAGAATATTTTTTTGAATTTATTGAATCTTTTTTAAATATTTTTCAATTATTTTTTAAATTTTTTAAAGCTTTTTCCAGTTGTATTAAATTTCTTAATGTTTTCCCGGTTTCCTTTTCTTTTTAACTTTTTTATTTTTTTTTTTTTAATTTTTCTTGCACTATAAACCTTACACTTTTTTAGTTTTTCTTCTACTTTTTTACGTTTTACAAATGTTTTGATTTTTTTCGTATTTCTCACTTTTTTTTTCGTTTTCCAAAACTTCTTTGATTTCTTCAATTTTTGAATTTGGGTAAACTCAAACCATTTCAGTTTTTTTTTTAATTTCTGACATTTTTAACCAATTATTTTTGTTTTCAATTTAAGCACAAAAATCTTGTTTGAATTTCTTTTTACTTTCTGAAAATTTAGACAGGCAAGTGTGTTGGGTTGGACAATGGCATGTTTACTACTACTGATAATATATGATTTTTTTTTATAATTCAACTTTCTTAAAATTTTCTATTTCTTTTTTCGTTTACATAAAAAAATTTTAGTGTTTTCGAATTCTGCCGGTTTCTCCAACTCTTTTTTTTATTTCTTTTTTCGATAAACATCAACCCAATACAACTTAACGGCGCAAGAACAATCCAGAGATAATATAAATTTGTCAATCGATTTCAATACGTCATCTACCACTCATTATCTATCTCTGGTTTCTTTACTGTATTCTCCTGTTCACAGATTGCGCCGCGAATCATTGGGGATTAGGGTCACTGGATCCTAAAACCTGCGGCTGGGACCGCAGGTCTCACGATCCAGTGACCCTATGGGGGATTGTTTATTTATCACCTAGGTGATCAAATTGAGAGCAGTGACAACTAGTCAAATGGCCATACACACAGACCACTTAAGGGTTCTAAAAAGTAGCTTTTCACCAAAGGAAAAATTATTAAATAAAACACAAAAACCAGGCCGACGAACTCCAAAACAAAACGACAAAACTAAAGTTATGAAGAATTTCAGGCAGACACACTGACATTGGTTAGTTGCAAATACAGTGAGTCGACCAATTTCGATGTTTGCATGGCATAAATTTTTTTTCCTGGTAAGGGGTGTTACCTAGGTATATATGCTAGATCTCTCTTAGCCGAATACATTTAGGAAAGGAGAACACTAGAAACTATGCCTAGGGTAAGCTCACAAAAAAAAGACGTGGGTGGTTAATTTTGATGGTGGCGGTATCTATAATATAACCATTTAAGTAATTTTTGATGCTAGGCATATAACTAATATTGATAGGTAACCAGTATAGTCCATGTTTTTACATTTCCGCATGTTTTAGCTTTAGAGGAAAATAATACTCAATTTGTTTTTTATTAGAGGAAGAGGATTACAAAGCTTATTAATACAATCTAGAGAGTTTTTGAAATTAGGTGTCCATTATTTGGAAAATTACAAATATTTCCAACTTAGTTTTACAGGTCTCTATAAAGGGTATTTCTGACTGTTTCTGACGTAATATGGGCGCGCCAACTTTGAAACACCACAAAAGCTAAAACAGTTTTTTTCAAAAAATAAACAAAATTTTAAAAAAGTACCAAGATTTGATGGAAAAACATAGTCCAATAAACAATTTAGGCAAAATTTCAGGCCATTTGGAAGTCCCGTTTCCGAGAAACATGCGGAAAAAGAATTGCCTAATAAACGGACCCAACAGCGTTGCCGGTTTAACGATGTAATTGGGCCGTTAAGGCCACAAAAACGGCATAGATTTGATAACACTGCTTTGCTATTTTTTTGAAAGATCAACAATAGGTAGCATCACTAATACCATTTCGAGTGAAATCGTGTAGTGTTCAGAACACGGTACGAACATCAAATGTGAGAAAAGTATAACTTATTAGGAACGTCAAATGGTTTTGATGCTCAGCTTCATGCTTCATGGATTGCAATGTCTCGAAATTAAAAAGAAACATCAAAAAAAAGAACAAATTTCCGTATTATTTTTATCACTTGACATGTGTCAATTTATTGGCCGAATATTCCATTAGACAAGTGGCCGGTGGGCATGCGGAACCTGAATTCCAATACTCCAATCGAACACACTTCAATTTCCTTGGGCCTACTAAATTACGTGACCTTGGCATTTCAGAATTCCGGCAGAATATTGCTTACAAAGAAAAAAAAACATAACTTTTTTGTTATCAGATAATTGGATTTATAAAAATCATATCAAAAAATAAAAAAATTCAAAAATTGCTGTTACAGATTTCTGTATTATCGACGAGGCTAAAGAAAAAGCAAGGTTTCAGATATTCTGCCCGGCAAAGATTGGCCCAAAAACAGCAAAGCAGTGTTGTCAAATACATGCCGTTTTTGTGGCCTTAACTCTTAAACTTTTGACACGTCTTTAGACTTTTTGGATAGTATAAAACTTTTTTTTAACAAATTTTTTAAAATAAAAAAAAAATTCTTTAAAAATTTTGATATTTTTCATATTGTTTGTGAGATAATTAGAAGATTAGAGATAATTCCATTTAAGATTTATATAGTTTTGATAAAGGCAGACCAAAGATAACAAAAAAAATATTGGGAGACGTCTAGGTGGGGGCCTGAACTCAGGCGTCCCTGTAAGACAAGCCCCCAGGGGTGTGCAATATATATTTTTGGTATATTGGTGTGCCCTTATATAGCACAATAGCACTTATCAGAAAAGAGATGAAATGACTTCATAGAGCTATTATTTTTGCAAGTTTTAGGGCCTAGCTGCAAAAAAATCCCCACCACCTGAACATCATAATATTTTTAATTAATTCGTTAAATACATTTTTATAATACTTATAATGAATGAAATCAATTGCCAGCACCTCTCTATCTATTAGCCTACTTCAAAAAAACATTAGGCCCACGACGCGCCAACGAAAATGCCAAGAACAATGGAGCTTGGGTCAGAATTTCTATCAAGAACTCCTTTTATATGACTTCTTAATGCCTTAATTGGCCAGAAACTTTCAAATCGGGTTATTACGCGATAAAACTTGAAAATGGAGTTCTGACGGAGGCAAAATTAAAGACTGAAAATTAACAATTTGTTACACAATAAAAAGATTTAATTTGGATTTGATAAAAGGCCCTTTGCAAAGGTGGTTGGTTTTTTTATTATGGAGTTGGAATTGGAGCATATATTTTCAAATAAGAACTTAGAAAAATAAATTTTTGCAATCGACAACTTTTTCAATAACGAGAAACATACGAGAATATCCCAGCAAGCACGGTTCCCTCGGGCCTTCGTCGGTCCGATGTCGATTGCAGAATTTGCCGTCATCGGCACGACGTCGATTTACGACATCGGACCAGCAGTATTTTTTGCCCGCTTTGCGATGTAGGCCCAATGTATGTTTGCCGACGCAGCGTTACAGTGTAGCCCGCCGTCGGACCAATGGTAAATTTTACTTTTTGCTGACATCGGCATACCGTCGCCGTACGATCAAGGTCCGATATGATTTAACCACATGGTACCGACCATCCGTCCATAACTGCTTAATTTGGTCAGTCTAACGTAGGCGAGCTGGTCTCGGTCCGACATCGGTAAACTATTCAAGTCCGACATTGGTTTCTTAAAGCGTTCCAACATCGGCGATTGACTAAGGTCCGTCGGTGGTAGCTTAAAGCGGCCCGATACTGGCAAACTACAAAGGTCCGATAAAGGGTGGATAATAAGACCCTACATCAGCCTCTCAAAGCGGCCCGACGTCGGTGATTGAAGAAGGTCCGTCGGTGGTTGCTTGGCAAACTACAAAGTTTCGATAATGCGGGTGCTTAACCAGTCGGACTGGTTTAAGTGGCAGAAGAGGTCATTCTTGTAGAGAAGTACCACCATCTTATCAAGTCCGCATTCTAGTTTTGAAATATCTGTGCTCATTTTATATATATATATATATATAATATTATCTTCCACTGTACAGGGAACATAGTGACATTAGCGCCATCTCTACATACTAGGAAGAAACTATTAAGCAGTTTAAAAATTTTAAGGTGACGTAATAGGACCATCGTCAGTTGCCGATTTCCGACCAATCAAACAAAGTTCCAATCGGACCATCTTCGGCCCTAAAGCAGATAAAGTGGTCGTCGACATAAAGTCGACTATAGTAAATCGGGCCATCGTCAGTTGCCGATTCTCGTCCGATCCAAATAAAGTGAGCGTCGGCATAAAGTCTGATCAAACAAAGTTCCAATCAGACCATCGTCGGTCCTAAAGTGGTGTCGGTATAAAGTCGACTGTAGTAATGTGGACCTCTGTCAGTTGCCGATTATTGACCGAAAATTGAAAATCGCAATCTGTCCAACATCAGACCAGTGTGTAGTCGCCGATGCCGACACACTGCCGACGTTGTCGAGATTTGTGTTTGATGGGATATTAAACAATATAAATTTTCTCACACTTTTAAACAAAACTAAAATAAGCTATACTAAAAGAGGTACCTATATTGAAGGAGCCTAGTTTCCTACCTGTTCCTACCCCAAGAATCTCCACCGGCGTCACCTGACATGCTAAGAAAATTGCAATTTAAACTTGCCTTCGCAAATAAAACGATTTATTACCTCTGTAAATACCCCGTGAATTATGTCATCTATAAAGTTCAGCGACCATCACACGATATTTAAAATCTTTGGGTGTCAAGGTTGAAAAAATTGAAAGTGGATTCAAAAGCTCTGACATTTTTATTGTCGAAGAACGGTATTTTATTTTGTCGTTTATTTTTAAATCAAGACCTATATTTAAAAAAAAGAATAGCTTGCATTTTCTTGCAGGCTTTTTAAAGGATTAAATGGTCTGAGTTAACTTGACTAAAATATCGTTAACTAAACCATTTTATTACATTTTCTGAAAAAACTGTACTTACCAATAGAGTTAACCTGGAAAAAGTGCGGAGGCAAAACCTCTTCTGGGCGCGAGTCGACTGCTTCGGACATGCGTACTTAATTTTTTGCCTTTGCCCTTGCCCAGAGCCAATCCTGATTTGTACATTATCTTCATTGTTTTTCAAAGTTATTATTGTTACACATTTTGCAATCCTTGGACCACAATAGTTAGTTATATGGGTGAACCGATTGCCAAAATGCATTTTCATTTGGTTGGTTTGCTCAGAAAAAATAGATCATAAATGCCGACGCCAACTTTATCTGCTTTAGGGCCGACGACGGTCCGATTGGAACTTTGTTTAATCGGTCGAAAATCGGCAACTGAAGATGACCCGATTTACTATAGTCGAATTTATGCCGGCGACCACTTTATCTGCTTTAGGGCCGACGATGCCGCGATGGTCCGATTGGAACTTTGTTTGATTGGTCGAGAATCGACAACTGATGATGGTCCGATTTACTATAGTCGACTTTATGCCGAAACGCACTCTATCTGCTTTAGAACTGAAGATGGCCTGATCAGATTTTTGTTCGACTGGTCGATAACCGGCAAGAGACAATAGTACGTCACATTAAAATTTTTAATGTGCTTAATACTTTCTTCCTAGTATGTAGAGATGGCGCAAATATCACTATGTTCTCTGTACAGTGGAAGATATTTCAAAACTAGAATGCGGATTTGACAAGACAGTGGTACGTCTCTACAAGAATCGCCTCTTTCGCCACTTAAACCACACCGACTGGTTAGATACCCTCATTATCGAAACTTTGTAGTTTGCCAATATTGGATCGTGTCAATTAAGCAACCACCGACGGACTTTCGCCAATCACCGACGTTGGCCCGCTTTGAGAAGCCGATGTGGGGTCTTATTATCCACACATTATCAGACCTTTGTGGTTTGCCATTGTCGGGCCGCTTTAAGCTACCACCGATGGACCTTCGTCAATCGCCGACGTTGGACCGCTTTAGGAAACCAATGTCGGACTTGAATAGTTTACCGATGTCGGGCCGAGACCAGCTTGCCTATACGCTATATCCTCTCGTTCAAAATTTGCCACTTTTGACTCATTAGTTGGATTTCACAAGCTTCTATTTAACTTCACCTCTCTCTAGGTATGTATAATTGTACGTTCGGGTCAAATTTTGCAACTCAATTTTGACTAACTTCTAGATGTCCGATTTAATTCAAAATTGGTATCCAATTATAGTTCCGGTGGCAATATAATAATATGGTATTATTAAGCATATTCCTTCCCCCCTACGAAGTGAGTGGAGGGGAAGAGCGCCTAAGTTTGTCCGATTTCAACCAAAATTGGTATACGGGGGGTTTTGGGGATAAGGAAAAAATTATTGATCACATTTTGAAAATTCAATATGCGAATTCAAAATGGACAATTTTTGGTCTTGTTTCGCTAAGCAATTTTAACTGACTTTTATACATCCGATTGTCTTCAAATTTTGTATACGTTTACAGTTTCGGTGAAAATATAATAATATGGTATTATCAAGTATCCACCTTCCTCTAACGAGGGAAGTGGAGGGCAAAAAGATTTAGTTTCTTCGATTTCAATCAAAATGGGCATACAGGGGTTTTTAGGTAAGGGGATTATTGAATTAAGAATGAATTATAAATATTTTACATAAAAATAAGCTTTTCAAATACAAGCATTTATAAAATACAATGAGCTTCAGGCTACTACGAACATAGGGAGAATCAAGTCCAAATTACTCTCCGTGCCGTACGACCGAGGTGGATTCGAAGCACGTGCAGTGTTATCTTTTGGAAATTTATTTTGTTTTATTTCTGCCTTGGTCGAGAAACAGATTGGTAAGTTCTTAATTGAAATAATAAATTTTTAAAACTAAAAATGGATGTCTACGAAGTTGCCGAAAAAGTGCAGATGGTCAAATGGTACTATCAAGGCATACCATTGAGACTTATTCAAGAACTTTTTTTGGAGAATTTTGTAAATCGCCCAGAACTTAGTTTATCAACGACTTATAGGTTTGTGCAGAATTTGAAAAGTTTGGTTGTGTAGCGCCAAGAAATCATAAAAAACCCACTGTTTTGAATGTCGAGCAGGAAGTACGAGATGTGATGATTTGCGCTGCAGTGGAGGAAAATCGAAAGTTAACTAACCACTAAATTGCCGAAACAGTTGATACGTCTTCAGCCACTGTCTTACGTGTTCTCAAAAACAATGGTTATCATTCTTACAAAGCGTCAAAAATGCATCAAATTTTTTCGGAGGAAAACTATTGTCGTATGGAATTTTGCGAAACAATGATGGAAAGGGCTAATCGTGATGAAAACTTTCTGAGACCTATTCTTTTCACAGACGAAAGCACTTTTCCATTATTGAATCGTCATAACCCAACACACGTTCGATATTGGTCGAGGGAAAATTTGCATTTGTATTTTGACGTAAGAACACAGTATCCCCAAAAACTAAATGTTTTGTAGGGGAACACGTAATTGGGCCATTTTTTATTAACGGCAATTTGAATGGTGTCCTAGATACTTGGATCTACTGCAGCAGCATATTATTCCAACTGCTAGGCAGTTGTTAGGTGTGAGATTTGGTGAAACATGGTTTCAACAAGATGGTTGTCCCGCTCACAATGTTGGACTTGTTAGGGAATATCTTGATAATGTATTTCCTAATCGGGTTATAAGTACACAGGGAACTATTTTATAAGTACACAGGGAACTATTTTATGGCCAGCTCGATCACCCGATCTTGCTCCTAATGACTTCTATCTGTAGAGTTATATCAAAAATAAAGTTTACGGGCATGAAAGGGCTAATAATTTGGAAGAACTTCGGATTAAAATTGAAGAAGCTTTTCAAATTATCACCCCTAACATGCTTGGAAACGTTAGAAGGGGATTTTATAGTAGGCTCGGATATTGTCTAGCCGAGCAAGGAGGACTTTTCGAACATTTGCTTTAATTTTTTTTTGACTGGGAGAATCTTTTTGGTTTTTAGAATGTATTATTTTATTTTGAGAACTTGCTTTTATTTTGTTTCTCCTTATTATTTTCATTGTAACACGTTGTCAGTGATAAATCTGAGCAGTTGACAATAAAACGCTCTTATTTATCAGTGACAAAAAATAAGAAAATTACGTTATAAAAATTTTCCGGTTTCATTGACTACGCTCCACACAGCACCGTAGTTAGAGGCGTACTAAATACCAAAGGCAAGTCGCGCAAGTGGTTATCGCAAGCCTGAGCATTGGTTGCTTCACTGATAGGTGTGCGGTGTCCCTGCATGTACGTACACTGATAAATTGGACTTCTTCCGGCCTATGTTCGCAGTAGCTTGAAGCGGTCTGTAAAAAGTAATAAATAAAAGCGATTTACTATTAAATGTTCGGTAAGATTGGATCAAATTTACCAGAAAGCAAAACTTTGTAAAATTATACATTTAAAGATGTAATTATGTATCTGGAAAATTCAACAATGTTTAGATTTAGCGTATAACAATATTGAATTAAAAAGCAAAAATTTCGAAGAATTTCAAAACCTACTTAGAAAAGTGAGGTATGGAAAAATTAGAAGTGGAGGCAAATTTCCAAATAAAATATTTAGTTTTTAATATTGAAAATTTTCTCTCAGTGATACTACATATAATTGTTTAATAATTACTATACAGACCGCTTCAAGCTACTGCGAACATAGGGCGGAAGAAGTCTAATTTGCCAGTGTACGTAAATTCAGAGACACCGCACGCCTATCAGTAAAGCAACCAACACTCAGGCTTCCGATCGCCATTCGCTGCCGTTCGCCGCCTTTCGCCTTGTATTTAGTACGCCTCTAACCACGGTGCTGTGTGGAGCGTAGTCAATGAAACCGGAATTTGGTCAATAAATACGCAAATTTTTATAACGTAATTTTCTTATTTTTTGTCACTGATAAATAAGAGCGTTTTATTGTCAACTGCTCAGATTTATCAGTGACGACGTGTTACAATGAAAATAATAAGGAGAAACAAAATAAAAGCAAATTCTCAAAATAAAATAATACATTCTAAAAACCAAAAAGATTCTCCCAGTCAAAAAAAAAATGAAAGCAAATGTTCGAAAAGTCCTCCTTGCTCGGCTATACAATATCCGAGCCTACTATAAAAACCCCTTCTAACGTTTCCAAGCATGTTAAGGGTGATAATTTCAAAAGCTTCTTCAAAAACAGATAGAAGTCATTAGGAGCAAGATCGGGAGATCGAGCTGGCCATAAAATAGTTCCCCGTGTACTTATAACCCGATTAGGAAATACATTATCAAGATATTCCCTAACAAGGCCAACATTGTGAGCGGAACACCAAATCTTACACCTAACAACTGCCTAGCAGTTGGAATAATGTGCTGCTGCAGTAGATTCAAGTATCTAGGACCATTCAAATTGCAATTGCCGTTAATAAAAAATGGCCCAATTACGTGTTCCCCTACAATACCCCCCCCCCAAACATTTAGTTTTTGGGGATATTGTGTTCTTACGTCAAAATACAAATGCAAATTTTCCCTCGACCAATATCGAACGTGTGTTGGTTTATGACGATTTGACCATTTGACCATCTGCACTTTTTCGGCAACTTCGTAGACATCCATTTTTAGTTTTAAAAATGTATTATTTCAATTAAGAACTTACCCATCTGTTTCTCGAGCAAGGCAGAAATAAAACAAAATAATAAAAACAAAATGAATTTCCAAAAGATAACACTGCAGCGTGCTTCGAATCCACCTCGGTCGTACGGCACGGAGAGTAAATTGGACTTGATTCCCCCTATGTTCGTAGTAGCTTGAAGCGGTCTGTATACACAATGTATTATAAATAATAACATCTCTTACGTTTTGTATATAAATATAATTGTTTTAAACTCGCAAGTAAACTGTGCCTTTTTGCACTAATATAGAGAGAATTCTTAATCATAAAGAAAGGCATTTTTGGATATAAATGAACGAATATTTCGCGGTCACAAGAGCATATATTTTTTAACTAATTAATGCAAATCGAGGCAAAAAAATTTTCTTGTGTGCAAAACAAATAGCCTTTTATAAAAGTACTCTTCATTTTGTCTAGTTTACGAACCTCGTGCAAAAAAGAACCAGCATATGGAAACTTTTAGTTGTATCCACCGGTTGCTCCCATTCATCCCGAATTTTATCCTTGTCGAACGGTCGCTGGTGCGTTCGCCTTTCTCTTTCTGGCGTCGCCGGCGTCGATTTCAAATTTCAGGCGTCGCCGCTATACCCGGCACGTAGCGCGTCTAAGGGGCACCATGGGGCAGATCATACCGGAATTTGGCGGCGTGGATGACAAAAACGATAGGTGTAACAGGTAATCAGACTTGAATAAGTAGAACAATTTTCAGGTGGGTAAATTTAGCAAACACCATATTCCCAGACGCTGTCGCGCTACCTGTCGATCTGTCCGTCAATTGGCCGTTCTTTGCTCACTTTGTAACCACTGTAACTCAACAAAAATGGTCTGAAATAGAAAGAAGTTAAAAAAACCTCCAAATCAGTTACTTCAACCGAAAAGAATCCAAAAACAAAAGATCATCTTGGGTGGAGAAAACGAAAATTTAAATTTGGATGAGCTCTGTTTAGTGGCCTTGTTCTGAAGTGGCTCGTAAAAAAAACAAAAACCATGCATATACAACCTGGAAAAGTCCCGGATACATCCAGGAAAAGTCTGGATAGTTCTTGGAAGTCTAGATATACTATCAAAATGCCTGGACAATCAGTGAAAGTCAGGACATACCCCGAAAAAGTCTGGACGCATCCAGCAAAAGTCTGAATACCTCCTGGAAATGTGTGGATATACCCATGAAAATTCTGGATACACCATGTAAAGGTCAGGATACGCTCTAAAAAAGTATGAATACACTCTGAAAAAGCCCAGGCTCTTTATATAATAAATAAATAAAATAAACTCTGAATATAGTCTGAATATACTATGAAATAGTTTGGATATACAATGGAAAAGTTAGGATACGCTCTGGAAATGTCTGGATAAACTCTACGAAGCCTAGACATATTTTGGAAAAGTATAAATACACCCAATAAAAATCTGGATACATCCTGGAAACGTCTGGATACACTCTTAAAAACCTGGATACACCCAGAAAAAGTTTGGATATGACTCAGCCTAACTGGATCCAATACAACCCACAATACTAACAAAAACAGAGACTACCTAATCTTATATACTAGCGTATGTTCAGTGAACCATAAAACTAACCTGTCTTCACTGAACACATGCATTTGTAAGCATCCGTCTGATGACGATTGCAGATACATAAGCATTGTGAAAAAGTAAAAAATAAAGATAATGAAAGTTCGAAACTCTACCTGAAGTGAAGGGGGCATGTGTAAGTCCGTGGGATTTTTAATGAAGGACTTTTGTGACTATGTGGGATTGATAGCTCTTTAGTCACACAATCAAATACTACCGTGTGTTTTGTTTGCATCCATGTAGAAGGGGTTCATACGACGTCATATATCAACATGGCGGTCAAAAATCATAAAAAAAAATCCAAAAAATTCACTTTCAAGGTCAGCAGATCTTAAATGACCTTGAAAATCTCAAAAAACAAGATTTTTTTTCCATTCTCTCTTTAAAAAATCTTAAGAATTTGACGTTTTATGAAAGCAACTTCATATGTATCTTAAACTATAAGGCATGTATGCCAAATTAGATCCTTAGAGTTTAATGCAGTTTAAAGCTTCATGACCTTATTGCAAAAATAACATACTAAAGGGCGGTATTCATCAAATAATAAAGCGAAGTGGACCAAATTTGGTAAGAAGGATAAGAAAATCAGGTCCAACGATATGGAGGCTGATATATCAAAATGGCGACCTATAACTACATTTTATTTTATCCAGTTTCGTAAAAAAGCGAAAATGACAAGTTGGCCATCAATTCTTATGTAGTTATTGCCGCTTACTATGACAAAAAAGATAAATTGATGCATGACCTTGATTGACCTTGAAAATGCCATGAACAATTAAAAATCAAGCTTTTTGTAGTGTTTTTTACAATTTACCACTACCCAAAACCTTTAAGTGCCGGTGATGAAATTAACATCTTAGACATATATAAACACTTCATTTTAAACCTTCCTACTATTTTTTTTGATCTAGCGTCCTAGATGTTTATGCTATACCCCGGTAAATATGAATATGCCTATCGTTTTAATTAAGTTTCGGAACTGTGAGTCTTATGTTCTACTCACTTGTCTAGCCAACCAAATCATTTAAATTATCGATAAGAGAGTTACCAGAAATTAGATATACATTACCATATACTGGACCAGGTGTTTTAGATGCCGTTTATAAAAAATTCTAATTATGCCAATAGGCCAGGACTATACTTGTTTCTTAACATTCATAATAAAATTCAAGGATAAGAATTTAACAGCTATTTAGTCACACATTCATGTGCCATCGGGTGCTTTGTTCGCATCCGTGTAGAATATGAATGGATAAATACGATAGACATATAGGTCATCTTTACCGGGGTATAGCACAAACATCTGGAGCGCCATATCAAAAAAAATGGAAGGGAGCTTTAGAATAAAGTGTTTATCTATGGCTGAGATGCTAATTTTATATCCGGCACTTTAAGTTTTTGCGTAGTGATAAACTGGAGAAAACACTACAAAAAGCTTGTTTTTTACTTGGACATGGCATTTTCAACGTCAATTAAGTTCGCGCATCATTTTTTTTCATACAAAGTGGCAACAAGTAAACAAGAATTAATGGCAACCTTGTAATTTTTGCTTTTTTACGAAACTGGATAACATAACATGTAGTTCTAGATCGCCATTTTGATATATCGGCAGCCATATTGAAACGTATCATAGCTGAACCAAATTTTTTTGATGATGTTGTTGTACTTGATCTTCTTATCTTCTTTACGAAATTTGGTCATCTTTGCTTTAATAGTTGATGAATAGCGCCCTTTAGTATGTTATTTTTGCAAGATGTTAATTTTACTGGGGTTTTTTAAACTACATCAAACTCAAACTCTAGTTTAAGGTACATATAAAGTTGGTCTGACAAAACGTCGAATTATTAAGATTGTTTGAAGAGAAAATGGAAAAAATCCTGTTTTTAGTGATTTTTAAGGTAATTTAGGTCAGATGACCTTGAAAGTAAATTTTCTAAAATCCTCGTCCTCGAATTATATGGAATCGAGTAAAACCATGTCCCGGTTGCGAAAGTTGCATTTTTTATGATTTTTGGCCACCATCTTGAAAGGTGACGTCATATTAAGCCCTTCTACATGAATGCAAACAAAACACCCGGTAACTCTTGATAGTGTGACTAAATAGCCTATCAATCCCACATAGTCACAAAAATCCTTCATTAAAAATCCCACGGGATAGAAATTATCGACATATGCCCCTACACTATCAGGTAAATACTCATTACTCACCTGAAGACGATTATAGAGATACATAAGCATTCGAAACGTTGTGAAAAAAGTAAAAATAAAGACAATGGAAGCTTGAAACTCTAGTTTATTCAACTGTTTTGATGTTTGATGGAGGATTAAAAAATCATTTTTTAAAAGTTTTACAAGCGACAGAAATTTTTAAAATTCCCATCGTATTTTTATCCCCACAGTGCGTCGCCGTCGACGTCGACATAGTCGCGACTTTTCCAGAAGTGAGCGTCAGTGCGCCGCGATCTGTTGTTAAGTGCGGTGTTGTGGCCTGCCTGATTCCAATTTACCAAATCCGTTCACTTTTCAGTGTCGCAACAACACAAGTATAAAAATTTATTTTTTATTCTCGCACATACCCGATAGAGTGAACCAATTTTTTAGGGATTAAAAAAAAAGTGCGTTGTGGAAATGAAAGCCGTCGGCCGCGAGGTTTTGACCGTCGCGACGGAGGCACCCGCAGTTGCAACTTCCGAAGATTCGGGCAACAGTTGCGGAAGTAGCGTGGTGTCCGACTTTTCCGGCCCGTCCGAAGATGATTGCGGACTGCAGGTGTCCGATCTGGACACGGACAACGACGGTGGATCGGAAGTTCTACAGGTTGGTTGCTTAATTCTTGTCTTGCTGTTGAGAATGCGTGCCATCTGGAAAGGGTTGATACGCATTTACAGGGTGGATTCTGTAAATGGAAAGGTGCTTCTGGAGGGTTTAGGGAAGAGGTTTTAAGAAAAGCTAAAAGTGAATCTTTAATGATTTTTTACGTTCTTTCTGTCCATGATAGAGAATGTTTTTGGGGCCCCCAACTGGAGGACCAGAGCCTACCAACTTTTTTTTTTTTAATGAGAAGGTAACACTTGTGACACCTTTTTGGAAAGCTTGTTAAAAAATAAACCTAACGCACTAGGTTTTTTTGACATCTGTCAACACATTAAAAAAACTTATTTTTTTGTGAACGTTTTAGCTTCAAAATAAACTATATATTTTTCTATTTACTAATCGGAATAAAGAAAATACTACACAAGAACATTATTGGCGGCCCTCACTGAAGGCCTACTAACATTTTTTTTCATGAGGAGGGACCACTTGTGGCACTTTTTTGGAAAGTTTGGTAAAAAAAAAATTGAATTAACTAATTTTTTTTAATATCTGTCAACCCATGAGTCAAAAATTAAAAAAAAAAAATATTTTTTTGTCAATTGTTTTAGCTTCAAAATAAACTACTTATTTTTAAGTAGCTTTCAAAAACGGTGCAACAAATGTTGGTAGGCCCCGGACCTTCAGTGAGGGCCCCAAATAGGCCGCTAATAATGTTCTTGTGTGGTATTTCCTTTATTCCCCTCATTAAATAGAGAAATATGTAGTTTATTTTGAAGCTAAAACAATTGCCGAAAAAAAAATATTTTTTAAAAATTTTTGACACATTGGTTGACAGATGTCAAAAAAAATTAATGCGTTAAATTTCTTTTTTAACAAGCTTTCCAAAAAAGTGCCTCAAGTGGTATCTTCTCATTAAGAAAAAAAATAGTTAAGCCCTGGTCCTTGGGAGCCCCAAATTTTTTTTTTTATGGGCGCAAACTCCATAAATAATCATTAAAGATTCGCATCCAGCTTTCCTTTGATGTCCGAAATAGAGAAAAACGTTTAGGCGAGCAAAGTGTTTGAGAAAATGTTCAGCAAAAATTTGTTTGAAGAAAAAGTTGGTATAGATAAGTTTATTAAATTTTTTTTTTTATCGGAAATCATTGAACTTGAAAATAGAAAAACAAAAAATTATCAGAAAAGATTTGTGGCGTAGAGGGCAAAGAGTGAAGGAATAAATCGGAAAAAAGATTTTTCTCGACCAGGATTTGAACCCGGGACCTCTAGCTCAGTTAGTAGAGCATTAGACTGGTATTCGAGAGGTCCTGGGTTCAAATCCTGGTCGAGAAAAAACTTTTTTCAAATATTTTCTATAAATTTATAAGGGCGCTTAATTTTCCCTTGATTTTACTAAAAATTATATTTTTACGTTTTAAGCAATAAAATTACTGAAAAAGAATTTAATGCAGAAATTTAATTTTCGCCGCAGAGATAACTCAGGAACGGTTGGTCTGATTTTTAAAGCAGATATTCCAGTTTTGTCTTTCTTATCTTTCATGAAGCTAATGGTATAGCCATGATAAACCTTAAAATAATTTAGTTAAATACCTGTTAAAATTAGAGGTGTTGAAATATTTAAGGTAGAGGCTTGTTTTTCGTTAATTTTAAAGAGTTTAAGAACTGGGTACTTAAAAAACAAAAAGAAGTCAATTTACTAGGATAAAGTTTAATATACACTTTGAACATTAAAAAATAAAAAAGAACGATTTTTGAAGAAAAATAGAAAATAGAAATAATATGCACTGTGGAAAAAATGATTTTATGCTGTTGCCATAACATTAAACCAATGTTCCCTGGATTTCTTTATTTACTTTATTATCATAAAATAAATAAATATTTATTTAGTTTAGCATTTTCTGGCAAAATTATAAAACCTTATTTTTTTATATTTTCAGTATAAAAAGAATATCGTTCAAATTTATTTTAAAATTTGATCTGGCAAAATACTTTGCACTTTACTAAATTGTCTTTATCTGCCTCTAAAATTCTGCTCACCCTCTCTCTCTAAATATTTTTCATTTTAACAGAGAAAAAAATGTTTTTTAACAGTACTTTTTTAAGCTCTAAAAAACCGGTATATATTTTATTCTAGAAATCGAAAGTTTGGAAAGAATGCTTAAAAAATAAACAAAGACGTTACCCCTTATATTATGCTAAAATATTTTAGGCCTTAAATTACCATCATGGCTCTACCATAAGAAACCTGATAGTATGGAGAAAATAATAAAAAAATGCCACTTGTTGTTTTATTTCATTTAATTTATTTTATTTAATTATTGACTGCAAAATGTAAAAATAGTACTGCTGAATAGGTCAAGTTCTATGCGATAACAAGAAAGGTCAATAGTTTTAAAACAAAATTTGGATTTGTACAAATTTTTTTAAATTAATATTTTATTATATCACCTACCAATATACTTTCCTATCTTATTTAATTAATAAAAAAAGTTCAAAAACCTTTACAAAAAATGGAGGCTTAAGTGAAATATTCTGGCACAAAATAATGTGTTGCTTTTGCTAGTGGCGTACCGAGGGAGAGGGGTTTGGGATTAAACCTCCCCCCAGGATCCTAAAGAAATAACTACTTATTCTCCAAAACAGTGTTCGAGAAATATTCAAAATATTTCATTAAAATAATACAAATTAAAAAACATTAAACAATCAATAAACCGCATTTTAAACTCACATTTCTCAGCAAACCACATCAACTAGACTTATCTTATCAAAATTTTAGTAAGTAAAATAACATTTTTAGATTTTACTTATAAGAATTTTAAAATTAAAAACAAAGTAAAATCCTTTTCAAATATTAGGTAAAATTATTTTGTTAAAACAAAACGTCAAAAAATCTGTCATTATGAAAATGCCTGCAAGCGATTTAGGCCATCCAAAACGTCAGGTAACTTGTCAAAATGATATTGCAAAATATTATCTGTGATCTTTCATGAACAAAACGGCATAATGAAAAATGAACTTGATAGTGTTCCTGTCAAACTGAAACATCAAATGTTTTTGACAGCTTTAAGAATAAGGGAGGAGAAAAATAAAAACTAAAAACGAAAATTTCGCTTTTTCTCGGGGAACTTCCTTTTTACTTTTCTGTCTGCGGCGCCTTTTCTTCGTCATTTTTACTAAAATTCTGTACAAATAGTTTTAACTCAGTTAACATCTTTTAACTCGGTTAACCTGCAAAACATGGTCGTTATATAATTTTCTAGCTGGCCGCCCGCGACTTCGTTCGCGTGTTTAAAATTGTCCTTCTTACCCCACCTTCATCCTCTCAAACCTTTAGCTCATTAAGCCCTTTCATCTACTCGAGTATCCGCTTTGTCTAAAGTTTTTTTGCTTTCAAGGGTCATAACTTTTGTTCCCGTGAACCGATTTTAATGAAATAAAGTTTATGCACTTCCCAGAAATCCAAATAATGCAGCAGAATTTTTTCAGCAATTGTTTTTGCAATGAAAACACTTTCTTTGATTTCAATTTTATAGTACTTATTTTTTAACATTTTATTGTTTTTATTGTTTTTATCGAACATGGTAAAGGGGGGGGGGAAAGGGTAACAAAAAAGCAAAAATAATAGAAGAAGCACTTTTCTCAATTCCGGACTTCATTATCTTTAGTTTGAATCCATACAACCAATATTCTAGTCGGTCAATATTTTCATTAAATTGCAAAAGTTGATATAAAAACACTTTTTCGATTCCGGTCTTTATTTCCTTCAGTTTGATGCACAACCAGCCATATTTTAACAGATCAAAATGTTTATCAAATATGGGTTATAACCCCCCCTATTAATACGGGATTGATCAAAAAACGTTGAAACACGAGTTCATCTTGTTTATTAGTAGAGTCTATAATACCAATTTCTAAACCTCTGTGACTTTTTTACTTATTTTTTACTTGTATTTCTCCATCCCTAGTTGTAATTTCAACCCCCATTTTTACCCCCTTATAGGTAATATTTTAAAAAAATCGTTTGTTAGCGAGCGCCTACGTCGCAAACCCAATATGTCTTTTAATTTTCGTAACTCTAGGTCAAGTGGTTTGCAGGTTTGTGCGTTTATAGTTGATGTTGACTACCATTATTTTATAAGATTCAAACCTTTTCATATCTCCTACCATTTAGAAGATCACCTTGCCGTAAAACGTTTTATTTTAAAACAAGACCATATCGGAAAATAAGTAGAAAATTCGGATTAAGTTAACTTAATTTTGAGTGAAACTGGGGCAAAAAGGAATATTCCCGGGAATTTTTAACTTAAAAAAAATGTGTTTTCAAAATATTTTGGCAAAAATGCAAATTTATTCACTATTCGTAGCTATAACAATATCGGAACGTGATAAAACAAAGCCTACTTTTTAATTTAAATTAGAGGATAACCAAGAACAAAAATATTGATTTATATTAACTCGGTCAGGAAAAAAAATGCTTACTTATTAAAGACCCTGCTTATTATTCATATGGTTTATCATCTTTAATTATGTGAACTGTTAATGTTTATTGAGCACATAATTTAGAAGCAGTTTGTGATTCTAATATTCTTTAGGTATTACCAAAAATATCATCCTACCAGAATATGTAATAAATAATATACTTAATACGTCAAATTTTTAATTAATCAAATCAAATCAAATCTTTATTAACGCATATATCAATTACAGTTAAAAAAAATATATATAATAGTCTAGTATAACTTAAATAAATAAATTTTCACAAACAGCAATTATACATGAATAATGCTTTTACAATTTTATACAATATAAGTATCCCTTTTTATCACATAATTTATCACCTATTTATTTATTTATCTATCTATCAAGATGGCGGTTCAACACACAGATAAAATTAATAATTAACAATAATAAAAACATGACTTGAACTATCACAACTAAAAAGTACTTTTACAAGATTAAGAAGATATAAAGTTAAGCAAATAAAATTTTTTAGCTTGTTTCCAAAATACATTATAACTAGAGTTAAAAAAAATCTATATTATTATTTTCTTGGATTATAAAATTTGCAATTTTGCACATGCGATTTATAGGGTTATTAGTGCCATAATTAGATCTATGAAATTGTGGGCTAAAAAGAACTTTATTTCGAGAATTCCTAGGAGGAATGTGAACACCAACCTCTGCCAGAAGTTCTGGAGTGTCCAACATGCACATGCAAATTTTAAAAAGCGTACAAATATCAAAAAAAAATTTTTCGGTTTTCCAATGAAGTAAGATTTAAAAGTTTCATTATCTCACCACAATCAATTTTTTCGTAGGGAATACGCATTTTGAGTCCCACTCTCCTTAAAAACTTTTTCTGTACTCTCTCCAGGCTCTCTTTAGAGAGCACCGACCGAACCAGTGCACAAAAAACATCCTTTAGTACAAAAATATTTTCTATCTCCTTCAGAGTGCGAAAGAGAAACCCCAGTAATCCCATTGCTTTGTTGGTAATTTTTTCAATGTGTGTGCTAAATGATAGATCACTATCTAGCCATACTCTTAGATCTTTGACTACCGTTTCTCTTTCCAACTCCTCAGAATCAATAAAATACTTAAACAGGATTGGTTGTTTTATTTTGCTAAAAGAAGAAAACAGATTTAGTTGATTTTGCAGAGATTGACAGTCAGTAGGATTAACAATAATTTTGTAAATTTTATAGTCATCTGCAAAAGCCTTGAATTGGTAGTCATCAAAATACTTTTTACATCACTCACAAAGATGTTGAACAATAGAGTCGACAGATGTCCTCCTTGGGGTACACCTGATGTTACAGTCACTTCTGAAGAGATGTAGTTTTTGATTTTGACAGCTTGCTTGCGATCAGTTAGATTACTTTCAAACCATTTAATTAATGATGAAAGTTATTGTCATTGGCGGATTATTTTCGAAAAAAATTGTTTTTAAAACCTCGTCCCTCCCATTTTCTTTGGGATAATAATTATATTTTTTGTTTAATAAAAAATACATTTAGTTTAAAAGCGTGCAGTTACACGAGTTTTATATTTATATATTTAAATGTATGCTACTTTTTATCAAAATAGAAGTATAATTAACAAAGTAGATTTGCACTTATTGTTTATTCTTGGAATTTTGGTAATGTTGTTTTAAAAAACTTCTTGTTATGTAGTAGCTAATATCATCGAAAACTGAAAAAAATGCCTAAAAGAATTAAAGAATTGACTACAACACTAGCTGAAGAGCCCACAGCTTCACCTGCGATTTTCATTGTTTTTTCCAGTTTTTATTGCGTTAAATAAACATAACTTTTGTTCCCGTGAATCGATTTTAATCAAATACATCCTATATCCTACCCAGGACTTCAAGGAATGCAGAGTTTGATAGTTTTCGCGTGATGCTACAACAGACAAACAAACCAACAAAAATTCTAACCAAACAAAATACTTTAAAAATGGTCGCTCTAGAGATTTATTATATGTATAGATTGTAGTATTTAATTTTAAAATCTAAAGGTAAATATTATTTATTTAAATATTATGGTCTATTGCATATACAAAGCGCTAGTGTGGTAGTTCGTATCCACCTATATGTTATTAGATAAAATGAAAATATTACTAAATTGCCATTCAACCAATATTAATTTAGTTTATTAGGTATGTGGGGCAATATGAGCTTTAGCATGACGATTTACATACATAATATAATATTTTAACATGTCATGTAAAACATAAAAAAAAATTAAATTACCCCCATTTGCTTTTTTAGAGACACAATTTTACTCAGTTTTTTTTTATTGTTTTTAACTCGCTAGCCTGTGTTTTTTTTTACTTACAAGCACCCCCCTACGAGGGGAGTGAAGGGAGGAAACCACCTTAGTTTGTCCGATTTTAAGGAATACGAATTTTTGATCAGATTTTGAAAATTCAGTATGGCGGATTCAACATGGACGATTTTTGGTCATGTTTTGCTAACCAATTTTTTTTTCAAACGACCGGAAAATAGTCACTTTCCGTACGATTTTTCATACAGAAAGTTCTACATTACAAGGCATGTTCTTCGAAATATTTCCACTCTCCAGAAAGGACCTTTTTGTACAATTTTCCGGTCCCTTGATCCTTTTCCGGTCCCATTTTTGGCCAAGTTGGCTATGACTTCTTGTTGACAGCTTTTAGCTTGTTTTTTTTGGGCAGTTTTGACACTTCTAAAAAAGCTGTTTTAAATTTGTTTCAAAAGTTTTGGTTACAAAAATGGACTCAGATCTAGAAAATGAGTTGAATCCGGTAGAAATAATAAAAGCTGCTTTAAGAGTCACATACACCGAAAAATCGACCACACTTTTTTAATTCTCAAAGTAAGAGTATACTATGAATATAGGTAAATAAAGAACAAACCTAGAAATCTGCCTTTTTATGAGCTCTTTTATCATTATTTTGCTTGATAAGTTGGCCATGGTTGGCCATAACTGGTCGTCAGTCATCACTGATTTAGCTGTGTGAAGCTGATAGGCACTACACTATAATATTTCTAATGTTTTATACAATTTTGCACAAGTTAAAAATACAAAAATCATTTCTAACCACAAAACTTTACTTGTTTTTCTTAGTTTTCATCTTAAAAACTACCGGCCTTAGCGGCAATGGCTATCTAGCCAACAGGAAGCAGAAAATATCAGGGGACTGTTCATAAATTACGCAACACGGCTAGGCGTCGACGAACGTGATAGATACTAAAATGTTTTTTCTAATCGTTTGAAAAAAAAGTGCAAGTCTCCCCAGGTTTACAGGACTCGCCTGCGGCTCGCCCTGTAAATTTCCTGCGTCGACCTGTAAAGACCAATTTTCTGGTCTAGTGACGTAAATACCTATTAACTGACTTATACATATCCGATTGTCTTCAAATTTGGTATGCGTTTATAATTCCAGTAACCATACATTAATATGGAATTATCAGGTACCCACCTCCCCCTAACGAGGGAGGTGGAGGGGGAAAAAGATTTTGTGAATTGTGAAGTTTGGATCAGATTTGAAAATTTAGGGCGATTTAAGGTCAGGTTTTCCGTATCAATTTTTCTTACCAATTTCTGCACAGAAAACACACTGAAACACCCTCCAATACTGATGCGTTAGATGGAATGCATGGAATTAGACAAATCTAAAAATTAAAAAATATATTTGTATAAAAAAAAGTTTTCAGATACAAGCTTTTATAAAATATAAAGTGCACTTAAAGTAATATAAATTAATCGAGTCAACATCACCACACTTCGTAAAATTCGCCCATCGCTTTTATTATTATTATGTCAGATTTTTTTCTTGGGTGCTTTATTCATCAGACTTTTGTATAAAATCAGACTGATGTGTAATTTAAATAAATTATCTCTTTAATAAATTTTTAAATCCTTACTTACACTTGACCATACTGAAAACGATAATGGGTTAAAAAATAAAGTTATTACCGTGAAAGTTGTGTAAAGCTGTTGAAAACAAACAATAAATAATGCTAACTACCAATTTAACAATTGGGAAGAAAACACATTTCGAACTTGTAAACGCCTAATAAAATGGTAAAACCAAACTGCGGTTTGCCAATATTGTTAAAATTTGAGGTTTTGCGTTGATTCTAATTTACGTAAGTAGGTATAATTTTTTTTTTAATTCTGCAACCCTTTTTAAACACTTCCAGGCCATGTACCTAGGTATTCTGCATATGATTCTACTTGTAGTATCTTTATTATTGGCATTTTTCCAAAGGCAAACATGCAGTCGACAAACGCCCTACAATGGACTCAATGCTGTTGATTTTTTAAGGTAAGGCTCTAGCCAATGACAGATTCCATATAGTTCTATTTACTTTTTGTATATTTTTTATTATCTTTTTTAAAACTTGTTTTCGTAATATTACAAAAACCTACATTTGGTCATAGATTTGATTATATATGTTTATACCTAGGTTTTTACACAATTGCCACAGTTCGACTGTTAAAATATTTGTTTCCCTTTTGAATTAATTATTTTCATATTTTTATATTTCCTTACATTGTTTTTAAATTTTACAAAAAATCCCCTTTTTTCACTTGTAATATTTGGTACTGAAGATGCCTCTTTGGGCGAAACCAGTCTACCGTTAAAATAAATACTGTGGGGAAAAGACCCCAGAAGCAATTTTGTTGTTTCATTTCTCTAAAAGTTCCTATTTATTATTAGGTATTTTAAAAAAATTAATTTATAAAACAGTAGGTACCAAAAGTATCTAAGTAGATATTCTAAAAAGGAAAACTAGAAAAATGAATAAGACCACTTCCGCTGCAGAGAAGCGAAATGAAAGCTCATAGAAAAAGTAAACTAAACAAACTTTGCCAGAATACACTGAATTTTATATAGAGATGAAATTTAGAGCATTGCGTCATGCTTAGACTAATCAGGCAAACTTAACTAGTCCCTAAAATATAGTACATGGAATTAAGACACTCCTTATTTCTCCAGCCCACAGTACTACAGTTTTCTTCATAACTCTTCTAAACCAGAAAAATATTTCCCTTCTTTGCGACCTGTCCAGTAGTAGCAGTAGTAGTAGAGAACGGCGGCCCGTGGGCCAATTAGGCCGCTTCATGGGCCACACCCTGTTGTTCCCCTATCCTCTTATAGTCCAATTTTTGATGAGATTTTTTTGGATCTCTATTTAATACATTGTTTTAGACAGCGACAATACATATGTAAAAAAAGTCATGTCGATGATTGTTTCAACTGTTGCTTCAAATTGACAACAACAAATTATTTGACATACGAACTGTTGAAAACAAAGAGATACGTTTTGATGGGCCAAAATGACGTCAGTCCGCTCATCAAAAAATTGGACTATACTCGACTCTCTCTCCGGACCTTCCTATGTTTCGCACAAAGTTCAGTATGTCGTCCCATCGAAGCAATTGCAGCTCTTCCTCCTCTAACGTAGGGCAACCCCACATCAGCTGCCTTAATCTGGCGTCACACCTTCCTATCAAGTGCCGCGCCGATTCCTCTTCCAAACCGCAGGCTAAACAGACGATATCCCCTGCTACCCTGATGCGCGACAGGTGTTGGTTCAGCCGACTGTGTCCAGTCAGCATTCCTACCAGCAGTCCAATGTCCTTTCGAGTTTTGCTTAGGATCCATTTACCAGTCCAGTACTATCTTAGTGAGTCCTCTTTCTCTCCCACTGTGGATGAGCCCTCACCAGCATCAGGGATTCGCTTAGTTATCGCACAGCGCAGTGCGTTGTGTTGCAATTCAAGAATACAGAAACTGACCTGGTCAGTCTTATTCTCGTCGTAGAAAAGATGGCAAGTGTGGTGCATCTATAACATCACCAATAAAGGTAATAATAAAAATCATTTTATTTTGTTGCGTTTTCTAGGGCTGTATTCTTTACACCTGTGCCCGAGAGTATGAACAAATTTCTCACTTGTCACTTGCTTTGAACCATGTGAAAAATACGAGAGTCAAATACTCACCGGTGACTGCTCACCTCACAGGCGGTCAAGAATTCGGGACCTGTGCAGCAACCTTTTTCTTTCTTTCTTGCCTGACATTCCCTGTGCTGTCCCACTTCTGATTTGGTCCATTCTTTGATGACTGATTTAATCTGCCCTCTGGTAAAACCACCAGCCCAACATATATATGGCATCTGACATCTCGTTGCCTAGGATTCCCATGTATTCCAACCTCTTTTTCCTTTCGACAATGCATCTGCGCACTCCTGGAGCAGTCTATTGGCACCAATTTCAATATGGCTGCTGACATTTGAAAATGCAACTGGTTCGGGCTCGAATTTATAGTCGATCTTTAAGGCCTTCCTTCGGTGAGGATTCCTTGAGGGCTTCTCATTAAGTCCGTTTTACAGGATTTTGTTTAGTGAACTGTGGTGGTTAACAAGAATGTTAGGTTATTTTTTAGTTTAAGTTGTTTTAGTTGGAGCAATGGAGAAATGAACGGAGAAGAGAACTTGTTTTTCCAATGAGGAAAAGGAGTACTTATGTTCAAAATTGTGGCAAAGTTCAACACTTCAAAGGAAACAAAGGGCACGAGAAGAAATAACCAAATTTTACAACAGCATTTTTTCTGTAAAAACATTAAAACAGCCGCAAAAATTCTGGGACAATATAAAACTCGCTGATATTGTGGGAGGGGTTCTTCTAATTATAATACTCCAAGTTCGTCCATTATCTACCATAAAAGAACATAAAAAAAAACTATCCAAAAAACACACCAACCACAACACATAAAACCTGAACCAGACCTGTAAAACACGACCCAAGACCTCCTTGAGGTAGCTCCTCCTCCAAACTTAAGGCCCCCTTCAGCGACTGTAAAATGCATTTCCATCCTTAAGGGACCCTCAAAGACCACTCAGTCTTAAGGAGCCCTTGAGGATCGACTACAAATTCCAGCCTCGATTTTTGTGTTCCATTGACAGGCACTTTTTCAGTTTTCCTGTCCCATTGGGGAACGAATACCTTCAGTGTGGCAATGAGTGCCGCGTTTTCGGCACCGGCTCTAAGGGCTCTTGTCGTACCCAAAACTGTTCCCCGCCACAAAAAATTCCAACTGCGAACAGCAAAAATTGCAAATGTGAGATATTTTTGTACATTTTCTTCGTTGCTGAGTAGTAGCAACGATGAAGACGACGAAGAAATTTTTGCCAATTTCGTGCCAATTTGGTGCCATATATAGCAACAGGGTCGCGAATCGCGATTTTTTAAATAACTGCAACAGAAAACAAATTTCAATCCGAAAATGTGAAGTTCACGGTTTGCCAGTTCAGCTGTTGCAGTCGTGTTCCATTCAATGAACACCAGTGCCATTTGTTTGTCAATGGGAAACTGGAAACAGGCGAGCGTGGAACTGGACAATGGAATAAGCTATAAGGTTCAGTGGAATTCAACTGGTGCTCCATTTATAATGAGTTTCCCGAGATAAATAGGGAATAGAGCGTCGGAGAACGAGTTCGCCGAGTGAATAATATCTTGATTTTGTTCAAGGCGACTCGCCCAAGGATACAATTTACTCCACTAAATTTTCCTGGACGCGCGTCTATATTTTTAAGCTTAAGAATTTTCTTATATATGGACATAAATTTACGGTACGAAGCGACATATTTTTATTTATAGAGAAAGCCTGCTGTTTGCTGCTGGAAATTTCGGGACATCTTTTCTAAATTTACCAGGGGGTCAGTTTTATCGCTTTTAGATTTAGATTTTGATTTAGCATGACGTCACACAGTTTACACGTGCTTTGGTTCGACTTTAACTACTTTAACCAATGTAAGAAATCGTCAAAAAAAACTTTCACACGGATTTTTTTACTTTTTTAACCAACAATAGTGTACTAAACAAATATAAAATATACGCTTAAATAAATTTACTATACACTAAAAACCAATTTATTTTTTCATTCAAGCATGATTTTTTTTATAGAATAGAATATATTTATTGACTAGGTTAATACATTTTGTTATATTTATTCACTTCAAAAAAACATGAAAATTGAAAATTTATTAATAAATTGAAAATATTTAAAATAATAATATCTAAAACAGATTAAAATTAAAAACAGGGCAAGACACAAAAAAAAAATTGTAAAAATAGGAACATCAAAAATGCAATGTAAATAATAGGTATTTACGTCACTAGACCAAAAAATTGGTCTTTGCAGGTCGACGCAGGAAATTTAGCAGAAAGCAGCTTTTATTATTTCCTCCGGATTCAACTCATTTTCTAGATGTCAGTCCATTTTTGTAAACCAAACTTTTTAAACAAATTTAAAACAGCTTTTTTAGAAGTGTCAAAACTTCCCAAAAAACAAGCCAAAAGCTGTAAACAAGAAGTCATAGCCAACTTGGCCAAAAATGGGACCGGAAAAGGATCAAGGGACCGGAAAATTGAACAAAAAGGTCCTTTCTGGAGAGTGGAAATATTTCGAAAGAACATGCCTTGTAATGTTGAACTTTCCGTATGAAAAATCGTACGGAAAGTAGCTATTTTCCGGTCGTTTGAAAAAAATAAATATTACACTACAAATGATTTCTGAAAATATTCACTGGTAGTGTAGAAGCAGTTCTTTATTAAATGTTCCTTAATGGCATTCTTAAATTTTTGTGTATTTAATGTTCTAATTTTTAGTAGTTTTTGTCAACCTATACTCTATATACAGACTGCTTCATGCTACTGCGAACATAGGCCGGAAAAAGTCCAATTTGCCAGTGTACGTACATGCAAGGACATCGCACACCTATCAGTGGAGCAATCAACACTCAGGCTTCCAATCGCCGTTCGCCGCCGTTCGCCTTGTATTTAATACTCCTGTAACCACGGTGCTATGAGGAGCGTAGTCAATGAAACCGGAATGTGGTCAATAAATACGCAAATTTTTATAACGTAATTTTCTTGTTTTTTGTCACTAATAAATTAGAACGTTTTATTTTCAACTGCTCCGATTTAACAACGTATTACAATGAAAATAATAAGGAGAAACAAAATAAAAACAAGTTCTCAAAATAAAATAATACATTCTAAAAACCAAAAAGATTCTCCCAGTCAAAAAAAATATAGAGCAAATGTTCGAAAAGTCCTCCTTTTTTTTAATAATATGCTCGGCTAGACAATATCCAAGCATATTATAAAAACCCCTTCTAACGTTTCCAAGCATGTTAGTAGTAGTAGATCGAAGTATCTAGGACCATTCAAATTGCCGTAAATAAAAAATGGCCCAATTACGTGTTCCCCTACAATACCCCCCCAAACATTTAAAAAAAAAATCCAAATGCAAATTTTCCCTCGACCAATATCGAACGTGTGTTGGGTTATGACGATTCAATAATGGAAAAGTGCTTTCATCTGCGAAAAGAATAGATCTCAGAAGGTTTTCAGCACGATTAGCCTTTTCCATCATTGTTTCACAAAATTCCATATGATGATAGTTGTCCTCGGGAAAAATTTGATGTGTTTTTGACGCTTTGTAAGAATGATAACCATTCTTTTTGAGAACACGTAAGACAGTGGCTGAAGACGTATTAACTGCTTCGCCAGTTTGCTGGCTAGTTAACTTTCGATTTTCCTCCACTGCAGCGCAAATCATCACACCTCGTACTTCCTGCTCGTCATTCAAAACAGTGGGTTTTTTTATGGTTTCTTGGCGCTACACAATCAAACTTTTCAAAATTCTGCACAAAACTATGAATCGTTGATAACTAGGTTCTGGGCGATTTACAAAATTCTCAAAAAAAGTTCTTGAATAAGTCTCAACGGTCTGCCTTGATAGTACCATTTATCTGTACTTATTCGGCAACTTCGTAGACATTCATTTTTAGTTTTAAAAATGTATTATTTCACTTAAGAACTTATCAGTCTGTTTCTCGAGCAAGGCAGAAATAAAACAAAATAATAAAAACAAAATAAATTTCCAAAAGATAACACTGCAGCGTGCTTCGAATCCACCTCGGTCGTACGGCACGGAGAGTAAATTGGACTTGATTCCCCCTATGTTCGCAGTAGCCTGAAGCTCATTGTATAAGTTTTGTAAACATAAGCCTTCAACGGTTAATGGAAACCCTCAACTAAAATAGACCCATCAAGTAATTCATAAATCGTTTCTAAACTCGCTTAGTCGTTAGATTTAGGGAAAATCATTGTCTTCTCCACTGGCAACGCTGCATCAGGCAATACCAAGCATGCTCCACCTCACACAACTCCGACGACAAATAATAGGGACTTATCGGTACATAAAGTCGACATAGCCTGTCTTTAATAACAACGGCACTATTTTTGACAATTCTGCACGAAGTTTAGAGGGATTCTGACATTGTTGTTGTCTAAATATGTCATCTTAATCATCATCATCATCAATCAATCATCATCATAACGTCTGTGCCTGCCTTTAATAAAGGATGGCATTAACTTTAATTTGTCAACTTTAAGAATGTCACAATATGAGCATGTTTAGATGACATGTGAACATGAAAATATGTCAGAAACCTTTCAACCTTCGTGCGGAACTGTCAGAAATAGTGCCGAGTCAGGCTATGCCGACTTTATGTACCGATAAGTCCCTATTGAATGAAGCAGCGTGGTACACGGTTACATAGGTGACCAGCTACAAGTGCGAGGTTGTCACATTCTGTAGGTTTTATTCCCAATATACAATTTAAAATTGAAATAATTATTTTTTTAGTCAAAATATCAGATATTTATCTAATATTTCGACCGAAAAAATGAGGGATATATATGTAACAAAACATGTATACTTGTGTCAAAGAAAAACGGTGGTATTACGTACCCAAGTGTCAAATAGGTGTAACTACACATCCTGAATTATTTATTGAATTAAAATCGTGAAAAAAATCCAGTTGCTTTTAATATTTTTTTACGAAAATAAAACATTTTTGTTTCTTATCATCCACAATAAAGTTTATCTATATTCATATTCATTTAAAATCATTACGTGTCTAAAAAAACCACTTGTGGTTCTCTACGGTATACACTGCAAAATAAGTTTTACAAAACAAACAAAATTTAAAAAAAAATTAAAATGACGCTACTATTTTGTTCATAAAAAAGCGTTTATAGTACCCAGGAGGGTTCACCTGTGAGTATAAATACAAAGAAGATGTTTCTCCATGTATTAAAAAGCAAACCAGGGAATTTGCATAATTGCAAGTAAATGATAAAAAAGTTATAAAAATAATATGTTTTTCAGCGCAATCTGGCATCGTCGTCAAATTTTTTACCTTATATCTGATCGCAACTGTGGTAAACATAATGTCTCTATTTTAGAATACAGAAGCAGAGAACATATAAATCTAAATAGAGAGGACACCTAATGGTAAATTTGCGCAGCCATTGTTTTTTTTATTTCTTGGCTTGAAAACTTGGTGCGCCACTTTCGCTTTCGATCTTACTTATTTTGATCGATACAAAGCAGTGGCGGCGCACAGGAAAATCGTATTCTTTTGGACGAGTTGTGCGTTGGGAACTATCCATAATATCGATCGTCCGCGTTGCGCCGCAGACAACAGACCCGTGCATGTACAGTCACAGGTGGTGAATACAGACGCAGGCGATCGACCCCCTCTCCGACGAAATTACGTACCAACTTCCCCAAAAATGTTGCCCTGCGGCGACAGTTTTTTTTTCTTTTATTTTATATTAAACGTTACTCTTTGGCAAAGTTTCGTCTTCGGCGGTCAAATTTTAAAAAAAAATCATAATCAGGTGCTCAGTTTCTGAAAAAAATTTCTTTGTCTCTCCCTTTTGGAGAAGACTTCCATGATGAGAATTAATACGGTTAAGGCAAAATCGACTCTTTTGGATTAGGAGAACAGAACCATTGAAGGAATATCCAAGGAAATTTATCATACCACCCATTCTGATCTCCTAATCATGTATTTTTCAAACATTCGGAAACGACGGGGTTATTAAAATTTGGTACAGAAGCATAGTTTGGGTGGTGGAAATAACTTTAGATAGGAAAATATTTAAAAAAATAAATAAAAAACACTTACGGTGGGATTTACTAAAAGGGTTTAGTCTATTTTAGAACGGTCCTAAGTTTAAGTGAAATTTCTGGTTTTAAGCACTTTAAAGCAACCATCCTTGAGTTTTGGACATAATTTGATTTATAAAAATTTTTTTAATAAATTTGTTTATTGAATAATCATCTTAACACAATCTTTTGTTGGATTTAAGAAGAAAGTTTCAATTTAGAAAAAAGAAAATTAAAAAAATTAAACCCACGCGGGGTTTAAATAGCAAACACTCTGTAGAACAAATTAAAATTGGGATTATATTTCACTCTAATTAAAACTTACCCTTGTTAATTAATTTCTCCAATTAATACCTGATGTCACACAAAGATTTAGATGGGTAATAATAAAATAAGGAGTAGATTAATTTTGTATTTATTCTGTCACTGTCAAAATGTCAGTTTAAAAATATTAGCGCTACGTTCAATCAAAAACAGCGAGTTCGGATATTTTACCTCTGCTTGCACCTTGGCTTGCACCAACCTCTACTTTGAGTAAGGAAAGTTTTCTTGACTGAGCTTTTAGATAACCTCAATGTTTTAATTTCAGTCTGTAAATAAGTTAATATATTTGTTTTGGGTTTTTTCTTTGGTATATTTTTCGTGAATAATCAGTGACCTTCACTTATGTTTGTTTTGCCTCGTAGTGTCCTCAAAAATATATTTTTTGTGCTGAAAACGGGTTCAAAATATGGCGTTTTTCTGGATAAAATTGGAGGTGTTTTATTGATTAATGAACAACTTGGGATATTAAAGAAATTAATCCTTGTGAAAACGGTTTCTTAGGGAAATTATGAACGAACTTATTATCAATTGCCACAAAACATCCTTTCTGGGGGTTATAAATCTAAACTACACCCCAGAGGTGGTCTAAAAAATCACCAATTTTATAACCTCAAATACAGATTATGAAGCTATTATGTGCCAAAATTTTGGCGTATTCACCATTTGCCATTTTGAAACCTGTCAAAAAAAAAATAGTTTTAGGGCATTTTCTTCTAAAATATGGTATTTATTTTGACAAAAAAGAAGTTTCTCAGTGGTATTTAGCAATAAAAATACAAAGTAACCAATAACTTTGTGTTTTTTTCTGTATGGTTAAGTGTTTTTTGAAAATTGGTTTTAAAATTTAGTGCCCCCCACAGGTGTAAATATTTAGACCTGTGGGGGGTAATATTTTAGATCTTAGTAAATCCCACTGTTAGTTTTCACCGGAGGAAACCTAAATTATATGCTCTCTGCTTTTTCCTAAATTATTACAAGTAATAAAGGCTTGAAAAATATATACAATAAAAACTTTCTGACAGCTCCCTTAGCAACAAGTTTCTTTAAAATTGAATTAAAAATCATTTTTACTACGAACATGCGGAAAATAGCACAAAGTACTTTACTTTTTCGCACTAGTACGGTAGAGTTACTTTTTTCGCACTCATTTTTTTATATCGGAAAAAATTTAAAAAATGAAGTACAAAGTATAACGATGTTCACTAACGTTTTACTTAATTTTTTATTCAACAAAATAAAATTTTTATTTTTTAAAAATAATTTCTTAACGGCTTGACTGAACTCCTCTACGCGTCGTTCGGTCAACTGCGCAAAAGTACCACTTTCCGCACTAGTTAGGTAAATAAATTAGTATTACGTAGGCTAATCTTTTAATAAAATTTTACAGGTACTCCATATTTTGTGTATGACTTGACATTTAATAGATTAAAAACATTTTTTTATGTTTTTTTGCAACGCGTGCGGGAAATTCAAACATTTCGCATGTAAATGCGTGCGAAAAAGTTTACGCACGCAATTAGGAAACATAATTGAGAACCTCTCCATAACTCGGTATCAACTGTTAAGTATAAAAAAATTTTAAATGTATTTTCATAAATATTTAACAAGTCTAAAAACAAAGACCAACTTTTTTACATCTATAAATAACGAGTCGCTCCTGTCCGCTGCTAAAAGTTTGGTGGGCGGAGCATGTGTGAGGGGGACCACGCCTGGTGCAGCGTTGCCAGTGGAACATAAAACGGTTTTCCCTAAAACTAACGACTGATCGCGTTTCAAAGCGATTTATGAATGACTTGATGGGTCTATTTTAGTTGAAGGTATTTGCATAGTATGGAGCCTATTGGGATTGTCAAAAAAAAGTTTTTTTATTTTCACTAAAAATAAGTTATTTGTGTCAAAAAATACCTAGGTAAGTACACCTGTCTGTATGTCTGTCTGTCTGTCTGTCTGTCTGTCTGTCGGTAACACGATTACTCAAAAACCGGTAAACCGATTTTTATCAAATTCGGCTTAAAAATTTTTTGTCACCCTACGTAGAGCTGATTAGTTTTTGGTGGGAGTGGGCGAAACTCACGAACCGTAGCAGCTAGCGACACGCGGTTTTCACATTAGGATTGGATTGCATTTTTAACCAAAAAAAAAATAACAAAAAAAAAATATTTTTTGGTTGAAAATGCAGTCTATCTCAATGTGAAAACCGCGTGTCGCTAGCTGCTGGCAAGAGAGTAGAAAGGGGGATTAGACTTTTAAAAAAAATTGTTACTTACAAACCATAGCAACTAGCGACACGCGGTTTTCACATTAAGATAGATAATTGCATTTTCAACCAAAAGAAAAATTTTGTTTTTTTTATCTTTTTTAAAGATTTTATGGATAACTATACGTGCATGCTGGCGCCCTTTATTTAGAATTTTTGCGCACACCATAGACATGCTTTTTATTTTTGAAAACCAAATATTGTTCAATTTTTTCGCGCTTTAAAGCGAAAAAACAAAAAAGCGTATCGAATAATAGAATTATCCAGCTTTTAAAAGCTTCGGGTGACTAAAAAAATAAAGCGTCCTTTTCCACAGCTCCACACAAAATAAAAAATAATTAACCCGTGGAAATGAAGCCTTTGTAAATCGGGAAAAGATAAAAATAGAGGGTAATCCGCCTGCCTGTATACACATACAGAGTGGAGACTTTAAATATATCGCTAGCGGGTCAAAATTGACTTTTTTCAAACTTACAATGACACCTCAATCAAGATTTTTATCAACAACGGGTGACCCGAAGGGTAACCTGAAAGTTAAGATAACTTCCGTGTTAAGTAAGTTCTTAAATTGTGTTTGGGGAAGTATAATTACACAGGAAATTATATTTTTTTTTAAATCAGCAATTTTTTAAGAAAACGAAATTTTTTTTTTAATTCTCAAAAATCTCGTCAAAAATTCCAACATTAACATACACTGATGGTTTATTTTTTACCATATTTAAGAAACATTCTGATACAGATTCAGGTACTACCATTTTGGAAATGACAAAAAATAAACCACTTTAGTGAGTGGTATTATTAAAAAATAGAAAAATCCCAAAATGTATAGTGTCCCATTAAAAAACTTGGTATTTACCATTAAAAAAAATGACATAAAAGTAATGAAAAATCTAAGTTAGTCTGTTTAGAAAGTACCTTGTATATTATAATTTCATGGACTGGGGGCTTATTTTTCAATTACAAGAAAATTATTTTTTTCAGATGTCATTTAAGTACCTTCTTTTGAACTGTGGGAAAAGGTTAAAAAGTCCATTGTGGAATTTTTTACTGTCTAAATTAGCATTATATATTTTTATCGATCAAGTAGTCTTGTATATTGTACACTTGAACTTTTTTTAAATAAATATGATTAATTAAAACCTTTTCCTGGTAATCTTTTGTCGTATCTTAATCGTTTTGACATAAATCATTAAGTTAAACACTTTATATTGAGTTATATAATATTAATTGCAGTCAAGCCATCTTGTAAACCATAAAACACGAGTTACTTTTACTTCTGTTGTCGGAAGGTTGGGGCAAGAGAAGCATTCTCATACAAATTCAGATACTACCATTGTCAAAAATTCCAACATTAACATACGCTAATGGTTTATTTTTTACCATATTTAAGATGTTTCCATCTGAATCTAGAAAGAAAACGTCGTAACTGTTTAAATTTTCCCTTGTAAGGCTGGGGCAAGAGAAGCATTCTCATACAGATTCAGGTACTACCGTTTTGGAAATGACAAAAAATAAACCACTTTAGTACGTGGTATTATTAAAAAATAGAAAAACCCCAAAATGTATAGTGTCCCATTAAAAAAATTGGTTTTTACCATTAAAAAAAAATTACATAAAGGTAATGAAAAATCTTAGTTAGCCTGTTTAGAAAGTACCTTGTATATTATAATTTCATGGACTAGGGGGCTTATTTTTCAATTACAAGAAAATAATTCTTTTCAGATGTCATTTAAGTACCTTCTTTTGAACTGTGGAAAAAAAAAATGCATTGTGGATTTTTTTTCTGTCTAAATTAGCATTATTTATTTTTGTCGATCAAGTATTTTTGACCTTTTTTAAATAAAACTTTTGTTCGTAACCTTTTGTCGTATCTTAATAGTTTTGACATAAATCATTGAGTTAAACAATTTATATTAAGTTATAATATTAACTGCAGTCAAGCCAACTTGTAAACCATAAAACACGAGTTACTTTTACTTCTGTTGTTTGAAGGTGGTAGACAATAATGAACTTGAGAGTAAACTAGGGTTTGAAACTTTCTTTGTCTTTATTTTTTAATTTTTCACAACTTTTCGAATGCTAATGTATCTGCAATCGTCATCAGGTCAATACTAACAAAAAATAAGACTTAGGTAGTCTTATATCCTAGCATGTGTTCAGAGAACTATTAAACTAAGCTCTGTGTTCAGTGAACCATGAAGCTTACACTGGGTTGGTCCCACCTTTTCGCAGGTACCTCCGAAAAAAATAGATTTCTAAATATCCTTGCTGTTGAGAAAATATATTCTGGTTCTTCTGTATGAATGCTGATTCTGTGAACTTCCGCCTGAATAGATTTCCTCCTTGACATTGATCTTTGCTTCTTTCCATTCCATATGATGTTCATTTTCGTAGAAATGTTGAGCTATTTTTGATCCAGTTGTGTCCTTTTGACGAGTTTTGCGTTCTGCAGATATCTCCACACTCGCATAGTACCTGGTAGATTCAGTTCTTGGTTTTGTGGCGATATGGTTTAGTTATTGTTCATTGGCTTCGTATTGTTGTGGTCGTTGAGAAGACAGTCCGAAGATGGTATTGGTTGCCTATTTTTCTTATCTTTTCTGAGATTCCTTTGATGTATGGAATTATAAGCATCGCCTTCCTTTCAGTATTAACGTCTATCGTCCTTTGTGTTGGTGTGTTCTGAAGAGTTTTATTGATCTTATAGTTGGAGAAACTCTTTCTTCGTAGATCGGATCCAATTTTAACTTTCCTTTATTTAAAGCTTCTCCTGTATTGATGTAGGTGGATCGATCTATAAGAGATTTTGTAATTCCCAGTTTGTTTGATGTGGAGTGGTTTGATTTGAAGTTTAAATGTTGTCCAGTATGAGTTGGTTTGCGATAATTTTTTTCTTTTTTCAGAAATGGTTAACGAATTGTTGTAGTGTATTTTTGTCCTTTTTGCAGATGATAAATATGTCGTCCATGTTTTTTAGCCCATAGTTTGGGTCTCTGCCACGATTTTCGCAGAGCTTCTTCTTCAAAGGATTCCATAAAGATGTTGACCTTTACAGGAAAAATATCTGTCCTTTTCCTGGAAGTAAGAATTCTGCAGATAGCATTTCAACAAATCCATAATGGTAGGCATTGATTGGTAGATTGGTTCTATTAGAGAGTTGGCTGTCCTTGAGTAGCTTCTGTCCAATGATCTGGAGTGATTCTTTCAGTGGTACGTTAATGTACAAACTTTTGATGTCAACACTAGTAAAGTGGTCGTCAGGTTGTGGGTAATTATAATGATGTGACGTTCCTTAAAGAGGCTGTATGAGTAGTAGAATATATTTAGAAAGATCGTCGGAGAATTGCAAGAACTGGTTATCGTTCGAAAGGGCATGTTTTTCTTATAGTAGGCTTCGGCAGTTCATTCTTATGCAGTGATTTGCTGTATGCGTAGGGCGATGTGAGTGAGTTTTTCAATGTCATCTGTGTTGGTAGAGGGTTTGGTTGATTTTTTTACTTTTACTTCTGGTGATAATTTTGGATTTTCTTAACATGTTACCAATCGATGGCACGGCGGAAAATCGCCCAAGTGACGTTTTTCAAGACAACTCCCTTAAGCGTCTCTTAAAAGCGTTGTTCGAGGCTTCTCTTTTTCGGTCACACCCTGTAATATTCTTCCCTTTTGTTGCTATATGGATACATTGGCGCGAGTGAGAAATGTATTTTTAGAGATTAACAATAATTATTGTGCTTTATTTTGTAATATTAAGATAAATATAATACCTCCATGTAGTGCAAAAAAATTTTAAGGGATAATATTGTCCTATTAAAAAAAAATAATAACAGGAAACTAAAAAATTGCCTAACAACAAAGCCTGGCTAAAAAAATTCATTGTAAAAACAGAAAACATGGTAAGTAGGTTTATATAGGTAATATTATACGTAGATTTATTGTTATATGAATTAGTGTTTTTGAAAATTTAAAAAAATGATAAGGCGTATATAGACCGCTTCAAGCTACTACGAACATAGGGGGAATCAAGTCCAATTTACTCTCCGTGCCGTACGACCGAGGTGGATTCGAAGCACGTTGCAGTGTTATCTTTTGGAAATTCATTTTGTTTTTATTATTTTGTTTTATTTCTGCCTTGCTCAAGAAACAGATGGGTAAGTTCTTAATTGAAATAATACATTTTTAAAACTAAAAATGGATGTCTACGAAGTTGCCGAAAAAGTGCAGATGGTCAAATGGTCAAATCGTCATAACCCAACACACGTTCGATATTGGTCGAGGGAAAATTTGCATTTGTATTTTAGGGGAACACGTAATTGGGTCATTTTTTATTAACGGCAATTGCAATTTGAATGGTCCTAGATACTTGGATCTACTGCAGCAGCACATTATTCCAACTGCTAGGCAGTTGTTAGGTGTAAGATTTGGTGAAACATGGTTTCAACAAGATGGTTGTTCCGCTCACAATGTTGGCCTTGTTAGGGAATATCTTGATAATGTATTTCCTAATCGGGTTATAAGTACACGGGGAACTATTTTATGGCCAGCTCGATCTCCCGATCTTGCTCCTAATGACTTCTATCTGTTTTTGAAGAAGCTTTTTAAATTATCACCCCTAACATGCTTGGAAACGTTAGAAGGGGTTTTTATAGTAGGCTCGGATATTGTCTAGCCGAGCAAAGAGGACTTTTCGAACATTTGCTTTAATTTTTTTTTGACTGGGAGAATCTTTTTGGTTTTTAGAATGTATTATTTTATTTTGAGAACTTGCTTTTATTTTGTTTCTCCTTATTATTTTCATTGTAACACGTCGTCACTGATAAATCTGAGCAGTTGACAATAAAACGCTCTTATCTATCAGTGACAAAAAATAAGAAAATTACGTTATAAAAATTTGCGTATTTATTGACCAAATTCCGGTTTCATTGACTACGCTCCACACAGCACCGTGGTTAGAGGCGTACTAAATACAAGGCGAAAAGCGGCGAACGGCAGCGAATGGCGATCGGAAGCCTGAGTGTTGGTTGCTTCACTGATAGGCGTGCGGTGTCTCTGCATGTACGTACACTGGCAAATTAGACTTCTTCCGCCCTATGTTCGCAGTAGCTTGAAGCGGTCTGTATAGAACGACAAAATACTTCAAGTTAAAATTATAATCTAATTTTAAATAAAGCTTTTGTTAATATTGTTGATACTCTTGTTTGTGCACGTAATGTTATAGTCCTCCAAATTTACCTTGTAAGAATAAGAAACAAAAGGTTTTAACAAAAAAATTGTAAACTTACGAAATAAATTAGGTAATTTTTACAAAATATGTTTTGTAGTTTTTTTACATTTTTTTTTCAATGTAGGTAAGGAGGGTCCCTATAAAAAACCCGAAACCAAATTTGGCACAAACATAATTTTTAAGAATTTAAAAGAAAATAAAATAATTGGTCCGAAAAAAATTGTCTCGAAAATGAAAGGACGGGAAAATTAAATTGAAGAAAATATATGCATAGAATTAAATTTAAACGAAACATATTTTTATAAAAAAACACAATGTCGGAGAATATTTTTAACGAAAATAATTTAATAGAAACATAATAATGCCGAACCACAAAAGTCAAGAACCCCAATCTGTCTGCGATAGCCACGAATTCAATTGCTACGTTACCAGGCTTACGAGAGGGAAGGGTCGAAGTAAGTTGAGATATTGTATTAATTTACCCCCTTTACATCCCTCAACCATCCTCTACCCCCAAATTTTTTCATAATATTGTATTGCCATTGGACCTACATTACTATTCCAACTTTCATTAAAATCGGTTTACGGGAAATGTGTCAAAAATAAATCGCAAGATTTGATAGACAGTTAGACAGCCAGACACTGTGAAGATAAATAATTTTTTTTTTTTTTAAAAAGCGTTCATATTTTGTTTTCGATGTTTTATTTTCTGCTCGGTTTTTGTAAATTCGGCTTTTTGTGGGTTCCCATCAAGGACTAAATTTTCCCTTCAAAATAAGTCTCATTACTGTAGTTAGTTGGGCAATAATTGGGCAAAGATGTTTTAATAAAATAATTTCGTAAAGAGTAATAATGGCTACCTTTTCGCACTTCAAGGACTAAAAACGTATTTTACTGCCTGATTTCGCCTATAACCCCACATAATTTTGTTTGTATTTTGATTCAACCATTCTTTTTAAATCTAAATTATTGCGGCATAGTTATGTGCAAGTGTACTAGTGAAATATTGGGGTGTAAAGGATAGATTTTAGAACCTCATTTTCAAAAACACACGGATACTTGAGTACTATCAAAACAGATCAGTAAAGCTCCATTTAGAGGTTGGAAAGACTATTGCTAATCGTTGAGCTCCTGTTTAAAATAGAATACGATTATTTCGTCTAGCGCCAGTAGCCGATTTTTAAATCTGCATGCTTTCAAGTTAACCTGTTGTCGGTATCATCTAGGGGGAGTGTTTTCCATTTAATTAAAAATGCACCTGTAGTTGGGTAGCGTTTTTTTAACAGGTAAATCTGCAATAAATGGTTTTCTTTCATTTTAGTATTTTACGTGTTTTTTTAGCGGCGTAGAACGCGAAAAGTCAAAATAAGTAATCTTACCCCAAATTTTTGACCCGGTGCTAAAAAATCTCTGGTGTCCCACTGTGGATAAACATAAATAAAGTCTCCGCATTGCCACGGAAAACCATTCAAATTTTGCAAAAAAATGAGGTCGACATAGTTAAAGTGTTACTTAAAACAATTCCCCAGATTGTAACTACGACCTTAATGTCAGAGAGTGAATGGTAGTTTGGTTATCACATTTTTATAGACCAGTATAATGAAGATTTGTCTTTTTTAAAAAATATAAAAATTTAATAAAAATAGTGCCCAAAAGTGCCTCCGGTCGGGCTACAAACATTTCGCCTCCGGATAAAAAGTACCACTTATGTACTATTAAAATCTACTTGTCCTACAAATTTTTCTGATAAACTTCAATATTTTCTCTCGCCAAAACACGTACTTTATGAATGTTTTTAAAAAAAAAACTTCTGTTTTCTGTTTAATATGTCGGCCGATCGATGTTTGACCTGACAAGAATTATCCCCCCCCACTTCCTACGCCATTGTGTATTATTTATTTGTTAACTCATAAGAGTGAATCATTTTCATAGTTACTTAATCTGTTAGCGCATACTGCAATGTAGGTTTCCCGGAATTTTTATTTAATATTCGTCTAACAACATACACTAACTATATAAACGTTTATCTTTTCCAAATAGGGATCGATACAGTGGTTTTGCAATTTTCAATATGATTGTTAATAGGAATGCAGTTGAAATTCTACATACTTATTTTTCATCAAATACAATCGCTGAACATTCCTTCTTCTAGAGAACTATTTATTATAGGTTTGAATTATTACAGCCAAAATTAGATATCGCCAAGTCATTATCTAAAAGAAGAGAATTTGCATAAATTATACATAGTGTCTTTTTAAAAAGATTGCGCCCGAGTTTTCTCAAGAACTGCTTAGAAACAGATCGATTTTGTTCCCCAGGGGAGAACCTTTTTGTACGTTTTTTTCGAACGACCGGAAAATAGCAACTTTCCGTTCAAAAGTTTCAAAATACTTCCACTCTCAAGAAAGGACTTTTTTGTTCAATTACACAGGTCTACAGTGATTTTGATGTTTGAAAGCTGTTTGCTATTTCGATAATGTTTGGTGGTCCTGTTAGTTTATTATTATATGTACATACCTATTTTTAAATCAATTGATTCTTATGAAATTAAATGTGATTCGGCAACACCGGTTAATATTAGATTTCTCAGCAACGCAACAGAGTCGGCGCAAACGTGTTGATACAACGTTGAAACCTGTTTATTTGCTGCTACTGTGTCCTTGCTCAGTTGTTGTCTTTTTTAGTGCGCCTTTTTAGTGTTCTAGAACGTATAAATATAGAAAGAGGACATTGTGTGAACAATCCAAATAACTTTTGTTATATCTGTGATAGTAATGTCATAGTGAAGCAGAGGCAAACTATAACTTCTTTTGTAAAAAACGTATACCACGCCTATTTTAATTTGAAAAATTGGGGACCAAGACAAATCCTGGGCTCCTTATACTGTTTGTTCCGTTTGCGTTGATGCATTAAGAAACTGGTAAAAAAGTGGGAAGAAATGTTTAAGCTTTGAGGTTTCTATGGTATGGCGAAAGCCTAGAAATCACAGTGATGATTGTTATTTTTGTTCGTGTACTGTTTAAGGTTCAACAGAAAAAATAAGAAACAAATTGTGTAACCCAATCTTGACTCTGCTATTCGACCAGTTACCGATATCTACCGCCCCAAAAAAAAAATAGAAAACATCATATCGTCAGAATCAGAGGAATCTGATTCCGACCCAGATGACTCGGAATTCACACCAGATTTCAGCCAGCCCGAAGTCTTTAACCAGAGCGAACTGAATGATTTAATTAGAGATTTGCACCTTCCAAAGGATGCATCCGAATTGTTAGCGTCCAGACTTCGTGAGAAGCATTTAATGGCACCTGGCGTCACATCAATATTTTACTCAAGAAGGACCGTTAGTGTATTGCAACAATATTCCGGACTTGGTTTCAAAGTTAGGGAATGTGCCATATGTAAAAGAAGAATGGCGCCTATCTATTGACTCAAGTAAGCGTAGTTTAAAACTGGTTTCGGTTCCCGTTGCCCATTCGGTACATTTAAAGAAAACATATGAAAATTTAGAACTTCTTTTAAAGAAAATAAACTACCAAGAACATCAGTGGATGCTTTGTGGTGACCTTAAAGTGCTGTGCATGCTGCTAGCACAACAGGGGGGTTAAACAAAAAATGCTTTATTTGTGAGTGGGATAGTCCTGCAAGGGATAGACACTGGACTCAAAAAGAATGGCCCTCTAGAACAAGCCTTACACCTTGTAGCAAAAATGTATTAAAGGATAGCTTAGTTAACCCCAAAAAAGTTTTACTGCCTCCTCTTCATATCAAACTCGGCTTGATGAAGCAGTTTGTTAAAGCGTTAGACAAAAATGGACAGTGTGCAAGAAATATCCAGCCTTATCCGATGCCAAGTTAAAAGAAGGTATTTTTATTGGACCGCAAATAAGAACATTATGTAAAGACAAGGATTTTGAAAACACAATGACCAATGTCGTGAAAAACTCTAGGGACGAAAACTACGAAAAAATTGTTCAAAATATGTTACAACACTTTCATCGCCTAGGTTGTAATATGAGTTTGAAAGTACATTTCCTGTTTTCACACATGAACTATTTTCCTGAATCTTGGAGCAATTAGCGAAGAACAGGGAGAGAGGTTTCACCTCAAGATATTAAGGAAATGGAACGGCGATACCAAGGCAGATGGAGCATAACAATGATGGCGATGTTAAAACGGGATATGCCCTTAAAAACACACAGCCGAATGTCCGGCCAACGCAGCTTCCTGGCAAAAAGACGAAGATTTCACTCAAAAAAGACTTAGGTGATATTTTTTTTCACTTTTTTGAACTATTATTCCACTTTATAACTCAATAAAAAAATAAACATTTTTATAAATACGGTTTTTTTTCTTTGAGTCATATAAATAAATGCATTGCATTTTTGAAATCAGCCCACAGTTTTCAAAATAAAAACATCTGTCAAAAAGTTTAATTGTGTAGACCTGTGTTATCCGGTCCCTCGGCCATGACTTCTTGTTGCTAGTTTTTAGCTTTTGTTTTCTTTTTGCAGTTTTGACATTTCTAAAAAAGCTTTAAATCTGTTTCAAAAGTTTTGGTTACAAAGACTTAGAAAATGAGTTGCATCCGGAGGAAATAATAGAAGCTGCTTTAAAAGTCACGACAATTACTGCCTGAAAAATCTAAATAACGCAACCAGCGGATCTTTGAAGACTTTATAAACTGGTGCGAATTAAAAAATTAATGAAGATATAGGAATTGGTGCCGTATTTTTTGGAAAAATCGACGCATAGGTTAAGGAGCTTCAATAAATATGACAGTTACGTGTTAAACGGTTCGGAACTACTTGGAGTTTGGCGAGTCTGCGCAGCACCAATAACCATAATTTTATATTGATTTTTCTTTTTTAATTTGTAATATGACCACTAGATAGCGCACGGTTAAATTCGCGATAACCGTACTGTTGATTTTTTGTTAGTTTGTAATATGACCACTAGATGGTGCTCACTTAAATGTCTGTTTTTTTTTTTAATTTGCAAGCAATTTGTGTTTGGTTTTTAAAAATATGATTTTCTGCTAGAAACAAAACCAAATTGTTAATTATGTTAAGTTAAAACAAAAAAGCATATTTTTAAAAAATTATTACAAATTACCCATAATAATGTACTTGTAGTACAAAAGCTCTGGTTATTTTATTATAAAAGATTAAAGCATATACTTCAAAACATGTTAGTTTATATTTTTGATAATAAATGAAATATTACAATATTATCTTGTCTGTGCTTTTTTAAATATTAAATAATTTTCTTTAAAATGTTCATCTTGTTTTTAGTACATAAAAAACAATAAACAAACACTTTTGTATTTCAAACTAAGTTTGTTAAACAAAAGAAAAATAATTTTAAACTCAAAAAATTTACTGCACATATGTAAGGCAATTTATGGTAAATGAACACATTAGAAAAAATGTTGGTGTAGATAATATTAATACCCGTGGTTTGGAATACACAAGTTTCGCATTTTTTAACTTATTATTGATATATTACAAAAATTGGCCATACTAAACTTGGAGAAATAAGGAAAGGGTGTTTTGACACTATATATAAATAGTTAAATGGCGACAAAACTGCAAAATGAATGAATGAAGCAAAATATTTATCACACACGTATAATCTGTTATATACTTGATCAGCACTTTTTATTCGCGTTTAAGGGCATCATTATACTTCTGAAAAAACAGGATTGCCTTTGGGGAAACGATATCTTTTTTTATCGGGATCATGGCACGGTCTCCGCAGCTTAAAACACAGCAAACTCTAACTCTTTGTTTCTCAGCCATTGTAATTAACGGATAAAATCACAAGTTTTTGAACAGAAAAAATCACAAAATGACTTTTTAAAAACCTTGGCGAACCTCAGTTTCCAAAATGGAACTCATAGTTATGAGTCATAATCGACATTCTGTCACTTTTGTCATAATGTGCCCTCTGACAGACAACCGTGGAAGGGGTAAAAGGCGGAGCTGCATATTCCTAGAACATTACCAACCTAAATATTATTATGTTGGCAGTTCCTTTGCAGGCGAAAACATAACATTGGCAAAAAATAATTATTGGCGGGAAGGGTGAAGTGACGGATCTATAGTTCCTTAATCTATGAATCGACCACAAAGTCATCAAGCTTGTGGAATCTATACTCTACAAACAAATAAAGGACAAAAAACAGGTCTAGTGACGTAAATACCTATTAATGCACCCGTCAGTGGCGGCTCGCCCATTGAAGCAAGTGAATAAATGTCATCTCAATCTTTTACAACTGGTATTATTTAACAACCCAAGGCCCTAAACGAAAAAAACATTTAAATAATTCTAAATATCGCCCAATGCACGGCATCGCAACAACACTACGAATTTGTTTTCATGCAGTCAAAACGAATCAACTAGCCGCATTTTAAAATGTGCTGCAATTGTTTACGACGTGTTACGTCAATATCAGTCCAAGTTCAGCCAATTGTGGGAACAGATCTCCTGAACAGTCCGAAAGACAACATACCACACGGAAAAATATACACCGTATTTTCTAATAAATTGTGTTTTAAAAAAAATACATTTATTTTTACAGTATTTCTTTCAAATGTAGTTTTATATTAGAATACCTCCAGATTTTCAAATTTAAAATTAGATTTATTACAATTTCACAGTTAAATACCATGTGTTTTAAAAATAATGATACATATTTTACAAAATATTTTTAAAACATGAATATTTTAAAATTTAATACAAGCTTTTTAAAATTTTAAGAAACGATATATTAAAAAGTATTTTTAATAAAATATATTTTTAAAATGCAAACCTATTTAAACCTAAAATAATTTTATTACAATTTTTTCGTAAAATATAAAATATTACAAGTAAAAAAAAAATTAAAAAATCAAGCCAGTAAAATTAGAAATTTTAAAAAATTATTATTCGATATTCAATCGTGGGACGCGAGGGATGTGTCTTCACCGACAAAAGACAAAAATTGGAAAAAAATCTTTCGTTATACTCGTTCTACAGTAGTTTAGAGTGCGTAGAGAAAACTAATAGTTTGAGAAGTTTGCGGAATTTCAAGGTAAGTTTTGAAACAGATCGAGGCACAAATAGATTTGTTTTTCTTATTTTTAGCTTTTATGAAAAATTATTTATACTATTTAAAAATTACCACAGTCGTACCGTTCGACGACATCGACAGTGGGAAACTTCAGGGGTTAAAATGTGTAGTTTAGCGTTTTTGTATTACGTAAGGTAGGTCCTATTTTTTTCCATAATGCAAGTACAACATGGCCTAAATTATAGGGAAATAAAATACCCAAACAAACTTCTTTTTTTTTAAATAAAAAATTTAAAGACATTTTATATAGGTATTTCTTGTACTAAATTTGGTACTTTTCTAGGATTGGACAGAATAAAGAAACATTGAAAAACCGACTTCGTAACAATTTAATGTTAGGTCTATATAATATCTAATTTTAGTGTAATTGTATATTACTCTTTAAAATATTGAATTTTTCTCACATATACTTATAAATAATATATTAATTTTAAATATATTTATATTAATTCCATGTAAAACAACTGTTTCTAATTTGAAAATATGAAATTTAATAAACTTATTTATTAAATCTTAATAAAACATATATTTAATCGTAAAATAAGAGATATTTAATAGTAATATATATTTTTTAAATTAAATAAAATGATTTTTTAACTTTTAATAAAGTAAATTTGAAACTTTAAAATACGATGGAATTTTATATGAAGTATGCCAAATTTTTACAGTTAATATATCTTATTGTAATATGCCTATTATAATTTTTAAAATCTTGGATTTTTGTAACATATATTAATAAATAATTTATTAAATTTTAATATATTTATAACTATTTTATTTAATAACATTTAAATTTAATAAATAAATCATGGAACTAGGGTCCTCCAGTGATATTTTCTTCAGTTTATTTTCTGTGCCAGGTCTAATGCTACTGAAAAATTTTAGACCAAAAGTACCTCTAAATTTTTCAGGTACCTAAGAAGGTTTACAAAAAAAGAATTAAATAGGAACTTAACTCATAAAAAATGTCTGGTTATGTTTTTTTTTCTAAAAATAATTTCCTAACTTCTATACCAAATTTGATTCAGTTAAGTATAAATCATGTTAATAAAAAATATGCTAATTTAAAACAAAAACAAAAATATCCATATTTGAACTTCTTGATTTATTGTTATACCAACCAAAGATTTACGGATGTTGGAACTCGACGAACAAGTTTAGCCAACGCGCAAGTGAAAGGGAAACGATCAACAAGACGGCCATGCTCGATGCAGTCAGCTATACAGGGCGTTCCACTGGAAAAGAGTCAAGTTTTCGAACATGAGATAGATGTAGCCGTCCTTAAATATCACATTGCAAGGAATTTTAGTTTAAAAATGATGTAGCACTTGCTTACATTTTAGTTTAACAACTTTACTTGCTGCCTATCTGGGTCAGTATTCTTGAAACCCAGATAATACTCACCGAAATTTGGGTGAAACAAGAGTGCGCGAGCATATAAATCTAAATAGAGAGGACACGTAATGGTAATATCCGGCCAGCAAGGCAATGCAATTCAGAGCGAGTTTTTGATTCACTGATCAACAAAAATTTTTTTTTTCACAAAGCTGAATAGCATATTGTGGTAGAATGCACCTATCCAAATACAGAAATGATAATAAGAAAGTTGTAACACGTAACGCTTTTCTGTTACATTTATAAAACCACATGTATTGTTACAATATTTTAATATCTATTGAAAAAATAATTTAAGAATTTTTTAACAGTGTATATTGAATATATTTATATTTTTACAATGAAAAATATTAACTGAACAGACTAATTAAGTTTTATTTTTTCCTTTTATGAGGGGTCGTACCTTCTCTTTTCAAGAACTAACAGTAATCACCCATCATGCCTGAATCCCATCGTCCTTACTAGCGGACTTCCATTGTCCTCATATCCTGGTAGAACCTTTTACCCTGCTCGTCACTGACAGCTCCCAAATTTTGATTTTCTTTTTTTAATGACATTCGGGTCCAAGCGATTTGTAGACATCTAAAAGTTCATCAACTAACTGTTGGTAGTTTGCATCCATCTTGTTACCCAAAAATCCCCTTACTACACTAACAAATAAGTTCCACGCTCTGAGTTCCTGCCTGGTAAGCTTCTCTGTAAAGTTGACATCGTCCAGCAATTTTCTGATTTGTGGCCCAATAAAAATGCCTTCCTTTAGTTTCGCATCACTTATTTGGGGAAAGACTTCTCTTAGGTATTTGAATCCATCACCGTCTTTATTCATTGCTTTCACAAATTTTTTCATCAGCCCAAGTTTAATGTGAGGAGGAGAAAGAAGAACGTTTTTGGGGTCTACATGAGGTTCAAACTTAACATTTTCCCACAAACAAAGAAAACAGCAATATTTTGTAAATCCTCCCTGAAGTCCTACTAAAATTCCTATAACTTTTATATCCCCACATACCTGCCATTTATACCTGTTATAGTTTATTTTATTTAAAAGTGTGCGCATATTTTTATAAGATTCTTTCTTTGTCGCTGAATGGGCAACCGGTATAGGGGGTTTTAAATTTCCATTATCCAATAACACAGCTTTTAAACTGTATTTAGCGCCACTCACCGGGAGAATGCCCAATATTAAGTTCCTTTAAACCATCGATATCAGTACACGCACACAACGAATTTTCCATACTGAATGCAGAAAACTTAGCATTTCTTTTCGTGAAAGTTGTAATTTTTTTTATTTCTTTGGCGAACAAGTTCCATTTCTTAAGGCGGGAACCAAGGAGTTCTGATTGTTGCTTTGATAACCCCAAATCACGTCTATGCTGGGAATTTTAACTTTTGCACTCGACGCGCGTTTCGCTAACAACGTTAGCATCATCAGGAACAATAAACTAAATTAACCTATACTCTATCTTACATACTATCTTTTAGTGGGCGGAGATAAGACTAATAATTTGTGATTGGTCACGCTTTATAGTCCTATCGCCTCTCAACTAAAGAATAAAGTGTACTAAACGGAATGGGGCCTCTATCTTTATTTAAACTATTTCTGGATTTAATGATTTCTATACTTTCATATGCATTCAAAAATCTTTTGTTTGGTACACTTTTTAGAAGTTTTAGGTTATCTATGTATCATAGATTCACATTAGAACTTCTAAAAAGTGTACCAAACAAAAGACTTTTGAATGCATATGAAAGTATGGAAGTCATTAAATCCAGAAATAGTTTAAATAAAGATAGAGGACCCATTCGGTTTAGTAAACTTTATTCTTTAGTTGAGGGGAGATAGGACTATAAAGCATGACCAATCACAAATTATTAGTCTTCCGCCCACTAAAAGATAGTATACAGGATTCCTAAGATTTTCCTTAGGGATAGGATTTCAATAAATCAAACAGAAATGGCATAGAAAGTTCTGCGCGCACAAAAGAAACAGGTATATTGAGCAATGGTTCCAGTTTGTTATTATCTCCGGAATGCTTTCATGAGAAAAAATTGTCGCCACTCTTTCATTGTGAGCATAAATCATAGTTGCAATAATAACCGTTGACAAGATGTCTGCAAATTCCGTTAGATGGCGGCCACACCATGAGATGAATTTAGATGTTTTCAGGTCCAAACCACAGCTTTTTCTTGCTTAAAGGAGGCGGCAGGGTCCACTATTTACGATACTGAGCGATAAACTCGTGAGGTTGTTAACATTAGAAAGAAATATCTTCGCTTTTAATTAAATTTCTTTCCATTCTGTTCTACTAGTGACATCTATCCGGAAACGGCCAAACCATGCAGCTAGCACTAGCAGCCAAAGAAATCAATAAACGGCGCTGTTTTTCCTGCAGAGCTTTTTGCTTGCGATATTATTGATTTTAAATAAAGCTGGCCCTACACTACATTTGATATTTTCGAGGTGTTTTATGACATGATCTCGAAAAATGTAGCGAACCAATTCTTCAAAACTAGCGGGAGGGTAAAAGCGAAAAATAAGGGGCTGCCAATATTTGTAACACCCAAAAAGGGGTGAAAAGATTTATTTTGCTCTGTTTCTTTACAAAAAAAGTTTTTTTACGAGAAACTTGAGCTCTGCCACTTTTTTTATTTTTTTCTTCAACTTTCTCGAAATTTTCGTCATACCGTAGAGAAAAATTATTTCCCCCATGGTCATACTCTAGTTTTATTCGAAAAAATTTAGAAACAGAGACGGGATCAGTTTTCCTAAAACGGGGGATCTTGGTTTCGAGTGAGAAGATAAAGAGCGCCGCAGGCAAAAACTTTTCAATTAAATTAGCCGAACGCAAAAATGTTAGAAAAACAAAGCACGAAATAAAAATGGCGCCGTTTACAATTTTTTTCCAAAAATTACGTAATTTCGGGAACGCAGAGAAATAGGTCTAAAGAGTATAATTTTTAAGAAAAAATATCAATTTTCTCGCCCTCCTCCTTACAAAACGTTACGTAGGGGGGAGGGGGTTTTCGACAGCGTTTGCATTTGTGTGAAACTAAGAAAATTTGGAATGAAAATAAGTGAAAAGTTTTTTTTTGGGGGGGGGGGGTAGTGGTTTTGAAATCGTTACGTAATATTAGGGGAGTGGCGTGCCAAACCGTTACAAAACATTGCATAGGGAGGGGGTCAAAAATTGGTAAAATCACCGTTACGTAATTTGTGCACGGCCCCACATCTGACTGTTCCTCCTTTTCCTCAAAGTGCAAAACCCGGATTGGACGGTCGAAGGCGTCAACCCGTCCTATTTGCTTGATAAAGTTTCTACGGAAATATCTCAGTCGATTTCTCCGGCCGTGTATGAACGCTTTAGGTTAGGCATTTGCATGTATCTCAATCCCCAGCCTGTAAACAGCGCGTAAGGACAATGGTTACAAAATGAAAAGCCGATAAATATTTTTTTTAAGATATCTTTCATCAGTTTGGTATTAAAGTCGAGCAAAACAATTTTTATTCCAGTCCTAAAGGTATGAAACTGGAAAACATTAGAAAACAACAACCTGGAATGGATTTATTACGTGTAAGATGTACTGACAACATCGCCCCATGCCCATTCTTTAATGCCTAATGTGCTTTTCCGTTTGTCTGCGTTTTATACACGCCTGCTTGGCCCCCTAAGGATTTGCTTAGGAATCCTGTATAAGATAGAGTGTAGGTTAATTTAGTTTATTGTTCCTGATGATGCTAACGGTGTTAGCGAAACGCGCTTCGAGTGCAAAAAAGTGTAGTTTTGGTTTGTGGAAAACAATCATAACTTTGTCTAAATCACGTGCTAAATCACTTAACTCACTTTGAACAATCAAATCTGGCTGACCAGAAGTGGGACCTGGAGTAAAAATAGGGTCGGTACACTGTTCCTCGGAGCTGCCTGATGATGCGTTGTCTCCAATATCTTCCAAACAATATTTTGCGGATCTAAAGGCGCAATAGGCACTGGTAAATCTGCATTATGAGGAACAGGTCGTATGGCAGACGCAAATTTGAATAGTTAATCTTGTGCTTTCCCTTTTTGGAATAACCTTCAGTCTTTGTCGGACAAAAATATAAATCGTCAAAATGATTAGTGGGTTATCGCCATTTTGCATAAAAATTCTCTGGCAGCAGGCGATGAGCTGATTCAATTTTGATGTGGGAAAAAGTTTGTGAAGAATGTAGAAAGGGGGGGGGGTGAAAATTTTACAAAAATATCAATATTTTCACATTTAAATGAGTAGTCGTGTCTCAGACAGACAGACACCATGACAAAATCTTGTATTTTTAGGTCTTTTTTCGTTTCAAATTTTTAGTGGAAATAATAGTAGTTTTCACAACTAGTGGCTAAAATAGTTCTTTTTTTTACAAGCGTTGGTTTAAATAATGAGCGCAACGAGGTATTTAAAAACGCAAGTAAAAAAAAAGCACAGTTTATCCGCGAGTTGTTAACACTATTTTTTTAATACCTTTATCAAAAAATCCAACAAAAACAGGAAAATACTTTTAAAAATCTCGAACGAAGAGCACTTCTTGCAATACACCATTTTTACAATATAAATCAAGGCGGCTGGTAAATGAAATAAAAATGGTTTCCATAGCGATGTGCCTTTTTACTCGGTGACTTTCATTGTTTCGATATTTTAATCTTTGAGAGTTTGATATTTTGACGATGGGTTTAAATGATTTTTTTCGTAAATACTTAGTGAAAATAATTAGATTTTTTCAATATTACTATTTTCCGTTAATTTTCTTTAATTTTGGGTAAAAAACGGACAGAAATCTTTTTTTGCACCCTTGATTAAAAAAATTGTTTTTTTTTGCATCGGTAACCCTAAAAGCCATGCTTTAGTTATCTGCATCCAGTTACTAAAATCATATTTCTGATGAAGGTATAAAAAAAGACGTTTCTTGAGAATGAGGTCAATATGAGGGAAAGAGGGCACGGGGGGGAGGTGCACCGCTGAGAAAATGGTTAGTAAAATAGACGTTCTTATATAGTTGTGGTAGTTTAGGCATAGTAAACTTGTACTTCAGTCTTCAAGACAACTACTATTTAAGTATATAACAACCTTAAGGTGGTGCAATTCTCATTTAAACAACTTGCCCGCCTCAAAATTGCTACTTGGAGGGTATTTAACTGCTAGGCGCCAACCTCTTCAAAACGGTGTCTGGCCTTCAGTCTCCAAGGTAGTCTCCCGACTGGAAAGTGGATAAACCTTAACCGCTTCCACGGCATATCCGATCTCATCCGGCCTGGTTACCGGCGTGGATGGGAAGGTAGGATAAGATTACATTTTACACTCATTCCCTGGAATTCTTTACCCAATAAAATTGTCCAAGATTCCTAATATGCTCGTGTCTACCAATAATGTATTTTTTTTCTTCAAAGTGGGTTGGTCTTTACTGTTGGTAAACTATACACTTAAAAGTTAATTCAAACTTTTTAAAATAATATTAAACCTCAAAGTACCCAGTTTGTCTTTATATTATTTGCTTTTATTTTTTTCTTTCCGCCTGCTCATTTTCTGGAATAATGTGTCCCAGCTGTTTAAAAGTTTTAGGGCTACACAGTTTTTATTGAATTCATTTATTTTATTATACTTTTTTATATTTAATTCAGGCGTCATATAGATAAGGTGAGTATTAAAATTTTATATAAGAAAAAAAAAATCTCCTTCTTTCTTTCTTTTTGGGTTGAAGTTACTGATTCGAAGATTTTTTAACGTTTTTTTCTTTTTCTCTCTTGTTAATAACATTTTATACCCATCTGCATTCTGCCCAACATAAATCTCTGGAATGTGTCATTATAAAATAAAGTAACGAAAAATCAACTTTGCCGCCAAAAATTATGGATTGTCGAAAAATTGTAGGAAATGTAAAGCTTGTAGTAAAAAATCTGTCTTAGTTTTTTTTACTTTTCAGATTTTGCACCAAAAATGTTGACCTTTTTTTAAACTTTAGTGTTCTCGTCCACAGTTGCGCAACTATCTCGAACAATCTATATATATATGCACCATTTCGATAGCACTCCATTTTTGGAGTAGTTTTATTGGTACAATGACCTTTTCCAACATTTAAGTTAAGTACATATAAGTAAGTACTAAGTAGATAAATAACTAACACACCTGATATGCGGGGGAGCACGTTCCCATGTAAGGTTAGGCAAAAATATTATTTTATTACAATGGAGAATAATTACTGTAATAGCGTACGCAAGGGGCGCTTAGGGGATCAAGAGCAATTAAATGTCGACTCGTAAATATTGAATGTCTCCTAAAAATCAAAAACAAAATGGTTATTTGAAACTGTGCTTTTATACTCCAACCTCCTCCATGAACCTAAAACTAGTTATTTTTGAAAGGTTTTAAAATGGCAAATGGTGAATACGCCAAAAATTTGGAACATAATAGCGTCATTATTTGTGTTTGAGGTTATAAAGTTGGTGATTTTTTAGACCATGAAGAATGCGCATTTTCCATAAACCCTTCTATGGATAATATTAGATAATATATATTTTCAGCATATAACTGTGTCTAATGCATTTTATAGAAGATAAATTATTACTTAACCAAACATTGTTTTTGTTATTGATTTTACTATCGATCCTATTGAAGACTTATACGCCATTTTTTTAATTACCCATTATACTGTGAACTAATTTCTGTATAGATAATGTCTTTTGCTATAAGACTAAAAGTAGATCAGGTCGAACTATCACGTAACAAAATTTATAGTTCAACTTATAAGAGAGCGCATTTAAAAAACAAAATAGGCATTTAAAAATAATGACGTCGTCAAGGAAACCGTGTTGTCGAGGCATGGTAGTTTACATAGAGAATATCATAGAAGAAGAGTGCTTCATTCGATACTAGAGACACCTGAGAGTAAACTAAAGTTTCGAACTTCCATGGTCTTTATTTTTAACTTTTTCAAAACGTTTCGAATTCATATATATCTGCAATCGTCATCAGGTCAACACTAACAAAAACTAAGACTACCTAATCCTATATACTAGCATGTGTTCAACCATAAAGTTTGCACTTGGTTGGCTGCGCCCTTTCACAGTTCTCTGTTTTCCCCGAAAAGTATGGGTTTCTCAATATCCTTGATGGTAAAGCTTCGTTGAGAAAATACACTCTGGTTCCTCTGTATGAATGCTGTTTCTTTAAACTATCGCTTAAATAGATTTTCCTCTTTGTCGACGATCTTTGCCTCTTTCTATTTCATATGATGTTAATTTTTCCAGCAATGTTTAGCTATTTTTGATCCAGTTGTATCCTCTTGTCGAGTTTTGCGGTTGTTTTATGTAAGGCGAACTTCCATGGGTTGGCTGGTTTGTTTTTTATTATTTTTAAAATTTTTAAGTGTGTGAACTAAAATTATTATTAAAAATTAACGACACTTTTGTCATAAAGTAAAACCTTCTGTGATATATCTTAAGGTTGTAGTTACAATCTGGGGAATTGTTTTTAGCAACACTGTACAGGAAATCAATTTAACTATGTCGACCTGATTTTTTTGCAAAATTTTACGTCATTGAATTTGTTTTCCATGGCAACGCGGAGACTTTATTTATGTTTCTATCCACAGTGGGACACCAGAGACTTTTTAGCACCGGGTCAAAAATTTGGGGTTAGGTTACTTATTTTGACTTTTCGCGTTCTGCGCGGCTAAAAAACTAAGTAGAATACTAAAATAAAAGACAATAATTTATTGCAGAATTACCTGCTAAAAAAACACTGCCCATCTACGTATTAAAGTAACTGGGTGTAATGTTTAAGGTTGCATTTACAGGTGCATTTATAATTAAATTGGAAACGTTCCCGCTAGTTAATACCGACAACAGGTTGATTCAAAATAAAAACAAAATTATGTGGGGTTATGCCTGCGCAGCGCTAGCCCTTTTTCGGCGGGCGACCGCACACGCGGAATGGTTTCAAATTTGTTTTAGAACAATGTTTTTGAGAACACATTTTTGAAAGATAAACATAACCTCGAATGGTTTTCTGTCAGAAAACGTAAAAATACTCTTTTGTCCCACTGCGGCCCGATTTAAAGTTTGTTGACAAAACACCTGCAGTTATCATGGAATAGTATAAATTCTCCGATCTTTCGGCCAACACTTGAACTGCGTATGTCTCCCAAATTCAATGAAGTGTGATTAATTGATCGGTTTTCTTTTGCACAGGCTTTTACAAAAAAGGAAACTTAGTTTTTATTTTCGCTAAAGCAAGGAACTATAAAAGGGAAAAATGTAATCCAGAGGAAATTGTGAGTATTTCTCAATTTTTTTTTTGTAAATAGGGTTTGTTCTAAACCGCAATTATTTTGAGGCTTTTGGGATAGATGACAGCACCAGAGCTTTTATTTTGAAGAAAGAATAATTGAGAATTTTGAAAAATCCTTCAGATATTTGTGTTAAGCATTTAAAAATGATCACCCCTGCAAAATTTCAGCTAATTCTGATGTTTAGTTTTCCCTGTGCACACTGGCAAAAGATTGAAAAATTAAAGAACAAGGCGTTGCCAGTTGTACTTTTTTTTACTTAAAATCTGGGGAGAAACTATAGCCTTCATGTTTATTAAGATTTATTTAATTGCAATTGCGAGCGACATCAATTATTATTTTTTCTCTATCTTTTTTGACAACCCTAGAAAAGTGGCAAAGTAAACTGACCGTTACCTATGGGGTAAAAATTTAAATTCTCCATCAAAGCGTTTTTTCGTCGCAAAGGATTTCATTAATAGTGTAGGGGCATATGTCAATAATTTCTATCCCGTGGGATTTTTTATGAAGGAGTTTTATGACTAAGTGGTATTGATAGACTTTTAGTCACACAATCAAGTGTATCCAAGCGGGGTATGATTATACTCGATTCCATATAACTCGAAAACGAGGATTCTAAAAAAACGACTTTGAAGGTCATCCGACCTTAAATGACCTTGAAACTCGCAAAAAACAAGATTTTTGGCACTTTCTCTTCAAAAAATCTTAATAGTTCGACGTTTTGTCAGACCAACTTCAAATGTACCTTAAACTATTAGGTATGTATGCCAAATTCGATCCTTAGATTTGAAGCAGTTTGAAGCTTCATGACCTTGAAAAACCCCAGTAAAATAACATATTAAGAACGCTATTGATCAACTATTAAAGTGACCAAAGTTGATAGGAAAGGGTCAAGTCCAATAATATTGTTAAAAAAAAAATTGTTCAGCTATGACGCGTTTCAATATGGCGGCTGATATATGAAAATGGTGACCTATAACCACATTTTATTTTATCCAATTTCGTAAAAAAGGAAAAATTACTAGGTGGCCATCAATTCTTATTGACTTATCGGCGCTTACTATGAAAAAAAAGTTTAGTAGATGCATGACCTTGATTGACCTTGAAAATACCATGTACATGTGAAAAACCAGTTTTTTGTAGTGTTTTTTTTCCAATTTACCACTACGCAAAAACTTTATCTTAGCCGTAGACCAACACTTCCTTTTAAACCTCTCTACCATTTTCTTTTCATCTGGCCGCCTAGATATTGGTGTGACAAAACGTTAAATTATGGAGATTTTTTTAAGTAAAAAATCGCAAAAATTGTGTTTCTTGCGATTTTTAAGGTCATTTGACGTCGGATGATCTCGAAAATTATTTTTTTTGCAATTCGCTTGATGGAGAATTTAAATTTTTACCCCATAGGTAACGGTCAGTTTACTTTGCCACTTTTCTAGGGTTGTCAAAAAAGATAGAGAAAAAATAATAATTGATGTCGCTGTGAAATGTAAAAAGAGTACTACGGTGCTTAGGGTAAGAAGAAGGTAAAAAAGTAAGTCTTTTCAAATTTAACCTTCCCTCAGAGTCTTAAAAAAAAACTACCTACTCTCCAGAACGGTCCCTAACAAAAATCCACCCGCCTTTTAATAAGTATTTACTTCGCACGATATATTATTATATGTTTTCTTTTTTAATGAAAACAAAACCAAAAATGTGAAGGAGTAGAATATAATTTTATTATTTTTATATAGTAAAGTATTAATAGTAGTGACAAAAATTACAAATATATTTAAGTTTTTTTTAATGAACATTGAATTGAAAGCGGTGATGTGATATCAAAAATATGTTTATTTTCATCTTTAAAAATATGTTACCAAAAAAGATTGCAAACATTTGCCCGAACGTTTGCTCAAACCTTTACCCAAACAAAATGTTCCTATAGCGGTTAAATAATAATATAATCAATCAATTAATTTACTCAAAATTGGTTCAGTCAGGTTAAAAGTTGACTCAACGGACCTGGATTTATTATTTTTTGTTCCCGTTGTAGAAATTAAAAATAAACCGAAATCTCCTAAAAGCCTTTAAACCAACAAAATGAATGCACGGGCGACTTACTTGCTCAAAACTTTAACATCGTTCACATTATTAAGCGAGTTAATAATTAAGTTTTAAGGAGTTACCAAGGAGGTTTACTCATTTCCTTAAGTTGCATCAAGATTAAGTCTCGAAGCGAAGCGACAAGTTTTGACCACTCTATATATAGAGGGTGTTTCAAAACTTACGTATAAAAATGTTGGGAATGATGATCCATTTCGCTTAAACTTGTTCAAAAGTTTTTCTAAAATAATAACCAAAAATGTACATCACGGTTATTTCATTGAACGTACTTATGATATCATCATTCAATAACATGAGATTTATACCCAGCAGCTCAACGTATGTTTGCCAACGCAACGTTAGCCTGTAGCCCGCCATCGGACCAATGGTAAATTTTACTTTTTGCTGACATCGGCATACCGTCGCCGCACGATTAAGGTCCGATATGGTTTAACCATATGGTACCGACCATCCGCCCATATAGCTGCTTAATTTGTTTGATCTCACGTAGGCAAGCTGGTCTCGGCCCGACATCGATAAACTATTCAAGTCCGACATTGGTTTCCTAAAGCGGTCCAACGTCGGTGATTGACGAAAGTCCGTCGGTGGAAGCTTAAAGTGGTCCGACAATAGCAAACTACAAAGGTCCGATAATGGGTGGATAATAAGGCCCCACATCGGCCTCTCAAAGCATCGTCAGTTGCTGATTCTCGACCAATCAAACAAAGTTCCAATCAGACCATCGTCGGCCCTAAAGCAGATAAAGTGGTCGTCGGCATAAAGTCGACTATAGTAAGTCGGGCCATTAACAGTTGCCGATTTTCGACCGATTAAACAAAGTTCCAATCGGACCATCATCGGCCCTAAAGTAGATAAGGTTTGCGTTGGCATAATGTCGACTATAGCAAATTGGGCCATCGTCAGTTGCCGATTTTCGACCGATTAAAGAAAGTTTCAATCGAACCATCGAGGTTGTCGACATTGGCCCGATTCAATGCCGACGATTTGTGTTTGCTGGGTAAACCGCTCTTTAACCTCACATTTTACAAGAAACCATATTGTCAGTGTTGCCAACCACTTTAAGCCTCGAGATGGTACAATCGACCGAAAATGAGTGGTACATTGGAAAAAATAGTGGTACGCGACACTTTTTTAAAAATATGTCCCAAAATAGCAACCTTCCGCTAGAATGTTTATGCAGGATCCGTTTCGACTACCTATCACTTTTTGCCGCTCACTTGTCGTAGGAGAGAAATATAATTTCTATTGCCCTCTCACTCTTTTTAACTGAGAAAGAAAGAAAAAAAAACAAGACAAACTCTGATTTCATGTTTTTGTATATTTAACAGCAAAAAGAAACAACAAAAAGGTCAACAATATGAATATTGACTTAAAACTAACTAATTAAATAATTCAAAGTCATCTTCACCTGCTTGAAGCTAATTTTTTTTGTGATCGTACATTAAAACATTAAATTTTCTGTACAGTTTCAATTGTTATACTTAACACATTATGAAGAAAGAATTGTGCCACTAACTGTCTGCGTAATCAGCTTATTTCTTTGTTTGGTTTTTATAAGATTTACCTTACTAACACCCTCTCACATTGGGCATTAGAATGCGGAATGCACAATAAGGACTTGTTGCCTAAATTTTAGAATTCAAATTCTTCAAGTCCGTTTTTATATTTTGAGACTCAACTGGTTGGTGTATTTGGCTAAAGTGTTGTTTTTCTGTGAATGTCGAAATAGTGGTATTTTTGGCGTACCATCGTGGGGTCGGTGGTACGTGGTACAAGAGGATCCGAAAACGGTACAAATACCACTATTACGGTACGGTTGGCAACACTGCATATCGTATAGGCAGTTAACATAGTTGGTTGGTTACTCTGCGAAAAAAAACTGAAAACGAGTAACCGGATTACCTGGTAACTTGCAGTTACTTCGAGGAAAAACACCTAAACTTGTCAAACAGCTGTGGAGTTGTAGAGAGAAAGAGAAAGAGAGGGAGAGAGAGACATAGGAGGAAAATTAAAAACAGATCAAGAAAGAAAGGAGTGATTTGTGTAGAGGGCGCTGGAAGGACAGGCAACTTCTGTTATTGGCGCTGTCACGCATTCGCCAAAGAATTAAAAGTACTTTACTGATTGTCCGACTCGATACGGATGCGGATACAGATACCACTAATACTTAGCTTTAGGTAAGCGTCTATACAGACCGCTTCAAGCCACTACGAACATAGGGGGAATCAAGTCCAATTTACTCTCCGTGCCGTACGACCGAGGTGGATTCGAAGCACGCTGCAGTGTTATCTTTTGGAAATTCATTTTGTTTTTATTATTTTGTTTTATTTCTGCCTTGCTCCAGAAACAGATGGGTAAGTTCTTAATTGAAATAATACATTTTTAAACCTAAAAATGGATGTCTACGAAGTTGCCGAAAAAGTGCAGATGGTCAAATGGTCAAATCGTCATAACCCAACACACGTTCGATATTGGTCGAGGGAAAATTTGCATTTGTATTTTGACGTAAGAACACAGTATCCCCAAAAACTAAATTTTTGGGGGGGGGGTATTGTAGGGGAACACGTAATTGGGCCTTTTTTTATTAACGGCAATTGCAATTTGAATGGTCCTAGATACTTGGATCTACTGCAGCAGCACATTATTCCAACTGCTAGGCAGCTGTTAGGTGTAAGATTTGGTGAAACATGGTTTCAACAAGATGGTTGTTCCGCTCACAATGTTGGCCTTGTTAGGGAATATCTTGATAATGTATTTCCTAATCGGGTTATAAGTACACGGGGAACTATTTTATGGCCAGCTCGATCTCCCGATCTTGCTCCTAATGACTCCTCTGTTTTTGAAGAAGCTTTTCAAATTATCACCCCTAACATGCTTGGAAACGTTAGAAGGGGTTTTTATAGTAGGCTCGGATATTGTCTAGCCGAGCAAGGAGGACTTTTCGATCATTTGCTTTAATTTTTTTTTGACTGGGAGAATCTTTTTGGTTTTTAGAATGTATTATTTTATTTTGAGAACTTGCTTTTATTTTGTTTCTCCTTATTATTTTTATTGTAACACAACAGTTGACAATAAAACGCTCTTATTTATCAGTGACAAAAAATAAGAAAATTACGTTATAAAAATTTGCGTATTTATTGACCAAATTCCGGTTTCATTGACTACGCTCCACACAGCACAGTGGTTAGAGGCGTACTAAATACAAGGCGAAAGGCGGCGAACGGCAGCGAATGGCGATCGGAAGCCTGAGTGTTGGTTGCTTCACTGATAGGCGTGCGGTGTCTCTGCATGTACGTACACTGGCAAATTAGACTTCTTCCGCCCTATGTTCGCAGTAGCTTGAAGCGGTCTGTATGTAGTCTATAGTATCATACAAATGCTACTATTTTTAAGATAACAGAAAAGATAGATTATTTGTGTCCTATAATATAGGTGGTAAACAAAATAAAATGGAAAAATTCTGGTATGACACGATACAGGTAGTGTTCCCAACCCTGTTTTTCTATACAGGTTAAAGTTTTACTCCGCTTTAATCAAAATGTATAATTTATAGAGAAACTTTGTTCAGTTTTCTGCTTTAAGTTTGTAAATAATATATTTCAAAAATTGTGGGGAAAATCTAACTTAGTAGCTGTCAAGGTAAAAGCAAGTTTCTTTAGCAAACAATATAAATTATATTTAGTTTTTTTAATTATATTAAATTGCCTGTAATACACATTTTCCCAAAAATTTTTAAATTCCTTTAAAACTGCGAACCTCTCAAAATTTTAAAGCATTTATGTATAACACATAAGACATTTTTCACTTTTTGCAATATAATTCCTACTTATCAGCCCTTATTACACCCTATTTAGTCTAAGTCTAAGTATCTAAAAAAGAGTTTTATATTATTACAATATATTTCTACCTACTTTTAATTTTTTAATTTTTTGTATTAAATTCCCCGTAATAAACTTTACCTCCAAATTTTCTAAATTCATTTAAAACTGCGAACCTCTCAAAATTTTTAAAACAAACATTTTTCACTTTTTACAGCGTCAAGATAGATATAATATCATACAGTTGCTACTGATACACCTTATTTAATGCCCCTATCAGTATCTAAAGCTTATCTAAAAAAGACTTTATTACAATTTATTTTTATCTACTTTTAATTTTTTAATTATTTTATATTAAACTGCCTGTATTCTTATCTAAAATAGTGACGGGCGGCACTTCTCAGCAGCTCCGCAGTTGACGTTGTGCATAGAGTAACAACAAACGAGGTAGAAGTAGGCGGTACGGTTGACACTTGACGATTTTCAGGTCAACCTATATGACGGCGGGCTGCTAGGGAGAAAAGTCTACCGTCAACCTAGTTCTGCTGGGATGGTAGCGTTGTTAGATTGATACAAGTCTAACATGTAGCAGAACCACCCTTCGGAGGGAGTGTAAAGCCGGCGCACACTGGTCTGTCCTATGTAATCTGGGAGGACAGAGGCGAATTTTTGATATGCGTTAAAATACCTGGAAAGTACACACATTCTACAGATAACATATCTAGTCATCCATGACTGTAAGAGTTACCTCATAATTTTTACTCATAGACTTGCTCCAGCTTGTCAAATTTGACTGTTTTTTGCGGTTTGACGTGTATTTTTTTATAACCAAACCTCATAAGTATATATTTTTTTTGTGTCTTTATTTAAAGTGACATATTTTTGGTCTTACAATGGATGGTAAGTACAAAGATTACTCTTTACAATACAATATAGTTTTTCAAATTTCATTGGCTAATGACAGTACAGCGTGCTTGTAAATTGGATAGAAAATTTACTTATTAACTTTGAAGAAGAATATAAAAAATATCTTATTTGTCTCTTGATATCGCGTCTCAATTTTTTTTACAGAAGTTAGCTTAAACCTTTGTCTTTACAGGACCACTTTTGCCTTTTTGTGCTATGTTGCGCTCGCTTGTCAAAACAGCTTTAGAAAGTGCCAGGAAAAATTAAAAATACTTCTAATAAAATCAGAAATTTACTATTTGCTGGACTATTAAAAAAAAATAAAAAGTCTAATCTCATTTTTTTTATCTTTTGCACCTACATGTTGAATGGGGTGTCCCAAATTCGATTATTTTAAAGGGTTAAGTCTATTCTCGAGTAGGTAGAAAAAAAACGGCCTCACTTTTGCTTGTGAGACTCAAATTTCATTAGAAATTGAATGGACAAAAAACCATATTTCCATATTTTACTTGTTTATGAGTTACAGGATGTTATTGAAAAGTTTACCTTTTGGCCAGGGGTCTACAACTCCTTTATTTTTTAAAATTTCGTCATTTATGTAGAGACATTTATGATGGACATTGTTTTAAGGATTCTAACCATTTATTTACTCTTTTCATATCTCGTTTAGTTTTTAAGATATAACACTAAGTTACCATAATTTACTTTTAACTTTTAAGACTTTGTTTTTCTTTTGGTACATATTGCCAGAGGAGTAGTTGATCGTTAGAGATCTATCTCATTTCGCTCTTTCCTATGATTAAATCTAATAAAAAAAAACTGCATATTCATAGCAGGTACCCCCTTTACATCCCTCATCCACCCCCTAGACCCATTTTTTGTCATAAAATTGTATTGTTACCAGATGAAATCATAAATCTAAAAACCAATATTCGTATCTGTTATGACTTCAAAGTTATGAATTTACCCCCTTCACACCCCTTACACACCCCCTACGACCATTTTTTTTTTCATAAAATTATATTGTCACCAGATCAAATCATAAAACTGAAAACCGCATGTGACAAATGAGTTTGTATCGGTTTTCATAACACCCTTTACACCTCTCACCCACTCCCCTACCATCAAAATTTTTTCATAATATTGTATTGTCATCGGACTTACATTACTGTGCCGAATTTCATTAACGGCCCAATTACATCGTTAAACCGGCAACGCTGTTGGGTCCGTTTATTAGGCAATTCTTTTTCCGCATGTTTCTCGGAAACGGGACTTCCAAATGGCCTGAAATTTTGCCTAAATTGTTTATTGGACTATCTTTTTCCATCAAATCTTGGTACTTTTTTAAAATTTTGTTTATTTTTTTAAAAAAACTGTTTTAGCTTTTGTGGTGTTTCAAAATTGGCACGCACATATTACGTCAGAATCAGTCAGAAATACCCTTTATAGAGACCTGTAAAACTAAATTGGAAATATTTGTAATTTTCCAAATAATGGACACCTAATTTCAAAAACTCTCTAGATTGTATTAATAAGCTTTGTAATCCTCTTCCTCTATTAAAAAACAAATTGAGTATTATCTTCCTCTAAAGCTAAAACATGCAGAAATGTAAACACATGGTCTATACTGGTTACCTATCAATATTAGTTATATGCCTAGCATCAAAAAGTACTTAAATGATTATATTATAGATACCGCCACCATCAAAATTAACCACACACGTCTTTTTTTTGTGAGCTTACCCTAGGCATAGTTTCTAGTGTTCTCCTTTCCTAAATGTATTCGGCTAAGAGAGATCTAGCATATATACCTAGGTAACACCCCTTACCAGGAAAAAAATTTATGCCATGCAAACATCGAAATTGGTCGACTCACTGTATTTGAAACTAACCAATGTCAGTGTGTCTGCCTGACATTCTTCATAACCTTAGTTTTGTCGTTTTGTTTTGGAGTTCGTCGGCCTGGTTTTTGTGTTTTATTTAATAATTTTTCCTTTGGTGAAAAGCTACTTTTTAGAACCCTTAAGTGGTCTGTGTGTATGGCCATTTGACTAGTTGTCACTGCTCCCAATTCGATCACCTAGGTGATAAATAAACAATCCCCCATAGGGTCACTGGATCCTGAGACCTGCGGTCCCAGCCGCAGGTTTTAGGATCCAGTGACCCTAATCCCCAATGATTCGCGGCGCAATCTGTGAACAGGAGAATACAGTAAAGAAACCAGAGATAGATAATGAGTGGTAGATGACGTATTGAAATCGATTGACAAATTTATATTATCTCTGGATTGTTCTTGCGCCGTTAAAATCAATTTACGGAAAATTTGTCAAAAATTAATCGCAAGATTTGATAGACAGACTACAGACAGATAGTTGACAGCCAGGCTCTGTGAAGTTAGAAAATAGAATTTATTAGAATTCTGTACTCTTTAGGCAACCAGTTGATTGAATTCGAGTCAATTATTTATGAAATTATATGCAAAAACATGCGTGTCCTCCCAGATGTCGAATCCGGACCAGTGTGCGGCGGTCCACTGTGTATAATTGTTACGCAGTCTAAAGATCCCTGTCCTCGACAAAGAGGTGTCAGGCAAAATTTAGTCCTCTTAAGGCGCAATTACATAGACGAACATGCTCAAATAAAAGCTCGTGCAAAAGATCTGAAACTTTTTGCGCGAACATTTTTGTGAGCTTTTCTTTGAACATTTTGTTCGGGTAAATTTTTATTGTAAGTTATTGCTATCTATTTTGGAAAAATATTTTTAAAGATGAGAATAAATATAATTTTACATCATTGATCAGTGATCTCAATTCTTTAAAAAAATGGAACACCAACTTTTATTTTAAACTTTTGTGAAAAAAAGGCGACGGCAAGCGAAACATTATTATTGGCTATCAGTTTTGTCATATGCAATGTTAAAATAGTTAATGATGGAGGTAATAACATTTAATCCTTTCCTTTAACTTTTTTGGTTTTCTTTCATTACAAAAAGAAAACGGAAATGTCTTCGAAGTAATTACTTTTTAAAATGCAGGTGGATATTTTTAGAGAACTGTTCTGGAGAGTAGTTAGTTGTTCCCTGGGGGGATAGGGAGCTTTAGACAGTCGGAACGCAGCGCTGTCAAACACTGCTGTAATTTTGTGTTTCAATGTTCATTTGACCAAAACTTCCTCTCACTAGTCTACGGTTTTTACCTTCTCCTAACCCAGCAACAGCAATAAATAAGTGCCAATTTTTATTTTTTTTGATTCTCGTTTTTTTTACAACCCCAAAAAAGTATACTGGCATATTCCCTATAAAAATCAGATCAATCGAAGTTGCTTATGAGGTAAAACGTGAATTTCGACATCAAATCGTTTTTCCGTCGGAAAGCACTTAATTAAAAATACCTTGTTTTAAAACTTAGTCTTTCTATTTTCAGTTAAGGTCAATGAATTTCCATAAAACTATAAAATTTAAATTAGCAAGAAATTTTTATTACCAACATTTCTTTAAACAAATTTTGCTCAACATTCTCTCCAAAATTTACGTGTGTTTTTTTGTACGCGATTTTGCTCGAACATTTCTTTGAGCATTTTGCTCAAGAGGCTCGTGTAAATGTTTGTCGGCATTTCCACATGAAAGGAAAGTTTGTCTGTGTAAATGCGCCTTTAGAGAAAGAAAACTTGCATCCTAAGGGGCACGTGCATCAGTCGGGAGTGCGCGGGGGGTATGGCAAAAAAGGTCCATTATACGTCCTAATTGCCAGGCCTACTGCCGCCTATCTACTACTACTACTATTACTACTATTTAAAATAGTGTTTGCATCCACTATATTATTACAATTTACTTATACCTACTTTTAATTTTTTAATTAATTTGTATTAAATTCCCTGTAATAAACATTGCTCCAAAATTTTCTAAATTAATTTAAAATTGCGAACTTTACAAAATTTTTAAGCTTTAAAACAGAAAAGAGATTTTTCACTTTTTGCAGCGTCAAGATATAGGGTAGGTGCGCCGGTTTTCGACCAATTAACAAAAAATTTTGACTTTAGAAGCAAAATTTTTGGGCTTCTCGGCCATTTGAGGCAATAATATGGATACCGATGGATTCTAAATTTAATCGAGATTTCAGAAAAAATATTTTTCTTTTTTTCCGTTATAAAGTTAAGAAGTTAAATAATAAAAACATAACAAATGTCATTTTTACCCCTTTTCGACCAGCACTTCCCTCGAACCGACCGCCAATATCCCACTTTTCGACTGAGGGGTGTCGAAAATAGACCCGTTTTTAACTAACGAAAAAAACCGAGACTTTGGCCTAGGTCGAGAAACTGGGTATCATTCGACCTTCTTAAATTTATTAACAAAATTATAGGTCCAAAAACTGGGACATCGTCGACCGTTTAATTTACTACTAAAAACAGTAAATAACCTACCGTTTATTAAAAAAAGCATTTGTTAATTTTACAAGGTTGGTAAAAAATTCTACTTTATACCTAAAAATTTAACAAATAAACTCAAGAAAAATACCTAGGTAGGAAGTTTTGTTTTATAAAACGTCTTAGGTATATAGATACCACATAGCTATAGGTAGATAATTTTAACGAAAAATAAAGTAGGTTATATACGTAACTAAAATACTGATTAGATTCGTATTAAAAACTGTGTTTTTTAAATCAAAACAACCAAAAGTTTAACAAAAAACTGCAAATAGATAATATGTATTTTATAAATAAATCTTCTAGCCAGGCAGCACAAATAGATTTTTTTTTAATAGTTTTAGTTTTAAGATACATAACTAATACTTATAGGTTAACAAACGGTACTTATAAGAACTAAAACTGCTTTTTTTTTAAATCTTACAAACCAAAAGTTACACAACCATTATCTATTCTATGCGAGGGGGTATTCACTAGTGTGAAATTTGTGACGCGATTTCGCGTTTAACATATTTTTCCTATGATTTCGCGCGATTTCGCAAAGACTTTTGCGGGATTTCGCGTGATTTCGCAAGGCTTTCGCGCAATTTAGCAAGGATTTCGCAGACAAAATGTGACGCGATTTCGCGGAGTGGTTACCCCCTCGATTCTATGATAAGTTTTATAGACCAGGTACTGCACATAGATTAATTTAATTTAAGAAATTCTAAATATAAGGTACTTAAATAACTCATGCTCTGGTTAGGTTGCAAACAGTACTTAAAGGTACTAAAAACAGTTTTTTAAGTCTTACAAACTAAAACAACAATAAATTGCAAATGAAAAATACCTATAGGTACTAATAGGTATCTAAAAACCAGGTACAAATCGATTTATTTAAATTGCATTAAGCTGTATTGAAAAAATTTTCTTTTCGTTGCTGTCTTTTTCTTCTCTTTAGTCCTTTTTTTCTTTTTTGGGGTACCTGAAAAAAACTTTAATAATATACCTAGTAGATAACTAGGCATCAAGGGAAGAAATTGAAAAAGTTCACCCGAGTATAAAGATTTCTGTGGTTTTTCACGAGTACCGAGACGAGTAGATAATTTTTTCTACTTTAAAATGTAAATTGGAAGTCTGATGTTGTTATGATGCATTTTCATCAGTTTAAATTGGAACGGGGTGGGTTGCTGCTTTTTAATCTAATCTGGTAACTGCTTAAGTGTCTGTTTATAGGGGTGCCACTGCAATAATGTACCGCAAGTGGTGTTTGGAATAACAGGTTTGTAGAAACCAAAATTTATGACGCGTATTTTTTATTTAAAAAAGTAACCACATTTGCTTACCATTAGAATGGTCATCTTTTGTAGAAGGGCAAATTTCTTCTGGATCTCTCCTTTTTTTTTGGGTGCCATCTGACGATCGAAAAACAAACACGCGAGTTCTGCTTTGAAAAAATGTAATCCTTAGGGAAATAAATTAAAAATTTAATCCCTAATTTTTTTAAAAAATAGTGTAAACAACACAGGGGTGTTTTTTAGACCCTCGACAAATTATAGCCCTCCCGTCGTGGTCGGGCTATAAACTCTTTGTCTCGGGAATAAAAGTACCACTTTAGTCCCTAGGTGTATAATGTACTGTTATCCTTGTCATAATACATAATTTATTCAAAGTTGCTGTGGTCTGAAAACAGACTAGTTTCTCGACCACCAAAATAGCAAATAAAATAATATGGACGAGGAGCAGACTTATTTCTCGACTAGTGAAATAGCCTTTAAAAATATTAGGGGCAAGAAACAGCCACAACACCTAACTCAAAAGTAGTCGAACAATAGGCCGGTTTTTGACAACCTAAAATTTACCATATTTTAAAGCTTCTTATTTCTTAAACTACGTCAAAAAAGGGTAGTCGGAAACCGGACTTAAGATTCTTCGCAACCAGAAGATCTAATTGTGCTAAAAAGGGAATGCATATCTAAAATATTATGGGCGTGAGAGAGCTCAAAACATAACCGTCATTTTTCCCTTTTTCGACCATTTGGTCGAAAAACGGATTTTGGGTTTTTTCATATTCTGGTTATCCGACTACCTTTATTTTTCAAAAAAAAAATACAAATTCACCAAAAAAATATGTTTATCTGATTAAAAAAACATGTTTGTATATAAAAAACACAAAAAATTATAATAAAATACTAATCTCTATTACTTATCCGCTATTTTCACCGACACTGCACACTAGTAAAAAACTACTAAAATCGAATTTTTCAAATTAGCGTCTACACGTCTCGAGAAAACAGCCTATACTGATGTTATTTTAGGAGGGAGGACTGTCATTTTTATTTGGGTGGTGAAGAGCGCATTAAAGAATGCGTGGAAATGATTCGCGGCAGACATATGGTTCCTGATTTCTTATTTTTGGGCAAAAACCCTGAAAATAGTCGAGAACTGGCTCTGGTCGGGTAACCGGCGCACCCACCCTAATATAGTATAATTCCTACTGATCAGCCCTTAATACACCCTATGTAGTGCCCTCAAAAGTATCTAAAGCTTATCTAAAAAAAGATTTTGCATCAACTATTATTAAACTCAACTACCAGTGAGGTGGGGTATACGCGTTATTAAATTTATGTACAAAAAAAAACCAAAAAGCAGTTACTACGACCGCAATAAAGCAGTGGTATCTGCGGTCACCCATCCGAAACAGAACCGCCGATGCTTAGGTCGAGTTTTCCACACTTATAAACTACTAAATTCAGTGCAGAAGGTCTTTTTCAATAAACATAACAGTAACTTGAAATAAAAAGCGGAAAAAAAAACAAATCAAGTACGCCAAGGAAAGAGTGTACATATTTAAAATAGGAAAACTGTCCACTTGACAATTTAAAAAAAAACAACAAGAAAATTGAAGCAATTTTCCAGTTTTTCGCAGCCTAAAACCCCACGTAGTTTTCCCGAGAAAACTCTCCAGGAATTCAACTCTGACATTTTCCTGCTTTGAAGCAAGTCTAGATTTTCAGCAGTGGGGAAAATAGTGTGGAAGTAAATTTGGTGCCAATATAAATTTATCCCAAACATATAATTATAAAATATATAAACGGTCCACATTGGGATTGATGAGGGTAGATTAGGACATTCGATTGCCTTAATTCTTTTACTTTTTCACAACGTTTCGATTGCAGAGAATAAAGTGTTTTTGTTTATTTTACTTTTTACTTTTTAGTCTTAATCAAAAAGAATTAAAATGCAGGATGTATAATTATTGCTTTCGCAATCTTTCCATTTCTAGCAATGCCTCATTATTACAAAATTTCTTTCCTATCAATTTTTCACGATACTTTTTCAAGTCTTCTTTTTTTCTGTGTTAACGATTTTTATTCTAACTTTTCATTGTTAATCCCACGAGCAGCGGACAAACATTCGGTCACCCCTTCCAGGGTGCTTATTCTTGATGAGATTGGGATTGAAATGGGAGAATCCCCGGGGAGCTTCCGAGGATTGATCCCTAGCTGACGGTCCCCAGGAGCAAATATGCGCATTCTTGAGCTATGGGAAGTGGGCGGGTCAATATAGTCCCTGGGAACACTGTTGCCAGTTTGTGCAACCAATCAAAACGCAACACATTTTGACCTACCAAAATTTTTCTCAATGTACATAACGCTGTTTTTCGTTTGCTGTATTTTTTACAAAATGAACAAACAAGTTGCGAAAGAAAACGTAGACAAATCCAGGCCTTTATCGAGCCAACAAAAAGATCTGCTTATAGAATTTGTCTACACTAGACCAAATATGTGCAGGGGAACTTTCTCTGCTACATTTAAGTGTGCGGCAAGCATTATCGGCCTCTACTACTGAGTCTTACTAAGGAACATGGCTGCTCTCTCGAGAGCAGCTCCCTCTCTTAACTTTTTTTAGTAAACCCCGCCTACTTGTCTTGCCTCTTCTACCCAGAGGTCCGTGTAGATAGGAAAGGCTCTTAAACAACAGGGTGTGTCTGGGTCCCGAGGGTGTAACGCTGGCGATACTTCATTTTTAGCCACCCTAGTTCCACACAGCCATCCGCCCGTTACAAACCTTGGTGGATAACGCTTGCGATATTAAATTATTTTAATAGTGTATTGTTACTGGCTCAGATCATACATATGACAACCGCATGTATGTATCTGCTTTTGTTTTAAAGTTATGAATTTACCCGCTTTACAACCATCTCTACCCCCGATTTTGTATCTGTTTTAATTACAAAGTTCTGAACTTACCCCCTTTATACCCGTCAACCACCCCCTACACCCAAAATTTTTTCATAATATTATTTTGTCATCAGACCTGCCTACATTACTGTGTTAAATTTCATTAAAATCGGTTCACGAGAAGTGTGTCAAAAATGAATCGCACGATTTGTTGGACAGACAGCCATTAGGCTCTCTGAAGTTAATTAATTAAATAATACTAAAAAAATCGTTTAAAAAATTAGCACTTTCGCTTAAAAAACGACAATACAGCTAAAAGATATTTTTTCACATCGACTTTCCGTAGAAGTATCTCCGATACGGATAGGAATAACTGAACAAATTTGAAACAAGCTAAAAGTACCTAATTATAGTTGTATGGTGACGGCTGATAAACAAACAAACATTACCAAGAAATCAAACAAGGTTATTTATAATTTTGTGTACAAGAAAAATATGTTATTGTTTTTACTACATACTAATTTTTGTTTTCTTTTTCAGGTATGTTGGCCAAACGCCCGTGATAAGTGAGTAACAGCTTACGTTAATATTTAAAAGGAATTATTGGAGACTTTAAGTCTTGCAGAATCCGTAGACGTTAACCTAAAATTTTTCCAGATTGCGTCTTTTGCTAAGCTTTTGGCTTCCTCCGGCAAAACTCGCTACGTTAGCGATAAGAAATAAAACGACGCAATTAAACGTTATATTTTACGTTAACGTTTACGTATTTGGCACAGCTGAAAGTTTCCATTATAGTAAATATGAAACTTTTATGACCTTAAAAGTCGTTCGAAGTAAAGTTGCAAAATTGGTTATTTTTGTTAAGTATGGATAAAACTTAAAAAAAAACTGATGAGAAAATGCGAATACTACCCTGCCGGCATGCCTCCAGTATTTTAAGCAAGGCGTTTGAAAAGCACACACAATTCTTCGGATGGGAAAACAGGAAAAGCTTTCAACACAACAAGCGGGTTATTTTCGGTTAGAAGAAAATACACTACTTTTATGCTGAGAAAAAGAGGTCAAAGTTTTGCGGCTTTATTCAAAAAACTTTTCATATACCGACCAGATTTTTGCCTCTTCGGCCTAATGGAACTGTTCGAATAAAAAGTTTTGACATCACACCTGGGGTCTGATTTTCGAATCCATACGAAAATATCCGCATACGTATACTGAATAATCAACAATTTTTATGTCAGTCTCTTTCAATACCGTGTGAAATGAGAGGCGAAAGATAAGCCGGTATGTGTGGACCGCGTTCGAATTCGACTGGTTTAACGCAATATTGCACGAGTGGGTGGAGGCATTCGTGTTGTTTCGCATGAAAAACCGGTTATTCTTGCACGTACTACCCATGAATCAGCATATCGGCATATCTTTTGCCTCCTTTTCTATACGGTACAGGAAGAGACTGAAGTAGTCGCATGCGAATAATTTCGTATGGTTTCGAAAATACGACCCCTGGAATGTTACACTTATGCCCGTGTGCACCACTTCCCCTTACTTCTTCCACTTGTTCAAGTGCCGCTTGAACTGAGGGTGACCCTTGAGATTTACTTGGTTTGCAAAAGTTCCGAATATGTTCCACTTGGAAAAAGTAAGAAAATTATTGGCAACGTGGCAGTTATCTGCATTTTTTTGTGTTTTTTTTTGTGGTGATAATGATTATTACCTGTCAGCTGTCAAAAAACCACGTAAAATTTGAGGTTTTTACGATACTTTTGCCATACTTTTTCAAGTCTTCTTTTTTTCTGTGTTAACGATTTTTATTCTGACGTTTCATTGTTAATCCCACGAGTAGCGGACAAACATTCGGTCACCCCTTCCAGGGTGCTTATTCTTCATGAGATTGGGATTGAAATGGGAGAATCCCCGGGGAGCTTCCAAGGATTGATTCCTATCTGACGGTCCCCAGGAGCAAATATGCGCATTCTTGAGCTATGGGAAGTGGGCGGGTCAATATAGTCCCTGGGAACACTGTTGCCAGTTTGTGCAACCAATCAAAATGCAACACATTTTGACCTACCAAAATTTTTCTCAATGTACATAACGCTGTTTTTCGTTTGTTGTATTTTTTGCAAAATGGACAAACAAGTTGCGAAAGAAAACGTAGACAAATACAGGCCTTTATCGAGCCAACAAAAAGATCTGCTTATAGAATTTGTCTACACTAGACCAAATATGTGCAGGGGAACTTTCTCTGCTACATTCAAGTGTGCGGCAAGCATTATCGGCCTCTACTACTGAGTCCTACTAAGGAACATGGCTGCTCTCTCGGGAGCAGCTCTCTCTCTTAACTTTTTTTCAGGAATACAGTGTCACCAAATTTTTAGTAAACCCCGCCTACTTGTCTTGCCTTTTCTACCCAGAGGCCCGTGTAGATAGGAAAGGCTCTTAAACAACGGGGTGTGTCTGGGTCCCGAGGGTGTAACGCTGGCGATACTTCATTTTTAGCCACCCTAGTTCCACACAGCCATCCGCCCGTTACAAACCTTGGTGGATAACGCTTGCGATATTAAATTATTTTAATAGTGTATTGTTACTGGCTCAGATCATACATATGACAACCGCCGGGTATTTTCGGTTAGAAGAAAATACACTACTTTTATGCTGAGAAAAAGAGGTGAAAGTTTTGCGGCTTTATTCAAAAACTTTTCATATACCGACCAGATTTTTGCCTCTTCGGCCTAATGGAACTGTTCGAATAAAAAGTTTTGACATCACACCTGGAATGTTACACTTATGCCCGTGTGCACCACTTCCCCTTACTTCTTCCACTTGTTCAAGTGCCGCTTGAACTGAGGGTGACCCTTGAGATTTACTTGGTTTGCAAAAGTTCCGAATATGTTCCACTTGGAAAAAGTAAGAAAATTATTGGCAACGTGGCAGTTATCTGCATTTTTTTGTGTTTTTTTTTGTGGTGATAATGATTATTACCTGTCAGCTGTCAAAAAACCACGTAAAATTTGAGGTTTTTACGATACTTTTGCCATACTTATTCAAGTCTTCTTTTTTTCTGTGTTAACGATTTTTATTCTGACTTTTCATTGTTAATCTCACGAGTAGTGGACAAACAAACCCCTTCCAGGGTGCTTATTCTTGATGAGATTGGGATTGAAATGGGAGAATCCCCGGGGAGCTTCCAAGGATTGATTCCTATCTGACGGTCCCCAGGAGCAAATATGCGCATTCTTGAGCTATGGGAAGTGGGCGGGTCAATATAGTCCCTGGGAACACTGTTGCCAGTTTGTGCAACCAATCAAAACGCAACACATTTTGACCTACCAAAATTTTTCTCAATGTACATAACGCTGTTTTTCGTTTGTTGTATTTTTTGCAAAATGGACAAACAAGTTGCGAAAGAAAACGTAGACAAATACAGGCCTTTATCGAGCCAACAAAAAGATCTGCTTATAGAATTTGTCTACGCTAGACCAAATATGTGCAGGGGAACTTTCTCTGCTACATTCAAGTGTGCGGCAAGCATTATCGGCCTCTACTACTGAGTCCTACTAAGGAACATGGCTGCTCTCTCGGGAGCAGCTCTCTCTCTTAACTTTTTTTCAAGAATACAGTGTCACCAAATTTTTAGTAAACCCCGCCTACTTGTCTTGCCTTTTCTACCCAGAGGCCCGTGTAGATAGGAAAGGCTCTTAAACAACGGGGTGTGTCTGGGTCCCGAGGGTGTAACGCTGGCGATACTTCATTTTTAGCCACCCTACTTCCACACAGCCATCCGCCCGTTACAAACCTTGGTGGATAACGCTTGCGATATTAAATTATTTTAATAGTGTATTGTTACTGGCTCAGATCATACATATGACAACCGCCGGGTATTTTCGGTTAGAAGAAAATACACTACTTTTATGCTGAGAAAAAGAGGTCAAAGTTTTGCGGCTTTATTCAAAAAACTTTTCATATACCGACCAGATTTTTGCCTCTTCGGCCTAATGGAACTGTTCGAATAAAAAGTTTTGACATCACACCTGGAATGTTACACTTATGCCCGTATTCACCACTTCCCCTTACTTCTTCCACTTGTTCAAGTGCCGCTTGAACTGAGGGTGACCCTTGAGATTTACTTGGTTTGCAAAAGTTCCGAATATGTTCCACTTGGAAAAAGTAAGAAAATTATTGGCAACGTGGCAGTTATCTGCATTTTTTTGTGTTTTTTTTTGTGGTGATAATGATTATTACCTGTCAGCTGTCAAAAAACCACGTAAAATTTGAGGTTGTTTTAAAAAAACAAATTTTATTGATGATATATGATTGTATGGAGGAAAAGGCAAATAAAACTACTATAGTTGGTTAACTATAAAACCTGACTCTTTATTTAGTATATGTTTTCACATCGTAATCAATACGTATTGAACAGATTGTCTTCTTTTTCTTTCATAGAGCATGTTCTCTGTTCCGACAAAGAGCGTGACATATGAAGAACAAGATGCTTGATTTTTCAGTTTCTTTATAACGAATTTGCAAAAAAAAGGTGAATTATTCGCTTAGCGAAAAAAACATGATTTTTTTTTGGACATTCTAAACCTTTTGTAAAAGGTATCTTCATCTTATTCTTTGAAAAATCCTTCTTGGTAGGTATTCCATTAATTACAAAGTCTAAAGCTGGGTTTATACAGGAAAAGTTAAAAGCAAATTAAGAATAAATTTAAATTAAAAATAAAATAAAACTAAGAACTTTTTGATGGTTTATACAGGAATTAAAATTATTTTTAATGTTTACCAGTTTTTTTTGTTTTTATTTGAAACTTGTATATTTTGCTAAAAATTTACAAAAATGCATCAATTCTTTAACACCTGAAATCACGTACATATATTTTATAGCAGTGTCTTATAAGGTATGTGTCACCAGAAGCTAATGGTTGTCCAAGTCACATAACACCCTTATTTCAGCAAAATTAGTGTCAAAACGTTTCCTTATCTTTTTTTAGGAAAACACACCACCCAGTTTCCTTAGAAAAAACGACGAAAACTATAAATCTCCTTTTGAAATAAAAAAAAACAGAAAAGTGAGAGGTTATAAGTAAAAAAATCAATGTTTCCTCGCATGCGCACATCCATTTTCATTTCAAATTAAGTTAAAAATTTGACCATTTTTTAATTTTAATTTAATTTTGTTAGTTTTAATTTTAGCTGTATAAACACTTATAGGTGTTTCTATAGGTTTAAATCTTATTTTTATTTAATTTTATTTTTAATTTAGTTTTAATTTTTCCTGTATAAACCCAGCATAATTCTTCATCTTCTTCGTCATCTCAAAGAAGTTCCATTTAAAGCACAAAACTACTATTATAATCACAGAAATATTTTAAGGCAACAGAACAGTTTTATAATCTGATTAAATTAATGGCTTTTGTTTAAAAACATAAAAAAAAATATTTCACATAACCTCAAAATGCGCTTAAGCCGAAGTAATTCTGCGGCTCCACATCATTGCACACCAAAACTAAAGCTTAAGCTCGGCTTACATGTCAAGCCAAACCCGTGCACACGGGCATTACAGTTACATTTTATGGTAGAGTCATAATGAACCTTAAAATGATTTAGTTAAATACCTGTCAAATAAGTAAACCACGTTTTTTGTTAAATTTAAAGACTGCAAAGAACTTTGATTGAACGAACTTAATACCTCCTTATGTCTTACATACTTTACACTTTAAACAATTACAATTATTGATGTTTCTTGGATAAAAATGGCAAAATAGAAATCATATGCACGACACATTTAAAGATAACAGATAGATGACAACACAGACATTTTTATTAAACAATTGCCTCAAACTATTTCCATCTTTCTCTAAAGTACTTTTTATAGCCTCCTGTCTCCATTCAACAACCTTAAATATAAATAAAAATAGTGAAAACTTGAAATATTTGAGTGGTTTATTCTACAAATCGAAAGACTGAAAAGAAAGCTTTAAAATGTAAGCCAAATCATGACATAAAAATGTGAAAGACATGGTAAAAATTGCTTAAACAAAAAAAGTAAACCATTCAATTGTGCTAAAATATTTTAAGCCTTAAATTACCATCATGGCTTTACCATTACATTTATGTTATACTTATTGAAGAAAGAGCAATCGAAATAAAAACAAGTGGGCTGGTTTAAAGTCAAAATATAACCTTAAGGTAGGTCCGAAGCTAACTTAAAAGAAGTATTTTCACGTTAAGAATTGTCCTGTATCATGAAATGAATTTTACTAATTTATAGTTTAATGATAGTTGAACCCAGTACAAGGATTTTCTAAAAAGGCAGTTCTTATGTAAGGAAACCTAAGCAATACATACTAAAGGAAATTGTAATAAGCCGATCGATAGGCATTTAATTGATGGGATTTTTAAACATAAAATAAGTTAATAAGCAGCAGGATAAACGAAACCAAAGAAAAATTTTATTACCAGGGTTCCACAGTTCTCGCCTAGCAAGAGTTTAGGAAAACTGCTGCACTTTCAGCGCTTTAACAAACATATTTAAATTTGTTTTAAAGTTAAACAAGACTGCGCTACGTTGTTTTAAGACTCCTACGATAAATTGTCTCGTAGAGTCGGGACTTCAGCGTAACTGATTATGGAAGGTCAGGATCAGACTCTTTGCAGCTTTATTGAAAGAGCAACGTCGGTAGTAAAAGTTTGTGGATAAATGGATATTTTAATTAATTTAGCGGATTCTAATTTCAAACTAAAATAAGTAAATACTCATAATCACTGTTTTACGCCTCTTGAAGACAACGTTTATCGTTAGATTTGACGGGATCTTAGTTGTGAATCTTTTAGTTAATTGTGGGTGACATCGGCAATAGCGTATCGGTTTCTCAATTTTATTATCTCTTTCGTACGAAAGCGTAGAAGGGTCACAAAGCAATTTTTATTTTAATTCCGACTTTGAACTCGGAATTCCGACTTAAGGCAGTTCTTATGTAAGGAAACCTAAGCAATACATACTAAAGGAAACTGTGATAAGCCGATCGATAAGCATTTAATTGATGGGATTTTTAAACATAAAATAAGTTAATAAGCAGAAGGATAAACGAAACCAAAGAAATCTTTTAATACCAGGGTTCCACAGTTCTCGCCTAGCAAGAGTTTAGGAAAACTGCTGCACTTTCAGCGCTTTTACAAACATATTTAAATTTGTTTTAAAGTTAAACAAGACTGCGCTACGTTGTTTTAAGACTCCCACGATAAATTGTCTCGTAGAGTCGGGACTTCAGCGTAACTGATTATGGAAGGACAGGATCAGACTCTTTGCAGCTTTATTGAAAGAGCAACGTCGGTAGTAAAAGTTTGTGGATAAATGGATATTTTAATTAATTTAGCTAATTCTAATTTCAAACTAAAATAAGTAAATACTCATAATCACTGTTTTCGCCTCTTGAAGACAACGTTTATCGTTAGATTTGACGGGATCTTAGTTGGGAATCTTTTAGTTAATTGTGGGTGACATCGGCAATAGCGTATCGGTTTCTCAATTTTATTATCTCTTTCGTACGAAAGCGTAGAAGGGTCACAAAGCAATTTTTATTTTAATTCCGACTTTGAACTCGGAATTCCGACTTAAGACAGTTCTTATGTAAGGAAACCTAAGCAATACATACTAAAGGAAACTGTGATAAGCCGATCGATAAGCATTTAATTGATGGGATTTTTAAACATAAAATAAGTTAATAAGCAGAAGGATAAACGAAACCAAAGAAAACTTTTAATACCAGGGTTCCACAGTTCTCGCCTAGCAAGAGTTTAGGAAAACTGCTGCACTTTCAGCGCTTTAACAAACATATTTAAATTTGTTTTAAAGTTAAACAAGACTGCGCTACGTTGTTTTAAGACTCCTACGATAAATTGTCTCGTAGAGTCGGGACTTCAGCGTAACTGGTTATGGAAGGTCAGGATCAGACTCTTTGCAGCTGTATTGAAAGAGCAACGTCGGTAGTAACAGTTTGTGGATAAATGGATATTTTAATTAATTTAGCGGATTCTAATTTCAAACTAAAATAAGTAAATACTCATAATCACTGTTTTACGCCTTTTGAAGGCAACGTTTATCGTTAGATTTGACGGGATCTTAGTTGGGAATCTTTTAGTTAATTGTGGGTGACATCGGCAATAGCGTATCGGTTTCTCAATTTTATTATCTTTTTCGTACGAAAGCGTAGAAGGGTCACAAAGCAATTTTTATTTTAATTCCGACTTTGAACTCGGAATTCCGACTTACAACTCGGAATTCCGACTTTAAACTCAGAATTCCGACTTTAAACTCGGAATTCCGAGTTATAACTCGGAATTTGACCTTAAACACCCCAAAAACATTGAGGGGGTCCAAAACTGGTTTTTTTATTCTTAAACGGTTATACTTACAACAAAAACGATGAAAGTCTTTTCAATCGCAAAAAAATACATTTAATAATATTTTCTTCTCTTACTCTTTATTTATCCGATAACACTTTTTTCATAACCCGTGAAATATAGGTTATTTCGAAAAAATTACAGTTAGACTTTTGAATAATAATAATTTTTATTATTCTGTACGTTTTTAATTTTTAAGGGTGGGGGTGGTAATTTTTTTATGTTTGTTTTTAAAACGGCGACCAACCAACCAATTTTTCTTGAGAAAGGTCGAAAACACCCTCAAAAAAAAGTTCAAAAATTAGATATTTTCCAAACGAGTGGCGTTGAAAGAAAGGATTAAAGTCTGCGTATTTTTGCCAACCATAATGGGGCTAGTCGCACACCAAAAAGTCGCCAATGATACAAAAAAAAATCCGATGGAGCCTTGTGCCTCCCACCATTTTTAAAAAAAATATTTTCGAAACAAAAACAGATCCAGATTGGAGACCCAAATTCGGGAAATCTAGGTTATTAGTCGATTAAAGAAAAAGACCCTCTCCTGTCAGTTTTTCCGAGAAGGTACCTAAGGGATTCCGGAACTTATTTGAAGGTCTTAGTGATCTCCGATACCGACCAAGCGCCTATGGGATAATTTTAAATTACCAGAGATTATTTTTTAGCTTACGAGAAACCAAATCGAAAGTGTCATAATAAAATAAAACAAAAACATAAAAAAAAATTAACCCCCCCCCCCCTTTAAACTTTATAAAGAAAAAAATTCAATATAATGAACACTGGAATTCTCAATACGATTCAGGCAATCTGCAACTATTTCTGATAATAAATATTATTTTTATTAACCCCGTTCCTACTGAAAGTTTCCCGGAAAAGGTCCACAAAAGATAAAAAATTTAAAAACACCCAGAAAAATAGGTTATGAAGAGTCCGTGATATTATAAATGTTATTGTTTTTCAAAAGTCTATCTTTTATAACACTGATTATGGACATTTACAGTACTAAAAAAATATATATTAAAAAAATAATATAATGGAAATATGTTGGAAAAAAAAATATTTTTTTTTATTTCTGTCATTTTTCGAAATAAGTTATATTTAACGGATTATGACAACAAAAATTATCTCAGGTAGATAAATAGTAAAAGAAAAAAAAATACTATTAAGTGTATTTTTTTCTCCACAGAAAAGACTTTCATTGTTTTTGTTGTAAGTGTAACAGTTTAAGAATAAAAAAAAAACGCTGTTTTGTTCCCCCTCAATTTTTTCCAGCCGAAACTATATAAGAATTAGAAAAAGTTAAATGTAAGGCAATGTTCAGTTTTTCAAGGATAATTTATATCAAAAAAGTAATTAATTTTTGCTGGATTTTTGAGTTATAAAAAAATTGTATTTTTTTTATTGTTTAATTTTTTTGGGGGGGTTTAAAGTTAAATTCCGAGTTATAACTCGGAATTCCGAGTTCTTAGTCGGAATTCTGAGTTTAAAGTCGGAATTCCGAGTTGTAAGTCGGAATTCCGAATTCAAAGTCGGAATTAAAATAAAAATTGCTTTGTGGCCCTTCTACGCTTTCGTACTTTCGCTCTCATTTACTAGCCAATGCGCATCTTTTTCAATACACGCTATTTCGGCACCCTAGACAAGAACTGTCGAACCCTGTATAAATTTACAGAAAATTTTTTGTCTAAGATGTTGTTTTAGCAAAGTGATTTTGCTGGCGCTTACTTAGTCAAACAATCTTGTAAAAACAAAAAATTTTTTGCTAAAATATCGAATTAGGAAATTATTTTGAGTTACACCCTTTGCAACTATCTAGATAAATCTTGTAGTGTGTGGCGACTTTAAGCTCGGCTTCCGAACGGCACGATCGATGCGGGAAACCCAGACACTTTTCAGAGTCAATTGGCAAAAATTACCATTTGTTTAATTTGACGTTTTCTATTTTTGGACTGAAATAACAAAATTTGGAAAACGGCGCAATAACCATATGTAACGGTTCTTTTTACACGCATTTTGTGATATCCAGACTTTCGCAGTATACCTGGTATAGATACCAAAAATACAATTTTTAGAACTTTTTGCTGATTGTTTGTTTGTTCCAGCATCACGCAAAACTACTGAACTGATTTTGATGTTAGTTTACTACTGGAAAATATTGAACTTTTATCCACTTTAGGGAATGAATTTTCATAAATCCTTTTTTAGTGCTCACCTATGTTATATAAAGAACTTCTCTACGTGGTCTGTGTCTAGTTTTATTAAGTTGTGTTTTATAGAATTGATTTCGCTATGACTTAGGCCAGTGGTTCCCAAACCTTTTCAGTTTGCGGCGCACTTACAAGTTTAGTATTTTGTCAAGGTGCCCCTACTCGCAATATGCATATACAGTTGTGTCCAACAAAGTGTTGCATATATATAATGTATAAAATATGTGCTTTGCAACTTGCCTACTGTATAGTAGCAAAGCGCAAGCGTTGTACAACACTTTATTTAACACCATTGTAAATATATTGGCACTAGTTACAAAACACATGAATGAAAACAACTCCAATCTAACGCTCATATAGGTTTATTATTAAACTAACACACAAGAATACATTATTATTGGTGGAAAAAAAATCAGTGTAATGGGTGAGCTTGGTGATCAGCACACATTTTTTCAAAGCGGGGAATAAGACTTGATACTGCCACTCTCATTTCTTGCTCCACGTTGATCTTTGAACGATATTTGCTCTTTATCACAGCTACAGCTGAAAATCCAGCTTCGCATAAATAGGATGTTGCAAAGGGGATTAGAATCCTCAAAGCTTTTAAACTTAGAGCCGGATATTCATTTTTGACGAAAACCCAAAACTCCACCAAATTAGAAGAAGCGAATTTTGATTTTAGGCTGTTGTCGCAAGATAGTTCAATAAGACCCTCTTCTTCTAGTGAAGTGAATTCTAGTGGAGATTGTGCATGGAAAGGATCTTGAATCCATGCAAATTTTTCGACATTTTCTTCTGTAAAGTATTTTGCAAACCATTCCGAGAGTTTCGAAAGGTGTTCGGTGAAAAGGGACAGCAAGTCTTGAGAGATAACGAGCTCATTAGAGACCGAAAATTTATGCAATTCTGGAAAACAATCTTGACCGCCATCTTCATTAATTTTTCTTATCCACAACTGCAGTTTTTTCCTATATGGTGCAATATTCTCCGATAGTTTCCAGATATGCATGTTATTGCCTTGGAGAGACAGATTAAAGGCATTCAGTTTGTTAAATATATTGCACAAATATGTCACTTTTAGCCTAAAGTCGAGGTCCTTAACGTATCTGGAGCTTGCATGACCTTCCTCTTCCAGAAAAATGTGGATTTCTTGATGTAGCTCGAATGTACGGGATAAGATGTTTCCACGTGGAAGCCATCGTGCACCGGAGTAATATAGCAGCGCAGTGTGTTCAGCTCCCATGTCCATACAAAGACTTTTCAATGGTCTGGTTTTTAGTGGCCTAGTTTTTATGTAGTTAACTATGTCTATGATACGTTCCATAAGCAAATTCAATTCACAGCCCAACGACTTCGATGCAAGTGCTTCCCTATGAATGATGCAATGGGTCCACATGGCATAAGATGCTTTACTGCGAATAAGTGCTTGCAATCCACCATAACGACCTGAGCCCATAGGTACTGAAGTTTGTTGAGTAAACACGTTCTTTTGTTTTTGTACATTCTGCAACTTTCTTGTAAAAAATTCGCGTGACTTTCCAACCATCGTAGGATGAATGGTTTCGAGATGTCGTTTTAGCTTACTTGGGAGCATATTTTCGACTGCTAGAATTTTCAAACAGAGCACACACTGCGGTCTTTCCTTATGATTTACTTCTACTGAAGTAAAACCAACGTTTAAATAGCTATCATCGTATTTGCGATGTTTCCTTCTTTCTACTCCTCCGTCACTTGTCGAAGCGGGATCACTCTGTCTCGATCTATCAATTTCCTTATTTAATAAAAATCTTTCCATCCGATATTGGAACGTTTATGTGTCCTGAGTTCGTGAATCACAACACTTCGCATCACTACTAAAACTCTCTATTACTACTTCTATTTATCATAACAGTTCAACCGCTTACAATTCCTCTTACGGTAAACTAACCTAGCAAAGCGGACTACGGCGACTTAAGCACTGTCAAAGAGCGCTCGCGAAAATTCTTGTCGAGCGACGCGCAGGTCGAATAGGGGCTTCTGGAAATTCTAGAAAATTGCTCTGCTCTCTCGAGCTGGAGGATCGATTAATAGCGGATGCGACCCCGGCGTTGCCAAACGTAACTCAAATTCTACCTTATCAGGAGCGCCTGGCGGCGCCCCTGGTTTCTTCTCGCGGCGTCCCGGGGCGCCGCGGCGCACTCCTTGGAAAGAAGGAAAATCGCTATTTGCTACTGACTACTAGTCTATGTTGGGAATTTGGAACCTTTGGTTGCACTAAAACAAAATTATGATTGTTTTACTGACTACTAGGTATATTTAAATTAAATTTAAAAGTAACCTGTTAAATTTTGGCAAATTGCCAACAGATTGAGACGACCACCATTTATAAATTCAGCAAGTCATGCTTAAATTGAGTTTAAAAAATACTACCCGCCTGCGGATCTATATCAGTCCACAACATTTAGTGTAAAGTTAATTAATTTTCCGCAAAACGTGCACGCCAGAGTGTAAGAATCATATGTGTTTCATTTTTACAAGTAGTATACTGGAATCAGACTGCTCAAATAAAGGTTGATGACCAACTGTCCGAAGAGGTCCAAATAAGAAGCTGCGCTCGTTATTTAAACTAAGGCTTGTAAAAAAAAGCATTATTTTAGCCACTAGTTGTGAAAACTACTATTTTGTATCACGGGTGCAAAAAAAGATTTTTGTCCATTTTTTACCCAAAATTAAAGAGAAGTGGCAGAAAATAGTAACGTTAAAAAAATCTAATTATTCTTACCTAAAAATTAGGCCATTTCCGCCAGTTTTCATCAAGTATTTACGAAAAAATCATTTAGAAACATCGTCAACCAAACTTTCAAATATTAAAATGTGGCAACAATGAACCTCACCGAATAAAACGGCACATCGCTATGGAAACCATTGTTATTTCATTTACCAGCCGCCTTGATTGATAGTGTAAAGATAATGTGTTGCGAGAAGTGCTCTTGGTTCGAGATTTTTAAAAGTATTTTCCTCTTTTTCTTGGAGTTTTTGATAAAGGTATTAAAAAAATAGTGCTCACAACTCGCGGCTAAAGTGTGCTTTTTTTACTCGCGTTTTTAAATACCTCGCTGCACTCGTTATTTAAACCAACGCTTGTAAAAAAAAGCACTACTATTTCGTTCAGGAAACAAAAAAAGTTTTAATTTGTTCCCTAGTGTTACGCGTCATAGTAATTTTAGCATAGCGTGCTCCATAGAACGAGAACAAAGTGCGAAAATAACTTATTCTCGTTTATATCCTGGTAAAGAATCACACAAAATCTTGTGCTCCTGGTTTTACAATTTAATATGACGTAAAAGGTCCATCATCATTAATCCAGTAACCACAATCGACTTATTTTTTGTTAAAATGACTACCACCTTGAAGGTCGATCAATACTAAATTGCGCATACATTTCTCACTTTGTCTAATTGGCTGCTATTGGAGTCTTTGAAAAAATAAAAGTTTTGAGATAAAATCTCCATTCTATTTTTTTTTTAATGGTATGAGTGTTTCCAAGCCTGTCTCACTGTATCTAGGAAGTTCTTAAAATTTTGGTAAAAAAGGTTATATCAATATTTTTAAAAAAATAATTATTAATTTTTGCTGATTTACTGTCAATTGTTCATTTCATAATATTAAGATTATCTTTAAACACATAGATGTTGTTACCCTTACAGCACAATTGTCATCTGAGGTCGGTTCTTTCGGGGGGTCTGAAAGTAAACCTCCCAAGTTATATTTTTTGTTACAGGGTTAACTCTCTGTAGTTAGTTTTTAAAAAGATAGAGGGCATTGAAATTACGAAAAATCATTGTGACGGCTAGTCGGTGAGACACTTTCCGTAATTTTCATGCCGACAGAGCGGATTATTTGTGTAGAGTACATCACAAGCTTTACTATAAATAATGATATATATACAGGGTGGACTCTTTAAACGGAACAGTGCTTCTAGCTGGTTAGAATTTGGTTTTATAAAAAAATCAAAAAACACGTCAACTGAGATTTTCAATTTTCTTTAATCCTATCTTGGATTTTTTTTGTGTCGTTTTGTTTACGAGGTATGCCAAAAAATATTTTTTTAAAAATAGGACACCCTGTATAGTTTGACATTTTTGAATTTTATAAAAAATATATTTTTGACAATACCACACACTAATACTCTATCTCTTATGGTTTCCAAGATAGAGGCATTTAAACATGCATGGAATTACAAAATTATGATTTTTTTCCACAAACCAAAACTACACTTTTTTGCACTCGACGCGCGTTTCGCTAACAACGTTAGCATCATCAGGAGATGATAAACAATGAACTAAATTAATCTACGCTCTATCTTATATACAATCCTTTAGTGGGCGGAGATAAGACTAATAATTTTTGATTGATCACGATTTTTAATCCTATCTCCCCTCAACCAAAGCATAAAGTGTACTAAACGGGATGGGTCCTCTATCTTTATTTAAACTATTTCTGGATTTAATGATTTCCAAAATAAAGATAGAGGACCCATCCCATTTAGTACACTTTATTCTTTGGTTGAGGGGAGATAGTCTTATCTCCGCCCACTAAAGGATTGTATATAAGATAGAGCGTAGATTAATTTAGTTCATTGTTTATCGTCTCCTGATGATGCTAACGTTGTTAGCGAAACGCGCGTCGAGTGCAAAAAAGTGTAGTTTTGGTTTGTGGAAAACAATCATAATTTTGTTTTAGTGCAACCAAAGGTTCCAAATTCCAAACATAGATGCATGGAATTATTGTCTATGCCCTGTTTTACGGGGGATATTTTAATGAATATCAAAGTTTTCCATGCAGATTTAGATAAAAATATCTTTATTATTGTAAAAGATAGATCCTACTGTGTGGTTTTGCTGAAGAGAGAATTGTTTGCAGATTTCAAAAATTGCAATATACAGGGGGTCCTATATAGAAAAATATATATATATTCAGTTTTCGAGTTTTTGGATTTTTTTATTCAACCAAATTCTGACCCGCTAAATGCATTTAAAGAATCCACCCTGTATAATCCACAACACGAGACTTCATGTATGCCCAGAAAGCGGTTTTTAACGAATTTTACCGACTTTCAGTCGTTGTAGATCAGAGACTGTTTAATTAATTATAAACAATATACATATTTTTGTACCATTTTTCCCAGATTTACAACATTTTCATTTAAGGTTTTAAAAAATTACTTTTTGTTGGTTAAAATACGTTAAAACTGATTTGTTGTAACTTCGGCGACACCTAACTTTTTGAAAACTAACTACAGAAAGTTGAGCATTAGGAAAAAATGTTGAAAATTTTTTGTGGAGTATTTTTGTTCTCAGACTTTTTCGCCTCCGACCAACATAAATGGAGAACAGCCAATTACGAAGTTTTTTCAAAATGGTGGATGGTTGAAACACAAACTTGAGGATCCCCCCCCAACAACATATAAAAATTTTAGCCTCCCCGGATTTATGATAATTTTACTGTACTTTTAATACCCGATAAATAATAATCCTTGACACGATCAAGAGCATTTCAAACCCTTCAATGACACACTGTTAAATTCTCCGCTCACATAATAATTGTTCTTCGATCGGTGCCCACACAGAAAAACCGTTCTTTTTTACACTTTTACTTTTATTTAAAAGGTCTACAAGAACTCCGAACAGGATCGTGTAAATTGTAAAAGTAAAAGAGCGCGCCATCAAGGTCCCTAGTTTAAAACATTCCACCATTGCTATATCGCGACCTGACTTTAGGCTTTTTTTATGGTATGAATGCCAGCATTAGGTTTAATACGAGTTTTAACTGGGAGTGGCCGATGTCTGTTTTTTTACTTTGTTTTTATACCTACAGGGTGGATTCTTTAAAAGGAACGGTGCTTCTAGCGGGTTAGAATTTGGTTGAATAAAAAAAACAAAAACACATCAACTGAGAATTTTAATTTCCTTTAATCGTGCTATCTTGGATTTTGTCCATGTCATTTAGTTTACGTGGTATGACAATTTTCTATTTTTCGTAAATATGACACCCTGTATATTGCAATTTTTGAAATCTGCAAACAATTCTCTCTTCAGCAATACCACATAGTAGAATCTATCTTTTACGATAATCAAGATATTTTTATCTAAATCTGCATGGAAAACTTTGATATTCATTCAAATATCCCCCGTAAAACAGGGCATAAACAACAATTCCATGCATGTTTAAATGCCTCTATCTTGGAAACCATAAGAGATAGAGTATTAGTGTGTGGTATTGTCAAAAAGATAATTTTGTTTAGAATTGAAAAATGTCAAACTATACAGGGTGTCCTATTTTTAAAAAATTTTTTTTTTGCTATACCTCGTAAACAAAACGGCACAAAAAAAATCCAAGATAGGATTAAAGAAAATTAAAAATCTCAGTTGACGTGTTTTTTGATTTTTTTATAAAACCAAATTCTAACCCGCTAAGCACCGTTCCGTTTAAAGAATCCACCCTGTATAACTGCCATAAGAGAGTGTTCCTCTGCAGTCGTTTGTCAGGCTTATAAAGACTAAAGCCTCGTATTTTTGCCCATATATGCCAGCTCCTACACCCTCATCGGTCTTAATTTTTATGAAAAGTTACCATTTATGCACCCTTTAGACAATATAGGACTGACTTAAAATTAATAATTAATAATCCAAGACCTTTTTGGAGAATCAGAGCAAGAGGTTATGATATATAATGATGGTTATTTAACCATTATAATTATTTTTCTGAGGTCTTTTAACTATTCCATTCCATATTAAGAATCTCCGTTTATAAATAAATACAACTAATTAATTTTAAATGTTTTAATGTTTAGATTCGATTTGAAAGGCAAAGAACAAAAAACTTCTGAGCAGCACACAAACCGTAGCTCTCATTGTAAACAATGGAAAACTCGTGAAAAAGATTTTTAATAATTTCCATTTCTTCAGAGACAGTACCCTATAAAGTTGGGCAATTTACTCACTTTGGGCGTACATAGAGAATGCCCAAAATAATCAACCTTACGGATGAAAATATTAACAAAAATTTTAGTTCGTGGATAAATCCCCAGTCGCTTCTGGATAACTCCCCTGTCATCAAGCCAGTTAGCTAATTATGTGGAGTGGAAGTTGGACAGACTATTCTCTCTTCCACTCACTGGTTGACTATCTTGTCAAATATTATTGAAAATATTCTCATTCCCATGTAAACAAAGATGTTTTTTGGAGATGAAGAAAAAGATTATCAAATTTTTACGATCTCAAATCCTCAGAAAAGTAAAAGCGCTGTAAAATTTGTGCGGTTATGTTGTTTCAGATGTGTATATTTTTCGAAACTCGTGGGAGATCGCAAAAACAGTAGTTTATACTTATTATTTGCAGTGTATGGGTACTCCAAAAAGTCACCGCAGTTGTTTTCTGTTGAGCTTTCTAAATACGCTATTGATTAACGAAAATAAAAGTAACCACAAACACAAAGACGGAAAGCAGCAAACAAAATTTAATAAAAGGTCGCCTATAAAAAGCAGGCTTCATTGTTGTTCAAGTTTAAATACGAAGTTGTTTTGAAGTTCATTTTTATGTTTAAAAATGAGAAAATTGAATGCAAATGAATCGAATTACTTAGAAAAGTTAATACTGCTTAACGAAAAAAAAAACTAAAAATCATGTTAATAACTAATCAGAAAAATCAATATTTCTAATTCCGTCCTCTTCAGTGACCAACAAATTAAATTTGTAGAAAACGCCAAGTTGTTGGGGATTGTAATTGATAACAAAACTTTAATTTATTACATACAGCATACACAAAATTTAGTTGCAAAACAAAGCACGGTTAGCAATGCGATACTTACTTATTAAATATAGAATTCTAGCAATAACCATTCACAGAACGTTTTTGCTCTACAAAAAAAGACAGCTGGAATTATACAGGGTGTTCAAATGAGTCACATTTTGTCTATACTACGACACTGTAACCTTTGTCTTCCAAAATTTTCATCAATCCTCTTGCTAATCTCGGGTTATCAATTATTATTCAATGCTGTTTTTGCGAGTGCCAGTTACTGAGGACAATTTATTTACCTGAATCAGAGACAAGTTATTATGGTTTGTTTTGCATGATAAATGAATAATTACAATGAAAAATGACGCATGAAAAAAGATGCTCAAAATTTTAAGTGTTTTTTTATAGCCACTCTGATTGAAAATTAGAATTACTTAGCCAAACAAGCAATTCCAATGAGAGTGACGTTCTTTCCTCTAGAAAACATGCTAGAATAGTCACATTTAAAATGATATCAAAACACATATCCAGAGGAAGTAAACTGCTAATGTGTAAGTTTAAGAATTGAATTAAGGTATGTAATGTAGGAATGTATCTATATTATATACTGTCATGAGTCAAAAAATTTGTAACCTGAGCAAAGCGAGGCACCAACTGCAATTTTAGTTCAAAATTTTTACTATCATTAAAATTAATTGAAAAAGTCTTAGAATTACTGAAAATATTTTGTTTTCAAATATGCAAAGCATTTTTGTTTTATAGTGTAATATATAAATATACTATATTACCAACGGCTATAAAAATGTGTGCTAAAGTTTAGTTGAATCAGATTCTTATTATGCCAGACATAGTGCAATTTCCCCAACAATTCCATAGTAAAAGTTAAACTATGAACAAAATAAAGAACAACTTAGTCTATTATCTCTAATCTATTTGATATGGTTTGATATTCATTGAACAACATAACAGAGGGAAACATACCATTGTTACCGCTTATCTTTCTATCATAAAGACTTATGCTATCACCGTCTAAGTTCACCGTTGGATATGACTTAAATTGTGTTATTTTTTATGGTCATTAGCAGAAACTTAAACTGAGTTCTTCGGTACACAATAAAAAGTAAATAATGCTTAGGGTATCTGTATACGAAAAGATTCTTTACTACTTTACCTACGTTTATTTTATCGTATTTATAAAAAAAACTCGAAAATATCTCATTTGACGTATTGGGCATTAACTACTTGATCAAAATTATTTTAAATTTTGAAAATTAAAGAACAAACATGTTGGTTGATGTTTTAATCTAAGGATCTACTATTTTAAGTATATATTATAAACTTTTTTTTTTACTTTCTGTGTACCTACCGGCATATACCGCCACTGACTGATTTCACTTGCTCCCTCTTTGTTTTATCACTTTAAATGCACTATTTTTCTCCTACTGGCAAGAAAACACACTAGAAAACGTTTTTTAACAAAATATGGTTTTAAAAAGACTTCCAAGCTGCTTAAAAAAAAAATTAAAATAAATAACACAAAAAAGCTTGTCAATAAAAATATCATCCGACTGTCTGCGCTCTGCCCCGCCCACAAACTAATCACGACCAAAAGTGTCGGATACAGAATTCTCTGTCCCTATCGTTCGTTCGTTTCGTTTAAAAGGATAGAAAAAATCGATATTTCTCATCTTTGTTTTGGCTTGATTTTATTCGTAAATAAACGGTGGTTATTATTTGCCAAGAAGTTTTCGTTGGATTGAGTATTTTCTTTAATTGAAAGAACTGTGCTAAAGCGTTTTTAAAGTGTTTTTATCGATCCTAAAATAGGTGTTAAGGCGATAAACGGCTTTCTTAAATCGCTTTAAAATAAAATCATAAAGGTGGTAGAAAATTTTGAACTTGAGAGTTTCAAACTTCCATTTTTTTTGTAATAAAGAGAATGGAAGTTCGAAACTCTACTCTCAAAATCGATTTAGTTCTTAAAACGGTTTTCGTGACGTTTATACGACAAAATTTTGAAGCCGTCCTTACATAAAACCGCTTTAAGAGGCCCGTATAAACAAAGTACCTAACTGATACGCACACTTGAGTTTGTCTGGTTTAAATCTCTCGACAAACGAATTGACAATTTATGCGTAGCTTGTTGTACTGAGTTCGCCACTCGTGTTGCAGGCTTCTCCATTAATTTAATGCTCTATGGTTGTGACATTATCTTTGGATTTCAGTCAAACCGATGCTCTGAATACTAAACAGCTGCTGTACAGAGATATAAAAAGGTGGGTGGCACATACTAAAAAGTTCGTAAAGTTAGACGCAGCAAATCAAAAGACACATCAACAAACATCAATCAATCAATTATTCGACAGGTGGCGCTCACAGGTACCACGTCTCCGCGGATTACGAACTTTTTGTTTGAAATTCGAGAGGTGTGCTTCAACAGCCAAGTACAATCCTATGACTCCTTGATGATTCCTAATAAGGATGAAACAGGTCTGTAGGTGTCTGGATCCTCCATTACATATTGGAGGCTTGTTCGTAATGAAGTGAGAAACAAAAATGCTTTGTCGGATATGTCACGAGTGTTACTTTAATTGTTTTAGTTACGCACACGAGAATCACTTTTTGTATAATAGTCCATTATAAACATAGGGACTAAAGTGCTACTTTTAATTCCTCGGCAAAAGCTTAAATTACAAGTATCTAAGGGATTAAAACACGTTTTAGTCCCTAGGTTTATATACTATTTTATGCACCTTAGGAAAAGTCTATTATTAAAATCACGTTATTTCTACTCCAAATGGTTCGTCGACTACAAGAAAGGGTCCTAAGAGCGAAATCTTGGCCAAGAGCAAGTGCTGTTTGGCTTGACTTGCGATAAATTTAATTATAATTTTCCGGAGATTATTTCTTTTTTAATCCTTGAGGAATTAAATACACTTCTAATCCCTAGGCTGAGGAATTAAATTTATTTTTAATCCGTTAAGGATTATTTTTTTTTAGTGCATTTAAATTTGAGAAAACTCGGTTTATAAATAAGAAAGTTAAAATTTTTTGAATATTAGCTTTGTTGGTCATCTTTACTTTAAGATGGCGAAAGAAATACGGAGGATTCCTGGATAGCATAATTAATCTTGTTCCGTCCCTAAATTAACCAAGAAATTTCACTGTTAAAGACCTCGAAAAAAAAAATCGAAGTAATATAATCTAAACTAAAGTAGTAAGGCGGGGGGGAGGAGGAAGTGTAGCAAGTCCTAAACGCTCTCCTTACACGCTCTTATATCTCTGATGCTACATTCTGATGCCTGGAGAGGGAAACTAATTAGATTTACTCTGTTGTATGCAAATTAGAGGGGCAATTTTATTATGCAAGTACATTCTGAGCACTTACACTGGCGTTATTTTTTGCCGTTGCAAAGTTAGGCACAAAAAGTAATACCATATTTTTCACCCTCCCTTACCTCTCTTATTACTGGAGGTTGAAAAAAGTTGTACGCACGGAAGTTGCATACTTTTTTGTAAACTTGCAAATGTCATCGCAACTTTTTTATTTTAAATAGAATATTTCTTGGATGGTTCTCGAGTAAAAGTAAAAATAGTTTCCCATAAGAGTAATGGGTTGAACGAAACTTTTTTAACACATTGTACTTAAGGGAAAGTATTTTTCTTTTTACTCAAGAACAGACCAAGATAAATCCACCATGTATTTTTGGAATCAGAAAAGAAAGACCATCCTAAATTTAAAAAAATATACAGGGTGTTCTATTTAACATAAAGTAGTTAATGTCAAAATTTGATAGTTGCGATGACGGTCATTTACAAAAAACTTCTGTGCATACAACTTTTTTCCAGCTCTAATAGTAAAGGAGGTAAGGGGGGGGGATGGGAAGTATGGTGAATCACCCTGTAGGTAAGAAGTAGAATCGGATTAATTCGCAAAAAAATACTACCAGAAAGTATAAGAAATTCGAATTACTGGGAATTTCTTATAGTTATTTAAGTGCGGAAAGTGATACTTTACCGCACGCGACGGCAGCGATGGAAGCGAAGCAAGTTCGGTCAAGCCGGCAAGGGCGGTAAAGACACTCTAAGCATGTGTTAGGTAGACGACTTTACTTACAAGCCTCAAAAATTTCCAAAAAAAAAATATTAATATCTGTATTTTAATTCTCTGAAATAAACTTTACCACACGGAGTGCGGTAAAGTGCCATAACGTTAACTTTACCGCACTGAGTGGAGTAAAGTACTCTTTTCCGCACGCAAATGAGTGTACACTTTACCGCACGCGAGTAAGTAAAATAAATAATTAACAGTTAGTTCCATTTAACGAGTTAGTAGTAGCTGAATTGGTTGAATTGGTAACGAAACTATACAGGGTGTTTCAAATTCGATTCTCAGCATGGGGATCTCCTAAACGGTAGGAGATACGAAAAGGTTTATATTAGGGCAAAGTTGCGCAATTTTATGCTTAGCTCAAAACTAAAAAAAAAAGTTTACAAATTCCGGATAGTTCCAGAGATAGGCGAAAAAACCGAAATCTTCATTTTTAGTTTTTATTTTTCTGCGCCCTTATTCTTAAACCTGTCAAAAAACACTTAGAACTTTCTACAGACACTTTTTTAATAGTAAGAGGTCCGTTTTTGAGACTTGACGTTTTAGTGTGACAGGAACACTGTCAAGTTAATTTTTTCTTATGAACACATCCTTTTTTTCTCCTGTTTGTTTCATAAAGGATGACAGGTAACATATTGCAACCTTACTTTAAAAAGTCACCTGACGTTTTTAGTTTAGTGACCATCATTAGCACCAATTTAATTTTTGCTTTTAACTTACTCAAGATATTTTGTTATAACCAAATAACTTTGCCTAATATTTTTTTAATCTTTGAATTTGGGCTGATGATGGCCAATTAACTCAAAACGTCAGGTACTTGTCAAAATGAGGTTGTAAAATATCTCCCATCCTTTATGAACCAAACGGCAGGGAAAAAAAGCATGTGTCCATAAGGAAAAATAAACTTGACAGTGCTCCAGTCACACTAAATCTGACAAATCTCGAAAATAGACTTCTCATCAGGTAGATCTTAAAAAAGTGCCTGTAAAAAGTTTTAAGCGTTTTTTGAAAGCTTTAAGAATAAGGACGCAGAAAAATTAAAACTAAAAATAAAGATTTCGGCTTTTTCCGCCTATCTCCGGAACTATCCGGAATTTGTACACCATCTCTTTTTAGTTTTGAGCAAACCATCAAATAGCGCAACTTTGCTCTAATGTAAACCTTTTTGTATCTCCCATCGTTTAGGAGGTGCTGGTGAGCATCGAATTTGAAACACCCTGTATAGTTAAATAGAAATTGTTTTTTACTTAACTATCCGCATAATCGGAAAGTCACTATATTTTTTTTAAATAACCCTTTTAAATTTTCAACCGTTATAAGCAGTAAGTTGTTGAACATAATTTGTTTTGCAAAAAGTTACCTGTTTTTCAACTTTTTAAGTATATACTTTAAAAAACCAATTTTATTGTGAACATTTTTACTGTTCAATTAACTATAAAACTAGATTTTTTTTCCCATTTGAGTGATTTGTTGAACAAAAATCATTACGTTGATACAGAATTTTCCATTATGTCATATTACAAGATTACACGGGTATTATTCCACGAGAATTGTTCATAGATAGAGATTTTTTGTGTCCTACCATCATAGGTAGGTTTCTAAATCTTCATATAGCAATCACATTACTTCGATGCAATTAAAAATAAGAAAATGAATCTCGTGTCCGCAAATAAAAATTAAAGTAACACTCGTGGCATATCGGACAAAGCGTTTTTGTTTGAAATGTAATGAAGTGAGAAACAAAAACGCTTTGTCCGATATGCCGCGAATGTTACTTTAATTAAAAATAAGTTCACCCAGCCAACACAGTTACGTAAATCTTACGTAAAAGTTACACATGATTACTTTGTTACATAAATCCTAGGTAAACTGCATGTCACAAGAAGGTAAAAAGTAACTTCCATGTTCTGCATAACGCCACGCACAAAGTTCCATGCTTTTTACGTAAATAATATGTAATTAAAATAATGTTAATAATACATGGTAACAAAGAATTGGGAAACGGCAGATATCGATTAACTAGTAACTAGAAAGTAAATCGAAAGGTAAAATTGGGGTAATTTTTTTTACATAATATTTATATCTCTTACAAGTAACATCAAGATAAACTTGACGTCACGTAAATAACGTACTCTTTATGTATTTACTTATTTTTATAACATAAATGTTATATAAATATTAAGTATTGGAATGTAGTATTTATTTAAAATTAAAGTCACATCGTGTATATAATATTTATATATATACTTCTAATGTCACAACCATGGTAAAAAGTAACTTCCATTTTCTGCATAATCCCATGAACAAAGCTCTTCTTAATACGTAAATATAATGTAATTAAAGAAACATAAGGTTAAGTAAATATTACATAAATTTTATGAAAACTTTTTTAATGTAAATTTTTTGACTTTAGATTTACGTAAATACTATATTAATGAAACCGATGGGTTTGCTGGGTCAGCGACGTCACTTCGAGATAGTTGGGGGTTGACTGCACCTTGCAACTCCCGACAATTTTGCTATAAGGTAGCATCCAAATTCAAAAAACGAAACACGTTACAGAACAATAGTATCAAACTTTGACGGAGCAAGAAGTTCAATAAGTACATAAATGTATGCATAGATGTCTCTTATTTATCTCCCCTTCTCTCTCTATTATTTCGCTTGGGTTAGTAACGCCGTTCTGCACATGCACCGCGCCACCGTCATCGGCTAACACTTGAAGCCACGAAAGTAGCAGGACCGGTATTCTCGTAATACGTAACGTTTTGAAGTCGCTAAGCGAAACGAATAGCGAACAGCGCGCTCAGCGGCACGCTGACCGACGACTTTTCGTATTCTCTCTGCCGAACGCGCTGCCCTGCGTGCAGACAGAATCAAATTCGCTTAGCACATCTTGGCATCATCGAATTTTGCATTTTTATTTCTTGTTAGCCTTGTCGCTCCTTTTCTTTTTTTATGTGTAAGAAAGAGGCCATTGATTGATCGATTTCGAGCCGTATTTCAGAAAGGGTAAATCAAATGTGACTTGTACAAGTGTTGATCCTTTAAAAAATTACTTGATGGTTTGATTTAGCTCAGTTAAACCCGCCCTTTGACCCTGTGATATAAACTCGTAGCACGTTCCCGCCCAGTGTGCGGGAAACAGTTTACCCCGAGACTTAACCGCACACTTACAAAAAAATTCCGCACTCAGTGCGGAAAAGTTTAAATTTATTCCGGCACTCAGTCAGGGAAAGTGGTGTTTCCGGCACGGTCGTATATTGATATTGATACTTTATTATACAGCATTTATTGTTAAAATGGTTTCACAATAGTTACTTATATATCTAGTAAGTTATACCTTATAATTATAGTAAACATGCGTATTCTACATTTTAAGAAACAGAAAATAAAACTCTAAGGTATTTGTTACCCAAAAAATAACCTAACTAATTCAACAACAAACACAGAATTCATACATCCACAAGAGAAACCTCGCGCGTGGAAAAATTTATATTTTCATGGAAGTGTTGAATTAAAAAAAGAAAATAATAATTTTTAGTACATTTATGAATAAATAAAATGACAAAAGATAAAAAACATAAAAATGGTAATTAATGTGAAAAATGTAATATTTCAGAAAAGTAAAGAAAATACAGACGAAAACACAAAAATAATACCTATATTGTTTGCTAATTATTTTTTATATCAATTAAGCTATTTATTTCATGTTTGCTAATTTCATATTTCATGAAAGCTTTTAGTTTATTTTTGAAAGAAAACAATTAATGTGGGCAGGAGCCTAACAAAACCAGATATTTTTTGGTACACATCCGATGAAAGATACAAAAAGCACCGCTGACCAATGGCTTTTTTTACCCTTGGTTTTACAGAATTTTGATTGCTTCTATTTCTAGTATTATACGGATGCTCAATTATTTCGATGTCGATTTTGATAAGAAAAGTTTTTGTTGCAATTTTTTGGAAAAAAAAGTTGTCTTACATCGAGCATCAAATAGTAAGGTTGATGTGTACGTGTTTGTCACCCGTCCCCAAGCTACTAATAAGAGATTTTTATTTTTCTAATTATTAATAAAAACGCAAACTGAAAAAACTACAATATTTTCTGCAGCACTCTACAAAGTATTGTAGGGTAGGAAAATCGTACGCGCGGAGGGCAAAACAGCTGGCAAATGGTAGGTGTTTCTCAAACGGTCGCCACGCGCTGAGCGCACTTCGTCGACGCCTTGCGTTCAATATACGTGAATACCATTTTTGTTACTTTGATCACGTGGTATGCGAATATTACGTTATCATACGATCAGCGAATACGAAACGCCGAGCGTATTTAGTTACGAGAATACCGGTCCAGATCGTTGTTATGTGACAGAAAGAATTCGGTATTCTTCATCTATTTGTTTCCTTTTCTCAAAAATCCTGCATTTTTGTATTTTTAAAATATAAATTTGCGCCACTGAGGAGAAACATTAGACACTTAAAGTAAATACTTCAACGCATCGGTATCGGTATACCTAACGCGTTCAAAATAAACTCAAAAGACACTACATTTTTAATTTGTTTACGGCATATTTGGAACGAGGCCTGCTTTTATGGTAAATGCGATGGGAGAACAGCCGACTCCACTCGTTGCGTACGCGTCCACTATAACAGCGGATCTCGTTTAAAACATGACATAGACAAGTGAGAAATTTAGTGTCTTTTGGCTGCGTTTTGAACGCGTTAGGTATATAGGGATACCGGTGCGTTGAAATGTTTACTTTAAGTGTGTAATATCCCACTAATGTTTTACTGCAGTTTTTCCAAAAAAAGCTAACAACCTCTGGACCTTCTCCACTTGACAGCTCCGATGGCATTGCTCCTCTTTCATGATCTGATGTTCTCCATAAACTCAGCATATCTTTTTTTACGCAGCGGCTCCTTCATCTTACTTATTTAAAATTTTTAACATTAAAACATACGCGCAGCTCAACTGAAAACACAAAATCAATAAAAATGACGTCGCTTTGATTCGAAGACGTATACAGTACGCCACGAAGACGGCCGAAACTGACTGAAACTCCTCGGATCGATAAATTTTCGTGCATGTGCAAAAGGGCGGAGCGAAGCCAAAGTATTTTGTATTGGTATTTCTATGTTTGGCTAGATTATAGATGTTGCTTACAAGTCTGACCTGGCTAAACCGTATATTTAAGCTAATAGGTATATGGATCAAAACAATAAACATAACCGTACTTTCTTCGTTTTTATTTTTACTTCCTGAGTTTAAGGGCACGTAAGATAAAAATAATTCAACTCTACGACATTAAATATTGATATATTTACATGCGTTTCAATGCAATATATTTTAGCTTCAGTGACATAAGAGAAGATCCAAATCTGCTTGAATTATTTCCTATCATTTCTAGAGGAACATATATTTTTCAAAGCTGATAGTATCATGTATGCAAGCATAAGATGTACCTATTGAAAGCCTTCTTATATTAGTTTAAATGAAGAAGGCCAGCAGTCAAATTATTTCTAAACACATTATTTCAAATTCAATTACACCAATTTTTTTGACACTGACAATTTCATTTAAGTTCTATCTTTAAATATCAGCTGTCATATTGAAATTGGTCCGGAGAATTTGGAATTCACAGCCTAATGCACAGTATCTATTGCCCGCTTTCGCGTGTTTATTATTGCAGCTTTCCGCCCACTTCATCTCTCCCAATCCAATCTTTCCCCCGCCCCCTCCTGCGTTTTCTGCGTTTCTTGCCCGGTTTTTTGCTTTAAATGCTCATAACTTTTGTTTCCGTAAACCGATTTTGATAAGATAAAACCTATATTCTGGACATGGACCCAAGAAATCCATTAACATCCGTTGCGTAGTTTTGGCTTGATGCTGGAATAAACAGATAAACAAATAGAGGGAGAGATAATATATACCAATATGGTATGGTATTAAAATCGTGAAATTTTGACTTTTCTTAATTTTATCAAAAATGAGTTACTAAGGTTCCAAAGTACCTTAATAGACGAAAAAAAAGTTGTCTGTCGGTCTGTTGTCTGTCTGTATACACGATAACTCAAGAACGCCTTAATTTATTTGAACGAAATTTGGTACAGAAATCCTCTTTCGGCTGACCATTGATTGATTGATTGATTCGTTTGTGAGTGTGCCAGAATGGCACTGTCCACTGCAACCACTATTGGGTCTATTGTGGCTCACTTTTAACATTTTTTGTACAGAACACTCAGCCCCTTAAAGAGGCTCGCAACTTGCTTTGGTGAAGCATCATTCAGATCCAGTCCGTCGATCTTTGGTTTACCCAAGATACGTTGATGCTGACGTAAAATGGCCGGACATTAACACAGCACATGTCTGGCCATCTCATCATACTCCATACAGAGCCTACATTCGGTGTCCTCACTTAGACCCATTCTGTGTAATGGTACTTTCAGCCTGCAGTGTCCGGTGTATAGATCAACCGTTGTCCGGACGTCCTGCCTGGTGAGCTCAATGAGTTTCCCGGCCCTCTTCCTGCAGGGTTCTATAATGAACTCTTTGGAATGTGCCAGTCCCGGCAATTCTCTCCAGTATTGGTGGAACTTGTTTCTATCCAGACTGAGAAAGCAGTGTTGATTATGTTGTATGCTGTTCCAAGGGCTGGTTCGGGGCCATCGGCTGACCATGAACTGATTAACTTTTGGGTAGGGTGGTGGGGGTTGAAGGGGGAAAAAAGGGATAAAATATTTTAAAATGTTGTAACTTTGGAGAGAAAGTAGCGATATACCTTTTTCAGATTTAAGTTTCCGTGAATATGGACTACAAATTTTGTTGTAAAGTCTAAATTCATGGGAGGTTTAGATTCCGAGTTATTTGAAAAAATTGATATGCGGTTTTCAGATTTTGGTTTCCGTAAATATCACCCAAAAATTTTGTTATGAAGTTTAAATCTTTCAAAGCTACTGTTTTCGAGATGTTTTCATTTTCTTTCAACGTAAAAGAATTGATTGTATGATGAAACAAAATTATGATTGTTTTCCACAAACCAAAACTACACTTTTTTGCACTCGACGCGCGTTTCGCTAACAACGTTAGCATCATCAGCAGACGATAAACATAAACATTGTTTATCGTCTCCTGATGATGCTAACGTTGTTAGCGAAACGCGCGTCGAGTGCAAAAAAGTGTAGTTTTGGTTTGTGGAAAACAATCATAATTTTGTTTTAGTGCAACCAAAGGTTCCAAATTCCCAACATAGTTGATTGTATAATGGACTATCCGTACTTTCTGGCACCAATTTTTTATACAGACCGCTTCAAGCTACTGCGAACATAGGGGGAATCAAGTCCAATTTACTGTCCGTGCCGTACGACCGAGGTGGATTCGAAGCACGCTGCAGTGTTATCTTTTGGAAATTCATTTTGTTTTTATTATTATGTTTTATTTCTGCCTTGCTCGAGAAACAGATGGGTAAGTTCTTAATTGAAATAATACATTTTTAAAACTAAAAATGGATGTCTACAAAGTTGCCGAAAAAGTGCAGATGGTCAAATGGTCAAATCGTCATAACCCAACACACGTTCGATATTGGTCGAGGGAAAATTTGCATTTGTATTTTGACGTAAGAACACAGTATCCCCAAAAACTAAATGTTTGGGGGGGAGTATTGTAGGGGAACACGTAATTGGGCCATTTTTTATTAACGGCAATTGCAATTTGAATGGTCCTAGATACTTGGATCTACTGCAGCAGCACATTATTCCAACTGCTAGGCAGTTGTTAGGTGTAAGATTTGGTGAAACATGGTTTCAACAAGATGGTTGTTCCGCTCACAATGTTGGCCTTGTTAGGGAATATCTTGATAATGTATTTCCTGATCGGGTTTTAAGTACACGGGGAACTATTTTATGGCCAGCTCGATCTCCCGATCTTGCTACTAATGACTTCTATCTGCTTTTGAAGAAGCTTCTCAAATTATCACCCCTAACATGCTTGGAAACGTTGGAAGGGGTTTTTATAGTAGGCTCGGATATTGTCTAGCCGAGCAAGGAGGACTTTTCGAACATTTGCTTTAATTTTTTTTTGACTGGGAGAATCTTTTTGGTTTTTAGAATGTATTATTTTATTTTGAGAACTTGCCTTTATTTTGTTTTCCTTATTATTTTCATTGTAACACGTCGACACTGATAAATCTGAGCAGTTGACAATAAAACGCTCTTATTTATCAGTGACAAAAAATAAGAAAATTACGTTATAAAAATTTGCGTATTTATTGACCAAATTCCGGTTTCATTGACTACGCTCCACACAGCACCGTGGTTAGAGGCGTACTAAATACAAGGCGAACGGCGGCGAACGGCAGCGAATGGCGATCGGAAGCCTGAGTGTTGGTTGCTTCACTGATAGGCGTGCGGTGTCTCTGCATGTACGTACACTGGCAGATTAGACTTCTTTCGCCCTATGTTCGCAGTAGCTTGAAGCGGTCTCTATGTATAAATTGTATAGGGTATTGGATAATAACAGTAACCTTAAAATTGAAAATATCTTTAGACCTCTTAGTATTCGATAAATTTCCAAATATTAAAAGCAAATTATAATTTCAAACGGAATATTGGAAACTTAAATATTTTCCCAAAACTTTACTCAGTACTGTTTCGGAAATCGGGTTGCCTTGACTTTGGTCAGGTATTTTTAGCAAGGAACATAAAAAAAACCATTCACATCCTTTATTCGAGAAACAAAGTGTTCGATACTATATTTTCAAAAACTAAATTCATTCAACTTATATTTTTTCCACAGAATAAGTACGTTAAAACTAATTATCGGGAGATAACTGCTCGGGGTCATTTCCTTCGAAAACCGTCATATTTTTATCCGGTAATTTTACGTTGCTATCTCAACACCCAAAAGATATAAAAGTCTTATGCCGAAATAAACTTGAATAATGCACTTTTATCAAACTTAAGAGTAGATTTTTTTCTGTCAGTGACCTTAGCTCAGAAAATGTCAAATAAACATCAGAATTGGCTGATCTTTAAGGTCATAGTTACAATCTGGGGAATTGTTTTAGCAAAATTTTACGTCTTTGAATTTGTTTTCCATCGCAACGCGGAGACTTTATTTATGTTTATCCACAGTGGGAAACCAGAAATTTTTTATCACCGGGTCAAAAATTTGGGGTTAGGTTACTTATTTTAACTTTTCGCATTCTACGCCGCTAAAAAACCAAGCAAAATACTAAAATAAAATAAAAACCAACGTAACCCAACTACATATTAAAGTAACTGGGTGTAATGTTTAAGGTTGCATTTAGAGGTGCATTTATAATTGAATTGGAAACACTCCCGCTAGCTGATACGGACAACAGGTTAACTTAAAAGCATGCAGAAACAAAATTATGGGGGGTTATTCCCGCGAGCCAGTAAAGTTCTCTTGGTTCTTTGATAGACTCGAGGTAATGCCCACGCAGCGCTATGCTTTTTTCTGAGGGGCCCGCGCAAGTGGAATGGTTTCATATTTGTTTTAGAACAATGCTTTTGAAAACACATTTTTGAAAGATAAACATAACCTCGAATGGTTTTGTGTCAGAAATCGTAAAAATACTATTCTGTCCCACTGAGGACCGATTTAAAGTGTGTTGAAAAAACAGCTTCAGTTACCATGGAAAATGCGTGTGTCTCCCAAATTCAATGAAGTGTGATTCTTTTCGGGAGTGCACAGGCTTTTAGAAAAAAGCAAACTTAGTTTTTATTTTTGCTAAAGCAACGAAAAATAAAAAGGAAAAATATAATCCATTTCCTCTGGAGTGAGTATTTGTCTATTTTTTTTGTAAATCGGGTTTGTTCTAAACCGAAATTATTTTGAGGCTTTTGGGATAGATGACAGCACCAGAGCTTTTATTTTGAAGAAAATATAATTGAGAATTTTGAAAAATCCTTCAGATATTTTTGTTAAGCATTTAAAAATGATCACCCCCGCAAAATTTCAGCTAATTCTGATGTTTAGTTTTCCCTGTGCACTCTGGCAAAAGATTAAAAAATTAAAGAACAAGGCGTTGCCAGTTCTACTTTTTTTACTTAAAATCTGGGGAGAAACTATACCCTTAATACCAAATCCACAGATTTGCTTTTTAGTGCTCGATGCTATATCTCTCTTTTTCTAATAGAGAGAGATGGAAAGAACATTTTGAATGTGACAGCCTTTGCCGCCAAGAAGTAGGATCTCGCCCAAATTTTTTGCGGTTTTTTTTTGAAGATGTTGGAAAGCTAACCTTACTTTGTTTATTAGTTTTCGTTTGTCAGTTTTATTTATAAAATGGAGAAAGAGATGGCTTTGTTAATGTGGGGGAGGCGAAATAAAATCAAAAGAGCTATTTTGCTATATTTAATTGGTCAAAGGATTGCTGAAAGTGAGGTTAATCTTCATTCTTCTTTCATGCACGCGCAAAAACTGCTCGATTTTTACGCCAAACTGTGGACAAAAAAAAAGCCGCTAACTTTATGTTTTTTTTATAAAGCTAGCTGCAAAAAACAAATCTGTGGAACTAGTAGAGGTTCCCATTTGTAGAATTAGTGCGCCACTCTTAGTGCAGTAAAACTGGCTTGGTGCTGTCAAAAAATTGCGTCAGTGCAGTCTGAGTGTCGCTTGAATGGAATATGAAAAAAACTGCACCCAAACCAGAACACTTGACTTAAAATATTAAGGCGGGAAAAAGTTTTCGGTGCCCCATGAACCCTCAGAGCCCAGTTTTACCAACGGAAACCGCTGTAAGACACGTCTCGGAGCATTTTTTTTTTGCCGAGTAAACTAAAAATTCTTTCTAATTCAAGATATTCGAAATATTCAAACATTAGAAATAAATTTTAGCTTATTCGGAAAAAAATCAAAAAAGTGCTCCGAGCCGTGCCTTACTTTTTACAAAATGTTTATTTGACTCCGAAAGGTATGGTTATCACATGACCCGTTTTGAACGTCACTTCTTCTGAGCTAAGATCACTGACAGAAAAAAAGAATCTCTAGTCTTAGGGCTCGTTTCTTAATAGCGGGTTACCAGTGAGTTAAATTAATTCGGGTTATAAATCTCAGTTTTTTGCTATTTTAAGACAATATTTTTTTAGATTAACCCTGGGATAAGACAACTTACCTTTGCCTTAAAGCCTGGAGTTAACTTTAACCCGCATTTTAATGATTGTTACAAGGTTCTTTTGCTTAAGTTAACATTAATTCGATATTGAGAAACCGACCCCTAAATGTTTTATATTTATTAATATATAAATTTATTTTGTCTAAGGTATTAGGTCATACAGAAAGATGTAGATAAAATTTAAATGCACACAATGTACCTACTATTCTAGCTAATCACCCAATCGATATAACCCCTGGTATTCTCTAATTTTAAAGGACCTCTTTTTTGATAATATCTAGCCTTGTGTTCATTGTCCAATATTTAATTCAATGTTCTTTTTTCACTACAGGGCAGACCCAGTGAAAGATGTGTATGTTGTCATTTGAGATTAACAAAAAATGTGGTCAAAAATTATCTTTAAGTGTCCCCTAATAAGAAAATATTAGCTTTCTGCTTCTGGTCGGCTAAGAAGCAGAAAGCTACCAACAAGAAGCAGAAAGCTAACAAAAGAAAAACTAGTAAACTTTTCTGCTTAGAAATAATTTTATACTTTTAACTGGTGCAAAATTAAAAAAGTTATGATTGTTTTCCACAAACCAAAACTACACTTTTTTGCACTAGATGCGCGTTTCGCTAACAACGTTAGCATCATCAGGAGACGATAAACAATAAACTAAATTCACCTATACTTTATCTTATATACTATTTTTTAGTGGGCGGAGATAAGGCTAATAATTTGTGATTGGTCACGCTTTATAATCCTATCTCCCCTCAACTAAAGAATAAAGTGTACTAAACGGAATGGGGCCTCTAACTTTATTTAAACTATTTCTGGATTTAATGATTTCCATACTTTCATATGCATTTAAAAGATTTTTGTTTGGTACACTTTTTAGAAGTTTTAGGTTATCTAATGTGAATCTATGATTGTTTTCAAAAGCATGCTCGGCCACACGTGACTTTTCTGTTCTTCCGTATTTTAAGTGTGCTAAGTGTTGAGTCAACATATTTTTTGTTACAATCCATGTAACTAATTTCGTAAATTCCACTTTTTTCTAGAACTGTAGTTTTATCCTTGGGATTTCCTAGTAAACTTCTTATTGTGTTTCCGAATTTATATACTAATTTAAGACCGGTGTTATTAAAAAAAAATTATAATCCTTTCGTATAATTAGTATTATAAGTATCTTTTTGTCTAAAAAAAGTGGAATTCAGAAAGGTCTTTAGAACAGAATGTCTATTTATCAGCTTATTTATTAAGCCTTCGTCGTAACCTCTTTCGACAGCTATATTCCTAGTCCTATTCTTTTCTGCTTCAAATCTTTCTTTGTTTAAGGGGAAATTTACTAATCTATATATTAAAAAGTACAAACTTGCAAGCTTATGTTGTAAGCAATGAAGAGAGTCTTTTGGAATATACCTGTTGGTGGCCGTTCCTTTTCAGTATAGGTCAAATTCTAATTTATTTCTATATCTTATAACTAAAGTGTCCAGAAATGGCAGTGTACCGTTGTTCTCTGTTTCATAAGTAAATTTAATTGTGGTGCAAAATTGCAAAAAAACATTAGAAAAATTATATTGTAATGTCTATTAGCTTCACGCAGCTAATTCAATGATGAAAAACTCATGAATGCCAGATTTCTAGGTTTGTCCTTTATTCATTTGTAGAGTACAGATTCCACAAGCTTGACGACTTTAATTTGGTCGATTTTTACGAAAAATGTGCCACAAATTCATCTTTATTAATTTTCTTAGCGTTTTTTAATTCGCACCAGTTTATAAACGCTTCCAAGTTCCGCTGGTATCGCTCTTTAGATTTTTCAGGCAGCAATCGACGTGACTATTGAAGCAGCTTCTATTATTTTCTCCGCATTCAACTCATTTTCTAGATCTGAGTATATTTTTGTAACCAAAACTTTTGAAACAAATTTAGAAGTGTCAAAACTGCCAAAAAAAAACAAAATCTAAAAGCTGTCAATAAGAAGTCATGGCCAACTTGGCCAAAAATGAGACCGGAAAAGGATTGAGGGACCGGAGAATTGAACAGAAAGTTATTTTCTTGAGACTGGAAATATGGAACAAAAAAAAAATACAACACCATAAAGGACAAATATTTTTAAAGCAATTTATATATACGTTAATACATTAGGATGCTCTTAGTAATTGATTACATGTCCAAGAAGATTCCTCCATGATAATCATCAAAAAATTAATAATGGTTATTTATGCACTTGTTTGTTCTATTGGGCATTGACAAAATAAAATGGTCTATATCATATCAAGGAACACTCATCCAAATCCTCCTCACGTCATGCCAAAGTTCATCTAAATTTCCAGGGGGACGTGGTAATCGATTAAAATTGCACCCTATCATATCCCCTACGTGTTCGATAGGCGACAAGGCGATCTTGCTGGCCATTCCAAAGTCTCTATGCCAAGTTCATGTAAGAAGTCCATTGTTTCACGAACAATATGCGGTCTGGCATGATCTTGTTGAAAGATCGCATTTGGGATAGTTTATAGGTAGGGATGTTAAACTGGCTGCAGCACTTCATCGATATATTGCCGAGCAGTCAGATTGCCGTTAACGAGGACTAGAGGTGATCTGCTTCCTAAACATATAGCACTCCATACCATGATACTTTGCTGTCTTGCTGTATCACGTTACAATTGGTCCTGGTTCTGGTTGAACCAGAACCGGAACCGGTCCTTTCGATTTAAAACAATGACGTCACAGTTGCATCCTGGTTATGAAATTTGAGTACCAGCCTGGGAGGTTGGTTCGACCCTTTGGTTGTAAACATAATCCATACAATTTTGCAAAATTATAGGTAGTCCTTTTTTGAGTAAAATCAAAGATATATTCACAATATTAAAAATGACGTCATTATTTTAGAACCGAGACCAATTTTTATAATCGAAAATCCTTAAAGTCTACATTTCGTCTCTCACCTCGAAATCGCCTAACCCTCATGCGTTTATCATGGCCGCCTAAACAAAACGTGGATTCGTCGCTGAAGCTTATGGTATTCCATTCGACATTCCAGTTTTGCTGCTGCATCATTAATGGATTGGCATTAACCCTTCTTGCAATTTCCCGTAAACCAAAACCAGCCTCTTTTATGCCCCCGATGCGTCCTTTCTCGAAGTCGTTTAAATGATGAAATTGTTGACGACCGCGAAATCTTGGCATTTTTTAAGTAAACTGTAGGCAATCCAAAAACAACAAACACTACGAGAAAAATGATTTAACATTTTCAGAAAAGAAAAAAAATTGATCAAATTTTCTTTTGAGATAAGGTATATACACAAATAATTTTCATTCAAATAATTATCCATATACATGTTGTTGCATTTTTTTCGTTCTCCAGTATATTTCGAAAAAAAATGACTTGTAATGTAGAACTTTCCGTAAGAAAAATCATACGGAAAGTGGCTGTTTTCCGGTCGATTCAAAAAAATTACATTTAATGAGCGACGTGTAAACCCGACAAAGCAATTTTATTTAAAACCGTGCTTATATAAAACCAGTTTTAAGCGTCTATAAACGTAGTAAGTGATTCGAATACAATATGATTTACGAAGGTAATGGAATTGTTAAACCGCTTAATTCAAGTTAATTTTAAATCGTCTTTAAATAGATTTAGTAGTAGAGAATGTTATAGAAGCGTAACAACCTATAGAGACATTTATTTATTACTAGCTGTTGCCCGTGACATCGTGCGCGTTTTTAAAATTGTAGCTTACCCTCGCCCCTTCCCGTCCACCCCACGCCCCTTTCCTCTTACGTTCTGCCCATATACCTATTAGCTTAAATAAACGCCCTTCCAATGCTTTTAGCATGCACGATCATTTTTGTGTGACAGAAAAAATTCGGCATTTGTCATATATCCGTTTACTTTTCTCAAAAATCCTGGATTTTTGTATTTTTTTCGAAAAAAAAATAAATATGTCCCACTGAGGAAGAAACATAACCTCGATGATGTTTAACTGCAGATCCAAAACAAAAAGTGCTACCAACCTTTGGACTTTCTCCACTCGATAGCTCAGATGTTATCGCTCCTCTTGCATGTCTTTTTTACGTAGCGGGATCTTTTAACTTATTTTTTTCTAATTTTTAACAGCAAAAAAAACGCGTGGTACAAAACAATTAAAGAACAAAAATCCTCGATTGAATATGTACGACGTGTGTTTGAAAGTTTGAGACACTTACTTAGTTTATACGGGCCCGTTAAACCGTCTAAATTTCAAACCGTTTTCCTAAAACGCATGTATAAACACTACCTAAACCGTTTTAAGAGGTCCGATGCGCTTTAGCTAAAATCTTTTTGAAAATTAGCGTTTGAAAAAATGTTTAAAAGAGCGTATAAACCCTTCAAACCTTTTTTGAAGCCTGAAGCCAGTGCTGCCAACCGAAAAGTTCAAAATGAGTTCAAGATCGATTCCGATGTGAAACCAGGTATGTACCCACTATACCAACTAGTCGGCTTTTGGTTGCGTCAAGGTTGGCAGCGCTGGAGCATTTGATCCAAAAGCGTTTTTAATTTCAACGTATAAACAGTAGACGAAATGCACATTGGCGGTAAACCGCATTAAAATAAAAGCGGGCTTTATAAACTAAGTAAAACATTAAGAAGGATCTGCAGCAAAATGGTTACAGCCTTAAACTTATAAAAGATACTATTTCTAAATTTCATCAAACAGTATCAGAGAAAATTCGAAGAATAGCGAACAACTTTAATATAAAACCAGGTTTAAATCTAATAATACAATTCGAAGACTTCTTAGTAAAACAAACCCGGAGAACAAATAAAATAAGGAATCCATTTACCAAGTTCCTTGTGAGTGTGGTGAATCATACATAGTTGAAACAAAAAGACCACTATCTGTTAGGGTTAGGGAACATCAGACGAATACCAAAAGAGGAAATACAACATCGCATGAAGTGGACAGAAGCAAAGGTGTTGCACAAGGAGTCACACTGGAAGAAACGAAAATTCCTTGAAGCTGCCTTTATTGGGCAGAATCAGGATATTTTCAGTAAACCAAGTGTTGAAATTCCAAATATTGGGCGGAGCCAACATCTTAAACTTAACGGTTGAGTGATTTCCTATAGTATATAAGCACGTAGCCTTAGAAATAGATTGTAGTTTGCACCTGAAGACGATCAGAGATTGTACTGATCGAAACGTCGTGTATAAATAAAATATAGGCAATGAAAGTCCGAAACACAGAGTTAATTTCACGTATGACGTGGCTGCGAAGCCGGCTGAAAACTCTCTGATCGATTGACCTGGGTAAGGCGCATATTTAAGCTAATAGGTATATGATTTTGCCCCTGAAATTCTTTCACCCAGTTTTCCCTGCCCCTTCCGTCTTACGTTCTGCTCATCAAATTTTTTCACCCAGTCGTTTGAATAAAATTTCCTGGACAGGAATGAAAGGAATCCAGTAGGGCGACTCCCATTAAAATCTGTTAGTTAGTTTTTGCGTGATACTGAAACAAACAAACAGACAGACAGACATAAATTCTAAAGCCCTGTTCTCACTTTGCATAAAATTGATGCAACTTTTTAAAAAGGTCGTTTTTAGCCAACATACCAAAATCACTAGTCAAAAAGATCGAAATAGCACATTAACTGTTTTATTTACTTTTTTCCTGTACCTAAACTTAATTTTTGATTTTGTATTTTTTTGGAAAAATGGAAAATGGAGGAAGTAGAACATATGTCGGAAAATTCAATAATAAAACTCATAACCCAACATTCCCAGCTGATCGGCAAGTTGATAACATAAAAGAAACGGTTGGGATTCAAAGGGTAACTAAAAAATTCCCCAGCATGCATGCAACTTTCTGATAAAACAAGAACATGTTCTATTGTCGCGCATCTTACAACACGCTTCATTTTTCGACGGATTTCATAGTGTGAACACCCAAGATGCCTGCAACTTTCTGTGAAGCATGAAAAAGAAGCATAGTGAGAACCGGGCTTAAAAATTTTTGGTATCTATATCGATTGGTGGTCTATCTAGATATTTATCATAGGTTTTTATCACGGAAGTAAAAATAGGTGGCTTGATAATACCCCCTGAGAAATTTCACTTATGTAGCTGACAGTTATGAGCCTAAAAGAACGTAGTCTTTTCTGATGTGTCTTTTCCACAATCAGCATGGTATTTTTTTACCATGATTTTTCGTAATATATTATTTTTTTTTTTAAATTTTTGTTAATCGAAAAAATTATGTTACATCATTTTTAGATGGGTTTCAAGTACCCCTGTAAAAATGCAGGTCTGGATTAAGAGGGGGCTAAGGGGGCTATAGCCCCAGGCCCCGTCATTGAAAGGTGCCCCCAAATCTCAGGATAATTTAAATTGAGATTGGATAAATTACTTATATGTATATAGGGCCCCCATCATTATTTTAGCCCCAGGCTCCATTGTATCTTAATGCAGCCCTGTAAAAATGATATATATTTGCCTGCTTTTTTTATTAGTCACACACTTGTTTGAACCAAACCAAAAGTTTTAGTGAAAATAAAGTGTTTTCGGCTTTTTTGCGTGTTTTTGCTAAAAATTTAGTGTTTTGATTTGTTTAGAGCCATTATACAGCCTCAGAGTTAGGGGAATTTCGTCAATACCAACTGGCTCACAAATGTCAGGTACATGTGGCGGTCATTTTCGTTATAGGCTATTAAGCTACTATCATTCCACCTATTTTTACTTCCCTAGTATTTATAGATTACACTTTATATTAGAACGACTCAAGCTCGTAGCCCAATGTACAAAACCAAATAATTAAATGATCACTTGTCTATATAGGCCTTACATAGCTTTTCAGGAGGGTTATTCTTGAATCGAGAGAAAATTTGCACCCAGGGAGTTAAACTCTCTCGGTTTAAATCGGTTTCTCTCATTTTTGCCCGATATTGATCGAAAGTAATTGGTCTTGACTAAGAGAATTACATACAGAATAATACTATGTTGGGAATTTGGAACCTTTGGTTGCACTAAAACAAAATTATGATTGTTTTCCACAAACCAAAACTACACTTTTTTGCACTCGACGCGCGTTTCGCTAACAACGTTAGCATCATCAGGAGACGATAAACTGAAAACTTTTTCAGACAAAAAGATACCTGCGACTCAAAATTTGTATCAATTCCGTATAATCCTAATTATACGAAAGGATTACAGAAAGTATTTAATAACACCGGTCTTAAATTAGTATATCAATCCGGTAACACAATAAGAAGCTTACTAGGAAGTCCCAAGGATAAAACTACAGTTCTAGAAAAAAGTGGAATTTACGAAATTAGTTGCATGGATTGTGATAAAAAATATGTTGGCCAAACGAGACGCTCTATTCAAACACGTTTTAAAGAACACTTAGCACACTTAAAATACGGAAGAACAGAAAAGTCAAGTGTGGCCGAGCATGCTTTTGAAAACAATCATAGATTCACATTAGATAACCTAAAACTTCTAAAAAGTGTACCAAACAAAAGACTTTTGAATGCATATGAAAGTATGGAAATCATTAAATCCAGAAATAGTTTAAATAAAGATAGAGGACCTATCCCGTTTAGTACACTTTATTCTTTGGTTGAGGGGAGGTAGGATTAAAGATCGTGATCAATCACAATTTATTAATCTTATCTCCGCCCACTAAAGGATTGTATATAAGATAGAGCGTACATTAATTTAGTTCATTGTTTATCGTCTCCTGATGATGCTAACGTTGTTAGCGAAACGCGCGTCGAGTGCAAAAAAGTGTAGTTTTGGTTTGTGGAAAACAATCATAATTTTGTTACAGAATAATAGGCAAAAAATGTGACGACTCTATATTATTTCGGTATTTAAGGATTTCGGGACACCCTGTACGTTACGTAAACTAATCCAAATTGTAGATTAGAGACAACCTATGACCCCTTATGCCAGCTGACGCCGCAATAAAATGAATTTGTAATTTAAACAATAAATTTTGACATCATATTAAATAATCTAAATCATTCTATTTTAATTGTAGCGTGGAGCGACCACAATAATAAATTAATTAATATTTACACAAATTGTGCCTAACTATCTGTTTTTAATATATTAAACTATTATATTGTGTTGTACCCACATTTTTGTAAAAAAAAATATTTGACCCAATTTTTTGTTCTGCGATTACAGACTGTGGGTGCGTTCTAAATCTCTTAACAATGGGTCTAATGTTATCTTTGTCCATAGGGCTAATTTTACAACCAAAGTAAAACTCCAGATTAAACTATAGGTAAACCATTGGTAAACCACACAAATTCGCAGTTAAACCCGAGTATAACGAGTTTGTTACACTCGGGTTAAACCACGGTCAAGAGAAAAAAAGAGCTGTTGAATTAACTGTAGGATTAGAAGCACAAAAAGTTTTTTTCTGGTTTAAAAAGACTACATTTTCTTGGCGTAGGGTTGATTATTTTAACCATATCTTTAAAATGGCACCAACTAGAGCTAAACCCAGCATAGTCACGAAATTTGATAAAAAATCAGTCAAGTAGTTTTTGAGATACCAGCGTTGGTTACAAACAGACATACAGCCAGACGACACAACAAAAAATGTTCAGAATTGTCAGAAACGCAAAGATATACAGTATATACTGTATATCTTTGCGTTTCTGACAATTCTGAACATATATATATATATATATATATATAGGGTGGGCCACAAAATTCCGCACATTTTGGATTGGCTATTACTTTTGACATAAGTGCTCGATTTTTTTTAGATAGATGAAACGTGATACTTTTTCGATTCAGATGAAAATTTTAAATTTCTCAAAAATCCAAGATGGCGGAGAGTTTTAAAATATGTGTAATTTTTACCCCCCCTGAAAAAAAATTATGTGCGAAAATGAAGAAACTTTAAAGCTTTCACTACAAATGCTCGTTGTTTATGTGTATATTGACGTATTACTTACTTAAATCTGTTAAGAAATGAAAAAGTTATAAGCTTCTAGATTATGAGTGTTTCGGCTTAACATTGGAAAAAATCACAAAATTACATATTTTTTTAATTTGCTGTTACTTTTGGCCTGCTTAGTTAATTAAAAAAAAATATTGTTTAAAGAGACAAAACATGAGAGTTAGCTTTTGTACTCCTTATTTTTTTAAAGTAAGACACTGGACAAAATTAAAATTAGTATTTCCAAATCCTCCGTTTTTCTTCATTTATCGAGGTATCGCCTAATTAAATCAGATAAGAAATAAAAAAGTAATGGGTATTTAGATTCTTAGTATTTTTCTTAATTAAATAATTAGGTCAAAAGATATAGCAAATGGAAAATGTTTGTAATTTTGTGATTTTTTTCAATGCGAAGCCAAACACTCGTAGTCAAAAAACTTATAACTTTTTTATTTCCCAGCTGATTTAATTAAATGATACTGCAATACATACAGAAACAATGACCGTTTGTAGTGAAAGCTTTAGAGTTTGTTCAGTGTCGCACATACATTTTTTTCAGGGGGAGTGAAAATTACACATTTTCTAAAACTGTCCGCCATCTTGAATTTTTTGAAAGTTGTAAATTTTTAACCGAATCGAAAAACTCTAACGCTTTATCTTTTCAAAAGCCAATATATTTTGAGCTCCCCCCGCCCCCAAAAAAAATAGCCACGTAAAAGATTTTAATTTTTCTATTTAATTACAGCCAGGGGTATCTCTATCTCAAAAATATATAGTTCAAAGTAGAAGAATATATAGTTTAAGCGAACTGTGCGGACATTAAAAAAAAAATAGATATTTTTCTGTTATGTTCTAAATACGTAAAACTTTCTAACATGTTTCCAATTTCAAATATAATGGACATATAGTTCACAACATTGGTCAACGAAAAAACATTTTTTTTGTACCTTAAAGCCAAATAGCATATTGTGGTAGCATGAACCATTTATTTAGGTACGAAAATGGCCAAGAAAAAGTTTTATTAGTTTAGATTTTTTTGCCAAATGAAACAAACCAGGGAATTGTTATTAAAAGTTACATATAAACTAACTCTTTACCTGTCAAATGTCAGAATAATATAAACCGTGTTTGCTTTTTTGAAATAAGATTTTTTCTAAGAACAAAAGATCAAAAGATCTTGGGTGGAAATAACGAAAATTCAAACCTGGATGTGCATCCCACAAGGAACACATAAAGGACCAAAGCGAAAAGAGAAATGATTAAACGATGTTTCGCCTTGGGCAACCAGCGTAGGCTCGTCAGTGGTTCCACTGGTCACCCTCCCCATACATCATTAAACACCACCATACACTTTGATTTTCAACTTTGAATCACCCACAAATGGCCATCGTATCCAAGTTACCTATCCTACCTAAAGTGTATGATGGTGTTTAATGATGTATGGGGAGGGTGACCAGTGGAACCACTGACGACCCAAGGCGAACATCGTTTAATCATTTCTCTTTTCGCTTTGGTCCTTTGTGTGTTCCTTGTGGGATGCTCATCCAGGTTTGAATTTTCGTTATTTCCACCCGAGACCTTTTGATCTTTTGTTTCTAGATTCTTTTTAGTTGATGTAACTGATTTGGAGGTTTTTTAACTTCTTTTTTTGTTTTTAAGATTGTTTCTGTTTTTACTTGACATGTCTTACTAAAGGGGAGAGGGGTGGTGGTCAGCGTACCTTAATTTTACAAGGGGAACTGAGTTTCCATTACAGGTGCGTTACAAGGGGGATAGGGGGTCCCAAATTGCCGAATTTTTGCATTTCGTAGCCGATAGAGGATTTTTGTACCAAATGTTGTTAAAATCATTTAAGGCGTTCTTGAGTTATCGTGTATACAGACAGACAACAGACCGACATACCAACAGACAACGTTTTTTCTTTTCAAGTAAGGTGTTTTGGAACCTTAGTAACTCATTTTTGTTAAAATTAAGAAATTATTGTATTATTGGACTAAAAAGTTTCATCATTGTGAAATATTTTCAGTATCTATATAATTATTCGTATTATCCACTTATTATTATTTTTAAAATATCATTTGATAGTCGATCCGGTGACCGTGACATTCAGTATTTTGCTTTGAATAAAATAAAAATAACGTGGTAAATTTTTCGTTAATTTAAATCCAATGTCAAACCATTTTAGCGACACATCACAGCAGATAAATTCGATAGTGCTCGAGTAAAGAAAACGTAGTATATTTTTCATTAATGCCAAACCACATTTTATAGTTTCTTTTACGACACATCACATCAGATAAGATTTGGAGAGTGTTCTTTTCTTTTACTACTGAAAACATCTCTTCTTTTCTATAAAAAAAAAGACAAAAACCCTCAAATACGAATTTCGAGCGTCTGAATCGCTAAAGCAGCGACTTTTACCGAAGAACGACCGAACTGTGACGAGAATCATAACAAGAACGAAACGACAGAATTTTGCCTCTTCTGCGAGTGAACCCCAACCACGGATGTAGAAACCTTGGATTGCTAATACCTATGGGAAATTTTTATGAAATTCACTGCCGCGTGTCTTCCACCATTTTCGCCGCCATGTTGTGGAGATTTGGGTTGGAGACATTGGTTTTCTTAATTTTAAATAGTAGTATGGGAACACTGACTTTCAACAGTGTCAAATTATGATTGACATTTCTTTGAAAGGTTATTTTTGTTGTTGTTTTTTAATACAAAAACAAAAAACTAAAGAAACAAGTAATAAACAAATGCTCCAACGTTCACGCAATTTATCTCTCTCATTTGGTCTGGAGTATGTGCAGGTTACGAACAAATAAATCACAACATGGAAACATCGCCCCATAATTTATAAACTCAAAGGGTACTGTTAAGCCACACGTTCGGTTCAACCATTGCTGCTGGCGCTCCCGCTGAAGATCCACCTTGGTTACGTTGATCTGAATATGCACAGGGACTAAAACAGCTAAGTGCATCTGACAAACGTGATACAGTAATAAAAAATAAATTAATAGAGGGAGATACTGACTTTAATAATAGCATATATGGCTTAGCTGAAAGCCAGAGCCATGGCAAGTCAAGCGATCACAAAAAAATACATCTTTGGCACATGGAGTCGAGCATGGAGTTTTAGAATATTTGAAGACCTTGGCGGAAAAACCTATTAACTAACATCTGTGTTGAGCATACCTTCTCTAAGTTAACAAGTTATTACTAAGATATCCTTGAGTTTTGGTAAGTTTTCAGGATTCAACATTTTTTTTGTAGCTCTATCTTTGTCCTGATAAAAATCTATTATTGCTCCACAGTGATCTGGTATGTGGTTTTCGAGATACAGCGGTCAAAGTTAAACATTTTGGTATTCTGGATTTTTCCTAAAATCAGTTTTTTGCACTTTTTGTGAAAATGTAAATAATATTTATGAATGAAATTGTAGTCTGAGAATAAGTAGCAAAAAAATATAGGTTGTGTCGCATTGGCATCACAAACGTAAAAAATATTAAATTCATATGACCAAGAAATGACTTTTTTAACAAACATGCTTCAAAACAAAAACTTTTTTAACATTTTTAGCCATTTTTGTTGATTTTAGTAAAATGGGTATACCTATTGATTGCTATGGGGCAATGATAGATTTTCATCAAGATAAGCAAAATCACACAGAAAGCCAGTTTCCATAAGGAAAGTGCATCATCCTTAAAAGACGAATCTACAAAAAAAAATGTCAAATGCTGAAAACTTACCAAAACTTAAGGATATCTTGGTAATAACTTTTTCTGCTGGGGTCTTCATAATCAGAAAACTTTTATTACAAAAATTGTTAACAAAAAACATTGTCACAACAAAATGTAGTGTTAAAAATTAACATGAAGGTATATTTAACCTAAGAATGTCTTCAAAATGTCATTTAGATATTAAACAATGTTAACATTAAGGTTTTGTTAATTTATATAACTACTTATTTAAAATTACATATAGAAAGTTACAAGCACATGGAAATGACAACAAGAAAAAGAAAAAAAATATACTGATAAAATATGTTCTTTTTCAAACTTCTGAAGTATTGTTCTAATTTTGTAAAACTTGATGTGCCAAAGATGTACTTTTTTGTGATCGCTTGCCATCGCTTGGGTTTCCAGCTGATCCACATATGCTATTATCAAACTCGGTATCTCCCTCTGTTCATTTATTTTTCTTATCTTCTAGACCTATAACAACCTCGGATTTATAAACTGTTGCCGCATATCTGTCCCTAGCCGTTTTAGTTCCTGTTTTAGATTCAGATTAACTTAATGAAGGTTTATCTTGAGCAGGAGCGCCAGCAGCAATGGTTGACAGTACCCTTTGAGTTTATAAATTCGGGGTAATGTTTCCATGTTGTAATTTATTTGTTCAAAACTTGTACATTCCCCAGACCAAATGAGAAAGATTATCATGGCGTGGCCGTTCAAGCATTTGTCTGTCTTTTAAATGGTTTTTATTGCTTGGTTCTTCACTTTTTTGTTTTTGTATTAAAAAACAACAACAAAAATAACCTTTCTAGAAACGTCATTTTTTGACACTGTTGATAGTCAGTGTTCCCACACTACTATTTAAAATTAAGGAATCAATGTCGCCAACCTAAATCTCCACAACATGGCGGCGAAAGACACACGGCAGTGATTTTCCCACACGGGTATTATCAATCCCTTTCCTTTTTACATCCGTGACCCCAACACGCTGCATAGGTTTCACGTGGGTATTTTTCGATGATTAACAGGGACCAACTATCAAATTTTCTAATGGATTTAATAAATAATAATGTTGATAAGTGTTTTGAGGAGGCCAAGGTCCTTGCTCAATCAGCAGACATTGACACTGATCCAAGAAAAAAGGCCAAGAAAGGTCAAAAAAGTATTTCATGAGAAAGTTGAAGATGAAGTTGGAAGTCTGACGCCTGAAAAACTATTAAAATTAAAGTTTTTAAGCTATCCTCTAACACTTTCTATTAGATTTAATAAATAATGATGTTGATAAATGTTTTCAGGAGGCCAAGCGCCTTACTCAAGCAGAAGACATCGAAACTGAGCTCCAAGAAGAAAAAATGCCAAGAAAAGTCAAAAAAGTACGGGAAAGCTAAATATGAAGTTGAAAGTCTGACAGACTATTAAAATGAAAGTTTATTTAAGCTACCCTATAACAGGGACCGACTCTCAACTTTTCTATTGGATTTAATAAATAATGATGTTGATGAATGATTTGAGGAGGCTAAGGGCCTTGCTCAATCAGCTGACATTGAAACTGAGCTTCAAGAAAAAAGGCCAAAAAAAGTCAAAAAAGTATTTGATGAGAAAGCTGAAGATGAAGTTGACACCAGAAAGACTATTAAGACTATTAGATTTTTAAATTACCCCCTAACAGGGACGAACTCTCAAATTTTCTATTGAATTTAATAAATAATGATGTTGATAAATGTTTTGAGGAGACCAAGGTCCCAACTCAATCAGCAGACATCGAGCTGAAAAAAAATGCCAAGAAAAGTAAAAAAAGTCAAAAAAGTATTTGATGAGAAAGCTGAAGATGAAGTTGACACCAGAAAGACTATTAAGACTATTAGATTTTTAAATTACCCCCTAACAGGGACGAACTCTCAAATTTTCTATTGAATTTAATAAATAATGATGTTGATAAATGTTTTGAGGAGACCAAGGTCCTAACTCAATCAGCAGACATCGAGCTGAAAAAAAATGCCAAGAAAAGTAAAAAAAGTGTTTGATGAGAAAGCTGTAGATGAACTTGGGAGTCAGGCACCCGAAAGACCACCAGAGGCATTCCCAAATCCAAACGTCCCAGGAATTTGCAAGTTATCTGAAAGAGAGCTAACAAATGGTAACTTTTCAATTTCTTGGCTGAACTAAAACTCGCCTGGAATAAAGTAAACAAATTTTTTTAAAATATTTTTATTTGATAAATAAACGCCCTTTATTATAAGCTTACTGAGCAGTTCTCGTGTAGGTTCCAAGCTGCGGAAGCTGGCCAATGATTTTCGGTTTTTTTTTCTGGAAAGTTCTTTGTCGTTAAAATATAATAGAGATTGAAAACTTTTTTCAAATATAGAAAAGGCTATATTTGGATATTCTAAATACAATAACAATGCCAGTCGCCTCTATATAATGTGAGCGATCTTTTAGCAAATGAAAGTTATAATTAAAAACGTTCGTGGATGACACAAGAAAGACTATCATATTTAGCTATTTTAAGCATAGAGTTTGAAATTGAAAAGCACTAAATTAAAGTCGAAATTATCGACCTTCTTTCACTCAAATAAGAATAATAGATTTTGGCATCATCTTTTTGAAAACTTTCAGTTTCCTAGTTTGCTCATACTACCTCAATGATTTTTGTTTAAAAACATAATATTTTTAGTTGGCCGATGGTCCTTACTGTATCTACGTATTTATTGTCGGGAAATTCTATTTTAAAGCTTTTTCTCGTTTAATGTACACCACGCATTGAAGTGATGCTATTTTCTGTTCAACTTTTACAAAAGTTAGATTTGGAGTTGTGACAAAATCATATACATATAAGTCACTATATTGAAATACTTAATTTTACAAACTACTGTATTTAAGGAACAAGGCTTCCTTAACGTGTTATTGGGCTAAAACTGTACTCAAGGTCGTGCATACCCAAAAGGCATTTAAAAAAATAAGTTTGCTAGTTGTTGTGACAAAACCCTTGGTTTTTATAAAGTTTTAAAAAATGAAAGCATTATAATTTTCTTCCCTGACTAATACGACTTATGTCTGAATCAGATTTACCCAATTTCTGTTCATATACTAGCTCCAAACCGTACTAATACATGTATGAGGAAAAATCAAGTCGGATTTTATTGAATTTTTGTGTCAAGAGATTGAGTTTGGCTTTCTTTCATGGGGCGCAATTTATTGTACTTGTCACTTTTTATTTCGTTTTCCACACGCGTTTTTTTCGTTGGAATAGAAATAACTTTTGCAGCATTTTAAACTAATATTCTGAAAAGTACTAACTGGGGTAATTTTGTACCTCAGCTTATTTTTTTTTATTTTTTAGAATTTTTTTTATATATAATACGTATTTTATCTGGTAATTCTGCTGCCGCCAAACAAGGAACCGCCGCAAAATACCTCTAAAGTGGTATCATACAACCTTCTCACATTCTTAGAAATGCCAAAAACTACCCCAAAAGTTAAAACTAATATTTAGGTAGTTCTTGTCATTTCTAGGGATGTGTATAGGTTCGGTGATGCACCATTTTATAGGTATTTTTAAGAGGAATACACGCACCAAAAATTGTTTTGCGGTAGTTCCTGGTTTAGAAGCTGCATACAAAATACGTGTTATATTTATTAGTTTTAATTTTTGGGGTACTTTTTGGTATTTCTAGGGGTGTGAGGAGGTTATGTGCAGTACCATTTATTAGGTGGTTTCAAATACAATAAACGCAACAATTGTATTGCAGTAATAAAATCAAAGTGTCAAAATGTTAAAAAATAACGGGTTAGGTTTTGTGCGATATATTAAAATATTTTTAGTATTTTTGGGTGGTTTTATTTATAAATTTATAATACTCGGAGGGAACTCTAGAAGAATCCTCCGACAACCAGAAGGTAACACAGAGAACCGAACAGACACCTAGTAGAACCTCTAAAAGAACTGTTCAAGATCTTTTTCAACACAAGAGGCCCGACAGGAAACTGCACAAATATCCATTGGACACTCTACAAACTCATCAAGGGCACCTACAGACGCCGCTGATATAAACAAATTGACCAAGGAGCTCAGGAAGCTCCTGGTCAAAATCGTGGTCAGCATGGATGGTCCAACCGATGCAGAGCTGACTAAAGAGAACCTGCTCGAGATCCTTGCTTCAAGGCTCCTAACAGTAGACTGTCGCCTCAACAAGCACCTGGAGACGCTGGGAATCGCCGAAGACTCGAAGAGAGTCGATGGTGCATGGAGAACGAAGAATCGTCCGGCTCTAGCCAGGTCAAGAGAGTCGCACCTTGGGAAATATCTGCTCGCCCCAGGCGATGTAAGCAGGTTGCAACCCAGAGAAATCTGTTCTTTTGCGAAAGAGACAGGCTTCTAGAGCTAAACCATGGATATTGGGCGTGCAACGGGCCCAGCAAGGTGGCCTACGTACATGGCAATTGTCCCGCCCGCATTTCTACATTCATTCATGGTTATCTTTTAATGTATACACAATCGGAGCCACTCGGCAATCTGCTATCTTAATATGCCATCTTTACACCGGTAAACACAGCGTTCGTAACGTTTTTCTACCGAATGTTGACAACACTGTCCATCATTGCATGCGCTCTATAAATTAAAAAAAATGTGTTTTTGTAAACCACTGAATAACGTACGATATCCCCCCCCCCCCGCCTACGCTGTTGCTCAAAAGGTTCATTACAAGAATTTTTAGTTGGCAAGATGTAAGCCCTCATTTAGATATGTTTGCATTTCTAAATGCTAACCAATTCATGGTAGGCGCTATTGTTAAGATAAATGTGTCAATAAATCTGTAAAATTAGCACATACTTAAATAGTTTTTTTTATTCTAATCACATTCTGTAGCTGTGGGCACTAAAATAACATGACAATAAGGCGAATTGTTTCGAAAACGAAAACAATGCTCATAATAATCTTAGTAGGCGATATTATTTTGCGTTATCTTTTTACGACTTTTTTTCAGATATAGGTAAGTACCCACTTAATGTGCGCAATTATTGATGCCATTAAAGTTCAGTCGAGAAAAATTTTAATTAACTACCTTAACAATCGAGCCTCCGGAAGCTGCGTTCAATTAATTGCCAGCTTTAATGCTAATTAACAGTGGCGTAGCTATCATCTAGCAACTCGAGGCAAGGGGCCCGGCGATACAAGGGTGCCCACTGCCCAGTCAGTATTTCCAGTAAATAAAATTGTTTATTTTACTAAACCATCTAAAACTTGACGTTCATTTTATTAGGCCTGCGCTTTCCCCCTCTCTAACCCAACTTAACATCACAACTCTCATACCCAATTTTTATGTTATTGTTACAGGTCAAATTGACTGGGGAAATTCTTCTACAAAAGTGTAAACGCTTTTATAATAAATATTCTGAAAAATGAAAAATGGCCCTGCATATTTAAATTTCCACCGTCATGATAAGGATTGATCCAACTGATTTAATCCTACTTTTATTTGAAATTCTGTATGACATCGCGTTTAAATATTAAAATGCCACATTCTCACAATATTAAAATCCGCATGGCGGAAAATATTTTGAAATTTTTATTTGACGAAATTTTAACGTCAGACGTTCTGTGACGTCTTTTGGAGCGTAGAACACACAAAAATCTTAGTAAATACGTATTCTTCAGAAAGGAAATGATTTAAATAAAAGTATGTTTTTGAGCAGAAAAAAATACATAAAATACGATCTTAGAATAATCAGCAGCTTTAACTAATAAACGAACCCTAACTCAATTACTCCGTTTATAAGCGCCTAAAACTGGTGTTGTAAAACAAGGAAAACAACTAAGATAATGACGGATTTCGCTTTCTTAAATCGCTTTAAAATAAAACGATTTAATGCTTAAAACGAATTTAGTGGATGTAAAGTAAGTGTGAATTTTTAAGCGATTTTAGGCTCTCAAAACGTTTCTGAATTTCTTGTAAAAGTGTAGTATGCACTTCAATCCAAATAAATCCAATCGGACCAATTTTTTGACAGTGACACTTCCATTTAGTTTCTGTGTTTAAATGTCAGCCGGCATATTGAAACTGGTCCAGAAAATTACCCACAAGTAACCAACCCTCCCAATACTAACTTCCGTTTTAGCCATATAACTATTAGATATATACAGGCTTAGGATGCGAGAAAATTGTGGCGGCAACGGTCAAAATCCAGATTGCCATGACATAGCCAACTTCTAGCTGGGGCATGCCCATTAGAGCTCCTCATTAATCCATTAGCTCCGGCCAACTTGACTTTTTCGCAGAGGTTTAATACTACATTATAAACCTAGGGATTAAAATACACCTTAGTCACGAGGTTTATATACTATTTTATGCACTTTAGAATGCGAGAAACTAAAAACAAAAAATCACAAAACTAACAGTAGACCACTTAACGGTACCCTAGTTTCAAGATTGACAGCTCGTATTACTGATAGTTGTCATTGATTGTTGTTGGCATAGTGGATTCACTCAAAATTTATTGTACCATGGAAGTGTTGCTATGGCACAAAACAAATGTCAGTCAGTTGTTGTTATCAAACGGCGTCACCAAACGGTGAGTCCAGAAAAATCGAACAACATTTTTTTTGAAAATGAACATTGAAAAGGTTGCCATCGCTAGCCTTCTTCCGCAAAAATCTCGCGAGGTTTACAGGAAACAGTTTCATGATTACCGAAAATGGTGAACAGCATGCAGAGAATTTTACGGATGAAAAGGTGCTCCTGGCCTACTTCCTACAGAAGTCTAAGAATCTCAAGGCACCTTCTGTATGGAGCCAATATTCCATGATTAAAGCCACGATAATATCTGAAGCAAACGTCGACATCAACAAATATAGTAAACTTACGGCATTTCTAAAGAGACAGAACGACCCAACTAGATTTAGGTAATGCATATGCTAATTATTTTTTTCGTTCATACATTTTAACAAATACATAATATTTCAATAAAATTATTGTTTAATTTGGATTTAATTTAAATCCCCCAGGGAGTAAAATTATTTTTAATCCCTGAGAGATTAAAAGTACCCCTTTTATCCCTAAAATGAGGGATTAAAAGTACACTTTTAATCCCTAAAGTGCATAAAGTATCATAGTTATTATATGGTTTTAGCATACACCTCCTTAGCCAGGCCAAACTTGTAAACAATATCTCTAATCTAGCCAGCCATGGAATAAACCAAAACAAAACACATTGTTTCGGTCAGTTTCGGCCGGCTTCGCACCATTTTTGTTACATATTTATTTTGATTCCGTAATTACATTTGTGCTGCGCCTATTTTTAATTTTTTTATGAGAAAAAAGTAAGTTAAAAAATGCCTCTGCGTAAAAAAGACATGCTGCGTTTATGGAGAACATGAGACAACGAAAGAGGAGCAATACCTTTGGAGCTTTCGAGTGAAGAAGATCTAGGCTAGAATTTATAGTCGATCCTTAAGGCCTTCCTTTGGTGAGGATTCCTTGAGGGCTCCTCATTGAGTCCGTTTTATAGTCTTCCTCGAGAAAGGCTTGCTGTAGGCCACTCTGAGATCACCCAACATGTGGCAACGTTGCATTTTTACTGTATTTTTTTTGTTGGCCGATGTCAGGTTTGAGCCAAAACAGGATTTTATGTGGTGAACTGTGGTGGTTGTCAAGAATGTTAGGTTATTTTTTAGTTTGTGTGATTTTACTGATTTTGTTGAATTGCATGTTTTAGTTTTTAAAGCTATACAAGCCATGGAAAAACGAAAGGAGAACAGAACTCCTTTCTTCAATGAGGAAAACGAGTACTTTCGTTCACTGGTGGCAAAATTTTCCATATTGGAATCCAAAAAAAAACAGATGCATGCCACATCACTTCAAAGAAAACAAAGTGCATGGGAGGAAGTAACCAAATATTACAACATGATTGAACTCAATCAATGGTTCTATCGACAACCCTCTTCTATTATCTTTTTTTAATTCATCATATACAATTACACAATTGGGTGTATATAATTTTGAAATTATTTTAGAAAACCAATATCGTTTTTTGCACATCTTTTCAGAAAACCTCTCAAAGAGGTTGTGAAAAAAGGTATATTTTTTCAACTCGCCGATATGGTGAGAGAGGTTCTTCCATATCCTTAGTAATAGTCCAAGAAATCTTGAAGTTTGTCCATTATTCAACAAAAAAAAAACAAAAAAACTACTCTTCAAAAATCACAACAACAACAACAAATAAAACCTGAACCTAACTTGAAAAACACGACCCAAGGCCTCCTTAAAGTAGCTCCAGGGCTACACTTCCGGCCACATAAAATGCGTACGCCGATTTTATATAGTGTATTGTCACCAACAGGTTTTTGTTGTTGTCAAACGCTTATATTAAAAAATGTCTTAACTAAACGAATTCGAAAAAGTCTAAATTTTGGCAAAATTATATGGTGGTTGGTCGGTTCGAAGAGTAGCGGCCCATTACGGATGAAACAAGGCTACAATTGCAAAAATAAGAAGAAAGTATCAAGAAGAAGAAACTGTAAAGCATAGTAAAGTGTGGCCAGTCTCCTTATTTTTGTGTTTATAATGTCAAAAGATTTAACCTGTAATTCGAAAACGTCAAAATCAGTTGCAATAAGCAACGCAATTAGCAAAACTTAAATTCAACAGACCTGCAGCTATCTTCTGTTGTACGCATTTTATGTGACCGGAAGTGTACCTTGACGTTTACTCAAACTTAAGGCTTCCTTCAGCGACTATAAAATGCATTTACGACCTTAATGGATGGAAACTGATTTTTTTGGGCTCTCCACTTTCTCCTCTAATGAGTAATATTTTTATGGAAGATTTTGAAAATAAAATTTTAGAATAATTTAATTTTAAACCGGTCATTTGGTTTCGCTATATAGATAATATTTTTAGTATTTGGCCACACGGTTTGAATAAACTTAATGATTTTCTTAATTTTATAAACGGTAAAGAACCAACAATAAAATTTAATTTAGAAGTAGAAAGCCATACCAAAATTTCATTTTTAGACGTTTTAATAAACAAACAAAATACATTGCAAAACTCAATTTATACAAAACCAACACATACAAATAGATATCTAAATTTTAACTCAAATCATTGCTCATCGGTTGAAAAAGCAGTAATAAAAAGTCTATATGATAGAGCTAAAATAATTTGTTCGGACAATAACACCTTTTTACAAGAAAAACAAATAATAAAAGAGGTCTTAATTAAAAATTCGTATCCAAATAACTTCATCGAAAATTCTTTTAGACAAATCGAATTTCCAAGACAACGCGAACGTAGACATAATAATGTACAATCAAAAAATTTAATAATTCCTTTTATATCAGGCATTTCGGAAAAAATTAAACGAATCGCTAATAATTATAATATTGGACCAATTTTTAAAAAACGAAATACTCTTATATCATTTCTAATCAAAACAAAGCCATTAAGTGCTGAGCAAAACTCAAAAAATATCGTTTATAAAATTCCTTGCGAGTGTGGTAAATTTTATATTAGAGAAACTTCAAGGCCTCTTGAAGTTAGAATAAATGCCAACATTTTTTTGAAAATGATCATAGAGTACTGTGGGGAGAAACCAGTATATTACAAAAAGAACCAGACGAAATTGAACGAAAAATCAAAGAAGCAGCTTGCATCTATCTTAACGAAAATACAGTTTGGCTTCCAATTTTAAAACAAGATTTTTAAAGAGGATTTTTTAAGATAAACTAAAAAATAGGATTGATGTTCTTTGGGTTTCTAATGTATTTTTTCTTAAAATTAGTCAAAAGATAATCTCTATACTTAATATTTTAAAATAAAAATTTTGTATTTTTATAATATAATTTAAAATCGAAAACACTCAAACAAATATAATTTTGATTTTAATTTTAGTTAATATTTGGAATATACATCAGTCAAAGTCAGTCAGTTGTATGACAATAGACAGATATTTAAAAAAAAAGAATCGAAAAAATTTTTGAAAAGAATAAACTTCTTTGATAACGGCAGTAGAATTTCTGCCGAAACGTCAGATAAGTACTTAGACTCTAGTTAGGATTGGCGTATGTGTAGGCAAATTTTTTATCTTATTTAATAACCACTGACAAACACACAAAAAAAGTAGCCGGTAGCTCTTCTTATTCTGGAAATCTGCAGTTAAAAATCACCGGGATTATTTTTGTTCCTCAGTGGCCTACATTTATATTTTTTCTGTAAAAGAATACCAAAAGACAGAATTTTTAAGAAAAGTAAAAAACACATGACATATATAGAATCCTTTCTGTCAAGCAACAAAGATCGGCTGACTTCGTGGCTTCGGGTCTAAGCAGATGGTGCTGGCGCGGCGCATGTGCAGAACAGCGTTACCAAGGCAAACGAGATAGCAGATATAGAGAAAGGGAGATGAATGAGAGAGAAAGTAGAGGTACACCTTGCTTACAAGTTTGTGCGTGCTGAAAGCATTAAAAGGGCGTATATTTAAGCTAATATAAATTATTTAGTAACCTTTGATCCAACTCAAGTGTAAAAAATGGTGGACCAAAAAGGTACTGAATCGGAAGCAGTTGACTGGCCCATGTTTTCACACATTCGATATTACTAACCTCCTACAGTAAAACTTGTTTTTTATGCAGTATAAAACCACTTTTTACTAAAACGACGATAGGAGATTGTTTCCAGAAAAATATACGCTCTCGCGTTTTTAACCGCGAACAACATTTTTAAAAATATAATTACTGAAATGCACATCCGTGAATAGTGTGCAGTTTCCTTTCATATACGTAAAAGTCCCTTCTTTATGGATCTACAAGGTTCTCTGTAAACGTAACTCAATCGGATCGTAATTTTTGTCGAATGTAAAATGATCGAGAAGCAGTGGTGTACTGACGTGGGGGGGCGGCCCCGGACAACGGGTTACATGGGGCCCCCTTGGTATCCCACATGTACACAATTATCCAAAAACCTACTCTAAGTTATCCCAGGTACGAATACCGCATAGGTTCTTATGAAAGTTGGTGAGTTTTTACGCTGTTTGAAGGGTTTTATAAGATTCCACAAGTCAAGCTGTCTTTCTGGTCAAAACTGATAGAACAAATTTTTAAGTTTGTTTCACATACCGCATAGAAAACATATAAAACCCGGTAAAACATTATAAAAAATCTCGGAAAGCTTTTCTAAGAGATTGAACGCGGCTTTTTTGGCAAGGATAAGATAAAAGCACCAAATATACGAATACAGGGATGGCCGGATTTATAAGATACTTAAAATGATAGAAAAAGATATCTGGTATTCCGGTAAGTACATCAAACACAGACTTTCTATTTCAAAAATAGGTCCAAGTGATAGTCTAATTTTTGTTTAATAATTTGAAACAGTATGTGTAGTAAAAAAACTGACAAAATTGTCAAAGACATAAAAATCTTACACTTGCTTATTTCATTACTCGAAGAAAGTTATTGTTCCCAAGGTTGACACCCAAAAAAATATACTTTTGATTTTATTAGTTTACCATCCCTTTGTTTAAGTAAACCATATTTCTGAATATAATCTTGATTCTTTGGTAATAAAAATTATCGTCTTGGAGTTGTTTAGATTGTTTTCTTTATTGTTAAATACAAATTTTGCCATTCAGTTTCAATTCTTTTTTAAAATCTGAAACTATTTATTGCATTAATTATGCGTTTGAAACGCTACAGTTTTTGAGATGAATTTAAGTGGCTAAAAACATCGAATTTAATGAGGTTATGCATAAAAATATTACTTTTTACAACTAGTGGTTAAAGTAGTGCTTTTTTTAAAACAAGCATTAGTTTAAATAACGAGCGCAGTTTAGCCATGAGTCGTTTTCACTATTTTTTAATACCTTTATCAAAAAATCCAAGAAAAACACGAAAATACTTTCAAAAATCTCGAACGAAGAGCGCTTCTCGCAAGACACCATCTTTGCACAATAAATCACGGCAGACGGTAAATGAAATAACAATGGTTTCCATAGCTATATGCCTTTTTACTCAGTGACGTTCATTGTTGCGAAATTTTCATCTTTGGCGGTTTGATATTTTGAAAACTGGCGCGAAATGGCTTAATTTTTAGGCAAGAATAATCAGATTTTTTTCAATATTAATATTTTCCGCTATTTCCCTTTAAGTATGGGTAAAAAACGGACCGAAATCTTTTTTTGCATCAGTAACCAAAAAAGCCATGCTTTAGTGATCTACAGACAGTTACTAAAATCATGTGTTTGATGAAGGGATGAAAAAAAAGATTTAATTAAATTAATTTCTTTAGCCTTTTTAGTTGGCTTAAATTTCTTTTTTGTAAATAGGTACCTGTAAATATCATATTTAAATTTTACGATTTAATATTGTGTTTTTGTCAAATAAAACTAGCATAAGTACATAGAAAAATGAGAGAGGGGGCCCCCATCTGAAGATACCGCCCCGGGCCCCACTTTTTCTCAGTACGCCGCTGTTGAGCAGTGTAAGAATATCGAATCAAAAATAAATAAAACGCAAATCATTTTTGTAAAAAGATTGTAACGTAGAATGTGCAAAAATAAAACAGACGAAAATAGTTTGAGCGAACCATAAAAAACTCGAAACGTAAAATAATCAAACTGCAATGTGATCGAATCGTAAATGACCGTACACAATTGGGGATGCAGCGTTAGTTGTTTTTTCAATCGTGAGCTAAGATTTCTGGTTGGTATGTTGATAAATGTCGATAACTAAGAAAATTTTAACGTCCATCTGTAACACCAATCCAACTAGTGGTACTAGTAAGGGGCTACCGCGGTCCTGGCAATTAGGCCTCTTCATGGGCCCTTTCTGCCATACCCCGTCTCGCACCCTCATCCTCCCACTTCCTCTACATATCCTGCCTCTCTCTCTCCGGGCCTTCCTGCCTTCCTTAAGAAAGTCTTAGAGAGTGTAGCTCTTGTGGGGGCACCCCACGTCTGCTGCCTCAATCTAGCGTGCCCGTCACACTCTCCTATCGGGTGCACCGCTGATTCCTCTGCCCACCCACATGCTGGGCAAGCGGAGTCGTCCAACACTCTGATGCATAAAGAACAAAAGATCAAAAGATCTTGGGTGGAAATAACGAAAATTCAAACTTGGATGAGTATTCCACAAGGAATACACAAAAGATCAAAACGAAAAGAGAAATGAATAAACGATGTTTCGCCCTGGGTAACCAGCGTGGGCTCATCAGTAGTTTCACTGGTCACCCTCCACTATACATCATTAAACACCATCATACACTTAGATTTCCAACTTTGAACCACTCACAAATAGGCATCGTTCCGCACTGGTACTTACTTATCCAAGTTACCTGATACGAACTCGTCCTGGCGTGTTAATATTTCCAGTAGGATTATGCTCCTAAGGCAATTAAAACAAAGAAGAAGTTAAAAAAAAAAAAAAAAAAAAAAAAAAAAAAAAAAAAAAAAAAAAAAAAAAAAAAAAAAAAAAACTAGTAAGTAACTGATTTGGAGGTTTTTTTTTAACTCTGATGCATGTCAAGTGCTTGTACAGCCGATTATGCCCTGTCAGCATTCCTACTAACAATCCAATGTCCTTGCGAGTTTTTCTCAGGAACCATTTAGTTCTGGCTGTGTCTCGTCCACGAACAGTTTGGACTGTCTGCACTCTCGCTTTTCCCTCCAGGACGACTTCAGTTGATCGCTCGCCCATTTATTGAGTTCGCTCTGCACCTGTTTTCGTGTGATTCCCAAGAGCGGTTTCGGTCCAATATATTGGGTTTCAGCACCAGCTCTGGCAAGTTCGTCCGCCTTCTCATTCCCTGGTATTTCCTCGTGGCCCGGGACCTACATCAGTGTCACCCTCTTGTCTTCAGCCAATGTCTGTAGCGCCTTAACGCACTCCTCCACTAGGCTACTGACAATTTTTGGTGAACTAAGAGCCTTGAGGGCAGCCTGGCTGTCGGAACTTATGCAAATGTCCCTCCTGCCATACCTCCGCCTGAAAGACCGTAGCGCGCTCGCCAAGCAGGTAGCTTTCTTGAACCTCTAGGTCTTCCGCATACACTCCTGCGCCTGTTGTCTGTCTGGCTGACAGTTTCGATCCGTCAGTGTAGCAAAGCGTCGCGTCTCTGCTTAATTCGTTTCGGAATTCTTCTCTCTGCCAACAATCCCGTTCAGGTATTGTGACTTTGTACTTTTTGTTAAACCTCCATGGTTACGAAGGAGTCCCTACTAGCATCTTTAGAAGAGGCAACTCTTTTGTTACCAGTTCTTCGATTGCCGGATGACCCACTTTTTCCCCTCTGCCCTTCCATAGGCACCAACCCAACTAAGCCAACACGTATTTCAAATCCATCTGAAACGCGAATACCTGCTACAAATACTTGGCAACATTTCGCTACGCTCTACTCGACTTTTGTACGATTCGGCCAAACGCTTCATTCAAAATAATATTTTTAATTTTCGTTTAATTACGTTTCGGTCTTTTTACAGCTCAAAAACACAGATTAGATGATAAAATAAAAAAAAGATAGGTCACTTGTTTTCTGCCGCTTTTTATTTGCGACTACCTACACGTGACTCTGCTTGCTGCGTTTTAAATTATTTTTGTTTTTTTCATGAGCATTTTAGGGTGTTTATTTTGCTTCATAAATGCTATAAAGCAAAATGAATGTTATAAACTTTTGAATACATTTTGCTTTACAAAAACTAAAATAGGTAAACAATCAAAAGTAACTATTTACTCTTAATAATAATAACACGTATTATTAACTTATTACTATAACAAAAATTAAACAAACAACAGTATAACCCCTATTTCCAATAGATTCCAGAAAATTTTAAATACATAGGAAAAATATTATATTAGCGACCTAACTAGTCTTTTTTTTTAATCGGAAAAAATTTTGGGAATTTACATTGCAGGATCGCATAGGGTTGAAGCAGTTTAAAGGGGTCTCAAAGAAAAACGCTACCGACAATTTTCCTAAGTAAGAAGTTGTCCCACTGGACTTCTGGACATAAAGAACACATATACCTAAACAAAATCTTCGGTAAGGTACCCAATCATAAATTATTTCACGCCTCCGAGTCTGAGGACCACTACTTGTAGAACCGGCATGGGAAACAACGAATACACACAATACAAAAACCAATTGGAATAACAAATTATTTTAATTTGCAATGAAGCACTTATCACATAATAAACAAATAATGCATGAATGAATGAAGGAATGCACTTATAAACAAAAAACGAATTAAAAACAAACTCTAGAAGATTTTACCCATATGTATCAGGTAAATCACAGATAAAAATTGGTGTTCAAAAGCACTGACAGTCCATCATAAAATCAATTATTTTATGTTGAAAGGACATGAAAATATCTCGAAAACTGTAGCTTTGAAAGATTTGAACCTTATAGCTACTTTACTTCTAAAGTTATGATTTTTTGTATATATTTTAACGTTTTTTCAAATAACTTGGAAACTAAAGCTCCTACGAATTTGGACTTTATAACAAAGTTTGTAGTCCAGTATCTCGCTATTTGCTTTGGTTCAAAAGTTAAATTTTTTAAAAAAATTTTATCATCCTTTTTCCCCCTTCAATCCCCCACCACCCTACCCAAAAGTTAATCAGTTCATGGTCAGCCCAAATTGTACCAAATTTCGTTAAAATCGATTGAGGCGTGCTTGAGTTATCGTGTATACAGACAGACAACAGACCGACATACCGACAGAAAACTTTTTTTTTTTCATCGATTAAAGTGTTTTGGAACCATAGTAACTCATTTTTAATAAAATTAAGAAAATTCAAACTTTCAAAAAAAAGGGAAATCAAACAAAACTGACTGTCACCAATAGAAGCAATTGTCATCATTCAGTTACCAACTGCAAAACTCTAGCGCCAAGTGTTCATAGTAAGAAACTCGATCATCGAGTGCATGGCTTTTGCTTTAAAAAAATGATTTTCAATCTTTATAGTTTCGAACAATTTCCTTTCGACAAAATTCCATTTTGACATTCGCACGTTCGGCCATTATGGGCTCCCCAACCATATAAGTACACTTTTTTGTCAATCACAATGACAGTTCCACTCCGTTTCTATGTTTAAATGTTAGCCACCCTATTGAAATTGATCCGGAAAATTTGTAATGAGCGGACCTCCTCTGTGGGACCAAGAAAACATCTTTATTAAATCTCCATTTCTTATTTAACTAAACGACATTAATATATTTAAATAAATAAACAATAAAAATTTAAACAAGTTCATTGTCAATGTCATTATAAATAAGGACGCTAAAACGAGATACCAAAATTGTATTGAATTTTTTAGCACCGTTTTTTATTACGTACCACAAGTACAAATTTGCAAAAATTTTGGTTTACCCAAAATATATTGTTTTTATATTCGCAGTATAGTAGCCTAGAATATCACCATATATGAATCCTCCTCGTACCAAACAATTTATTTTCATTTTTTTTGCAAATTTTCCACCGGAGCAATTTTCTCCGTTAATTCATGCAAAGTACTCCCGTGTAGCGGCGTTTGTAAAAATGTGCACGGTTTTTAAAACAAATAATACCGAGTCCCCTGTGTGGGAAGATAACGGCAGTAAAAGTGTTATTGGTTTAGCGAAAATGTATCCGCAACAAGGTTATATAATAAAATATGTGTTATAAAAAATAACTACGCCCACTGTACAGTTTCGTAAATTAAGAATAAAAAATTGGTGCTAGAAAGAACGGATAGTCCACCATACAATCAATTATTTTATTTTGAAAGGAAATGAAAATATGTCGAAAACTGTAGCTTTGAAAGATTTGAACCTTATAACAAAATTTTTGGGTAATATTTACAAAAACCAAAGTTTGAAAACCGCATCAATAGCTCCTTTACTTCTAAAGTTATGATTTTTTTTATATATTATAACGTTTTATGAAATAACTCGGACACTAAAACTCCCACGAATTTGGACTTTATAACAAAGACACCGTATATCGCTACTTGCTTTTGTTCCAAAATTACAAATTTCTCTCTTTTAACTCCCCACCACCCTACCCAAAAGTTAATCAGTTCATGGTCAGCCGATAGGCGTTTTTTGTACTAAATTTCATTAAAATCGATTAACGCGTTCTTGAGTTATCGTGTATACAGACAGACAACAGACCGACAGAAAAAATTTTTTTGTTCGTCGATTAAGGTGTTTTGGAACCTTGGTAACTCATTTTTGATAAAATTAAGAAAAGTCAAAATTTCACGATTTTAATAGTCCCCCATATCATATTGGTATAGTGGACTAAAAATGGCGTCGTTGCGTACGTAGGGATGCCACAATAACGTACGCAATTATTGCAGTCACCTGTTTCGTGCAAGATATTAATTAATTAATTTGGTCTAGGAGACATTTTTACTGTTCCCCAGTGTAAGCACTCTACCCACTTTCCCTTGTTAGGTTCTAGTGGTCTGAATTACTACGTTTATACGCACCTAAAAGCGCTTTTATATAAGGACGGTTTTAAATAAAATCGCTTTCTCTGAGGGTTTACACGTCTTTCAGTAAAGGCCGGTTTCTCAATAGGGAGTTAGCGTTAACTCGGGCAACATAACCTTATCTTTAAAAATCGGGTTAAAATTAACTCCAGGGTAAACAGGGCTTTAGGGTGAGGATAAGTTACCTTACCTCAGGGTTATCTTTTAAAAAAATATTGGCTTAAAACGGCAAAAAACTGGAATTTATAACTCTCTGCTAACCCGCGATAAAGAAAAAACTGGGTATCTTTTTAGGTTAGAAGAAATGCAATAAAGCCATTTTAAAGTGTTTATAACGACCCTAAAATAGGTATAAAACGCTTTTTTAAATCGCTTTAAAATGAAATAGATTTAGTGCCTAAAACGGTTTTAGTGGTGTTAATACGACATCATTTTCAAACCGTCCTATAATAAAAGCACTTCAAGAGGTCCGTATAAACAAAGTAATTGATTCGTTAGTTTTTGAATTTGAGCTATATGGTTGGCGGGCAGAGACCTCTCTAAAACGTCAAGTTTATTAAAAGAGCCAATCAGAAAGGTCAGAATACCAAAATACCAACCTTAGTGGTTATCTTTATTTGATAAGCTGTTAACAATAAAGTTATTTTTAGATGCTTCAAATTGTTTTTTTTTTTATTAAAGGAGATTTCGTATTAATTGCTTTATGGGTAATCGTAAAAACAGTTAGGAATATAATCCGAAATAATTTTATTCTTGGCTGCTTGTCAAATAATGATAACTACGACGGTTGTTATCACTATTCTCTCTAAGATATCTCTTTCTCTCTCTATCTATCTCTCTCTCTCTTTCTCTCTCTCTCTCTGTCTCTCTCTATCTATCTCTCTCTCTCTCTCTCTCTTTCTCTCTCTCTGTCTCTCTCTGATATTCGCAATTGACTTGCGTACTGGAACGACCGCCAATTCTTCACACGGCCCGTTTTGCCTGACACCCAGGCGCACCCGGTTGTCACTTCAATGAAGGCGTGGTCTTCCCTCTATCAAAATGGAACTGGATATCGGACCACATCTTGAAACTCTGTTGTAAGGTACATTTATAAAAAAGCTACACTGACAATCCCGACCGATGCGATTTGCCATAAAAAAATACAGTTTAAGTGCCTGTTGCAAATATTATTAAGCAAATCCGTTGCCATCTGGCCTGGATACTAGCGTAGATATAGTAAAACCTTCACGTAAAACACGTTTAAGTGTTAAAAAGCCCTTTACTATGAAGACACACACCACACATAACACACAATCTTCTTACTTAACTGTCCAACAGTTCTATCATTGTTCCCGTCAGATGAATTTGACGGTATTTGCATGTCCAAGTCCATGTTGTCTTGCATATCACTGCTTCCCTTGCTTCCATGGACAGCAGTTGTCGCTGTTGTCATATGAAATATTTTTTTTTATTTTAGTGCTATCATTATATTATTTCCATAAAAACCGATAAAAAATTTAAAACTTGCTAATTATGTTTGTTTGCACGTTCGTTGACGTATTGGCGATAAAATTGTCGACAATTTTGCAAATAAATAATGCAAAATGGTAAATGATAAATTTCACCCGAAACATTCTCTATTGTTAAAAATTTGAAAGTTTAACTGCTTTATCAAGTATTGTGTTGGTTAATTTTTTTCTAATATTTTTTCATTGGGCAATAACGTGGGTTTTTATTTTTTACATTGGGCAATTACTGATTAACGGATGACGTCACAACTGTTTCTTACTATGAACACTTGGCGCTAGTGTGCTGTAGTTGGTAACAGATGACAATTGCTTCTATTGGTGACAGTATCAGTTATATGTGATTCTCCTTTTTGTATCTGTGAATTATCTACAAATCGGGAAAATGTTCTTTCACTTCATTCACGCATTATTTGTTTATTATGTGATAAGTGCTTAATTGTGATTAAAATAATTTGGTATTCAATTCAATTTGGTTTTTGTATTGTGTCGATACCATGTTTCCCGTGCCGGGTCTACAAGTAGTGGTCATCCAGGCGTAAAATAATTTATGATTAGGTACCTCACCGAAGATTTTGTGAAGGTATATGTGGTCTTTATGTCCAGAAATCCAGTGGGACAACTTTTTACTTAAGAAAGCAGGGCGTTTTTTTTTAGATCGATCTCTTTAATTATTTTTAAACCCTTGGGCGGCCGACAACGTAACTTCCAAAATTTTTCCGATTAAAACAAAAGACTATTTAGGTCGCTAATATAAATCAATATTAAGGGGTTTCAAAAAACACACTAGGTATTTAGAATTTTTTATGTAGTTTCAGTGGCAATGTATTCATCAAGCTATAGGACTATAAAAATCCGTTGGAAATAGCGTTATACTATTTGTTTACGATTTGTTTATGATAGAAGAAGAATAAATAGTTACTTTTTAGTGCTTACCTATCGTAATTTTTATAAAGCGAAATATATTCAAAAGTTTATAACATTTGTACATAATATATTATATATGTCTAATACATTGTTTTTTATTTTACAAATTGTTGATGGGGAAATATTTATTTTTCTTTATAGCTTAACACCTAAAAATGTTCAGCAAAAAAATTAAAATAATTTAAAAGGAGAGCGCGCCAAACACAGCAAACAGCGCCACGTGTAGCTGGAGAACAAGTGACCTATCTTTTTTTTCTGTTATTTATCTAATCTGCAGCCCCTGCTGAGAGGCAAGTGTATGAAACTATAAGAAGGTTCTTTCGATACAAGGCAATCGGGTGAAGTTCGGTCGTGGTCGGATAGGTTTCGGATAACTCGTGATAGCTGCAAAGCCTGTTATTTGTCAATACCAGAGCCGCGTTCGAGCCTAGGTGCAACTAGCCACAAAAGGGTAAACAACATCCTTCTAAAATTTTGATAAGGCTTTAGTCAACAAGGCAACATGAGCGGCTCTGAGCTTTATAAAAATTCGCGAACTTTAGACCATAGTTCAACAACTCGTTGGAAACCGGTGTTATAATAAAGCTCTAAAAATTAGGTAGGAGCACATATGTGTTTTCGCCAGCGCAATCAAATATTTATCAAAGATGGACGTTTCTGACTCCGATCAGAATAATGTGTCTTCTTATTATTTGTTCTAAATTTTGTTTATAAAATAGTTAAAAAAGGTTATTGGTGCAATCAGCGGCATGCAGTTAAGGGAGGCAAGGGAAACAGTGCTTTCTATAGAAAAACATCATCTTCATAAATGTGATTTTTAAAATAGGATACAATTATTTTATGTGATATTAAAAGTGCTAAAATTATTTTAAATACCGTGCCCCTAAAAAATGCGGCCTTGTCTCAAACCGAGTCACAGCAGAAAGTCTGCCCGCGTGTCGTATGCGCGCGGCTTGTCGTTACTCTAGAAATATCCAATAAAAGCTATCCCCGCTGTTAGGTTCTCTATAGCCTGCAGCTATAATACGCCGCCAGCAGCAGTATGCCTGCTTTCGTGTGCGTCGAGGAGATATTGAACCTGCTGAACGCATCGATCATGGAGTTGCGGTCGCGTGCTTTAGGCGGGTGTGGAAGCTATCATTGGAGTAGGTTATTTTGACATTTAAACGGCTATCGGTGTGTACAGTGAATGTGTGTTGTGCAATATGGAAGGCAATACGAACTTGGACATGCAAATACCGTCAACTTCAGCTGATGGGAATTATGCTAAAAATGTTGCACAGTTAATTAGGAAGATTGTGTGTGGATGTGTGGTGTGTGTCTTGATAATAAAAGGTCAGGAGAGACGCAAATATCGCTTTTTTCCATTGAAAATAAACTTTCCAAAACTTGTTAGAGTATCCACATTTTTATGATGACGTCATTGACGAATTTGCAAAAAGCGATCGAAGGATCGAATGACACTACAAATAGGGTAAGTTTTTAAAAAATGCTTCCCTTACTTGAAATTTCACTGCCCCCTGGACCCCAATTTTTAAAACGGGAACGTGTGGTTTTTGTGCGAATCATCATCAGTCGGTAGGGATCTATCCCGTGATGTATTTTTGAATGATGGAAACTTGCTCACGTTCTCGCAAAAAGTGGGAGATCCGATCCAGCGGGTTTCAAGTAAGAGAACACTTCCTTTTTCAAGAGATTCCTGCGTAGAACATAGGATTTTCTAAGCTCTATAACTCGGTTTGTTTTTTTTAATTTGTGTCTGTTGTTTTTTTTTAAAGGATAAATTTAGAAATTAAAAGTAAGAAAATCAACGAGATGCTTTCACAATTTTTGACCCGTTTTGTAGGTAAAATAGTTGGAAAAAGTCCTACTCGAAGTTTCGAGTGTTTGGCCATGAATTCTATGGTAATTTTTTTTGGATTGTGTTATGTGGGACCTTCCTTTTAAAAGGAACGCCCGAGCCTCCTTCCCCACTAATTTTTATTACAAAAACTCAGAAAACCAACCACAGAGGTGAACTGCAAAAACCAAAGAAGTTTTTCCCGAAAATGAGGTTAATTCGGCACTGCGGCGGAGACACCATAATAGTTAGTTAGAGTAGGCCTTTAACATGAAAAAGTAGTTCGTTTGTACCAAAGTAAACATGGCAACGATGCACACGATCAAGGGCAGGTTAAAAAGTACACATACACATCCATCCCGTTACTTCTTTCACAATTCAAAAATTGGGGTCCTGGGGGCTAATTTTTGAGCTGGGAACATGTGGTTTTTCGTACAAACGATCACCCGTCGGTAGCTATCTTTCCCATATATCTCCTAAAACCGGGTCAGGGAGCACACTACCACAGAAGCTGGGTTTGGTTCATTCAAGAAAGTTCAAATTTAACAATACCAACATTAAAAGTAGGTCATTTGCTGTAAAATAAATGTAGCAACTTTCGATGTGATCAGACTGGGTTCGAAAATTCGGGGAACGTTCACCGGAAAGACTGATCCGGTTGGATAGTTCCCAAGGAACTATCACATCTCTTAGGAGAGCGATCATTCTCTCAAAATTCAAAAACTGGGGTTCTGAAGGACAAGCAAACTTTGAATTCATCGGCATACGAGACTGAGACTATTCTGTTTCTCAAGCCTTCCTAATTTTGTGCGGAAGATGTGGGGGGTTTTGTGCGGGGCTAGTCTTTGAAAGGTTCTACTCCGTATGCAGAGCGACTGCTCTACCGACTGGCACAGATTTGGGATTTTTGATGATTGGTTTAAACAGCTTCTGGAAATTAAATGCTTTATTTTCAAAACTTTAATTTGATATTTACCGCACAAATTTCGGAGTAGATTTTCCCACTAGTCGAAATACGGCTAATTCTCGGGAGAATACAATGAATGAGAGTAATGGTGCACTTTAAATTAATTTCTTAATGCGTTTGGTGGGATTCTACGAAGTAAGGTATTGTATACACAAAGACAATTAGCATGGATTTTGTTCGGTAAAAGCAGGATGCATGGTTTGTACTATTCACTGAAATAACTCGCATAAAAAAAAACACGTGGCAACTCATTTTATTTTTTTTTTTAATTTGTGGGTAAAAATTGTTTGTGACTGAAATAGAGCAAAATATTTTTTGAAAAATTTTCTTAGCTCGTAAGTACAAAATAGGACCACAATATTTTAATGTCATTTGTGGCACAGATACGCCATTTGAAAATTTTAGTATGACATTGTTTTTAACTAATATTTCAGGTTTTCATAAACCACAATATCTCTATACAGCGCTTCGAGCTACTGCGGACATAGGCCGGAAAAAGTCCAATTTGCCAGTGTACGTACACGCAGTGACAGCGCACACCTATCGGTGGAGCAACCAACACTTAGGCTTGCGATCACCGTTTATGGCTTGCATTTAGTACGCCTCTAACCACGGTGCAATGTGAAGTGTAGTCCATGGAACCGGAATTTGGTCAATAAATACGCAAATTTTGATAACGTAATTTTCGTGTTTTTATCACTGATAAATTAGAGCTTTTTATTTTCAACTGCTCAGATTTATCACTAACAACGTATTATAATAAAAATAATAAGGAGAAACAAAATAAATAAAATAATACATTGTAAAAACCAAAAAGATTCTCCCAGTCAAAAAAAAATTAGAGCAAATGTTCGAAAAGTCCTCCTTGTTCGGCTAGGTAATATCCGAGCCTATTATAAAAACCCCGTCTAACGTTTCCAAGCATGTAGGGGTGATAGTTTGAAAAGCTTCTTTAATTTTAATCCGAAGTTCTTCCAAATTATTAGCCCTTTCTTGCCCGTAAACTTTATTTTTGATATCAAGAGCAAGATCGGGTAATCGAGCTGGCCATAAAATAGTTCCATGTGTACTTATAACCCGATTAGGAAATACATTACTAAGATATTCCTTAACAAGGCCAACATTGTGAGCGGGACAGCCATCTTGTTGAAACCATGTTTCACCAAATCTCACACCTAACAACTACCTACCAGTTGGAATAATATGCTGCTGCAGTAGATCTAAATATCTAGGACCATGCAAATTTTCGTCAATAAAAAATGGCCCATTTACGTGTTCCTGTGCAATACCCCCCAAACATTTAGTTTTTGGGGATACTGTGTTCTTACGTCAAAATACAAATGAAAAGTTCTTTCATCTGTGAAAAGAATAGATCTCAGAAAGTTTTCATCACGATTAGGCCTTTCCATCATTGTTTCGCAAAATTCCATACGACGATAGTTGTCCTCCAAAAAAATTTGATGCGTTTTTGACGCTTTGTAAGTAACTTTCGATTTTCCTCCACTGCAGCGCAAATCATCACATCTCGTACTTCCTGCTCGTCATCCAAAACAATGGGTTTTTTATGGTTTCGTGGCGCTACACAACCAAACTTTTTAAAATTCTGCACAAACCTATGAATCGTTGATAAACTATGTTCTGTGCGATATACAAAATTCTCCAAAAAAATTTCTTGAATAAGTCTCAATGGTCTGCCTTGATAGTACCATTTGACCATCTGCACTTTTTCGGCAACTACGTAGATATTCATTTTTAGTTTTAAAAATATATTATATCACTTAAGAACTTACCAATCTGTTTCTCGAGCAAAGCAGAAATAAAACAAAATAATAAAAACAACATAAATTTCAAAAAGACAACACTGGACGAGTTTGTAAATCCATCGGTGGTCCACCGGTGCCAACAAAAGATTTCATAAATTTTAGAGGGATTTCACCAGTCCAACAATAGAGTTCCTAAATTTTTCGATGGATTTCACCAATCCAACAAATGTTGGCACCGATCGCCACCGGCTTCGGGAGTCGGTGAAAAATCTTCGTTGGATTAAACATAACCCTACTTTATGGTTATTTATTTTTTCCAGTTTTTTTTATAACTTATTCATACCAAGATATTTTTTTATGCATTTTGGTTAATACAAGGTACAGTACAGAATGCTTAACGGAGTGGTGAGACATAATATTAATGCAAGACAGTTCAAGTGAAGACTCTGATGATAGTAAGCTTAAACAACATCTCTAGAGCTTTTTTAAAGCAATTTATAATTCAGCATATATCTTTTTATTGAAGTATTGGTGATGTAAAATATCTTATAGAAATAGTAATTTTTCAGTTACATAATTTATTTATCAGTGAAGGTAACAAATACAACTTTTGAACATAATTGCACTCCAAAACCCACTTAACACTTCAACAGATTATTATCAACCAAAAGATCATCCACCCCATTAGGGGAAATTCTAATTTGATGACCACGAATTTTAATGACCACAGATTTTCAAATAAAAAATTAAAATCTACCAGCTGTATATTATTACTATGGTTACTATCATAGAAAAATCAACTACTACCATCCCCATATAACTACTATCATTAAAAAAAATCAACTACTACCATCCCCATATGGCTACTACCATTGAAAAATCAACTACTGCCACTTCCCTATAGCTACTACCATCGAAAAACCAACAACTACCAACGTCATATAGCTACTACCATTGAAAAATCTACTACTACCATCCCCATATAACTACTACCATTGAAAAATCAACTACTACCATCTCCATATTAATTTTTGTTTTTTTTTGTATATATATGTAACATATATATTTGTATATATATGTTATATATTGATTTTTCAATGGTAGTAGCTATATACTAGTTGATTTTTCAATGGTAGTAGCTGTATGGAGATGGTAGTAGTTGATTTTTCAATGATAGGAGACATATGGAGATGCTAGTAGTTGATTTTTTAAAGGTAGTAGTTATATGGGGATGGTAGTAGTTGATTTTTTGACGGTAGTAGCTACATGGAGATGGTAGTGGTTGGTTTTTTAATAGTAGTGGTTGATTTTTCGTTTTAAAATTTTTGGTCATTAAAATTCGTGGTCATTAAATTAGGTAGTCCAAAAGAGGGGCGTGTTTAAATAAAAGTAAATGTTGTGACGCAATGTTGGCAGCAGTGCCCAACGTTAAGTCCTCGACAAATTGCTAATTGGGCCTGAGTATAACAAACCACAGAGGAGCGACAGCTCGAGTACTTGGTCCGAGAATTGATGACATTTTTTATTTTCTAGCGGTCGGACAGAAAAGTAGCGTAATAGACCGGGCGTTAGGCGTTAATTTACTAATGGATTTAAATTTAGGTTTTGTTAATTGATTTATTTTATGTGCAATTTTATAAAATTTGTTGTTACTTTCTTATTATTGATTTCTTTCTTACTAGTTTATTTTTTGTAGCTTAAAATTTACCAAACGGGAATTAAAAACTAAATGATCTAACCGAAAAGCTGTTAGAAAATTAAAAGTTTTATCCCATATTTACTATAAAGTTTTTATTTTTACTAAGTACATTATACCTTACTAAATCTCCTCACGCCCATTTTGACTATTACTTTTTGTCCTGGGGACATTTATTTTAAATTTATCATAAAAGGAGCGGTTCGATATCACTTTTTTTAAATGGTATGTTTCTTAAAATATAAAATTCAACGTTTCTTCCAAAAACCTATGTGGTAAATGTCAACATCCACTTCTTGCTGTAACTGAAACGAAAAAAATTGCCGATTCTTAGGCTTCTTAAATTATTTTTTTAGGACGAAAATTAATGGTCAAAGTGGATGAGAAAAACTAGTGAAACACCCTGTACCTAAACATACGTACCTTAGTTGTAAAATATACGTACCTTAATCATTAAAACATGCAAGATAACCTGTTGATAGTCATTAAGTCGTTAATAGTTTCCAATAAATATTTGTAAAATATAATTTAGGCCATTCATTAAAAACTTTAAACCTAATATTGACTGTAAATCTGAAAAATTTCCTTGAAAGTTAACTTTGGAACACAGTCTTAATTTTTCGGCAGTGTATATAAATTTTGTCTATAGCACAATATTAACATGTCTTAGAGCATTTTATTTATTTATTTAATTACAATATTTGCATCCATAGCTTCTACACCCTGTATATTTTTTTTGTTCTTTTTTCTTCTGAACGCAACAAAATCTGTTACACGACAATGTCGGCAATAACAAAATTCCAGGACAAAATCGAAATTTAATTTAATAATAATAAACAAGAATAATTATCCGAAATTCCGCAGCTCGGAGGGCAAGAGATAACATGAGAGCGGCATTTAGAGGGGAATTTTGACTTGAGGGCCATTGTCTGCCTTGAGGGAAATATCTAGGGGTTGATGCCCATATACACATAAGTTTAAAGTGGGAATTACATAAACTTCTCAGTTGGCAGGAGGCATCAGATCTTAGTCTAATTCTGTTAAACTTCAATTACGTACACATGGAACACAACTGGTCATTTTTTAAAAAATTTAGTAATTTTTCCAAAAAGGAACGTTTTTCAAAGCACTGGTGTTTTTTTTTCAAAATGGTCTTTTTGTCAAAAATCCGGTAATTTTTTCAAAGGTCTGATAATTTTTCGTAAAATCTGGTAATTTTTTCAAAAATCTGTTAACTTTTTCAAAAATTTGTTAGTTTTTCCAAAAAAGCACTATATAGGTTTTACGAACGTTTTTCAAAGCTCTGTTGTTTTTTTTCAACAATCTAGTTATTTTTACAACAACCTGGTCTTTTTTTCAACAATCCGGTAATTTTTTCAAAAGCCTGCTAATTTTCCTAAAATTTTATAATTTTTTCAAAAATCTGGTAACTTGTTGTGGTGTTTTTTTTTCAACAATCCAGTTATTTCTCCAACAACCTGGTCATTTTTTCACAATCCGGTAATTTTTTCAAAGGTCTGATAATTTTTCCTAAAATCTGGTAATTTTTTCAACAATCTGTTAATTTTTTCAAAAATTTGTTAATTTTTCCAAAAATTTGTTAATTTTTCCAAAAAAGCAATATATATAGGCTTTACGAACGTTTTTCAAAGCTCTGTTTTTTTTCAACAATCTAGTTAATTTTACAACAACCCGGTCTTTTTTTCAACAATCCTGTAATTTTTTCAAAAGCCTGATAATTTTCCTAAAATTTGATAATTTTTTCAAAAATCTGGTAACTTGTTGTGGTGTTTTTTTTTTCAACAATCCAGTTATTTCCCCAACAACCTGGTCATTTTTTCACAATCCGGTAATTTTTTAAAAGGTCTGATAATTTTTCGTAAAATCTGGTAATTTTTTCAAAAATCTGTTAACTTTTTCAAAAATTTGTTAGTTTTTCCAAAAAAGCACTATATAGGTTTTACGAACGTTTTTCAAAGCTCTGTTGTTTTTTTTCAACAATCTAGTTATTTTTACAACAACCTGGTCTTTTTTTCAACAATCCGGTAATTTTTTCAAAAGCCTGCTAATTTTCCTAAAATTTTATAATTTTTTCAAAAATCTGGTAACTTGTTGTGGTGTTTTTTTTTCAACAATCCAGTTATTTCTCCAACAACCTGGTCATTTTTTCACAGTCCGGTAATTTTTTCAAAGGTCTGATAATTTTTCGTAAAATCTGGTAATTTTTTCAACAATCTGTTAATTTTTTCAAAAATTTGTTAATTTTTCCAAAAAAGCAGTATGTAGGCTTTACGAACGTTTTTCAAAGCTCTGTTTTTTTTCAACAATCTAGTTAATTTTACAACAACCTGGTCTTTTTTTCAACAATCCTGTAATTTTTTCAAAAGCCTGATTATTTTCCTAAAATTTGATAATTTTTTCAAAAATCTGGTAACTTGTTGTGGTGTTTTTTTTTCAACAATCCAGTTATTTCCCCAACAACCTGGTCATTTTTTCACAATCCGGTAATTTTTTAAAAGGTCTGATAATTTTTCGTAAAATCTGGTAATTTTTTCAAAAATCTGTTAACTTTTTCAAAAATTTGTTAGTTTTTCCAAAAAAGCACTATATAGGTTTTACGAACGTTTTTCAAAGCTCTGTTGTTTTTTTTCAACAATCTAGTTATTTTTACAACAACCTGGTCTTTTTTTCAACAATCCGGTAATTTTTTCAAAAGCCTGCTAATTTTCCTAAAATTTTATAATTTTTTCAAAAATCTGGTAACTTTTTGTGGTGTTTTTTTTTTCAACAGTCCAGTTATTTCTCCAACAACCTGGTCATTTTTTCACAATCCAGTAATTTTTTGAAAGGTCTGATAATTTTTCCTAAAATCTGGTAATTTTTTCAACAATCTGTTAATTTTTTCAAAAATTTGTTAATTTTTCCAAAAAAGCAGTATATAGGCTTTACGAACGTTTTTCAAAGCTCTGTTGTTTTTTTTCAACAATCTAGTTATTTTTACAACAACCTGGTCTTTTTTTAACAATCCGGTAATTTTTTCAAAAGCCTGCTAATTTTCCTAAAATTTGATAATTTTTTCAAAAATCTGGTAACTTGTTGTGGTGTTTTTTTTTCAACAATCCAGTTATTTCTCCAACAACCTGGTCATTTCTTCACAATCCGGTAATTTTTTAAAAGGCCTGATAATTTTTCTTAAAATCTGGTTATTTCTTCAAAAATCTGGTACCTTTTTCAAAAATTTGGCAATTTTTCCAAAAAAGAACTACATAGTTTTTACGTACATTTTTCAAAGCTCTCGTGTTTTTTATTTCAACAATCTACTTATTTCTTCAACAACCTGGTAATTTTTTCAACAATCTGATAATTTTTTAAAAAATTTGGTAATTTAGTGGTGATATTTTATAAAGAAGAATTTTAACTTGAGGGCCAGTTTCTGCTCTGACGGAAATATCTAAAGGGTTGAGGGTCATATAAACATAAGTTAAAAGTGGAAATTACATAAACTTCTCAGTTGGCAGGAGGCATCATATATTAGTCTGATTCTGTTAAACTTCAATTACGTACACATGGAACATAACTGGTAATTTTTTCAAAAATCTGGTAACTTTTTCAAAAATTTGTTAATTTTTTCAAAAAAGCACTACATAGGTTTTAAGAAAGTTTTTCAAAGCTCTGGTGTTTTTTTTCAAAAATCTAGTTATTTCTTCAACAACTTGGTCTTTTTTTTCAACAATCCGGTAATGTTTTCAAAGGACTGATAATTTTTCCTATATTCTGGTAATTTTTTCAAAAATCTGGTAACTTTTTCACAATCCGGTAATTTTTTAAAAGGTCTGGTAATTTTTTTAAAATCTGGTTATTTCTTAAAAAATCTGGTACCTTTTTCAAAAATTTGGCAATTTTTCCAAAAAAGCACTACATAGTTGTTACATACGTTTTTCAAAGCTCTGTTGTTTTTTATTTTAACATTCTACTTAATTCTTTAACAACCTGGTAATTTTTTCAACAATCTGGTAATTTTCTCAAAGGTCTAATAATTTTTCCTAAAATCTGGTAATTTTTTCAAAAATCAGGTAAGTTTTTCTAAATTTCCTAACAACATTTGGACTACGATATACGCTTTGCTAAAACCACGTAAATTATTTCAGTTTTCATAATGGGTCAGTTCAGTTAAACTTTTTACACAAAAAAAAATCTGGTAATTTTTCATAAAATTTGGTAATTTAGTCGTGATATTTTATAAAGAAGAATTTTAACTTGAGGGCCAGTTTCTGCTTTGACGGAAATATCTAAAGGGTTGAGGTTCATATAAATATAAGTTAAAAGTGGAAATTACATAAATTTCTCAGTTGGCAGGAGGGATAAAGTCTTAGTCCAATTCAGTTAAAGGTCAGCTATACAATAGTAATAACTGGTAATTTCTCAAAAATCTGGTAATTTTTTCGAAAATTTGGTTGTTTTATCAAACATCTAAAAATATTTCCACAAGTCTGGAAAATTTTTCACAAGTCACATGGTGGTAAATTTTCCCCACATGTGGTCAAATTTCCACTCATCTAATAAATTTTTGAAAAGTCTTGTTAATTTTACAAATGTCCGGTAAATTTTCCAAAAATCTGGTAGCGATAGAGAGGCACGGTTTAAGGTAGGTCCCGTACATAATTTTTAATGTTGTTGGCATCGGCATGCCTTCCCCTATAAAAACGTTATCCTCTTAAATGTAATTTTTGAGATAGGATAGAATTACTTTAGATTTTATTAAAAATGGTAAAAATTATTGTAAATATCAGGCCCATAACAAATTCGACCTTGACTCAAACCGAGTCACAGTAGAAATTTGGATTATTTATATTATTTTCTTAGGCTTTAAAAGATTTTAGACATTAGTTAAATGGATTGGATATTTGTTCTCTTAAATTTATTGTAAAACATTCCACGTCTAGTGTTATAGCTATGTATATGAGTTTGGTAAGTTATTTTTGAGTTGGTTTTTTGTATATTGTTTTTTTTTTGTTCAACTTTTAGTAGAGAGTTAAGGTCATGAAGTTTTAGAGTATTGTAAAGAGTTCTTGAATCGGTCATGTAATCAAATTGAAAGAGAATTTTCAAAATTTTGTTATGTAAAGCTTTAACTGTCTTAAACAATGTTTTATTGCAGGTACTCCAAATGGGTAGCAAATAGCAAGTAAATATTGATAAAAAATAGGCATTATATATTTTGTATTTGGTATATATATAGACACTAATTCATATATGAAGTGGATTTATAAACCTTTGGAAAGCCGCCTAGTGGCACAAAGGGGTTGCATTGTCTGAATATTTTATTTACAAAGCATTTTTAGGATTTTTCCGACTGGATTTCCACTTTTCGGATCCGCACGCCTTTTTAACCGTCTGTTTGTCGAAAGATTATTGTGCAAAAATTAGAGGTTTAGTTTTGCGATTGTCCTTGCAAAGACAAAAGCATGTATGTAGTAAGCATTTTGGGCGTTGCCAGTATAAGAAATCCTTAGCAAACTTAATTATTTGTTAAAAAAAACTCTAACCGTTTATTGCACCCATTCAGTTTTAACCGGGGTTTAACTTTAAGCTCCGGTTAAGTGGTTTAATTTAGAGTTTAACGAAAAAATGACGTTAGGTGTTATTTTTTGACGTTCGTTTGATTCGGGATTTTTTCTGGCGTCATGCACGAAAGCTTTAGTTAAAAAAAACTTGCTGAAAACGAAATTTTCAAAAATTTCGAAGAAGGAATCTGACATGCACGCCTTATATTTTGATAGAAAATATACCGAGTGAAACTGAATATTTCCATCAGAGGATAAATTTTATTTAAAACATTAGCAATTTCCGAAGATTTCCACTTTTTAGTCTAAAAAAAAATTCCCAGTTATTAATATGCACAAGGTATATTCTTAATATTATTCACTTATTGATGTGAGAATTTTCAATAATCTTTTCGTAGCAGGAAATAATGTCTATTAATCATTTTTCTTCACTAGTTTCACAATTTTTTATATTTTACGTCAAAAAATTTTTCCAAAAACTGTGAAATAAGGTTAGTTAAACATTTTGATATCCGCCGATGTTTTAAAACGTTATGTTTGCAAGATATGAATCTAAACGAGTGTTAGTTAACTGTTAGTTAATTTTTGTTGGTGCAACAGTCACAAAATTAAACTCAGGTTAGAAAATAATCAGAGTTTACGGAACCGACCGTTTGTTTGAAAACGGTGCAACAAGTGGTAAAATCAGAATGGTGGGGGTTAAGTATAAACTTTGGCACCCTGTGTAGCCGCACTCTAACACACACCCTACTATCTTTGGTTTGTCCGCGGTTAAATGTTTTGGACTTCTTATTCTAAGTCGGTTGATGTTGTTTATTGTTTTTCGCATACAAAAACTGTTGTTATATTTATGTTTTTGAGGTTTTGATAAAAACGAAACCAAGCGTGAGACCCAAAACATACTGAAGAAAACGATATCTTGCTTAGACAAAAAACGAGCTAACCTCCTTGAACTTATTCGCTCAAGATAAAAACGCTTCTTTCAAGAGCCGCTTGAGCGATGGGTTCTAGATTTTTTCTTATGTTAAAATTACATATTAACATGGTATTTCTAATTTAAAAATGTAGCCTTATTCCACTGCCTTACACTTAGATGAACTACTTAAAGATACCCGATGCTTACGGAGACTTTGGTTATAATAGACACTTATGGTGGGATTTACTAAAAAGGTTTAGTCTATTTTAAAACGGTCCTAAATTTAAGTGAAATTTTTGGTTTTAAGCATTTTAAACCAGCCCTTCTTGAGTCTTGGGCATAGTTTGATTTATAAGAAGAATTTTATTAAATTTTTTTATTGAATAATCATCTTAACACAATCTTTTTTTGGATTTAAGAAGAAAGTTTCAATTTAGAAGAAAAGGAAATTAATAAAATTAAACCCACGCGGGGTTTAAATAGTAAACACTCTGTAGAACAGATTAAAATTGGGGCTATATGTCACTCTGATTAAAACTTAACCTTATTCGTTAATTTTTCCAATTAATACTTGATGTCACAACGATTTAGATGTGTGATAATAAAATAAAATAAAAGGTGTTTTTATTTATGAAATGTGTTAAAAAACTTAAATGCAAGTTTTTCTTACATTTCTCTCACTGTCGAAATGTCAGTTTAAAAATAATAGCGCTGCGTTCAATCACAAACAGCGAGTTCGGATCTTTTATATTGCTTGCACCTTGGCTTGCAACAACCTCTACTGATGAAAACTACAGCTTTAAAATGAGTGGGCTTTGAGCAAAGAAAGTTTTTTTGACTGAGCTTTTATTTAGATAACCTCAATGTTTTACTTTCAGTTTGTAAATAAATTAATATAGTTTTTATTTGGATTTTTTTGTTTGGTATAATTTTCGTGCATAATTAGTGACCTTATGTTTATTTTGCCTCGTAGTGCCCTCATAAATATATTTTTTGTACTGGAAACGGGTTCAAAATATGGCTTTTTTCTGGACAAAATAGGAGGTGTTTTATTGGTTAATGAACAACTTGGGGTATTAAATAAGGTAAATTAATCCTTGTAAAAACGATTACTTAGGAAAATTATAAACGAACTTATTATCAAATACCACAAAACAATCCTTTCTGGGGGCTATAAATTTAAACCACCCCCCTGAGGTGGTCTAAAAAATCACCAACTTTATAACCTCAAACACAAATAATGACGCTATTATGTGCCAAATTTTTGGCGTATTCACCATTTGTCATTTTAAAAAAAATAGTTTTGGGCCATTTTCTTTTAAAATATGGTGTATTTTGAGAAAAAAAACAGTTTTTCAGTGGTATTTTGCAATAACAATACAAAATAATCAATAACTTTGTGTTTTTTCTATATGGGTAAGTGTTTTTTGAAAATTGGTTTTAAAATTTAGTACCCCCCACAGGTGTAAATATTTAGACCTGTGGGGGGCACTATTTTAGATCTTAGTAAATCTCACTGTTAAATTTTTTAAGTTTTCACTGCTTTTTAGGCGTTCAAGAAAAGTACTTCCAAAAAACATTTTTTCTCTGTTAAAATGAAAAATATTTAGAGAGAGAGGGTAGAATTTTAGAGGTAGATGGAGAGATAATTTAGTGAGATGCAAAAATTTTTAAGGTTGTTGGAGAAAGACGGCAGGCTGTGTGGTGTTGTGCATATGGTTTTTATTTTGCCATTTTTATACAAAAAAGAGCAAAAATGGTAACTTTTTAAAGCATAAAGTGTGTGAGACATAAGGTGGTATTAATTTCTTGCAATCAAAGTTCTTTACAGTCTTTAAATTTACCAAAAAACGCGTCCTACTATGAATGTATTTATTTTAACTAAATTATTTTAAGGGTCATCATGGCTTTACCATTTCACTACTGGATTCCTTGGAGTCCTGAGGAAATCAGTGACTTCACATCACCAAAATCGGTTTACGAAAACAAAAATTATGACTATTTAAATCAATAAAAACGAGAACAAATAGGCAAAGCTGCGGGTCTTCAGTTAGTAACAAAATAAAATCATATGGGGACACGTTGTGTATTGAGATTTGCATTAGATACAAAACCATGTCAGCCAAGCGATATTATGGCCTCGTTGTCGGTATTAGGAAAAGAAAAGTGATATAAGATAATGATTGCAAAGTGGAACAAAAGTAAAATCTTGATGAAACTAAGTTGTTGCTCGACTGGCACACTAGTGCGGGCCCGTGATTCTCATGTTATTATTTTTATTTTACTTTTGTTGCCACTGACGACAAGATTCCTTTGTCGCAAACAAAGACAATTTTAAATATGACTAAACGAATATTTCCTTGTCACAAAAGAATATTTTTTGCTCTGTACTGCATCAAGTTTGCATAAATTTTGATTTATTTATTTGTTTTTTAATAGACGAGTAATATTCGTTGAGCCAAAAAAAAAACCGAGGCAAATCATTTTGAAAAGTTTTATGAGATTTTGTTGTTTTACCAGGTTTTATATGTGAAACCAACTTGTAAAAACCTAAACGAATCTCATGAAGTTTGAATTTTTTCTACCGATTTTGACGAGAAAGACAGCTGGGCTCGTAGAATCTTGGAAAACCCTATAAAAGGGCATAAAACTCACCCAACATTCATAAGAACCTATGCGGTTTATTTACCTGGGCCAGATCCTCTCCACTCAACAAAAGGAGAGAAACGAAACCAAAGAGGTGAAAAAAAAATGCTTTAAGGATTTGTTTACACAGAAACAAATACATACTGATATGAAAAGGACACCTGTTGATCTAAGAATAACTTCGTTTTGATAGTCCTTAATATTAGTGAGTCGTTGGAACAAGTATAGAGAACAACTTGGATGAATACCAATAGGTTCTCTTTTTACCATCAGTGTTCAAAAGAAGAAATAAATCACGCTATCATTAGTTAAATTAAGTCCATTCGACAGATGACAGCGCATTTTTTTCGAGGTTGCTTTTAACTGCGCAAAACCTCGTAATAAGCATAACTGCTGCCAAATTTGATCTTATTTTCGCTGGCCGAAAAACTCCCTTTTTTACACAAACGCATAAAGGAAGCGGCCGGATTATTTAATAAAAGACATGCTGGAATCCTTGTGGACAATCAGGGTAAAATCATACCGGATACCAAAGAAAAACTAAAAGAATAGTGTAGCTATATAGAACATCTCTTTACCGATAACCGATCCGAACAGCCAGAAGAATTCTCCAACCAAGGCATAGATATAACACCAGAGGATGTAAAACACGCAATATCTTTAGCTAAAAACAGAAAAGCGGTAGGGCAAGAGGAAGTATATACTGAGGTTTTAAGGCTAATAGAAAACGAAGATTCGCCAAATACGCTGGTCAAACTTTTTAAATTGATTTATCGTAGCGGTAAAATCCCTGCTGACTGGTTGAAATCAACCTTTGTTACGCTGTCTAAAAAACATTCAACAAAGAAGTGTAGTGGTTACCGCCTAATCAGCCTAATGAGCCATATGTTAAAAATATTTCTAAAGATTATCCACAAAAGAATTTATGGGAAATGCGAATCCTTTATGGGCGACACACAGTTTGGATTTCGTGGTGGGTTCGGGACAAGAGAGGCTTTGTTTGGCATTCAAGTCTTAGTTCAGCGATCTAGGAATGTGTCGGTACCAGTATATGCCTGTTTCATAGATTATGAGAAAGCATTTGATCGAGTCCAACACGAAAAGCTCATAGAATCGCTAAAAGAAGTTGGTCCAGATGACCGAGATCTAAAGATAATCGTTGATGGCCAACTGTCCGAAGAGGTCCAAATAAGAAGTATATTGTCTCCGCTGTTGTTTAATATCAAGAGTAACAAACTTCATAACTGCGAAGCTGATAGCCAACGTTCGAAGAGAGCATGTCACCTGAAGAAGAAAAACTTCCTATAATCAGTTCTTCAAAATTTAAAAAAATAAAATTCCAAACCTTACGACTAAAAATAAAATAATTTTAGAATCTGCTTGCCTTATTGCGGACTGCAGATTGTGCATTCATTGCACAAATTTAAAACTTAAAAGCGTGTCAAAGTGAAGTTATTTATGCTCTTTTCATATTATTAGATACATATTTTTACGATTTTTAATTAAGCGTTGCAGAAGAAGCTTGGCACATTACTTCTATTTTTTTAGAAGCAGTTCATCATCCAATGGTGGAAAAATCTCATTTTTTCATATTATTAACTTTTCGCTTTCTGCCAACGTTTATTTGACGCACAAAAAATATACGGATTCAAAAAAATGTTTACTTAATAACGGACCAAAAAATACTTTTGTTTGGGGGGGTCCATAAATGACTTTAGAGCGGAGAGTAGTAGCGCTTTGCGTGATGATGCGCGAACAGGGGGGGAGAGGGGGACTATTGAGAGTGTGATGTCATAGAAATAGGAAAAATATTTAACTATAGTCCAATTTTTTATGGATCTCTATTTGATACATTGTTTTAAACAGCGATAATAAATATGTAAAAAAAGGCCATGTCGTTGATTGTTTCAACTGTTACTTTAAATTGACAACAACAAATTATTTGTCATGCGAACTGTTGACAACAAAGAAATATGTTTTCAGAGACAAAAATTACGTTAGTTCACTCATCAAAAAATTGGACTCTATCATAAAGGTATTGAATATCTTTGGACTATATACAGGGTGTTCCAAATTCGATGCTCACCATGGGGATCTCCCAAACGGTAGGAGATACGAAAAGGTTTAAATTAGGGAAAAGTTGTGCAATTTGACGCTTTGCTCAAAACCAAAAATTACAAATTACGGGTAGTTCCGGAGATCGGCGAAAAAAACCGAAATCTTTATTTTTAGTTTGTATTTTTCTGCGCCCTTATTCTTAAAGCTGTCAAAAAAACGCTTAAAACTTTCTACAGGCTCTTTTTTAAGATCTACCTAATGAGAGGTCTGTTTTCGACATTTGACATTTCAGTGTGACAGGAACACTGTCAAGTTCGTTTTTCTTATGGACACATGCTTTTTTCTCTTGGCGTTTGGTTCGTTAAGGATGACAGATGTTTTACAATCTCATTTTCACACGTACCTGACATTTTGACTTAATTGACCATCATCCACCCAAATTCAAAGATAAAAAAAAAACAAAGAAAAAAACGTATTTTTAAAATATTAGGTAAAGATATTTTGTTATAACAAAATGTCAAAAAAATTGGGTTTCCAAAATATCTTCAGTAGGTTAAAAAAAATAAATTTGGGATGATGATGGTCAATAAACCCAAAACGTTATCTGTCGTCCTTTATGAACCAACGGCAGGAGAAAAAAAGGATGTCTTAATAAGAAAAAATGAACTTGACAGTGCTCCTGTCACACTGAAATGTCAAGTCTCAAAAATAGACCTCTAACTAGGTAGACCTTAAAGAAGTGCCTGTAGAAAGTTTTAAGCGTTTTTTGACAGCTTTAAGAATAAGGGCGCAGAAAAATAAAAACTAAAAATGAAGATTTCGTTTTTTCCCGCCTATCTCCGGAACTATCGGGAATTTGTAAACTCTTTTTTAATTTTAAGCAAAGTGCAAATTTGCCCTAATTCAAACCTTTTCGTATCTCCTACCGTTTAGGCGATCCCCATGGTGAGCATCGAATTTGAACCACCCTGTATAGTAGGTTTTTTTATGCAGCTAACATTGATTATTATTAAAATGATTTTTCTTGCTTGTATCAATACAGCTTAGTAAACCTCTACAGTGTGTCCCATTTAAAAAGATGTACCAAAATTTTCTCGAAAACTGAAAAAAAATTTAAAAAATTTCAACACATGTCGATTTTGTTTACAAGGGGGACACTATTGGACTATATTGGAATTTTTTCCGGGCACACCCTTTTCAAGGGGCGAGTTTCACCACCAAAATTTAAAAGGTCGTTTAAATGACTTTAGAAAAATTTTAAAATTTTAAAAATCTAGCGATTTGTTTTTGAGATATTCACTTTCAAAGTAAGCTTAAATTGTACAGTGGCGCACCAGGAATTGGCTTCGTGGGGGCGGGTTAAGGATAAATAATAAAAAAACTTAATTGGAAGTAAAAATGTGACAAATCACAGGCAAAATGTTTTGATAAAATTACATTAAAAAGACCAGTTTGGTGGTGATCCAAATTGAAAACAAATAAAAAAATTGGACATTTCATAAAGATTTTTATTAAAAATTAAAGTCCAGGCTCTTGTATTTTATTCCCTACCCTAATAGCACAATAAATCCCAGGGATATCCCATTTTGATCTCCCAAGTGTCTGAACATCCCGGACATTATTGGGACATCCCAAGGATGTACCGAGCAGAACATCCTTGGGACGACCCAACTAGGACATTCCAAGGACATCCAATCTAAGTCCTGAACATGTCTGAAACTTATGGTACATTGATTGCAAATCCCCATCCCCATCCTCCATAGTGGACATATGTGTTTTTCAGAATGTCTTTTTTAAGTCCTGCAAATGTCCCGAAATTCCGGTACCATATATATATCTAATATAAAATATTTTATTGAGGTATTGCTTTTATAGCCCTTAAGTATTCTGTAGAGGTGCCCCATTTAGATTCCTTTTCTCTCTGCAAGGATAACGCACCAAATTGCAGTGGATCGTTCTATGTGTCTGTAAAGGATATCCTTAGAGTGTTTCAAGAAAAAACCCTCAGGATGTCTGTAAAAGAAGTCCCAAAGATGTCTGCACGCTACATCAAACACTTTCGAAAATTCTTCTTCTGGTAAGACATCCTTTGTATTTCCGGTTCGGGCGTCCCTGGGATGTTGGCTCAAACGTCCTTGGGACATCCGTGCAGGACGTCCATAGAAGATCCGTTGTGCGGACACGGGACCTTCGTCGGCCCTAAATGGGTACTTTTGTGGGACACTTAGGACATCCCTGGTTTGTAACAATTGTATATAACAAGGCTTCTCGTGGAAGGGGGCTTAACCCCCACATCCCCCCCTCGATACGCCACTGAATAATGTATCCTAGAAGAAAAAAATAAATGAAAAAAAAATGAAATGATAAAATGTACTACTAATAAAAGCAAATTCGACGTGTCCCGGGATTTTTTAAAAATAAAATTTTAATTTTGCAAAAAAACCACGATTTTTGATTGTTTCGTGCAAACACGAAAACAAAATTCCTAAAATTTTATCACTTGTAAAGGCATTTGAAAGTCCTTCAAAATAAGATATCAATTGACCCACTTTCTTTATTTAAATTCTGGTGGTGATAGTTTCGTACTTGTGGTGCTCATCAGTAAGGTGATAGAAATTAGGAGATGAAATAATCATGTTAAGATGACAAAATCTGAAACAGCAACCATCTGTCCAAATCGGCAGGTGTACCTTTAATTTGAAAGAAAATTAGGCGTCTTTACGGAGACAGATATAATTATCTTAACAGATATCCTAAGCTTTGGAGTTGATAAATTTATAAAAGATTTAGCAAGGGTGAATAAATGACAAAAAAAAACAAAGGAATTAAGAGATGAAATAATCATGTTATGATGACAAAATCTGAAATAGGATTCATGCATTTCTATTTGTTATTTGAAAATGAAAAACCGCCCAGAATTTCAGCTAATTCTGATATTTAGTTTTGCCTAGGCAACTTATGGAAAAGGACCTTATGAGTTTTAGTTATTTTTCTTCTGGAAGAAACGACAGAGCCTTATATGACCGTTTTTCTTTAAAATCAAGCAGAGCTCATAGTTGATAGTTGATAATTTTCTTAAACATTTTACTTTTTTAAAAGGACGAAATTTCAGACCACAAATTTCTTAAGACAATCTTCCATATCATGCAACATTTAAGCAGTTAAAATTCCCTTAACTTTGAATGCAGCAGTGTTGAGCGCAATAAACCCCAATTTTAGTGGGGATTTTACATCTCTTCAACGATGTACGTCGCATACACATGCATAAAACCGTGCTACGAAAGTTTTCCACGTCGGGGCAACTGTGTATAAACTTAATGGAATGTTAAAACTTTCTTAATGTGCTTGTGTTGTAGAATTTTCAGGTATTATGCTTTAGACAAACTCCTAACTGGATGTGAGGTTTGAATGGTATTCTTGGAATAAGTGTACCGTAAGGCTATTTTAAATTCTTGTCGTTCTAGACAACTAAACATAAATATAACTAAGAAGAAAGGGTCTATCGGACTCACATTTTACCATTGAATTTATTACGACCAGGCCTCCAAGATCTAATTAATAGTCCAGAAACCTACAGGCATGTTTCATCCTTGTTAGGAATCATCAGGGTAATCTAGGACTGTACCTGGCATATGAAGCATAACATAAGTAACCACACCAAGCGAATTTAAAACTTTCAAAGCAAAATGTTAAAAGATGCAAATTTCATTCTTATTGATATTATACAGGGTTTCTAAGCAAATCCTTAGGGGGCCAAGCAGCCGTGTATAAGACGCAGACAAACAGAAAAGCACATTAGGCAGAAAAGGATGGGCATGGGGCGATGTTGTCACTACATCTTACACGTAGTAAATCCATTCCAGGTTGTTGTTTTCTAATGTTTTCCATTTTCATACCTTTAGGACTGGAATAAAAATTGTTTTTGCTCGACTTTAATACCAAACTGATGAAAGATATCGTAAAAAAAATATTTTTCAGCTTTCCATTTTGTAACCATTGTCCTTACGCACTGTTTACAGGCTGGGGACTGAGATACATGCAAATGCCTAACCTAAAGCGTTCATACACGGCTGGAGAAATCGACTGAGATATTTCCGTAGAAACTTTATCAAGCAAATAGGACGGCTTGACGCCTTCGAACGTACAACCCGGGTTTTGCACTTTGATTCGAAATCAAAAAGGAGGAACAGTCAGATGTGGGGCCGTGCACAAATTACGTAACGGTGATTTTACCAATTTTTTACCCCCTCCTTATGTAATGTTTTGTAACGGTTTGGCACGCCACTCCCCTAATATTACGTAATGATTTCAAGACCACTACCCACCCAAAAAAAAAATTTTCACTTATTTTCATTCCAAATTTTCTTAGTTTCACACAAATGCAAACGCTGTCGAAAACCCCCTCCCCCCTACGTAACGTTTTGTAACCCCCCGCCCCCCTATGACCATTACGTAATTTGTGCACGGCCCCTGCAGTCCCAGTGGAGGAGGGCGAGAAACTTGATATTTTTTTCTTAAAAATTATACTCTTTAGACCTATTTCTTTGCGTTACCGAAATTAGGTAATTTTTGAAAAAAAATTGTAAGCGGCGCCATTTTTATTTCGTGCTTTGTTTTTCTAACATTTTTGCGTTCGGCTAATTTAATTGAAAAATTTTTGCCTGCGGCGCCCTTTATCTTCTCACTCGAAACCAAGATCCTCCGTTTTAGGAAAACTGATCCCGTCTCTGTTTCTAAATTTTTTCGAATAAAAGTAGAATATGACCATGGGGGAAATAATTTTTTTCTACGGTATGACGAAAATTTCGAGAAAGTTGAAGAAAAAAATAAAAAAAGTGGCAGAGCTCAAGTTTTTCGTCAAAAAAAAGAGCAAAATAAATCTTTTCACCCCTTTTTGGGTATTACAAATATTGGCAGTCCTTTATTTTTCGCTTTTACCCTCCCGCTACTTTGGAAGAATTGGTTCGCTACATGTTTCGAGATCATGTCATAAAACACCTCGAAAATATCAAATGTAGTGTAGGGCCAGCTTTATTTAAAATCAATAATATCGCAAGCAAAAAGCTCTGCAGGAAAAACAGCGCTAATTTCTTTGGCTGCTAGTGCTAGCTGCATGGTTTGGCCGTTTCCGGATAGATGTCACTAGTAGAACAGAATGGAAAGAAATTTAATTAAAAGCGAAGATATTTCTTTCTAATGTTAACAACCTCAACATTAGTTTTTCCTCGATCATCTCATGGTGTGGCCGCCATCTAGCGGAATTTGCAGACATTTTGTCAACGGTTATTATTGCAACTATGATTTATGTTCACAATGAAAGAGTGGCGACAATTTTTTCTCATGAAAGCAGTCCGGAGATAATAACAAACTGGCACCATTGCTCAATATACCTGTTTCTTTTGTGCGCGCAGAACTTTCTATGCCATTTCTGTTTGATTTATTGAAATCCTATCCCTAAGGAAAATCTTAAGAACCCTGTATATACAGGCTGCATATAGCCATGCTAGATCCCGCGTTATTTGATGACGAAAATTGTTTAAATTCGCTGGGCGTGGTTGCTTATGTTATACTTCATACGCCAGGTACAGTCCTATGTTACCCTGATGATTCCTAACAAGGAAGAAACAGGCCCGTAGGTTTCTGGACTATCCATTAGATCTTGGAGGCCTGGTTGTAATGAATTGAAGAGCAAAATGTGTGTCCAATAGCCACGATCCTTTCTTTTTATTTATTTTTCACGGACAAGAAATCTACTTTCATAAATATAACGTTTGATAACGCTAGGCAAGAAAGTGAGCGACGGACAAATAGATAGACCGACAGACCGACAATCAGACTGCGTCTGGAAACGTGCTTATTATGGGCGAGTTTGTAAATTCAACATTTTTTTGACAGCGGTGGAACATCGGTGCCAACATTCGGTTGACAGATGGGTTTGACATCCATCTGAGATCTAGCAGTTACCATCCTTAAAGGCACTTATGCTGTACTTCTGGACAGTTTTTTCAAAATAGTCTTCAATGCAAGTACGTTTTTTTCTCAAATTTAGTATGATGTCTAGGTCATCATCAGAGTCTTCACTTGAACTGTCTTGCATTAATATTATTGCTCTCCATACTGTACTGTACCTTGTATTAACCAAAATGCATAAAAAAATATCTTGGTTTGAATAAGTTATAAAAAAACTGGAAAAAATAAATAACCATAAAGTAAGGTTATGTTTAATCCAACAAAGATTTTCCACCGACTCCCGAAGCCGGTGGCGATCGGTGCCAACATTTGTTGGATTGGTGAAATCCATTGAAAAATTTAGGAACTCTATTGTAGGACTGGTGGAATCCATCTAAAATTTAGGAACTCTTTTGTTGGCACCGGTGGACCACCGATGGATTTACGAACTCGCCCTAGTTTTCTCTCTGCAACACACCTTACCTATTAAACAGATGTCTTACGCTCTGGCCCACGCAGGCCCGGCCTTAGGGTGTTGGCCGCCTGAAGAAATTTTTTGAAATGCCGCCCATGACCAAGGCATTTTTTTAGTTACCCATTCAGAATAAAGCTATACATATAATAATTCTCCAGATAGACTATTTCTGTACAATGAATATTTTTTTTAAATATTTGGTGTCTGCTTCTAACCAAACCACATAGATCAAAAAATCCAATTTTCAAAATGTTTGTCGGTTTATCTGTTTACTTTAGTATTACGTAAAAGATAATAAATGTATTTTGATGGGAATTTTACTACTGGATTCCTCGGAGTCCTGGGTAGGATATAGGCTTTATTTTATCAAAATCTTTTCCATTTTAAACAAAAAAAATTGTGAAATTCATTACGTTTACCATTAACACATAGGAGATTCCAACTTTATGAAAAAAAGGGAGGGTGGAGTTATTGTGTATGCATTGAAGTGTGATTTTATTGTATACTTCTTGTTTGAAGATAATCTGATGCTATATAAAAGAAGTTTAAAATTCTAGATGTGCTGTCAAAATGTTGTTAAATGCGGCGCATATCAAAAACTCTCAGGCAAACATTTTTACATTTTAAGCAAGATATTTGATATCTTTTATGTTTTTGTAGAGTATTTTAAAGAAAATTATACTGAAAATATGTTTTTACACTTTTTGAATGCTGTTGGCGAAAACGGTTTAAAATTATACTAAAATTGTAACTACGAATATTTCTCATAACGCCGCAGGCAAGTTTTTTTGAAGAATAAGCCAAACATTCCTCAAAAATTTTAGCATGGTTACGTTTTTAATGAAATATTTTTAACAAGTCCTCGGTTGGCTGCTAAGGGGGGTTAATACCTTTTTTCTGACTGGGGTTTCATTGACGCCATTTGGCCGCCCCCCTAAAACCGCCTGAGGCGGCTGCTTTGTTGCCTCTCACCTAGATCCGGGCTTACCCACAGAGAAAAAGCAAAAAAAAACGCCAATCAAAACAAGGCAAAATGAACGCCAGTGAAGTCAGCAATAGAACTAAACGGATAAGAGTTTCAGGGGAAACTAACATAAAAACGGCAGTCAGTTAAAATTTGTGTGCGTCCTTGTCGAAAACCGATCTATTCCCCCCTAATTTCTATGGGTAAAGCAAATCTATAATTAAATAGACATCATTGTTGTTTTATTCATTGCCTACGGCTATACGAAGGTCGATAATGATCATTGAAATTTGCAAAAGGGTCAAAATTTTATTTAACTTACACCTATAATTAAATCACGATCAGTACATTTGCATCATTACTAATTTATCCACGAATATTTAGTATTAATACGTTCACACGTGCCTTTTCAAAAGCATATATGGTTTAAAACTTATTTTACCTACGACCAACGAATAATACTAATTTTACGACTCTTTCAACACGACTGTAATGGCTCATTTACGGTCCTAGGATAATAATGAAGCTTAGACCCAAACCACAAGATGGCGTGACAAGCGATGAAACTTTATTTTATAAGAGCGCTAATTGACGCAAAAATATGAATTATTTTTCTATATTTTTAAGACAATAAATATTTATTAAACTTAAATAAATCCAATATAATTTTAGTACCTAACCAAAAATAAATCCCGGTAAATTGACATTTTTAAGAAAAAAAACCTTAAAAAACAAAAGATCAAAAGATCTTGGGTGGAAATAACGAAAATTCAAACTTGGATGAGCATCCCACAAGGAACACACAAAGAGATCAAAGCGAAAAGAGAAATGATTAAACGATGTTTCACCCTGGGTAACCAGCGAGGTCTCATCAGTAGTTTCACTGGTCACCCTCCACTATACATCATTAAACACCATCATACACTTTGATTTCCAACTTTGAACCACTCACAAATAGGCATCGTTCCGCACTGGTACTTATTACCTGATACGAATTCGTCCTGGTCTGTTAATATTTCCAGTAGGATTATGCTCCTAAGGCAATTACTATTTTAATTGTTTTAGGAGCATATTCCTACGTTTTAATGTTTTAATTGCCTTAGGAGCATAATCCTACTGGAAATATTCACACGCCAGGACGAATTCGTATCAGGTAACTTGGATAAGTACCAGTGCGGAACGATGCCTTTTTGTGAGTGGTTCAAGGTCCTTATCCAAGTTACCTGATACGAATTCGTCCTGTCGTGTTAATATTTCCAGTAGGATTAGGCTCCTAGAGCAATTAAAATGTTATGCTCCTAAGGCAATTAATGTTTTAATTGCCTTAGAGCATAATCCTACTGGAAATATTAACACGCCAGGACGAATTCGTATCAGGTAACCTGGATAAGTACCAGTGCGGAACAATGCTTATTTGTGAGTGGTTCAAGGTTGGAAATCAAAGTGTATGATGGTGTTTAATGATGTATAGTGGAGGGTGACCAGTGAAACTACTGATGAGCCGACGCTCGTTACCCAGGGCGAAACATCGCTTAATCATTTCTGTTTTCGCTTTGATCTTTTGTGTGTTCCTTGTGGGATGCTCATCCAAGTTTGAATTTTCGTTATTTCCAGCCAAGATCTTTTGATCTTTTGTTTTTAAGTTTCTTTTCGGTTGAAGTAACTGATTTTTTTAACTTCTTTTTTAAAAAAATTTAAAATGATACATGAAAAGTCCCTTAGTAGCCTTATTGGTTTTGCGTTTTAGATAGAACGTCATTGAAACTTTATGGTTGGTACAGGGGCTGAAAAGTGAGAGAGGTAAATACTCACCGGTGACTACTCACCTCACAGGCCGTGAAGAATACGGACCCAGGTTATGAAGGTTGTTGACTTAGAGTGTTTTTAATAATTTCTGATATTTATGATGACATTTTTATTGGTCGTAAGTAAAGAATAGTACACTAACTCGCATATTATGGTCATTACACGCGCAGATAAATTAAGACACCTGCCTGCGGCTCGCGTCTCAAACTTCATCTTCGCGTGTAATGACCATCATAACATGCTTGTTATCTAAACTACTACTAATTCATTTTATATGCTCTATATGTTATGTAATAAGAATCATTAGTTAAAATAGCTAGTTTTTAAAATGTTCTTTGCTATGGCCGATACTTATAATATTGTATTGCAATAAGCTCTAGTTTTTATTTAAATAATTACTACGTTTATTTCGACGGTTCGATCCGGATTGAATCTCAAGCCGCTTGAAATTTTAATTCCTAATCTTTAGCGTTTATATCGCAGGCTTAAAAGTTAAATTCCAAATCTCGAGTGTTTACCTGATGATTGGATTGAAACTAGCGCATGCGCAATTTCGATGTTTTTCTAAACTTAAAATTTTGTTTGTTGTTTTTTGTTGTTTTCTTATTAATTAATTATTATCATGTTTTTAACGAATATATTTTTAAAAGAAAGAGACCATAACCAACAAATTCTCGGGTGGAAAGTTAGCATTTCTTCTGCTTGAAAAATTTCCCAAAGTCAGAATCAAGGTCGACGGCAAGGTTAATCCGTCGAGCGGGTTTATTTTAGCGGATTGACTTGACTCAATCTAATCCAAAAAAATTTAGCACTGAATCGAAGTTTACGATCTCCTAATGCCACATGTTTATATTGGAGATTTAAGCGAGATTTATGAAGCCAATCCGGTTTCGATCCGGACAGAGCTGTCGAAATAAACGTAAATATATGATGTAAAGATTTCTTATGCAAAACAGCAACAGAAAACTTTTCTTAGATTTGAAATATCTTTTTTTTACCTTCATCAAAAACATAATTTTAGTAACTGTCTGCAGATAACTAAGACATGGCATTTTTGGTTACCTATGCAAAAAAACTTTTTGTTATCATGGGCGCAAAAAAAGATTTATGTCTGTTTTTTATCCAAAATTAAAGAGAAACTGCAGAAAATAGTAATATTGCCTAAAAATTAAGCCATTTCCACCAGTTTTCATGAAGTATTTACGAAAAAATCATTTAAAAATATCGTCAAAATATCAAACTGTGCATTTGGTCAGTTTAAAAAAAAAACATTTTTAGGAGACCGGACTGGTAGAACAATCCTTTTTTATTCTATTGACTTTTAAAGCAACATATATATATATATATATATTTTTCTTTAATTCGCTATTGTCACGACTTCTTTTTAAGATAATATATAATAAATAATATATGATGTATAATACATAATATATAATTAATTTCTGTAGAACTATCCATATACCCTACCCCTACTACCATATCCATATAACATATTTTTTGTCACAATCCATGCAACTAGTTTCGTAAATTCCACTTTTTTCTAGATTGTCACAAAAAATATATTGGCCAAATGAGACGCTCTATTCAAACACGTTTTAAAGAACACTTAGCACACTTAAAATACGGAAGAACAGAAAAGTCAAGTATGGCCGAGCATGCTTATGAAAACAATCATAGATTCACATTAGATAACCTAAAACTTTTAAAAAGTGTACCAAACAAAAGACTTTTGAATGCATATGAAAGTATGGAAATCATTAAATCCAGGAATAGTTTAAATAAAGATAGAGGACCCATCCCGTTTAGTACACTTTATTCTTTAGTTGAGAGGAGATAGGATTAAAAATCGTGATCAATCACAAATTATTAGTCTTATCTCCGCCCAATAAAGGATTGTATATAAGATAGACCGTAGATTAATTTAGTTCATTGTTTATCGTCTCCTGATGATGCTAGCGTTGTTAGCGAAACGTGCGTCGAGTGCAAAAAAGTGTAGTTTTGGTTTGTGGAAAACAATCATAGCTTTGTTTTAGTGCAACTAAAGGTTCCAATTTCCCAACATAGCTGGGATAGTAAGTTTAATGTTGAATTTAATTTGCTTTATTTTTGTAAAGGCTGTTTTCCAAATATGGTATATAGCCAGTACAATCTATTTTCCACAGTAATTCCGAAATTAATATAATTACGTGTTTTGCAAAAACTCTTGAACCGAGAGATTTTTAAGCTGATCCTCCCCACAAAACTGCAACATGTGAAATTCCAGCATATTAAATACTTACAAGGGATGCAACCATTAATTACGAAATTGTGCAGTATGCGAAACATTTTGCAGAATACCAGCCAGCCCTCTACGTGAAGTTTAAAACTTTAAACGTATTAAAATTGTTTTCGAAACGTTACTCTTTGCTTCCTGACTGCAGAGAGATTTAAACTCGGCGAAATTTCAAATCTGAAGGGGTGGTTAAAAAATTAAAAGCAATCTGCAACAGCAAAAACTTTAAATATAGTCAGCATAATATTGTTACGAGTTATTCGTTAGTTGGATACTAGATAACTCAGTGTTAAGTGTTTTACTGTTAGAAGCTATTTAGGTTTTCAGATACCTATACTAGCTTACTTAGATATAAGTGTTTTTTTGTTGTCTCCATATATCTAGGTTTTAGTCCAAGTTATATGAGTGGGCGAGGCAGAAAAAAAGGGAATTTTGTGAACATCAAAACCACCTATTTTACAAAATTAAGTAAAAAATAAATTTTAAAAAACAAATGCACTCAAAAGTAGAAAATAAAACTTTAGGTATCGTATATCGGTCACATCGACGATTCACCTAAGAAACAGTTCTATTACTCTATAACTAAAATGTCCTTATTTTCAAAGGCTTGGCAAGCACGGCAATCTCACCCGTTCTTAGCTTCTTTAGATGAAAAAATTAGTTCTTCTTTTGTTCATTTAATAAAAGCTGGTCCTTTAAAAGTTTTTTTTAATGAAAATTAATTTTTTAATTTCGAAATTTTTATCCTAAAACGTCCATTTTGAATCTGCCATATTGAAATTTTTAAATCTAATAAAAAATTCATGTACCCTTCCCGAAAAACCCCTTTATACCAATTTTGATTTAAATCAAACAAAATAAATATTTTCCCCCCTCCACGTCCTTCGTTAGAGGAAAGTGTGTACTTAATAATACCATATTATTGTATTGTCGCTGGAAATATAAACGCATACCAAATTTGAACACACACCCTTAATTTTTAGATTTGTACCCATATTGAAATTAACAAATCTGATCAAAAATTCATAATCCTCTAAATCTTTTTCCCCCTCCACTTTCCTCATTATAGGTAGGTGGGTACCTGAGAATACCATATTATTTTATTTTCACCGGAACTATAAACGCGTACCAAAGAACCCAATAGGTTATGGATAAGTCAGTTAAAATTAGTTAACAAAACATGACTGAAAATCGTCCATCTTGAATCCCCATATTGAATTTTCAAAATCTCCCGTATACCAATTTTGGTTGAAATCGGACAAACTTAGGTTTTCCCCCCTCCAGTCCCCTCGTAGGGGGGAGGGGTGCCTAAGGCACTCGGATATGTATAAGTTAGTTAAATTTGGTTAGCAAAAATGACCAAAAATCATCCATCTTGATTCCATGATGAGAAATTCTCCATCCCCAAGTGCCCCAACACACCAAACTTCAACGAAATCGGGCGTACTTCAACTGTACCCCGTTCCACCCTCTTCGAGTAGGGGGAAGCTGTCAATTTCATCACACTCTATTCTTGTGTTCTCACCGCAACTGTATAAACATGCCAAATTTGAAGTCGATCGGATGTCGATCGGATAAAAGCTTGAAAAAACAACGTAAGTAAAGAATTTTCTATGAGCAAAATAAGTGATTGTTTAATAAGAAAATGGTCGTTTCCAGTGAATAAAGTATTTTAAGAAAATACTGGATTTGTGCTAATTTAAAACTTTTGTTTAACGTTAAAAAAAAAATTTCTAGGCAAGCATTTTTATTTAGTAATTTATTGTAGTTTGCAAAAGCGATACTTTTAATCCATACACTGGTGCCAGTAATTTATGTAAGAGGGATGGCAGGCTAAGGCCGGGACCATAATTATATAGGGAGCGCCAAAAAATTTTGTGTTTTTTATTTTTTCATAGTTTGTATGGTTCGTAAATGATTTTTTGCTTTTTGGAAAGGCAAAATCTCCAAAACCCATAGCAGTGTCCATTACCTAATTAATAGTAATATCCTCAGTGGTGATCACAGAGGGGGCATTAGCAATTAAACTTTGTTGCATTTAAAAAATATTTATTTAGTTATTTTAAACTACGCGAAAAGTGTTTGTGAAAATTGCAGTAGTTATTTCGGGAAATCTCTCTATTTACAGTAAATTAATAATAAAAGGACTAAAACACTTCTTGTTCTGAGGATGACCTAATAAAGGTTGAAATATCGATAAAAAAAAGAATAAAGAAAAAAAATAACTGGACGACGAAATTTTCTGAATAAATTATTTTTTTTTGGTACAACCTATATATAAAGGAGAAAATTATTATCCCGAATTATTAATTTCCTTCAGTTAGATCCGGCGTCGGCACTAATTACATCACTATCCGACGCTTTTACATGTAATTAATCGAGTAGACGACAAGCGAGACACAAAATTAGTGTCGCGACGCCCTAGGCTTATATATCATAATTTTTATACAAAAAAAAAATAATAAAGAGGAAACCACTCCCTAATTTTACTGTAATGAAAAGTTACTTAGTTATTTTTTCATAGAAAATTCTTTGGATAAAACTCCTAGAAACAGTGATCCAACCAAATCTGCATGGAAAATCATATAATTACTGCACATACTCGACAAAACCCAAAAAGGTTGATATGACTTTCTTAACGTTCCAAACGTTAGACAATGAAAGAGTCGAAACAACTGTGGTTTAACTCCTCGCCGAAATGGATCAGTTCTTCTGAGTATCTTTAAGTAGTTCATCCAAGAAAAATATAAGCATGGATACATACAAACAAATAATACGGGATTTCAAGTTTACACGTCATAAATCAAAACAATTAGGGCCACATTATTTACCATTATGCGTGTTCGGCGATTCCTGATTTCGTTGTTTCACCTCTTTGGGTATTTGTCTGATGTTCTTTAAGCCTAACAGATAGTGGTCTTTTTGTTTCACCTATGTATGATTCACCACACTCACAAGAAAGTTGGTAAATGCATTCCTTATTTTGTTTGTTAAGGGGTTTTGTTTTACTAAGAAGGCTTCGAATTGTATTATTAGATTTAAAAGCTGTTTTAATATTAAAGTTGTTCGCTACTCTTCGAATTTTCTCTGATACTCCTTTAATGTATGGAATTGTAAGGAATGCACTTGCCTGGTTTTTTTCTTGTAATATCTGTCCTGTTTGCTGAAATTTATTCATTCTGCTACAGATCCTTCTTAATGTTTCTTATTTCGATTTCCAAGTCATGAGAATTGGTACAAATTTGAACGGCTCTATTATGCCTGGTTTGGTTGTAGCAAAATGATTTGAACCTTGATATAAATATTGTCCTGTGTGAGTGGGTTTACGATAGACTGTTGTTCTGATGTCGCTTTCTACTCGTTTGACAAGTACATCAAGAAAAGGAATTTGACAATTTTGCTCCAACTCCATTGTTAATTTAATGGTGGGTCTTATGTTATTTAGGTGGTGAAGAAATACTGAAAGTTGTTGGTCATTCCCGGTCCAGACAATAAAAGTATCATGAACATATCTTAGGCAGAGCTTAGGTTTATATGTTGCGGTATCAACTGCGTGTAATTCGAACCACTCCATGTAAATATTGGCCATCACTGACGAAAGCGATGACAGACCGTCATTCTGAGCATAAAACCTATCTTTCACTTGAAAATAAGAGTTATGTAGACAGCACTCCAACAACTCCATCACTCCCTCCAGTGGCAGGCTTGTACGTTCACGAAGGGATTCGTCATCAACCTCTGTCTAATAATATCTAGCGATTCCTTTATCGGGACATTGGTGTATAGACTTTCGACATCAAAACTGAGAAATCTATCCTCGGGTCCTAAAACAAAAGATTTAAGAATATTAACAAAATGGTTGGAATTTTCTACTAATGAAGCAGTCTTGCCTGCAAGAAGTTGAATAATTTTCAAAAAAAATTTAGACAGATTGCTTGTTGGAGAATTTCTGGAACTTGTGATTGGGCGTAAAAGCATTTTTGTGAATTTTGGGGAGTCCGTATAGATGAGGAGGCTTGCTATAATGTGGTGCAAGTTGAAACCTTGTGTTGTCCGGAATATATCTGGAGTACCTTTTTAAAGTTCAATAAACCTTACTTTAGATTGATTGCGTTGGGTCTTTTGAGAGAAGTTTATAATTTTTTTTGGCAAGTACCTCTTCAAATTTCTGGTCATAGGTTTCTTTCCTTCCTTATCTGCTGGTAAGATTTTAACAGATTTGTCCTTTTGAAGATTCTTCAACGCGATTTCTTCTGACTTGCTTATGTTAGAGGTATACTTAATAGGTTTATCAATAATGGTCCTTACTTGATGTCTGAATTCGTCGGCGTCTTGTCGTGGAAGAGGATGACTTTCTATGGCGGTGATGATATCGATAGCGGGTATCTTCTTTGGAGTGATGGAAAAGTTAACTCCTTTGGCAAGTAAGTTTTCTTCTCTGGGTGTCAATGTCTTTTTTGATGTATTAGATGGTTCGCCAGTGTCGGTGGTCGAGTTTCCTTTGATGCTTCGCTTGCGAAGTCTGTCGTAGGTGGTTGCAGGTTCGTGTGATTTTGTCCAGAATCAGTTGATAATCTCCCTCTATAGTGTATTCTCGAATCTCCTGAAACCGTTGTCCCAGTTCTTCTGTCAGGACTTGTTCCAGCGATGAAAGCTGATTTAACGTATGATTGCTTTACTGGCGTCATCTAAAATCCGCTGCTCTATGTCCTGGAAATGATGCTTTAAGACGAAACGCAAACGGAATAATGTGGCTGTCTCTTGCTTGACATAGAAATTCGATGTGCGTTTCTTCTCTAGTATGCTTAATTAAAGCTTTCTCGTAGACTCGAAAAAGATCACTGATACCGGGTCCGTACCGGAATTCCAACGTTTGTTTGAAAATTTGAGACAATGATGTATACCCAAAGAGGTCAAACAACGAAATCAGGAATCGCCGAGTAGAGGCCCTAATACCGATCCGTGGGGGATGTCTTCTGATGGATTTTTGAAGTAGCTGATTACAGTATGTATGAGATAGTGGGGTATACGTGTGTCTGTTAGCTAACCAGGGAAGTGGGGTGCCAAAAAGATTTTTAAGGGATTTTTAAGGAGGGGGATTATGCCTTTCTGATCAGATTTAAAAATTTCAATATGGCGGATTCAAAATGGACGATCAAGGGTACAAATCTAAAAATTAAGGACGTGTGTTATAGTTCCGACGACAATACAATAATACGGTATTATAAGGTACACACTTCCCTCTAACGAGGGAAGTCGATGGGGGAAAATTTCAATATGGTGGATTCAAAATGAACGCTTTAAGGTACAAATATAAAAATTAATTTTTAAGGTTTTATTAAATGCAATCAAAAGTAGAAAATAATTTTTTATCTTGCTATACTCATACTATACTCGGATATAATAATTTGAACAATAATACCTTTGCAAAACAAAGAAAATAATGCCTGACGCAGTTTTCTCGCGTCCACAGAATTTTTGGCTTTGCATGTTTTTCAGGCTCACTTAATTGGGGAAGTTATTATGGCTACGGCTCTTTTTTTTTGAGGGATTATTTCATAATTTCATGGGTTTCACACAAGTTTAAATAAAAACCCGTATAATTAAATTAAATACGACATGCTAATAGTCCCAAATCTTAGTTCATCTTGGTAAATACCAGGCTTAAGGTGGATTTACGCTGGCCAAGCAAGCAATTAAGCAAGCAGGAAATTGACAGTTATACATGGGGAATTGCACTTCTGCTTGACATATGACATTTGCGAGCGTAAACGATTGTGTGTATTCCCATATGATGAACTTTTCCGAATTGCTTGCTTGCTTACCAGCCTAAATCCTGAGCTTTTTAAGCAAAGCACTCCGAACCAACGAAAAAATTCATAAAAAATATGGTCGATACGGATGCTAAAAAATCCGGCTTTTATTTTGTATAGGTAATACGATTTTATGGCAAAATATTATTTCGCAAAGTCGTCAAGCTTCCGCAAGACCTTGCTCTTATTTTGTAAATTGTTGTTGTTTGTTTCTCGCCGAAAATTTGCTTGTTATAATTTGCGTCTATACCCAGTCTCTTTAGTCGTTTAATGGTTTGTCAATCACAGGTTTATTTATTTGAGTGGGAAGAATGCCCACTCAAATGTATTTTTAGATAATTTATACGTAACTAATTCACATATCCTGTGGCGTATAAAGAAATTTATCCTTGAGGGGGTTGCTTAAAATTCCTGGGAGGGGCTTAACTAACAACATTCCAATTAAAAACTTTTGCAGTTTATGTTGCCCAGAGTCCACGTTTTCTTCAGTGCATGTTTATTTTTATTGCTTTTTTTTGAAATTTTGACCATACCTTTGTTAAAGATGAAGAGTAAATTTTCTTAAAAAGAGCCTGTCGATGAGGATGACCATTTTAAATTATTTAGTAAGCACATATGTCTGGGTATAACATCTTGTTTTACTGTCGACTTACGCTGTTTTTATCCAGGAAATAACATGAGGTAAGAAATAGGCTAATGAGAAACCAGATCACTTCCATCGACGGGCTCTGTTGATGTTTTACGCCCTTTTGTATGTATGTATTCAAAACTGGTGGTTAGCTCTCTATCGAACCATGCACTGCGGCCACAAATGGCCTATTGTATCTACTGAGATTTCAAAGATCGCAATTTAAACAAATACGACCCAGGAAACTAAAAAATTTTGCAGACTACAAAACTTGATTTAGGTTTGATATTTTTTCTTTAACTTATGCCAGTTGAGGCTTTGGTGAGAGCCACATGGTACTATACACTCAATCATTTGAGTCCCTAGACATTTCACCAGAATTATAGACAGAATGTTATTTTAGGGAGCGTGAGCACTTAGTTCCTAGTTGGTTGATTGGTTCCTAGTTACAACGATTACTTTGATTGTACTGATCTCACAACAATCTTTTTCTTCAAAAAAAGAAGTTAAAAAACTTCCAAATCAGTTACTTCAACCGAAAAGAAACCAAAAAAACAAAAGATCAAAAGATCTTGGGTGGAAATAACGAAAATTCAAGCTTGGATGAGCATCCCACAAGGAACACACACAGCGAAAAGAGAAATGATTAAACGATGTTTCGCTCTAAGTAACCAGCGTGAGCTCATCAGTGGTTTCACTGGTCACCCTCCCCATACATCATTAAACACTCACAAATAGGCATCGTTCCGCACTGGCACTTATCCAAGTTAGCTGATACCGATTCGTCCTGGCATGTTAATATTTCCAGTAGGATGCTCCTAAGGCAATTAAAACAAAAAAAGAAGTTAAAAAAAACCTCCAAATCAGTTACTTCAAGCGAAAAGAAACCAAAAAAATAAAAGATCTTGGGTGGAAATAACGAAAATTCAAGCTTAGATGAGCATCCCACAAGGAACACTGTGTTCTGTTGTGGGATGCTCATCCAAGCTTGAATTTTCGTTATTTCCACCCAAGATCTTTTATTTTTTTGGTTTCTTTTCGCTTGAAGTAACTGATTTGGAAATTTTTTTTAACTTCTTTTTTTGTTTTAATTGCCTTAGGAGCATCCTACTGGAAATATTAACATGCCAGGACGAATCCGTATCAGCTAACTTGGATAAGTGCCAGTGCGGAACGATGCCTATTTGTGAATGATTCAAGGTTGAAAATCAAAGTGTATGATGGTGTTTAATGATGTATGGGGAGGGTGACCAGTGAAAACACTGATCAGCTCACGCTGGTTACTCAGAGCGAAACATCGTTTAATCATTTCTGTTTTCGCTCTGGTCCTTTGTGTGTTCCTGGTGGGATGCTCATCCAACCTTGAATTTTCGTTATTTCCGCCCAAGATATTTTGATCTTTTGTTTTTTTCTTATATCTTTTCTTCTTAGGCTGGTTTTTTCTACAATTTTATCGGATTTTGGAAACCACTTAACTTAAGGCAAGACCCGAAAGGACATTGGACTGCTGACAGGGATGCTAACTGGGCACAATCGGCTGAACAAACACTTGACGCAAATGAGAGTAGCAGGAGATCCCCTGTATCCCGCTTGCGGGCTCGAAGAGGAATCGACGCAGCACTTAATAGCAGAGTGCAATGCATATGTCAGATCAAGGCAGCTGAAGTGGAGATTTCTCACGATAGAGGAAGAAGAGCTGCACTCGCTCAAATGGGTCGACATACTGAACTTCGTAAAGACCGGGAGGCCCGGAGAAAGAGTTGCAGCGGAAGTAGGGACATAGGGATAAGAAACGGCGTGTGGCAGAAACGGCCCATGAAGAGGCTTAATTGCCAGGCCCACGGGCCGCCCCTATGCTACTACATAATACTACTAACTTAATCTTGAGTGTTGTAAGAGCTTAAAGCAACCAATGGAACACAGTATTCGATTAATTATAGATATAACAAGGGCAACTTTAAAACAAAAATCCCACTCAAGGAAAGTTGATGTAAAAGCAAGTTTTAAAAATAAAGGGAAAAACTTGTAAACAGGCTAAGGGGCGCCTACGATTTTCATTTCATTTTATTTTATAAATGTCTTAAAATACTAAAATATATTTTTTTTTCAGGTATGTGCTCCTCAAACATTTCAAACATTTAGTGTTATTGCTGGTCTACGGCATGTAAGTTGAAAAATATTTACAATTATTTAATACTTTTTGGTGTGTTTCTTTTGCCATCTGTTCAATTTTTGTGTTCAGTTTTTACTTTTTAATTTTTATTACATTTTGGACACAATCAGAAGCTGATTTTATAGTAGTTTACATAACAAGCATGTTATGATGGTATTCTTCAATTTCGGGGAAGAGAATGTTCCTGGGAATCAGAAACGCACTTGATTGGTCGAAATATCAGTTTTCTGTCACTATTATGTCTGTTTTGGCTCTAATGACTTTGTTCGTGAGCGGTTTTGCCATCAGTTTGCTCTCCTCGTATAAGGCAGGAGAACAAAATCGCTCACAACTAAGGTAAACGTCCCACCTATCGGACAAAATTTGGATTATTTTAAAAAATAAGAAATCTGAAGGACTTTTTGAATTAACTTTTTTTCTAGAAAATTCTTGAAACCTTTGGCAAAGCTGAAATCGCAGCAGCATGGCTCTAACATATCCTGAGCGGTGCTCACGTTCATTGAAATAGTACCTCTTCAGTCTTCCTGCGTTGTGCTATGTAAGTGCTTGGTAAAACCGGTAAGAAACCTCTATTCTTATAACTCATTTTTAGGTTACTCCCAATTTGATTTTCAATTGTTATTATATCTTTTTGAAGTGAGGTAGGATTTTTTTGTATTTTTACAATGTTTTGAGGGGTCTTTTGGTCATATTTAAAATAATATGCTGGGACAGGAAAGAGTGGGCTGTCGCACCTATAGGCCACGTGTCCGATAGGTAGGTCAATGCAACTTTGTTTTCAAATGTAAATTACGGAGTAAGTTGACGACAATTCGACATGCTTGTTGTGCAAAATTATGTAAAAAAGCCTGAATTTTACCCTACCCATTTATCGGAAAGCTAGAAAATGTCCGATAGGTGTTGCATCTTCAAAACACATGCATTTTAGTGCAAATTGATTTTTTATTAATGAAAATAAATTTACGAAACTTCTGTGTCAGTAACTTCAGAATAAGTTTACGTTATTTAATTTGCTAAATTCTTTTCAGAAAATGGCTACGCGATACCAATATATCGACGACAGCCACAAAATCTTGCATTTCTATTCGAGAAGCATCAAGGGCTGTTAATGTGCCAAGATTTATATTTTATGACAAACTTTAGAAGTTATTTTTTTAACAGTTTATAAAAGTGAGTTAATTTAGCTGGTAAATATCTCACATTAAAAAATAATATTAGTCAAACTCAACATAACTTAAAACATTTATTGAGCTAGTTTTATCCTACTCGTAGTTTGCTTTTTGCCCCTTTTTACTAATAAATGCAATATAGTAATGTAATGTCCGATAAATAGTACACATCTTGTCCGATAAATAGGACAATCAGTTTTTTAATGTCCGATAGGTGGGAAAATCGTGTTTTGTTTTATTTTAAATTTTTTTTCGTCAACACATTTAGACCTGGCTTAATTTTCATAATTTTTTCAAAAAGATTAATAAGTAAGCTACGCGCTGACGTAGTTTCATGACCTTCCCTTCAAAAATGTAAAATTACCACTATGTCAAAGTCAGAAATTTCCTTAAGTGTCCGATAGGTGGGACATTTACCTTAATGCCATTACTACCAAAACTGACAGAAATGTGACAAAAAAATTAGAATTCGGCCAATCAGGGCCCATATCCTTCAATTTCCGAGAAGGGAGTGTTCCCCATTTTTTTGTCACATTTCTGTCAGTTTTGGCACTAATGATATTAGTTGTCAACGATGCTTTCCTGCCTTATACGAGGAGAACAAACTGACGGCAAAACGCTTACGAACAGTCATTAGTGCCAAAATAGACAGAATAGTGACAGAAAACTGAGATTTCGACCAATCAGGTGCGTTTCTGAATCCCGGGAGCATTTATTTCCCCCAAATTGATGAATACGGGCCCAGATTCATTTCTAATTTCCGGAGGCACTCCTTTCCTCGAAATTGAAGAATACGGGCTCTGAGCGTGTTACTTGCGTTGTAACGTGCCAGTTAGTGTAGTATACTTCACCTACGACCAATGAAAATGGCATCATAAATATCAGAAATTATTAAAAATATCAAACGCGAACACTCTGAAGTCATAACCGTCATAACCTGAATTTTCAATGACTTTCTACCTAAAACTTCAAAACTAATAAGGTTACTAAGGGACTTTTCAGATATATTTTCAAAAACAAGGTTTTTTTCTTAAAAATGCGTAATATTTCAATTTAACGGGACTAATTTTTGGTTAGGTACTAAAATTATATTTAATTTATTTAAGTTTAATAAATATTTATTGTCTTCAAAATATGTAAAAATTATTCACATTTTTGCGTCACTTAGGGCTCTTATAAAATAAAGTTACATCGCTTGTCACGCCCTCTTGTGTTTTATGTCTAAGCTTTATTATTATCCTAGGACCGTAAATGAGCCATTAAAATCGTGTTGAGGTGGTCGTGAGATTAGTATTATTCTTTGGTCGTAGGTAAAGTAATTTACTCTTTATTTATTTAGTAAAATAACGATTATCATAAAATTATACAACGCACAGTTTTTAAACTCGCGCCTATTTTTGCAGTGTATATCTTTAATTACTTTGTAGACCCGTTCTTTGCGAAAGGGTCTGAAGCTTAGTAATATTGAATTAAGATTTACAGAGTAATTACAATCTGCAATTCCGTAATCCACTCGCTCTTTCGTTATGCTACAGTCTCCACTTCCTCCTACAGAAAAGCTTATACTTAATGAACAGCTCTGCTTATTTCCTTTACTGGAATCTTAATTAGTTCAAAAATGTAGAATAAATTTTGCTTAATTACTCATTTTATTAATCTTTTTTTTAAACAAAAATCCAAGGGACCTTTTATGCAAGAAACACGTTTGCTATTTTTATTCGATATTGACGACAACCTAAAGACAATATTTGGACTTAGAACTTTATAGAAAATGTTGGAAAGTGGGGTCCAACGAGGAGGCTGAAAAACTTGCCAAAGAAGACACATGTAAAATCTGAGTAAACTACTTTTTCACCACGTTTCGAATGGTTAAGTATCTGTAATCATCATCAGGTGAATACTAACAAACCATAAGACTATCTAATCTTATACAGGGTGATTCACGACGAAATGCAAATATTTTAATGGTAAGTATTACAGACCAGGGGCAACTCATATCCAATGCTAAAAAGATTTTTTGTGTCTTTTTGTCAAATATACAGTGTGATTTATGAAAATATCGCAAAAACAGAAACGAACTTATCTCGGAAATCAATAAACGTATTTACTTTAAATTTGGGACACATAAGGAGCCCCTAAAACCACTTCTACCAATGTATAAAAAATCCAGGTCCGGACTAAAAAAAATTAGTATTATATATTTTTGTTAAAAACAACAATCTGGATACTGCAACTTGCAAATTTTGGTATTACCACATAAAAGCTAAAGGTTGGTGTTATAATATCCTTAGATTGTATTTTACGCGTTAAGTCTCAGTTTTTTTATAAAAAAAAAATAAAAACATCCAAATTGCAATCCTGAGATATTAGAGTTACAAGCAGTGTCAGGTTTTAAATTCCTATAAACTTATTTTTAGGTTAAAACTAATTTGGGCATAAATAAATCAACACCCACCTTACCCAAGCAAAAAACAGACTGGTACAGGGCCAAATTAATATTTTTTAATTTATTTTTATAGAATATACAAATACATACTTTTAATTTATTAATAAACCCTAATTTAATTTGAAATCCGTTATCGGAATTGATTTGCAGTCGTAGTCAAATCATAAAAATTTTAGGCCCGGACTAATATTTATTTGATTTTATTTCTCCTTATTGGAACACAACATTTTTTTAAATTGCATAATGTACCATAAATTTGACTACGACTTCAAAACAATTCCGAAAACGGATTTCAAATTAAAAAAGGGTGCATTAATAAATTAAAAGTATGTGTTTGTATATTACATAAAAATAAATTAAAAAATATTAATTTGCCCCTGTACCAGTCTGTTTTTTGCTTGGGTAGGGTGGGTGTTAATTTGTTTGAGCCCGAATTAGTTTTAACCTAAAAATACGTTTTTAGAAATTTAAAACGTGATATTGTTTTTAAACTTAATATCTCAGGATTGGAATTTGGAGATTTTTATTTCTTTTTATAAAAAACTGAGACTTAACACGTTAAATACAATCTAAGAGTATTATAGCACCTTTCTTTAGCTTTTATGTGGGAATATCAAAATTTGCAAATTGCAGTGTACAGTGTGTTGTTTTTAACAAAAATATATAAAACTAAACTTTTTTTAGTCCGGACATGGAATTCTATTTTTTTATAAATTGATAGAAGTAGCTTTTGGGGCTCCTTATGTGTGCCAAATTTAAAGTAAATGCGTTTATTAGTTTCCGAGATATGTCCATTTTTATTTTTGCAATATTTTTCTAAACCACACTGTATATTTGACAAAAAGACTCAAAAACATTTTTTAGCATTCGACATGAGTTGCGCCGGGCCTGTAATACTTACCATTAAAATATTTGCATTTCGTCGTAAATCACCCTGTATATTAGCATATGTTCAATGAACCATAGAAAAATCTTTGGAAGAAGTCCTCTACGAACATCATGGTAGATACCCAAACCATGGCTAAGATACATAGACGACGTATTCATCATCACCAAAAAGAATTCAACCATATTCACTTCCGTATATCAGAAACCACCTGGACAATATCTAAACTTCAAATCAAACCACTCCACTGAGAATTGCAAAAACTCTCATAGAACGAGTCACCTATATCTGCAATGCAGAAGAAGTTTTAAATAAAGTAAAGTCAAAAATTCTATCCGATCTACGAAGGAAAAGTTTCTCCACACGATCAACAAAAATCTTCAGACCATACCAACACAAAGGACGACAGAGATAAATACTGAAAAAGAGACAACACTTATAATCCCAAAAGTCAAAGAAATCTCAGAAAAGATAAGGAGAAAGCAACCAATACTATCTTCAGACTGTCTTTAAAACCACCACAATAAGAAGTAATTTAATAAAAACTAAACCACAACGCCACAACACTTAGAACTGATATCTACATCGGAGAAACCAGCCGATCCATGGAAGTCGCCTTACAGAACCTTGCAAAACTCAAGAAGGGAACACAACTGAATCGAAAATAGCTCAACATTGCTGGGAGAGTTAACATCATATGGAAGGGAAAAACGCAAAGAAAAAAAATCTATTCAATCGAAAATTCAAAGAAACAGTATTCATACAGAGAAACCAGAATGTATTATAAAGGATTAGGTAGCCTTAGTTTTTGTTAGTATTTACTTGATGACAATTGCGAATACATAAGCGTTTGAAACGTTGTGAAAAAGTAAATAATAAAGACAATAAAATTTTAAAACTCTAGTATACTCTCAAGTTTAACATCGACTTTACTGTGGATATCCAAAGGAACATTTAGAACAGCAGTTATAAAGTTCCAAATAGATATCGTCTTTTTTTATATCCACTGAGAACGCTATTATGGGCGCTATTTGTACCTTATCTACTTCTACCCTGAAAAGTGTAATTCCTCCAAATGTAGTCACAGTGTTGAATTCTTGCTTATATTGTCCTATTTCTCATTAAGCTAGCAATCCAGGTATTTGTAAAAAACGACGCGTTCGACTTATTTACCCTTTTCTTCTAACATGTCTCTAATGTTTTTTTCTTTGACTTCTACCATCAATTTTGTTTTCGCAACATTAAAGAATTGTGAAATAATTATGAGAGTGTTGTCAGCATATTTCATGTTGATGATTTTTAATTCCGTTTATATTAAGGCCCTTCTCGAAATTGTAATGTGCATTTTCTAAATATTTAACAACAACGAAGAAAATATGCAACCTATTTCTATATTTAAACCTCTTCAGACAATGAATTTTTTTTCTTCAATATAGTTTAGTTTACGATCATTTCAGACAAGCAACTTTAAGAGATTCAGAGGTTTTGTAAGACTAATTAGTAGAACGTCTGATAAATCACAGATAGAATGAAGAGGCACCCAAAAAGATGGTCCTAGCAGAAGGTCGTCTTTGTAGGCTCTCTCAGGAGAAGAAAGAAACACAATAAGTGGTATATGAGACCACAAAATAAATCCCTAGGGAACAGACAATCAAATCTGTAAATTCCAAAATGGATCGGAGGCTTTTGCCTAGATCTCAAACAATTGAAACGATATCAGGAAATTAACAAATTTTAGGAAATTTTTGTAACAACGTTAATGTCATCTAAATCAGCAGTCTATCGCAAGCTCTCTATCTTAAAATTACTATTGATCCCTATAATGCGAAACAAATCACAAATCTTAGACTTAGTTAAGCGCAAATTAAAATATCATATGTCTACTTACGGAACGTACTCAATAGAAAAAACAAACTGCCGTCAGTCAAATCAAGCAGCACGGAGCTAAGCACGACCAAACAAAGAACGGGTTCTAAATAAAAAGGGAAAGTAAAAAAACGTGAATATTCTTAACATAACGTTACATAAAACGACCTTCAGGTTTAGAATAGCGGCACTCTTGAATCACTAATGTTTATTTACTTGGCTAAGTCAGTCTGTCGACTTCGTTCAGGTCTGTACCATGCTTTAGATTAAATTATTATTTTTTACACTGTTCGTTCAGATGAGGTTTCATTACTGTTTTATTTTTAATTTTTCATAGAAATAGGTAACGAAAAAACAGACTTGTCGGAATTGTTTTCTTTTAAAAGATCATTTGTATCAAAATTTTCTACTAACAAAATAACCAATTCATGTATATTAAAGAACGTTTTTTGTGCGGCTTGGAAAGATTCTAAAGTGAAACCTTCACCAAAGAAAATTTTTTTTTAAAAACCTAATAATCTAGGCTAAAAAATATTTGAAGAAGTACTGGATAAACAAATTGGGTAATTTTTAAAAAGTTTTGTATTGTACTCCTTCTGAATGTATTTTCGTCTATGTCAAGTAGTTCTTTCGAAAGAAGGATGTAATATGTTAAAACATCTTCCGATCAGTCTAAGCAGACGATATTAAAAACGGCGTACCCCAGGGCTCTATATTAGGTCTTCTTCTATTCTCTGTTTTTACTTCTAATACATCTTTATGTATGAAAAAAAATTATATGGTTCTTGAAAAACCTTTCAAGAGGCATTATTAAAAAGTAAATCCTGATAAACTGGTTCCGTTTTTTGCAAATATGTATGCAAGACAACATTTTCTAACTGGGCATGTAATCTGAGGCTTATGATATAGACGGATCTACCGTTAAGACAACAAGTAAATCTCAGAACTTTTATTAATTATTCCTCGCAAAAGTTGTCTTTTTCAGTAATTTAAAAACGTTAGCTCGTCTTATCAATGAACTTTAAAACTAACTAATAAAAATAATGGTTTTTACTAAATAATAAAATTTAATAATATAATGTTATAATTTTTGGTATTGTCGTCAGTCTGACTTCTCCGCTACATATTAATTAAATTTTTATATTGACAGAGCTGAAGTCAAGATTCCACATTAATAAATGTTTCGACAACTTTTCCTTTCCTTTGAAATCATTTTCACGAAATTTCTTTGTTTCTTCGCTACACAAAATACAGAACTTGAAACAATGTAAAATATTTTATGTATCATCTGCGACAAAAAAAGAAAATTGAAACCTATCCGTTCTTAATTAAATTCTTATACAGGGTGTTTCAGAATTCAGTATCGAGATTTTAAGAGCGTATGTTTCAGGACCAAATAGAGAACTTTTGCACCTCCTATAAAAAATCCCCGCTAGGTGACTTTATCGCTTAATAATAGGTTGTGAAGTAGCTAAGCACGCCGGCGGCCTTTAATTTGTTTATACGGTATTTATTATTATCAAAATTTACAAAAATAATTTGTTCAATAATATTTTTCATTTAAAATATATTATTCTTGGGTTTTTTCCGGTGAATTTTAATTATTCATAATCTTCAAAAACTCAAAAACACAACAAAGAAAAGGGAGGTTATGAAAAAAGATCGGACTCGCTTGTCACAGTTGCCAGTACAAGTCAATGTTTTACAAAAGTTGACACTTATCTTTACAATTAAAAAGAATACAGAACATAATGGCATTCAAAATTCAATTTAAATATTTTGTTTTTCCAAAAGTCTTATTTTGACCTATAAAATACGCCCTTATATATAATCTTGATTTTGAATTTTCAAACACCCTGTATAGAGAGAGCGTATCCGCGCTGATAGAGGTCGGTCTCCATTAACCTCTATCAGAACAAAATGTACAAGAATTAACTGTGCGCAAAATGATGGGATAAGACCGAATTTACGAGAACGTCTGAATCTAAAGGATTAACCGTTCATTGTGGAGAATAGAGATGCTTTGGATAAAGGGGTTTCTAATTAATTAAAAGGGTCATTATCCTAGAAATCATGGGAAGCGGGCTAAAAAAATATTGGGACCTTGGCGTGAGAGGTCTCGATGGTCTTTTGTGGTCCCTTCAAGGGAGACCAAGGTATAAGAGATATACCCTTAAAACTATTTGAAAGTTACTTTAAGGAACGGTCTCAGTCAGTATTCTTTAACAACCAACTCTCAGAAACAAAAGATTTAAAATATGGCGTCCCTCAGGGGTCCGGTCTTGGGTCCCCTTCTGTTTGTTGTTTATGTGAATGATTTAAGTAATCATATGATCACTGTCAAAAGTGCGAGATTCGCAGATGACACTACTTTTACTACATACAGCCCTATGTTTGAGAATTTACTTAATAGCTCAAACATAGCCTTAAATCTAGCAAAATAATTGTTTAATGCTAATAATCTGTTCCTGAACAAGAAAACAAACGCAAATATTAAAAATTCCAAAAAACTCGAATCTAGCTCAGGTCCACTGTGAAAAACTTTTAGGGGTCACTATAGATGATAAACTTTCGTGGACTCAACATACGGACAACTTGGGACGCTCATTGTTAAGTGTAACATTTTTAGTTAGAAGACTTCGTTCGTTTGTTAGTTTTGATATTCAAAAAACCTGTTATTTTGTACTTTTTCATTCAAGGGTTGCATATGCAATTCCTCTATGGGGTCAAAGTAATGCAGCAGATTCAGTTTTTAAACTACAAAAGAAGGTGATTAGAATTATATGTGGTGCTCACTATCGCGTACATTGTAAACTTCTTCCTTTTATATATATTTATTTTAGTCTTATAGAAATTCATCAAAAAAAAGCTGAACTAACTTCGACTAGTAAAAATCACTTACATAATCTCAGGTCAGATTTAATCACCATTCCTCTTCCCAAACTAACAAAATCAAGTTCAAATTCACTGAATTCATAAAAAATCTTTTAAAAAGCAAATTTAAAAAGTCAATAAAACATTTTTTACTCTTACATTGTTTTTATACGATTCAGGAATACTTTGTTTAGTGATTTTGTTTAAGTACAACTTCAAACCTACAAAGACGCACTTGGGTATTATTATTGTGTTAAATAAGTCTTTTTTGTGGTTATATTTGTTTAATTATAAAAAAAGTCTATTGTTATACAGACCGCTTCAAGCTACTGCGAACATAGGCCGACAGAAGTCCAATTTGTCAGTGTACGTACATACAGGGACACCGCACACCTATCAGTGAAGCAACCAATACTCAGGCTTGCGATCACCACTTGCGTGACTTGCCTTTGGTATTTAGTAGTGATGGGCACATCGAAACTCAACATCGGTGGTGAAAAAACATCGGAATAAAAACATCGATGTTTCTGAACGTCAACCATTTTTGAGCCACGACAGTGGCTGAAGACGTATCAACTGCTTCGGCAATTTGGTGGCTAGTTAACTTTCGATTTTCCTCCACTGCAGCGCAAATCATCACATCTCGTACGTCCTGCTCGTCATTCAAAACCTATATATCGTTGATAAACTAGGTTCTGGGCGATTTACAAAATTCTCAAAAAAAAGTTCTTGAATAAGTCTCAATGGTCTGCCTTGATAATACCATTTGACCATCTGCACTTTTTCGGCATCTTCGTAGACATCCATTTTTAGTTTTAAAAATGTATTATTTCAATTAACAAAATATTAAACAAAATGATAAAACCAAAATAAATTTCCAAAAGATAACACTGCAGCGTGCTTCGAATCCACCTCGGTCATACGGCACGGAGAGTAAATTGGACTTGATTCCCCCTATGTTCGCAGTAGCCTGAAGCTCATTGTATAGTAATTTTCGTGTGTGTGGATTTTGGAAATTTCTAGTATTTCTAGGAAAGATATTAACAAACACAAAAGAATGTAAATAAATTACTCTTGTTTAAAAAAAAAACGCATACGCAAACTTTGACTTTTTATTAGCGTACTCGAAACACACCACCAGATTAATGTCTGACAGCATTAAACTCGGTACAAAACCAAAAATCAAAAATAGAAAGGCCTTTAAATCAAAAAAATTCCTTAATTCAAAACCAGTAATCTTATTACCCGACTATGCATCGCAAAGGAGGCTTTGGAGTTTAGTTTCTTGTTACTAAAATCAATGTTTTAATCTCGGATATCATTATTTCTAAATTAGTTCTAAATTAATAACTTCATTTAAGATGTTGTGAAGATATCTTTGATTTTACTCAAAAAAAGAATACCTATAATTTTGCAAAATTTTCAGAATTTCAAAAAACTATATACATAAAAAATATACTAGTATACTGTAACACTTATATATTGTGTCAATTACTTTAAAGTAAATTTGATTGTTCTAGAATAACATTTTTAGTTTAATTTAGCCAATTAATAAATATGTATCTTTTACCTTCTTAAAAATGTCTTAAGGTAAATTCACACGATCATCCTATGTATCAGCTAAAAAAGAATAAATTATTTAAATATTGTAAACTATTTATTTTTTTATTAAAACTAAATATTTTGTACGATATCCGCGTTTTTACAAAAATCGACCACTGTACGACGTCGTACCTTACGAGACGGTCAAGCTTAAATTAACTCTGTGTTTCGGACTTCCATTGTCTATATTTTATTTATACACGACGTTTCGATCAGAGATTGTACTGATCGAAACGTTGTGTATAAATAAAATATAGACAATAGAAGTCCGAAACACGGAGTTAATTTCAAACACATCATTGTCTCAAACTTTCAAACAAACGGTCAAGTTGGCCGTAGCATGCGCATTAGCGAGATCTGTCACGTGATGGTTTCATCCAATAGCGTGCTCTGAAATCATACGAGTGATGTTTTTCAGACGAGCTTTCCTACAAGTCCATACTACTGGGTCTAGTCAAGAGAACGCCTTCGCTCAAAAATTGTTGTTCGAGGCAGCTCTGCGCGTGCCCATATTAGATTGGTGATTGTTCGATCCTCTCGTCACTGCTTTTAAGCGCGTTTATTAGTTGACACTGGTTCCCTTCTCTCAGGCGAACGATCACTTCCTATGACTTCCAGAATCGGTACCAAGGAGTCAAACTGCGAGTCAGGCATTTATGAAAACCCACAGAAAACGAATACTGCAAGAGTGATCGTAGAGACAGATGAGCCGTAGTCACTGTTGTACGACGTATCCGTTCTGAGCTTGCGCACTGACTCTCTATTTGTGCAACTTTATGTGTCTATTATTTAAAATACGTTGCGCTAAATGGGGCGCACACTTTTGGTAGGTTTCAAAAAAATGTTATTATTATCTTGACACACACTTGTTCGGTTAAAACCCAAGAATGTAACCGTTTTGCAATTGCAGCAACTGCAGCGTGGTAAAATTTTGTTAACAAATCAGAAACGCGAGCAAGCGTGGCGTCTGTTTTCGCAATTTGTATATGAATTCTGTCAAGAAATCAAGTAAACCAAGGATTTGTAGATTGCGCATAAGTTCATAAATACAAAGAAAAAGAGGTGTAAACACTTTAATATCAGTGCTTATTTCCTGAGAAATTTTTGACGTGAAGAAATTGTTTTGGTTGGGTCAATTATGATTGTACGTACACCAGCGGCGTGCGTTCTGTGGAAGCAAGGGAGCACTGTTCTCCCTAGAAAACCTAGGAAAAAATTGCTTTAGATTGTATTAAAAATGCTAAAAGTTATTTTAAATATCAAGCCCACAACAATATTCTATCCTATCCCCGCTACTGGGTTCTCTGTAGCCTGCAGCTATAATACGCGGCTGCCAACTCTAGGGAATTGTTCCTAGTTCTAGGGACAATTGAGCAAATTTTTTTTTACTAGAGAAATGGAGAAATTCTAGGGGTTTTCTCTTCTTTTGTGTGCGCACTTTTTTGCTAGGAAAATCGAGATATTATAGGACTTTTTGGCCTCCTTGTGCAATCTTTCTTCTAAAACCAAACCATAACATAGGTTCAGCTGAACAGTGAATAGACACCTCTTATAAAAAATCGCGTGATAACGCGTTATGACGTTATTTTTAAGACAGCATTTTTAGTTTTTGCACGCCGCCTTTGATTTGTTAAACGTCTACCGAAATGTACCGAAAGTAGTGACCCCTATAGGACGGCGCATCGTTCATGTTTTCGGGGAATTACCGATTATATATGCGGTAAAATCATATATGTATAAGGTTAAATATGGGCCTTTCCCAGGCCAAACTTGTAAGTAAGATCTAAAATCTAGCAGGCCATGGAACCGTTTTAGCTCGGCGCCTATGCACATGCGCGAAAATTTTATGATGCGGCCGGTTTCGCGAGCTTCGTCTTCGCGCTTCGGTCGAGACGCCATTTTTGTTGATTTGTTTTGATCACACATAGTCGTTTTCCGCGTTTTCGTTTATGCAAATTTTTTTATTGTGATATTTTTAATCTTTGGTTACGCGAAAGTTTTTAGGAGTTATAATAAAAACTGTGTATATCTTGGAGACGTGCTGTGTTTGTAGATGCCGCCAAACAACAAAAGTGAAGTTCCACAGGTTGGTAGCTATTTTTTCTTAAAATTTGAAGGAAAAAAAGTGAAAATACCTAAAAATTATTTCTATTCATATATTTATTTATGTAAAAATAGAAAATACTGATTTTCTAAAAACGTAAACAAATAGAAAAATTTTGACAACTGCACAGCTATCTTTCTGGATTTTGGTTGGTTAACCGATGACGATAGCCGCGCATGTGCAGAACCGCTAAGCTTTGACGCCAGAAAGAGACAATAAGAGTCATAAAAGAGTAAAAGAGAAAGGTATAGGCGTATATATAGGACATCCTGCTTACAAAGTTGTGCACGCCGAAAGCATTGCAAGGGCGTATACTTAAGCTCATACATATATGGGTACATATTTTTTTAAATTTTAAAGTCTAGGGGATTCTAGGGAAAAATGTCTTAAAATCTAGGTATTTTTAACTTGGGACAGTTGGTAACACTGCCGGCAGCAGCAGTATGCCTGCTTTCGCGTGCTTTAGGCGGGCGTGGAAGGCCATCATTGGAGTAGGTTAATTGCAGGTTTAAACAGGTCTATGCAGCCACACCCCGCATTCGAAAAATCAAAATTTTTTTAATGCAGGAATTATGGGCTAATTACGAGCTAATTATCTACCGCAAAAAAAAATTTTTTTAAAGTTTAAAATGCGGGGTGCAGGTGCATGTGCAGGCCCACCCCGCACACATTAATAGTAGCCCTACCGGACCAAAAAGTATGTCAGCATTACGGGCTTATCTGATTTTTTTAAAGTTAATCAGATAAGGAGATGAGCCCCAAATTTTTTTTTGCAGTAGATAATTAGCCCGTAATTAGCCTGTAATGGACCTGGTTTAAACGGCTATCGGTGTGTGCAAGGTGTCCAAAATTCGATGATTTTGGGGGGTTTTTAGGTACTTCTAGAGGAGATAGAGAAAATTTGACCCCCCGTTCCTAGGCTCAAATTTCGAGACAAGATTTTTGATAAACACCACATTTCAATATGTCACCCGGTCTTTGAGCTACGGGGGCTTTTTGAAAAGTCTGCATTTTGAGATAGGCCTTATAACTTTTTTATTAATGAAAATATCTTCGTAGTGTTAATCGCATTTTTGTAGAGTTTTCCAACTAGAGTTTAATTAGCAAATTTCATGAGTCACTTTTAGTTTTTGAGATATAACACAAAGCTGGTATTTTTCTTATGGAACACCCCAATTTTGTTTTATTTTTTGAATGATTAGTAAAATCGGATAAATAGGTGACGAGTTATTAAATATTTTCCATCAATCCACATTATTAAAAAAATCTAGAGTGCCTTGGTTGACAATCTGATAAAGTATAGGTATAATAATTTATTATTGATATGAAAGTTGGTAAGCCTTGAATTCAGTTAAGCAAAATAGTTTTTTTTATAACTTCATCAAAAACATGATTTTAGTAACTGTCTGTAGATAATGTCATGATAATACCAATGAAAAATTTTAATCACGGTTGCAAAAAAAGATTTCTGCCCGTTTTTACCCAAAATTGCCTAAAAATTAATCCATTTTCGCTAGTTTTCACCAAGTATTTACGAAAAAATCATTTAAAAACATCGTCAAAATATCAAACTGTCAAAGATTAAAATGTCGCAACAATGAATTTCACCGAGTAAAAAAGCACATCGCTATGATGGAAACCATTGCCATTTCATTTACCAGCCGCCTTGATTTATGGTGTAAAGATGGTGTGTCGCGAGAAATGCTCTTCTTTCGAGATTTTTAAAAGTACTTTCCTGTTTTTCTTGAATTTTTTGATGAACGTATTAAAAAACGTGGTAACAACTCGCGGCTAAACTGTGCTTTTTTACTCGCGTTTTTAATTACTGCGCTCGTTATTTAAACCAACGCTTGTAAAAAAAAGCACTATTTTAGCCACTAATTGTGAAAACTACAAATTATTTTCATCTTCGTACGGTTGTACCACTTGCATTTTAAAATGGTTTGACTGAAAATTATCATCCCACATTGACAACCATGGCACTCTATATTTTTTTAATATTGTGGCGTGGCGCTTTTATTAAAGCCTATCACATGATTTATGGAAAAAAGAAAATAGAGAATTACTTACAATTTCTTCTGGATTATATTTTTCCTTTTTATATTTCCTTGCTTTAGCGAAAATAAAAACCATGTTTCCTTTTTTCTAAAAGCCTGTGCACTCCGGAAAAGAAAACCGATCAATCAATCACACTTCATTGAATTTGGGAGACATACGCAGTTTAAGTGTAAGTTAATCGCATTTTTGTAGAGTTTTTCAACTCGAGTTTAATTACCAAATTTCATGAGTCACTTTTAGTTTTTGAGATATAACACAAAGCTGGTATTTTTCTTATGGAACACCCCAATTTTGTTTTATTTTTTGAATGATTAGTAAAATCGGATAAATAGGTGACGAGTTATTAAATATTTTCCATCAATCCTATAGTGGGATGTGATAAAGGCGGCACGCCACATTATTAAAAAAATCTAGAGTGCCTTGGTTGACAATCTGATAAAATATAGGTATAATAATTTATTATTGATATGAAAGTTGGTAAGCCTTGAATTCAGTTAAGCAAAATAGATTTTTTTATAACTTCATCAAAAACATGATTTTAGTAACTGTCTGTAGATAATGTCATAATAATACCAATGAAAAATTTTAATCACGGTTGCAAAAAAAGATTTCTGCCCGTTTTTACCCAAAATTGCCTAAAAATTAAGCCATTTTCGCTAGTTTTCACCAAGTATTTACGAAAAAATCATTTAAAAACATCGTCAAAATATCAAACTGTCAAAGATTAAAATGTCGCAACAATGAATTTCACCGAGTAAAAAAGCACATCGCTATGATGGAAACCATTGTCATTTCATTTACCAGCCGCCTTGATTTATGGTGTAAAGATGGTGTGTCGCGAGAAATGCTCTTCTTTCGAGATTTTTAAAAGTACTTTCCTGTTTTTCTTGAATTTTTTGATGAACGTATTAAAAAACGTGGTAACAACTCGCGGCTAAACTGTGCTTTTTTACTCGCGTTTTTAATTACTGCGCTCGTTATTTAAACCAACGCTTGTAAAAAAAGCACTATTTTAGCCACTAGTTGTGAAAACTACAAATTATTTTCACCTTCGTACGGTTCTACCACTTGCATTTTAAAATGGTTTGACTGAAAATTATCATCTCACATTGACAACCATGGCACTCTATATTTTTTTAATAATGTGGCGTGGCGCTTTTATTAAAGCTTATCACATGATTTATGGAAAATATTTAATAAACCGACAACTATTTATCCGATTTTCGTAAGAGGCATATTGTTTTGAAAAAAATTAAAAAAGCATTCAAAATATATTAAAAAAATTTGGGTGTTTCATAAGAGATATACCAACTCTATAAATGTGTCGTGTGTCTTAATAATAAAGGGTTTTTCAACGCTTACACTAAGAACAAAAGTTAAGAAACGAAAAGAAGAAGAAGAAGTAAATAACATTTTCCATAAAAAAGCGCATATTTGGCCCATAAATTTTTTAAATTTTATAATTATTACAGATGAAAAAAAACTTTTTTTTATCACGGTTTCAAAAAACAAATTCTCATCCAGTTTTTAACAAAATTTAAAAATCTAATTATTCTTATCTAAATAGAGTCATTTCCTTAAGTATTCACAAAACAATTATTTCTAAAACACTACAAAAACCTTAGAAACTAAAATGGCCGACAATAAGGGTATGGTACAAAATTTAGAAATTACATTTATTTACTCTAGTTAGGTTTTACCAAATTTCTTCGGGATTTTATTTACTCACTTCCAACTTATGCCAAAAATTTTTCACTGTGTAGGAATTTCAAAATTTGTCGGGATCCTGCCCTAGAGCAGGGCAACTCTACACACATGATAAAGTTGTGTTTGTCTTCCTGTCTCTTTGCATAGAGTTTCGAACATATTTGTCTGTGGTTTGTTTATGAGAATAGATAGAGTTCTAAGAAGATTAATACGTTCGTGAATGTAAGGGATGAAAAATGTAATTAAAAACTATTGTGTTATTGCAAAGATATGTACAGGTTTCTAAAAAACAAAGACTGAAGTGAGAAATTTTAATTGCGTTTTTTTATAAAAGACAATATTGTTTTTCGAGACCATAAAATTACTAAAAAGCCTAGAAGTATTCTTACTTTGTTTGTTTTGAAATACTAAAGTTCTTTTTTTATACCTTCATCCAAAACATGATTTTAGTAACTGTCTGTAAATAACTGAAACATGGCTTTTTTGGTTACCGATGCAAAAAAACTTTTCTTTTTGATCACGGGTGCAAAAAAAGATTTTTCTTCGTTTTTTACTCAAAATTAAATAGAAATAGCGGAATATGTAATATTGAAAAAATCTAATTATTCTTGCCTAAAAATTAAGCCATTTCCGCCATTTTCACCAAGTATTTACGAAAATAGTAGTTTTCACAATTAATGGCTAAAATAGTGCTTTTTTACAAGGGTTGCGTTGGTTTAAATAAGGAGCTCAGCGAGGCATTTTAAAACGCGATTAAAAAAAAAGCACAGTTTAGCCGCGAATTTTTAGCACTATTTTTTTAAATACCTTTAATCAAAAATTCCAAAAAAAAACAGGAAAATAATTTTCAAAATCTCGAACGAAGAGCACTTCTCGTAACACACCATCTTTACACTATAAATCAAGGCAGCTGGTTAATGAAATAATAATGGTTTCCATTGCAATGTGCCTTATTATTCGGTGACATTCATTGTTGCGACATTTTGATCTTTGATAGTTTCATATTTTGTAAATACTTGGTGAAAACTGGCGGAAATGGCTTCATTTTTAGGCAAGAATAACTAGATTTTTTTAATACTATTTCCCGCATTTCCCTTTAATTTTAGGTAAAAAATGGACAGAAATATTTCTTTGCACCTTGTGAAAAAAAAGCACTATTTCAGCCTTTAGTTGCTGTTAAAACTACTATTTTTGCTTTAAACTTTGGGTCTTTAAGGATTTTTTGTTGGGAACTCGGTTGGGCATTCTTTATAGCTTATGTCTTCCCTCAAAACACGTGTCTTTTCCTTATCTTTAGGCATCTGTCGTAGGTATATCAAAAACTATGCGCTAAAAAATCGTATTTTCAATGAAAAATCTTTTCAAATGGGTTTAGGTCACGGCTACTTTGTTGCAACTGGAGAAAATATAATTCTTGTGACCATAAATTACTTTACTACAATAGCAGAATCCTATTACAAAAAAATACATTTTTTGTTCTAATAAAACTACTAACACAAATGAAGAACATGACGGGACGCTTATTCTTGACCGACCGCGAGGTGAGGTGAGCGAAATTCCCCGTGCAAAAAGGTGGTGAATAAAACTCACGGTCGTTCAAGAATGAGCGTCCAGGAAATTGTTCTATAAATTGCACAAACTAACTGATTGTGAATGAAACCTTTGATTTTCTGCAGAAACCCAATAATTCTTCAAGCGCACCGCTTTTTAGTATTGATCACAAGACAATTAAAAATATGAGGAAATAGAATGTTTATAGATAGAATCATATAGAAAAAAAGTATTTTTAAACAGTTTTCAAATTTATTCTTAAAATAATTTGGAACAGTGTGATAGAACTGTTACTTTTATTTGTTTTGATCGTTTTCGTGTGTTATATAGGGCAAATAATGTCAAGTTTTTCAGAATTCATTTCTATAGATCAGCCGTTATAAAAATGTCGTTGGCGTTGCGGTGGCTGGAATTTTTTTTGTTTTTAATTTTACAAGAGCTGTGCTTTATGTGGCCAAAATGGTTCAAGACTCGTCGTCATCTTGCTCTTGAGACGACTTTCATTCTGACGGAAAATTTGTATTAAAAGAGCCCAATGAATTGCAGATGTTTAAGAAACGGAAAAGGGAACACATCACAAAGAGAAAAAGAAGCAATAAAATTTTTAGCTCACAAATCGGCTTTGTGTGTTGAGGTTCTTTTTTTTTACTCACTTTATTGTTTTGTGTTTTTTAATAAAGTAAATTCGTATCTCGAAACAAACACATTTTATTTATTTTTTTAACCTTAATCCTATTTAATACCCATATCTTTATTTCTGATAGTTACAATACACAAACAAGCACTACTAGTTGCATAGCCTCTCATCTTGATCACAACTGCGTTTACATTTGAACGCATAAAGCTTTTAGATCCGTTCGAGTAAAAATTTCGATCGCGCAAGTACTGTCACGACCTAAATGCTTTTCGAGGGCGCAACAACAAAAGCACCATAATTACAAAAAAAGTACATCGACCATTGTGTTTTTAAAATTCGAATCTATTTTCAACTTGGCCAAACTGCGTATATAAACGTATTTTTAAACCTTTTTACCATATTTGCCACTTTTAGTGTTGGTTTGGTGGAATTTCGTCCAAATTTCCATCGCAATGTCGTGGACAAACACTCAACTTATGCTTGTGATCAATCCTATGTCTGCGGCTTCTGACCAATAGCCATCTACTTCTGGCTGTGTCTGGTCTATCCACAAAGTCCTTGGACTCCCAAGTAACAATTTTTAGTTGTCTTAGTGGCCGTAACTAAGAAATACACTAAAATTAACATTGCATAAAGTAAAAAAACTAGTAATTTATACAACGGCCGCTATCCTACACCGTTATTATTAACTAGGGAAATTTGGCAACCTTCTAACAACGTTCCTACGTTACTGGAATATTGTGGGGTCTTCAACGACCGCAACGAATCACGGATCAACGACGCCAAAACGTTGATAATTAACTAGAGTTAATTAATTTACGATCGTTTAAATGTTTCTCCTTACGAGAAATTTGTGACCAAATAAATAAATGCAATAGGGGGTACATCCTTAGTCGCAAAAGGGTGAGAATTTCAGTAAACCAAGAAATAATTATTGCCACCATGACGCCAGACGTGGAAGTCTTGATTTCAATTCAATTATATTAATAAACATATTATCCAGAGGGCACTTTAGTCATAGTCGCTTAGGCGACGGTGTGGAAACGTTGCACGCGACTCTAGTCGTAAATTGGTGCAAAAGCGAGTTGCTAGAACGTTTATATGCCGTTTTCACGCAACGTTAAGTCGCTCTAAGCAACGGTAAAACGTCGAAAAATTGTTTCTTGGGCTATCTCTACTGTTGTTCTTGGCTCCATCCATTTATAACTTTACCTTTGATTATTATTTTCCTTTGATTAAAATCAATTAATTTTAATAAGCGTGAAAACCTCTTTCCATATTATAATATTGTTCCAAAGGTATGGCGTTTCACAGCAAAATGAAAACCATTTTGGGAACTCGAAAACGTATTTCGGTTAACTCGGAACGTTCCCGTTTTTCACCTCATTGAGCACAAGAACTGCGTTCCCCGTACAGTCTGATTGACGTTCTAGCCTTGCTCTTTAACGCTGTGATACAAGCAGAGACGACTGAGAGTGTGTAGAAGACGTTTCGAGAACCGCAAAAAAAAGTGCCAAATTTTGGGTAAATTTTATCTCTGGTCCGACTTGACGTATATAACCCTACTTTTTTGTTTACTTTTTCTTTCGTGTTGTTTACTTTTTAAGGCTATAGTTTCTCCTCAGATTTTAAGTTAAAAAAAGTACAACTGGCAACGCCTTGTTCTTTAATTTTTTTTTATCTTTTGCCAGGGTGACAGGGTGATCATTTTTAAATGCTTAACAAAAATATCTGAAGGATTTTTCAAAATTTTCAATTATTTTTCCTTCAAAATAAAAGCTCTGGTGCTCCTATCTATCCCGAAAGCCTCACAATAATTGCGGTTTAGAACAAACCCGATTTACAAAAAGAAAGTAGAGAATTACTTACAATTTCTTCTGGATTATATTTTTCCTTTTTATATTTCCTTGCTTTAGCGAAAATAAAAACCATGTTTCCTTTTTTCTAAAAGCCTGTGCACTCCGGAAAAGAAAACCGATCAATCTTCACTGAATTTGGGAGACATACGCAGTTCAAGTGTTGGCCGATAGATTGCAGAATGTATACGATTCCATAGTAACTGCAGGTGTTTTGTCAACAAATTTGAAATCGGGCCGCAGTGGGATAGAAGAGTATTTTTACGTTTTCTGACCATTCGAGGTTATGTTTATCTTTAAAAAATGTGTTTTGTTTTTAAATATTCTTCTAAAACATTCTGCGTGTGCGGTCGCCCGCCGAAAAAGGCCTAGCGCTACGCGGGCATTACCCCGAGTCTATCAAAGAACCAAGAGAACTTTACTGGCTCCCTGGGATTACTAGGAATTCGCATAGAAACATTCGGCGCCCATAACCCCACATAATTTTGTTTTTATTTTGATTAAACCATTGTTTTTTTAATTTAAATTATTGCGGCATAGTTATGTGCAAGTGTACTAGAACCTCAGATTCAAAAACACACGGATACTTTAGTACTTACAAAACAGGTCAGTAAAGTAAAGTAAAAGTAAAGGTTGGAAAGACTCTTGCTAGTCATTGATGCTCCTGTTTAGAATAGAATATGATTACTTCGTCTAGCGGCAGTAGCCGATTTTTAAATCTGCATGCTTTTAAGTTAACCTGTTGTCGGTATCAGCTAGCGGGAATGTTTCCAATTCAATTATAAATGCACCTGTAAATACAACCTTAAACATTACACCCAGTTACTTTAATACGTAGTTGGGTAGCGTTTTTTTAGCAGGTAATTCTGCAATATATGGTTTTCTTTTATTTTAGTATTTTACTTGGTTTTTTAGCGGCGTAGAACGCCAAAAGTCAAAATAAGTAACCTAACCCTAAATTCTTGACTCGGTGCTAAAAAATCTCTGGTGTCCCACTGTCAATAAACATAAATAAAGTATCCGCGTTGCAAAAAAATCAGGTCGACATAGTTAAATTGATTTCCCGTACAGTGTTGCTAAAAACAATTCCCCAGATTGTAACTACGACCTTAATAAAGCTTATTTTGCAAAAATTGTTCTAAGGTTTTTCCTTGTTGTTTATCTTAGGCTCCCTGAAATAGAAGCCCAGTGTAAAAGATATTTAAAATTTTACACATAACTCAAAAATGCAAAAAATTCTGGGAACTCTCAAAAAAGACGAATTTACAAAAACCGAAACATAATTGAACAGAAAATAAAACTTCCGAATCCTAATATGAACGAAAGTAAAACACCAAGAAAATAATGGATACAAATATAATTTTATAGAATTTAAATTTACTCGATCCTTAAAAGACACGAATATAATTTAACCGATTATAATTTTCTCGAACCTTAAAATATCAGAATTACAAAAGTATCGAAAATAATTTTCTAGAAACGAAAAAAACCCGAACCACTTGATAGAAAACAATATGCCCGATCCATAAATGAGCAGAACCACAATCCATCCGAATCGCTATTGGGCATGCGTCAAATTTAAATCTCTAGAGGGCCATAGGCCCTGGATTGCGGTGTTGACAAGTTTCTCTATTTATGGCTGTCTACCTCTCTATCAAATCTTGCGATTCATTTTTGACACACTTCCCGTGAAGTTATTTTAATGAAATTTAACAGTAATGTAGGTTCCATGATAATAAAATATTATAAAAAAATTTTAAAACCGTCCTAGAACGTTTTAGAACTGCGCGTGATAGTTGCGCAATCGATGGGACTGTTCTTAACAGTTTACTATTTTTGACCGAACCCGAACGCATTTTCATAAAATTGCCGCATGCCATAATAATAGAGTGAAGAAGAAGCACGTGATATGATCCAGAGTGGCTTAAGTTTATCTCTTTATTTTTAGCATAAAATAAATATTTTACCGAAAATTTTCCATGAATTTGTTCTCATCATATAGGTCCACAGTTTCTTCTACAAAATTCATAGCTTTTGTGTTTCTACAAAATTCATAGCTTCATATTTTTTTTTACATTGTATTTAAAAATCTGCCAATGGCTTCATCATCACCACTACTTGATGACTAGGGATAATCTTGCCTTAATTCTTCCGAAGTAAAATTCTGCAGTTTTTGAAAGAACAGAAAAATTTAACATTGAAAAAGCTGAATTTTTGGGTTATAGGCAGGGATTACTCTTCTTTAGGTCACACCATGCAAAACCCTCGACAAAACCTTTATAAAAATACACGCGGATAATAAAATAATACAAAATTACACTCTGGCTTTTTATTATTTTTCGTAAAAACCCATTTATTTGGGTATATTTTCAAGGAACAAATTATTTTTTCGCACAAACTTTACATGCGTAAATGAATTTGCGCATACGTCAGAAAATAGTCCTAAACAGTTCCATTTAATTCCGCCCGGCTTCACGGGACTGTACAGAACAGTATTGAACCGGTCCTGGATAAATTTTCGGTTGTATCCCGAACACAAAACTTTTCAGTTTCAGAACAGTTGTGGTCGAACCAGAACGCGTTTTTTTAAGCGCACATGCTCCGGACTATTTAGAACAGGAAATTTCGAATAACCCGAACAAACCATTACTTCGACTCTTCCCTGTCGTAAGCCTGGCAACGTAGCAATTGAATTCGTGGCTATCGGTTCAAATCATTTTCAGACAGATTGAGGTTCATAAATTGTTATTTTTCTATTAAATTATTTTCGTTAAAATATTTTCTGATATTTTGTGTTTTTATAAAAATGTAAATTTAATTCTATGCATATATTTTGATTTTCCCGTCATTTCATTTTCGAGACAATTTTTTTCGGACCAATTATTATTTTCTTTCCTTTTCATTTCTGACAAAATATGTTTTTGACAAATTTGGTTTCGGGTTTTTTTATAGGAACCCAAAATTCTGGGTGTCTCATTTAAAATAGCGAAACTGTTGTCGAGTGTACGTATTAATGGCAACATTGCAAAAGTAAAATTATTTTTAAAATGTAGACTATCGGCATCATAAAAGTCGTACGTGATAAACATAGGTATTTTTTAAATTGTATGGTTAACTACCGGATTATATTTTGTGACAGACTGGTACTAAAATGGGAAAATATTGACATCAAAGATTGCTTTCAAAAATAATTTTTATATTACAATAATACGCTAACGCATAAAACAACTGTAACAAAAATTAAAAAACAAAACTGTATCGAAAATTATAAAACAATAGAAACAAGTTGTTAGGTATATAAATTTTAATATCTAGTCATTGCGCCATTCACATCAATTATACATACCGTTTAACCTTCTTGGTAAGGAATCAGCCAAAATTTCAAAAAGGTTTTCATTTTCACCAATCACTTCTTCATAAGCATTAACTATTAACTGGACCAAGTGATGTTGATTTCCCGGCACAATATTAAAGCTTTCCAGCTTTTTTGAAATTAAACCCCAGATATTTTCCATAGGATTGGCGTCTGGGGTTTTCGCAGGTCAAGGAAGAACTTCAATATTTTGCTCCCGAAACCAAGTTTGGCAAATTCTGGCCGTATGAGCAGGGCAGTTGTCTTGTTGAAAAATAAACTGGACTTGATAAAGTTCTGTGACGGCTGGAAGCATTGTGTTCTCTAAAATGTCCACTGTGTGTGAGCCTTCCATTGATTCGAAATAGACCACCATGACCTCTAGCAGAAATCCAACCCCACATATTTACCGAAAATCTTCCAGCGCGATCTCATAGCGTGTTCTTGGTGGACGATACACCCGAATTTGTTTTCTGTCACTACAGGACTGGAAAACTTTTTCATCAAAAAATATTACCTTTCGTAAAAACTCTGGTTCCTTTAGAGAGTAATTAAGGGCAAAAAGTAACCCGGCCTATTTTTTTTCATTCGCAAGTTTAATTTTTTTAGCACCTACATAAATTAGAGCCTTTCCTTACGCGATTTCGTGCCACTCTTACGCATCCTGGAAATTGGGTTAATCTCTTTGCCTGGGCAACAAATGCAAAAGGGTTTTCTTCCATAAAAGCAATAAGGTCATAATCTTGTTCATCAGATAAAACTTTCAGTAAACCAGTCCCTTGTTTTCTCTATATTGTCTGATTTTCTTTCCATCGTTTTTTAATCGTGGCTTTACTGCGTCCATAAGTTGTAGTTTTGCCAGGAGTTGGGCTTGTTCAAATAAAGAAATTTGTGAAGGCATTTTTTATTTATTTGTCAGACTGAAATACAGAATGACATACCGATAGTGTACGTGATAAACATAGTTATTTTTTAAATTGTATGGTTAACTACCGGATTATATTTTGTGACAGACTGGTACTAAAATGTGAAAATATTGACATCAAAGATTGCTTTCAATAATAATTTTTATATTATACTCATAATACGCTAACGCATAAAACAACTGTAACAAAAATTAAAAAACACCACTGTAACGAAAATTATAAAACAATAGAAACAAATTATTAGGTATATAAATTTTAATATCTAGTCATTGCGCCATTCACCTCAATTATACCGTTTAACCTTCTTGGTAGAGAATCAGCCAAAATTTCAAAAAGGTTTTCATTTTCACCAATCAATTCGTCATAAGCATAGACTATTAACTGGACCAAGTAATGTTGATTTCCCGGCACAATATTAAAGCTTTCCAACTTTTTGAAATTAAACCCCAGATATTTTCCATAGGATTGGCGTCTGGGGTTTTCGCAGGTCAAGGAAGAACTTCGATATTTTGCTCCCGAAACCAAGTTTGGCAAATTCTGGCCGTATGAGCAGGGCAGTTGTTGAAAAATAAACTGGTCTTGATAAAGTTCTGTGACGGCTGGAAGCAATGTTCTCTAAAATGTCCACTGTGTGTGAGCCTTCCATTGATTCGAAATAGAGTACCATGACCTCTAGCAGAAATCCAACCCCACATATTTACCGAAAATCTTCCAGCGCGATCTCATAGCGTGTTCTTGGTGGACGATATACCCGAATTTGTTTTCTGTCACTACAAAACTGGAAAACTTTTTCATCGGAAAATATTACCTTTCGCAAAAACTCTGGTTCCTTTAGAGAGTAATTAAGGGCAAAAAGTAACCTGGCCTATTTTTTTTCATTCGCAAGTTTAATTTTTTTAGCACCTACATAAATTAGAGCCTTTCCTTACGCGATTTCGTGCCACTCTTACGCATCCTGGAAATTGGGTTAATCTCTTTGCCTGGGCAACAAATGCAAAAGGGTTTTCTTCCATAAAAGCGATAAGGTCATAATCTTGTTCATCAGTTGAAACTTTCAATAAACCAGTCCCTTGTTTTCTCTATATTGTCTGATCTTCTTTCCATCGTTTTTTAATCGTGGTTTTACTGCGTCCATAAGTTGTAGTTTTGCCAGGAGTTGGGCTTTATCAAATAAAGAAATTTGTGGAGGCATTTTTTATTTATTTGTCAGACTGAAATACAGAATGACATACTTTGACAGTTTAAGAAAAATACAATAATGGGTGACTTTGTTTGTAAAAATAGACCAAGGTATTACAACAAAAAGTATTGTGTACCACTTTTATGATGCCGATAGTGTACGTGATAAACATAGCTATTTTTTAAATTTGATGGTTAACTACCGGATTATATTTTGTGACGGACTGGTACTAAAATGTGAAAATATTGACATTAAAGATTGCTTTCAATAATAATTTTTATATTATACTCATAATACGCTAACGCATAAAACAACTGTAACAAAAATTAAAAAACAATAGAAACAAATTATTAGGTATATAAATTTTAATATCTAGTCATTGCGCCATTCACCTCAATTATACCGTTTAACCTTCTTGGTAGAGAATCAGCCAAAATTTCAAAAAGGTTTTCATTTTCACCAATCAATTCGTCATAAGCATAGACTATTAACTGAACCAAGTGATGTTGATTTCCCGGCACAATATTAAAGCTTTCCAGCTTTTTTGAAATTAAACCGCAGATATTTTCCATAGGATTGGCGTCTGGGGTTTTCGCAGGTTAAGGAAGAACTTCAATATTTTGCTCCCGAAACCAAGTTTGGCAAATTCTGGCCGTATGAGCAGGGCAGTTGTCTTGTTGAAAAATAAACTGGTCTTGATAAAGTTTTGTGACGGCTGGAAGCATGGTGTTCTCTAAAATGTCCACTGTATGTGAGCCTTTCATTGATTCGAAATAGACCACCATGACCTCTAGCAGAAATTCAACCCCACATATTTACCGAAAATCTTCCAGCGCGATCTCATAGCGTGTTCTTGGTGGACGATACACCCGAATTTGTTTTCTGTCACTACAGGACTGGAAAACTTTTTCATCGGAAAATATTACCTTTCGCAAAAACTCTGGTTTCTTTAGAGAGTAATTAAGGGCAAAAAGTAACCTGGCCTATTTTTTTTCATTCGCAAGTTTAATTTTTTTTAGCACCTACATAAATTAGAGCCTTTCCTTACGCGATTTCGTGCCACTCTTACGCATCCTGGAAATTGGGTTAATCTCTTTGCCTGGGCAACAAATGCAAAAGGGTTTTCTTCCATAAAAGCGATAAGGTCATAATCTTGTTTATCAGTTGAAACTTTCAATAAACCAGTCCCTTGTTTTCTCTATATTGTCTGATCTTCTTTCCATCGTTTTTTAATCGTGGTTTTACTGCGTCCATAAGTTGTAGTTTTGCCAGGAGTTGGGCTTTATCAAATAAAGAAATTTGTGGAGGCATTTTTTATTTATTTGTCAGACTGAAATACAGAATGACACACTTTGACAGTTTAAGAAAAATACAATAATGGGTGACTTTGTTTGTAAAAATAGACCAAAGTATTACAACAAAAAGTATTGTTTACCACTTTTATGATGCCGATAGTGTACGTGATAAACATAGGTATTTTTTAAATTGTATGGTTAACTACCGGACTATATTTTGTGACAGACTGGTACTAAAATGTGAAAATATTGACATCAAAGATTGCTTTCAATAATAATTTTTATATTATACTCATAATACGCTAACGCATAAAACAACTGTAACAAAAATTAAAAAACACCACTGTAACGAAAATTATAAAACAATAGAAACAAATTATTAGGTATATAAATTATAATATCTAGTCATTGCGCCATTCACCTCAATTATACCGTTTAACCTTCTTGGTAGAGAATCAGCCAAAATTTCAAAAAGGTTTTCATTTTCACCAATCAATTCGTCATAAGCATAGACTATTAACTGGACCAAGTAATGTTGATTTCCCGGCACAATATTAAAGCTTTCCAGCTTTTTTGAAATTAAACCCCAGATATTTTCCATAGGATTGGCGTCTGGGGTTTTCGCAGGTCAAGGAAGAACTTCAATATTTTGCTCCCGAAACCAAGTTTGGCAAATTCTGGCCGTATGAGCAGGGCAGTTGTCTTGTTGAAAAATAAACTGGTCTTGATAAAGTTCTGTGACGGCTGGAAGCATGGTGTTCTCTAAAATGTCCACGTAAAGCTGTGCTGTGAGCCTTCCATTGATTCGAAATAGAGTACCATGACCTCTAGCAGAAATCCAACCCCACATATTTACCGAAAATCTTTCAGCGCGATCTCATAGCGCGTTCTTGGTGGACGATACACCCGAATTTGTTTTCTGTCACTACAGGACTGGAAAACTTTTTCATCGGAAAATATTACCTTTCGCCAAAACTTCCTTCCTCCTAGAGAGTAATTAAGGGCAAAAAGTAACCTGGCCTGTTTTTTTTTTCATTCGTAAGTTTAATTTTTTTAGCAGCTACACGGCATCTTAAATTAGAGCCTTTCCTTACGCGATTTCGTGCCACTCTTACACATCCTGGAAATTGGGTTAATCTCTTTGCCATTCTTTTCATAAAAGCGATAAAGTCATAATCTTGTTCATAAGTTGAAACTTTCAATAAACCAGTCCCTTGTTTTGTCTCTATTGTCTGATATTCTTCACATCGTTTTTTAATTTTTATAATCGTGGTTTTACTGCATCCATAATGTCTAGCCACGTCCCTAATTGACCATTGACCATAGTTGTAGTTTTGTCAGGAGTTTTATCAAATAAAGAAATTTGTGGAGGCATTTTGACAGTTTAAGAAAAATACAATAATGGGTGACTTTGTTTGTAAAAGTAGACCAAGGTATTACAACAAAAAGTATTGTCCCACTTTTATGATGCCGATAGTGTACCTTATCTATCCTTACATCATTATCTAAAGTTTTGACTGATTACTTTCACACTCTCAATTTCCTCAATTGAGGACAGTCTATCCATTGCCTCTCGATCTCTGGGTACGGTTAAAGTTCACCATTGTATTGTTGAGTTTTTGGTAACTACGAGTAATTGTTTTGAGTTTCGCTTGTTGTACTTTCGTTGTATGATTTTGCATGGTGGTTGCTATGAAACCATTGGCATCTATGCAAAGCTAGACGTATTCGAATTTATCTCGGTAAAATAAGAAAGATGGGAAGAAAATAGAGGTCTATAGTTTGGTTTGAAGCTTGACATATACAGGGTGGATTCTTTAAACGGAACGGTGCTTCTAGCGGGTTAGAATTCGGTTGAATAAAAAAATCCAATTTCCTTTAATCGTGCTATATTGGATTTTGTCTATGTCATTTAGTGTATGAGGTATGACAATTTTTTATTTTTTTTTAAATAATACACCCTGTATTTTGCAATTTTTGAAATCTGCAAGCAATTCTCCCTTCAGCAATACCACACAGTAGGATCTATATTTTACGATAACGAAAATATTTTTATCTAATTATGTTTGGAAAACTTTGACATTCATTCAAATATCCCCCATAAAACAGGGCATAGACAACAATTCCATGCAAGTTTAAATGCCTTTATCTTGGAAATCATAGGGTGTGGTATAGTCAAAAAGATAATTTTTTTTAGAATCCAAAAATGTCAAACTATAGAAGGTGTCCTATTTAAAAAAATATATTTTTCTGCCATCCCTCGTAAACAAAACGACATAAAAAAATAGCACGATTAAATAAAATTAAAAATCTCAATTGACGTGCTTCTGGATTTTTTTATAAAACCAAATTCTAACCCGCTAGAAGCACCGTTCCGTTTAAAGAATGCACGCTGTATATATGGGTATATAAAAATTGATTTTTAGCCCAACCATATCGAAATTTATAAGATATTTTTTTCTCAATGGACGTCAAAATGCACCGGAATGAGACCCGGATAGCTATTTTTTCTAAAAGCTGTCCAAATAATCCGTAAAAATTAATCAAAAATGATGGCATGTTTTATTTCGAGCAAAATCATCCTATATTGAGACCCTTGCCAAGAGGTGGTTTATCTACTTTAAATTTTAAAACAACAATCACGATTTTGTTGATTTTTTTATTCAAAATGTCAATTTTGAAGTATTTTGTTTAGAAAAAAACAAATTCCAGGCTTTTTCTACTTTAATTGGCTAGTCAATGTATAGGAACGTATGAGATCTCACTTTAAGTTGATTCAAAGAGATCACTGCCCTCTTAAATCAAGAAAAAAGCCTTTTACATACAAGCTTAAAAATAATTTTGAGTAACTAAAGAAAGAAAAATTCGCGGTAAATGTTTTGCCGAATTTTTTTTGACGTTACAAATTATTAAGGTTTGTGCTGTTTGGCAGTGGTGTTCCCAGGGGAGGGGGGGCGATTTCCCCCCCCCCCCTTTGCTTCAGAAAAAAGTAGACAACAACCCTGAAGAAAAAAAAACGAGAAATTGAGAGACCAAGAATATTGAAAATACAGAACAGTAGTCTATGTATATATAAACAATTTTAAGACAACATTAATTCGGACATAAAAAAGTATTTTTGACCTGAACATATTCATACCAAGTTTAACATGAAGCCAAAATTAACGCAAAATTAACTAAAGTCATTACTAAATACTATAAACTGTTTTATTAATCCAAAACACAAATTCTTGAACTTTTATTGGCAGAAGTCAGTATTTAGAAACAATATTGGTCAGAAGTAGGCAAAAGCTTAAATCAAAACATACCTGATAACGTTTTCCAGGCAATAAACAAGTGTGGGGATATTTTTTCGTTAATAGCTTGCCAGTAAGTAATGTCTTGTTAGAAAGAAGCTTCTCATGCCTCAGAAGATTGAAAACATAAGTACTTAAAAACACTATGACGGAAATTCGTCTGACGGGCTTAGCGTTGCTGCATATCAACAGACATATTGAAATGCGATATAAAAGGTAATATTTTAACAAAAAGCGTTTTACACCTCCCAAAAAAGTATTTAGCTATTAGGTTTTGTTTGTCGTTTGTTTGTTATCTATATTTTTTATAACTGAAAAAATTATACGTAGTTACACAAGCGCGCATTTTAGAAAGATAGGGGGTAGTTAACCCCCCAACCCCTACCCTGGCTTTAAATTTTTTAGGAAAACATTTAGAAAATCAAAAGTAGGGCACCTTTGATATTTACCGTATCAGTTTAATTTTGTGTGTCATTTTCTTAAAAATTTTCGCCTGCTGCACTTAACAATTTTAGTTCAATTTCAAACCAAAAAATGCCTTTTTTAGAGCAATTTTATTCAAAATTTTCGCCTGCGGCGCTATAATACCGTTGATATTTACGATTTTATTTTATTTCGACTCAAAAATTACAATTTTAATGTAATTTTCTCAAAAATTTTCTTCAAAATATTTTTTCATAAAAAATGTATGAAATAAAGGACTTCAAATCTGAGTACTCCCCCCTAGATTTGAGACCAAATCCTCGCTTGCAGTTACTAAGTTTTGTTTGCATATATTGATATGTTCCTCATAAAAGCATTATTCAATTTTTTTTTCGTATTGAAACTGCCCCCCCCCCCCCCCTTTCAAATGGCTGGGACCGCCACTGTGTTTGGCAAGCAAAAACCGCGGATTACAGCGCAAACGTCTAATAATTTGCGCTACAAAAAGACTACAGCGCAAATGAAAGAAAAACGTGTGTTGAAATTATGAATAATAAAAGACTTTAACCGCACAAGTAAAAAAATGCATTTTTAAGTTGTCAGAAATTCGCCTCATTCAAATGTAGTAGTGGTAAATGAGTGTCTGGATATTTTTGCCTCATTTGTTTTTTGTTTTGGTGGTCTTGCCCGGTAAAACCATTTCTCTTTACCGCGTAGAAAAAAAATTCAGTTACTTTCATCGAATAGCATTCATATCCCCGAATAACAATTCGTTATAGTCGATCGCATGGAGAACTTCTTGACTCAAGTCCTTCTCAATGGAGCAAAATGTAAATTTTATAGTTGTTGAAGAAGGCCTTAAAGAAGCTTAGCTTAAAATGGACAGTCCATTTATAAAACATCAAAAGAAATAAAGAGGGACTTTTAGAGCGTGTGTGGCAACATCGGACACGTCAACATCGGGCATAAAACAGCCAGGAAATTATTCCTTTTAACCGCAAGCATTCACACTCCTGAATAACAATTCAAGAGTCTATTTATAGTCGACCGCATTGAGAACTCCTTGAGTCATTGAAGGAAGTGTTAAGGAAGCCTTAAGGTTAGTAGGTTTACGCCCACTTGCAGCGACTTTTTTTATGCGTCTATTAACAATACGGCCTTTAAAATATATGTGCCACTTAAATTAAATTGGCTTGCATCGCAAAGTTTCGACGGCGTTTTAGCTATGGTCGTATTACTGGATATTTATCTTTATTACAATCTGGCAACGTTGGATTTTACCCAAAATTTTCGTTTCTGTTTGGTGGGAACACTAAAAATTTTTGTTAATTGACAGCCAAAGTGTAATCTAACCTCAAAAAACAGTTTGTGTTATTTTTTTGTTTTTTTTCAAGTTTATTCAAAAAAATTTTGGTTCGTGGGATCTTTCGGTTAAGTTACAGACCTACTAACCTGTTAAGACTCAACTATCGTATGGTTATTCCAGACGATGTTCAATTCGCTGCAATAAATTCATTATAATAGGCTTTGTAAGCCGGAACCTTCTGAAGAAGTTCATTTCTGACATCTCTCCATAGTGGTTCGGTCTCTGGAAGAAGAGTCTTCTTGAATAACCCATATCAGCAAAGTCTATCAGTTCCAAGTCATCATCTTCGAAATCATTTACCAAAACGTTATCCATAAAGTCGATATATATTTCATTTTTTCAATAAAAAAAAACACTTTAGAAAAAAGAACGCATATTTTTAGGTTAGAACTGCTTATTGGTGAATGAAGGAATTTGGCCGCTTGGCTAATGCCGATTTAAAGATCCTTTAAAGGTCCATTAAAATCGGTGCAATACGCAAAATCCGTTAATGGTTCTTTAACTTAATGGACGCATAAAAAAAGTCGCTTCAAGTGGGCGTTAGAGCATAAATCATAGGCTGAGCATTCCGTTCATAAAACAGTGTTTGTTTTGGCCCCGACATCTCCCACATTAAGGCAGATTGAAAGAGAGTTTCAGAGCGTCTGTGGGAACATCGCATAAATCCTCCAGGAAATTATCATTTGTTTTTAACCGAATAGAAAGAAAAAAAGAATTTTCAGTAACTTCCATAAAACTTCATTGTTGAAGTAGCTCTTAGGGAAGCTAAGCTTAAAGTGTAGGTCAAGAACATTGACATATTAACCACATACTGGACATTCCATTTACAAAACATCATCCGCATAAAACAACCAGGAAATTATTCCTTTTTACCGCATAGAAAAGAAACTCCAGGAACTTCCATAGAAGTTAGCATTCATACTACTGAATAACAATTCAGGAGTGCTATTTATAGCCGACCGCATTGAGGCTCAAAAAATGGCAGAAATAAGGCAAAAATTCCGTGCTTTTTGGCTTTGTTTTCAACGCATTAGGATGCGTTTAAAAAATAGCTAAAAGTACCTAATGTTATTCCTTTTTATCGCATAGAATAAAAGAGTCTCCAGTAACTTATTCCATATAGAAGTGAGCATTCATATTACGGAATAATAATTCAGAAGTGCTATTTATTAGACCGCATTGAGAACTTCTTGACTTGAGTCCTTCTCAATGGAGCGAAGTGAAAACTTTATAGTCGGTGAAGGAGTGCTTAGAGAAACCTTCAAACCGGGCATTCCTTTTATAAAACATTATTTCTTTTATGTCCAACATTTTCTACATATAGCGAGATAAAGAAGGAGAAAGTTGTAGAGTGTATGTGGCAATATCGCACATAAAACAACCACGGAAATGTTATCCCTTTTTATCGCATATGATAAAAGAACCTTTAGTAACTTATTCCATGTAGAAGTTAGCATTCTTATTCCAGAATAACAATTCAGAAGTACTATTTATAGTGACCGCATTGAGAACTTCTTGACTTAAGTCCTTCTCAATGGAACAAAATGAAAACTTTAAAGTCGGTGAAGGAGTGATTAGGGAAGTCTTCAAACTGGGTATTCCTTTTATAAAACATTATCGGTGGGATTTACTAAAAGGGTTTAGTCTATTTTATAACGATTCTAAGTTTAAGTGAAATTTTTGGTTTTAAGCATTTTAAACCAACCCTCCTTGAGTTTTGGACACAGTTTGCATTATAAGAAGAATTTTAATAAATTTTTTTATTGAATAATCATCTTAACACAATCTTTTGTTGGATTTAAGAAGAAAGTTTCAATTTCGAAGAAAAGAAAATTTAAAAATTGAAACCCACGCGGGGTTTAAATAATAAACACTCTGTAGAACAAATTAAAATTGAGGTTATATGTCACTCTAATTAAAACTTACCCTTGATAATTGATTTTTCCTATTAATACTTGATGTCACACAATGATTTAGATGGGTGATAATAAAATAAGGAGTAGATTAATTTTGTATTTATTTAAAAGGTGTTTTTATTTATGAAATTCAATTCAATCACAATCACAAACAGCGAGTTCGGATCTTTTCCCTCTGCTTGCACCTTTAGTTTAGTTTAAAGTATCTGTGGCAATATTGCATAAAACAACCAAGAAATTGTTATCCCTTTTTATTGCATAGAATAAAAGAACCTCCAGTAACTTATTCCATGTAGAAGTTAGCATTCTTATTCCAGAATAACAACTCAGAAGTACTATTACTGCATTAAGAACTTCTTGACTTAAGTCCTTCTCAATGGAGCGAAATGAAAACTTTATAGTCGGTGAAGGAGTGCTTAGGAAAGCTTTCAAACTGGACGTTCCTTTTATAAAACATTATTTCTTTTGTGCCCAATATTTTTCACATATGGCGAGATAAAGAAGGAGAAAGTTGTAAAGGTTATGTGGCAATATCGCATAAAACAACCAATAAATTGTTATCGCTTTTTATCGCATAGAGTAAAAGAACTTTCAGTAAGTTAGTTGAGTCGGTGTTGTACTGACATGCGACTTTCACCATTACTAATGTCTCAAAAATCGATATAATAATATAATATACATAACATGTATATTAGTTTTTCGCTATCTCCCCTAGAAACACCCAAAATCTCCTCTAGTTTGGACAACCCTGTATACATATTCAAACAAAAATAAAATTTACCCAAAACTTCTAATTTTTACCATGATCCAGGTTTCATCAATAAACAACAACATATTATACAGTCCTCACATTTGGATTAAATTGGGCTCTGTTATAACCCCTTGGATTTTAGATTAAATTCGTTTAACACCCACTTTTATATTACCACTGTTTAGATTTACTGCTAATCTTCAAGTAATGGCAAAGATGCTTAAAAGCTTACTTTTTGATTATTTTATTAAAAAAGTTTTGTCACGTCACTACTGTTATTATTTTAACTTCTGGTATTATAAAACGCCCACTTCAACACTTTTGCCCCGCAGTTATATGCAAACTTTTCCACATTTTTCACCTAGCGTAACGTTTAACCGATTCCTATTTACTGGAGGTTATCAATAGTACTTATACATTATAAACCTAGGGACCAAACTGACACATTTTATCCCGAGGCAAAAATTATTTTTCTTACATTCGCCAACCATATACCTAGTTACATTATCTCATCACTGGTGCACCGAGAGGGGGGGGGGGGGTTGGGGTTAGCCGTCCCCCCGAAATGCCTGGTTATGGTCACATTTCAGAAAGAACATCCTATTGCTTAAATATGACGTTGCTCTCATTCACGGAGACCGCCTACTTGATGCTTCAGCGCGAATATCCCAATTACCCTTTCAAATTTTCCTCCATTGCTGTTTTCCCGCGCGCCCACGCGCTCTCAGTGACGTCACAGATGGCGCCGCGGCAGAATACGGCACCATCGTCAGAAACGGGACTTCTAATTTATTGTGGCTCCTATATTTCGGAACTACGTCACGCGACCGTCAAAGAGAGTGGGATGAAATGGAAGGATAAGGGAGAGTGGGCCACTATGACACGAAAAATTGTACAGGGTGCTCCAAACTCGAGAAAGTTGAGGGGTTTTGGGTATTTCTAAGGGATATGGCGAAAAACTGATATGCATGTTATGGGCACGATTTTTGATAAATTACTAATGGTCAATATATCACCGACGATCCGAAGGCATTTGATATTAAAAGTGATTGTCAAGTTACCCGAAACTTTGAGATTTTTTTAATTGTTGTTTGGAGAAATTAGAAATACAAAATGTTTTGTAAAATGTACTTAAACTTCCAGAATGAACCTTTACATGTCCCAACCCAAGGAACACTTTGTCGACGTTCTAACGTTGCCAAAGGCGACTTAACGTTGCGTGAAAAAGGCGTATAAAACGTTCTAGCAACTCGCTTTTGCACCAATTTGACCGATATTTTTTGAGTTGTGTTGACGTTGCCTGCGACTGGAGTTGCGTGCGACGTTTTCACAACGTCGCCAAAGCGATTACGACTGGAGTGCCCTCTGGATAATATTTTTATTAATATAATTGATTTGAAATCACGATTTATACTTCTGCAACCACAAAAATAGACTTATTTCCAAACAAAATTTATTAATAATTCTAAAATACGTAGCCATGTAACTTACAAAATTATAACAATAAAATGGTTTTTTTAAAGTTCCCCATCCACTAAATTTACCAACACACCTTAGTTTTATTTCAAAAATGGATATTTTCAATCCTTCTAATTTTTTTTGCGAAATTATTTTTTATTAAAATACTAAAAATTTAAAAAATGCTTTAAACCAGTCTAAAAGAATACTTAAAAAAATTACTAAAACCAAATAAAAAATCATCAAAATCCACCAAAATTTAATTTTAACGATTTAGACAAATGGCGTAGCGGCGCAAATCAGGAAAAGAAAACAGTATGGCGGCAATAATTATTCCTTGGTTTACTGAAAACCTAACCATTTTGCAACTACGGAGGTGCCCTCTATAGTTGTCAGATATAGTTATATTTTGAAATTGGCCGCAATTGCATTGATAATTACACTGTCCAACAATTTTTTTTTTTTGTTTCCTTCAACTTATGAGTTAATTTCTACCAATTTTGGGTTGCAAAAAAACGAATATGACAAAGAAAATTTTTTATTAGCTCTAGTTTCTGTAATAAAAAATAATGAGTTTTTCATTTAATAAGGATTGTGAGGTAACGAAAAATATTAATTATGTATGCTAACAATATTAAAAGGTGTATTTTTAATGACAGTTACACACTATAAATGACAAAAGAACCCTCACCGGTGGTTGAATATATGAAGAATTAATTGTGGCTTCATGAGATCGCTGTCTTTTGGCTTTCCTCTTGTAAGTAATTTCTGGAGCATCCCTATACATAAACCATCAGTAATTCGCGAGCATTGCTTCATTCCAGCGGCCCTGATATCTCCGTCCCATGAAAGAAATATCCTGGTGGAATCTTTCCCCATGCTCGTCACTGACAGCTCCACAACTGGGTGGGTGTTTTTAGTGACATATTACATCCGAGTTGATGGTACTTTTCTAGAAGTACTTTTACCAATTGAGTGTAATTTTCCTCCCTTCTGTTCCCTAAAAATCCATGCATAACTCCCTTAAGAGCTTCCCAAGCTTCCATTTCTTTTCCTTTCAGAACTAGGTCGAAAGCAGGATCCTTTACGAGTCCACGTATTTGTGGCCCAACGAAGATGCCTTCGTTGACTTTTGCATCACTTAGTTTGGGAAATTTTTCTCTCAAATATTTAAAAGCCTGACCATCTTGGTTTAAGCCTTTGACAAAATTCTTCATTAAACCGAGCTTGATATGTAGGGGTGGAAGAAGAATATCTTTTGGATTCACTACTAGGTTTAAGATTCCTTGCAGGCCAATCTACTTGGATATATTCTGATTTCCTATCTCTACTATCCCACATACATAAATAGCAACAGTGTACCCTAATTGCATTCCTAATAGTATAGCAATGATTTTTAGGTTGCCACAGATTTTCCACTTATGTTCAGCATATTTGATTGAGTTGAGGAGGGTTGCCATATTTGCATAAGTCTCCTTCATATTAACTGCGTGACCAACAGGAACAAAAGGAAGACGATTGCCATTATGAAGCAATACAGCTTTTAAACTAAGCTCTGAAGAGTCTATGAATAGCCTCCATTCAGTTGAATTATGCTCCATTTTAAAACTTTTCATCAGACCATTAATATCACAGCAAAAAACAAGATTATTCTCCTTCTTAAAAAAAAGGTAACAGATCCCGCTGACGCTGTCTGTACTTAGAGACCCTGACATCTGGTTGAAGAAGATTCCATTGCTGTAACCTTGATCCTAGAAGTTCTGACTTCTCCTGTGACAAGTCAAGATCTCGAATGAGATCATTTAACTCAGACTGTCTCAATCTGTGTGGCTGATCATTCTTTTCTTCAAAATCAGGGTCGTGTGATATTGAAGACATGTTTAATTCCTCATCTTCCACATTGTCTTCACTCTCTACTTCCAATTCATAGTTTTGAGGTGGAGTAGGAGTTGGTAAACTGTCTGAATGTGGTATAGGTCGAATAGCAGATGGGAGATTCGGATATTGAACTGTTCCTCTTTTTTTCATTGAAAATCCTGCATTGATAGGCGGAGTCAAGCAAAAATAGCAGTCATCTATGTGGTTTGTAGGCTCCCCCATACCATGGGCACCCCAAAGCCATCGATCGTTTTTTATTTTTAAGACATTCTCGTAATAAAACTGAACACGAGTTGCAACATAATATGTGAAGCCCATGACTTATCCTCGTCTCCTACCTTCATTCCAAAATAATGTTGGTAAGCAGTCCTCACAAGAGGCGCAAATTGCGTTTCTGTGAAGAAAACGTTATTTCCCCACAAATATAACAAAAAATTGTTAACTGAATTTACACATTTACGAGGCATGTTAATACAATAAGTTTCACTTTAGAAACACTCCAAAACAACAAATTTTGCAATAAACAAAACAGAAATATTGTATGTAAAATGTAAACCTTAAATTTACAGCATAAACACTATAGTCAGTTTGCGATGATATATTGTGTCTCCGTGTATCTAGTTTTATAACAATACCATACACACTACATTAACTGTGCGTTCGATTAGAAATATGAAACTGAACTGTAAGGTATCGGTCGCCCTGAATAAAAACACGCGCAAATACGCAATTATTTCGGAAAGGAGGGAGTCTCCGCTTATATATATCGAGAATAATAGGGCTGTATTGCAAATATCGATAGCTAAATTAAAAATATCGATAGTTCTGTAGTTTTATCTCTATCGATATTATCGATAGTCAATTTCGATGGTGGCGTACCACTATTTCTAACTCCTCGCCCTATCCAGTTCTCTGCCCTTTCTATTATTTTCTCTTTCGATGCTTTTAGAGGATATAAAATGTAAAATATCACCTTATCTCCAAAACTAGAGCTAATCTCTATTTTTATGCTGATCTTTTTCATTCAGTGGATGAAAATACTTAAGAATTAGCTATTTTTGAGCCCGAAACATTTTCATTGTTGGACAGTGTTATCAACGTTTTGGCATCTTTGATCCATCGTTCGTTGCGGTCGTTAAAAATCCAACAATATTCCAGTAAAAATAAACGGTTTTAGAGGGTTTCCAAATTTACCATAGTTCATAACAACCGTGCGGCGTCGTGTTGTCATCCATCATAGCGGCCGTTGCACAAACGACCAGTTTTTGTACTTTATGCAACGTTAATTTTAGTGTATTTCTTAGCAACTAAGGCAACCAAAAGTTATGGCAACTAAGGCAACCTGAATAAAACATAAAATTCGTAGTTTTGACTATTTTTTCATTTTTAGTCGGCTAGGTTTAACTAAAATAATGACCAGATATTTTGATATTTCGCACGCTCGTAGGAAAAATGTTGTACCTAACGCGTGCGGAAAGTGTTTTCCGCACTTACGTCTTGACCGAACTCCGCTGGCGCGTCATTCGTGGAATGTTCCAGGTCTATTTTTTGTTGAATATTATTTAAGAGTTTGTGGTAGTTATTTTTCTTTGGTAATAAGGTAATAATATTTCCATGATAACGTGATAATCAAGTTATTTCTATGAATATTCCCAAAAAGAATATTTTAGTCAGGATTTTGGCATGTTTGATGAAATGATTTATAATTATAATTTAGTTTAATGTCATCTATTGTAGGTAGATGGCACTGGAATAAATATATTCTCTATGTAGCAGATAATATTATTATAAATATAATACAGCAAAAAGTTATTTAGGTAATCTTTTGATAACTAATCTCAAGTAGTACACTATCGGCATCATAAAAGTGGTACGTGATAAACATAGGTATTTTTTAAATTGTATGGTTAACTACCGGATTATATTTTGTGACAGACTTGATTATATTTTGTGACAGACTTGTAGTAAAATGTCAAAATATTGACATCAAAGATTGCTTTCAAAAATAATTTTTATATTACAAATAATACACTTACGCATAGAACAACTGAAACGAAAATTAAAAAAACACAACTGTAACGAAAATTATAAAACAATAGAAACAAATTATTAGGTATATAAATTTTAATATCTAGTCATTGCGCCATTCACCTCAATTATACTATTTGACCTTCTTGGTAGAGAATCAGCCAAAATTTCAAAAAGGTTTTCCTTTACACCAATTACTTCTTCATAATCATTGACTATTAACTGGACCAAGTGAGTACCTTTTTTGAAATTAAACTCCAAATATTTTCCATAGGATTGGCGTCTGGGCTTTTCGCAGGTCAAGGCAGAACTTCAATATTTTGCTCTCGAAACCAAGTTTGGCAAATTTTGGCCGTATAAGCAGGGCAGTTGTCTAATTGAAAAATAAACTGGTCTTGATAAAGTTGTGTGACGGCTGGAAGCATGGTGTTCTCTAAAATGTCTGTGAGCCTTCCACTGATTCGAAATGGAGCACCATGACCTCTAGCAGAAATCCAACCCAGTGCGATCATTGTTACCAGCAATATATCTTTCCTCATAGCGCGTTCTTGGTGGACGATACACCCGAATTTGTTTTCTGTCACTACAGGACTGGAAAACATTTTCATCGGACAATATTACTTTCGCCAAAACTCTGGTTCCTTTAGAGAGTAATTAAGGGCAAAAAGTAACCTGGCCTGTTTTTTTTTTTCATTCGTAAGTTTAATTTTTTTAGCAGCTACACGATATCTTAAATTAGATCCTTTCCTTACGGGGTTTCGTGCCACTCTTACACATCCTGGAAATTGGGTTGATCTCTTTGCCTGGGCAACAGATGCAAAATGGTTTTCTTCCATAAAACTTTCAATAAACCAGTCCCTGGTTTTCTCTCTATTGTCTGATCTTCCCATCGTTTTTTAATTTTTATAATCGTGGTTTTACTGCGTCCGTAATGTCTAGCCACGTCCCTAATTGACCATCCTAGTTGTAGTTTTGCCAGGAGTTGGGCTTTATCAAATAAAGAAATTTGTGGAGGCATTTTTTTATTTATTTGTCAGACTGAAATACAGAATGACATACTTTGACAGTTTAAGAAAAATACAATAATGGGTGACTTTGTAAAAATAGACCAAGGTATTACAACGAAAAAAATTGTGTACCACTTTTATGATGCCGATAGTGTACATCAACATAATGATATACCTATATCCATAGACTACTCCGTAATTCTACTTTAGTGGAAGACTAAGGCATATTTGGTGGATATTTATGTGGATATATATCCACTGCATATCTTAGGATATCCATCTCGTGGCCATCTGGACATGTTTTGAATCACAAAATCATATCCATGCAATATTCAATAGGGATATATATTTGCTATGTGGGATATTATAGTCAGTGCCTAGGTATATTACTATAATTCTTTTATATCACCTGTATGAGTTAGAACGTAACTTATTGCCGGCATGTGTTAGTAATGTTCCCAAAGGGACAAAATGGGACATTTCTATCACATTCTTTGTTCTCTAAGTATATGACTATTACATTACAGGGATGTTTAACTGTTATGTGGGTTGTACCTAACTCGCGCGTAAACTGACTTTTCCGCACTTAATTGCTGGCCGAACTCCGCTTACGTGTCGTCATCTGCAATCGCGCACGGAAAAGTGGCACTTTCCGCACGAGTTAGGTAAACTACTATTTTGGCTTTTCATGCATGGGTAACTATAAATTTTAAAATAAATCTAAGGGAAAAATATTTTTTAGTAACATGCTAAAAAGTTTAAATCATTTTTTTAGCTTTACTTGTTTGTAGTTTGTTTGTTTAAATGACAGTTGCCAGTTAACTTAATATTTTTTATGTGAAAAAGTTGAAAAAGCTGTTATGCTGTTCATTCCAAATTTTCTGGACCAATGTCAATATGTCGGCTGATATTTACACACAAAAACTAAATGAAAATAATTGATTCGATTGAATTTGGCACGAAGTGTATCAGAGATCGGAGGATAATACCAAAGTTTCAAACAAATCAATTTTTGGTTAATCATACAGTAACCTATCTTAAAAAACGGTAGGCATTATTTGATTAAAATTTCCCTAATAAAAATTTGCAAATGCGCCTGTGTCACTGTAAAGAAGACCATAGTAAGTCACAAAATTTTATAGCACGTTTAACTATCAAATAGAGTTCAAAAAAAGTTTGCATATATATACGTCGTACCTTCTCCTTTGTTTCAATAGATTACGTATAAGAAACACCGCTTGCTACAAGTTTCTCTTCGCTATGATACTAAATAATTAATCATATTGAACGTCAAATTATTAACTCTGACTCTAATATCTAATATATATATTCTCCAATCGATACAGCTTTACCTAATTCTATTTGTCTTTATATCTAGTAAGGCACCTAGATACAGGGTTTGTATTAAATCGATTTAAGAGAATTTGCTTTTGAAAGACTCGCTATAAAATAATACTTTAGATGCATATTTTTGGTCTAGGCCAAGCAATATTTTTGATCAGAACATGAATAATATATTTAAAAAATAGCGGATATTAAAAGAAAATATTAATTCAATATCATTTTCTCTTTCTTTTTGAATTTACAAAATTACTGAAAATCAATATAGTAAAAAAATATGGCGGCCGATAGATGTTTGAACTGACAAGACGGACTTGACATCTTTCTTACATCAAAAACCAACTTATTCGATTATTCAAAATTTAGTAATTTGTGTTCACTGCGGACATCTAAAAAATGTGGGAGGTGAAATGTGATGGCTTGTTTCCATTTTTACCCTTCCCATATGTTTCCACTATCGCCACTTTGCACACTCTTGCCAAGATGTCTTTTCTGTCTGTCCGCACAGAGATATCCATGCGGGAGAGTATTCCTTTTTATCGTACCAAGAAGAAAGTCCAGATTATCTCTCCATTTGAGAGAATGCAGGTGTTCAACCGTTATTGCTGGGGGTCTCAGCACTCGGTGTCTTACTCTGTCCGCAAGAAAAACACCCAGAAGAGTCGTCCTCCATACCCATGCGGGAGATTATTCTTTTTTATCGTGCCAAGAATAAAGAACCTGGCCTACTCGTTCTTTTCCAGTTTATCTCTCCATTTGAGAGAATGCAGATCTTCTGATCCCGGCAATTGTACACTTGATTTCAAAAAAAAAAACGCATACATGCGATCACAAAATTGACCTTTCTAAAAGTATATAATATATACGGACTACCAGCTAAAATGCCTAAAAACTTCAATAGTACGACAATTTGTCATATTGTTTAAAAAAGGTCTCTAAAACTAAAAATATTTTTTTACTTAAATTAAAGGCAACCTTATTTTTATATTAAATTTTGCATCATACTAAAAAATCAGCAAAAATATTGTTTCAGTAAAGTCTTTATTGAACAATATCAAATTATCACTCGAGTAACGGACAAAGGCTGTTCTATAAAGAGGGCGGTAACCCATTTTGAACTTGATAAAATATCAATAATACGATAGAAACAGCGCTGGATTGAAAACAATTCGACGAACAGGAAACTTGGATTAGGACAAAAACGATGGTAAACTTAATACTAATTATTTTAACTTAAAAAAGAACTAAAAAAATTAATTTATTATTTGATAGGATCACCATTTTTCTCTATTACAAGCTGCAAACGTCTGGGTATTGAAAAGGTTATTCTGAAAATACTGATGGTCTTCTGAGAGCTGATCCAATGCGCGATAAATAGCATCGCTAAACTCTTCAGCATTTCGTGGTCTCCAATTCCTTTGGTAAATTATTTTAAGGATTCGACCCCATATATTCCATTCAATGGGCTAAGGCTGTTGGCTGGCCAAGGAAGTGTTTCTATATTATTATTCTGAAACCATTGGCGAAAAACATTAGCCGTATGTACTGGACAGTTGCTGATAAACGAAGTCATGATTTTCATGTAAAGCCTGTACAGATGGCAGCATAACGTTTTCAAGGATTTCAATATATCGTTCACTATTGAATCTTCCTTCGAATCTCCAAAAAAACCCAAACCTCTAGCATTAACCCAGTCCCACATGTTTACAGAAAAATGTCTAGCTTTTTTAATTTAGTTTGTATATTCGGGTTTAAATCTAGAATTTGGTGGACGATAAACTAAAATGCTCCTGCTGCTTGAAGATGATTAAAAAAATTTTTCGTCAGTGAAAACCACCCTCTCCCAGAAGTCATTATCACGAAAAACGTTGTTCAGTGCAAAAATCACTCTGGCCTGTTTCCACCCAAGATCTTTTGATCTTTTGTTTTTTTAAGAGACTTCTAATTTCGTTACTCTTCTATTTACTGTTGCTAACGAACCCAGAAATAATGTTACATTAGCTGCTTCAACCGACGTTGAAAAAGGATTTTGTCTGAGATGGTCAATAAGTCTCTCATCTTGCACTTCAGAACTTACTTTTGGTCGTCCTGATCCATCTTTCCTATCCGTTGAATTATTTTCAATCCAGCGCTTGTTCCATCGCATTATCGTCATTTTATCAACTCCAAAATAGGTGACCGCTCTTCTTATAGACCAGCCGTCTTCTATAAATCGAGTGATAATTTGGACTTTTGTAAATGTTGATATCTGTGGCATGTTTAAGGATGTCACACTGAATTTTAAGATGTCAGGCATACTAAGCTGGAGGTGCCTTATAATAGTATACACTAATGGAAAGCTAAATTTTGTGGCATAGGAAAAAATGCATGTATGAGTTTTTTTTAAATTAAGTGTACGTCTAAATAAATGTCAATTTTTTTACTCCGCCCACCTAATGAGGACACAAATATATCAGGCTGCTTTCTTTATTGATTTTTTTGATGGGTGATATATAAATTTTTGCCTTCTTGCCCTAATTAAATATCATGTGATATTACATACATTATTTTTGTCATAGGTAGCTGCATTTATGTATTTTTTTAGTGAGCCCCATCATTAAATAAATAAAAAACCAAAAAACCAAGGCACCATATAGTTTTAAATTTTCAATCAGACTTATTGCATATAGTATGCACAACAAGCCTTTTCTTCTAAATAACAAAATAATCACTCTCCCAAAAATGCCTGGCAAAAATCAATTACAAAATAAAATAACTTCCAAAACAGGAAAAATAACAACTACATAACCTAACTTCTGAACTACGAGGACGAACTAACTCCAACTCATCTGATGACCAAAAAACCAAGGCACCTTATAGCTTAAAATTTTCAATCAGATTTATTGCATACAGTATGCACAACAAGCCTTTTCTTCTCAATAACGAAATAATCACTCTCCCAAAAATGCCTGGCAAAAATCAATTACAAAATAAAATAACTTCCAAAACAGGAAAAATAACAACTACATAACCTAACTTCTGAACTACGAGGACGAACTAACTCCAACTCATCTGATGACCAAAAAACCAAGGAACCTTATAGCTTAAAATTTTCAATCAGATTTATTGCATATAGTATGCACAACAAGCCTTTTCTTCTCAATAACAAAATAATCACTTTCCCAAAAATGCCTGGCAAAAATCAATTACAAAATAAAATAACTTCCAAAACAGGAAAATAACAACCACATAACCTAACTTCTGAACTACGAGCACAAACTAACTCCAACTCATCTGATGACCAAAAAACCAAGGCACCTTATAGTTTTAAATTTTCAATCAGATTTATTGCATATAGTATGCACAACAAGCCTTTTCTTCTCAATAACAAAATAATCACTCTCCCAAAAATGCCTGGCAAAAATCAATTACAAAATAAAATAACTTCCAAAACAGGAAAAATAACAACTACATAACCTAACTTCTGAACTACGAGGACGAACTAACTCCAACTCATCCGATGACCAAAAAACCAAGGCACAACAAGCCTTTTCTTCTCAATAACAAAATAATCACTCTCCCAAAAATGCCTGGCAAAAATCAATTACAAAATAAAATAACTTCCAAAACAGGAAAATAACAACCACATAACTTAACTTCTGAACTACGAGCACAAACTAACTCCAACTCATCTGATGACCAAAAAACCAAGGCACCTTATAGCTTAAAATTTTCAATCAGATTTATTGCATATAGTATGCACAACAAGCCTTTTCTTCTCAATAACAAAATAATCACTCTCCCAAAAATGCCTGGCAAAAATCAATTGCAAAATAAAATAACTTCCAAAACAGGAAAATAACAACCACATAACCTAACTTCTGAACTACGAGCACAAACTAACTCCAACTCATCTGATGACCAAAAAACCAAGGCACCTTATAGTTTAAAATTTTCAATCAGATTTATTGCATATAGTATGCACAACAAGCCTTTTCTTCTCAATAACGAAATAATCACTCTCCCAAAAATGCCTGGCAAAAATCAATTACAAAATAAAAGAACTTCCAAAATAGGAAAAATAACAACTACATAACCTAACTTCTGAACTACGAGCACAAACTAACTCCAACTCATCTGATGACCAAAAAACCAAGGCACCTTATAGTTTAAAATTTTCAATCAGATTTATTGCATATAGTATGCACAACAAGCCTTTTCTTCTCAATAACAAAATAACTTCTGAATTACGAGGACTAACTAACTCCAACTCATCTGATGAGGTTCTTGACGAAATAGATTACCAGCTAATGATCTTAGTTTCTATTTGGTGAAAGATCAACCCATGCAGGTCAAAAATAAATTATATTTACTTATAAACAAAAAGTTATAACAAAAGATAAAACCAAAAAATAAGCCTTGCATCAATCATTTAAACAAAAAAAAAAGGAAAAATCCGAAAAGTTAATTTAATTTGTCGACCTTTCAAACAATTTTTAAATGGCGGACAGAAATCATCTGTTATCATTGTGTCGTCATCAGGTCAAAGAGTGGGGCAAAACTACGATACCGTGTCTATTCTAGGGACCGTGAGCCATTTAAATGGTTCCACCTGGATTTTTTCAAAAACTGTAAAGAATTGGAGGAAATGCTGAAATAAGTCGATTTTGTCTCTAAGTGAGACATTTTTTGCCACTTTCAATATTTAAATTTCCTTAAATAAAACATGATTACCAAACCTTTATTTTTGCTAAACAAAATTTAAGGGTGAAGCTATCCTCCCTTTAGGGGAAGTGGTTTCTCCAAAGCTGACAAACCCACTATTTTAAATTCAAAGAGACAAATATAAAGTTTTTTTCAAATCTTTGAGGTTTCTAAAAAAATAGAGATGTTTATTTATCTCAAAAACTAATGATCAGAATTAAAGAAAAATGTACCAGTGCATAGAGAAAATAATTACTTTTTCAACGGTGTGCCACACGATCCAGCTTCCCTATTTAAAATTTAGTGTTTGGAACTACCACGCTTAAGGGCATGAAACGGTGGCAAAAATGTCCTTCTTCAATTTTTGACAGTTTTTGAAAAAATCCGGGTGATCCCTTTCAAATAGCCAGCCCTATATAAAAAAAAGTTAACCGACTCAATCTCTCGACAGTAACAAATCACTTTTCACCTCTGTATGTCGTAACATTTTCCGTGTGTAAATCCCGGAATTCCCGTTTTGTACATTGAAAAGATTAATCCGGATACATTCAGGCCACAGGCATGTTATGTTTCAAACAGATGCACGCCAATTTAACAACCAATCAACCAGGCGAGAATCGAATCGGCATCCTCATATATATAAAACTATAATACATACATTGCCCCTATATGTTAAAAATCGTCCCACCAACCGTGCGAAATATCAAGTTGGGAAAGACTCAATTACCAAAGACCCGTTCGAATGCGCATGCGCCAGCGGGGAATGCTCTGTACAGAGAAATGAGGCGGATGAATGCTACAGGCTCGCGCAGTCTCAGATCGAACCTTTATTGGTAGCTAATATGCGGAGTCATGGCATCCTTGATGTAGACCGTGAAAAGATTTTCTCGCATTTTGAGCCTTTATATAGCTTATATATATATGGGCATCCCCCAAAAGCTGCTACACATTCATTTATTATCGCCTAATCACACGCACAGGTGTTTCTGCTGGGATATATCGTATAAATGAAGCTTTAGATTAAATTTCTAGCATAGGTTTTAAACATTGACATGCAGTTTGGGAAAAAGTGTCGATGTGAATTGCCCAATTTCATGAAAAGTAGAAAAAAAACTTGGATATAGGTTAAACGAATATTTCTTTGGCACAAAATTATATATATTTTTACAATAAATTGACCAAGCGAGTATTGAATCGGCATCTCCTATAAAAGCTGCTACACATTCATTTATTATCCTCTAATCACGCGCACAGGTGTGCCTGCTAGGATACATCGTATGAAGCTTTATGAAATTTCTGGTATAGATTTTAAACATTTGACATGCATAAAAAGATTTCTCTCACAAAGAACGGCATTGTTAAACATAAATAAAAATAAATAAAAAATAAATTAAAAATAAATGAAAAGAAATGAAATAAATATATAAATAAATAAAAGTAAAATAAATAAATATATAAATTAATAAAAATGAACATAAATAAAAAAAGGTAAATAAATAAAAACAAATAAAATTCTTTGAAGCAAGGAAATCTTCCCATCAGTGTAAAAGACAGCAGAAACGGCTTTTCTTTGAGCGTGTCCGATATTGTATCCTACAAAAAAAAAGTATTTTTTACCCTGCAGGTCCCATTTTTTGTGGACATCCTGTACACAATGAATTTATTGGCCATTCTGTTATTTTTAAATATGGCTGAATATTTCTCTGTCGCAAAAGAATATTTTTACATCCAAAATTGTATCAATTTAGCACAAATTTGTCTTTTTGGAGACAAAAAAATCAAAATTTGTGCCAAATTAATACCGTTCAAGGAAAAAAATATTATTTTGTGACAAAGAAATACTTTATATGTCCCTCTTGGCTAAGTTCATGCAATTAGGGAAAACAAAATAGACAACTCTATCGAGTTGACCTATAGAGCAGATGTTCTTTTAAACTAATGGCGAATGCGTGACAGCTCCAGCTGATCGAACGCGTCAAAATATTATTTCTTATGCAGGGACGGTCAGAATGTTACGACTCCCTTATCGTATCTAACGAGATTTTCGTGCATTTAATCAGCTGGAGCTGTCACGCATTCGCCATAATTTTAAAAGAGCACCTGATTGATTGGTCGACTCGATAGAGATAAGGATATGACTACCGATAAAACTGAAAAGTAACTTTAAGTGTCTAATATCTCTTCAACAATGCATTTTTTTGTAACAAAGAAATCTGCCCATCAGTGTAAAAAACAGCAGAAATGGCTTGGTAGTAGATCACATTTTTTGTGGACATCCTGTATAAAACGATTAATAACGATAAATGGAGCGCGCCAACAATTTTCCCGGGTTTCATCGAAAATGGACACAGCGTAATGCTAAACGTCCGAAACAGAAACTTTTATGCCAGTTTTATTAACTGCATTTTATATTTTTTCGGAAATATCGCAGAGTTGTTTCGTTCGTTTTAATATGCAGTGTGTTCCAACGAAAACGAAACCTCGAACACATCGATTTTTCTTTAGAGGGAGACAATTTCTGACTATTTTTGTAGCACGCACCCCCTCCAAGGAGTAAACTTTACCCCTAAGTTCTCAATACGAAAAGTAGGTCAAATAATACCTTTACAACCGTGTAAAAATGTCGAAAATCGATCAACTTGTCTTTGACATATTCACTTTCAAAGTAAGCTCATATTATTTAAAAGTAAATATCTCAAAAACTCATTCCTGCATTTTTAACATTTTAACACTTTTTTGAAGGCATTTGAAAGAACTTCAAAACAAAGTATTACTCGACCCTATTTAAGGCTATAGTTTCTCCCAAGATTTTTGATCTTTTGCCAGAGTGCAAAGGGAAAACTAAACATCAAAATTAGCTGAAATTTTGCAGCGCTGATCATTTTTAAAAGCTCAACAAAAATATCTGAAGGATTTTTCAAAATTCTCATTTATTTTTTCTTCAAAATAAAAGCTCTGGTGCTTTCATCTATCCCCAAAGATTCATAATAATTGCGGTTTAGAACAAACCCGATTTACAAAAAAAAAATAGAGAAATACTCACAATTTCCTCTGGACTGCATTCTTCCTTTTTATATTTCCTTGCATTAGCGAAAATAAAAACTATCAATCAATCACACTTCATTGAATTTGGGAGACACACGCATTTCAAGTGTTGGCCGATACATCGCAGAATTTATACGATTCTATGGTAACTGCAGGTGTTTTGTCAACAAACTTTAAATCGGGCCGCAGTGGGACAGAAGAGTATTTTTACGTTTTCTGACAGAAAACCATTCGAGGTTATTTTTATCTTTCAAAAACATTGTTCTAAAACAAATATGAAACCACTCGGGTATTACCAAGAGAACTTTACTAGCTCGCTGGGATTACTAGGAATACGCAGAGAAACATTCGGCGCCCATAATCCCACATAATTGGGTTTTTATTTTGATTCAACCATTTTTTTTTTAATTTAAATTATTGCGGCATAATTACGTGCAAGTGTACTACTGAAATCTTGGAGTGTAAAGGATAGATTTTAGAACCTCGGTTTTAAAAACACACGCATACTTGAGTACTAACAAAACAGGTCAGTAAAGCTCGATTTAGAGGTTGCTAAGACTCTTGCTAGTCGTTGACGCTCCTGTTGAAAATAGAATACGATTATTTCGTCCAGCGCCAGTAGCCGATTTTTAAATCTGCATGCTTTTAAGTTAACCTGTTGTCGGTATCAGCAACCTTAAACATTACACCCAATTACTTTAATACGTAGTTGGGTAGCGTTTTTTTAGTAGGTAATTCTGCAATAAATGGCTTTCTTTTATTTTAGTATTTTACTTGGTTTTTTAGCGGCATAGAACGCGAAAAATCAAAACAAGTAACCTATCCCCGAATTTTTGACCCGTTGCTAAAAAATCTCTGGTGTCCCACTGTGGATAAACATAAATAAAGTCTCCGTATTGTCATGGAAAACAAATTCAATGACGCAAAATTTTGCGAAAAAATCAGGTCGACATAGTTAAATTGATTTCCCGTACAGTGTTGCCAAAATCAATTCCCCAGATTGTACCTACGACCTTAAGTGCGTGCTACAAAAAGTTTCCCCCTTCGAATAACATATATATACGTAACATAAATACGTAAAAATGTCTTTGTTTCGTTTTCGTTGGAACACACCGTAGATCAATATCGTACAACGACTTAGAAATAGTAGCTAGCACTATTGCAGACAATAAATAAACGCCATATACAATCAAAACGGAACACTCAGTAGTCCAGAATGGGAAGTTGGTATGGTATACTGATGGAACCAAAACGGACAGTGGGACAGGTGCAGGATTATATAGCCTAGCCCCGCGATTCAACTGGTTTGCTTCACTGCGGAATCACACCACTGTATTACAAGCCGAAATACATGCAATCTAAATGTGCCTGGGGGAGAACCTGAGGAGAAGATATTCCAACAAGAATATCACGATCTTCTCGGACAGCCAAGCAGCAATAGAAGCCATAGCATGTCAACAAACTAGTGCGGAACTGCCAACAGCTCCTAGTAACCCTAGCCTACCACAACAAGGTAACACTCGCTTAGGTTCTGAGGCACACGGGGTGGCTGGCAATAAAAATGCAGATATTCTAGCTAGGAGAGGATATGAAAAACAGTTCATAGGACGTGAACCTGTGTTTGATATAGCAAAAACCTCAGTACGTGGCCTCCTAAAACGGTGGACTAGAAACGAACAAAAATACCATTGGAACCAGACACCAAGACAACAACATAGCAAATAATGGTGAAATGTCCATCGGCTTTACTGGCCAATGAGATGCTTAAACTCTCAAGAGGTTAGATCAGAATAGTTTCAGGATTCTTAACCGGTCAGTACGCACTGAGGAAGCAGCTGCATACAATGGGAATTTTTGAGTGCCCGGTGCTTAACTACTGGAGAAGAAGAGGCATCTTCTCAGGAGGAACGCTCTCAGAGGCCATTTGTAAAGAGGTTGTTGAACCTAGCGAAGGCATCGAACCTCTTTTAGGTGAAAGAATACAGCAAGTGATACAATAATCACTCAGCTACAGTGTCAGGGAATCCCTAAACCTTACCTTGCTGTATAAAGTAAATAAATTAGGTATTAACTAACAAACAAAACACTCCAGTTGTAACGAAAATTAAATTTACCTTCAAGAAAAGACGTCGCGCAAATAATAAACTGAGACTCAGCATTGACGAGCCTTAAGATAATATAGTAGCAACTGAACTTAAAGTCGAACTAGACAAAAAGCTTAAAGATATTAATGAGTCTGTCGAGCAAGATGCGAAAATGGTCTGAACGGATGTACCATAGTCGAGAGCACAAAACAAAAAAAAAATGTTTGGATGCCCAATAAAAGACGCTGTAAAAAACAGCAGCGCTTAGTAGTATAAAATCAATACAGAAATAAAAAAAATGACGTCGGATATTTTTTGTTGATAAGCTCCCCCGGGGGACAAAGGACGGTGAAACCACTACCTACCACTACTTAACTACATAGAAAATCTGTTACCGGTCATCGTTCCGAATATCAAAGGAATTCTTAAATCAAAACATAGATTTAACTCCAGAGAAAGTACAACATGCAATATCTTCAGCTAAAACAGAAAAGCGGTAACAAAGACGAAGTATACATAGAGGTTAAACTTTTTAACTATCGTAGCAGTAAGATATCAGCTGACTGGTTGAAATCAACATTTGTTACAGTGCCCAAAAAACATACGGCACAGAAGTATAGTCATAACCGCCTACTAAGCCATATTCTAAAAATATTTCCAAAAATTATCCATAAAATAATTTTTGAAGAATGCTAATCTCAGTTTGGATTTCGTGGAGGGTTGTGGACAAAACAGGCCTTATTTGGTGTTCAAGTTTTAGTTCAAGCTTTTCACAGGGTCCAACACAAAAAGCTTACAGAATCTCGGAAAGAAGTTCTAAATATTAGAGAGTTAAAATAACCACTAATTTATCGTCAACAGAAATAACCGTAACCGTATTCTTTTGCCCACATACAAACCGCAATGTAAATAGAATAGAAAAGAAAACAGCAATTCCTGTTTTTGCAAATTCACTTTCACAAAAAAAATAAAAACCTAACTAAACAAAAAAGTATTATCACCTACCAGCTGCAGCTTTTGTACAGCAATAAATCTGGTTGGTTGCAAAGAATAACCGAGCGGGCCCCGTTAAGCCTCCGTAAATAACGTATTTCGGTTCGGTAATTTTTGGATACGGGAGAAAAATAACCGATTTTGCCTACGGGATCACCAACTTTGATGGTCTATTACCGCACTACTATTGGTAACCCATACCGGGGCTAACTAAAATAAAAGTGGATAGCCGAAGCAGTTTTCTTTTTGTAACGGTTACGGTTAACCTTGGTCCTAAAATTTCCCAGAAGGATAAGCAAAATAAGGAGACCTCGATTGTGTAATATCTTCGAATATTGTTTAAATTTAGAGATAATTGTTTATGCTTAAATGTGCATATAATCAAAACTTTTTAATATTTATGAATTTCCGGATTATACTTAAATTTTCTAAGACGTCATCTACTAGCTGACATGAACAAAACAAATGGACGTACCTTGAGAATCGAAACCATTCTGAACCGGAAAAAAAGGCTGGTTCCGATTCTCAAGGCATCGAGCATGACAGGATGCGCTGTCTACATCGATTTTTTTCTGTTCATGTCAGCCAATACATGACGTCATAACATTTTTGATATGAAAATTTAAGTATAATCCGGAAATTCATAAAAATTAAAAACTTTTGATTATATACACATGTAAACAAAAACAATTATCTGTAAATCTAAACATTATTCAAAGATATTACACAATTGAGGTCTCCTTCGTTTGCTTATACTTCTGGGAAATTTTAGGACCAAGGTTAACCGTAACCGCGACAAAAAGAAAACGGCACGAGTATCCAGAAGTCCAGATTAGAGGCGCTCTATATATTTACCAGTTATTGTTTTACAAGAGGTGGGCAACGTATTGTTATTGCAAAATACCACTGAAAAACTACTTTTTTTCTTAAAATACACCAAATTTTAGAAAAAAATGTCCTAAAATTTTTGTTTGACAGGTTTCAAAATGGCAAATGGCGAATACGCCAAAAATTTGACCCATAATAGCTTCTTTATTTGTGTTTGAGGTTATAAAGTTGGTGATTTTTTAGACCACCTCAGGGAGGATTGTTTTGTGGCATTTGGTAATAAGTTCGTTTATAATTTCCCTAAGTAACCCTTCATACAAGGATTAATTTACCTAATTTAATATCCCAAGTTGTTCATTACCCAATAAAACACCTCCTATTTTGTCGCCATATTTTGAACCCGTTTCAATTCACAAAATATATTTATTAGGACACTACGAGGCAAAACAAACATAAGGTCATAAGGCATGAAAAATATACCAAACAAAAAACCCAAAACAACTATATAAATTTCTTTAGAAACTGAAAGTAAAACGTTGAGGTTTTATACTCAAAGCCCACTCATTTTAAAGCTGTAGCTTTCATCAGTAGAGGTTGGTGCAAGCCAAGGTGCAAGCAGAGGTAAAAGATCCGAACTCGCTGTTTGTGATTGAACGCAGCGCTAATATTTTTAAACTGGCATTTTGACAGTGACAGAAATATAAAAAAAACTTGCATTTAAGTTTTTTAATACATTTCATAAGTAGAAACACGTTTTAAATAAATACAAAATTAATCTACTCCTTATTTTATTATTACTCATCGTTATGTGACATCAAGTATTAATTGGAAAAATTAATTAAAAAGGGTAAGTTTCAATTAGAGTGACATAAAACCCCAATATTAATTTATTCTACAGAGTGTTTACTATTTAAACCCCGCGTGAGTTTAAATTTTTTAATTTTCTTTTCTTCTAAATTGAAAATTTCCTCTTAAATCCAACAAAAGATTGTGATAATATGATTATTCAATAAAGAAATTTACTAAAATTCTTCTTATAAATCAAACTACGTCCAAAACTTAAGGAGGGTTCGTTTAAAATGCTGAAATCCAAAAATTTCACTTAAACTTAAGACCGTTTTAAAATAGACTAAACCGTTTTAGTAAATCCCACTGTTTATCTGTTATATCTAGTTATAAAAATGACGGCAAAAAAGATTATAAAATGCTGTTATGACCGGTTTGAAGCAATTTTTTTGCGAATTTCTCTGGAGGTTTTCTCTGCTGGATTTCAGATTGGTTGCACGGCGACGGCCCTCGGTGCCAGACCCATACAGCAGGCCGTTGTAGCCACAAATAAATTTCAAGCACGCTGGAACAGTGCGCTTCGGCTGACCAGTTGGCCAGTGTAATTTAATTTAGTAAATAAACCTTAGATTAATTGAACTGACTCTATAGATAAAGTCTGGCCATTATTTCATATAACTGTGAGATGCTAGAACGGCCCCGCCCCGTCCACACAAAAAAAACTGTACGGATATTAGGGACATTTTGGACCATCTAAAATAACAGCAAAAATAACTGCTTTTTTAGTTACAGTAATTAACGATAAGAATAACAACTCTCAAATTTAAAAGAGTTTTTTGGATTGTAAAAGGAGATAAATAAATAAAAAGAGAAAATAAATAAATAAAAAAATGAATTTTGTGGATTGTTTCTTTTTATTTAGAATATATGTATAGATAAAAAATGTTCAATTACAATTAGTAATTAGAAAATGATGAAAAATATCCTTAGTTACACACAAAAAATGTTATTTTAAGTGGTCCAAAATGTCCCTAATAACTCTTCTAATCAAGTTAGCCAGTAGATTTTTAGCATTTGGTCTTTTTTTATTTTCTTTGTTTTTTAAAGTTATGATTGTTTGCGATCCTTATATATATATATATATATATATATATATATGCATTATAGTCTCTAATAGATTCCTAGTCCAATAATTTTAAATATTTTCGTCAGAAAAATTCGCAAGTCAAAATTTATGACACAGGTGAGTCTCCCAGTAGATAAGAAAATCATGTCTTTCCGTTCCCTGAATATGAGAAGTGTCCGCCACATTGGATTTTGTGTTTTTGTGCATTTTTTGATAAAACTCGTAACTAAAAAAAATGACCAGTAAATTTCTTTTTGTGCACAAGGTATCTATGAAAAACACCTAATTAGTCTACTAAATAATTTGACAGTTTACGATTGCTCGAATTGTGATGGTTAAATGATGTTGATGGTTGCCCACTCTTGACCGGGGATGCGTTTGGCATTTCGGGAGAGAAGAGGGCAAATTTAGTTTAATTTCACATAACTACTTACTTTTCCTTTTTTGACTCAAATTATTTGCTCATCGATGAATTTAGAAGTTGGTGCCTACAGAAATTAAATGAAGCTGTCATTGTCAGTGTCAAAAATTGAAGTTTTCCAAGTAATATTTATAGTAAGAGCCACATGGGCAAAGGCCTCACTATTTCTCTGTGGTCATTAGAATAAAAATTTGGGACTTATAAGTTAGCAATACTTTCTAGTATCACGTAAAAATAGACCTTACGTATTAATCACCCCCAGAAACGACTTCTTAGTCGTATTCCTTTAAAGTGCCTTGAAAGTATTTCTTGCCAATAGCAAGTTCCCGTCCCTCCAATGTTCCTTTTTATTCGTGAATTTGTAATCGCTCCGACCTTTATTTATTAGTAGTAGTCAACATTGTACGCCACACCTACGAAATTCCTTTAACTTTTATCAAAGTTTTGCATCATCATACCTGCATAATAATGTGGCAGTGAGGAGGAAATATCTTTTTATGACCACTTTTAAGTCGCAACTCTTTTAGTGTAACATTTTCTACTATCAGGGAATCATGCTTCTTCGGCCATGTTTTTTCGAGGAACAGAAAATTCAACCTCTTTTATTTTCGCGTTTTAAGCCCTAATATTAAAAAAATAAATTGTTTTATACCCATATTCTATTATGTTCGGCAAATATCCATATCCAACTCTACTCATAAAACTACGAATTTGTCGACATTCTTTTTTTTTGTTAATCACTTTGTTATGTATTAATTTCTGCTACCAAAAAGAACCAAATAGAAATTTTGGAACTAATCCACTCCTTTGCCGACTAGATAACATAAAATAGCGTCTCCATGACGTATCAGGAACGTGGTTACGACATAGCAGTGTGGTATTTGGTACCTAACTTTGAAGTCGTAGTTACGTAATAATAACCGAAAAAGTGTTCCTAATTTAGGGAATTATTACGTCGCGGTATGGTATACAGCACGTAGCGGTACTTCAAATGTTAGTTAGGTTACCTACTCAACTTCCCCGGAAAAAGTCAAATTTTGTTTAAAATAACCTTCAAAAATTAAACCTTTGAGTACATTAACCGGTAAAAATGGGCATCTTACTGTTATTAAACGCCCCACATTTTTTCTACCCTTAGCGCTCTTCTCAGGCTTTAATTGAGGGCTGGAGCCGGAAACGTTGGTGTGTCGTTTAACGAGACCGGATCACCATAGCCTGAGGGCAGGAAAAAATGGTTGGTCGTTTAACGAGAGGTAATCACCATAGCCTGAGGGCAGAAAAAAATCGCTGGTCGTTTAAGAGACCTGATCACCAGAGCCTAAGGGCAGGAAAATATGGTTGGTCGTTGAACGAGAACTGATCTCCATAGCCTGAGGGCAGGAAAAAATGGTTGGTCGTTTAACGAGAGCTGATCACGATAGCCTGAGGGCAGGAAAAAATGGTTGTTCGTTTATTTTAACATTAGGATGTCCATCTTTGATGGTTATATTATCTAAACTCTAGCAAATTTGTGTTGGCTTGATTTTAGCTATTGTTAAAACTCCAAACGAACCTCGAAATGAACTCAATCACGTGTATACGTATAGTTATTGTTTTTAAGCCGCTGCGCTTGACCCTCTGCAGAAACACCAAAATCAAATTAAAGAGAAGCCAGGCACGTTTTGATCTAACCGTCTGAAGCTTAATGCAACTCCCAATAGCAGGTTTAAAAATATGGATGCAAACTTTGCATCACAAAAGTCAAATTAAAATAGGCAAACATAAAAACATCATGATTAGATTGGAGGGGACACTTATTCTCTCCTTCCACAAGACCGCAAAAAAATATCAAGTACCTATGCAAAGAAAAGAAGAAGATTCGTTCTTTTTACATTGAATAAATGTAGAATTAATTACAAATTCACCGGATCAATTTGAGTATGCCGGCTGATATTTAAACACAGAAGCTAAATTGAACTGTCCGTGTCAATTGAAAAACTTATAAAAGATATAGTGTACGATGAAATTTTAGAATTAATAAATGCAAACACATTATAAATTATCGAAATTGTGGCTAAAATAGTGCTTCCTTTACAAGCATTGGATTAAATAATGAGCGCAGCGAGGTATTTAAAAACGCTAGTAAAAAAAGCACAGTATAGCCGCGAGTTGTTAACATTATTTTTTTTAATACCTTCATAAAAAATCCTAGAAAAACAGGAAAATACTTTTAAAAATCTCGACAGAAGGGCACTACTCGCAACACACCATCTTTACACTCCAAATCAAGGCGGCTGGTAAATAAAAAAACAAGGATTTCCATGGCGATGTGCCTTTTTACTCGGTGACGTTCATTGTTGCGACATTTTAATCTTTGACAGTTTGATATTTTGACAATGTTTTTAAATGATTTTTTCATAAATACTTATTGAAAACTAGCGGAAATTACTTATTTTTTAAGCAAGAATAATTGGATTTTTTCAATATTACTATTTTCCGCTGTTTCTCATTAGTGTTGGGTAAAAAATGGAAAGAAATATTTTTTTGCACCCGTGATCAAAAAAAAAGTTTTTTGCATCGGTAACCAAAAAAGCCATGCTTTAGTTATCTGCAGACAGTTACTAAAATCATGTTTTCGATAAAGGTATAAAAAAAATTATTTAAAAACACTATGATTATTACGTTGCTAAAATTGCTAAAAGAGAAATATGTAGTTTATTTTGAAGCTAAAAAACATTGGATGACAGATGTCAAAAAACTACTGCGTCAGGTTTCTCTTTTAACAAGCTTTCCAAAAAGGTGCCACAAGTGGTACTTTCTCGTTTAAAAAAAAAGTTTCAAATTTTTTTTTATTATGGGCGCAAAGTCCTTAGAAAATCATTAAAGATCCGCTTTTAGCATTTTTTAAAACCTCTTCCCTAAAGCCTCTAGAAGCACCGTTCCATTTAAAGAATTCACCCTGTATATGTATTGATCTATTTCGTAAATTTAGCGATCGTTAATATTATTTATTTAAATAAAAAAAATATTTTAGGGGGTAGTGGTGCTCATCAGTAGGTACGGTGCTCGAGCCTTAGGTTACATTACGATTTTTAAGAGAATGCTTGAAATGCTATTGTTTTTTGTTAAATATTGCCAATCAAATTCTCATTCTATATATTTTAAAATTTAAAAACCTAATAAATCAAAATTAGTAAATATAATACAACTAAATTTTTTGTAATGCATAAAAAACTGATTAAAATTTTAATATAATAATAGATTAAATATATGTATGTATATTTGGTAATAATAACTAATTAATGCAAAATTAACTTTCAGTGATCAGTATGAAAGACTGGACAACGGTGGGCATTCAAATTTTACACCCTGGGACCAAATTTATATCTTACTGCCGGTGGTTCATGACCATCGAGGGTCACGTGGTCCTGGGAAGTAAAACAGAAACGCCCACCCGTGAGAACGGGAGACTCAAAAGGGTTAGTCAAAATTAAAAATTTTAATAAAAACAGTTGCAAATTTTATAAAACAAGACAATGAGAGTATTATTAACAAGGGAAAATATATAGCTAAATAAAAAATAAACTTATTTTAATATAAAAAAAATTATTTTTGTTTTTTTTTTGTTATTTTATAAGTTTATCTACTATTTATTGTGTATTTTTCATATGTATATTTAAATAATATATTAATATAAATCATGTATAACCATTATTATCACTATTGTATTTATTAATTGAATTGTATTTTTGTTTTAACATGCTCAATTTTATTTTATTATTTATTTTTAAATAAAACAGTTGTCTGCCCTTACAGACAGCTCTTTACTACTTGCTACATGGAGCCTCAAAGAACAGGAATATTATTCCATTACATACCTCAAGTATGTTTAATTCAAATCTCTTACTTAACAAGAGCTAATCTTAGAGCGGGCTGCTTAAAATAGAAGTAAGAGGGTGAAACGTTCATAAAGACAAAACAATCAAATGAGCTGACACAACCAACTACGATTTGCTGTCTGAAACATCTGGGACCCTTCTGTCTTTAAAATAGAAACATTTATTAAAAATACTTACAAGTTAGGTAACAACTTGTATTGCGGAGGGGAAACTTAAAATAAGATGAAAAACCTCGACGTGGAAATATATTTGTTTGAAAGTTTGAGACAATGATGTGTTTGAAATTAACTCTGTGTTTCGGACTTCCATTGTCTATATTTTATTTATACACGACGTTTCGATCTACGTGCTTATATACTGTGAGAAATCACTCAACCTTAAAGTTTAAGAAGTTGGCTCCGCCCAAGGAGGGGCTTCCAAATATTTGGGATTTCAACACTTGGTTTACTGAAAATACCCTGATTCTGCCCAGGCAGCTTCAAGGAATTTTCGTTTCTTCCAGTGTGACTCCTTGTGCAAAACCTTTGCTTCTGCCCACTTCATTCGGTATTGTTTTGACCAGGCGATTCGCCGAATATGCATGGGCAGAATCAGGGTTTTCAGTAAACCAAGTGTTGAAATCCCAAATATTTGAAAGTCCCTCCTTGGGCGGAGCCAACTTCTTAAACCTTAAGGTTGAGTGATTTCTCACAGTATATAAGCACGTAGCCTTAGGAATTGATTGTAGTTTGCACCTGAAGACGATCAGAGATTGTACTGATCGAAACGTCGTGTATAAATAAAATATAGACAATGAATCGCCGAACATGCATGGTCAAAACAACACCGAATGAAGTGGGCAGAAGCAAAGGTTTTGCACAAGGAGTCACACTGGAAGAAACGAAAATTCCTTGAAGCTGCCTTTATTGGGCAGAATCAGGGTATTTTCAGTAAACCAACTGTTGAAATCCCAAATATTTGGAAGCCCCTCCTTGGGCAGAGCCAACTTCTTAAACTTTAAGGTTGAGTGATTTCTCACAGGATATAAGCACGTAGCCTTAGGAATTGATTGTAGTTTGCACCTGAAGACGATCAGAGATTGTACTGATCGAAACGTCGTGTATAAATAAAATATAGACAATGGAAGTCCGAAACACAGAGTTAATTTCAGTGGAAATATATATATAATAAAACAAAGACTTCCGCTCGAATACAGATATCACAGTCCAATCTCTGCGATCTAGCATTGGGTTTTTTCATCAAGGTCACGGTTGTAGTATTTATAACGTCCAGACCAGATGCAAGCTTATGTTCTATAACGTCTGCTCTATGCTGCTAACGCAAAGATATGGGACAAAATGTAGCTAGATTTGTCGAAGAGAGAGTAGATTGGTACAGTAGAACGGCCGAAATAAAAAAAAGTAACAGAAATACATAGGAATAAAATTTAAAAAAAGCCGTCTATTTTATGGAATGATATTTTGTCGTAATTTAATAACTGGGCTAGCTTCAAATCAAACTTTCTACACGATTTAGGAACCTTACAAAAAAAAAAGTTGACTAAATTGGTGAGGGGTGAGCGTCCCCCTCTGACGAGACGCCATTGATTACCTTTTAAACGCATAATCCACAATCTATACTGCCTAACTTCATTATTTAAAGGTGGTTTTGCATTAACCACCGCAAAGTTAAGTAGTTTCCTCTTGATTGCTCCGTGGCTAGTGACGTCATACAGCCGCCCGGAGCCTCATGAATGGGCGTGTAGGCGGTTAGTTCATGTATGTGTTAGTACCCATCCGTCAGGTATATGTATATCGTCACTTTGGTGGTGAAAGGTTCTTACATATACTTAGGAGAAAAATACTGGCCCTGCCTATGCTTTTTCCATATTTTAAAATTGTAACCGCAACCACGCGCAAAATCAAGTTGGTCTAGGTGGAAAAAAAAAGTTAGTTTCCTGTGCGCATCCAGTGACGCGCATGTTCCGAGTTTTGACAATTTGACATTTGATGGTGCCATTTTTGTTTGCTTATTTTTTTCTGATTTTTTGGTCTGTAAAGGAGGTTTTATAACGAAAATTTAAAAAAATATTTTCGCGAGGGGATCGTCCTTAACCGATTATATCCGGGTTCGACTTTATACATATTTGGTGGTTTAAAAAGTCGACGAAGAAACCTTAAGGGCCAACAATTTGTCATCATTTATAAAAAAAAACTATCAAAAAGAAGGGCACTCACTATGTGGGAATTTGTTAATTTTTTTAACAACATTTCACTTGTAAACATCGGTTTTACTTACTCCTTGTCAAAAGGATTAACGTCACAGGCTTCTTCACTTCTTTTTTCAAAATGAGATTGGGACTTCTATTTTACTATAAAATAAGGAAAAAACAGCACAAAATGTGCGATAGATATACTTCAGACCGTCGAAAACATTCTCATTATGTTTCTCCTTGGCAACCCTCATGTGACCAACACCGCTTCGGGGTTACCATGGCAACGAGGCAAAAGTCTCGCGCATACTTATTACTATGACTTAGGTTTCTCAAGACCACATTTTTCTCCTAAGTATATGGGTTCTTACTTTTGAGATACTTATATCAGGAAGCAGCACTAAAACAACAACTTTATAAATATTGAACATTTTTCCAATACAAATTTTCAGGGGAGTGGTTTTAACTCTTGAAATGGCTCGACACTGCTTCCTTTGCAGAAATGTTGTGCGTAACTCTTTCTTTGTAGTTCTAGTAACAAACAATGATGGCTCTACAAGATTTGGCATGGACTATAGAAAGTAAAGTCACATCACTAAGCAAGACAGGTATCCCTGCCACGGTATATTTTTTGATGTCATCTTTAATATTTTGGCAGGGCCCAGGTGATTTTCTACTTTTTGTCTAAAGTACGGATATTAGCATGTAGAACTTCTCAAGGAGGGCGAAGAGATGACAGCTTTGTATCGTAGAATTTAGGCCTTCTTCCAAAAGATACTATTTTCTTGGGGTATAGTTTACTCACTTCTTGGGATAATGGCAATACCCTGGCAAGCCTGTTTCAGAGATGGGCGAGGCCTTCTCAAAGTATATGCTCTGCGGTCTCTGTTTTGGTTTCGCAAAATTTTCTGTAGTCGTGTTCTCCTCTTCATATAACAGTCAATATTTTTTTCGAAGCTTCGTAGAACCACAGTCATGCCCATATATCATCCCCAAGAGGAAGCTAGGAGGTATCTTTCGAGATTTTCATTGCGCTTTCCGAATTTCGCATTTTTCCATTAGGACGCCACAGCGTATATGAGTTACACAGCAAATCAACGGCTGCAAATGGATCTTACATGTATCAGAGCTAAGGTCAGAGTCGAGACACTATAAAACCAAATAAAAGAGGGTTTATAGTTGTTTTTATTCCAGAGAAAGTCCCAATAAAGTAACAATCATTTTTCTTTAGTTTTACAAACCCTTAATATGTACTGTATAGTTTATGTGCTAAGTAAATTTATTTTCTGTGATGTCCCTTTTTGTAATCAAGTAAGAGCAAAAAGTTGCGAATAAATTCTCCGAAAGAGCTTTATTACTATCTAAAAGCCAACTTTAACTTGTTGAATTTGTGATTTTTTTGTATCGACTTTCAAAAGAAGTTTTTATAAAGTCTTATTATTAGTATATCAAAGGGAAATACGAAAATTAAAAAAAATTAAAATATGCTATTAAATGTTTTTCAAGGGCTCGGCAAGGGTGTAGATAAGGGGAGGGGACAAGGGAGTAATGCCCCCCCCCCAAACCGGTGTCCGAAGCCGTTCAATTTTTCTAAAAGTTTATAACTATTTTCATTATATTACAACCATACTAATATTTTTATATCCCTTTTGGCTAGTGACTATTTTCTAGAAATATGTGAAACCGCGTCGCGGGCGAAGATTCTACGAAAATGTGTATTCCTAACCCAACGCACATATTTTTAAATAATTAACAAGAAAACGCGGAAAAATTAAAATTTTGCTTACGTTGCTATAAAGTTGTTGAATTTTAGTTTATTTCCGATTCACAGCAAATTTTGGCTGCAGCGCTACAACACATTGATTGATTGATTAAGTAAAAAAATATTATATTTTTACAAAATTTTCGCAATGAATCAATGATTAGTACCAGTTCCCAATCCAGTTTTTTTATATTTCATAAAAAAAACTTAAAATATCGTAATTTTTGAAAAATTTTCTTCTTAAACTGCAAAAAATGTTGCCTGCGGCGCTATGACACAATGTTTACAACAATTTTAGTTTAAGTTATCAGTATATTTTACAAAATTTTCGCCTATGGCACATTTATGACATGATTTTAGCAAAAAATTTCATCATGACCAGATCCCAACCCAGTTTTTTTTTATATTTGATAAAAAATATCAAAATATTTAAAAAAATTTCCTGCTTAAACTGCAAAATATCTTACCTGCGGCGCTATAACCCATTGATTGCTGCAATTTTAGTTTAGTTTAGTTTTTTTTATATGAGTTAAGTTGAATTTTTTTATGCTGCCCCCATACCCCCAAACAAAAACGTAGCTACGTCCTTAGTGTTCGGATCTATAGCTAGGCAGAATAAAAAGGTTATATTTGTAGACTATACTTTTACTCAAGTCCCATAAGAAGAATTTCTGCATACCGCACTTAACATATGTGCTACGTTTTCATGGGAATTGAGTTCGTTCTGAAAACGATTTCAATCCGATACCGTCCATGGAAACACCTGTTTTTCCAGTATTCAAATCGATTTCAATCTAGATCCGACCCTGAAAATTTTTAGGGTTGGATCAAGATCGTATTGAGATCGAAATACCGATTTTCCATGAAAACGGGGATTGAGTTTACACATGCGTATTGCGTCGGATTACCATACAGCCGCCAAGTTATATTTTATTGCTCTCACTCTTTTTGAGAAAGAGAGAGAGAAATAGAAGTAAAACTGTGGAACCGGCATTCTAAAATTTGGTGAAGTGTATATAAAAAAGAAGATTAATAACATAACCTTACTTAAATAACTAAAGATTTGGTTTTTTAAAGACTTTAAAAAAATTAATTATGGAAAATAAAAGAAATATTTGGCTTGAAAGTGTATGTGCTATGCACATATGCCAGTCCAGCATTTCTTTCTTCACTTCCACTGGCAAAAAGAGTAGTAATTAAAATTTTAAAAAAATGTGTGGCAAGGCCCAACATCATCTGTTGAATAAAATACTTTAAAAAAAGAGTACCAAAACTCAAAAATGAATATTTGATAACTATGGCATATGTCAGCTGCCAAATATCAAAATTTAAAAACCGTTTTCAAATCGATTTGAAAACTTGTCATGAAAACTCATGAAAAAAAAGTTTTCAAAACATATTGAAAACGAATTCAATATCCATGAAAACATAGCAATGGTTTTTGCAACATTTAAATCTTCGTAATTAGCCTCTTTTACCTCCTCTAATCGGCGCAAAAAAAGTTAAGTAACTTTTAAAAATTAAAATTTCGATATCTCGTGTTAAACTCCATGTGAAACCATAGAACATATAACAAACAATGTCGTAATACAATATAATACAAAATAGAAGCTCTATATAAAATAAACTACGCAGTAACCTGAATTCGAATATAAACAAACATTTACCGTGTTCCTACGGGCTTCTTAAAACGCTTTTATATATGAGTTTAAAAATTTTGTCGTATACACAAAATTCAAACCGTTTATATTAAGAAACCGGTTTACGTTGTTTAAAACCGATTTAGGGCCGATATAAACACTTTAAAAACCATTTAGATGTTTTATTTGCGTTTTTTAGATCATGTCATATAAGATTTTGTTAATATTCTTTATTTCTGGGAGCAGTATAGTTAGATAATTAGATTAGCTGGTTGGCAGTACTTCGATCATCGGCTAGAAAACGATTTTATTAAAGTCCGTATAAAGCCCTGGAGAAAATAACTTTATTTACCGTCCTTTTATAAAACCGGTTTTAGGCTCATATAAACGTAGTAGTTGTTCCCGCGGGAGTTCAGAACAGTCTTCGTCGGCCAGTGTAAACACCCCCGCTTGATTTCCCGTTTATATATTGGAAACTGCACTGAAAAATCAATCAGGCTGTGATAGTTCCATTGCAGAATACGTGAGCTTCCAGAAACGCTATTTTTTTTCATTTGACCAAAAAATTCACAAAATTCACGTAACTTTTAACCCACATCCCACTTGTCAAACGTATCTAAAACTGACTCTGATTTAGTGCCATTTTTATCCATTGGCGTGCTTAAATATCCTCAAGACGTCGCAGGTATTCCACCGATAACAGCAACCTCGCCGTTCGGCTATACCGACAACAGGTTAACTTAAAATTATGCAGATTTAAAAATCGGCTACTGGCGCTAGACGAAATAATCGTATTCTATTTTAAACAGGAGCGTCAACGGCTAGCAAGAGTCTTTCCAACCTCTAAATGGAGCTTTACTGACCTATTTTTTTAGTACTTGCACATAACTATGCCGCCATAATTTAAATTAAAAAAAAAATGGTTGAATCAAAATAAAAACAAAATTATGTGGGGTTATGGGCGCCGAATGTTTCTATGCGAATTCCTGGTAATCCCAGCGAGCCAGTAAAGTTCTCTTGGTTCTTTGATACACTCGGGGTAATGCCCGCGCAGTGCTAGGCCTTTTTCGGCGGGCGACCGCACACGCGTAGTGGTTTCATATTTGTTTTAGAACGATGTAAACGTAAAAATACTCTTCTGTCCCACTGCGGCTCAATTTAAAGTTTGTTGACAAAACACCTGCAGTTACCATGGAATCGTATAAATTCTGCAATCTATCGGCCAACACTTGAACTTCGTGTGTCTCCCAAATTCACTGAAGTGTAAACGTTTATGATTGATTGATCGGTTTTCTTTTCCGGAGTGCACAGGTTTTTAGAAAAAAGGAAACTTAGTTTTTTTTTCACTAAAGCAAGGAAATATAAAAAGGAAAAATGTAATCCAGAGGGAATTGTGAGTATTTCTCTATTTTTTTTTGTAAATCGGGTTTATTCTAAACCGCAATTATTTTTGGGATAGATGACAACACCAGAGCCTTAATTTTGAAGAAAAAATAATTGAAATTTTGAAAAATCCTTCAGATATTTTTGTTAAGCATTTAAAAATGGTCACCCTTGCAAACTTTCAGCTAATTTTGATGGTTAGTTTTCCTTGTGTACTATGGCAAAAGATAAAAAAAAATTAAAGAACAGGACGTTGCCAGTTGTATTTTTTTTACTTAAAATCTGGGGAGAAACTATAGCCTTAAAAGTTTGCATCACATGAAAACACGCCCAAACCTCGACGGAAACGAGACGCGCGTGCCGTCGTCATGGTAACCGATTTATTTCGGCAATTTACACTGAACGCAGCCTGAAAGACACGAGGAAGCTGCTTTGCAGTGTGTCTTGCCGTTTGTTTTGGCTGATGATGGAATAAAAGATATAATATTTACAAAATTTGGTAACGTTATTTTATAGAAGCCGAAGGTTTAATTTTTTCAGAAAGATTTAAATGAAAACAGTCAGTCAGTCAGTCAGTCAGACGGCAAATAAGAGATGAAGCAGCGCTTCACCTGCGTCATCGGGCGAGCCGCCACTGAAAAAAACATAAACAAGCAATTTTAATCTGCTGAAGTCATCTTTTTAAAAGCAAAGGAATAACAATCCACAAATGTTTAGGAATCCAGACAACGCTAATAAAACAACCTGTTAAATAAAGCCTTATCTTATTTCAATACGTCTTCAAAACAAATTCAATAACCTCAAAAAGTCGCCCTTGAGAAAAACCTTGGTATGAGTTTTTGCCGTAGAGAAAGTTGAAAAAAGGCGCAGACATAAAAACTTCTTGTGCCTTTCTGTCGAGGTTTCTTTACTTGACTATTTATTTCAATTATCTTTTAATAGGATTTTTGTATTCACTGTAATAAAGTAAACAATATGTAGAATTTTAGAACAAACAGTGAGCATTTTTCATAGAAAATAGTTGCATGTATAGAAAATATATACATAAAATACTACTTAAATATATATAAATAAAATACACAGGGTTGTTATCAAAATTGATTAAGGAAGTAAAAGATAAAATAAAATAATATGGTGACAAGTATATTAAGACAGGTACTCTTCGAAGAAAAAAATGCATTTTCTAATAAGTATTCTTTAGTTTTTCTAATGATTTTTTTTCTTCTAAGTTTTTAATTTGTATAGGGAACACATTAAAGAATTGAATGCCATAATAGTCAGTACCTCGCTTTGTTCGCTCTATTGTATGGTAGCTAGGAACCACAGACCTACACCATTAGGAACCATATTATGTCAGTTTCTGGTATTACAGTAATGCCATGGATTTCATTGTGTGTTACATTATTTTATTGATTTTGTTACCCCATTCTTGTTTTTTAGATGTTTTTTGGTTGAAAAATACAAATTGTTCTCGATCACACATGTATGATTCAACAAAAGACAGGCTACTTTGTTCAATATTATAGTAGTTAAGGTTTTTAAGAAGAATTGCAAGTGGAATACAGTCAAAGGCCTTTGTCGGGTCTAGAAAAGAAGCATAAGTATCTGATTTTTCTTTCAAAGCCCTCTGATTGATTGATTTTTTATTTCTGAATCAAATTGATTGAAAATGTAATAATGTGGTTAGCTTTAAAATATTCATCAATCTGATCATTCATAAAGGATTCTAATAACTTATAGGCGGCAATAAAGTGAACGATAATTTGTTTTTATATATGGGTATCACCTTTGCTGTTTTTGTAACATTGGGAAAATAGGTATACTAAATTTTAAAACCAATTTTCAAAAAACACTTACCCATACCGGACAGACACAAAATTATTGATTATTTTGTTAGTTATTGCAATATACCGCTGAAAAACTGCTTTTTTCTTAAACTATACCATATTTTAGGACAAAATGCCCTAAAACTAATTTTTTTTCACAGGTTTTAAAATGGCAAATGGTGAACATGCCAAAAATTTGGCACATAATAGCTTCATTATCTGTGTTTGAGGTTATAACGTTGGTGATTTTTTAGACCACCTCTGGGGAGGGATTGTTTTGTGACAATTGGTAATAAGTTCTTTTATAATTGATCTATGTAACCGTTTTTACGTTAGGATTAATTTACCTTATTTAATATTCGAAGTTGTTCAATAACCAATAAAACACCTCCAATTCTGTCCAGAAAAACGCCATATTTTGAACCCGTTTTCAGGACAAAACATATATTTATGAGGAGGCAAAACAAACATAAGTAAAGTTCACTGATTATGCACGAAAAATATACCAAATAAAAAAATCCAAAACAACTATATTAATTTATTTACAAACTGAAATTAAAACAATGAGGTTATTTAAAAGCTCAGTCAAGAAAACTTTCCTTACTCAAAGTCCACCCAGAGGTAAGAAATCCGAACTCGCTGTTTGTGATTTGAACGCAGCTAATATTTTAAAAATGGCATTTCGACAGTGACAGAAATGTCAACAAAACCTGCATTTTAGTTTTTTATATATGTCATAAGTAAACCACCTTTTAAATAAATACAAAATTAATCTACTCCTTCTTTTATTATTACCCATCTAAATCGTTGTGTGACATCAAGTAAGGGTAAGTTTTAATTTTGACATATAACCCCAATTTTAATTTGTTCTATAGCGTGTTTATTATTTAAACCCCGCGTAGATTTAAATTTTTTAATTTTCTTTTCCTCTAAATTGAAACTAAAATATTGTGTTAACAAAATTATTCAATACACAAATTTATTCAAATTCTTCTTATAAATGAAACTATGTCTAAAAATCAAAAATTTCACTTAAACTTAGGGCCGTTCTAAAATAGACTAAACCCTTTTAGTAAATACCACCGTAAGTTCCTATTGTCTCCAAAGAAAACGCTATAAAAAACGGCGTAAAAATTGCGCGCACTCTGTATCGATTTACACAAGGTGTCGTGGTTTATCCCACGGCGGAGAATGTTTAAAAAGTCATCCTTTTGAGCCACCTGTCTGATTCTTCTGGTTTAATTAAAAAGTTAAACGAAAATGGAGCGCGGGCATTTTTAAGGAAAACGGAGCTTTTAATTAAATTATATCAAAATGTGTGAAGGTTTAATGAAAACTGATTTGGTGTATTGAGGATTTAGGTACCTTGGGAAATTAAATCAAAAACTCCTTTATTTAATGAATAGTTTTTAAACCAAAGAGTGACCCTTTAAAATTAATTTTTTGTGACACCTGAAATGGCAAGGTCTAGAGAAGCGGGGTGTTCAGAAAATCGCACACCCTGGTGTAGTATCCCAGCAAACACGGTTCCCTCGGGCCTTCGTCGGTCCCATGTCGATTGCCGAATTTGTCATCATCGGCACGACGTCAGTTTACGACATCGGATCAGCAGTATTTTTTGTCCGCTTTGCGATGTAGGCCCAATGTATGTTTTTGCATACCGTCGCCGTACGAATAAGGTCCGATATGGTTTAACCACGCGGTACCGACCATCCGCCTATAACTGCTTAATTTGGTCGGTCTAACTTAGGCAAACTAGTCTCGGCCCGACATCGGTAGACTATTCAAGTCCGACATTGGTCCGTCGATGGTAGCCTAAAGCGGCCCGACATTGGCAAAATACAAAGTTTCGATAATGCGGGTGCTTAACCAGTTGGGCTGGTTTAAGTGGCAGAAGAGGTGATTCTTGTAGAGAAGTACCACTATCTTGTCAAGTCCGCATTCTAGTTTTGAAATATCTTTGCTCATTATATATATAATATTATCTTCCACTGAACAGGGAACATAGTGACATTAGCGCCATCTCTACATACTAGGAAGAAACTATTAAACAGTTTAAAAATTTTAAGGTGACGTAATCGGACCATCGTCTGTTGCCGATTCTCGACCAATCAAACAAAGTTCCAATCGGAACATCGTCGGCCCTAAAGCAGATAAAGTGGTCGTCGGCATAAAGGCGACTATATTAAATCAGGCAATCGTCAGTTGCCGATTCTCAACCGATTAAACAAAGTTCCAATCGGATTGTAATCGGCCCTAAAGCAGATAAGGTTTGCGTTGGCATAATGTCGACTATAGTGAATCAGGCCATCGTCAGTTGCCGATTTTCGACCGATTAAAGAAAGTTCCTATCGGATCATCATCGGCCCTAACGCAGATAAGGTTTGCGTTGGAATAATGTCGAATATAGTAAATCGGGCCATCGTCAGTTACCGATTCTCGTCCGATATTAAACAAAGTTGCAATCGGACCGTCGTCGGCCCTAAAGCAAATAAAGTGGGCTTCGGCATAAAGTCGACTGTAGTCATGAGGACCTCCGTCAGTTATTGACCGAAAACTGAAAATCGCAATCTGACCAACATCGGGCCAAAGTGTAGTCGCCGATGCCGACACACTGCCGACGTTGTCCACATTGGCCCGATTCAATGCCGATGATTTGTGTTTGCTGGGATTATATGTCATTCATATCCAAATTAATCGTATAATTTGACTTTTCCGACTTATAGTTTTTCTTCAGTCTTTATTTCAAATCTACTGACACTTTAAAACGGAGTAAGAAATACACCTACCTTTTGTAACTAGAATTATATTGTGGTTACATAAAAAGACTGTTCTTATACTAAGGGTGCCTTTAACAAACCCGAAACCAAATTTGACAGAAACATAATTTGTCAGAATTTAAAAGAAAAGAAAATAATTGGTCCGGAAAAAATTGTCTCGAAAATAAAATGACGGGAAAATCAAATCGCTGGAAAATATATGCATATAATTAAATTTAAACCAAACATACTTTTATAGAAACGCAAAATTTCAGAAAATGTTTTTAACGAAAATAATTTAATAGAAACTGATTTAAAAAAAAAACATAGCCTAGATACCAATTAGAACACAGAGTAAAATAAAGTAAAATTAAATGAAATAAGATAAGATTATAACATCAAAACAAAAATATTACATAAGTCAAATAGATTTAAAATCTAAATACAACAAAAAAAAACTCAATTAAAACCGTTTATCAAAAAACTCTGCTATTTTATAGAAGGGATTTTCCATCAACACCTTACTTAACGTTTTTTTAAATAGCTTGATGGAGGCAGAACACCTGATCTACAACAGCAAGTGGTTAAATATTTTTCTCCCCTCATAGAATAAGGATCTCTGAGCTAAAGTGTTTTTTGGTATAGGCAAAGAAACGGTGTCCCGTCATGCGATCTGTGTTCAGTCTTTGCATACTGCTATAGTTTTTAAACACTAACCTCGTTGTTTCTAGGATGTAAAATAGGGTCTGCGCATATATGTATGAGCTTAAATATACGCCCTTGCAATGCTTCCGGCGTGCACAACTTTGTAAGCAGGATGTCCTATATACATGCCTATACCTTTCTCTTTTACTCTTTTATGACTCTTATTCTCTCTTTCTGGCGTCAAAGCTTAGCGGTTCTGCACATGCGCGGCCATCGTCATCGGTTAACAAACCAAAATCCAGAAAGACAGCTGTGCAGTTGTCAAAATTTTTCTATATGTATACGTTTTTAGAAAATCAGTATTTTCTATTTTTAAATAAATAAATATATGAATAGAAATAATTTTTAGGTATTTTCGCTTTTTTTCCTTCAAATTTTAAGACAAAATAGCTACCAACCTGTGGAACTTCACTTTTGTTGTTTGACGGCATCCACAAACACAACACGTCTTTTATGCGGCGACATCTTAAGCTCCAAGATATAAACAGTTTCTATTATAACTCTTAAAAACTTTCGCGTAACCAAAGATTATATCACAAAAAACGACTATGTGTGATAAAAACAAATCAACAAAAATGGCGTCTCGATCGAAGGGCGAAGACGAAGGTCGCGAAACCGGCCACCTCGAAAAATGTTCGGGCATGTGCATAGGCGCGGAGCTAAGACGGCTCCACGGCCTGCTAGATTTTAGATCTTGCTTACAAGTTTGGCCTTGGAAAGGCCTATATTTAACCTCATACATATATGGGTCCGCATCACTCTCTTTGATGAACATTGGAAATATATCGGAGATGAGATTCAAATAACAAAAAAATACATCTCTGGCCATCTCAACTCCAAGCTCAGACCTCACACACCTAATGGCAAAGCACCCCGAAGAAAGTTTCTTGCTCAATTTAATAACATGTTCGTCAAAACATAGCTGACGATCAATGTGAATTGCTAAGAACTTGGTCACTTGATTGTTTTGCAGTGGTTCGTCTCCTAGATTAATGCTTTGCATGTAGCATTTAAAACCAAGAATATTACACCACTTTTCACTTTTAGCAAGATCCTGAGAGAGGATAAGTTTAAGGCTATAGTTTCTCCCCAGAGTGCACAGGGAAAACTAAACATAGGAATTAGCTGAAATTTTGCAGTTGAATGCTTAACAAAAATATCTGAAGGATTTTTCAAAATTCTGAATTATTTTTTCTTCAAAATAAGAGCTCTGGTGCTGTCATCTATCCCAAAAGCCTCAAAATAAATGCGGTTTAGAACAAACCCGATTTACAAAAAAAAATAGAGAAATACTCACAATTTCCTCTGGATTACATTTTTCCTTTTTATATTTCCTTGTTTTAGCGAAAATAAAAACTAAGTTTTCTTTTTTCTAAAAGCCTGTGCACTCCGGAAAAGAAAACCGATCAATCAATCATACTTCATTGAATTTGGGAGATACACGCAGTTCAAGTGTTGGCCGATAGACCGCAGAACAAACCTTAAATCGGGCCGCAGTGGGACAGAAGAGTATTCTTACGTTTTCTGACATAAAATCATCCGAGGTTATGTTTATCTTTCAAAAATGTGTTTTGAAAAACATTGTTCTAAAACAAATATGAAACCACACCGCGTGTGCGGTCGCCGCCAAAAAAGGCCTAGCGCTGTACGGGCATTACCCCGAGTCTATCAAAGAACCAAGAGAACTTTACTGGCTCGCTGGGATTACTAGGAATTCGCATAGAAACATTCGGCGCGCATAATTTTGTTTTTATTTTGATTCAACTATTTTTTTTTTTTTTTAATTTAAATTACTGCGGCATAGTTATTTGCAATTGTACTAGTGAAATCTTGGAGTTCAAAGGATAGATTTTAGAACCTAAGTTGCAAAAACACAAGAATACTTGAGTACTAACAAAACAGGTCAGTAAAGCTCCATTTACAGGTTGGAAAGACTCTCGCTAGTCGTTGACGCTCCTGTTTAAAATAGAATACGATTATTTCGTCTAGCGCCAGTAGCCGATTTTTAAATCTGCATGCTTTTAAGTTAACCTGTTGTCGGTATCAGCTAGCGGGAGTGTTTCCAATTCAATTATAAATGCACCTGTAAATACAACCTTAAATATTACACCCATTTACTTTAATACGTAGTTGGGTAGCGTTTTTTTAGCAGTTAACTCTTACTTGGTTTTTTAGCGGCGCAGAACGCGAAAAGTCAAAATAAGTAACCTAACCTAAAATTTTTGACCCGGTGCTAAAAAATCTCTGGTGTCCCACTGTGGATAAACATAAATAAAGTCTCCGCGTTGCATTGGAAAGCAAATTCAATGACGTAAAATTTTGCAAAAAAATCAGGTCGACATAGTTAAATTGATTTTCCGTACAGTGTTGCTAAAAACAATTCCCCAGATTGTAACTACGACCTTAAGGACGTTAATGTTTTTCTGCTGCCAGAGAATGGTTGTATCATCTACAAAAATAGTACATTACTTAAATGTGAAAATAACTAACAATTTGGACCAAAGGACACTAAAACAAAAGAAGATGAGTCCCATTTATTTGGAATGCAGGTGTTTTGATTTTTAATCGAATCTAAACACTTTTTTGACAGTGACATTGACAGTTTTATTTAGTTTCTCGCTGTGTTTAAATATATTAGAATTAATATAGTGCGGATATTGACATTAACATCATTTTGAAAATACATTTAATGACTGTGATAATTATTATAAAAAAGTTAAATAAAATAAACTATGCGGACAATACTATAGATATAGTGAATCATAATGTTTTATGATTACATTATTTAGTTTAATTGCTTTAAGCCTTTATATTTGTATTTTGAATAATTTTATGAGTAGCAAATCATCTAATACTAATGATGTTATTTTACGCATTTAAAAGTCATCAGGAACGTTTTTATTAAAAACTATGTTGTTCAACTATTATAGAGAATTTAACCGAACATTTTAAGGTAATCGTACGCGCATACCTAGAATCCCTGTATGCAGTTTTAAAAAATTACATATTTTTAATATTTTTCTTCATGCTCTCAAAACCCAATCAAAATTCAACACATTTCTGATGCCAAGTTTTAAACGAGGCCTTTTTTTGATAGTGGATGTAATCATAGAAACAAAGAAAGAAAGAAGAAAAAATGTATGAAAAGTACGAAATATATTTTCTAAAAATAAGTTAACTTTTTTCGAATTTTTACACTTTTCTTGTAAAAATCCTATTTTTCTTAGTCTTACAAAACAAACTTGTATATTTACACATAGTTGTGCTATAAGAATTTTATTTTACATACTACCTTTACAACTTTACGTAACATAAGGACGCTATAACGGTAAGAATCTTTCGGTGCGTTACTAGGATGCGTAATACGGTCGACGTAAGCTTACGCCACTTTCCGTACGTAAAAGCGTAACCAAAGGACAAAAAAGTCGGAATATTTTAATGTTTAATCTACAGCTTCGCTTCTTTGCCGCTAACTTCTACTTCCCTCTTCGTCGTATCAACGAAAAATCCCGCCTACACTTATAATCCATTAATACGGGTTTCTAAGCAAATCCTTACGGGGCCAAGCAGCCGTGTATAAGACGCAGATAAACGGAAAAGCACATTAGGCAGAAAAGGATGGGCATGGGGCGATGTTGTCACTACATCTTACACGTAGTAAATCCATTCCAGGTTGTTGTTTTCTAATTTTTTCCATTTTCATACCTTTAGAACTGGAATAAAAATTGTTTTTGCTCGACTTTAATACCAAACTGATGAAAGATATCGTAAAAAAAAATATTTTTCGGCTTTTCATTTTGTAACCATTGTCCTTACGCACTGTTTACAGGCTGGGGACTGACATACATGCAAATGCCTAACCTAAAGCGTTCATACACGGCCGGATAAATCGACTGAGATATTTCCGTAGAAACTTTATCAAGCACATAGGACGGGTTGACGCCTTCGAACGTCCAATCCGGGGTTTGCACTTTGATTCGAAATCAAAAAGGAGGAACAGTCAGATGTGGGGCTGTGCACAAATTACGTAACGGTGATTTTATCAATTTTTGACCCCCTCCCTATGTAATGTTTTGTAACCGTTTGGCACGCCACTCCCCTAATATTACGTAACGATTTCAAGACCACTACCCCTCCCCCAAAAAAAAAACTTTACTTATTTTCATTCCAAATTTTCTTAGTTTCACACAAATGCAAACGCTGTCGAAAACCCCCCTCCCCCTACGTAACGTTTTGTAACCCGCCTCCCCCTATGACCATTACGTAATTTGTGCACGGCGCCTGTAGTCCCAGTGGAGGAGGGCGAGAAAATTAATATTTTTTTCTTAAAAATTATACTCTTTAGACATATTTCTTTGCGTTCCCGAAATTACGTAATTTTTGAAAAAAAATTGTAAGCGGCGCCATTTTTATTTCGTGCTTTGTTTTTCTAACATTTTTGCGTTCGGCTAATTTAATTGAAAAATTTATCTTTATCCCTTTATCTTCTCACTCGAAACCAAGATCTCCCGTTTTAGGAAAACTGATCCCGTCTCTGTTTCCAAATTTTTTCGAATAAAAGTAGAGTATGACCATGGGGGAAATAATTTTTTTCTACGGTATGACGAAAATTTCGAGAAAGTTGAAGAAAAAAATAAAAAAAAGTGGCAGAGCTCAAGTTTTTCGTAAAAAAAACGTTTTTTGTAAAGAAACAGAGCAAAATAAATCTTTTCACCCCTTTTTGGGTGTTACAAATATTGGCAGCCCCTTATTTTTCGCTTTTACCCTCCCGCTAGTTTTGAAGAATTGGTTCGCTACATGTTTCGAGATCATGTCATAAAACAACTCGAAAATATCAAATGTAGTGTAGGGCCAGCTTTATTTAAAATCAATAATATCGCAAGCAAAAAGCTCTGCAGAAAAAACAGCGCCGTTTATTGATTTCTTTGGCTGCTAGTGCTAGCTGCATGGTTTGGCCGTTTCCGGATAGATGTCACTAGTAGAACAGAATGGAAAGAAATTTAATTAAAAGCGAAGATATTTCTTTCTAATGTTAACAACCTCACGAGTTTATCGCTCAGTATCGTAAATAATGGACCCTGCCGCCTCCTTTAAGCAAGAAAAAACTGTGGTTTGGACCTGAAAACATCTAATTTTTAATCTCATGGTGTGGCCGCCACCTGGCGGAATTTGCAGACATCTTGTCAACGGTTATTATTGCAACTATGATTTATGCTCACCATGAAAGAGTGGCGACAATTTTTTCTCATGAAAGCAGTCCGGAGATAATAACAAACTGGCACCATTGCTCAATATACCTGTTTCTTTTGTGCGCGCAGAACTTTCTATGCCATTTCTGTTTGATTTATTGAAATCCTATCCCTAAGGAAAATCTTAGGAACCCTGTATAACAAGAGCAAGCCCAATACTGTTCCCAGTGCCCTCTATAGAAACAGCCTACATCTAGGAAGAATAGTACGTAATACCGACAGTAGATGTCGTAATATTGCGAAAAAGAAAAAGTAAACAAAAAAGTAGGGTTATCCGTCAAGTCAAATTTACCCAGGGAATATAAATTTACCCAACCGTTATGCTTCTCAGATTGCTCCATCCGCTCGTTCAAAATTCGCTACTTTTTGTTTGGTGATATCCATTTTCCATATGTTCTATTTTCCCCGCATTGACCCCAGTTGTCGTTTTATTTTCTATTGCTCTCTTTTTGATAAAGAGAGATATAAGAGTCATCGATACATAGCATGATGACTGTAGCGTATGTTTCGTAAAGATACGTTGCATCTGCTCTGCAAAGCTCTAATCTTTAAAAATTATGCATACGTCGCACTGTGGGTCACAAACCTCTTACAATGTGGAAAAAGTGTTAAGTTAGGTATTATTTATTTTTTGTTATAAAACGCTTAAAACAACCTACGAGTAGATTAGTAACTTCTAAAATATATTTGAAGCTAGTCTAAAGTTTCTATAACGATGTTATACGGCGTGTGCGAAAATAATGGCGCCATATGATTTTTTTTTTATTATCGACTTTAGCAAAGCTATTCTTTGTGGAAAGATTTGCACACCTTGAAAAGTCTAAAACTGCAGAAAAATAGATTTGCAAAAATTTATTTAAAAAAAGTTGTCAATTTTACGTCAAAATATAAGAGAAGTTTGAAGGATCCTATGGGACTAAATAATGAAAACAACATACAGAAGTACCAAAGAAAACACAATACCTATTAACATAATACAAAAGTTTTTTTTTGCTCAAATTATCGAATTATGAAAAATTAAAAAAATATGCACCTTAAAACGACTTTTTATATAAAACTGTCTTGAAAAAGGGGGTTTTGCGCACGTAAAACACGATCTGAAAAATTTTACGCACGCCGTGTGCAAAACGTTTTGCACACGCTTACGTCATTTTTGCGCACGCTTACGTCATTTTTTCACACGGCTTTCCCGCCACTGTGATTTTTGTTGTTGTCACCCAACAATATAAGTTGGCTGAGTCCCATAGCAACCGTCACGGCTCCTTTGTTTCGGTGATTAGATAGTTCATATAGAACATTATACATTTTATTAATAATATATAATAATAATTAACTTGAAATTTGATTTTTCTGGTCTCGCTTTCGGCTCGGTCCACCTAACTGTCTCGATCGTGTTTTCAATATGTTTTGAAAACTTTTTTTTCATGAGTTTTCATGACAGGTTTTCAAATCGATTTTGAATCGATTTTAAAACGGTTTTCAAATTTTGATATTTGGCAGCTGACATGTGTCATAATTGTCAAATATTCATTTTTGAGTTTTGGTACTTTTTTTTTAAATGTATTTAATTCAAAAGATGATGTTGGCCCTTGCCACACATTTTTTTTTAATTTTAATTGCTACTCTGTTTGCAAGTGGAAGTTAAGAAAGAAATGCTGGACTGGCATATGTGCATAGCACATACCCTTTCGAGCCAAATATTTCTTTTATTTTCCATAATTAATTTTTTTAAAGTCTTTAAAAAAACAAATGTTTAGTTATTTAAGTAAGGTTATGTTATTAATCTTCTTTTTTCTATATACTCCACCAAATTTTAGAATGCCGGTTCCACAGTTTCCCTTCTATTTCTCTCTCTCTCTCTCAAAAAAAATGAGAGCAATAAAATATAATTTGGCGGCTGTCTGGTAATCCGACGCAATACGCATGTGTAAACTCAATCCCCGTTTTCATGGAAAATCGGCATTTCGATCTCAATACAATCTTGATCCAACCCTAAAAATTTTCAGGGTCGGATCTAGATTGAAATCGATTTGAATACTGGAAAAACATTTGTTTTCATGGACGGTATCGGATTGAAATCGTTTTCAGAACGAACTCAATTCCCATGAAAACGTAGCACTTGCTGTTTAAATAACTATTAACACACTTAATCAGAATCACTTACTCAAGAAAGAGAAGACCCAACATTGATCATAATTTATTATTATCGACTTTCTATGCACTATTTTAGAAAGAGGTTCGTAACTTCGCCACTATCTAAAATTTTTGATGAACTTTGCAGGAACATACAAACCAATGAATCAAATCATATCAAAAGTTGTTAACCATAAAAAGTGTGCAACTTGATTTTGTCCCATATTGTAGGTAAAATACTAGGAAATGGTAATAAATCAACAAGTTGCAAAAAGTTGCACAAATTATTTTTTTTATTGAAAAGCCATAAGATCAGAGAAAAAAACTAGGTATTAGTCGAGGGGCATAGAGTCGAAATTCGACCTGCGTGGGCCTTTCGATGATGATTTAACGAAACCGGTTTTAATCGGTTACTAATAGACCACTTAACATCACCTTGCCTGTGAACAGCCTCAAAAGTGCTGCAGTTAAAAAGTAAGGTTAGGGCGACAAAATATTTTTTTTAATTCTAACGCTGATGAAATTAGGTACACATATTGGCCTTCTGGTCAGATTAAATAATATAATTAAAAAAATAAAATTTAGTGCATCTAAGGGCCGGTAGAGGGCAAAATGTGTTTTTAGATTTTTCCCTGTATCTCCTGAACGACTTATCCTGCACACTTGAAACACAAAAACATTTTTTAGCCTGTGAGCGGAGGCCCCTGAACAGGCGCCATTTTTTTGACAATTTCGAAAAAAAAATCTATTTACGCAAACTTAACTTAAGGGCATCGAAAATTTATATAAATGGGTTACTTATAGACCACTCAATATTTCTCCACCTATGAATAGCCTCAAAAATGTTGCAGTCCGAAAGTGAGGTAATAATAGTATGTACTACAAAACCACATAGTTTCAAGTGGTCAAGATAAGTCGTTCGGGAGATACAGGGAAAAATCTAAAAACACATTTTGCCCTCTACCGGCATCTAGATGACTAAATTTAATTTTTTTAATTTTATAATACAATCTGGCCAGAAGGCAAATATGAGTCCCAAATTTCATTATCGTTGGTGAAACCGTTAAGATTTAAAAAAATATTTTTTCGTCCTAACCTCACTTTTTGACTGCAGCACTTTTGAGGCTGTTCACAGACAGGGTGATGTTAAGTGGCCTAATACTAACCGGTTAAAACAGGTTTCGTAAAATCATCATCAAAGAGCCCACAGAACCTTATGCCCCCCAACTATATCAAAAAATATTTATCTATATGTATAATATTCAGTTATTTTTGCAATCACATTTGCACCAATTTGTAATAATGCGAAATATTCTTGCATCCCCAAATGAATGACAGAAAACTATTGGCTTAAAAACATCACCAACACAACGCTATTCATCACAAAATATTTTGTAATTCGCGAACAACAAGTTTTGACTGGTTATAAACTGCAACTTTTTGATAAGATTAATTAATAACTGCTAACAATAACAAATTCGCCAAATTTTGTACGCGTTCTCGCGTCTCCATGGCAAAGCATCAAAATGATTTCATTGATTGGGAAGATATTTTCAGTTTCATATTATTGAATAATTTACTATTTTAAGGGGTTTCTGTGGCCCACAGTGCGTCGTTTTGAAACAAATCGAAATTCGAAATGGCGCAGGCCGGTTTAAAAAGGAAATAAATCCCCCAATACCCGAAAGCTCGTGCACTTAAAACACTGCCATTTTTATTCGACATTTCTCTATAGATTTCCTTTTCGGAAATTTTTATCTGAATTTCGCGGCGCTCAAAAGCGTTATGGAGCATTTATGGCCGCTCTCCCAGATGCACGGTTACTGTTGCGAGATATATCTCTCTCCTCGTGAAAGAGCCAGGAGCCAAAGTGCATTGTCATATTATATAGCTCGTATTAAGGTTTTATCTCCAGAACATAGGGCGCAATATATGGGCTATTCCCGAGACCACTGAAGTCACAAGAAGATGGAGCACGTGGATTAGAGACTCATACATTGCCTGTCTAATAAGTAAAACATATCAATCGTCAGATAAAACAAAATAATTTTTTAATAAAAAAAACTTAGAGAACAAGCTTTTATTAAATACACTTAAAAGGAGAAAACAATTTTTTTATCTTTCTTATACCATAATAAAACCGATGGGCGCAAATTAAAAATTTTAATTTTAGGTATCGTATATCGGTCACATCGACGATTCACCTAAGAAACAGTTGTGTTACTCTATAATCTAAGGACATTTTCAAAGGCTTGGCAAGCATAATGTTTATCATTCGAATAGAAGAAGAATTTAGTTCTTGTTTTGTAGTTCTCTCTTTGTCAGCGTAAAGTTAAAATTTTTAATTTGCGCCCATCGCTTTTATTATGGTATAAGAAGCCGATCGGATGTCGGGAAGTTGGTAAAAATTAAGTTGCAAGATTCCACCCGAACAAACATATCTCGTCACATAGATAGTTACATACATTGCAAGTTAAATAAAAGCTTTTAAAAATGCGCAGCTGCGTTCATAGATTTGGCAAAAGCTTTCGATACAGTTTATCACCGGAGGCTTTTGTTGAAGCTAGAGGCCATGGGAATAAGAGGGGTTCCGCTAACACTTTTTGAAAGTTACTTACATGAACGAAAGCAGATCGTTAATGTGAGAGATGTATACAGTCAGAAAAAAAATCATAAACTGGCGTTCCGCAAGATATATTATAATATAATATAATAATAATTTCGCCAAATGTATGTAAATGAGGTTTTGAATGTTAAAATTCATGCGGCGACATAATTGCGTTCTATGACGATACGGTTTACCATTTAGAGGGTGATTCTTGCATAGAAATTGATAGTAAAATGTAAAATAAAAAAATACTTAAAAGTTGTTGAAAAACTTTTCAAACACGGTAACATTTGCCGATTTTTATTATTTTACCTGCCTAAATACCGTCCTATTGGTATTTTTCGTAAAGTCCATTTTAGTTAGATAAGAAAAATGTTAAAGTTTGTATTTTTTTTCAAAATTGTTGCTTTTGAAAGGTAAAAATTAATAAAATTAAGCATTAAAAAAATAGCACACGAGCTATGACAAAATCAGCAGCAGATGTTATTTCTGAACTTTTGATTTAAAAACAAAGGATGATATGCTAATAACAATATATAATATATATATATAATATTATCTTGTTTTATTTCTGCCTTGCTCGAAAAACAGATTGGTAGGTTCTTAAGTGAAATAATACATTTTTAAAACTAAAAATGGATGTCTACGAAGTTGCCGTAAAAGTGCAGATGATCAAATGGTACTATCAAGGCAGACCATTGAGACTTATTCAAGAACTTTTTTTGGAGAACTTTGTAAATTGCCCAGAACCTAGTTTATCAACAATTCATAGGTTTGTGCAGAATTTTGGTAAGTTTGGTTGTGTAGCGCCAAGAAACCATAAAAAACCCACTGTTTTGAATGACGAGCAGGAAGTACGAGATGAGATGATTTGCGCTGCAGTGGAGGAAGATCGAAAGTTAACTAGCCACCAAATTGCCGAAGCAGTTGATACGTCTTCAGCCACTGTCTTACGTGTTCTCAAAAAGAATTGTTACCATTCTTACAAAGCGTCAAAAACGCATCAAATTTTTCCGAAGGACAACTATCGTCGTATGGAATTTTGCGAAAAAATGATGGAAATCGTAATGAAAACTTTCTGAGATCTATTCTTTTCACAGATGAAAGCACTCTTCCATTATTGAATCGTCATAACCCAACTCACGTTCGATATTGATCGAGGGAAAATTTGCATTTGTATTTTAACGTAAGAACACAGTATCCCCAAAAACTAAATGTTTGGAGGGTATTGTAGGGGAACACGTAATAAGTTTGAATGGTCCTATATACTTGGATCTACTGCAGCAGCATATTATTCCAACATGGTTTCAACAAGATGGTTATCCCGCTCACAATGCTGGCCTTGTTAGGGAATATCTTGATAATGTATTTCCTAATCGGTTTATAAGTACACGGGAACTATTTTATGGCCAGCTCGATCACCCGATCTTGCTACTAATGACTTCTATCTGTGGGCTAATAATTTTTAAAGCTTTTCAAACTATCACCCCTAACATGCTTGCAAACGTTAGAAGGGGTTTTTATAATAGGCTCGGATATTGTCTAGCCGAGCAAGGAGGACTTTTTGAACATTTGCTCTAATTTTTTTTCTGCTTATTATTTTCATTGTAACACGTTGTTAGTGATAAATCTGAGCAGTTGAAAATAAAACGCTCTAATTTATCAGTGACAAAAAACAAGAAAATTACGCTATAAAAATTTGCGTATTTATTGACCAAATTCCGGTTTCATTGACTACGCTCCACATAGCATCGTGGTTAGAGGCATACTAAATGCAAGACGCGAACGGTGATCGCAAGCCTGAGTGTTGGTTGCTCCACTGATAGGTGTGCGGTGTCCCTGCGTGTACGTACACTGGCAAATTGGACTTCTCCCGACCTATGTTCGCAGTAGCCTAAAGCGCTCTGTATTGTTCATACTCAAAAAAATAGAAGAAACAATAGTTTCCAAATAATAAGAAAAATATAAATGATCAAAGCCAAAACTTGCGAAACGAAGTCTTTAAGCTGACAAAATTACCCCCTTTTACCTTATAGCTATCTCTGTCATATGCAATTAGTTAGAACGAGTTGTACTTATTAAGGATTAAAGTCTTAGAATTAAGATAAATCAACAAAAGGTGTTTGTTTGTAGATATGAGATACTTTATTTAAAAAACACAAAAAATAAAGTGATTTAATTAAATTAAACCAAAATGAAAAACATCGACGATTCTTATTGGGCTTCTAGGTCAGAACAAAAATCTTCCAAAGAGCAAGACGACGACGAACCATTTTGGTCATATAAAGCACTGCTTTTGAAAAATTAAAGACAAAAAATTGTAACCAAACCACCGAAAGTTGTCTTAATTGTCATTTACTGTTACGGGGAAAACCACTGATGAGATGACACATATTTACGAGTGGGAACTCGATCTACACTAAATTGAGGTCGATGAACTCAAAAATGTTATTAGTTTTGACATCTGTCAAGCCCTATCAAAATGTCGGAAAAATAATTAATTAAATTAAAGTTTTTACAAAAGAAAATACCTTTTTTTACTCTGCTGAAGACATTAAGTCGACAACCGTAAAAAAATGACAGTTCTGTTTATTGTCATGGAGAAAACCACATATTTACTACACTAAATTGAGGTCAATAAACTCGAAATAACATTAATTTTGATGCATGTCAAACCCAGTCAAACGAATTTTTGGAAAAGCTAATACTTTCTTTTTACTCTTTTAAAAGTTAAAAAAGTACACTTTTTCAACTGCAATTTATCGTATCAAGTAAATGACTGTTAACAGAGTAAAAAAAGGTATTTGCTTGTCCGAGACCTCCATGTTTATTTTGACAGGGTTTGACAGGTGCCAAAACTAATAACATTTTTAAGGTCATCGAACTTAGTGCACTTCGAGTCTCCACTCGCTAAGACAGCTAAGACAACTGTCACTTTTTTTACGGCTTCCGATTTAATGTCTTCAGAAGAATACAAAAAAGGTATTTGCTTTTCCAAAAACTTCAAATTTATTATTTATTTCTCTGCCATTTTTATAGGGTTTGACAGGTGTCAAAAATAACAACATTTTTGAGTTTATCGACCTCAATTTAGTGTAGTCCGAGTCTGCACTCAATATGTGTCATCGCACCAGTGGTTTTCCCCATAACAGTAAATGACAGTTAAGACAACTGTCAAAAATTTGGGGAGGGTTGCCCTTAAACCCTCTCCCGTTCATACGCCACTGTCAGCAGTTGCCTTCATTTCACTTTTTTAATAATTTAACTTTACACTAAATATGTAGGTGGAAATTCAACAATTATACGCACTACACTTGGGGAACGCTTGGAGATGTTAGCTAAAATCAAAGCTACCATTTCAACCAGCGATAAAAGATTTATCCAAATTCTCTCAACTGCCACAAACAAGTCATAACTTTCTAGGTGTACCTAAATTAACTACCGACCCCTTAATATCCTAATAATGGAGATTCTCATCTATTGAGCTTCGTCAAGTTATTTCCTCAAAACCTTGACTTGTAACCCTCTCCCTCGTCTAAACGGCAATTATTACTTGACCGCCCAACACAATTATTTAGCCAGACCTTTCCAAAGTAATAAAACAGTGGGTAGCGAGCAATATAAAGCTGTAGAAGGCACATTTAAAAATTCAAGCTACTAAATACTAGAGACAGACTTTCAAAGCCGCTAATCAAAAAAAGTGTCAACTCTATTGTGCTTCAACTTCAACAAATATCACTGATGATAAACGCAAAAGCTGTTTTCTACTGAATCATTCAAACAATGAGTTGGATACTTAATTAATTCTTAGTACCTTTTGTGCCCTCCCTGCCAAAAGAACCTCATAAAAGATCATAACAAGTAACAGATAAAACATCATACGTTTTCATGATCCATGCTCACATAAACTTATGATATTTTAAAATTTTTGATTAGTGAAAGTGAAACACAAATCCTGCATAGGATTTTATCATATTTTATGACCCAGTTCGTTAATAAAATTTTACAATATTTTATGATTTTTTTATAAGATAAGGATCATAAAAGTGCCCAATAATTTATAATTTTTGACTGGTGAGAGTGAAACACAAATCCCGCATAGGATTTCATCATATTTTATGAGCCAGTTGGTTTATAAAAGTTTACAATATTTTATGATTTTTTATAAGATAAGGATCATAAAAGTTCACAATATTTTATAATTTTCAAACATTAAGTGACCAAAATCCTACAAAATGTTGTAAGTTTGTCTGACTATAAAATCTAAAGAATTGTTTTTTTAACCAATAGAAAATTATAAATAATCATAAAAATCTGTCAAATTGCATGAGTTGGTCTGATCATAAAATATCACAAAATCTCATAAAAAACGTTTTGGAACATTATAAAAGAACAAAGAATTGTTTTTACTATAAAATCTCTCTGAAAATTCATAAAAACATCGGTTTATATATTCCCATAATACATTATAAAAGAAAACGAATGTAATTATAGACACCCATAAAAGGTGAAGTGTCTGTTTGATTATAAAATCTGTTAGAAAATGGTGCTTTTTTAAAACCATAAAATATGTTAAAAAAAAGTCTGCACTTAATAAATTTTATAAACATTCATAAGTCTGTCTGATTATAGGATCGGATAAGAAACACACATATGAAACCACATAAATTCTTACCAAAATCAAAAATATACCTAACAAATTATTACAAACTTTTATAATCCTAAAATTTTGCCTCACAAAAGCTTCTAAACCTTATAAAAACTGATAAAACTCAGGTGTGTTTTTTATAATGTTTAATGCGGTTTTTTTGGCAGAGCTCTACTAGAATAATTGAACAACCCAGACCATATTCTACTCCCAATTCTTATCTCTGGATCTGTCGCGGTTGGGCCAAGAAGCCAAAGAACAGAACTAATATTAAAGCTTAGCTAAAATAAATTGTCAAAACAAAGGCATGGCATTGGGAATGAGTAAAATTATGACTGCTGTCAGTGTTGCTGAGTATACCACGACTCTTTTTCTCTGGGGGATTATTCTTGAAGGCGAAAAAAAAGAACTTTGATCGAAAAGAGGATTGCAGATTTTTACTAATAGCAAAGCTAGATTTAATCAGATTTGTTTCACCGATATTCCATGTCGTTGAGTTCGATGAGTCATCGAAAATTTAAAAAATGCGGTAAAAATCAGTCGGGATTTAGCTATAGCCTAGATTTTTTTTGATTTTTTGCCAATTAAGAAATTTGTGCTTTTTTGAAAAATTAAAATAAAGACTAGAGAGAAATTCTCGTAGGGCTTCAGAATAATAAAACTTATGTCTTATACCAACCCAAGGTGGAGATTTATTTAACTCCTTATGCTAGGTTTATAGAGCAATAAAATAAAAGAATTATCTTTGCGATTGCGGATTATTATTATTTTATTTTTCTGTATAATCCCACAATTAGGCCTCTAAAACTGTCTTTCAACCCGTTGAATTTCACCAAGAATCATAGATAAATCGGTGAATTTACAAACTCGCCCTCAATCAAACACGGCCTAACACACTTATTTGCAGCGTCGCTATATCGTAATCACAAATTGATAAAAATGTGCGAGAAAGAACTTCTTTCCATTGAGTTTTTAATCAAATTAAGAATAAGGTTCTAGAAAAACGGCTATATCTTAATTCGTGGATTGGCTTTACTAGCCACCAGTTTTGAATACATACATACTATAAACACTTATCTACCGAATAAACCGATGAAATATTGAAAAAAAATCCTACTGTGGTTAAAAAAAGCCTTAACAAAAAATAATGCTAAAAATAATTGTTGAGTTAAAAACTTTATTAAAGTGTTTTTATTGAAGAGTCACTTTGGGCCAACCAATACCTACAACCTTGTGGCCAGCAGTTACACACCTTTCGAAATTGGTGCTCAAAGCTGTATATCCATCATTTACCTTCTTTATACGAACAGCCGATATAAAAATTCCCCACCCGGTTTTTTGTCCTGAGTGTATTTCTAAAACAAATTAAATCATACAACAGAAATACACTACAGAAAGAGTTTCATACTTATAGGTAAAAACTTTTCTCCACTGAGTCCTTAGTGTATTTTAGACACGATTTAAAATTTTAAAAATAACATTTCATACCTACTTTTAACGAAAATATTTTTATGTCCATCCTGTCGAGTTGACTTCAACGGTCGGTCCAAATTGTACTTGATGTCGATAATGCTTTTCACTACCGTTGACCGGAATGATTTTGAGAGAGAATTTTTGACGGCGGTAAATATCACCCCTTAAAAGCTCTTACTCTTGGAGTTAAATCTCTGATGGTGACTCATATTTCGGGGCTTATATTTTTTGAAGATGTGAGGTCATCTACAAGGTAGAAAATGTTCAGATTTTATCTACGCTCGTTTATATTTTTTATGTTATTAAAAAAATATTTTGTAGGAAATAAATCGACAGATTTTTGTAATTTTTATATTTTTGTACAGGTTTTTAAAATACTGTCATAATAAGCCACTTAACTTGAACTTTTCAATTTTTTTAAATTTTAATAATTTTAAATGGGATATCCTGTAATTCCACCCTGTATTTTTTTTATCTTTAGATAACAAATATTGTAAGAATAGTCTATCATACTTGACCCTATAAAATACGCTAAAATAATGCACTTATCTAGCGTTAATTTCTTAAAAGCTTATAATGTAGCAAATTTAGACTAAGTAAGCTACTGTATGTCCTAGACGATCAATGTGTATAAAAACGTTTTGTTATATATCCACAAAAAATGTAATTAAAAGAATAAAGCTGGGAGATATATTGACGTTTTTTTCATGTAAGCGTACGCGTTGGGTGCAATATCCACCTTTTAAGGGTTAAAGTTGACCTAAATGTCAAAACGTTACCGAATTTTAACCTAATTTTTTAGTGATTTTCACCTAAAATCCACTGCTATGTGGGAATGGGGATCCCGTGCAGAGCCGATTTCTCGCAATATATTAATCCACGCCAATTTCCTTTTACGCGCGTTATCTTTCTGTGCGCCCAGGTAGTTAATCTAAGGCATCATAAATTATTTGCGGAAAAAGTAACTTTTAGCTGTAATCTCTCTCACAACTTGTCGTTTTTAAAGACCGTGTTGTACAAAATATTTATCTTGGCTTTTGAACAAGTACATACTTTAAAAATCTTTTTGCATTTTTGTCAGTTTTATGAGGGAAGAGGGTAAAAGGTGGTTAAAAGCAGGTTTTGGAAGTTAATTGGGGAGCCCCTTTGGCTTTTTAATTTTTACTCCAAAGGACAAAAATTTCCCACACGTATTTTAGTTAATCAGCGGGCATTAAATTCGTCTGACGACTGTGGAGAATGTTTTTTAAACTTGATTTTGGGGTCGTTGGGGTAAATTCGGTATGTAAACAAATTTCAGTCTGCACTAGCCACCCGAACTGGCTATATTTTCGAGGTGTTTTTCTTATTGATACAAGGTGCAAGTGCAGGGTGATTCACCATATTCCCCCCCCCTTACCTCCCTTATTATTAACAAATTTCCTCCCTTATTATTAACAAATTTCAGTCTGCACTAGCCACCCGAACTGGCTATATTTTCGAGGTGTTTTTCTTGTTGATACAAGGTGCAAGTGCAGGGTGATTCACCATACTTCCCTCCCCCCTTACCTCCCTTATTATTAACAAATTTCCTCCCTTATTATTAACAAATTTCAGTCTGCACTAGCCACCCGAACTGGCTATATTTTCGAGGTGTTTTTCTTGTTGATACAAGGTGCAAGTGCAGGGTGATTTACCATATTTCCCCCCCCCCTTACCTCCCTTATTATTAAAGCTGGAAAGAAGCTTTATATGCAGAAGTTGCATAGTTTTTTGTATGCTTTCAAATGACGTCCTTAAAAATCTTTTTTATTTGAAACATCCTGTACATTTATTCAAATTTCGAATGAACCTTTCCTTCCTGATTCCAAAAATATGTAATATACCGGATTTATTTTGGATGGTTTTTGAGTAAATGGAAAAATTCTCTCTGATAAAACTAATGTGTTTGAATGAAGAAGAAATATCTAAACTATATTAGTATGTTTTCACATCGTATACAATACGTATCAAAAATCAAGCATCTTGTTCTTTCATATATCACGCTCTTTGTCGGAACAGAGAACGTGCTCTATGAAAGAAAAAGAAGACAATCTTTTCAATACGTGTTGATTACGATGTGAAAACTTACTACAGACCGCTTCAAGCTACTGCGAACATAGGGGGAATCAAGTCCAATTTACTCTCCGTGCCGTACGACCGAGGTGGATTCGAAGCACGCTGCAGTGTTATCTTTTGGAAATTCATTTTGTTTTTATTATTTTGTTTTATTTCTGCCTTGCTCGAGAAATAGATGGGTAAGTTCTTAATTGAAATAATACATTTTTAAAACCAAAAATGGATGTCTACGAAGTTGCCGAAAAAGTGCAGATGGTCAAATGGTCAATCGTCATAAACGCTCGATATTGGTCGAGGGAAAATTTGCATTTTTATTTTGACGTAAGAACACAGTATCCCCAAAAACTAAATGTTTGGGGGGGGGGGTATTATAGGGGAACACGTAATTGGGCCATTTTTTATTAACGGCAATTGCAATTTGAATGGTCGTAGATACTTGGATCTACTGCAGCAGCACATTATTCCAACTGTTAGGCAGTTGTTAGGTGTAAGATTTGGTGAAACATGGTTTCAACAAGATGGTTGTTCCGCTCACAATGTTGGCCTTGTTAGGGAATATCTTGATAATGTATTTCCTAATCGGGTTATAAGTACACGGGGAACTATTTTATGGCCAGCTCGATATCCCGATCTTGCTCCTAATGACTTCTATCTGTTTTTGAAGAAGCTTTTCAAATTATCACCCCTAACATGCTTGGAAACGTTAGAAGGGGTTTTTATAGTAGGCTCGGATATTGTCTAGCCGAGCAAGGAGGACTTTTCGAACATTTGCTTTAATTTTTTTTTGACTGGGAGAAACTTTTTGGTTTTTAGAATGTATTATTTTATTTTGAGAACTTGCTTTTATTTTGTTTCTCCTTATTATTTTCATTGTAACACGTCGTCACTGATAAATCTGAGCAGTTGACAATAAAACGCTCTTATTTATCAGTGACAAAAAATAAGAAAATTACGTTATAAAAATTTGCGTATTTATTGACCAAATTCCGGTTTCATTGACTACGCTCCACACAGCACCGTGGTTAGAGGAGTACTAAATACAAGGCGAAAGGCGGCGAACGGCAGCGAATGGCGATCGGAAGCCTGAGTGTTGGTTGCTTCACTGATAGGCGTGCGGTGTCTCTGCATGTACGTACACTGGCAAATTAGACTTCTTCCGCCTTATGTTCGCAGTAGCTTGAAGCGGTCTGTATATGTTTACTTGTCTTACTTGTCTAACACATATTGTACTTACGATCCAACATATTACACAGTTTTAAAATCAGGAAAAAAACGTCATCGCAAATTTGAGAAAATATAAGTACAGGGTGTTCCATTTAAAATAAAAAAATGAATGTCGAAATATGACAGTTGCGATGACAGCTGCTGAGTTTTAAGGACGTCATTTGAAAGTATACAAAAAATTATGCAACTTTTGCAGCTAAAACTTTTTTCCAGCTCTAATACTAAGGGAGGTAAGAGGAAGGGAAGGTGGAAAATATGGTGAATCACCCTGTACCTAAACATAAGACTTATCTTTTTCATAAAACAAAAAAAACTGTTTAGAAAGCCACTAACTTTCTTAAAAAACCAAAAAAAGTTTTTGTGACAAAAAACTTCAAACACAGCAGCCATATTGTATCAGCTGGCTTTGACAATTTCTTAGACTGCCGTATAGTTGAGGCTGAAAAAGCATTCCAGAGAGAGTTTAGCAGTTATCTAGTTATCTAAACAAAGCACACACGTGTATCGAACGTGTAGTAGTACGAATTAAGAAAACTAAAAAGGAGCAAAAAATTTAAATAATTGTAGGAAACCAACCCAATTATTGTGGCTAGTTAGTCGTAATAATTAGCTTCAACACTGAAGCAAGAGGGACTAATTAACATTGTGCCTACTAATTATCACTAAATCTTAGTCTGGAAGAAGCCGAAGAGAATAAAGAAAACGTGGCTTTCTTAACTAATTCTCTGGATTTTTATGTTTTAATTGAGCTGAAGGACATTCGAACCAAAACAGAAATTGTTATAAACAATTAAAATATAAGTTCGTTTGTCAAATTTTAAAGAAAATGTGAAGTTGGTTTGCTACTGAAATGTGGATCAAAACTACTTTCTAAAAAACCATCAAGGACTTGATTAAGTATTTATTTGGCTTTTTTCATCCCTAAAACCTAAGAATATTCGACATAATATTTACAAGAACAAATTGCAATCAATCAATGATACAGTTTTAACCTATAAAGACGGTCTTTTATATTTTCCAAAAAAAGTGCTCTCTTTTTTCTAAGATACTGACGGCATCCTGCCAAAGCAACAAAGAATAAATAAGTAGTCCAGAGGTTGTAATATAAATCGCAGTATTTCCCTGAAACGCACAGATTATTTTAGCTGATATCGACAATGGATATTTTAGCTTTAAAAAATAAGCGGGCCTTCAATCTTACTTTTTTTAATAATTAATTTTTTTATTTAAAGAAAGACTATTTTAAACTGTAGCCAGTCTAAAAGAATACTTAAAAATTACTAAAAATAACTAAAAATTACATAAATGGCGTAGCGGCGCAAATCAGAAAACATTATGAGGGCCAAAACCGCACCAATTTGCTTTGTTATTAAAAAATGTTAAATCAGAGTTACACTTTATTTTGTCTTGTTTTCGCTGATAGTTTTCCGCAAGTTTGACCTCATTTTAAAGGTAATCAAATACTCTACCGGGGTGTACCTAAAATTCTATTTTAGCGAAGTCATAAATACCTGGAGAGGTCCATATAAATTAATACAAAATGTAATAATATTCAACTTATTCGAATGGATTGATATTTTTACAAGAGGTTTAGGTAAGTTTAACCTAGACAATTAAGAGTAGGTCATGATGCATTTTTGTCATATCTATGAACCGCACTGGACCTCAATTTTTGAATTTTGAGAGAAGGAACGTTCTCCTAAGCGATGTGATCGATCCCGGGATAGATCACATCGCATGCTATTCGATCGCTGTACTTTTGAACCTGCCCTTGATCGTGTGCATCGTTGCCATTTACTTGGGTACAAACAAACTACTTTTTCATTTTAAAGGCCTACTCTAACTAACTATTACGTTTTCTCTGTCGCAGTGCCGAATTAACCTCATATTCGGGAAAAACTTTTTCTTACCTTTAATTTCTAAATTTATCCTTTTAAAAAAACACAACAGACAGAAAAAAAACGAGTAATAGAGGTTAGAAAATCGTGTGTTCTACGCAAGCGTCTCTCGAAAAAAGCGGTGTTCTCTCACGCGAAACCCGCCGGATCGGATCTCCCACTTTTTACGAGAATTTGAGCAGGTTTTCGTCGTTCAAAAATACATCACGGGATAGATCCCTACCGACTGGTGATCATTCACACAAAAAAACCACACGTTCCCGTTGACTTAGCTAGAAGGCAGGCTAATTCGATTCCATACCGTACATCGGAGAAGACGGTCCCGTGATATCCATATATTGATAGTGGAGCACTTTAAAGATCCCTAGCCTCGACAAAGGGGTTTAGGCTGAATTAAATCCTCCTAGGCAAAGAAAACTGCCTTCCTAGGGGGTGCTCATCAACCGGTCTGGTAAGTGGGATAGTGGGGTAACCTGGTTGCCTACGGGACTCAAAAAAGGGACGGTAATCAAAATGAGAGAAAGAGAGAGAGAGAGAGAGATATATCTATGTCATTGAAAATTGTTTTTTATTATAGAAAGCCACTGAAGATCGAGGAAGCAAAAAACTTTGTGTTATTCAGAATAAATATGTATAGTATTATATTAAAGAAGCATCAGTTTATAAGTTTTGTTTGAAAATTAAATTACTCACTAAGTTTTTGTTATTTCTAATATAAGTATAGTATAATAAAATCAACAGGGAAATATTTAAAGAAAACCGACTAAAACAATGTTTTAAACCCGATTTTTTCCATTTTTCGGATCTATTCCCACTAAACCCAATCTAATACCAAAACTTGGCCCATACTCAGTGGCATAAGCAGAAATTTTGTTTCTAGGAGGGGGGCTTGAGGTTTCTGGGGGGACTTAAGTTACAACATAGTTTCAGTATGATAATTTATTTTTGATTTTTGGGAGAGTTTAATCTTTAGGATTCAATATTCATTAGATCTAGGAGGCAACATTTTTCTTATTTATTGACTTTTTAAAGCACATGCCCCCCCCCCTCAAATTATATTCTGCCTACGCTCTTAAATTACATTTTAAATACGACTAACCCTTAAGAAAAACCACCAAAGAAAATAAAACACAAAAAGGTTTGTTTTGCGTATTTTTTTTTAATTAACTTTCCCAAATACCAAAGCCCCCTAAATTATAATCCTGGTTACGCCTCTGTGCAGTATTTTAGTACCTTTTAAATGACACCACGGTCACGAAAATCTGCATAGTACTTTTTAAGTTACAAGAAAAATTCTCCGTAGGTGTTTGGTAAACATACGTTTTTTCTCTCTCTCCTATCACAGACAAACGATCCTCATAGAATTTAATTTTTTTCACCTAAAGTACAATATCTTCAAAATATCAAAATAAATGGTTAAATTTCACGCTAGATCATAAACCCATGTTATCCATGCGGGATTCTTTAGTATGGTTCTGCCTGCTTTGTTTTTAATTTTCATTCCCCCAAAAGATAAATATCTACATTACGAAGAATCCAGTTGGGATCTCGGTCACTGTTCTACCGGACTAATACAGGTCAACAAAGCGACGGCGACGGTGTAATTGTAATTCGGTACAATAGAGCAAATAGGATAATGGAGCTCGATTAACTCGCAACGAGGGACTTTCCTTGGACACAAATTGTGAATCGCTTTAGGAATACAAAGCCTGTGTAACTCCCGTTACCCGAAATTAACAGTTACATAATCCAGCAACGGGGATACGCAAACTTTAGAATTAATAACTAAACGTTTTTTTTTGTTTAGAGTTTCACGTCCAGTGAGAGAATTTTTTAATGAAATAAAAGCGCGGATGAAGCTTTTTATTGTCAGCTAATTTTTAATTTTCAACATCGTTTTGGTAATATGGTTGTTACCTCCCAATGAGCATTTTCAGAAACTTCTGGTGACAGATATTTATACAAAAATTATAAAGAGGGTTCCATTGATACCCTAGGGTATTTAGAAGTTTCCTACAAGAATTGAGTTTGTATATTTGTTTTATTAAAGGCTCTAAATTGATGGTACCCTAAAGTAACATAAAACTGGCGTTAACAATATTTCCACGGACTTCTTTATAAAAATTAAAGTCATCGGTAACAAATGTTATATAAATTGGTGTTAACAATGTTTTCACCAACATATTTATAAAAATATAAGTCATCAGTGACAAAAGTTATATAAATTGGTGTTTGAAATCTTTTTGTCAACCCACCTATAAAACCGTAAGTAACTATCAATTAAAGGTATATAATAGATTGGTTTTTAAAATGTTGCCAATTAACCAACAACAAATTTATATAAGATAATATTGAAAATATTTCGAGAGACACTTATAAAAACTTGGGTACTCACACACAATAGTTATATAAATTGGTGTCTGTAATATTCTTATGAACTTATTCATAAACCTTTTTTGCCCATAAGGTTTTTTCTATAATGTTGTTATTAATTTATTTATATAGTGATTATAATACAACTGTTTTTAGAACAAAAACAATTTTAATTTATTTTGGCAATTATAATAACAAAACAAACAAGATTTTTTAAGATTAATTTTGTGACATCAAAAGGCGCGTTATTGCGACATCAAAAGGAGCGTTTTTGTGACATCAAAAGGCGCGTTTTAGCGAGATACCATACCATTATTATCTTGTTTTAATTACATCAATCTGAGAGAGATAAGAGATCCAAATCTTCTTGAGATAGTTGCCGATGACAGATATCGGGATGGAATGCATTTTACACCTGATTCCCACCAGCGTTTTCTATGCGCAGTCACCCTGACTCAAAAAACTCATCACGTGGTCCGACATGAACTTGTATAGGCAAATCTCGCTTAGACCACGTGATACGTGTTTTGATTCAGGGGACCCACGAATGAGAAACGCATAGATGGGAACCGTGTTTTAGAAAAAGAGAACAATATAGTAACCGTGTTAAGGTCGCAAAAACGCACCGTGAAACGTCGAGCGCATACGCTGATATTGCTGGTCGGCGGCAAATGTGAACACCCCGGAAAATACTCGCCTGTACACCCTTCGACCCCGCAATCTAACTTGAGATAGTTACCTCTGACAGTTATGCGGGCTTGAAGTGTGTGGAGGCGGGTATTTTTCCTGGTATGTGTAGTATGCTGGATCTCTTGAGGAATGTATTTAGGAAAAGAGAACAATGGTAACTATGTTAAGTTCGCAGAAACGGACCATCAGTGTTCAACACTGCGCCATCTGCAGACCTTTGTTCCAAGTAGCATCATTTTTTAAAAGGGTCATAAAATAGTGTTGACGAGGTAAACAGTGGTATAGTTGTATTGTTTTTTTTATAGAATTGTCGGAAATTTTCGCCATTTTGGATTACAAAAATAGGTTTTTGGCCTCAATAAAAACGTTATATATGGGGTTTCAACATGTGTTTCAATCGAAATATTGCTTGTTAGGGTTAAGAACAACATAAAAAATTCAATATTTATCCCAGAAAGAAAAAAACGCGTATAAAAAAAAAGTTCGGAAAACATCAATACAAAATAACTAAAAAACCTAAAAATGGTACATTACGAAATCCAAAAAATTTGTATAATCGAAAAATTGGTTAGAGTCGTAAAAAACACATAAAAGGAATGTATAAACTTTATTTTTGTTCGTGCTCATGCAAGAGTGCACAAGTAGCCCATTGCGCCCGCTCGTAAAAAAATAACTATCTGACAGGATATATGAATATTTTTAATTTCGACGCGCATGCAGGACTGTAAGCCGAATTCGATGCGTCTTTTTTTTTCGTTTAAAACCTATCCTTCAGGAGGTGCTCTCAGCTATGTTTGATAAAAATAGGCTAATTAGTTCCAGAGGTTTTCTTCACACAAATGCCTATATTTGAGATTTATGTTGTCGAAAGTTTTAAAATTTTTTAATTTTGACAATAAAGCCAATACCTTTTGGCCAGGTTTTCATACTACCGCTGGCCATCCAGTTTGCGACAAATTGTCTGCAATGATTTAAATTAGCAACCGTATACAGTAGAACAATAAAATGTTCAGCAAATTCGAGAGTTGGAGGGTTAATCTATTACATCAGTCGATTCCAACCCACGACCTTTGCCAATTTTATGAAGGTCCAATTTAATTAGAGGCAAAATTCGTTATCAATGCCATTATATAAAATTGAAACTGGTGAATGACCAAGCACGTGGCAAATGGATAAAAATACACTTTAATCACGAGGATTTTTTCGCGCTTTTATACTTTTTTCTTTTCGCGAAAAAAAGGACGTCTTAGTGCCAAGAATATATTTTTTAACTATTTGTATCATAGTATAACAAATAGTTTGCTTTTAAGAGCATATTTTTTTGAAAATTGGCCTTAAACGAAGCATACAATTCTCTTACGAAAACTTTAAAAAGAATGACGTCATTACACAGTATCGCAACACATAAAGGGATCATTGCACAAGTCACATAAGAACCTCTTTTTATTTTGGCTTCCCCCCACTCCTAATATAGCAAGAGAAAAAAAGAGAGAATCTTATGCGAATTATGCAATTGTTCTTTTATTTGTTGCACTGTGCAAAAACGTCACACCTGTAAGCAAAAAAACAGTGTAGGCACTGGAAATTTTGAAAAAATTTAAAAAAAATAACAAAAACTGTTTACTAATAAAATATTAAAGCTTTACATAAACGTAAATATAAATTCGCTACATTTAATATTTGTCAAAAACAGTAAACAGTGTATTTTGCACATGAATGTGAACATTTTCTAATGATATCAAAAAGTTTACATCACACCATCAAAAGAGCAGTAAGTTAATTTTAGCTAATTCTAAAAAAAATCTAGATTGACTAAACAGTTTACAAACAGTATACAAGTATATAAACCCTGCTATTACAGAACTTGCTTAAAAATTAAAAGTGGGAATAATTTTTGTTTTTCGAAAACACATCTAAATTAAGAAAAATGAGGTAGGTAGCTTTTTTATCTGACAATAATTTTCATTTTAATAGCCTTTCCTTTTTGGCTTTGTTCAACTAAAAGTACACAGCATAATTCTTAAACTAAAATATCAAAAATAGTTAACAGTAAAAGTGGGAAGTTTTATCTCCCTACGTTAAAGTCGGAAAGCTCGTGAACAAAAACTGCAAAAAAGGCTGATTTCTTAGTTTATGGAGGTGGGTTATACATCATCAAGGGCTCCTTCAGTCAGCCAGTTCTCCTAACAGCAGAGGCGGTTGGAAGGGGGACGGGTTCAAACCTGTAAAAAAATAATAAAAAACTAAAAATAAAAGAAGACCGGATACTATGCTGTTACCAATGTTTTTCATTGAGTAAGATCAAAATATTTTTGAAAAATAATTCACAATAATTCACTTGACACAGACCTATTTTTTTAAGGTTAGGTGAATGTCTGTCTCTTTCATTTTGAAAGAATAAAAAGAGACCGACGTATAAAAATTAGGCATTATCCATTAGCCATTACGCATTAAAAGTTCGGTAAACGGGGAATAAATTTCTATTCACATAAAACACACATAAAGATTTTTTCATAAAAAACTTAAAAGAAAACCAAAAAATAATATAGTCCATTCCTAACCTATAGGTAGATGCCCTGCCTTACTCTTAAAGAAGACAACATGAGCTCTGGACACTTATTCTTGACGGCCCGTGAGGTGAGGTGAGCTTACTTTCGCCACCTATTTCCACGGGGAATGAACTCACCTCACCTCACGCGCCGTCAAGAATAAGCGTCCTGATCTCAAGTCCATACAGCATGTTGTATAAGAACCGGCGGGGCGGACCGTCCATAATGGATTGCCTTTACTAAAGCTAATGGTCTAACAGGATATAAAAATTTGTGAAATTTAATACACACAAGACCGGAAATACATATTTTAAACTCTAAAAGCAAGAAATCAGGAAGCCGTAGCCTGCATGTTTTCTAGCAATATCGTTTTTAAATTAGTGAAAAAATACTACATGCTTACCTCTAAATTTCGATTCCAAGTGCCCCATGCCCATACACATGTAGCAGTTCTTCCAACCACGGTATTTTTGAGGTTCTCATATTACCTATTTTTACAACCAACTGCACAGATCACACGCTTTCCGATCGGTGTGCTCGGTAACTAGCCGAACGGATTGAAATACTTGTCTCTTGGAAAAAGAATTTCTATCATGGTCTGAAATAATTTCTTTTAAATTTGTAACAAGTGTTGAGCTTACTCCTCTTGACAGATAAAATAAAACCAAGATGTTAGGAATCTTGTTCGGGAAAATCCTAAGATATAATGCTAAAATAAATTCAATTATGACGAAAAAATAAAAAACAAGTAAATTTGGGATCTTGTCTCAAGCGGAGTTTTTTTCAGTGAGAAATGATTAAACGATGTTTCGCCTTGGTTAACCAGCGTAGGCTCATCAGTGGTTCCACTGGTCACCCGCCCCATACATCATATTATTAACACGCCAGGACGAATCCGTATCAAGTAACTTGGATAAGTACCAGTGCGGAACGATGCCTATTTGTGAGTGATTCAAAGTTGGAAATCAAAGTGTTTAATGATGATGGGGCGGATGACCAGTGGAACCACTGATGAGCCTACGCTGGTTACCCAAGGTGAAACATCGTTTAATCATTTCTCTTTTCGCTTTGGTCCTTTATATGTTCCTGGTGGGATGCTCATTCAAGTTTGAATTTTCGTTATTTCCACCCAAGATTTTTGATTTTTTGTTTTTTAGTTTCTTTTCGGTTGAAGTAACTGATTTGGAGGTTTTTTAACTTCTTCCTTTGTCTTAATTGTCTTAGGATCAGAATCCTATTGAAAATATTAACACGCCAGGACGAATCCGCATCAGGTAACTTGGATAAGTACCAGTACGGAACAATGCCTATTTGTGAGTGATTCAAAGTTGGAAATCAAAGTGTGATGGTGTTTAATGATGTATGGGGCGTGGAACCACTGATGAGCCTACACTGGTTACATTACCCAAGGCGAAACGTCGTTTAATGATTTTTCTTTTCGCTTTGGTCCTTCGTGTGTTCCTTGTGAGATGCTCATCCAAGTTTGAATTTTCGAGATCTTTTGTTTTTTTTATTCGTTTCGTTGTTATGTACATATAGAGATTATACAAAGTTTGTTACTACTGCTACAAATACTATCATACATGATGAAAATTTTCGTCACTTTTAAGACGCAATTACACAGACGAACATGCTCAAACAAAAGCTCGTGCAAAAGATCTAAAATTTTTTGCGTGAACATTTTTGTGAGCTTTTCTTTGAAAATTTTGTTCGGGTAAATTTTTGAGCAAATTATTGCTATCTGTTTTGGAAACATAGTTTTAAAGATGAGAATAAATAAAATTTCACATCAGTGAAAAAAATGGAACCCCAACTTGTATTTTAAATTTTTGTGAAAAAAAGCCGACGGCAAGCGAAACATTATTCTTGGCTATCAGTTTTGTCACATGGATTAGGGTTACTTAAAATATTTTTTTCTTAGGGTTGTTCCCGGATTTTTTTGCCCGGGGGTTTCTTTGGTTTTTTTTTTATTTCCAAGAGTTTTTTCCTAAATTCAAAAAACAACCCAGGAAAATTTTTCTTTTTTAAAAAAATTCTGAGTTTTTCAAATATCGGCAAAAAACTGAAAAATTGCACTTTTAAGCGGTAATCCGCGCCTCACGACTATGAGGAGTGGTGGGGAAGGGATTTTGTTTTAAACATATTTTTGTAACTTTACTTTAGCCTTAGCTTTGATTGTTTTTTTTTTAATTCCTCACACCAGATTTACCTAGTTAGTTTAAGGCCCCAACGGTTGCTTAAAAAAGCAAAAGGTTCATGAAAATGCTGAATATAGATATTCACTGTCAATTTAATGTAATAATCAAGGTCGATTACTGACACTGAACAAACAATATGCAAAGAAGCAACATTCCAATTCAGAAGTCTAATCTATTACTGCTAAATTATATTTTTTAGACAAGGGTCCGTAGGGTTGTAAAAGTGGGTAATAAACGGGTATTATTTAGACCGAACGTGCTTTTGTTCATATATTTGAGATTTAATAAAATGTATATAGGTTTTTTTACTTGACTTAATTATTATTGTATTGTGTTTTAAACTAGGAAGTAAAATAAAGAGTTATTTTTTTAAACGTAAATTTTTATCATTACATTTTACAGGCAACAGCAATAAATAAGTGCCAATTATTATCTTTTTATTCTCGTTTTTTTAAAACCCCAAAAAAGTTACAAGTATACTGGCATATCCCCTATAAAAAGCAAGTTAATCGAAGTTGCTTATGAGGTAAAATGTGAATTTCGTCATCAAATCGTTTTTCCGTCGGAAAGCACTTGATTAAAAATAACTTGTTTTAAAACTTAGTCTTTCTATTTTCAGTTAAGTTCAATGAATTCCCATAAAACTATAAAATTTAAATTTGTAAGAAATTTCTAAACCAACATTTCTTCAAACAAATTTTCTCTCCAAAATTTCCGTGAGTCTTTTTGTACGAGATTTTGTTCGGACTTTTTTTTAAACATTTTGCTCAAGAGGCTCGTGTAAATTTTTTTCGGCATTTCAACATCAAAGGAAAGTTTGTCTGTGTAAATGCGCCTTTAGATGTCACGTATTAGTTGAACAATTATATTTGTGTAAAAAAAAAATTTTAATCAAAAATGCGCTTCTTCCAATTAGTTTATCTAAAAAACTGTTAATCAAATTTTGTACGGTGACAGTTTAAGCACTATCCGGGAAGCATTCACGTGATTTTGCATAATTTTAAGTTTTATACATAATTTTACGGATCCTAAAAATGTTTAATTCACGGTAAAAATTATCGATTAATTTAAAAAACTAAATACAAACAAGGTATATATTTTTTTAAATCACGCGAGTGGTCTGTGTGGGATACCAGAAGCCTCCACTGTGCAAAATTTTGTTAATTTTTGATGTGCGGTTTATCTGTTTAATTAAACGAACTGTTTTTTGGATTCAAATTCACTCTTGAATCTTTTTTAACATCCCAGAAAAGAGCGTCAAAAGTTTTTTGAGGTTTAAAATCTGTCAGGAACATTTTTTATACTTATTGAATTTTTTCTTTTCTCACGTGGTTATGCTATGCGCCAGTTCTTTTTCCAATTACAATTCATATCGCCTTGCCGGAGCCTGTAGCATATATTTCAGCATATAATCCTGTAGAATAAGGGATAAGGGTTTATAAAAAGAAAATAAAATTTGCACCTGAGTCCCACACTTTTATGCCATAAAAAGAAAACTCTTTTTTAGAGAGTTGGGGCAATAAAACTGGAGCGGAGAGGCTGTAACCATTCTGCTGCAGATCCTTCTTAATGTTTCTTATTTCGATTTCCAAGTCATGAGAATTGTTACAAATTTGAACAGCTTTTTCGTACAAAGTTACAGAATGATTTGAACCTTGATTTAAATATTGTCCTGTATGAGCGGATTGGGTTTACGATAGACTGGTGTTCTCATGTTGTTCTTATAAGAGCTACCATTAATTTCACAATGGAGTTGGAGCAAAATTGTCAAATTCCTTTTCTTGGTGTACTTGTCAAACTAGCAGAAAGCGACATCAGAGCGAACAGGATACAGATCACAAGACCAAAACCAAGCAAATGCATTTCTTAAAATTCCATACATTAAAGGAGTATCAGAGAAAATTCAAAGAGTAGCGAAAAACTTTAATATAAAAACCGCTTTTAAATCTATTAATACAATTCGAAGCCTTCTTAGTAAAACAACCCGGAAAACAAACAAAATAAGGAATGCATTTACCAAGTTCCTTGTGAGTGTGGTGAATCATACATAGGTGAAACAAAAATACCACTATCTGTTACGCTTAAGGAACATCAGACGAATACCCACAGAGATGAAGCAACGAAATCAGGAATCGTCGAACACACATGGTCAAAACCACACCGAATGAAGTGGACAGAAGCAAAGGTTCTGCACAAGGAGTCACACTGGAAGAAACGAAAATTCCTTGAAGCTGCCTTTATTGGGCAGAATCAGGGTATTTTCAGTAAACCAAATATTTGGAAGCCCCTCCTTCTTAAACTTCACGGTTGAGTGATTTCCCATAGTACATAGTCTTAAAAATATATTGTAGTTTGGACCTGAAGACGATCAGAGATTGTACTAATCGAAACATCGTGTATGAATAAAATATAGACAATGGAAGTCCGAAACAAAGACTTAATTTTAAATACATCATTGTCTCAAACTATCATATGATTGATGTAAAAGTCTCGGTTCCCTTCTTTAATGTTTTTATTTAATTCATCACAGTGGATGGTACTCATACATGATAATAAAATAAACAGGTTAAAAAGACACGATCAAAAGAATAGCCAAGGACTGTCAACCGAAATATAAAAAATTGTACTAGAGGTACATTATCAGATATAAAATAGGTTTTATTGATCCTATCTCATTTTAATTGTAAAAATCAAAATTTTTGTCGTACATACCCAACATCAACTAAACCGCTTCTCTTTCAAAAAAAGCTGCAATCGTCTCTCTATTATAAAAGGATGGCAATTAAGTAATGTGCCTGGAGTGCCCAAGAATCTAAAGACGCCTCTGTTATATGTTAAGAAAAATAGTCTGCAATTTTTTTAAATGTTTTTCTCTTTTTTCAGTGTGGCATCGACGGCGACACCGACGAGGAGGACGTGGACGGATTAACTTCCGAGAACGGCTACCTCTCACACCTTCATCACATAAAACCTCCCCCGGAGGAGGACGTCCAACAGAGGCTGGCCGTACTCTCACACGAACAAGTTTGCAGGCTAAACGACGTTATGGATGAAAAGGTAAGATTTTGTCTATAACTAACTCCAAAAATCTTCTTTTTTCACACGCTAAACATCCTCTGAAAATTGCGGTTTTCACTCGCTAAATGTCCTCTGAAAATGGCATTTTTCACACTCCGTGGAATTTATTCACACGCCGCCAGGCACGTTTTTTGCACGCTTTGCTTATTAATTCTCTATTATGCGTGCAGTTGAAGTAAATGGGTTGACTCATTTTGCAATTGTAGAGAAAACATTGTAAAAAAACTTGTTAGAAAACTTCGCAAATTACTTTTTTCTTCTGTTACTAAAATTAGTTCCTGGTGAGAGAATGATCAGTTCTAGTGCAATGTCGTTTGCCCTCAAAAAAGGATAATCATCAGAAAAATGGGAAATTCGCCTGATTTTGTTTCTCTACTACACATTTAGAAAGGTCATATGAGTGCATGCTGGGCTAAAACCTTTTGCTATCTAATACCTATGGTGGTTAAACAGGACACTAGCGTTTATTTGTCATAGCCCCCCCTCTTTTATGGCCTAGCATAAACAGTTTAACATTTTACGACTATAATTTTGTATTACATTTGGTGCTTGTCAGAAAAATAATGTAATTTTTCATTCAGAAATTTTCTTGTTTTCGTTTTAAACGTTCAATATGAGTATGCTTTTATTTGTTTTTAAAATCATTTATTTTCTATTTAAAAGAAAGTATGTTGTTATTATATACTTTTATTTTTTAACATATCTAGATTTTTTAGTCGGAATAAAGCGGCCATTTGCGAGTGTGCCCAGAGCGGCTAAAAGTCTGAGGGCGGCCCTGATTTTAGTCCAAGGTCGATAAACCACTTCAACTGGAAGAAATCAATGACCTTAAATCTTGGTTAATAACCTCAAGGAACATTAAAAACTATGGAAATGTATTAGGTTTTATTTGCGTAAGCGTAATGATAAAGCCATTATGACCCTTAAAATGACGTAGGACACGTTTTTTGGTAAATTTAAAGACCGTAAAGAACTATGATTGAAAGAAATTAATACCACCTTATGTCTCACATATTTTACGCTTTAAAAAATTACAATTTTTGCTGTTTTTCTGTAAAAAAATATAAAATAATAATTATATGCACGACACCACTCAAGATGACCGACAGATGACATAACAGAAATTTTTATTAAACAATTGCCTTAAATTATTTTCATCTTTCTCTAAAATACTTTTTTATAGCCTGCTGTCTCTCTTCAACAACCTTAAAAATTTTGGCACTTCACTAAAATTCTGCCCTCTCTCTCTAAATATTTTTTATTTTAACAGAGAAAAAATGTTTTTTGGCAGCACTTTTTGTGAAAATCAGTAAAAACTTGAAAAATTTGAGTGTTTTATTCTAGAAATCGAAATTTTGGAAAGAAAGCTTTAAAATGAGACCAAAATCATGGCATAAAAATGTGAAAAACACAGTAAAAATTGCTTCATAAAAAACGTTACCCCTTAAATTATGCTAAAATATTTTAAGCCTTAAATTACCATCATGGCTTGACCCAGTACCCTCTCCAGATAGGCCGATCAACTCATACCGATTTAGTGTCCTTTTCTCCACCTTCGCCGCCATTTTCACTCAAAAGTGACAGATAATCCATTCGTTTTCCGTCAAAATGTCGGCGAAGGTGGAGAAAAGGACACTAAAACGATAAGAGCTGATCGGCCTATGTGGAGAGGGTATTGCTTGACCATAAGTATATTTAAAAGAATTTTAATTTTCAAAGGCAAAGTTGTTGCATTTTGTATACAGACCGCTTCAAGCTACTGCGAACATAGGGGGAATCAAGTCCAATTTACTCTCCGTGCCGTACGACCGAGGTGGATTCGAAGCACGCTGCAGTGTTATCTTTTGGAAATTCATTTTGTTTTTATTATTTTGTTTTATTTCTGCCTTGCTCGAGAAACAGATGGGTAAGTTCTTAATTGAAATAATACATTTTTAAAACCAAAAATGGATGTCTACGAAGTTGCCGAAAAAGTGCAGATGGTCAAATGGTCAAATCGTCATAACCCAACACACGTTCGATATTGGTCGAGGGAAAATTTGCATTTGTATTTTGACGTAAGAACACAGTATCCCCAAAAACTAAATGTTTGGGGGGGGGTATTATAGGGGAACACGTAATTGGGCCATTTTTTATTAACGGCAATTGCAATTTGAATAGTCCTAGATACTTGGATCTACTGCAGCAGCACATTATTCCAACTGCTAGGCAGTTGTTAGGTGTAAGATTTGGTGAAACATGCTTTCAACAAGATGGTTGTTCCGCTCACAATGTTGGCCTTGTTAGGGAATATCTTGATAATGTATTTCCTAATCGGGTTATAAGTACACGGGGAACTATTTTATGGCCAGCTCGATCTCCCGATCTTGCTCCTAATGACTTTTCAAATTATCACCCCTAACATGCTTGGAAACGTTAGAAGGGGTTTTTATAGTAGGCTCCGATATTGTCTAGCCGAGCAAGGAGGACTTTTCGAACATTTGCTTTAATTTTTTTTTACTGGGAGAATCTTTTTGGTTTTTAGAATGTATTATTTTATTTTGAGAACTTGCTTTTATTTTGTTTCTCCTTATTATTTTCATTGTAACACGTCGTCACTGATAAATCTGAGCAGTTGACAATAAAACGCTCTTATTTATCAGTGACAAAAAATAAGAAAATTACGTTATAAAAATTTGCGTATTTATTGACCAAATTCCGGTTTCATTGACTACGCTCCACACAGCACCGTGGTTAGAGGCGTACTAAATACCAAAGGAAAGTCAAGCAAGTGGTGATCGCAAGCCTGAGTATTGGTTGCTTCACTGATAGGCGTGCGGTGTCTCTGCATGTACGTACACTGGCAAATTAGACTTCTTCCGTATATTATTGCAAGATAAAAATTGTCTGGTCGTTTAAACACATTATAGAACGTGGAGCGTCAAAAATTCTCAAACAAATTTTGTTTGGCGCCTTTATTTCTAAAGATGCATTTAAAAAAATGGTTGTGGTTAAAACAACCATCATAAACTGAAAATTATTTCGTAAGCATCGAACTTAAATCACTCTGTATAAAGTTTCTTTATTATTTTTTTTCTAGCTCAAATAATTAGTTTCGTCCGGTTGGGATCGCAACTCAAGAACGTAAAATAAATTTAATTTTGCAATAAGATTCCTTAGGAATTAGCGCGGGTAAAAATCTACAGAGAATTTATTACTGTGCAGTGTTTTTCTCGTAGGTGTAAGGTTATACCGTGGTGACATAAAATCGGTCGCTACCCTTTAATTTGTTTAACGAGAAAAAGATTTTTCCTAAGATTTGGAAATAAACTGTGTTTCTAATGTTATTTTTACTAGTTCTTTAAACCAGAGTTCTGAAAACAACTAGTTATTGTTCATTTGCTAAAAATCCCCATGTTTTTAGTCACTGTTGATACAGATACATTAGAGAGATTCTGGTCAGGTTTTTTTTCAGTCTGTTACCCTTAACTTTATCCTAGGCAGGCGCAGTAGCGCTCTATCAGGCTGTTACCTTTATTAAGGGTAACCACTGGCGCTAATTAGCGTCGATTAGAAACTACCTTTACCGTTAAAAAGACAACCAACCAAACTTGATGTGATTCTGTGGTGGAAGATTATTAGGTTGTAAAAGTTTGAAATTAACTCTGTGTTTCGGACTTCCATTATCTATATTTTATTTATACACGACGTTTCGATCAGTACAATCTCTGATGTTCTTCAGGTGCAAACTACAATCAATTCCTAAGGCTACGTACTTATATACTGTGAGAAATCACTCAACCTTGAAGTTTAAGAAGTTGGCTCCAAATATTTAGGATTTCAACACTTGGTTTACTGAAAATACCCTGATTCTGCCCAATAAAGGCAGCTTCAAGGAATTTTCGTTTCTTCCACGTCACGACAAGACCCCTACGAGTTCAGACATCAGGTAAGGACCATTATTAAAAAACCTATTAAGCATACCTCTAATATAAGCAAGACAGAGGAAATCGCGTTGAAGAATCTTCAAAAGGACAAATCAGTTAGTGCTGTTTCAAACAACTTAATGCTTTCCTCTGAAAAAAATCGTCTTTTTTGTTCTGTATTTGTTTTAATTTTTTAGGTTGGTCTTGATCAACATTGTGTCATGGTCTGATATTTCATTTTTCAATATCCATGTCTTCGAACAAAAACCAGCAAAAAAATAATCCGGCTTATAACTTCCTCTTGTTTTAAGGTTTGTTTTACCTGTAAGGTTAAAACTTTTTAAAAGGCCTTGTAACTTTTTAAAGCTATTAGTATCCCTGATAGGATCACAATTAAAATCACCATACAATATTATGTTTAGATTAGGCTTATAGAGGTCATGAAGGACCTTGTAAAGTTGATCAAGAAATGTATCAAAGCATGTGTTTACAGAAGATCTGTAGTATGTCAAAAAAAGTACTTTTTTTTGTCTTTTGTTTTGTTGAGGATCAGGTGTCCACAATGAGCAACAAGTCTCAAACTCCTTTTCAATGCAGTATTTTTCAAGAATAATCTCTTTAGTACAAGGTTCCTATCGCCACCAGATGCCTACTCCATCCTTGGAAAGATTTTTTCGGCAGTAAGATGAAGATTTAATGAAATTTGGAAAAAAGGAGTCAATCGAATTTTCTTTGGCTCCAGTTTCTACTAAACACACAAAGTTCAGGTTGGTCAACGTGGATATATATTCTGCATAAATAAGGTCGCACTTATTTTCTGTGAAAACTTCATTGTTTAATACCATGACGTCAGATTCTGAGTGACTTAAGTCGATTCCATGACTTTTGGTTGGCGCCTCTCAAAAAACCGAGTAACATAAGCTCCTAAATGCCATTTATCTGCGGACAGAGCTTTTTCTAAGTTATCTGAGTCAACAGTTATTTTGTAGGAGCTATATACTGTGGGATGTCGAGAAGCCAGTTTTTCGCACATTGCTTCAGGAAAATATGTTTTTACGTGTTTTTCAAGCTCGTTTTTGCTTGTCTCTGGATCAAGCCTACTTAAAAATAGAGACGTCTTTTTCCGTATTATTTTTATATTTGTGGTTGATGACTGTCCAATAATTGGGGCGTCTTTTTGGCCTCTTCTTCTACGGTGTTGCATATGCCAATCTGTTTGAAACTCTTGGCGCGCCAAAACGCTTATATTCCGCGGATATAAGCGCTTTATAAGCGCATGGTACAGTGGATATAGCTTTAGTTTTTATGATTTTTAGAGCTCAAAAATCAATTTCTTATTTTATTTAAAGCCATATTTTAGGAGTTAACGGTGCTAAGGATGACCCGTTGCTATATGTGCTAAGCACATGGCAATCATCTGATAAGAATATCTATTAGCACATCCTAAGAACCTGCATAGCATGTGATTAGAGCGGAACGTAACCTATTCTTAGCACATGCTAAAGATGTTCCAGTGTTAATTTAGAACATCCTTAGCATATCCTATTCCTTCTTGAGGATATTCTATGGACATGCTAAGGATGACAAATTGTTACGTTACGTGCGTTTTTTTGGTTACTGTTTCGAGAACTTTTATGATCTCTCTAGTATTAAAAAAAAAAATCTCTTTAAAACTGTTAAATTAAACAAATTTTTCTCAAATTTTTTACTTTCCTGTATGTTTTTTCTTGCTTACCTCTGTCACAACTTTCCGAATCCGCTGGGCTTAACAAAACCGAGTACATTTTATTTTCTTCTGGATTAAACAGATTAGCTTGTACTTTATTATTCATTTTTGGAAGTTTTAAACACTACAAAAATCCAAAACAATTTTTGTTTACTTTTAAATGAGGTCAGGTTAATTGTGATTGCAATTAGCATGGGGGGGGGCGAAATGATCGAAATCGCAAAAAAAAATGTGCAGTTCGTTCAGAACGAAAGAATACATATCTGGACCTGAGTATAAAAAGGTTTTGGAGTAATCGTTACTTAAAGTTCCGTTCTGATGTGTATGTATATGGGAGATAGACCAAAATTAATTGAACTAGATCGGCAACCAATCATACAAGGTGTATGGCCTTTTTTCTACCTGGACCCTAATTCTTGAGCAGAGAACGCATTTCGTATTCTTGAGCAGTGATCGCTCATTCCATTCTATCAAAAATGTGGTGTTCGCGGTCCCCGACTCCAAAGCCAGGGATCGGTCCCATTTCTCAGGCAAGCATGCGCGTAAAATGTATATTTTTCAATCTAAAATATCGAAGAGGTTTTAATAAAAAGGATCTGTTTTCGAGGGATAGGATCATTCCCCGGGATTGATCCCTTCTCTTGAGGGATCATTCCTTCTCTCGAGATTCAAGAATTAGGCCCCTGTAGTTTTGCATGTGCTTATTTCAATGATGGTATTAACTCCATATGGACCAAAACGGAGATTGGCCATTTTTATAGTCAGGTCCAGATATATTAAATAAAAAGCATGTTATAGTGGTTATTACACGCGAAGATGAAGTTTGAGACGGGAGCCGCAGGCGAGTGTCTTAATTTATGTGAGCGCGTAATGACCATAACATGCGAAAAAACAAATATCGAAGAGGTTTAAAAAAAAAGGATCTGTTTTCGAGGGATGGGATCATTCCCCGGGATTGATCCCTTCTCTTGAGGGACCATTCCTTCTCTCGAGATTCAAGAATTAGGCCCCTGTAGTTTTGCATGTGCTTATTTCAATGATGGTATTAACTCCATATGGACCAAAACGGAGATTGGCCATTTTTATAGTCAGGTCCAGATATATTAAATAAAAAGCATGTTATAGTGGTTATTACACGCGAAGATGAAGTTTGAGATGGGAGCCGCAGGCGAGTGTCTTAATTTATGTGAGCGCGTAATGACCATAACATGCGACAAAACAAATATCGAAGAGGTTTAAAAAAAAAGGATCTGTTTTCGAGGGATGGGATCATTCCCCGGGATTGATCCCTTCTCTTGAGGGACCATTCCTTCTCTCGAGATTCAAGAATTAGGCCCCTGTAGTTTTGCATGTGCTTATTTCAATGATGGTATTAACTCCATATGGACCAAAACGGAGATTGGCCATTTTTATAGTCAGGTCCAGATATATTAAATAAAAAGCATGTTATAGTGGTTATTACACGCGAAGATGAAGTTTGAGACGGGAGCCGCAGGCGAGTGTCTTAATTTATGTGAGCGCGTAATGACCATAACTTGCGACAAAACAAATATCGAAGAGGTTTAAAAAAAGGATATGTTTTCGAGGGATGGGATCATTCCCCGGGATTGATCCCTTCTCTTGAGGGACCATTCCTTCTCTCGAGATTCAAGAATTAGGCCCCTGTAGTTTTGCATGTGCTTATTTCAATGATGGTATTAACTCCATATGGACCAAAACGGAGATTGGCCATTTTTATAGTCAGGTCCAGATATATTAAATAAAAAGCATGTTATAGTGGTTATTACACGCGAAGATGAAGTTTGAGACGGGAGCCGCAGGCGAGTGTCTTAATTTATGTGAGCGCGTAATGACCATAACATGCGACACTATATTATTATATACAGGGTTCCTAAGCAAATCTTTAGGGGGCCAATCAGCCGTGTATAAGACGCAGACAAACGGAAAATTAGGCATTAGGCAAAAAGGATGGGCATGGGGCGATGTTGTCACTACATCTTACACGTAGTAAATCCATTCCAGGTTGTTGTTTTCTAATGTTTTCCATTTTCATACCTTTAGGACTGGAATAAAAATTGTTTTTGCTCGACTTTAATACCAAACTGATGAAAGATATCGTAAAAAAAAAATATTTTTCGGCTTTTCATTTTGTAACCATTGTCCTTACGCACTGTTTACAGGCTGGGGACTGAGATACATGCAAATGCCTAACCTAAAGCGTTCATACACGGGCGGAGAAATCGACTGAGATATTTCCGTAGAAACTTTATCAAGCAAATGGGACGGGTTGACGCCTTCGAACGTCCAACCCGGTTTTTGAACTTTGATTCGAAATCAAAAAGGAGGAACAGTCAGATGTGGGGCCGTGCACAAATTACGTAATGGTGATTTTACCAATTTTTGACCCTCTCCCTATGTAACGTTTTGTAACGGTTTGGCACGTCACTCCCCTAATATTACGTAACGATTTCAAGACCACTACCCCCCCCCCCCCCAAAAAAAAAAAAAAAACTTTTCACTTATTTTCATTCCAAATTTTCTTAGTTCCACACAAATGCAAACGCTGTCGAAAACCCCCCTCCCCCCTACGTAACGTTTTGTAACCCCCCTCCCCCCTATGACCATTACGTAATTTGTGCACGACCCCTGTAGTCCCAGTGGAGGAGGGCGAGAAAATTGATATTTTTTCTTAAAAATTATACTCTTTAGACCTATTTCTTTGCGTTCCCGAAATTACGTAATTTTTGAAAAAAAATTGTAAGCGGCGCCATTTTTATTTCGTGCTTTGTTTTTCTAACATTTTTGCGTTCGGCTAATTTAATTGAAAAATTTTTGCCTGCGATGCCCTTTACCTTCTCACTCGAAACCAAGATCCCCCGTTTTAGGAAAACTGATCCCGTCTCTGTTTCTAAATTTTTTCGAATAAAAGTAGAGTATGACCATGGGGGAAATAATTTTGTTCTACGGTATGACGAAAATTTCGAGAAAGTTAAAGAAAAAAATAAAAAAAGTGGCAGAGCTCAAGTTTTTCGTAAAAAACAGAGCAAAATTAATCTTTTCACTCCTTTTTGGGTGTTAGAAATATTGGCAGACCCTTATTTTTCGCTTTTACCCTCCCGCTAGTTTTGAAGAATTGGTTTGCTACATGTTTCGAGATCATGTCATAAAACACCTCGAAAATATCAAATGTAGTGTAGGGCCAGCTTTATTTAAAATCAATAATATCGCAAGCAAAAAGCTCTGCAGGAAAAACAGCGCCGTTTATTGATTTCTTTGGCTGCTAGTGCTAGCTGCATGGTTTGGCCGTTTCCGGATAGATGTCACTAGTAGAACAGATTGGAAAGAAATTTAATTAAAAGCGAAGATATTTCTTTCTAATGTTAACAACCTCACGAGTTTATCGCTCAGTATCGTAAATAATGGACCCTGCCGCCTCCTTTAAGCAAGAAAAAGCTGTGGTTTGGACCTGAAAACATCTATCTATTGTAAAACTCTTGGCGCGTAGCAGCAACAAAATTTTCTCCCTCAACTCCTGTATAGTCGTAGGCCGTAAGTGAGGGTGTTGGAATATTTTGTCGTGCCAACAACCCCATAGGAAAAAGTCATTTGGCGCAAGATCTGGTGATCGAGGAGGCCATCGGATATTTCCATACGTGGAAATAATTCTATCACCAAATACCTGACGAAGGTAATGTGTAGCATGGCGTGAATTGTGGGATGAACAGCCTTGCTGAAACCACAATTCGTCCAAATTTATTATTATAGTTCCCTCAACAGTAGTAAAACCTGGTGTTGGAGAAGATCAACATATTTTTGGCTATTCAAATTCCCTTCAATGAAAAAGGGTCCAATAATGTGATCCCCGACAATACCGCTCCAAACATTTAATTTTTGAGGATGTTGCGTTCCAACACTTGCGTGCAGATTTTTATTTTCGCGGGACCAATAACGGCTATTTTGTGGATTGTGAGAGCTATGAAGTTCAAATGTCTTCTCGTCACTAAACAAAACTTTTGATAGGAAATTTTCGTTCCTGTTACATTTATCCCTCATAACCTCACAATATTCTAACCGGCGAAAATAATCACCTGGTTGCAATTCCTGCGACTTCCCAATCTTAAACAACTTGTAGCCGTATTTTTTTAGGATCCATTGGCAAGTACTGTTGGGAATATCCAGTGCCTCCGCAATCGGTTTCGTCGAACATGGTTCATGTGCCTCAACGTAAGCGCATACCATTTCATCTCGTTCCACCCTGTGTGCTAGAACGGGATGCTCTGTTATTTCGCCGTCGTGGTAACACTTTCTACAACCATTTATGCACCCGTACCTTTCAAAACGATGATAAATGTTGTAGACAGTTTGAGCCACAGGAACCGGTCGATCTGGAAACGCAAAAACAAAAAGCCCAATGACCTCGTACGCACTGTCACTTTTTATGTAGTTTTTAATAATAAAAATCTTTTCTTCTCGAGTATACGGCATTTTAAAAACACAAAATTTACGAAACTGAAGCGACTCGAAAGGAAATAAAAATGCAATGCCTGTGAATCCCAGTTTTTCCTCGATCATCTCATGGTGTGGCCGCCATCTAGCGGAATTTGCAGACATCTTGTCAACGGTTATTGTTGCAACTATGATTTATGCTCACAATGAAAGAGTGGCGATAATTTTTTCTCATGAAAGCAGTCCGGAGATAATAACAAACTGGCACCATTGCTCAATATACCTGTTTTTTTTGTGCGCGCAGAACTTTCTATGCCATTTCTGTTTGATTTATTGAAATCCTATCCCTAAGGAAAATCTTAGGAACCCTGTATATATTTTATACCTACGACTAAAATGTCATAATGAAATAGCAGAAATTATTAAAAATATCAAACGCGAACACTCTTAAGTCAACAACTTTCATTACCTGAAGTTTCATTTACGTTCTATATAAAACGTCCAAACAAATAAGGTTACTAAGGGAATTTTCATATATCTTTTTCAAAACCAAATTTTTTTTCTTAAGAAAAAACTTTTTTTATATTCAAAATGGGGGGGGGGCAGCCAGATAAGCTACACCCCCTGATTTGAAGCGTAGAGAAAAAGCAACTATCCGAAAATTACTAACTAATTTCGACCGCCTAATATATTTATTTATATTTATTTTAAATGGGGAGTTTAGCCAAGAAAAACTATTTCCATCCTTAAAATTTACTCTGTGTTTCAGACTTCCATTGTTTTTATTTTATTTATACACGACGTTTCGATCAGTACAATCTCTGATCGAAACGTCGTGTATAAATAAAATATAGACAATGGAAGTCCGAAACACAGAGTTAATTTCAAACACATCATTCTTTTTGGTGATCTTAGGAGTTTGAAATTAGTTCTAAATTTTGGGATAGTTGCTTTTCATTTTTCTCTATGCTTTAAATGAGGGGGTGTAGGTGAATCTTAAAATAACCAGAAAGGAGTGTGACTCAAAATTTTTAAAAGTGGTCCAAAATTAGTTAGAAATTGGTTCGAAATTATAAGCATATCCAAAATCGAATATCTTTCGGGGGGGGGGGGTGACTTGACTGACCTAATTATTAAAAATATTACACGCGAACACTCTTAAGTCAACAATCTTCATAACCTGAAGTTTCGTTGACGTACTATCTAAAACCTCAAAACAAATAAGGTTGCTAAGGGACTTTTCATCTGTCTTTTTAAAAACAAAGTTTTTTTTTACTAAAAATGCATTATATGTCAATTTAACGGGACTTATTTTTAGTTAGGTACTAAAATTATATTTGATTTATTTACTTTTAATGAATATTTATTGTCCTAAAAATATAGCAAAATCATTCACATTATAAATATAATATAAAATAAAGTATCATCGCTTGTCACGCCATCTTGTGGTTTACGTCTAAGCTTTGTTATTATCCTAGGGCCGTAAATGAGCAATTAAAATTCGTTGGTCGCAGGTAAAAGAAATAAATAGGCCACATTTTCTTACAATTTGATGCTGAAAAATTTACTTCGTCCGCGTATCCCTTCAAGCAATCCATATTCATTTTCTGTTCCAGATTTCTAAAGTGGTGTAGTGTTACGTTAGTATTTATCTTCACGCCTGAACGCCCCATTTCGTTTCACTTCACTTAGTTTTCTCCTTCCTAATCCATATATTTTATACCCTTATTTACGCGCAATATAACTTTAAGCAGTTTTAGCAGTGGGCTTTGAATATTTATACATTTTCATTATGCACCCTTCATCGAAAACTCAGGTTTAAACACATTTTTTTATTGGTACAAAACGATTTCCCGTTTTGCATACAGTTGAATTCCGATACCATTCCTAAAAAGCGGGACTGAGCTCACCGGCGTAACTAAGGGGGGGCTGGGGGGGCCGCCCCTCCCAGATTCTTCTAGGTCCCCCAGAAAAATACAGCCTAGTAATTGTCATTCATATGACGGAGCTAGAGTAATGTCTGGGAAACATAAGGGCTTACAAGGTTTAATAAGAGAAGAATATCTTCGGCAATATACATTTATTGTTTGGCACATAAACTGAAAATTGTTAATGCATGTACAAAAGTTGCAGCAGCAGCTTCTTTCTTTAATACATTACAGGCACTGTATGTGCATTTTTCGCAACCAGGAAATCATGAAAAACTTAAAAAGGTTGCAGATACCTTGAGTATTAAATTTTTGGAAGTATTTAATCTTTCTACTACTACTCGCTGAGCATGTCGATTTGTTTTATTAAACTTTGGGCCGATTAAAATGACACTAGAAAGTGAAGTAACTGATAACTAGGATAGACATGCCATTGAAGCTGTTGGACTATTAGCATTTATTCAAAAAGCCGAGTTTTGAATTTGCCTGCACATTGTTTTATTACGCATCAACGTTTTGAGTCAATAATTTTAGGGTAAAAATGCTATTCTCGGTAATGTAAATTTAATAATAGATGGCACGCTACAATCTATAGAAGAAACTAGAAGCAGCATTAAAAATATTTATTCTAAAATCCAAGACTTCGCCGATAAAGTTGATATTTTTTTAGAGCCTACCAAAGTATCAAAACGCAAACGGCAAATTACTGCACAAACTGAGGATTATATAGTGGAAACCACTCTTGCTTTGAACACTGAAAAATAAACATCCACTACCAAATTATTGAAAATTACTCTGGCAGTAAAAAATATGATTACTTGTAAAAATTTAGAAATAAATTTAAAATCTATCAAAGAGTATATTAGATACGACTTTTGTCCGAACCTCTACAAATTAATTTAGATTGCTATTTTCCTTCCTATTATTAGTTCTGCTAGTTGTGAACGAAGCCTTTCTGCAATGCGTTGAATAAAAAATTGGACCTAAACTACAATGGGACAAACCCGATTTTCCAATGTATCAATCAATAACATCGATAATTATTTAATTAAAGAAGAGATTACAGCAGACCACGTTTTGGAAATATTTTCACAAAAGACAAGGAAATTGCAGTTAATTTAAGTTAATTTATATTAAACTGCTAATTTGAGTTATATAGAGTTAAGGTAATAGTGCATATAATTAAACAGTTTTGAGAAAAACATCATTGTCTTTTATTCCTCACTATCAAGCATTGTCAGATAGGCCCTCCCCTAGGCCCCCCCCAGGTCAGAGGGCTAGTTACGCCTGTGACTGACCTACTCCAAGTACTACAGTTTGGTTCACTGATAGTACGGTAAAATTGTCATTTGAAGTCGAAAAAAAAGGAGGAGGCTGAGTTTTAGGTATGTTCTTTCGGGGGGTCTGAAAGTAAAACTCCCAAGTTTCTTTTTCCCCCATTCCTCGGGAACCATCCGCTATTTTAAAAAATATTTGTAACCGACTTTTCTCCATTTCTATCGGAGGCGAAAAAGTCTGAGACCGAAAATAATCGGCAAAAAATTTGCAACCTTTTTGTTCAAATGCCTAACATTTTCTGGTTAGTCTCCAAAAATATAGAGGGCGCCAAGGTTACAAAAAATCAGTTTTAACGTATTTTGACCAACAAAAAGTGATATTTTTAAAAAACTTTAGGTAAGAAAGTTATAGATCTCGGAAAAATCTTATAGAAATATGTATATGATTTATAATTAATTAAACAGTCTCTGAACTCTCACTGTAACTGGTAAAATTCTTTGAAAACCGCTTTCTGGGCATGCATGAAGTCAAGTAGTGTGGATTTATTTATAGTAAGAGCAGTAAAAATGAGGTATCAAATATGACTATGACGTGCGCTACACAAATAACCCGGTCTGTCGGCAAGAAAATTGCCGAAAGAATATGACAGACTGACATTTAGTCGGGTACCGATAGTCGAGTCCCTTTGGGTAACGGTCCATCGCTTACCTAAACGTATTATTAAGTGCTAAAAGGAGGAAGTGGTTGCAAAAATGTTATAAAGTGTTGTAGGGGGGTAGGCGTCAAAATTTGGAAAAATTGTCATTTGAAGTCGAAAAAAGAACGTTCTATGGGGGGTCTGAAAGTAAAATTTCCAAGTTTGTGTTTCCCTCATTACTCGGGAACCTATCGCCATTTTAAAAAAACTTTGGAACCTATTTTCTCCATATCTGTTGGTCGGAGGCAAAAAAGTATAGAAACAAAAATATTTGGTATAAAATTTGCTATATTTTTTTTACAGGTTCAACTCTCTGTAGTTAGTTTTTAGAAATATAGAGGGCGTTGAATTTACGAAAAATCAGTTTTAACGTATTTTGATCCACAAATGTCAGTCTGGCAGATACTTTCGGCACTTTTCATGCCGACAGACCAGGTCATTTGTGTAGCGCACGACACAAGCTTTAATTTGATACTTCGATTATGCTGCTCTTATTATAAACGTAGATAGAGGAAATACCGAAGATAGGTAACCTTACGGGCTAAAATGTTAGCAAAAATTTCGTTCGTGGATAACTCCCCAGAGCGCGCATAGTCGCTTTTGGACAACTCGACTGTCATCAACCCAGTGCATTTCGCCGCAGCGAAATCTGTAAGCATAGAAGACATAATCAATTTTCCTTTGCAATCTGTAATAACTCTCCAATGTTTCACTTGACTTCGTATAGGTGGCACTATTAACTTAGCATTAACATTCCTCCTGCGCTAGATAGTGTAGAAATTAGAAATATCACTGCCATTGTTTAGATTTGGTGGAAATCGAACCGTATATCATTGAAATCAACTTTTTATGACGACATAGAGAATATTCTTCTTTTTCTTATCAGTACTTTTTTAGTGTTAGAAAAAAAAAGAATATTATCTTGTTGATTTTCTGATTTTTGAAACAAAAACAGTTTTATTCTTGTGATTTATTAACGCTTTATTAACGTTTTATTTTTCACATATTCCTAATCAAAAAGAAACAAAATGCAAAATGTATAGGATGTGCCAGAAAAAAAACCGGTCCGATTTTAATAATATTAAGCTTTTTAAAAAGCCAAAGCTTCAAAATTTATAGGACCAATTTCAAACTCGACATTTCCTAAAAATCCAAGACGGCGAACCAATTTGAAAAATAGGTATTTTTAACCCCCCGTAGATATTTTTTTGTGTGGGAAACTGTAATAAATCTGAAACATCGGTTACGAAGCCACATTCTTTCGAAGCACATCGATGAAACATTTTAAAAATTCGGACAAGAAATAAGATTGAATAAAGTGTCTCAGAAAGTTTTTTCTAGGGGGGGGGGGTGAAATTTGGCTACTTTTTAAATAGGCCCGCCATCTTGGATTTTTACTAAATGTTAGTTTTTTCATTAGTTCTATAAATTTTGAAGCTTGTGCCTTTTAAAAAGTTTAAAGTTATTAAAATCGATCAATTTTTGAAAAAGTTATTGCTATTTAAACAAGTAGATTTTTTCTTAATAAGCATGATAGGTACTCCGGTCTATTTAAAAATTGCAAACTTCCTTATTTCTTGTCCGAATTTTCTAATGATATATATATATTCTTCTTCGCTTTCGCTTTAAAATAATGTGACTTCGTAACCGATGTTTCAGATTTATTACAGTGTCGCACACAAAAAAATATCTAGGGGGGTTAAAAATGCCTATTTTTTAAATAGGTCCACCATCTTGGATTTTTAGGAAATGTCAAGTTTGACATTCGTCTTGTAAATTTTGAAACCTTAGATTTCTAAAGTTTTATTTATATTTAGTATTTTAAAATTGGACAATTTCCTGCTTAGTTATAATCATTTTAAAAAGTGCAGTTGTTTTTTGGCACACCCTATATAATTTTTTCGCAACCTTTCCATTTCTAGCAATGCCTTATTATTACAAGGTTTCTTTCCTGTCAATTTTGTACAAGTTCTCTCCCAATTAACTCTGCATAAAAGTCCCAATATAAAAGAAGTTCTGAATTTACCTCCTTTACACCCCTCACACTCACACCCCCCACTTCCGATTTTTTTTCATAAAATTGTATTGTCACTAAAACCGCATGTTTGTATCTGTTTTCATTACAAAGTTCTGAATTTACGCCCTTTACACTCCTCACCCACCCTCTACCTCCGTTTTTTTTCATAAAATTATATTGTCACCAGATCAAATCATAAATCTGAAAACCGCACTTTTGTATTTGTTTTCATTACAAAGCTCTGAATTTATCCTTTTTACACCCCTTAACTACCCCCCCTACCCCCGATTTTGATTTATAAAATTGTATTGTCACCAGATTCAATAATAAATCTGAAAACCACATGTTCGTATCTGCTTTCATTTCAAAGTTCTGAATTTGCTCCCCTTAGACCACTTTACCCCCTTTACACCCCCCAATCACCCACTACCCCCCCCCTTTTTTCATAATATTGTATTGTCATCGGATCTACTTTGCTATGCCAAATTTCATTAAAATCGGTTCACGGGAAGTGTGTCAATGAATTTAGCCCTTTATTTTTAAACCTTAACCACCCCCTACCCACCAATTTTTTTTTCATAATATTGTATTATCATCCGAACTACACTACTGTGCAAATTTTATTAAAATCGGTTTACGGGAAGTGTGTCAAAAACGAATCGCAAAATTTGATAGTCAGGCAGACTGTAAAGTTAAATATAATCGTTTAATAATAATAAAAACTGTCTTGCTTTACTCAGCATATTCATGAATTTATATTATGATCTCTCTACCAGCTCCCATTCCCTTAGCAACAAGTTCATTCATTTACGCCACTGATAAACCGGTATTCAGCAAAGAATCAAAAACTTGCGATAATTCCCCTTTCATGGCTTGGCTGGCTGTTCGGATACCGTCGGCTTGCGTCGGATATTAGCATGTATCCTCGTTGCCAGGACTACCTATTTCTTGCGGTCTCCGCTAGCGCCCTCTAACAGTTACTCGGCAAAACAAAATTTTTGGTTTCCATACTTTCCGCAAGGTAAATGGGGGGCACCACTTGCCTGATCAGGGTTTATAACGAGTGGAAGTGCAACGGACTATTCTCACTTCCACTTATCAGTTACATATCTTAAGTATTTTCTATCTACGTTATAAATAATAATATAAAATCCACAACACGCGACTTCATGCATGCCCAGAAAGCGGTTTTCAAATAATTTTAACGACTTTCAGTCGCTGTAGCTCAGAGACTGTTTAATTAATTATAAACAATATAAATATTTTTATAGGGTTTTTTCAAGATCTACAACTTCTTTATTCAAAGTTTTTTTAAAAAAAAAAGCACTTTTTGTTTTTCAAAATACGTTAAAACTGATTTTTTATAACTTCAGAGCCATCTAACTTTTTGGAAACTAACTACACAAAGTTGAGCACTTGGACAAAAATGTTGAAAATTTTATGCTGAATATTTCTGTTCTCAGACTTTTTAGCCTCCGACCAATAGAAATGGAAAAAAGTTGTTTACAAAGTTTTTTCAAAATCCGCGAGGAGTGGGGGAAACATTTTAGCCTCCCCGGATTTTTTTCGAGGTACCCCCCTTATTTATGACAATTTTACTGTACTACGGAATTCTCCAGAAACGACAGAAAATCTCACCTCACGGTCGCGATTCTTCTGAAAAATTAAAATTGACATATTTTTTATTGACTAGAAGAGTATTAAGAAACTAAATAGCAGTTAGTGTAAACTTGAGATTTTCTTCTAATTTAGATAAAAACACAGCGTTCTTAATATTTATCCTAAAAAGAAACTGCGTTCATTTTTTTAATAACAGTTTGTAAATTTTATATTTTAAAGATATTCTGCAGAATTATTTTTACAGCGGAGATAATTTGCTACTACGCGTACCAATAGACGTCAAAAAGTGTCGAAAATTATCATCATGTAAAAGGAAATATGTGTGACTTTTCTGAACAGTGACAGCGACATATTCCATGGCTATCTATCTATCACAAAAATAAGCTTAATAAAATAAATTTTTAAATGAAAAAAAGGGGTTTTTCACAAAAACTGCCTAGAAAAATTAAAATTGACATATTTTTTATTGACTAGAAGAGTATTAAGAAACTAAATAGCAGTTAGTGTAAACTTGAGATTTTCTGACAGTTTTTGAAGAATCGCGACCTTCCTGCCTAATTTAAATAAAAACACAGCTTCCTTTATATTTATCCTAAAAAGAAACTGCGTTCATTTTTTTAATAACAGTTTGTAAATTTAATATTTTAAAGATATTCTGCAGGACTAGTTTTACGGCGGAGGTAAATTGCTACTATACGCGTAGCAATAATAATAATAAATAAGTTTATTTGCAACAAAAAAAAAGTTATCGAAAACAGCAGAGCTGATCACAGTTCGACACCTTTCTTATAATAAAATATTAATTCTAAATTTTTATAAAAGTAAATCTAGACCTATGCTATTAAAATTTATACCACGCAGCTAAAAACAAGTATTAACACCATAGAAGCTTATAATTAACATAATAATATCACAATAAAATAAATTATTATATGTAAAAAAGATATCCTAAAAATAAAAATAAAATGGAGTACGTAAACGAAATTTCATTTTGCTTATTTTCAGAGAGTAAAAAAACAAATTTAGCTTTTAAAAAGTGGTTTGATTTTAAATGTGTGAATTTTTTTGGTAATAAATTATAGATTTTACAGATGTTATATCGAAACATCTTTCAAAAAACGTGGTTCGAGGCGTAGGGGTTTACAATTATATTTTGTAATCTTGATCCCAGTCCATAAATGTCTGATCTGAATTTAATTTTGGTAAACAGATAATCTGGTTTTTTATTTTTAATAATATTGTGAAACAGACACACTGAATGTATTTTTCTGCGATGCTTCATGTTTAACCTTTTAGCCTCTTTTAGTTTGTATGTAATTCATGCACTCTTTGTATTCGCTCTATTGTTTGAGCGTATAGGCAAGGATCGTAGACAGAGTAGTTAAACTGGATTAAAATTAAGGTATCCGCAAGATTAATTTTCACAGACTCTGACAGGATACGTCGGCTGGGATACAACATTTTTAAATTACAATATGCTCTTTGCAAACAGCTGTTTATGTGGTTTTTGAATCTAAGATTGTCATCTTTTATAAAACCCAGATTTTTTGCATTATTTTTTACTTCCAGAGTATTATTTTTAATTTTTAGTTTAAACGTTTCTTCTTTGCCTTTTCCAAAAAGCATCACACACGATTTCGACGAGTTTATTAGCAAGTTGTGATCTTCTGAGTATTGTACTAGTTTATCTAGGCCTTCATTTATTTGTGATTCTGCTAATTTAAGATTGTTTTTACTAAATGACTTTTTGCATTGGGTATCGTCAGCATATGTATTTACTTTAAGAGAGAGAGAAGAGGAGTGAGGATAGAGTGGATCCTCTCTGTAACTACATACTGTTTCCGTTTTGAAAGGTAACTTTTTATACCCATACTCGCGCTTTCTGCAAAACCAATAAAGTGCAGTATGGTAAACATCAGATCATGACTAATCCTGTCAATCCAGTAAAAAGATCATGACTAATCCTGTCAATCCAGTAAAACTAAAGCTGCGATTTCTTCCCGATCTGTAGCTTCGATTATGTCATCCGTTATATTTATAAGTGCAGTAATGCAGCTATAGCCCTGCCGAAATCCCGATTGATGCGCTGGAAGTAAGTTGTATTTTTCTAGATAAACGCTTATCTGGTTGTTCATTATTTTTTCCAGTATTTTGGATAGAGTTGGTAATAGACACTTAAAGTAAATATTTCAACGCATCGGTATCGGTATACGTAACGCGTTCGAAACAAAGTCAAAATACACTACATTTTTGACTTTTTTATGCGATGTTTCCAACGATGCCCGCTTTCTTGAAGGTTACAATGACAGAACTGCTGATTGAAATCGTTGGGTATGGTCGTGGGTCCGTAACGATACGTACATCCTTCCGTACGTAACGAGATTCTGTCATCACACCCGTCAAAGAAGCAGGCATCGTTCGAAACATGGCATGAACAAGTCAAAAATGTAGTGTATTTTGACTTTATTTCGAACGCGTCACGTATACCGATACCGATGCGTTGAAATATTTACTTTAAGTGTCTAATATGGTACTGGGTCTTAGGTCACTATAGGATTCAGCTAAAGTCTTTTTTGGCTCAGGATTTACCTGTGCCACCTTCCAAAAATCAGAAAATACTCCTTCGACTAAGCATGTATTTATTATGTTTGTAAGAAATTGCAGAATTCTAGGACAGCTCATGATGATCATGCTCAAATTTACCCTATCCGACGCCGTAGCTACAAGATTTGATAGCAAATAAGTTTTCTTTCACAATATTTTAAAGGTTATGTTTACAACCAAAGTACCAAACCAACCTCCCAGGCTGTTTCTAAAATGTCATAACCGGGTTGCAACTGTGACGTCATTGTTTTAAATCGAAAGGACCGGTTCTGGTTCAATCAGAAACAGGACCAAATATAAATCAAAAATCCTTTTTAAGAGCTGGTGGAAATATTCAGCGCTAGAGAATGTCCGTAAATTTAAAGTTTTGGTCCTTTACCAATAGCATGACAAAAAAGAGACTTTAACAGTGGGATTTGCTAAGATCTAAAATAGTACCCCCCCCCCCCCTAGGTGTAAATATTTGTGGCGGGTACTAAATTTTAAAACCAATTTTCAAAAAACACCCATACTAAAAAAGACACAAAGTTATTCATTATTTTGTATTCTTATTGCAAAATATCACTGAAAAACTGCTTTTTTTCTCAAAATATAGCATATGTTAGGAGAAAATGCCCTAAAACTAATTTTTTTTGACAGGTTTTAAAAGGGCAAATGGTGAATATGCCAAAAATTTGGCACACATTAACTTCATTATCTGTGTTTGAGGTTATAAAGTTGTTGAATTTTTAGACCACCTCTGGGGGGTGGTTTAAATTTATAGCCCCCAGAAAGGATTGTTTTGTGGCAATTGGTAATAATTTCTTTTATAATTTCCCTAAGTAGCCGTTTTTACAAGGATTAATTTACCATATTTAATATACCAAGTTGTTCATTCACCAATAAAACACCTCCAACTTTGTCCAAAAAAAACGCCATATTTTGAACCTGTTTCTAGCACAAAAAATACATTTATGAGGGCACTAAGAGGCAAAACAAACATAAGTGAAGGTCACTGATTATGCACGAACAATATACCAAACAAAAAAAAATACAAAACAACTATATTAATTTATTTACACACTGAAATTAAAACATTGAGGTTATCTAAAAGCTCAGTCAAGAAAACTTTCCTTACTCAAAGCCCACTCATTTCAAAGCTGTAGCTTTCATCAGTAGAGGTTGGTGCAAGCCAAGGTACAAGCAGAGGTAAGAGATCCGAACTCGGTGTTTGAGATTTGAACGCAGCTAATATTTTGAAACTAACCTTTCGACAGTCACAGAAATGTAAACAAAACTTGCATTTAAGTTTTTTAATACATTTCATAAATAAAAACACCTTTTAAATAAATACAAAATTAATCTACATCTTATTTTATTATTACCCATCCAAATCGTTGTGCGACATCAATTGGAAAAATTAATTAACAAGGGTAAGTTTTAATTAGAGTGACATATAACCCCAATTTTAATTTGTTCTACAGAGTGTTTACTATTTAAATCCCGCGTGGGTTTAAATTTTTTTTCTTTTCTTCTAAATTCAAACTTTCTTCTTAAATCCCACAAAAGATTGTGTTAAGATGATTATTGCATGCATAAACAAATTTATTAAAACTCTTCTTATAAATCAAACTATGTCCAAAACTCAAGGACGGTTGGTTTAAAATGCTTAAAACCAAAAATTTCACTTAAACTTAAGACTGTTCTAAAATAGCCCTTTTGGTAAATCCCCACCTAAGAGACAGAATGAAAACAATGACAATTTTCTGTAATTCTTGGACATACCTTTTTTTAAAATTGGCAATATTAGCCCTATTTAATCGAATCGAAAACGATTAAAATAAATAAAAGTAATAGTTTTATCACAGTCCCATAAATTATTTTAAGAATAAACTGTTTAAAAATATGATTTTTAGTCGCTGTGAACACGTCTTAATTAAAAAAAAAACATAATTAAAACAAATGCACCCAGATATATAAATTGTGTTCCAAAATGGTAAAAAGTAATTCATAGGAATCGATATGACACAGAATGCAAGTGCTGTTATACACACAGGGTGAACACAATTATTCACTATCCATGCAGTTGGCAGTTTTCAACATCTGGGGGATTTTTGGGCATTGTAAAAATATTTCTTTGTTTTTTTTAATTAAACAACATAGACGTTAACAAAAAATATCGTTCTTTAAGGCAATAATAGTTTTTGCTTTAATTTTATTAACCAATCAGTTTTTGGACTTCATTAATACCAAACAAAAAAATTGGTGCTAGAAAGCGCGGATAGTCCACCATACAATCAATTATTTCATGTTGAAAGAAAATTAAAATATCTCGAAAACTATAGTCTTGAAAATTTGAATCTAAAAACCGCATATCAATAGCTGCTTCACTTCTAAAGTTAAGATTTTTTTTAACATATGAACGTTTTTTCAAATAACTCGGAAACTAAAGCTCCTACGAATTTGGACTTGACGTATAAACAAAGTAACTATTGGTACTCGTAATATGTTTTGAATCGCTTCACCCTGTAATTCACCTATAGTTGATCTATTCAATCAAATTATGTCATAATTTTCTCGGCAAACGCCCTTGATAGACCGAACAACAGTGTTAAGTGCTTCGGCTGATGTGGGTATTATGTAAAGCGAAATATGCGCCGCGCCGTTCACTATTATTTTGGCCATGACATCGTTGAACTGGCGCACCTGTTCGCATGGATAGGACAGCAAGAAAGGGTTCACATATACAGGGTGTTTTAAAATTTTTGACGCACTGCACAGTTGTTGGCTTCCGGAGCGAATTTTTGGCCAAAAATGGCTTAGTGTGAAGTGATCCAATACCGCCTCCACTGAAGGCCAAGAATCAGATTCAAAATGGCCGCCACTTACGTTAGTTACGTTCCCACACAACACTGCATTAAATTGGGAAATGGCGGAAATTTTAAATTTTTGCTTTATGGTGTTAATTGAAAGTTTTAACATTAAACTTTAATGTTTTTAAATTTGCTTATTATAGGATTTATCAGTTCTTTTTAAGCTAGACGAATTTTTAGAGACAACATTGATGATTTTTGGTGCAATTGATAGGGATCAGAAAATCTACTTAAACTAGAAAAGTGAGGGATACCTTGTTTTAAATGTCTTTTCAAAACCCTTCGTGTGATTTATCACATGGCCTTTATTTTATCAAAAAAATAACAAACATATATATATGTATATATTTTTAATTCTTAGAAAAATTCCAAAAGCACAATTATGGTGATATATGGTGATACTGGTTCACAAAAAAGCATAATAGAAATTAAACTATAACGTAGCTTTTTCTTTTTAGTCATGAACACATCAACTTTTACCCTCAAATTTCGAACTAGGGGGGCATACATAGTATAGCAAACCATCCACATAAAAAAATTTAAAAAAATGTTTAAGATTGTGAAATTTAATAGTTAATATGATACACTCGATGACACATCATATGAAAGTATTTTTAAAGACCTTTGCAACAAGCTATTACTTACCTCTCTAATTTGAGTAATTTTTGAGAAAATACCTGAGATAATACCATTTTTGTAAGTACCCGCAAAAGCAAATAAATAAAATTGGGTACCTAATGCAAAAAATTTTGGGTTTTTTTTAAATTTTATATGAAACATATCACCCTGTATAATTTTAGTTTTTAAATTTTAATTAACCAAAAAAAATCCTTTATAAAAATAGATTCAAAATATTTTTAACAGTACGTATATTATTTGTCTACTTTGTATCTCTCTACACATACGCTACCCTCGTGGCGCAGTCAAAAAGTACACAGCAGTTTTTAAAAAAATGTAAAAAATATTGCTCACTTTTGCACCATTAATTTTAGTACATTTACTTACTCGAAAATAACTTACCGGCCTTTAAACGAGGCTTTAATAAAGGAACTTCCAACAGATCGCCAGTGTTATTTGGTTGAACGTTCAACTTTATTAGGTTTAAAATGCACTTCGCACACCTAACAAAAACACTTTCAGTACCCTAATTTCAGTGTATTTTTTCACCGGTATCTTACGCATTGCTCGAAACAAAGTTTTCTCATTTTATTTACAAGTTTTTCATTGCTTAGAAATTAAAAAACAGAAACACTTGATGGATCTAGTAGGCAGCACTGTAAGTCCTGCAAAAATTAGCGGATTTTGGGACAAACTCTTAACAAGGCACACTTTATATGATTAAGTACACTTTAGCCGCCAAAATGATTTAATAAAAAATGCTTATAAGCAGCCAGAAACCAGGTAAAACGACGCGATTTCGCGATGTAAATAAACAGACTGAATGTCAAAAACAGGAGCGTAAGACAGCGCCATATTGTTTTTATTTCGGGTTGATCCCACGCCTTCTAAAAGTTAAACAATCCAGTAGGCTTGGAAATGCTAAAAACAAAAAGCAAAATATTGTTTTACGCGCTTTAGCAACGATTTGTTTTACTGTTGTGTTTTCTGAGTTTAAGCCGTTATTTTCTTCCATATTTTAAGAAAGTTGCACAGAGTTTTTTACATAATTGGTTCATACAGTGACGTAAGATTAAAATGAATTTGGTAGAGAAAGGTAAGTAGATTATAAAAATGCTTATTTAAAAGAAAGTTGATCAAGGACTTACGGATAGTAGGGAATTTACTTTTTAAATGCAGAACACTAAAAAAAATATTAATTTTGATACTGTTGTGTAAAACTTTATCTTCTCCATAAACCTCCACTTTAAGGTTTATACTTTGTAAAACTACAGACTTTTAAATAAAGAAAAAATATCTGCGTGTATTTGCGTTTGTACGATATTTACCCATTTATTCATAAACATCCCATATAGGACATTTTACGATACAATTTTTTTGACTAGTTATAAAACAAGGCATTACTCGCTTTTTTAAGGTATACAGTTTTCAGAAATTACTCTTTTTGAATACCTTCACATTTGGTTAAAATTGACCATATTTACAGGCATTTATAAAAATATGAATAACTGGAGAACCATATACAAACTACAAAAGCGAGTGATAGCTTGTTTTAAAGGTATTTTAAAGGCCATTTTAATGAAGTATCACAGGACCTCATTTTTTTTGAATCAAAATTTTTAAAATATTTTTTTTTTGATAAACCCGTCAAGTCTCCATCTTGATATTTTGTAAATAGTTTGGCGAAATATTCAGAAACAAAATATATTTTAATAAAAAAATAAAAAAATACTGTTTTTCAAAAATTATAATTTTTTTTAATTCCAATTTTTTTTTAACAAAAAGTACATCCTGTGATAGATCATCCGCAAGGTATTTAAAATACCTTTAAAACGAGCTATAAACCACTGTCCAAGTTTAAGTAGTTATCGAGATTCATTCAATTTCTTTTAAGTACATAATTGAGAAAAATTGGTAGTTTTTGTGATTTTCAAGAATCCAAGAAAAAGAAAGTTGATTTTATATGAAATGACCTAAAGTAATCAATTAAAATGGTTGAATTAACGATATTTTTCATTAAATTTGACAATATGATTCTATTAATAACGTCAAATTAGGTGGCAGGCATTTGCATTTTTGACAGAATATGTTTTGATTTCAACAGGGTGATTTTGTTAAATTGACAAAATAAGTTGTCAGTAATGCCTAAATGTATGAAGGTATAGTCAAAGGAATGATTTTGTCAGTTTGATCAAACCATATTATTGTTTATATGCAAAAATATAATTTAATTTTTTTTGAAGTCAACATTTTCTTTTTTTTCTGTGCAGTAAAGTTAACGTTATGGAATTTTATTTTAGAAAAATTTTCCAATTGCATGGTCAAGCCATGATGGTAATTTAAGCCTTAAAATATTTTAGCATAATTTAAGGGGTAACGTTTTTGATGAAGCAACTTTTTACTATCTTTTTACCATTTGTATGCCATGATTCTGCTCACATTTTAAAGCTTTCTTTCCAAAATTTCGATTTCTAGAATAAAACATATTAAATTTTTCAAGTTTTGGCTGTTTTTTAGGCGTTCTAAAAAAGTACTGGCAAAAAACATTTTTTCTCTGTTAAAATAAAAAATATTTAGAGAGAGAGGACAGAATTTTAGAGGTAGATGCAGAGATATTTTAGTGACGTGCAAAAATTCTTAAGGTTGTTGAAGAGAGACAGCAGGCTATAAAAAAGTATTCTAGAGAAAGATGAAAATAATTTAAGGCAAATGTTTACTAAAAATTTCTGTTATGTCATCTGTCTGTCATCTTGAGTGGTGTCGTGCATATGATTTTTATTTTGCAATTTTTATCCAAAAAAACAGCAAAAATTGTAATTTTTCAAAGTGTAAAGTGTGTAAAATATAAGGTGATGTCCTACTAAAGTATATAGCACATATCTAAAAATAATTTAACAGGCTCAGCAAATTTTGAATTTTGTAGAGTAATTTCTGAAACAAGGTAATAATAATAATATCAATATCATTTCTATGAGAGCTGCCTCAGTTAGTTTTGGCCAAAAATTCGATCCGGGACCCACCGTCTGCGCTGGTGCGCTCCGAGGGCAATATTCGTATTCTATTTGATTTCACTACTCGAGTTTGGCCATTCCATTTGAAAACGAGTGCAGTTTATATTGCCCCGAGTGCACGTTTCCTTGCATGATCGCCAATAGATCGTGTAGCCCCTAATAGCACAAGAACGTTTTTAAAACGTCCCTGGAACGTCCCACCGGGACTTTCTGGGCGTCCCGGGAATGTACGGTGCCGTCGCGGGACCTCTCGAAGACGTTTTTTTTTTTTGGTAGAAGTATACTTTTTCCACCACCCCAGGACTTCTTCTGGGGACGTTTTTAAAACGTACCAAAACAGCCAAAAAACGTCCCCTTACGTAACCACCATCCAGACCATATTCTTTGTACTACTCTCATGATCTTCATGATCAAAAAAATGTTGCCGGGACGTCCCCGGAACATTGCACGGAGGTACTGTTATTAATATCTTCGAGATACCTCTAGGGGACGTTTGCTAATATTGCGAGTTACGTCTTGAGGGGGAACTAGAGACGACGATCCTACCCTTGGTTGCAAAAAGTGACATTGACAGTAGAAATCGACGAAAAGCGTTTTTTTATGCTGCCTGCATTCGATTTGTTGGTTTGATTTATTTGAATTGAATTTGTTATATTTTTTATTTATTTATTTATTCAATTAATCAACATTACAAAAAAAAATAAATCCCTTAAACATACTAATGAACCAATGAAAGGTTTGTGTAAGTATGCCATAGAATTTTGTTTAAATAATTATTAACTAATAACTAGGTAGGTAGTTGAAACTTAAAACTAGGAATGAAAGAGTACTGATTAATATAATTAAGGTTCGAGTTGCAGGTTTAATACAAAAACATTATTCTGAAGAATCCAATTATTTATTTTACGTTTAGATTGATTATATTTATATTTTTTAGATCGTTAGGTACTATGTTATATATTTTCGAACCTACTTAAGCAACATACTTTTGTGTTTTAGACAAACTCATTTTGGGGACTAATATATGTCCAGCAGCTCTGGTATTATGAGTGGTAGGTTTTATTAGCCTATAATAATTATTTTTATCATAAATCTGATTGTAACTTTTGAAATTAAGTGTTGCAAGGAAAACATTTTTGCCTCTAAAAATAACAAGTTTTTGGGATACATTTTATTTTTAAAAAATATTATTTTTAGTATGGTCTTCTGAATTACCTCTAGAGGTTTTAAGGTTCTGGCCGAAGTTAGCCCCCAAACAACTAATACATAGCTTAGGATGGACTCTATAAGAGCAAAGTAAACCATTTTGACTGTATTGCGAGACAATATTTGTCTTAATTGGAGAAATTTGTAAATGAGTTTCCTTAGTTTTCCCGTAACATAATCAATGTGTGTTCCATACTGTAGATGCTGATCAAGGTAAACTCCCAAATATTTTACAGAACTTTGTTTAAGAATTTTCGTCGCATATTTACAGTTTGCTGCAGAGTCGCCTTCTTCATTATGGATTGTTAAGTTCTGGCGTGTAAGTTGTGTCGATGCGAACAAGGAAAAAGTGACAAAATGTGTTTTTTGAGAATTTAGTGTTAGTAGGCTACCATCCAACCATAGTTTTAGCTTACTGATTAGTTCCTCTGCTTTGCTATTGGTTTCGTTCCAAGAGTCGGTGCTTACCAATACTGTGTCATCACAAAAATAAATAATTTATACAGTTACTCCATCCTGTAGTTTCAAAACTTCATTAACATATATTGTGAAGAGGATAGGACCAAGAACCGTACCCTGTGGCACACCGAATTCTGCATAGAGCAACTTACTTTTTTCAGTACCTATTTGTACCTCTTGTGGTCTTTTACTTAAAAATGAGTTGATCAAATTTGAGGGTAAATTTTTTATTCCAATATCATCAAGTCGCTCCAGCAGGATCCGGTGCGACACAGTGTCGAAGGCCTTGGAAAGATCCAAGAAAATTCCCATAGTTTTTTTCTTTTTATCAAGATTTGTAACGATAAACTCCGTAACTCGACACAGTGCATTTTCTGTACCCACTCCATCTCGAAACCCATATTGCTCCTCAGATAATAGAGCATTTCTTTTTAAAAATGTTGTTATTCTCAATTTGATACACTTCTCAACAAGCTTGGCTATGGTCTATAATTAGTTGTCTGATCTTTACTTCCCGATTTATAGATAGGTATGATAGTACTCTTTTTAAGTATATCAGGAAATTTTGCTTGTTTAAAGATGATGTTAATGAGGTGTAACAGAGGCTGTAAGAGCATATGGTTGTAGCTTTTAATAATATGAGGTGATATTAAGTCACTGCTAGAAGTGTTTGATTTTAAAGAGCTAATTTGTAAGACCAGTTCATTTCTCGTTATGGGACTAAAATCACAAGTATTTTCATTTCTCCAAACACTGCCTTGTCTTGCTGTGGGCGGTTTAATCTTTTTGGCTAAATTTTTTCCAACTCTACTAAAAAATTGATTAAATTCAGTTGCTATAGCCTTTGGGTCATTTAATAGTTGGTCTCCTTGTGTTTTTATGGATTTGATTTGCATAGTGCTTTTAAATAAATTTGTAATGTTTTTAATAGTTTTCCAGGTTTTTTGCGAATCGCCATGACATTTACTAATAAGATTTCTATAATAATTTTTCTTTGTTGGTTTAATTAGCTTTCAGAGTTTATCCCTATATTCGATATAGTAATTTCTGCATTCTACATTATAGGGCTCTCTTGCTGTTGTATAATTGATTTTTTCTATACTTTTCTTTTCGACAGGATCTGTTGGGATATTACTATTAATTTTAAGCTTAAGCACAAATGGATAATGATCGTGTGTATGCGTAACTCTTGCTTTCACTAGGGCGGACTTGGTTTCAAAGATTTTATCGCCGACACACCTGACAAAACAGTCATCTGGGAAACTTATTTGTTTACCTCTCTCCCTTGTTATACCTTTTACCTTACACATAAAACCAAAAGAAGCTAGTGAGTTTAAGTAGTTATCAAGTATTCTATTTTGTTGATTCAAGATATTAATAATAATATCACCTAGAAACACAGTAGCATCAACTTGCCCTAAATTTCGTTCAAATAGATCTTGTAGGCTTACTATAAAATTATTTTGGTTTTGTGCTGGGGACCTGTAAGTTCGAAAAACTTCAATCTTACAATTTTGCTTTTTTATAAGAACTTTTAAAAAACTTTGCTCGGTTATGTGTGTGATCTAATAATAAACTTGCCCTTACAAGAACGGCAAATCCAGCGCATCGGTTTTTGTAGCTTTCATTTGTAATAGTTTCGAACCCTGGTATTTTAAAATCATTCTGCAGTAGATTGGAAGCGTTTCAGACAAAAAAATGAGATGAAATCAATTTGAATCGGATGCACGGCAGTTTGATAAAAACGTCAATTTGTTGATATAGTCTCTGTTATACATAAAATCTAGAGGGCCAACAAATTTTACCCGAATTTGTATGCAAATGGCCCAATATCATAAATCGGACTAAAATTTAAAATTGGTTCCTCAACTAAGAATTTAAAATAAAATTTTTGGAAAACTGTACTTTCTGAGAATCTTTTGTAAGCCCTGTGTCCTAAATAGTACGTCCCGGGGACAGTCGTACAGGAACATTCCTGGGACGTTTTTAGACACGTTCATGTGTCGTACGACTGCAACCTCTTAGGTACCATAATTACCACCACTAATTATAAACGTTCCTGGAACGTCTTTTGGTGACGTCCCCGGAACGTGTTTTATGAGTCCGGGACATCCCCGACCCACAGGCACTTAACAAGTACGTCCTGGGGACGAAGTGTGCTATTAGGGTTGTGGCTCACTTACCTCGCAAATTCGGCTATTTCTATTAATTTTCCAACCTGGTAAATGCATGCTTTCTTTTCAATTTTCCTGAGTTTCTTTCTCCGTTGGACAACGGAAGAATACAAATTCGTCGAGGCACGTGTTTTTACAGTTTTTGATACAGCAAAATTTCTTCATCAAAAATGTCAACTACCATTGCCAACACATAATTTGTTTTTAAACATTTCCCTAACAACTGTCAAATCCAGTTGCTCACCTCTGGTAAAACATAACTGTCAAAAATCGTATACAGGGCCACGACCCGACACTACTCGGGTATTTTAACAAATGACAACTCCCGCCATATTGAAATCGTGATTGAAACGCTTTCGAAACAGTCCGAGAACGTTTCGAAACTTTCTTACGTCAAAAAACACCCAAGTAGCATTTATCCGTCTTCCAAGCTCATCTGTCATAAAGCGACGTCGTATTAGGTAGAAAATAAAGTTGTCTACTAGTAACTCAAACGTCAAATGTTTTTTGTAATGAAATCCGTCGTTTACGTAGTCAGGTACGCATATGCGAACCTTAAACGAGATCAAAATAGGCAACGTAATTTGTACAAATATTTGCCCAGACGGATTCACGTCACTTTACGTTTTAAAGCCGACTGTTTTAACGCCTATCCCTAAATCGACCACGAAACATCGTCGGCCTTGTTACCTTATTCGACGTCGCATTTCAGAGCCCTTATTTGGATATCTACCAAAAAAGGAGCGAAGAAAAAGAAGGATACTTAACATACAATTTTGCATCTGGGAGATCAAATTGCACTATTTGTTGGCTTGCTACCAACCAAAAGCTGATGGACTTTCAGTTCGCACTTATATTTCTTCCAGTCCACTTCATCTGGAGCATTTGTGGGATCACACTGATATTGTTTAATGTCGCTTTTTTTGATTGGAAACCAACAATTATTATTCTCGTTCCACATCTACGGGACAGGTTCGAGCTCATTCAGTGCTTTAATATATACAATTTTAAAATAATCCATGTTTTTAAAAAGAAACAAGGAAAAACGGAAAATATTTTTCTAGGTTATGTTCAGCTGAACTGTCATTCTTCTTTTAAGTCAGTTTTGGTTACATGGCCAACGAAGAATGGAGGCGGATTCCGAACTTTTTCACATATTACGTAGTTTAACATTGGCTGGTTAGATTTGGATAAAATTATGGCTGCAAATCGGTGTCCTTGTCCAAATTGGTGATAAATTGGTAAAAGTACTATACCAGCCCGAATTCGGTCATTTTGGAGTTGCAAGCTTGGGCAGCCATTATTTTTTGCGAGTAGTAGTAGAATAAAGGGGGGGGCTCCCATTTTGCCATCCCACAGAGCTTCCCTCTCACGCTGCCACTCCACCACGGTAGAACCTTCCTGTCCTTTGGATATAGGTCAGGATATCCGACCATTTCAGCGTCGAAAGGTGTTCCGGCTCGAACACTTCATCTCCGAAGACTCCCTCTCTGATTCCTCTGTAGGCCGGACACCTTGCAAGATGGTGGTGTGAGGATTCATCCTCTTCCCAGCACTCTCCGCAAGTTGAGTCCCGCAGTACCTTCATCCTTGCCAGGTGCTTTTGGAGCGCGCAGTGTCCAGTGACGACTCCTATTAAGGGTCCTATCTCTGTTCGTTTCGTGCGCAGTAACCAGTCGCTTCTTGTTTTGCTGAAACCCTGAATAAGCTCCTTGGCATCCCCTGTGTGTTGCCACTCCTGATTTAGTCTTGTGTGGGTCCATTCCTTGGTGGCAGGTTTTATCTGACCTCTGGTAAATCCCAGACACGGTTCCGGTCCGACGTATGCTTGAGCTGATCCTTTCCTTGCAAGCTCGCCCGCCATCTCGTTACCTGGGATCCCCATGTGTCCTGAAACCCAGACTTGTTCAACCTCTTTTTCCCCTGCTAGATCCTGGAAGGCGGCCGCGCATTCCTGGACCAGTCCTTTTGGCATTATAGGTTTACAAAGTGCTGTTACATTACAAAAGGTATTTAGTAACACCGGTCTTAAATTAGTATATCAATCCGATAACTCAATAAGAAGCTTACTATGAAATCCCAAGGATAAAACTGCGGTTCTAGAAAAAAGTGGAATTTACGAAATTAGTTGCATGGATTGTGACAAAAAATATGTTGGCCAAACGAGACGCTCTATTTAAACACGTTTTAAAGAACACTTAGCACACTTAAAATACGAAAGAACAGAAAAGTCAAGTGTGGCCGAGCATGCTTTTGAAAGCAATCATAGATTCACATTAGATAACCTAAAACTTCTAAAAAGTGCACCAAACAAAAGACTTTTGAATGCATATGAAAGTATGGAAATCATTAAATGCAGAAATAGTTTAAATAAAGATAGAGGACCCATCCCGTTTAGTACACTTTATTCTTTGGTTGAGGGGAGATAGGATTAAAAAATCGTGATCAATCACAAATTATTAGTCTTATCTCCGCCCACTAAGGGATTGTATATAAGATAGAGCGTAGATTAATTTAGTTCATTGTTTATCGTCTCCTGATGATGCTAACGTTGTTAGCGAAACGCGCGTCGAATGCAAAAAAGTGTAGTTTTGGTTTGTGGAAAACAATTATAACTTTGTTTTAGTGCAACCAGAGGTTCTAAATTCCCAACATAATAGGTATATATGAGCAGCATAGTGAATTGTTAACTGCTGTATTATCAATCCATATTTTATTTATAGACGAGCTTATAAGCCTGTACCAGAACGAAATCCCTGGGGTCCATACTGAATGTTAGGCATACTTTATTATCCATTTAACCACGTGGTGGCCACATGCAGAGTGGAAAGGGGTATTAGGCAGCGTATAGTTAGTTACCGGAATTGGTTACCGCATTCAATATGTTACCGGCTTATCGACACCGCGCATATCATCGATGATGATAGTAAAATATGTCTCCCCGTAGTGTAATCACTGGTAATAACACTATAAGCCGGCTTTACGTATACATATTAATCAAAAGCGCCAGCTGGACCACGGATAACAGGGAATGTTCAGCGGCGTTGCGGCATATAGGGGCTATTATCACCAAATCGCAAGGGCGGATCCAGGGTGGAGATCATAGGGGTCATGACCCCCCCCCCCTGGGCGGTTTACATGTTTTTTTCTAATATCTAAATAACAAAAGTACTTTTACTTGGACATCATATCTAGTCACTTCTGCTGTAGGTACCCTGCTGAAATTTTCTCATCGAATCTGATTTAAAAAAATTATAGAATTCCGAATGATTTTTTATCGGGATTTGGATCGGTTTTGGAACAGATTTCGATGAGATCCCAGGATATTTTATTGGGTCTATGGGTCTATGACTTTGGAGAAGATTATATGAGTTGTTATGGGATTGGTTTCTAGAAGATTTGAGGAGGTTTTAACGTTATGGTGATTTTAGAAGATCCTATGGGCGAGGAGATTTTATCGGGTTTTGGGTCGGTTTTGGAACAGATTTCGATGAGATCCTAGAAGATTTTATCAGGTCTGAAAAATTTGTTTTTTGAATTAACTTGCCTTAAGTATACTTTTAAAATCATTGTAACACTGATAAAATCTCAACAAATATCCTAGAAACATATTCAACAAGAATCCATAGAAACTTCTCCAAAATCATTCCTTATAGAATCTTCTAGAATCACGATACTGATAGAATCTCATCAAATATCCTAGAAACTGATCCCACAATAACCCATAAAAACTTCTCCAAAGCATTCCTCATAGGATCCTCTAAAATCACGATACTGATAGAATATTATCAAATATCCTAAAAATCGACTCCACAAGAACTCATAAAAACTCCTCCAAAATACTTGCTTAAAGGAACTCGTAAAATCGCGATACTGATAGAATATCATCAAATATCCTAGAAACCAATCCCACAAGAACCCATAAAAACTTCTCCAAAATTATTCCTCATAGGATCTTCTAAAATCACGCTACTGATAGAATCTTATCAAATATCCTAGAATCCGACCCCACAAGAACCTATAGAAACTTCTCCAAAATCATTGCTTATATAGGAACTCCTAGAATCGCGATACTGATAGAATCTCCTCAAACATCCTCAATACCCCATTCCCATCATATCTCCTTTAAAAATGTGTATTTGTGCGTTCATAAAATCTTCTCCAAGCCGACACCCTTATACAAACTGATAAAATGTCCTAGACTTCTGTCTTATAAAACATCCCTGATTCTCATAAAAGTAACTCTAGGCTTATCCAATCTTATAAATTATTCTAAAACTAGAACAATTCCATAAATCCAGGTTTAAATTTCTTTGGTTATTTCCACCCAAGATTTTTTAATCCTTTGTTTTTAGATTCTTTTCGGTTGATGTAACTGATTTGGTTGGCTCTAGGAGCATAATCCTATTGGAAATATTAACACGCCAGGATGAATCCGTATCAGGTAACTTGTATAAATACCAGTGTGGAACGATGCCTATTTGTGAGTGATTCAAAGTTGGAAATCAAAGTGTATGATGGTGTTTAATGATGTATGGGGAGGGTGACCAGTGCTGCTGCTAGAAGATTATAAAATATTATAGAAGAGGCCTTCTCATTGAATCTTATAGAACTTATAAAATCATGATAAAATCTTCTCCGTTCTAGATGAGATTTGAGGGGAAAATTTCAGCGGGGTAATATTATTTTTGCAGGTGCGTCTACATCCTTCTTCTAGAGTCCATAATAAACGACCTTTAAGAGCGGTTATCTCCAAAGGCTGAAATTTATAGTCGATCCTCAAGGCCTCCTTAAGGCTGAGTGATCTTTGAACATCCCTTAAGGTCGGAAATGCATGTTGTAGTCGCTGAAGGAAGCCTTAAGTTTGAGTAAAGGCCAAGGTAGAGCTACCTTAAGGGGACCTTGGGTCGTGTTTTTCAGGTTAGGTTCAAGTTTTATGTGTTGTTGTTGGTGTGATTTTTGAAGAGTAGTTTTTTTTGCTAAATAACGGACAAACTTCAAGATTTCTTGGACTACTCCTAAGAATATGGTAGAAGTAGAAAAACCCCTCTTACCATATCAGCAAGTTGAAAAAATATACTTCAGAGATTTTGACAACCCTTTTGAAAGGTTTTCTGAAAAGACGTTCAAAAAACGATATTGGTTTTCTAAAAATATATTTCAAGATTATATACACCCAATTGTATATGATTAATTAAAAAAAAGATAGAAGAGGGCTGCCGATAGAACCGATGATTCAATCCAATCAGGCAGAAAAATTGCTATTGTAATATTTGGTTTATTTCTTCTCATGCTCTTTGTTTTCTTTGAAGTGGCATGCATCTGTTTTTTCTTTGGATTCCAATATGGAAAATTTTGCCACCACTGAACACAAGTACTTCTTTTCCTTTGGAAAAAGGAGTTCTGTTCTCCTTTTGTTTTCCCATGGCTTATATAGCTTTAAAAATTACAACATGCAATTTAACAAAATCAGTAAAATCACTCAAACTTAAAAAATAAGCTAACAATCACCACAGTTAACCACACTTTTGGCTCAAACCTGACATCGGAACACAAAAAAAAACAGCAAAAATGCAACGTTGCCACATATTGCGCAACCTCAGAGTTACCTTCAGCAAGCCTTTCTCGAAGACTTTATAAAACGGACTCAATGACGAGCCCTCAAGGAATCCTCACAGAAGGAAGGTCTTAAGGATCGACTATAAATTCCAGCCTAACAGGATTCGCGCTTCTCCATGTTCATAAAAACGTTCCTATGAGAAGACAGAACAAGAAAATTGATTTTGTAATTTAATTCCATTTTTGAAGTAAATGTTTTGGCTTTTTTGCGTCTTTTTTTTCTCGTCTTGGGAGGGGGCAAATATGTCCGCTTACCTTTATGCCACTGATGTGACACACCCTTACTAAAAAGCTGGATCCGCCCTTGCCAAATCGTCGTAATTATTTTGTTCAACAAAAGATCTTTGCCGCAGAGGTAGTAGATAACGTCGTTGATTGTGTTTTTTTGTAGAGGTGCCCCTAAAGTGCATTTTTTTTCTTGCAGGTCAGTATCCACGGCCGAGGCAACTTTCCTACCTTAGAAATGCGACTGCGCGATCTCGTAGACATTGTCAGGGAGAAACTGGAGGCGGAACCGTCCGCAGGCGGTGCGGGAATGCGCGTGCGCGACATACGACTCAACGGTGGTGCCGCCTCCCATGTGCTCGCCTCGCAACAATCCTACAACGATTTGGATCTCATATTTGGGGTTAGTATTCATTAGAACCTTATCTAATTTTTTTAACTTTTTTAAGTTTTTATGATGTTTTAAAACTCCCGCAACTTTTCTATTCTAAACATTTCATTTTTTTTTAATTAGTTTCTTAATTTCTTTTTATTTTTATTCATTTTTCATTTTCAAAATTTTTCATTTTCTTGCAATTGTTATTAATCTTTTTTTCGATATCATTATTTTATGCAGTTCACTGTTTAATCAATTTTACGAAAGCGTAGAATGGCCATTTAAAACATTTTTTTCGTTTTCCGTAAAAATACTCGGTATTAGGTACAAAGATACGGAATTCTGTAAAAAGATACAGAATTCCGTAAAATAATATTCGGAATTCAGTCAAAAGATACGGAATTCCGTAAAAACATACTGAATTCCGTAAAAACATACGAAATTCCGTAAAAACATATGGAATTCAGTAAAAAACTCGGAATTCTATAAAAAGATACGGGATTCCGTAAAAAACTCTGATTCCGTAAAAAAATATGGAATTCCGTAAAAAGATACGGAATTTTGTAAAAAAAAACTCGGAATTCCAAAGAAAGATACAGAATTCTAAAAAAAGATACGGAAGTCCTCAAAAACATACGGAATTCCGAGGAAATCGTAAAAATGCCATTTCAAAATTTTTTTTTCGTTTTCCGTAAAAAATCTCGGAATTTCGCAAAAAGATAAGGAATTTCGTAAAAAGATACAGAATTCCGTAAAAAAATATGGAATTCCGAAAAAAAATACGGAATTCCGTAAAAAGAAACGGAATTCCGTAAAAAAATACGGAATTCCGTAAAAAATCTTAGAATTCCGTAAAAACATACGAAATTCCGTAAAATGATACAGAATTCCGTAAAAAAAACTTGGAATTCCGTAAAAAGTTACGAAATTCCGTAAAAAGATATGGAATTCCGTAAAAAAAACTTGGTATTCCGTAAAAAGATACGGACTTCTGTAAAAAAATACAGAATTTCGAATTTTTTTACGGAAAACGAAAAAAAAAGTTTCATGTGGCCCTTCTACGCTTTCGTACAATTTCTTGCACTTTGATAAATGATAAAATTCACAAAGATCCCAAAGTTCAAGCACACTTTTCAGCTTTTTTCATCGTCTTTCAATTTTTTCATTTTTAACTTCTCACCTTTTCAATTTTTCGACTTTTTCAAACTTTTCAGGCATTTAAAAAAATTGTTTGATTGTTGTTAATAAAATTCACACAGATCCTGAAGGTTAATAAACTCTAAGTTAGGTAAATTGGATATCTGATGTTTTACTTCGTTATAAAGGATTTTTTTTTTTTCAACTTTTTCAAACATGTTTTCGATCCTCTTTAGAACAATAAACTGACAAATAACGAAAATGCATTAAATTATAGCTCAAAAACACATCAAAATTAATAAAATTCATATAGATCCCAGAGTTTAAATACACTTTAAGTTACCTAGATTGACTTTTTGGCCGTTTTCTTTTTTCCTTTATCTGCCACTTTTCTCAGCATTTCTTAAACTTGCTGCCACTTTTCTAAACTTTCCTGATTTTTCTTAATAATAAACTTTTTTATTTTGTCAACGTTTTTCATTTTATCTAAGCTTTATTTGAGTCACTGATCTTTTTTACATAAAAATTGAAAAAATAATGAATTATAGTCTCAAAAATAGCAAAATAAATAAAATTCATAACGATCCAAAGTATACACTTCAAGTACTACATTGAATTTTTGCTTTTTATATATTTTTAACGTCTTATCACTTTTAACAATATTTTTCTGACACTTCTTTCGTTTTTTCAAATTTATTTTGACCCAAAAGTATCAAGGCATTTAAATTTCTAAAACTTTTAATTGATATAATTGTTTTTAATTAATAGGTAGAGTTGTCAACCCCAAGAAACTTCGAGAAAGTAAAGGCTGCTGTTTTAAGTTCACTATACGACATGCTACCAGATGGAGTCAGTAGGAAGAGGATATCGACGTGTAGTTTAAAAGAAGCATATGTTAGCAAAATGGTCAAAGTGAGTAAATTTTGTGTTTTTTTATAATTACTAATTCTAGGGGTTGTTGCAAAAATGTCAAAAGAGACCTAAACACAAAATTTTGGGATGGATTCTGTCTGTCTGTCTGTCACAGAATAACGCAAAAACCGCTAAACCGATTCTTCTCAAATTTGGCACGAAAATTCTTTGTCACCAGACGCAGAACTGCATGATTTGTTGTTAACGGGGGTGGGAGGTTGGCAAGAAGGTAGGAGGGGGATTAAACTTTTTAAAAAATTCTAACTCACGCACCGTAGTAGCTAGCGACACGCGGTTTTCACATTAAGATAGTGTCAAGCATGAAAATATTTTTGAAAAAAGAATTTTAAAAATTATTTTTTTAAAGATTTTATGGATTTATTTTTAGTAGTATAAGTATTTTTTATCCAATTTTCTGTTATTATTGATTTAAGTTTTATTAACTACTAATTTAAAAGAATTTATTCTTGAAATTTAAGAATAATCAAATAATTGTTCGAAGTATTTAATAATGTTTATAAATTATTTATAGGGGCTATTCTTAAATACAGAATAACATTTTTTCTGTGCAGTTTAAGGATTGTAATGTAGCTTGCAATAGTGTTCCGGTTTTCGGCCAAGGTCATTTGGCGGATTTACAGGCGCTTTATGTTAATTACAAATACGAAATGCCTGCAGCGTTGCTAAAAACTATTTCTTTATACAGGGATATTCAAAATTCCCTAGAAAGATTTCTACAGTGGTTAGATATCATTAATCTAAGAAAAGTTACGTGAATATTTTTTTTTCTCTGAATTTAGGAGTAACATTTTCGTTTTTTTTTTGGGAATCGCCTTTTAAATAATTTACCCAACAAGGACAATATTACAGTTTGTTTATACGGACCTCTTAAAGCGCTTTTATATAAGGACTAAATCGACTTTATTTTAAATCGATTTAAGAAAGTGGTTTTTCGCTTTGAAATTCATTTTAGGATCGTTATAAACACTTTAAAAACGCTTTAGCGTATTTCTTTCAACCTAAAGAAATACTCAACCCTGGTTTTCCGAAAAATCTGTTATAAATTAAGTTGTTTTATTTGTTTTTTTTTTGATATTTAATGAAGAACCTATAAATACTCGGAGAAAGCGATTTTATTTAAAACCATCCTTATATGAAAGCGCTTTTAGGTGCGTGTAAACGTAGTAACAACGTTTTTGTCAAGCATTTTGAAGTTAATTGTCAAAGTTTTGCTTTCAAAAATTGATGTTTCTACCACGTAGTAAAGGATGCTTCTCAGAAAATATTAAAAATAAAATAAAAATATCTCTGAAACGAAATTTACAAAAATATATTTTACTAATTCTTGTTCAGAACAACAAATTCTTCCTACAGTTAAAGGCTATCTGTCTATCAGAATTCTATCTTCTTTTAGCCTTGACTCCTTCGTCGCCCTGTATTTGTGACCCAATATAAACTCTAAATCTACTATATTAGGTTTTAAAAAGCGGCGAAAAGTCAACTGAGGGCGAAGACTTTCCGACAATAAAGGTTTATTAAGACGTGATACGGATTTTCGCACACGTTTGAAAGAATTTTCCGGTACGGCGGAATAGGTGGCAAATGAGCAGTCTGTCTAGGGTCGAAATGAAATTTGAAAGAAGAATGTGACAATAAGGAGACCGCGACAATAAAGGATTTTCTACCGCAAGGGGGTGTATGACCGCAGCGTAAAGTATCACGCGGCAAGTATTCTGAAGCGTTACTGAAGTCAAGTTTGTATTACCATTTGTGGATTGGCTACAGCAGAGTAACTTGCCTTTTCCAAAAGCCTTGGCTCATTGGCAAATGAAAATCAATGATCGACAACTGTTGCTTTTCAAGCGTTTTCATTAAATTTGCAACACACTTTTTAGTAGTCTCATAAGCAAAAAACTTTTAAATAATTAGTATTTCATATCTTAATATTTACTACAAGTCTCAAAAAACAAAACCATAACCCACCTACATCCCTTTAACCAATGCATTTCAGGGACCCATTTCATTCATTTATGATTCTTGAGTGGTGAAGGGATATGACGTCACACTTACTGTCAAAGTGGTCAACCAAAAAAATAAGTATATACCGAAGATAAATAATTCCAGACTTAAAAACTAACCTTTGTTCAGTGAACCACCCAATGAGCATTTTCAGAAACTTCTGGTGACAGATATTTATATAATTATTATAAAGAGGGTTCCATTGATACCCTAGGGTATTTAGAAGTTTCCTACAAGAATTGAGTTTGTATATTTGTTTTATTAAAGGCTCTAAATTGATGGTACCCTAAAGTAACATAAAACTGGCGTTAACAATATTTCCACGGACATCTTTATAAAAATTAAAGTCATCGGTTCAAATGTTATATAAATTGGTGTTAACAATGTTTCCACCAACATATTTATAAAAATATAAGTCATCAGTGACAAAATTTATATAAATTGGTGTTTGAAATCTTGAAGATATATAATAGATTGGTTTTTAAAATGTTGCTATAAACCCACTTATAAAACTTAATTAACCAACAACAAATTTATATAAGATAAGATTGAAAATATTTCGAGAGACACTTATAAAAACTTGGGAACTCACACACAATAGTTATATAAATTGGTGTCTGTAATATTCTTATGAACTCATTCATAAACCTTTTTTGCCCATAAGGTTTTTTCTATAATGTTGTTATTAATTTCTTTATACAGTGATTATAATATAACTGTTTTTAGAACAAAAAAAACCAATTTTAATTTATTTTGGCAATTATAATAACAAAACAAACAAGATTTTTTAAGGTTAATTTTGTGACATCAAAAGGCGCGTTTTTGCGAAATCAAAAGGAGCGTTTTTGCGACATCAAAAGGCGCGTTTTTGCGAGATACCATACCATTATTATCTTGTTTTAATTACATCAATCTGAGAGAGATAAGAGATCAAAATCTTCTTGAGATAGTTGCCGATGACAGATATCGGGATCGAATGCATTGTACACCCGATTCCCACCAGCGTTTCCGATGCGCAGTCACCCTGACTCAAAAAACTCATCACGTGGTCCGAAATAGGCAAATCTCGCTTAGACCACGTGATACGTGTTTTGATTCGGGGGACCAACGAATGAGAAACGCATAGATGGGAACCGTGTTTTAGAAAAAGAGAACAATATAGTAACCGTGTTAAGGTCGCAAAAACGCACCGTGAAACGTCGAGCGCATACGCTGATACTGCTGGTCGGCGGCAAATGTGAACACCCCGGAAAATACTCGCCTGTACACCCTTCGACCCCGCAATCTAACTATATTCTTGAGATAGTTACCTCTGATAGTTATGCGGGCTTGAAGTGTGTGGAGGCGTGTATTTTTCCTGGTATATGTAGTATGCTGGATCTCTCGAGGAATGCATTTAGGAAAAGAGAACAATGGTAACTATGTTAAGCTCGCAGAAACAGACCATCAGTGTTCAACACTGCACCATCTGCAGCCCTTTGTTCCAAGTAGCATCATTTTTTAAAAGGGTTATAAAATAGTGTTGACGAGGTAAACAGTGGTATAGTTGTATTGTTTTTTTTATAGAATTGTCGGAAATTTTCGCCATTTTGGATTACAAAAATAGGTTTTGGCCTAAATAAAAACGTTATTTATGGGGTTTCAATATGTGTTTCAATCGAAATTATTGCTTGTTAGGGTTAAGAACAACATACGAAATTCAATATTTGTCCCAGAAAGAAAAAAACGCGTATGAAAAAAAAACTGATAGTTAAATTAATATTTTTTTTCGCGTTTTCTCAAGTATTTTTGGAGCCCATGAAATTTACGAGAGTGTATTTGAAAACTATACAGTACACACGGGACCGCAGCTGATTTTCAGAGTAGGATGACTTGAAAAACAGCTTTTATTTGACTATAGTATATAAATATTCATATTTCTGCTTCAGCTTATCTCACTTTCGTTTTTATTTATTTTAGAAGATTGCTAAACACCATTTTATAAATGTTTTTATTGTAAAAAGAAAAAGAATAATACATAACCAGCAAAGGGAAGAAAGATGGAAAATCTATATTTCTAAATCCATAAAAACCTTTAATTTGTTATGTAGTGTTGTTAGAACAGTTGTAAAACCTTTTTATAATAATCTCTATACTTGAGGGCTCATAAGGAAGTTTTATAAAATCTATATGTTGTTTTTCTATCCATTACTATGTACCATAAATTTTTATAAGCTGGTGTTGAACAGTTGTTTTTCAAGTCTTTTTTACTCATTTAAGAGATATATTAGAGTTATAAAATTATCACCAACACTAAATAATATAACTTTTGGTTATTTTATGAAGGTTTTATATTATTTGCTGTAACTTTTATATAGACAAAAATGCTCATTGGGCATGAACTCTGCATTTGGTTGGTTCTGCCCTTTCGCAGTTGAAATCTGTTACCTTCGAAATGTGTGGGTTTCCAAACATCCTGTTGTGGCTTTGTTGAGAAAATACATTCTGGATTCCTCGGTATGAATGTTGTTTCTTGAATAGATTTTCCTCCTTGGCGACGATCTTTACGATGTTGAGCTACTTTGGTTCCAGTTGTGTTCTGTAAGGCGAACTACCATGTGTCGAGTGGTTTTTCCGATGTAGATATGCCTACACACGCATAATATGTCTTTTTAATTGACTTGCTATTGTTGTGAAGACAGTCTCAAGATGGTATTGGTTGCTTATTCTCCTTATTTTTTCTATCCTTTCTTTCAGCATTTACGTCCGTCATCCTTTGTGTTGGTGTGGTCTGAATAATTTTATTGATCGTGTAGTTGGACAAACCCTCTTCGCAGATCGAATCGAATTTTTTACCTTTCTTTATCTAAAGCTTCTTCTGTATTGCAGATGTAGGTGGCTCGATCTATGAGATTTTGCAATTCCTCTCAAAAATCCACAATGACAATGATTGGTAGATTGGTTCTATCAGAGAAGTGGTTGTCCTTAGTAGTAGTAATAGTAGTAGTAGTAGTAGTAGTAGTAGTAGTAGTAGTAGTAGTAGTAGTAGTATAGGGGCGGCCCGTGGGCCTGGCAATTAGGCCTCTTTTTGCCATACCCCGTTCCGTAGCCCTATGCCCCTACTTCCGCTGCACCTCTCTCTCCGGGTCTCCCTGTCTTCTTTACGAAGTTCAGTATGTCGGCCCATTTAAGCGAGTGCAGTTCTTCTTCCTCTATCGTGGGAAATCCCCACTTCAGCTGCCTTGATCTGGCATATGCATCACACTGTGCTATCAAGTGCTGCGCCGATTCCTCTTCGAGCCTGCAAGCGGGACATACGGGAGGGATCTCCTGCTACTTTTTTTTGCCTCAGATGTTTGTTCAGCCGATTGTGCCCAGTCAGCATCCCTGTCAGCAGTCCAATGTCCTTTCGGGTCTTGCCTAAGAGCTATTTAGTTCTGGCTACATTCGGATCATCCACGAATAGCTTGGACTGTCTGCACTTTGACTCATCCCTCCAGGACGTCTTCAATTCATTGTTCGCCCATTTGTTGAGCTCACTCTGTACCTATTTCCTTGTTATTTCCAGAAGAGGTTCCGGTCCCATGTATTGGGTTTCGGCCCCTAGTCTGGCAAGTTCGTCCGCTTTCTCGTTCCCTGGTATTCCCTCGTGACCTGGGACCCACATCAGTGTCACCCTTTTGTCTTGCGCCAGTGTTTCCAGTGCTTCAGCGCACTTCTCCAACAGACTACTGACTATTTTGGGTGCACTTAGAGCCTTGAGGTCAGCCTGGCTGTCGGAGCATATGTATATGTCCCTCCTGCCATTTCTGACCTCGGGTAGGGTTGCTGCCATGATAATGGCATACACCTCCGCCTGAAACACCGTAGCGTGTTCTACAAGTGGATAACTCTTCTGAACTTCTAGGCTTTCCGCGTACATTCCTGCGCCTGTTGTCTGCCTGGCTGACAGTTTAGAGCCATCCGTGTAGCAGACCGTCGCCCCTCTGCTTAATTCCGTTCGGAATTCTTCCCTTTGCCACTCATTCCGTTGTCCTTAAGTAGCTTCAGTAGTTCAATAATTTGGAGTAATACTTCCAACGTTAAAACTAACAAACTGGGCGTCAGGTTGTAGGTTGATGTCTCTAAGGAGATCCACGAAGTGCTTTGACTTTTTGGCGAATGATGGTGACTTTCCTTTTGAAGATGCTGGATAATTATTAAAAAATGTTTAGCAAGATTATAAGTCGCGAGAACTGGTTATCGATCGAACAGGTATGTTTGCCTTATGAATTTTCGGTAGTCCATACATATGCAGTGCTTTGCTGTAGTGCGGTGTGAGTTTGCTCCAATTCACTTTGCGGCATGATTCTTAAACAAACACATTAAATTAAAGACCCTCTTCACTGTAATTGCTGCGTCTGGGTCGCTATTCTGTGAACGTGATATTAAAAGTAAATTAGCTCAAAGACGATGTTTTTTTTCAAAGATATGCTTGTTAAAAAGAGCTACTCTAAGGTGAGATGATAATTTTTTTGCCGTAGGTAATGTTTTGATTCGTTTATCGAAGTTATTTCGTAAAGAAATGAAGCAAGAAAATACACTTGCTTCCAAAGATGACCCATTTAAAAAAAATCAATTGTCATCTAAAATCTGATTTAATTTTATCAATTCAAAACCTAACTAAAAAAATGTAGGTACCTTTTGCCTTCCCACATAGCACACTGCAAAATTTTTGTTTTTGTGTTTTTCACGTAAAAACATGTGATTTTGAGAGAAAAAACGTTAGAAAGTTATTTTGTAATGTGCTATGTTCTCTATTCGCTTCATATTGCACATCGGGCACATAGTTCTGTCTTTTTTTACCAGCTGAAGCTCTCTCGCATTCACCATAAATTCGAACGAATGCATGCGGATATGGATCCCCTATATGTCTTTTGTTTTCTGTTTTGACGGTTTATTATTTGTAGGTGTACCCTTAAAATCCATTTCCTTTGTTTATAGATTAAACGTTTTCCCAGAATTATTATTTTCCTTCTATCCAAAGTATTTTATAACTTATAAATTCCAAGAACTCAACAAGTAACTCAAAGCTAAAGGAAAAAAGGCACAATCGAGATAAAAGTACGAAAAGTTTTATAAGTTTAGTTGGAGAAAGACTTTGAGCACTTTAAAGCCTTTTATTTATAATAAGTTTTGGCTACCGACGGATCACAAACCTATACATATAATAAATCTCTAAAATATTTTTTTAACATTTTTGATATCGGCTTCTAACTACACCATATATAGATACCAAAAATACAATTTTCCGAATTTTTGTCTGTTTATTTGTTTCAGCATCACGTAAAAATTACTGGACCGATTTTGATGAGACTTTTACTATTAGATTACTTGGATTCATAGGATCACGGGAAAGAAAGTTTCATTTAAAGCAAGAAAAACGGGAAAAAACGGTAAAACCACAGGCGAAGCTGTGGAGCCTTCAGCTAGTCTATACAGACCGCTTCAAGCTACTGCGAACATAGGGCGAAAGAAGTCTAATTTGCCAGTGTACGTACATGCAGAGACACCGCACGCCTATCAGTTAAGCAAACAACACTCAGGCTTCCGATCGCCATTCGCTGCCGTTCGCCGCCGTTCGCCTTGTATTTAGTATGCCTCTAACCACGGTGCTGTGTGGAGCGTAGTCAATGAAACCGGAATTTGGTCAATAAATACGCAAATTTTTATAACGTAATTTTTTTATTTTTTGTCACTGATAAATAAGAGCGTTTTATTGTCAACTGCTCAGATTTATCAGTGACGACGTGTTACAATGAAAATAATAAGGAGAAACAAAATAAAAGCAAGTTCTCAAAATAAAATAATATATTCTAAAAACCAAAAAGATTCTCCCAGTCAAAAAAAAAATTAAAGCAAATGTTCGAAAAGTCCTCCTTGCTCGGCTAGACAATATCCGAGCCTACTATAAAAACCCCTTCCAACGTTTCGAAGCATGTTAGGGGTGATAATTTGAAAAGCTTCTTCAAAAACAGATAGAAGTCATTAGGAGCAAGATCGGGAGATCGAGCTGGCCATAAAATAGTTCCCCGTGTACTTATAACCCGATTAGGAAATACATTATCAAGATATTCCCTAACAAGGCCAACATTGTGAGCGGAACAACCATCTTGTTGAAACCATGTTTCACCAAATCTTACACCTAACAACTGCCTAGCAGTTGGAATAATGTGCTGCTGCAGTAGATCCAAGTATCTAGGACCATTCAAATTGCAATTGCCGTTAATAAAAAATGGCCCAATTACGTGTTCCCCTAAAATACCCCCCCCCCCAAACATTTAGTTTTTGGGGATACTGTGTTCTTACGTCAAAATACAAATGCAAATTTTCCCTCGACCAATATCGACCGTGTGTTGGGTTATGACGATTTGACCATTTGACCATCTGCCCTTTTTCGGCAACTTCGTAGACATCCATTTTTAGTTTTAAAAATGTATTATTTCAATTAAGAACTTACCCATCTGTTCTGTATACAGACCGCTTCAAGCTACTGCGAACATAGGGGGAATCAAGTCCAATTTACTCTCCGTGCCGTACGACCGAGGTGGATTCGAAGCACGCTGCAGTGTTATCTTTTGGAAATTCATTTTGTTTTTATTATTTTGTTTTATTTCTGCCTTGCTCGAGAAACAGATGGGTAAGTTCTTAAGGTATTCTAGGGGAACACGTAATTGGGCCATTTTTTATTAACGGCAATTGCAATTTGAATGGTTCTAGATACTTGGATCTACTGCAGCAGCACATTATTCCAACTGCTAGGCAGTTGTTAGGTGTAAGATTTGGTGAAACATGGTTTTAACAAGATGGTTGTTCCGCTCACAATGTTGGCCTTGTTAGGGAATATCTTGATAATGTAGTTCCTAATCAGGTTATAAGTACACGGGGAACTATTTTATGGCCAGCTCGATCTCCCGATCTTGCTCCTAATGACTTCTATCTGTTTTTGAAGAAGCTTTTCAAATTATCACCCCTAACATGCTTCGAAACGTTGGAAGGGGTTTTTATAGTAGGCTCGGATATTGTCTAGCCGAGCAAGGAGGACTTTTCGAACATTTGCTTTAATTTTTTTTTGACTGGGAGAATCTTTTTGGTTTTTAGAATGTATTATTTTATTTTGAGAACTTGCTTTTATTTTTTTTCTCCTTATTATTTTCATTGTAACACGTCGTCACTGATAAATCTGAGCAGTTGACAATAAAACGCTCTTATTTATCAGTGACAAAAAATAAGAAAATTACGTTATAAAAATTTGCGCATTTATTGACCAAATTCCGGTTTCATTGACTAAGCTCCACACAGCACCGTGGTTACAGGCGTACTAAATACAAGGCGAACGGCGGCGAACGGCGGCGAACGGCAGCGAATGGCCATCGGAAGCCTGAGTGTTGGTTGCTTCACTGATAGGCGTGCGGTGTCTCTGCATGTACGTACACTGGCAAATTAGACTTCTTTCGGCCTATGTTCGCAGTAGCTTGAAGCGGTCTGTACATATAATAGGCGCTTAAATTATATATTTCAACGCATCGGTATCGGTATATTTAACGCGTTCGAAATAAATCCGAAGTACACTACATTTTTGACTTCTTGCACTGCTAATTGGGGTCCGTAAAGTTACGTACGTCCCTCCGTACGCAACCAGTGGAATCAGCTGCTCTGTTATCGCATCCGTCAAAAGAAGCAGGCATCGTTCGAAAAATGGCATGAACAAGTCAAAAATGTAGTGTTTTTTGGCTTTGTTTCGAACGCGTTAAGTATACCGATGCGTTGAAATATTTGCTTTAACTGTCTAATAAATCTCTAGAAAATATAGATAACAAAAATCCAGTTTTTAGAATTTTTGTCTGTTTGTCTGTTTGTTTGTTCCAGCATCACGCAAAAACTACTGGACCGATTTTGATGGGACTTTCACAGCTGCACTCCTTGGACTCCTGGGGAGTCATGGGCTTTATTTCTTCAAAATCGGTTCACGAGAACAAAAGCTATGTAAAACCTCAGATAAAGCTGCGCAGCCTTCAGCTGGTCAACTATAAAATACTCGAAGAATAACGGTACATATCATGGAAACGTTTTTATTAAAATGTGTTTTAAAAATACATTTTACTGCATTTCTTTATGGAGGCAATTCGATTACCTAGGCGTTTTTTGAGTCCGTGTGCATGGGTACCTACCAATAGATGGGAACAACCGATTCTTATAAAATTTGGCAAAAAAATCCTATGTCACCCTACGCAGAGCTGTTTTTGCTAGTTTTTGGTAAGGGTGGGGGGTTGGCAAGAGGGTAATAAGGAGGATTAAACTTGGAAAAAAAATTTGAAAAAAAAATTTTGAAAAATTTTGGTTGAAAATCTAATTATTTATTTAAATGTGAAAACCGCGTGTCGCCAACTGCTGGCAAGAGAGTGGTAGGTAGGGGGGATTAAACTATTTAAAAAAATTGTAACTCACGAATCATAGCAGGCAGCATGCATTTTCAAGCAAAAAAAAATTGATTTTTTTTTTATTTTTTTTAGAGATTTTACGGATGGCTATACGTATCTGCTGGCGTCATTTTTATTTTGAAAAAGCGGGAGTTTTGAAATGTTATAACTTATTCAATTATGATTTTCAGAGGAACCACTAACGCAACTTGCTTTTTTTATACTTTTATCATTCATGTTTTGCAGTTTTAACCCACAATAAAAAAAACTGAGCCCCGACCAAACGCAAATTCTTCTTCACCATTTAAAAAAAAAATAAAATGTGAGATCTCTTTAAAATAGCTTATTAGTGAAAGTGAAATGCTGCAACATACAACTATAAGAGAATAGGTAGAATCGAGGGTAGAATGCATATTTTTTGACATTATTGGACAAAGAGTGAGAGTATTATTAAATTTCTGAAAACAACTCAGAGATCAAAAAAAGTGTAAAAGACGACGTCCCAAACTTATAGGCTGGAATTTATAGTCGATCCTCAAGGCATCCTTAAAGCTGAGTGGTCTTTGAGGATCCCCTAGGGTCGGAAAGGCATTTTATAGTCACTGAAGGAGGCCTTAAGTTTGAGTTAAGGTCAAGGTAGCTCGGAAGCTACCTTAGGGAGGCCTTGGGTCGTGTTTTTCCGGTTAGGTTCAGATTTTATATGTTGTTGTTGGTGTGACTTTAAGAGAGTAGTTCTTTTATGTTCTTATTTGGTGAATAATAGACGAACTTCAAGATTTCTTGGACTACTTGAAGTATCAGAGGATATGGCAGAAGTAGAAAAACCCTTCCCACCATATCAGCCATATTATCCCTGAGTTTTTTCGGCTGTTTTATTGTTCTTGCAGAAAAAATGCTGTTGTAATATTTGGTTATTTCTTTTTGCCACCAGTGGACACAAGTAATCCTTTTTCTCATTGGAAAAACAAATGCCGTTCTCCTTTCGTTTTTCCATGGCTTACAGCTTTAAAAACTACAACATGCAATTTAACAAAATCAGTAAAAATCACACACTACACACAAAAACCTGTTTTGGCTCAAACCTGACAGCGGCCAGCAAAAAAAACCTCAGAGTGTCCTTCAGCAAGTCTTTCTCCAGGAAGACTCTATAAAACGGACTCAGTGAGAAACCCTTAAGGAATCTTTACCGAAAAAAGACCTTAAGAATCGACTATAAATTCCAACCATAATGCAAGAAGAGGGTTTTTCTAGGTTATTAAGAAGACTGTTGAAGAATGTTGGGGAACGTTTCAAAATGGAAAACCACCTATCATAATTTAAAAATCGGGAGCTTTTTTGCATCAGGCGGGAGGAAATTCAAAAAAGCAGGAGACTCCCGCCTACATCGGGGGGGGGGGAAACCCTACTGGCAATTTAATAAGATTTTGTATAATTTGTGTATTATTTATTTCAGGTAAACAACGCCTCCATGAAAGGCGACCGATGGTCGCTAATCTCGCTGGGAAACGCCAGAGGGCGGGGTGTAGAATTAAAATTCGTGGACCACATGAGGCGGCAGTTCGAATTTTCCGTAGACTCTTTCCAGATAATTTTGGACTCAATTTTACTGTTTTACAGGTAAGAATTCACCAGTTAGAAGCTGCACGAGTTAGGACCAACATTGCAAAAGCTAAAATCGTTGCGTGCTATACAACCAACAGAGGTTGAACCAACTATTATTATTATTATTATTTTTGTAAACTCCTTACATAAGGCTTGATTTTTGGTGGAGGAAAACAAATGCCTTTGTTCAGTATTTAGGTATTTCCAGAAAAGCCGAAAAAAAAGCTACATAGAAAAACAATTTTTTTTTATTAACAAGCTTAGGGAGGTCCACCGTTCCACCATACTAAAAGTCCACATTCCTACCCCCTCGAAAACTGTCATTTCTAACCTCCAAAAAGGCGTTTTTCTTGGATAACTCCTAAACGGCGGCAGATTGTCAAAATGGACAAATAGGAAAAATGTTGCAAATGAATGATTAGAAAAAAAATGAGTTATTAAGATTCCAAAACACCTTAACGAAAATAACAAGTTGTTTGTCGGTCTATTTAATACTTTGAGGACATTTTTTTGCTGATATTGCTTTTTTTTCTTTTGTTTTGTATTTTTTCTTGCTTGACAAGCGGTCGGACGGGACAAAAAAGTAACCCATTACTAGAAAAACCAGCTGTGAATTCTATAGTATTAAAATGATATATTTTCTAGTAAATAATTTCCTAAAACCATAGCCTACGCAATAAAATAGTTTAAAACAATAAGTTGCAACCAGAGCTTACAGGGCGAATCTTTAAATTTTGGGTTGGACGGGACAAGAAAAACCAAAACTTAATTTTAGTAAATTCTTACTTTTATATGTTTAAATTTTTAAAAATTAAAGGAGAAAGTATGTTGTTAACATTTATGTCAAAAATTATTGTGAACCATGAACCAGTAAAGCTTTTCTTTTGGGTTGGACGGGACAAAAAATAAAATAATTGAGAAAATATGATGTGCTTTAGATCCGAAACTGTTTGTATATTTCGGCTTTTTTACATACCAAGAAAAAGTGTTATAGTGGTTTTATGATTCGGAATTATTTCAAGATTTTTAACAAAAACCAGTAGATTGTTAAAGCGTTTTTATTTTTTTTAATAAAATTAGTTTCCTCAGATAATTAGTCTATCATTCAGGATCTTGCTTAAGCTTCTCTCTGACGTAGCCAGGATATTCCAGAGGGGAGGGGGCCAGACTGTTCTTTGGGAAATAATAAAACTTTAAAGACTTATATAGGGATGTATAACGACCTATATTTAATGAAGAAATTTTTAAAGTAATGTACCCCTTTTCTATTGGTGAGATCTTAATTTGTTTAAAAGCATTTCCTGCCTCCTTCCCTACGCTCATGTCTCTGTATCTTCTAACTAAACAATTTGTCCGGGTTCACCACGTAAAAGTTACGATCGCCACAAAATCCATTGTGGCGGGTATGGCTGTTGCGAACTTGACTTTTCGATATAAATTAGACTACATAATATGAAAATTTATTTAAAAAAAAAACATATATTTGAATCCAATCACAAAAATATTTCACATTCTCGCATTTTTCTATAAATATATATATTTTTTTTTTTTAAGACAATATTTACGTGGGAAACCTGGATGGTTTTTCACTGATGACATGAAGTCATAAGCGTGGTCCATCTAGCGGTTTTAATCCAAAATAAAGCGTGGAGCAAACCGGATACAAAATTAAGAGATAAAATATACAACGCTATTAAAAAAAAAAAAATGATATTTTGCTTGATATAGTTGACTTATTTACACAGTAATCTCCCAATGAGCATTTTCAGAAACCTCTGGTGACTAAAATTTATATAATTATTATAAAGAGGGTTCCATTAATGCCCTAGGGTATTTAGAGGTTTCCTACAGGAATTGAGTTTGTATATTTGTTTTACTAAAGGTTCTAAATTGATGGTACCCTAAGGTAACATAAAACTGGTGTTAACAATATTTCCACGGACATCTTTATAAAAATTAAAGTCATCTGTAATAAATGTTATATAAATTGGTGTTAACAATGTTTCCACCAACATATTTATAAAAATATAAGTCATCAGTGACAAAAGTTATATAAATTGGTTTTTGAAATATTTCTGTTAACCCATCTATAAAACCGTAAGTAACTATCAATTAAAGATATATAGATTGGTTTTTAAAATGTTGCTATCAACTCACTTATAAAAACTTAATTAACCAACAACAAAGAGACACTTATAAAAACTTGGGAACTCACACACAATAGGTAATTATATAAATTGGTGCCTGTAATATTCTTATGAACTCATTCATAAACCTTTTTTGCCCATTCTTTCTATAATGTTTTTATTAATTTCTTTGTATAGTGGTTATAATACCACTGTTTTTACAACAAAAAAACAATTTTAATTTATAACAAAACAAACAAGATTTTTTAGGTTAATTTTATGACATCAAAAGGCTCGTTTTTGCAACTTTAAAAGGTTCGTTTTTGCAACATCAAAAGACGCCATTTTGCGAGATACCATACGATCATTATCTGGTTTTAATTACATCAATCTGAGAGAGATAAGAGATCCAAATCTTCTTGAGATAGTTTTCGATGACAGATATCGGGATCGAATGCATTCTACACCCGATTCCGACCAGCGTTTCCCATGCGCGGCCACCCTGACTCAAAAAACTCATCACGTGGACCGACATGAACTTGTATAGGCAAATCTCGCTTAGACTACGTGATCCGTGTTTTGATTCGGGGAGCCCACGCATAAGAAACCCATAGATGGGAACCGGGTTTTAGAAAAAGAGAACAATATAGTAAACGTGTTAAGTTCGCAAAAATGCACCGTGAAACTTCGAGTGCATACAGTGCGCACGGCTGATCGGCGGCAATTGTGAATACATCACCTTACGACGCGACGGAACGCAGCCTCAAGGTCCGTTTCTGCGAGTTTGACATAGTTACTATTATCCTCTTTTTCTAAATGCATTCGTCTGAAAAAGATCCAGCATACCAGGGAAATACCTGCCTGTACACCCTTCGACCCCGCAATCTAACTATCTTCTTGAGATAGTTACCTCTGGCAATAGATTTTTGACCAAAATAAAAACGTTATTTATGGGGTTTCAACATGTGTTTTAATCGAAATATTGCTTACTTAGGGTTAAAAACAAAATACAAAATTCAATATTTCTTCCAGAAAGCCAAAAACATATGTCAAAAAAAGTATTATTTAAATGAATATTTTTTCCCCGTTTTCTCAAGTATTTTTGGAGCCCATGAAAATTTTGTGAGGGTATTCGAAAACTATACAGTACACACGGGACCGCAGCTGATTATAAGAGTAGGATGACTGGGAAAACAGCTTTTATTTAACCTATAGTATATAAATATTCATATTCCTGCTTCAACTTATCTCACTTCCATTTTAATTTATTTTAGAAGATTGGTAAACACCATTTTATAAATTTTTTATTTTAAAAAGAAAAAGAATAATACATAACACGCAAAGGGAAGAAACATGGAAAATTTATATTTCTAAATCGATAAAAACCTTTAATTTGTTATGTAGTGTTGTTAGAACAGTTGTAAAACCTTTTTATAATAATATCTAGACTTGAGGGTTCATAAGGAATTTTTATAAAATCTATATGTTGTTTTTCTATCCATTACCATGTACCATAAATTTTTATAAGCTGGTGTTGGTCAGTTGTTTTTCAAGTCTTTTTTACTCATTTAAGAGATACATTAGAGTTATAAAATTATCACCAACACTAAATAATATAACTTTTGGTTATTTTATGAAGGTTTTATATTATTTGCTGTAACTTCTATATAGACAAAAATGCTCATTGGGCTTTCTATAAATATAAATATTTGTTACAGCTTTCTGCTAAATTTAAGAATATTTTTGATAATATTTAAAAAAATGAGTTAGTGACAGTGGCGAAGTATGACAATTTGCCATTTTGCAAAAAAGGCCCCGTTTTTCCCTGGATCTTATACTGTTATTGTTATTGAAAGAATAGGGGACCTTGGCTCTTTCATTTAAGAAATTTACTAAAAAAAAATTCGTATGTTATTATTAGAAGCAGCAAATACAAGCGGAAGGTGTCGTTGGAAAAGCAATTTTATCCAATATAAGAACCTGTAAAAAGCGAAACCTTGTTTTGTATACGTCAATAACAGTGGCGTATCAAAAAGTTTTGGTACATTTTGAAATTTTCTAATGAAGAAAATCAGACTACGCCACTGGAACGAATTAATTTTCTGATATAATTAAGGTCATTGCTCTTAGATCAACCCTGTCAAGTTTGGTACTCGTAGGTTAAAAAATCTTGTTGAAAATGCTAAAAAGGAATATGCAAGAAATTGTTCAAATTGACATAATTTTTGCTTGGCTTTTTTCAATTTTTCTGGTAGATTATTATTGATAGAGAATTAAATTTGTTAAATTGTTTCTACATTTGTCACTTTTGAGAGTCAGTCACTGTTTCGGAGTTATCCAAGAAAAAATATTTTTTGGAGTTTTTTTGGAGGTCAGAATGACAGTTCCCGAGGAGGTAGGAATCGGAAATTTTAGTATTTTAAACCTGCCTAGCTTGTAAATGAAAACAAATTTTTTCCTCTATTCAGAAAATTTATATCTAAATTGCCTATCCTAATAGTAGTTATAGTAATAAGAGAAAAACTTTTGACCCCAAACACACACTTTTTGCCGCGGGATTTATTTCTGGCTCCGACTATAAAACACATTCTTGGCAGGTGCGATGGTCCTCCCATCTCGGAGAACTCGGAGAACTTTTATCAGACTAATCCACTGGAACAAACTAATTTTCTGATATAATTTAGGTCATTGCTCTTAGATCAACCCTGTCAAGTTTGGTACTCGTAGGTTAAAAAATCTTGATGAAAATGCTAAAAAGGAATATGCAAGAAATTGCTCAAATTGACATAATTTTTGCTTGGTTTTCTTCAATTTTTCTGGTAGATTATTATTGATAGAGAATTAAATTTGTTAAATTGTTCCTACATTTGTCACTTTTGAGAGTCAGTCACTGTTTCGGAGTTATCCAAGAAAAAATATTTTTTGAAGGTCAGAATGGTAGGAAAAGGAAATTTTAGTATTTTAAACCTGCCTAGCTTGTAAATGAAAACAAATTTTGGGTTCTAATTTTTTCCTCTATTCAGAAAATTTATATCTAAATTGCCTATCCTAATAGTAGGTATAGTAATAAGAGAAAAACTTTTGGCCCCAAACACACACTTTTTGCCGCGGGATTTATTTCTGGCTCCGACTATAAAACACATTCTTGACAGGTGCGATGGTCCTCCCATCTCGGAGAACTTTTATCCGACAGTGGTGGGGGAGTCCGTGTACGGCGATTTCCAGGAGGCCCTGTACCACTTACAAAAGAGGCTGATCTCGACGCGACAACCCGAAGAAATCAGGGGAGGCGGGCTGCTCAAGTATTGCAATCTCCTAGTCAGGAACTATAAGCCGGCTCATCCCGATGTCATACGTCTCTCAGAAAAGTGAGTATAGTGGCATTCTCTAATATCCCAACAAGCATTTGGACGTTATATTACGTTAGCGTCACGTAGGGCAAGAAATACCTGACGTCGGATCCGACGTCCATCAGTCTTCCTGAGGACTCGATTTAGCACCTGAGTGGGGAATCAAAATTCGAGTCGTTTCGACGTCGGGTGCTGCACAGTGTTTTGGTCAAATATTACGTCAAATTACGTAGAGCCGCGGCCCAAAGTTTTACTGTGCACACCAAGTTTAACCTTATTAGGTAAAAACTTTTAAATGTCTAAACAAACACATCCCAATGAAATGTGGATGACCATAATTATTATCTTAGTTATTGTAGGTAACTGAAAAAAGATAGTTTTAAACATTCTATGGATCCAAATCTTCCAGCGAAGGTCAGTTTACTGAAAAATTTAATTAAAATAGACATTAAAAAAACATTAACCCACAAAAATAATGCAAAAATATTAAGAAATTAATTTAAAAACAAATTAACCTAAAAATTAAATATTTATAAGAAAGCCCGTTTCTTATAGTAAAACATTATAATAAAAAATGATTTTATTTACATATTAAGCCTTTAAAATGAAAAAATAAAATGTATTGTTGTAATGGCGCATCGATGCTAAACGTCTAAAATGGCGTTTCGGGTGCCGACCAAATCTGTAATCATTATTTACCTGTTCGGACAAGAACACCTCCTGCGACGTCGGCTTGTAGAACGACCCGACCTAGAATATTGTAGTATAATTCTAGGTCACGCACCCACGTCGGTGGACCTCGGAATAGTTACATTTAAAAAATAAAAGTTTGGCAACGTCAATTTTATTACAGTTCTACTTTAAAACTCATACTAAATATAACGTCTCATGAAATGAACCGGGTGTCCCAAGGTGAGTGGCCAATTAGATTATTAGATTATTTTGGAAACTATACAATATAAACTTTTAACCTTTGTATTCTAACATAAGTCCATGTAAAGTATATTTATAAAATACCTTCGTATTTGCAGTGTTGCCATTTACAGGAAATATTGGCAAAAAGTTTGTTATTTTAAATTAAACACCCTGTATATATTTGCATTTTTGGATTGGATTGATTGACAAGTTTTCCGTCGTATCTTGGTTTTTCACAAGCTATCGTTTTAGACTATTTTTAAATTTAACTCAGGGTTAAAATATTCCAAGTTAACCATGGATTAAAAATAAAACGATAGCCTGAAAGGAATGTGGAAACCGTTTTGTCATATCTTTAACCGTTATGATGTTACGCGCTGTCAAAGTTATAACATGGCTATTTTCACCTGTCAATATTTTAAAAACAGTTGAAAATAGGTATAGGACATTTTTGTAGAATCCAATCCTAAAATATACGGGGTGTTTTATTTAAAATAAAAAAGTTTTTGTCAAAATTTTCTGTAAATGGCAACACTGCAAATACGAAAGTATTTTATAAATATACTTTACATGAATTTTTGTTAGAATAGAAAGTTTGAAAAGTTTCTATTGTAGTTTCTAAAATAATCTAATAGGCACCCACCCTGGAACACCCAGTATGACGTCCAACATACATCCTAAATTTATTGACGTCCGTTTTCACTTTGGCCCGACCTTCAATTTTATTCTAAAAATTACGTCGCCGTAATTAACGTTAATTTACGTCGCTGATAAGTAGCGAGTATCACCAACATTTGGCTACGTCAGTTTTGGTAAGTATCGACGTCACAACTGATGCACCAGTTGTTGGCGACGTCAGGTCTTAGTAAAAAATACGTTGTTTGATGGACAAACCAACTGCCGACCTAAATTTGGGCCAAAACCGACGTCATGTTAGGTTGTAATTAGTCGGAAGTCAGAAAAATGCTCCTTGGGATGTTATGCATCCAAAAATATACAGGCCCAGTAGCATTTTTCCGCCTCTTACCACGTTCTGACCAACGTTAAATTTGGTGCTCGCAGTCATTTTGTCAACGACAAGTTTTAGACGTTTTAACAACGGCACATTAACTACGTGTGCGACCTCCAATACCCAAGTAACACAGCTTCGACAATAAAAACTTTAAAGCCAAGTCAATGCTGCAAAAACGTTAGTATAGCTCTTGGTACATTTAATCTGTAATTTTGGATGTTAAGATTGTTTGATAACTAAATTTAAATTTGAAATAACTTCTATAGTTATATCATCTAGCTAATTAACTTTTAAAGGTAAAACTTATACCTAAAAATATGCTAAAACTTCACAAACAAAATAGTTTCAATCTTTACTTAAGATAGCAACGGCAGTTATTTGTTATATCTTAAAGTCTGTTCATAAAGGAGAGAGAGTAATAAAAATGCAAATTTGGATAAATTTTGTACTGAATGATCAATCACATTAACAACATTGATAAAGGACAATTTAGATATTTGGAAAGATAAGAAACATTTACCATTACAACCATTTATGGATTACCTTAAAACGAATCAAGTTCCGAAGAAACAAAACCTTTTAAAAACAAATTACCTCACAAAGAAAGTTGAGACAAAAGTTTTTGAGGGAGATATCAGAGGAGCGATTCATCTGTTATGTTCTGAAGATACCTTGGCTTTGAAAAATGATGAAACATACAACAAACTTTTCGAAAAACATCCACGCCATGAAGATATGCAAATTTTCCCCGAAGATGTCCCGAACGAGTACAATAGTTTTGATTTCATTTATTCAAATATTAAAAAATCAGTTTTTTCTTTTAAACCGGGTTCTGCGGCAGGTCTAGACGCACTTATACATATTCTTAATGGCTTCGTGCCTGAAAGTATTTTACCCATTTTTTACGGAGCTTCACTCTGCGCTTTAAATAAAAAAGATGGAGGAATACGTCCCATTGCAGTCGGTTTATGCTTTCGTAGATTAGCAGCAAAATTAGTTTGTTTTTCAATTTATGAAACTTTAGGCAATTTGCTTCGTCTAACTCAGTTAGGTTTTGGTACCGAAAGCGGATGCGAAATAATTAGCCACTCGGTCCGGCGATTTTTGTCCTTTTCCCATGTTACAGAAAAAATTATTTTGAAAATAGATTTTTGTAACGCCTTTAATATGATCAATCGAGAAATTGTATTATCACAAGGTAACAAGCACATACCACAATTTTTCAGTTTCATTTCACAGTGTTACAGAAATCCTTCATTTTTATCATTTGGAGAAAAAACCATTTTATCACAAAGAGGAGTCCAGCAAGGTGATCCTTTAGGTCCACCACTATTCTGTTTATCTTTACATTCTATAATTTCAAAATTAAAATCTGATATCAATTTATGGTATCTTGATGACGGAACTTTAGCTGGGGATCCTTGTAGCGTACTCAAAGATTTTGAATTTTTGAGGACGGAATGTTTGAGTATTGGCTTGAACATTAATTTAGCAAAGTGTGAATTTTCACATCTAAGTAAAGAACACAATTTAAATATTACAAACTATGACTCAAATATTGATAGTTTATCAAAAGTTGATCTTGAAAATCTTACTCTTTTAGGAGTACCTTTCTTTGAAAAGGAAATTGCCAAAAATTTTTCCTCAAAGATTGATGTTTTTACAAAATTTTCCGACAAACTTTTATCTCTAAATTCTCATACTGCCTATTATTTATTAAAACATTCATTTTCGATTCTAAGAATCACTTATTTACTTCGGACAGCGCCATGTTGGAGGATGCTGGAATGTTTAGAAAAATTTGACGATCTACTGAAATTTAGTTTAGAAAATATTATAAATTGATTCGAATGCTTGGTCACTGTGCATTCTTCCAATTAAATTAGGTGGTTTAGGAATCAGAAATAGCTCATCTCTTTGCTACTCAGCTTTTCTTGGTTCTTTGAATGATTCATCATATCTTTTTCCACAAATTCTTCCTGAGGAAATTATTTTGCATCCAGACTTTGCTTTGATCGAAGCATCAAATAAATATCAAAATTTAACAGGAATTTCGGATACTTCTAATTTAAAATCACAAAGAGATTTCGATACTGCTATGTGTGAGGTATTCTTTCAGCAAATTTTTTTATCTTCAAAATCTCAACTTGATCAAGCACGTCTTCTAGCTCTTAATGAGCCCGAGAGTAATGCGTGGTTTAATGCTTTGCCCTCTTCTTCTTTAGGAAATTTATTGGATGACTCGTCTTTTCGTATTTCTGTCGCTCTTCGTCTTGGTCTTCCTGTTTGCGAGTCTCACACCTGCACTTGTGGCGAAATAGTGAGTAAATTGGGACTTCATGGCCTTAGCTGCAAAAAAAGTGCAGGTCGATGGACTCGTCACAGTTTGATCAACGACATTATAAAGAGGTCTCTGGTTTCAGCAGGATTTCCAGCGAAACTAGAACCGTCCGGTATTTGTAGAAGTGACGGAAAACGGGCAGACGGGATCACTTTGATTCCTTGGAAGAAGGGAAAAACTTTAGTTTGGGATGCCACCTGCAGAGACACGCTTTGCAGCTCCTATCTTGGTAAAACTTCTCATAAATCGGGGGAAGCGGCTAAGATAGAAGAAATACAAAAAAGGACAAAATATAAAGAGCTAGAAGACAGAGGATTTTTGTTTTATACTTTTGCAGTGGAAACCCTAGGTCAATGGGGTGATGAAGCTAAAAAATTAATTTCCGAAATAGCAAAAAAAATTGAAACAAAAAATGCTAGAAGTTTCATCACCCAGCGGATAAGTATCGCCATTCAAAGGGAGAATGCGGCCTCAGTGCTGGGGACTTTACCCAAAGAACAAGGATTGGAAGAAGTTTTTTATTTATAGTTTTTTTTTATGATTAATTTTAATTTTGATTTTTTTTTTAGTTTTAAACCAATTTTTACAATTTTATAGCTATATATTTATTATTAAATAGTAAATATGTGAAAAGTTCTATGAAATTTAATAAAACAAATTACTTTATTAGAAAAAATTTATAAATTAAATAATAAAAATACATTTTAGGAATAAAAACAATATTATAATATATATACAAAAACGGATTAGCGTTTTAACTGTAATTAATAAGCACACCTAAAAATTAAATTAAGGCTAAACAAATGGTTGGTACACTATCGGCATCATAAAAGTGGTACACAATACTTTTTGTTGTAATACCTTGGTCTATTTTTACAAACAAAGTCACCCATTATTGTATTTGTCTTAAACTGTCAAAGTATGTCATTCTGTAATTCAGTCTGACAAATAAATAAAAAATACCTCCACAAATTTCTTTATTTGATAAAGCCCAACTCCTGGCAAAACTACAACTAGGATGGTCAATTAGGGACGTGGCTAGACATTATGGACGCAGTAAAACCATGATTATAAAAATTAAAAAACGATGGGAAGAAGATCAGACAATAGAGAGAAAACAAGGGACTGGTTTATTGAAAGTTTCAACTGATGAACAAGATTATGACCTTATCGCTTTTATGGAAGAAAACCCTTTTGCATCTGTTGCCCAGGCAAAGAGATTAACCCAATTTCCAGGATGTGTAAGAGTGGCACGAAATCGCGTAAGGAAAGGCTCTAATTTAAGATGTCGTGTAGGTGCTAAAAAAATTAAACTTACGAATGAAAAAAACAGGCCACGTTACTTTTCGCCCTTAATTACTCTCTAAAGGAACCAGAGTTTTGGCGAAAGGTAATATTTTCCGATGAAAAAGTTTTCCAGTCCTGTAGTGACAGAAAACAAATTCGGGTATATCGTCCACCAAGAACGCGCTATGAGGAAAGATATATTGTTGGTAACAACGATCGCGCTGGAAGATTTTCGGTAAATATGTGGGGTTGGATTTCTGCTAGAGGTCATGGTGCTCTATTTCGAATCAATGGAAGACTAACAGCTTTACGTGGACCTTGTAGAGAACACCATGCTTCCAGCCGTCACAGAACTTTATCAAGACCAGTTTATTTTTCAACAAGACAACTGCCCTGCTCATACAGCCAGAATTTGTCAAACTTGGTTTCAGGAGCAAAATATTGGAAAATATCTAGGGTTTAATTTCAAAAAATTCAAATATTGTGCCGGGAAATCAACATCACTTGGTCCAGTTAATAGTCAATGCTTATGAAGAAGTTATTGGTGAAAATGAAAACCTTTTTGAAATTTTGGCTGATTCTCTACCACGAAGGTTGAACGGTATAATTGAGGTGAATGGCGCAATGACTAGATATTAAAATTTATATACCTAATAATTTGTTTCTATTGTTTTATAATTTTCGTTACAGTTGTGTTTTTTAATTTTTGTTACAGTTGTTTTATGCGTTAGCGTATTATTGTAATATAAAAATTATTTTTGAAAGCCATCTTTGATGTCAATATTTTCACATTTTAGTACCAGTCTGTCACAATATATAATCCGGTAGTTAACCATACAATTTAAAAAATACCTATGTTTCTCACGTACCACTTTTATGATGCCGAGAGTGTACATAAAAAAAATGTTACGATTGTCAATTATTATAACTACAAAAATAATTCTTCTGGAATGGTAACAGGCGTTGTCCATAACTATTACTGAACCAGGAGGTATTAGGTTTAACATTTGCTAAAAGTATTCTTCAAATGTATCGCCATTCATGTCCTCGTGATAATCGCCAGTATGGTTTGATGGAAAACCAAAAGACCTCCTTTTACAAACCCTTTTTCATTGCGAATATGGACAATTATCAAACGTTTTCCCTTTTCTGACGGCGGCTTTATCCCTTTCGACCAACCTTCCATGAATGCCTGTCGGTCAATTTTCACATTTTTTTCCAGAAATATATATTTTTGTCCTCCTTTCGCAATTGCCTAATTTGCCTTATCTTCTCCAGCAAACTATCTCGTCACTTTCTATTAAAACCGCCTTTCTGTTATGCTTTTCCCAAGAAAAACTAATTTCTCTTAAAGTTTTCCACAATTTCGTTCTTTCAATATTTGGAAACCCAACATTTTGTTTTATTGAAGCATAAACTTTATCAACAGTGGGAATTTCCTTTCTAAAATAAAAGGAATGAACTAACCGCCTTAATGCATTTTTTCATCCTCATCAAATTCTATTGGTTTTCTCCCAGACTTTGATAGTGGCGATTTTAATGATTCTAATTTTCTTTCATGTAGTTTTCTATAAATAGTTGATTTTGCAAATTGTTTAAAATTAGAACACTTCGTTGCCAACTTATCCACTGTCAATATTTTATAGTCTTTTTGCAGATTATCGAACACACTAAGAACTGTTTGTTTTTCTCTAAGCGTTAAATGCGCACGACCTTTATTTGTACTCGGAGTAGAAGCCATATTTTTTTACTTTCTAGATACACAAAATGCACATACTTTAAAAGTTAAAACTAGAGAATTACTCTTAATTACCTAATAAGAATAATATTTAGAACCAACGCATAAGTACCTATAATACCAGGAAGAAACAAAAATTGCTAATAATCGAAAATTCTTAAAATCATAAAATTATATTATTACAGTGCTGTTTAACCCTCACTTAAACTCAATCCTCTAATTATGGACCTGAAACAATTATGGCATTATCTGCATACCTACGTATTATAGTGCAAAAACAGAACACGCATAATAAACAATTTCTCTATCAGGTTAAAACATTATATATATTTTTAACTGCTGTCTTTTTTCTATTTTTTTTTTAAATTTAAATGTTGGCAAAACACCTACGCCAATGGTACGCTTGAGAAAATGGGTTTTAAATCGTTTTATTGCTCTCTCTTCTTTAGGAATGGAATTTTTATTAAAATGCATCTGCTCTCAATGCTATTTAGCATTTGAGAATAAGCGCCCTCTACCGCTAGGCTTGGACCGTGAGCCCACAGCAATAACGCCAAGATTTGCTTTTGTTTTAGATTGTTTGTACTATGGCGAAACATAACCTCTCCAAAATTTGTGAAAAAAATAATATTTTTTGCATAAATATGCTCAAATCTAAGTCTGAAAATCCATCAAAATTAACTGAATATGCAAGACATGATGGTTTTCCCTTAATTCTGGATTAAAATTTAAAAAAAAATAATAAAAATTTTGTGATTAAAAAACCATTGATATCTTAAGTTTTTGAAGCGCGTGCAGTTTAACAAGGTAGCATGACAGGTTTCGTCATCAAACGGGCCTTCGCGCAAAGATTTGACTCTTGGGAAGTCCACAAATTGTGTATTTTTGATTGAGAGTTTGTTAAATATCATCAATATTTATTTTAGTTTTCTATCATCTTCAGTCTTTTATGTTGGCGGACAACTTTGATTTAATTACAATTTTTAGATACATTTTTTGTCAGGGAAGGTAAATTTAAAACAACATTGCTTTCATGTGCAAAAATGCTGTATTTTCAGCTGCCGTAGACGTTGTCACAGGCAAAAAATAGTCCTCAAAATAGCTGCGACAACATTTTCATGACGTTTTCAAAACGTTGTGGCAGAAAACAGCAAAAGCATTATTGTTGTGGTTTTTGCTGCGGAAACGTTATCCCAGCTTATTTACAGCACGCTGTGTTACTTGGGTACCGACGTTGTTAAAAGGTTTCCCTGACGAACTGATAATTGGTAGTGTATTGGGATTGTCGGTGACGTCAAGGAAACGTCATCTAATTAACTCGGGTAGAGACACAACGTTTTAAAGTCGTCTAAACAACGTTTAGGCAAAAACTATTGAGATGTTTAAGTTTTTGTTGAAAAAAAGTAAAAAAAAATAACTTTGACAGCTGATGCTGATATATGTCACTAATGCTGGGTCCACAGTTTCACTTTTTGCCGCTCATTTCTATTACTCTCTTTATTGATAAGAGTGAGAGGAAAAAAAAGATGAAAAAAGCGAAATATAAATAAGCGGCAAAAAGTGAACTTAGCCCATATTGTCAGAAACGGTTTTATTGGGAAAGTGGTGCAGCACCAGACCATATCTGATCTTTGCGGTTTTATGTAAAAAGAAGAAACAAATTGCTGGCGTCAATGCACCGATGGCCATGCGGTCGGTCTCTTCCGTTTCCTCGGCGTATAAAATACGACTAAATACGACTCCGCCATTTTTGGTGATTTACGGTTTGGACCGCCATGATTCTTGTTAGCTGTAAACAACAGAAAACTCAGGAAATATTTTTGAAATTCGCTTTAAAATATGCTGGGGACCTAGGCGACTACCCACATTAAATTTAAAATAGATTTTTAATAATTTAACGGTAAATATATATTTTTTAATTATTTAATATCTAAGAAACACGTTGGATTTAAGGCGCGCGTGTTTTTAGAATTATTTATTTCACGGCTAGTTAGTTAGAAAATTGGTTTTTAAGGTTGTAAATATGGACTGTGTATTATTTAGAAACTGTCACGACTAACCTGCGACGTTAAACCAACGACTCCCGCCGACTATAGTTAGGGTTGCAACGTCGCTACGACTCAAAAATATATTCCCCAAATTAGTGCAAAACTGGGTTTTTACAACGTGTACAAAACGTTGACCGGGCAACTACAGTCAAGTCGCCGACTTCTTAAAATACGTCGTCGCAACGTTAAAATGCTGCTTGGTAGTGTGTCCTGGATTTTTTGGGAGAACTCTGGGTTTTTAAAAAAAAATTATATAGGATCATTTTAGAGAAAAATCGAGGTTTCGAAAAATGTATACCATTTTGTACAGGGTGTCCAAAAAATAAAATATGACACAAAGTCATCTTTTTTTAAATTGGACTCCTGTATATTATCTCATTTTCTGAATCCTTAAAAAATAAGTGTTTCAAAAATACCAAACGCTTTTGGTCTATCTTTTGACACCTGTCAAACCCTGTCGAAATGGCGGAAAAATAATTAATGAAATTGAAGTTTTTGGTAAGGCGAATACCTTCCTTTTACTCTGCTGAAGACATTAAATCGGAAACCGTAAAAAATAGTGACAGTTGTCTTAACTGTAATTTACTGTTATGGGGAAAACCACTGGTGCGATGACACATATTTACGAGTGGGGACTTAAACTACACTAAATTGAGGTCGATGAACTTAAAAATGTTATTAGTTTTGAGAAGTGTCAAACCCTGTCAAAATAACGAATAAATAATTTATAAACATGAAGGTTTGGAAAAAGCAAATACATTTTTTTACTCTGTTGACGATATTGAATCGGAAACCGTAAAAAAAGTGACAGTTGTCGTAACTGTCATTTATTGTTATGGGGAAAATCACTGGTACGATGATACATATTTACGAATGGGGACTCGAACTACACTAAATTGAGGTCGATGAACTTAAAAATGTTATTATTTTTGACACCTGTCAAACCTTGTCAAAATAAAGAATAAATAATTGATAAATATGGAGGGTTGGGAAAAGCAAATACATTTTTTTACTTTGTTGACGATATCGAATCGAAAACCGTGAAAAAAAGTGACACATGTCTTAACTGTCATTTTCTCGATATGATAAATTTCAGTTGATTTCGTTTTGATAGAGTTTGATAAGTGTCAAAAATAATACCATTTTTGAGTTCATCGACCTCAATTTAGTGCAGTTCGAGCTCTCATAAATATGTGTCATCGCACCAGTGGTTTTCCCCAAAACATTAAATGACAACTAAGACAACTGTCACTTTTTTTACCGCTTCCGATTTAATGTCCTCAGCAGAGTACAAAGAAGGTATTCGCTTTTCCAAAAATTTCAATTTCATTAATTATTTTTCCGCCATTTCGACAGGTGTCAAAATAAATATCATTTTTAAATTCAGCGCTATCATTTTAGTGGGAATTGATGCTTTTTTTGCCGATATCGGTCATCATAAGCATGATAATAATAAGCTCATCCCAAACTTTGGCAGCTATTATTGGGTCATCCTGTAGATATCGGCACCTGGGTCTATGAGACAAAATGCTCTCAGGATCTGTCCCAATAACATACATAAACGGCGTTGATATCCCACTGAGATCCAGTGGTTCTTTGCGAGCAGGACATAAAAAGCGTGACCTGCGAAAATGTACCGGTTACTGAAAGAAGACCGTTCAAAACACAACGTTCGCAGCAACTCCACCCCCAATTGGAGTTTATACTATGTCGCCTTATATTAAGGCTCAGCAACAATCACTCCGGAGGAGGCTTGTTGCGCAAAACAAAGCCAAGTAAAATTTAAGAAAAGTAGATATCTTGTCCGTGAAAAAAAAATCAATTCATTACCACCAGGCCTCCAAGATCTAATGGGTAGCCCAGAAACCTACAGGCCTGTTTCATCCTTGTTAGGAATCATCAGGATATCCATTAGATTTTGGAGGCCTGGTCGTAATGAGTTGAACAGCACCTTTTTTTATTTTTAACTATCTTTTTCTCTTCGTATCAGGTACATGTGCTCGAGGTTCTTCATAGACTTCCCCGACGTGAACCAGCAACGAAGCAAACTGGAAACGTACCTGTGGAACCATTTCGTGGAACCCGACGAGGAGGCGTTACGTCACCAGTTTCTGATGATCCTGCACGACGTCGTGGCGCAGTCGACGGTGTGTCTGATGGGTCACGAGCGCAGACAGACTTTGCAGCTCATTAAGAGTCTAGCTTGGCAGGTAGGACTTCGTTATTATGTTTTTACGTGCAACCGAGTACATTCCCAATGAGCATTTTCAGAAACTTCTGGAGACAGATATTTATATAATTATTATAAAGAGGGTTCCATTGATACCCTAGGGTATTTAGAAGTCTCCTACAAGAATTGGGTTTATATATTTGTTTTATTAAAGGCTCTAAATTGATGGTACCCTAAAGTAACATAAAACTGGCGTTAACAATATTTCCACGGACATCTTTATAAAAATTAAAGTCATCGGTTCAAATGTTATATAAATTGGTGTTAACAATGTTTCCACCAACATATTTATAAAAATATAAGTCATCAGTGACAAAAGTTATATAAATTGGTGTTTGAAATCTTTCTGTCAACCCACCTATAAAACCGTAAGTAACTATCAATTAAAGATATATAATAGATTGGTTTTTAAAATATTGCTATCAACCCACTTATAAAACTTAATTAACCAACAACAAATTTATATAAGATAAGATTGAAAATATTTCGAGAGACACTTATAAAAACTTGGGAACTCACACACAATAGTTATATAAATTGGTGTCTGTAATATTCTTATGAACTCATTCATAAATCTTTTTTGCCCATAAGGTTTTTTGGTAATTATGCAGTATACAGTTTTCTGCCATTTTTGATTTTTTTTGAAAAATTCTTTATGGGGGCACCTTCTAGGGTCCCTAGGACCCCAAATCCGCCTGCGCCCGATTTTTTTTTTTTTAACGAGAAAAAAGGGTGCCCAGGGGGGGTTGTAAAGTGTTTTTTTAATTGTCTTGGGTTGGTTTGGATTAGGTTGGGTTGGACTGTGTTGGTTTGGTTTGTTTTAGTGAAAAAAAAATTAAAAAAAAAACAAAAAAAAATAAAAAAAAAAAACAACCGGCGCAGACGGATTTGGGGTCCTAGGGACCCTAGAAGATGCCCCCATAAAGAATTTTTCAAAAAAAAATCAAAAATGGCAGAAAACCGTATACTGCATAATTACCGGTTTTTTTCTATAATGTTGTTATCAATTTCTTTATACAGTGATTATAATACAACTGTTTTTAGAACAAAAAAAAACAATTTTAATTTATTTTGGCAATTATAATAACAAAACAAACAAGATTTTTTAAGGTTAATTTTGTGACATCAAAAGGCGCGTTTTTGCGAAATCAAAAGGAGCGTTTTTGCGACATCAAAAGGCGCGTTTTTGCGAGATACCATACCATTATTATCTTGTTTTAATTACATCAATCTGAGAGAGATAAGAGATCCAAATCTTCTTGAGATAGTTGCCGATGAAAGATATCGGGATCGAATGCATTTTACACTCGATTCCCACCAGCGTTTCCGATGCGCAGTCACCCTGACTCAAAAAACTCATCACGTGGTCCGACATGAACTTGTATAGGCAAATCTCGCTTAGACCACGTGATACGTGTTTTAATTCGGGGGACCCACGAATGAGAAACGCATAGATGGGAACCGTGTTTTAGAAAAAGAGAACAATATAGTAACCGTGTTAAGGTTGCAAAAACGCACCGTGAAACGTCGAGCGCATATGCTGATACTGCTGGTCGGCGGCAAATGTGAACACCCCGGAAAATACTCGCCTGTACACCCTTCGACCCCGCAATCTTACTATATTCTTGAGATAGTTACCTCTGATAGTTATGCGGGCTTGAAGTGTGTGGAGGCGGGTATTTTTCCTGGTATGTGTAGTATGCTGGATCTCTCGAGGAATGCATTTAGGAAAAGAGAACAATGGTAACTATGTTAAGCTCGCAGAAACAGACCATCAGTGTTCAACACTGCGCCATCTGTAGCCCTTTGTTCCAAGTAGCATCATTTTTTAAAAGGGTTATAAAATAGTGTTGACGAGGTAAACAGTGGTATAGTTGTATTGGTTTTTTTATAGAATTGTCGGAAATTTTCGCCATTTTGGATTACAAAAATAGGTTTTTGGCCTAAATAAAAACGTTATTTATGGGGTTTCAACATGTGTTTCAATCGAAATATTGCTTGTTAGGGTTAAGAACAACATACGAAATTCAATATTTGTCCCAGAAAGAAAAAAACGCGTATGAAAAAAAAACTGATAGTTAAATGAATATTTTTTTCACGTTTTCTCAAGTATTTTTAGAGCCCATGAAATTTACGTGAGTGTATTCGAAAACTATACAGTACACACGGGACCGCAGCTGATTTTCAGAGTAGGATGACTTGAAAAACAGCTTTTATTTGACTATAGTATATAAATATTCATATTCCTCCTTCAGCTTATCTCACTTTCATTTTTATTTATTTTAGAAGATTGCTAAACACCATTTTATAAATTTTTTTATTGTAAAAAGAAAAAGAATAATACATAACCAGCAAAGGGAAGAAAGATGGAAAATCTATATTTCTAAATCCATAAAAACCTTTAATTTGTTATGTAGTGTTGTTAGAACAGTTGTAAAACCTTTTTATAATAATCTCTATACTTGAGGGCTCATAAGGAAGTTTTATAAAATCTATATGTTGTTTTTCTATCCATTACTATGTACCATAAATTTTTATAAGCTGGTGTTGAACAGTTGTTTTTCAAGTCTTTTTTACTCATTTACGAGATATATTAGAGTTATAAAATTATCACCAACACTAAATAATATAACTTTTGGTTATTTTATGAAGGTTTTATATTATTTGCTGTAACTTTTATATAGACAAAAATGCTCATTGGGTTTTCAATACGATTCACTTTTCGTGAAGGGTCCCTATAAAAAACCCGAAACCACATTTTGCAGAAACATAATTTGTCAGAATTTAAAGGAAAAGAAAATAATTGGTCCGAAAATGAAATAATTTGATACCACAAAATTCAAGAACCCCAATCTGGCCGAAAATGATTTGAACCGATAGCCACGAATTCAATTGCTACGTTGCCAGGTTTAAGTAAGTTGTGATATTGTATTAATTTACCCCCTTTACATTCTTCAACCACCCTCTACCCCCAAAAAATCGGACCTACATTACAAAAATGAATCGCAAGATTTGATAGACAGTTAGACTGCCAGAAACTGTGAAGTTAAAAATCGTTTTATGTATGTATGTATGTATGTATGTATTTAGTATTTAGTTTTTGCCAATTTTGCTTCTTTGTTTGCGTTTTTCAAAGTCAATAAGTTTACAGAACAATAATATATAATTAAAATAAAGGTATGTACCTACTTTTTGCAGGAATATTGGGGGTGCTAACAGCCTATTTTTGGTATCATCAATCAGTTCGATATGATCCCCATACATACGAAGGTTTGAAACTGAATCGTATTATGAAAACGTATTCAGGTCCACGTAAAAACGTAGCACATGTTTCTACGTAAAACTAATGGTACTGCCACGATGGTAATTTATGGCCTAAAATATTTTAGCGTAATATACGCGTTAACGTTTTTGTTTATCGGATTTTTTTGTAGGTTTTTCACATTTTTAAGCCATAATTTTATAGTTTTCTTTCCAAAATGTCGATTGGTAGTCTATGTTGGGAATTTGGAACCTTTGGTTGCACTAAAACAAAATTATGATTGTTTTGCACAAACCAAAACTACACTGTTTTGCACTCGACGCGCGTTTCGCTAACAACGTTAGCATCATCAGGTGACGATAAACAATGAACTAAATTAATCTACGCTCTATCTTATATACAATCCTTTAGTGGGCGAAGATAAAACTAATAAATTGTGATTGATCACGATTTTTAATCCTATCTCCCCTCAACCAAAGAATAAAATGTACTAAACGGGATGTGTCCTCTATCTTTATTTAAACTATTTCTGGATTTAATGATTTCCATACTTTCATATGTATTCAAAAGTCTTTTGTTTGGTACACTTTTTAGAAGTTTTAGGTTATCTAATGTGAGTCTATGTTTTCAAAAGCATGCTCGGCCACACTTGACTTTTCTGTTCTTGCGTATTTTTAGTGTGCTAAGTGTTCTTTAAAACGTGTTTGAATAGAGCGTCTCGTTTGGCCAACATATTTTTTGTCACAATTCATGTAACTAATTTCGTAAATTCCACTTTTTTCTAGAACTGTAGTTTTATCCTTGGGATTTCGTAGTAAGTTTCTTATTATGTTACCGGATTGATATACTAATTTAAGACCGGTTTTATTAAATACTTTGTGTAATCCTTTCGTATAATTAGGATTATAAGCAATTGATACAAATTTTGAGTCGCAGGTATCTTTTTGTCTGAAAAAGGTAGAATTCCGAAAGGTCTTTTGAAAAGAATGTCTATTTATCAGCTTATTTATTAAGCCTTAGTCGTAACCGTTTTCGCCAGCTATATTCCTAATCCTATTCTTTTCTGCTTCAAATCTTTCTTTGCTTAAGGGGAAATTTACTAATTTATATGTTAAAAAGTGCAAACTTGCAAGCTTATGTTGTAAGCAATGAAAAGAGTCATTTGGAATATACCTGTTGGTGGCCGTACCTTTTCTGTATAGGTCAAAGTCCAATTTATTTTTATTTCTTATAACTAATGTATCTAGAAATGGCAGTGTACCGTTGTTCTCTGTTTCATAAGTAAATTTAATAGTGGGAAATTTGTTATTTATTTTTTCTATAAAATTTTCAACACTAGTTACTTTAGTGTTGAATACTGCAAACACATCGTCTACATACCTGAACCATACTCTGGGGAAATACTCAAATTCTTTACTTATATCTGATTCAAATTTGCTCATAAATAGGTTTGCGATAAAAGGTGATAAACTATTACCCATTGTGGTTCCTTCTAACTAATTTACTTATGAAACGGTACACTGCCATTTCTAGACACTTTAGTTATAAGAAATAAAAATAAATTGGACTTTGACCTATACAGAAAAGGCACGGCCACCACCAGGTATATTCCAAATGACTCTTTTCATTGCTTACAACATAAGCTTGCAAGTTTGCACTTTTTAACATATAGATTAGTAAATTTCCCCTTAAACAAAGAAAGATTTGAAGCAGAAAAGAATAGGATTAGGAATATAGCTGGCGAAAACGGTTACGACGAAGGCTTAATAAATAAGCTGATAAATAGACATTCTTTTCAAAAGACCTTTCGGAATTCTACCTTTTGCAGACAAAAATATACCTGCGACTCAAAATTTGTATCAATTCCTTATAATCCTAATTATACGAAAGGATTACACAAAGTATTTAATAACACCGGTCTTAAATTAATATATCAATCCGGTAACACAATAAGAAGCTTACTAGGAAATCCCAAGGATAAAACTACAGTTCTAGAAAAAAGTGGAATTTACGAAATTAGTTGCATGGATTGTGACAAAAAATATGTTGGCCAAACGAGACGCTCTATTCAAACACGTTTTAAAGAACACTTAGCACACTTAAAATACGCAAGAACAGAAAAGTCAAGTGTGGCCGAGCATGCTTTTGAAAACAATCATAGACTCACATTAGATAACCTAAAACTTCTAAAAAGTGTACCAAACAAAAGACTTTTGAATGCATATGAAAGTATGGAAATCATTAAATCCAGAAATAGTTTAAATAAAGATAGAGGACCCATCCCGTTTAGTACACTTTATTCTTTGGTTGAGGGGAGATAGGATTAAAAATCGTAATCAATCACAATTTATTAGTCTTATCTCCGCCCACTAAAGGATTGTATATAAGATAGAGCGTAGATTAATTTACTTCATTGTTTATCGTCTCCTGATGATGCTAACGTTGTTAGCGAAACGCGCGTCGAGTGCAAAAAAGTGTAGTTTTGGTTTGTGGAAAACAATCATAATTTTGTTTTTTTTGTCGATTGGTGGAATAAAAAACTCACATATTTCAAGTTTTCAATGTTTTTTAACGGTTAAAAAAAGTACTGTCAAAAAATAATTTTTTATCTGTAAAAATGAAACATAAATAGGAGAATCGTTTTGGATAAAAAATTCGAATTTTCTGTTTTGTCATCTGTCTGTCAGCATGAAGTGGTGTCGTGCATATGATTTTTATTTTACCATTTTTATCCAAAAAAAGGCAAAAATAGAACCTGCAATTCGTCAAACCAATTTTTTATCCGAACCTTATTTCATCAAACACATTCAATAACAAATTCAAAATTTAACAGACAATATCAAACTCGTAACTTGTAAAACCCATTTTTAATAAAATCCGGAATTTGTCAAACCATTATTTATCAAAACCGGTTTTCGTCAAACTCGTTGTTTATCAGAAAATATTTGCTAAATGGATAGCGCATTCGACGATAATACTTACATGAACCGGACGCGTACATGCAGGTGGCGACATCTATACACAAAGTATTGAACACTGTCTGGTGAATACTTTTATAGAACGAGAAATGCATCGAAACGCCGTGACGCCGCGCCACCCTCGTGTACGCCTCCAGGTTCATGTAAGTATTATTGGCGAATGCGCTATCAATTTAGCAAATATTTTCTAATAAACAAGTTTGACGAAATCCGGTTTTGATAAATAATGGTTTTACAAATTAGTTTGATATTGAATGAGTTTGATGAACAATGATTCGATTAAAAACGGGTCTGTTAAATTTCGAATTTGATGAAATAAGATTCGGATAAAAATTTGGTTTGGTTTTCTTTTCATCAAACTTCTTTACAACCTCTAAAATTACCAAAAAACGTGTCCTACTGCACATCCAAAAATATTTTAATGGTACGGTCATGATGAACCTAAAAATAATTGAGTTAAATACCTGTTATAGTAGAACACTTCCACACTTTATGCTTTGAACAATTAAAATTTTTGCTGTTTTTTGAATAAAAATGGCAAAATAAAAATCGTATGCACGACACCACTAAAGATGACAGAAGATGACAAAATAGAAATTTTTATTAAACATTTGCCTTAAATTATTTCCATCTTTCTCTAAAACACTTTTTTATAGCCTGCTGTCTCTCTTCAACAACCTTAAATATTTTTCATTTTAACAGAGAAAAATGTTTTTTTGGCAGTACTCTTTTTGAACGCCTAAAAAACCATCATGGCTTTACCATATTGGTAAATTTACCAAAAAACGTGTCCTACTATAAGTGTATTTTGGCACATCTAAAAATAATTTAACAGGTATTTAACTAAATTATTTTTAGATTCACCATGGCCGTATCATTAAAATATTTTTAGATGTGCTAAAATACTTTAAAGTAGGACACGTTTTTGGTTATTTTAGAGACTGTGAAGAACTTTGATTAAAATTAAAAAGCCTTAAATTACCATCATGGCTTTACCGTGGCCGTACTATAATGGGTTTTTCCTGTTTTTTTTGTTTTTATGTATACAAACAAGTGGTTTGCGTTTGTCAAAGTTACTTTATTATAACAAAAACTGAGGTGCAATTTGCAACAGATTTCATTGGATTGTTTCTAATTTTTATTAAAGCTGGGTTTATACAGAAAAAAAACTGAATTAAAAATTAAATTAAAATAAGAATAGCATTGAAGCAATCAGCAGACAACTTTCGCGCATGTGTATTTGTCATTTTTTCCGATTTTTTTTTTGTTTTCATTCGAAATTTGTATTATTTTGCTAAAAATTTACAAAAATTCCTGAATTTTTTAGCATCTAAAATCACATGCATATATTTTACAGCCATGTCTTACCAGGGCTGTGTTTCACCAGAAGCTAATGGTTGTCCCAGTCACACACAGGAAAATACACCACCCAGTTTCCTTAGAAAAAGCAACCAAATTATATATATATTTCTCCTTTTAAATTTAAAAATAAACAAAAATCAGAAGTGAGGTTATATATGTAAGTTATATAAGTTAAAAGTTGACCATCTTTTAATTTTATTTTCTTAGTTCTAATTTTAGCTACAGAAACGCTTGCGGCTTATTTTGAATTTAATTTTAGTTTTAATTCATACTTTTATTTTTTCCTGTATAAACCCAGCTTAAAATTTCGTAAAATGATTACGGAGGAAAGAATGAGCAAAATTACAATTTCCGGAAAACCCCTGTTGCCTTTGAAATAAATTACGCCACAAAAATTAATTTATAACCCGAATGACTCGTCTGTTTTTCCAGACTTACAATTACTACGTTTATACGCGCCTAAAACCGGTTTTAAATAAAATCGCTTGTTTCGAGGGTTTGTCCTTCACTAAATGTCACTAAGGTCGCCATTCTTCAAAAACCTTCATAAAATCTCAACCTTATAAAAAATCGGCGACACTAACTGCTTTTTTGTCAAGAATGTTTCGCTTAAGGCCTCAAAAACGGCATAGACTTGACAACACTGCGTTGCTATTTTTTTGAAAGATCAACACTAGGTGGCATCACTAATACCATTTCGAGTGAGATCGTGCAGTGTTCAGAACACGGTACGAACACCATATATGTGAGATAAGTATAACTTATTAGGAACGTAACCATCTACTAATGCTTCTTTAAAAGGTTTTGATGCTCGGCTTCATGGATTGAAATCATTATTAAACATCAAAAAAATAACAAGTTTCCGTATTATTTTTATCACTTGACATGTATCAATTTATTGGCCGAATGTTCCATTATATAAGTGGCCGGTGGCTATGCGGAACCTGAATTCCAATACTCCAATCCAACTCACTTCAGTTTCCTTGGGCCTACTAAATTACGTGACCGGCGTTTCAGAATTTCGGCAGAATATTGCTTACAAAGAAAAAAACATAACTTTTTTGTTATCAGATAATAGTATTTATAAAAATCTACAACCGTATCCAAAAAATTTTCCAAAATTTGGTGCATTTTGTCAAAAAATAAAAAAATCCAAAAAATGCTGTTACAAATTTCTGTATTATCGACGAGGCTAAAGAAAAAGCCAGGTAAGATTTTTGACTATTGTTAGCCGTGTTTATTTTATTTCGAAAATAAGAGAGTCCAGTAAAAAACTGTCTGGATACGGCTGAGGAATTCAAAAATAAACATTCCTGCCAAATTTCAACAGATTCCATTTTCTCGTTTGCGATATTCTGCCCGGTAAAGATTGGCCCAAAAACAGCAAGGTTTTCATCTTTGAGATCGTGTGTATTAATTCGCTTTTTATTTGTATCGCGTTTGTCAAGTTTTTTAAGCTTTATGAAACTTCTTATATAGGAGTAGGTTATGGTCTGAGTAAACGTCTATCTTTATTTCGAAAATAAGAGAGTCCAGTAAAAAACTGTCTGGATACGGCTGAGGAATTCAAAAATAAATATTCCTGCCAAATTTCAACAGATTCCGTTTTCTCGTTTGCGATATTCTGCCCGGTAAATATTGGCCCAAAAACAGCAAGGTTTTCATCTTTGAGATCGTGTGTATTAATTCGCTTTTTATTTGTATCGCGTTTGTCAAGTTTTTTAAGCTTTATGAAACTTCTTATATAGGAGTAGATTATGGTCTGAGTAAACGTCGGCCCCAGGGTAGGTTTTAACTGATGTCAAGGAATTTTGGAATCTTTTGTTGATTAGCATGCAATCTATCTAATATCTGACAATGTTTTCTTCGCTTATCAGCCGCTGACCACCAGGTGTATAGACGGCTAGGTGGTAGCTTTGGAGATGATAAACTGTATTAGTGGTTCTTCAACTCGTTCATTCCTCACTCCAAGACCATAATCGCACATCATGTCAATAACTTTTCCCTTACCGACTTTTGCTTTCAGATCTCTCATAGGTATAGTTATTTTTTCTTTGCGCGTCTGTTTCAATGCACTTCTGATATCATTGTAACATTTTTCTAAATCTTCTTCACTGCTCTCGTACGTTGGTGCCTAGACTTGAATGATGTTAAGTTTCATTGGTTTAGAGTTGATCTTAAGAATAGCCACTCTGTCTAAAACGGGTATGAATCCTTGGACCGTTTGATTTATTTGTTTAGTTACTACGATGCCCACTCTGCTTCTATTGTGTACAATGTCCTCTCCTGAATAAAAAATTTGGTTTATTTCGCATTGACCATTTCCAGACCATCTCATTTCGCTTATCCCTAGAATGTCAATGTTCAGTGGTTTTATTTCTTTGACGGTATTTGCAGCCTTTCTAGCTTGGAATATACTCTTGACATCCTCCTACCAATCCTTTTTATATTTTTTGTCTTTAGGACATTGGCTGACCGGGAGATTCTTCACACCCTCTTCCCCACTTAAGAGGCGCCCGGGATTGAGGGCCTTGATTGAATTGTTTTCAGCCATAATGATGTCCTGGGAAATGTTTACCTAGGTAGTTTCCCATTGCTTCTCTAGGTTTGAAGTTCAGACGCCCACTTTGGGTCAGACGCTGTTTGTAGCCGCTTCTCTGAAGTCAAACGCTACTGGTTGCCAGTTTTGGTCAGCCCCGAATATTTACCTTTGGTAGCTCCCATATCTGGGAGGCGTTCCCCTATCCGCCACCTGGGGAGGCGCCCGATGGGGGACAGACAAAGCCCTCACGTTGTTTACATAACAAAATTTTTAAACCGTCCTTACATAAAGAGGCTTTAAGAGGCCCGTATAAACAAAGTAAATGAATCCTTTCCTATAAAAACTTTATTCATTCCAAGCTAAGATAAATAGTCTCGTTCTGAGTGGATAGAACAATTTCTGAAGATAATCTTTTGGATTTAACTCTGATTGATTAGATTACAGGAGGATCTTTTAATTAGAAAAGATTTCCAATAAGCAATTAGTGGAGTTTTGGACTACTTTTTTGTGGTTTTCCTTATTTATATAACAGCGCATTAAGGAAAAAGAGGGGCACTAGAGGCATTAAGGGAAAAGAGGCGAGATCAATAAAAATAGGCTAAGTAGTTCCAGAGATAATAAGTACCAACCCTGCAAACACATCTGTTACATTAACATTATATTTACGTAAATCTAAAGTCAAAAAATTTACATAAAAAAAGTTTTCATGAAATGTACGTAATATTTACGTAACATAACTTATGTTTCTTTAATTACATTATATTTACGTGATAAGAAAGGAACTTTGGTCATGGCATTATGCAGAACATGGAAGTCACTTTTCACCTTGTTGTGACTTTAGAAGTATATAAATATTATATACACAATATAACTTAAATTTTACATAAATGTTACAACATTTCAATACATAATATTTATATAACATTTATGTTATAAATTTATATAGTAGTTATATAAAGAGTGCGTTATTTACGTGACTTCAAGTTTACCTTGATGTTACTTGTTATGTAAAAAAAAATTTAGCCCATTTTACTTTTCGATTTACTTTCTAATTACTAGTTATTCGATATCTGCCGTTTCTCAATTTTCTCAACCGTTGATCCGATTATGATGAAAGAATCCCGCACGGATAACATGGGTTTTGTGATAGGAGATGTGAGCCATGAAAGAACGTATGTTTACTAAACACTTACGGAGAATTTTTTGAAAAGTACTTTGCAGATTTTCGTGATTGGGGTGTCATTTGAAAGGTACTTAAATATTGCACAGAGGCGTAACCAGGATTATAATTTAGGGGGGCTTTGGTATTTGTGAATGTTAATTTAAAAAAAAAATACGTAAATGAGACTAAAACGTTTTTGTGTTTTATTTTCTCTGGTAGTTTTTTTTAAGAGTCGTATTTAAAAGGTAATTAATTCAAGGGCGTAGGTATAAAATATAATTTGAGGGGGGGCATGGGCTATAAAAAGTCAATAAATAAGAAAAATGTTAAAAAGAAAAACCAACTCTATTTTTTGCATTAAAACTTTTTACTCTTTGAATGTATAGGCAGTGGCGGCGTATGCAGGGGTGAGTTTAGAGTTTTTTCTCTCCATAAATCTAATGAATATTGAATCCTCAAGATTAAACTCTTCCAAAAATCAAAAATCAAAGTATGGGCCAAGTTTTGGTATTAGGTTGGGTTTGGTGGGAATAAATCAGAAAAATGGACAAAATCGCATTTAAAATATTGTTTTAGTCGGTTTTCTTTAAATATTTTCCTGTTGATCAGAGAAAAAAAGTAGCGTACTAATTAATTATATCAGAAAGAACAAAAACTTAGTAATTTAATTTTCAAAGAAAACTTATAAAGTGATACTTCTTTAATATCATACTATGCATCATTATTTTTAATAAAACTAAGTTTTTTGCTTCCTCGATCTGCAGTGGCTTTCTTAAACAAAAAACAATTTTCAATGACAATTGCACAGATATGTCAAAAATGCATCATTACCTACTCCTAACTGTTTTTCAAAGCAAAGTCAAAGCCCACTTAGTTTAAACTTACCTAAACCTCTTGCATAAATCTCAATCCATTCGAATAAGATGAATATTATTACATTTTTTATTAGTTTATATGGACCTGTCAAGGTATTTATGACTTCGCTAAGATTTCCTTTAAAATGAGGCCAAACTTGCGGAAAACTACCAGCGAAAACAGGACAAAATAAAATGTAACTCTGATTTTACAATTTTAAAAATAAGCGCGGTTTTGGCCCTCATAAGCACGGCAACACAAAATCCTAAGTACACCTCTGTACACTAATCCATTACCTTTTAAACGAGAACAAACTTGAAACAAATCGTTCCACCAAACGGGATTAAAATAAGTTTTTACTTTTAATTTTTATGTTTTTTTTTTAAATTAACCCTCCCAGACAATCAAGCTTTCCTAAAATATAATCCTGGATACGCTCCTGTGCAGTATTCAAGTACCTTCCAAATGACACCCCAATTACAAAAAAAAATTCTTCGTATGTGTTTAGCAGACATACGATCCTCTTAGAATTTAATTTTTTTATCTAAAGTATAATATCTTGAAAATATCAAAATATGGTTAACTTTCACGGTAGGCCATAAACCCATGTTATCCGTGCGGCATCCTTTGTTGTGTAGTTGTAGATTAGACACTAGTTTATATCAGTTCCAAAAAAAAAACAAAATTATGATTGTTTTCCACAAACCAAAACTCCACTTTTTTGCACTCGACGCGCATTTCGCTAACAACGTTAGCATCATCAGGAGACGATAAACAATGAACTAAATTAATCTACGCTCTATCTTATATACAATCCTTTAGTGGGCGGAGATAAGACTAATAATTTGTGATTGATCACGATTTTTAATCCTATCTCCCCTCAACCAAAGAATAAAGTGTACTAAACGGGATGGGTCCTCTATCTTTATTTAAACTATTTCTGGATTTAATGATTTCCATACTTTCATATGCATTCAAAAGTCTTTTGTTTGGTACACTTTTTAGAAGTTTTAGGTTATCTAATGTGAATCTATGATTGTTTTCAAAAGCATGCTCGGCCACACTTGACTTCTGTTCTTCCGTATTTTAAGTGTGCTAAGTATTCTTTAAAACGTGTTTGAATAGAGCGTCTCGTTTGGCCAACATATTTTTTGTCACAATCCATGCAACTAATTTCGTAATTTTTTCTAGAACTGTAGTTTTATCCTTGGGATTTCCTAGTAAGCTTCTTATTGTGTTACCGGATTGATATACTAATTTAAGACCGGTGTTATTAAATACTTTGTGTAATCCTTTCGTATAATTAGGATTATAAGGAATTGATACAAATTTTGAGGCGCAGGTATCTTTTTGTCTGAAAAAGGTAGAAGGTTTCGGAATTCTATGGAAATCATTAAATCCAGAAATAGTTTAAATAAAGATAGAGGACCCATCCCGTTTAGTACACTTTATTCTTTGGTTGAGGGGAGATAGGATTAAAAATCGTGATCAATCACAAATTATTAGTCTTATCTCCGCCCACTAAAGGATTGTATATAAGATAGAGCGTAGATTAATTTAGTTTATTGTTTATCGTCTCCTGATGATGCTAACGTTGTTAGCGAAACGCGCGTCGAGTGCAAAAAAGTGTAGTTTTGGTTTGTGGAAAACAATCATAATTTTGTTTTAGTGCAACCAAAGGTTCCAAATTCCCAACATATATCAGTTCCGTCAGGTAAAAAAATCACTTCAGAGGCGGAGTAAATGGGGCTAGTTTTTGAAAAAATTCGCATTATTTTATCACTGTGGGATGTCGAAGGGATGTTCTTTTTGACGATACGTGAAAAAGTCACGTGACCCGGACAGATCATTAAAAGTAAATTAATTTAACCAACGTTTATTTCAGATACTCTACCAAGACCAACAACAGCGAATGTACACGCAACACGCGCAAGCGCAGGCGCAAGCGGCCTCCGCCGCCCCTCCGCCGCTGGTCATCGCCAACGGCGTAGTGTACGCCCCGATCTCCACCGTCGTGCCGCCCTGCGCCTACTGCACGTGCCAGCAGCCGCCCGCCGCCTGGATACCGCCGCCGTGCTGCGGCACGTGACCCTGTTTCGTTATCAAAATATGCTCCCCGCCCCCCGTTCCCCACAACCACCCCGTTTCTTACCACCACCGTATAGATAGTAACGCCGCCACTGATACGGGCGCACCGCCGCCCATGGCGTACGACTACGAATAAGTACCTACTATACAGGCTGGTCAAGTAAAAACCGAACCGTTTTTATTTTCCAATAAGCTCTTTTGAGTTGTATCGCAAAATTACGAGAAAATGCTTGCTCGAATGTAAGTTGTCCACACATCTATTTTAAGTGACAAAAAACGACGTTTTAATTACGTTTTTTTCCCACAACGTTGCGTTGGTGTTGGACAATGCGAATGTTTTTTTCACATGCGACTAAAAAAATTATTTTTAAACAGAGAAGTTTATTCTTAAAATTATTTGTGAGACTGTGATAGACCTATTACTTTTATTTACTTTAATCGTTTTCGTGAGTTAAATAGGGCAGATATTTCCTAATTAATCAGAATGTATTAAATGTCATATAATAATGTATCTTTTTCATCATGCTATTGGTAAAGGAAAGAAGCATTTCCCGACCAAAACTTTAATTTTCGGATATACTCTAGCGTTTATTATTTCCACCAGCTCTCAAAGTCGTTGGCGTTGCGGTGCCGGTGGCTTTTTAGTTCAAAATCAAATCTATTTTCAACTTGCTAAAACTGCATTTGCAATGTTTGGTGGAATGACGTCATAATTTCCACTGCAACGTTGCGAAAAAAACGCAATTTTTGTAAACTTTTTCGTTTAACCTTAAAAAATATATTGCCATTTTTTTTACAACTTCTACATTTTTTTTGTGGGTTGAAAGTCCTGGTTCTGTGAACTGACTGGGGCCACTTTTAAAACTTAATATTTTAGGAGCACCTGTTTCCCATTTTATCAGGGTTTGGAGGAAAAAAACTTTTGCCGACTCTTTCTGACCAATTGTAAAAAATTCCAGTTATTTTTTATACCAAAAAACGAGCGCAAAATTTATTCTGACAATATTTTTTTTATTTCCTGATTATTTTATTTTAAAAAAAATAACTTTTTTTCTGTTTGTGCATTATTTTTCAATGTTTTAGGTTTGGTCTTTTAAATTTTCGTTGTCTTGCTGTTTTTTTGGCGAAATCCCTTACGTTTTTATGAATTTTCCCTGGGCTAAAGTTGTTGTGATAAAAAATAACTTTAGAACTGGAAAAACTAAAAATAAAATAATCATGAAACTATTAAAAGACGGTAATCTCCTTAGATTAAGAAGAGACAAGATACCTGACACTTACGGATACTTTGGTTATATTATTATATGGAGCAATGTTTACCTTTGTTTTTTTACAGTAAACACACCAGTGGCGTACCTACTTAAATATAAATTTACACATGGATTATATAATTAAAATTTTACTATAATATGAAATCCGCAAAATAATTTAAAAAACATGCAAAAAATAATTCTGCCAATTTTAGCTTTGGAAAGTTCGTAACAATAAATGTTTGTAGTATAATTTTATACAAAAGAAATTTATTACAAAGTTTGTATATGATTTATAGCAATTTAAATTTTCAACACAATAAAATTATGCCAAAAATTAAAACAAAGAAACACAGTTCATAGCACCTGGAATATCAAGAGAAAAAAATATTACCCACTAGCAAAAAAATATGTTATTGTGTTTGTTAATTTTGTTATTTTTTCTGGTCATTAGCAGAAACTTACTTATACTGACTTCTTCAGCACACAATAAAGGGTGTATAGACATCTAGGACAGACTAAAAGATTTAAATATCATTTCGAAGGGCGAGCGCAGATGGCAACGGAGGCAGTATAAACCTGAACACATGTGAATTAACTTTTATTGTTGTTTGCATCCACAAGCCAATCACGATCTAAAGTGGTTGAGACAGAATTCTCTGTCCCTATCGTTCTAACGTCGTTTAAAAGGACAGAAAAATAATCGATATTTCTCACCTTTGTTTTGTTATGATTTTATTTGTAAATAAACAGTGGTTATTATTGGCCAAGGAGTTTTCGTTGGACCAGATATCTTGTCTCTTTTTAATCTAAGGTATTCTCGTACTCGTAGCGATACTCGGGTTTTAAAATGTCAACTCTGTTAACTGATGCCAGTATGACGGTAACAAACTAAGTTTTCAAAAACGTTCATTCTTTGGTTTTTTATCGATTCAGTTAAAAGAATTCAATTTGAAGATGTACATTGAAAACGCCGTAAAAGAGGCTATAGGCATGCTCCTCCCACAAAAATCTTTCACTTTAGTCCCTCAAATTAGGGGTTAAAAGTACCCTTTTCTTCCCTGAAGTGCGTAAATTCTTTTAAAAACAATATTTTTAGAACGATATGAAAAAAAGTGGTACGTGAAGTGATGATTAACTGAGAAAAGACTTTTCCTTCTTAGAAACTAAGCAAATAGCAACTAAACATAATGTGGGAAACAGGTGCTTATAAAATAATAAAAATCTTTGCCATTTCATTCAGCGTTTTTTAAAACTGAATCTAATCGCAAATAACCGAACTTTCAACTTCCTGCCAAAAATATACAGGGTGCAACAAAGCGCATTTTTAATATTATCAATGTTTCACTTTCTAACAAGCCTTTTCGCGTGCGATATAAATTAAAAAGTTATTCAAAAATAAAAACAGACCGGTCGTTACGTAACCACCCTATAATTTTGTGAAAATTTGAAGGATTTGGTTAAATAAAAAGTGATAATAACATAGGAAAATTTTATTAATGTGGTGAGTTGATGGGTAAATTTTAGTTTTCTTTTTATAAAAAGAAAAACTTGTCACTTTTTATTAATCGAAGGGTAAAAAGTTGGTCTGGTAGAAACTTTGTAAAAAAAATTCATGTAGTATAAAAAGTAAAATTTTTAATAAAAAAATGTAAAGAGGTTTTTTTCACACTTTCGTGATAAAAATAAAAAGATGGAGAAAAACCAAAAACAGCGATAAAAAGTAAGTCAAGTCAGTTAGTTTAAAAAATTTAGTAACATTCGAATAATGTATTGTCCGTACAAAATCGAATATAAAAATATTAAAATTTAATTACAGTTTTCAATTAAAACGGTAAAATTCAGATACAACATATTTTGTACGCGGTATATTTTTATTTTAATTAATTTGGACAGCGTATTTCAAAAACGAATTTCCAAAAATAACCGAATTAAATTTATATGAACATATCGGTTTCGTGTTTCTACAGATGTGGAGCGATTATTTTTATACAAAATTTACTAATGGAAACACCCACATAAAGCCAGGGAAAATAGAGCATATATAGGGAATGGATATCACCAAAGAAAAAGTAGCAAATTTTAAACGAGCGCATGGAGCAATCTGAGAAGCATAACGGTTAGGTAAATTTGTTGTTTACTTTTCAAAGTTAGAATTTGTTGGCCTTTTTTTTAGTCTTTTCTCTAAAATATCTAATAAATTGCTCCCTTTCAACTTCTAGAGTTGTCCTGCTTCGTGGATTGTATAACAATTTCATAAAAAGTAAGTGTTTTCTGCAAAGAACAGCCCAGGCAGCACAACTCTGTTCCAAGGATGTCCAGTGGAGAGAGTTTGACAACCAAATCTGTAAGAAATGTTGTCCAAGGCATATCCATTGGATAATACAATTGTCAAAACGTTGGACGGCTCTTGGACATCCCATGTTCCAATGGATATCCAGTGGAAAGTTTTGTCAAAACCACTCCAAGATCATAAGTCTGATTGTCGATCCCCCAGGATGGAGTGCCTAGCAAAGGATGGGTATTAAAATACTAAAGTATGTTCATAAAGAAGAGAGAGTAATAAAAATGCAAATTTGGATAAATTTTGTACTAAGTGATCAATCACTTTTTCTTCTCTCTTAAAAATTTTCTAATGTACCCCAGGTAAAAATCCTATATTTTTATATACCTCACCCTGTTCGACCGGAGAATACAATAGAACCCAAAACCGAGAACAATAGCAGGTAAGCGATAAACTATTCTCGTAGGTGGCGCAATTGGCGGAAACTTACATTTTAAATGCCGTGCTATATAGGTATTAGTGAAGAAAATAGTAAATATGTGAAAAGTTCTATGAAATTTAATAAAACAAATTACTTTGTTAGAAAAAAATTATAAATTAAATAATAAAAATTATATATACAAAAACGGATTGGCGTTTTAACTATAATTAATAAGCACACCTAAAAATTAAATTAAGTCTAAACAAATGGTTGGTACATAAAAAAAATGTTACGCTTGTCAATTATTATAACTACAAAAATAATTAAAATAAAATGGAGGTAGATACGTTTCTTTAAAACCAGTCAAAAATAAAATTGGAATAAATTACTTACATTCAGGAGAACAATAAATGCTCTCATCATCATTCTCATTTTCTTCCAAAGAAATAATTAACGGTTCCACAGTTTCTTCGATTAAACAATCAAGTTTCCACATTTTTTCTTCTACTTTTAAAACATGTTGTACACATTTATGGCAATTATGGGGAGTTATTTTTTTAACTGATTCTTGAAAAAGCACCTCCACATCCTTTAATTTATAGGTCGTATTATTCCTTGCTAAATACCCTTTCATTTGAGCTCATATTAATTCTATTGGATTAAGTTCATAATGGTAAGGCGGCAGTCTTAATACTGTTATGTTTCGTTTTTTAGCCATATCATCGACAACTTTCTTATTGAATTTTTCTTTGCGGGTATTTACCAATGATAGTAGTTCTTTTTTTACCAGATTTGTAGTCAACTTTAATATTTCAGAGAGAATTACTCCTAATTACCTAATAAAAATAATATTTAGAACCAACTCATAAGTACCTATAATACCAGGAAGAAACAAAAATTGCTAATAATCTAAAATTCTTAAAATCATAAAATTATATTATTACATTGCTATTTAACCCTCACTTAAATCCTCGAATTATGTACCTGAAACAATTATGGCATTATCTGCATACCTACGTATTATAGTGCAAAAACAGCAGCAGTGCAAAACACCTACACCAATGGTACGCTCGAGAAAATGGGTTTTAAATCGTTTTATTACTCTCTCTTCTTTATGAATGGACTATAAAATACCAATTAGTCTAAAATAATGAAAAATACTTACCTATAATATACAAATGATTCGGCAAGATATGAGGGAAATGTTATTGTTGGTAATGAATAAGAAAAAACGTGATCCATTGGATATCCAAAACAGTTCGGACAAAAGACGTATTTGTTAATGTGCCAACTAGGCCAAGCCCGATTGCCGTAGATTTTTTGATAAATGTTCAATGTTTAGTCAATTTATAAAGTACATCACTTTTGCAGGACACAAAATGGACGTCCGCCGGATATAGTTAATTTTTTGCTGTTTATAAACTTTTTGTTAGTCAAAACAGAAAAAAATGGATCGAAAAAGAGAAGTCTTCTACTTCCTTCCAAAAGCGGGCCAATATCGCCACTAGACTACTTTTACTTTTTTTAGTTCAGAGGGCATTTCAGGATGTACGCGTCTTTTCCAAACGGCTGTCCAATTTCAAAAATATTGAAACTGAAAAAATAAATAAAAAAGTCATTTTTCGAGCAAATGGCGAGTTCGATAATCAATCTATGCGCGAGCACTCCGGTTGGGATTCGGAGCATCCGCGGGTAGATTCATAAGGTCACTAATCTACTCCGGATCGATATGATGGTATGTAATCCGAAAGCGCTATAATTCTGTATTAAATATTAATTTTAAACTAAACCTTTTACAACACAATGTATAACTTGTAGAAAGACTGACACTTTTTATCTAACTTCTTCCATAATTCAGGGACAAACAAGTTAACAATTAAATAAAAAAGAGAGTTTTACCAACAGAAAACTGTTGGATTTTTCGACTTCTCCACCAGTTCTACCACTGACTGGTTTCAGACACAGTCCATCCACCAGTCGGGCTTTTTACTATGACGAAGCAAAAAAACGAACTTTATAAAATACACCGGAGTACCACAAGAATACATACCGGGTGCGACTTGGAGACTAGACGCAGACACGTGTTTCACTCTTGTTAGAGATCATCAGTAGGACATTTTTATGAGAAAGCGAAAAATCCAACAGTTTTCTGTTGGTAATCTCTCTTTTTTATTTATATTTAACTCCACTATGGACATTGGGAATTTATTTCTCATTCTGTTAAGTTAACAATTGAGTTAATTGATGGAAGGAGTGGCTTTAACATTTTACCAGTGACCTGAATTTAAATCCTCTTTGCAGAATGCAAAAAAATTAAATTCTTAATAAATAAACTTATTTGGAATATAAAATAAGAAAGGACTTCTTATAAAGTTAACGTTAAACTAAAAAAAATATAAATAATATTAATTACTTTTTACGCATGAATTTAGAAATCTTGCCAACTAGGCCAACACCAAAAAAATACCTATATATTTTCCTACATTGAGTATAAGTATATGAAGTGCTTTTAGTAAGTACCTATGGTAAAAACGAAGAAGTATATAAAACGTTATTTAAAAAAAATGACGCATTTTAAAGTAAAGTGTACTATCCAGCGAAAATTAGTTGGTCCACGTCACTAATTGGAGGCTTCGAACTAATTTTTCAACGATAGTACACCAAAAACATTCCTGTACTATACAATCATGATAAATTAATCATAAAGACATAAAAATATGTCTACAAAACATACAAAGTCGACTTATAATATTAATTCTAATAATAAATGTAGATAGAAAAATACAATGTTTGGTATTGCTTGATCTACTTTTATTATTTTTACGTTCACATTCGGTAATAAAATGTTAATAACAAAATGCTATAGTTTGGCACTAAATACCAACATTTTAAGTTGGACGACCTGCTTTTTTAGAAGTACCAAAGTACCGAAACAAAGGTATTTACAGGAAAAAAGCAATTAACCCTAAGGTTAGTGACCTTGTTATTGCCAACCTAGCAACTATAGTAAGTATTACTCTGGTGCCAAATATTGGCCACTTTGGTACGCTACCAACATAGCCGTGCAATCGTGTTCTGGGCGGTCATGTTGGTTCATGTTCAGTGTTATTAACCATTTCTAACTATTTAGATTGGCAGTGCAAAAATCCCCAAAAAGTTACCATTTTGTTATAGGGTCATTCCATATCAAATCAACCAAAAAATCACAAAAATTTTACGCGACCAATTCCAATTTTGATGATTTTTGGTATATATTTTCTTCTTACCATAAAAGTTGAAAATGCAAATTTTTAGATTTTTTTGATTCGTAGTTTTTTTTTTTTTATTTTTCAAAATAAAAAAGTCAGCATTTTGACCTTAACAAGAATGTACAAAACTAGCAATATCTCGAGAACCACTTACACTAGGAAAGTAATAAATGGCTCATTTTAAAGTCATTTTGAAGCTCTTTTTTATGAAATATCACAACATAATTTTAACAAAAAAAAAAATTGGAAATAAAAAATTGAAAAATTCAAAAAGGCCATTTTTAATTTTTTTGAAAAAAATATATAATTTTGGTCAAAGTGTTACTTAATTATCCACAAAATTTTATGATGGAGAAATGATGGGTTCAATGTCAAAAAAAATATCAAAAATATTAAGTACATTTTATAGGCGATTTTTCATGCATGTGACATTTTTAATAAATTTTTTCACATTGAACCCATGATTTGTCCATCTCAAAATTGTGTGAATAGTTTAATAACACTTTAAAGAAAATAATATAATTTTTTGAAAAAAATTAAAAATGGCCTTTTTGAAATTTTTCAAAAAAAAAATCAAAAATTTTTTTTTTTATTTTTTTTTTCAATATATGTTATGCAATATTCTCATATGAAAGGTCTTTATAAGAGCTTTAAAATGAACCTTCACCTACTTTTCTATTATAAGTGGTTCTTTGGATATTCCTAATTTTGTGCGCACATGTTAAGGACAAATAAGTGACTTTTTCGATTTTCAAAAATTAATTCAAAATAAACAACTGGTCAAAAAAGTCTGAAATTATGGATTTTCCAGTTTTTTGGTAGGAATAACATGTATACTAAAAATCATCAACATCGGAGATGGTGTGGTAAAATACCCTGGTTGACTTGATATGGACTGACCCTAGGGTCTTCCATATCAAATCAACCAAAAAATCACAAAAATTTTACGCGACCAATTCCAATTTTGATGATTTTTGGTATATATTTTCTTCTTACCATAAAAGTTGAAAATGCAAATTTTTAGATTTTTTTTGATTCGTAGTTTTTTTTTTTAATTTTTCAAAATAAAAAAGTCAGCATTTTGACCTTAACAAGAATGTACAAAACTAGCAATATCTCGAGAACCACTTACACTAGGAAAGTAATAAATGGCTCATTTTAAAGTCATTTTGAAGCTCTTTTTTATGAAATATCACAACATAATTTAAAAAAAAAAAATTGAAAATAAAAAATTGAAAAAAAAAAATTGAAAAATTCAAAAAGGCCATTTTTAATTTTTTTGAAAAAAATATATAATTTTGGTCAAAGTGTTACTTAATTATCCACAAAATTTTATGATGGAGAAATGATGGGTTCAATGTCAAAAAAAATATCAAAAATATTAAGTACATTTTATAGGCGATTTTTCATGCATGTGACATTTTTAATAAATTTTTTCACATTGAACCCATGATTTGTCCATCTCAAAATTTTGTGAATAGTTTAATAACACTTTAAAGAAAATAATATAATTTTTTGAAAAAAATTAAAAATGGCCTTTTTGAAATTTTTCAAAAAAAAAATCAAAATTTTTTTTTTTTATTTTTTTTTTTTCAATATATGTTATGCAATATTCTCATATGAAAGGTCTTTATAAGAGCTTTAAAATGAACCTTCACCTACTTTTCTATTATAAGTGGTTCTTTGGATATTCCTAATTTTGTGCGCACATGTTAAGGACAAATAAGTGACTTTTTCGATTTTCAAAAATTAATTCAAAATAAACAACTGGTCAAAAAAGTCTGAAATTTTGGATTTTCCAGTTTTTTGGTAGGAAAAACATGTATACTAAAAATCATCAACATCGGAGATGGTGTGGTAAAATACCCTGGTTGACTTGATATGGACTGACCCTATAGAAGGTTGACAACAAAAGTCAACTTTGGGGAATTTTTGTACTGTTAGCGAAATTTCTTGAGAAAAGGTTGATACTTTTAGGCGCAGATTAAAAAAATAAGCGCCTGTTCAATTTGTAAAGAAAAGTAAATGTTTGTGATAAGAAAAAAACAAACTAAGGCATAATTCAAACTTTAAAGTGTCTAAACTGAATGAACTCTAATTTAGATCGAACAAATTTGATAAATGTTAACGCTATCAAGACTATCAATTGGTAAAAATCAAAGCCTCATCCAGAAACAACCCTTCTGCAAGGGGTTGGTTGGGGGTGGAACACTTGGCTTTAAGTTAGTTTTTTACAGCAGAAACTGCCTGCAAAAAATCAGGATACCTCTAATTTTTTTCTATTTAATCAACGGTAAAACATCTGTATTTACTGGACTATATTATAAATCGAGGAAAGCTTTAGTTTGATATTTTCTCGTTCTTTCTCTTGCTACGGGAGAGAAGCTAAGATATCAAGCTGTCTTAGGTCCTATGCCTTTAAAACTCTTTTTTTAGTCACATACTCCAAGTATATGTTTATGATTTACCGGACCAATAAAAAAAATTGCTCTCTAAATTATATTCGTTCAAGCTTTTGAGTCCTATGAAAATGAAGCCAAAACGAGGTTATACATTTTGAATAATGAATTTGCCGAAATCCCAGCTGATCCTTTTTTTTTAGTTTAACCAAATTGGGAACGTGCTCTATTATACAAAAAAATCAACCTCAAATAAGTTGGTTTCTGTTTTGACCCTCTCCGATTTTGATGATTTTTGCACACTTATTCTACCTGCAAAAAAACTTGAAAATTCATTAAAATTTTGGGAACAGTAGTTTTTGTTTTATGGATTTTTGAAAATCCCAAAATTGTTAATTCTGGTCCTCCTCAACAAAAAGCTCAATATTTTGAAAACTGTGATAGCAACAATTTTCGAATTTGATTTTTTTTAGATTATATGGTAATATGTGGTAAGAAACTGCAAAGCTAAAACAAGATAATAGATCAAACCAAACATATTTTAAATATAGGTTTTAAATACAGGTACTTTATATTATATGTAATTAATGTCTTTTTTGATTTATGTTTTTTTTTGCAAAATATTAGAAGAATCTTTCATTTCTTTTCTTGAAATAGTGTATGTTCTTGTAAAAAAACTAATTTTCAACTCTTCACATTCTGTGGTTATGGTTATAACCATTTGATGCAGTTCTTTTACCATTCTTCTAAATATTTTGTATGTCTGTGTCACCCCTGATGAACCATATTACCGAAACGTTGGTGAAAATTAAAAATTAGCTGACAATAAAAAACTATGTATAGCTTGCTATTTATTTCATTCAAAAATTCTCTCACTGGACGGAAAATTCCATAGAAAATTTTTTAAATTTTTCATTATTCGCCAAATAACAATGGTGGTATAATTAGAAAAACTACTCAGATCGAAAGGTCTACTGCAATGAAGATACTATATATTTTTTTTTTTGACATAGAAGGACAATTTAACAAAAATGATTCCAAAAAATAATTTTTAAGAAAGGATAACTGTTCTTATTCGAAATGTGTAATCACTTTTGGCGCATGTGCGCCATTCCATGCAGCGTGTATGAACGCCTTTACGTGTATTACCAAAAAGTTAAGACGTTATCAAAATCTACCAAAAAAATTGTGAATAATTTACAATAATGTGAAAATATGTCCATTACCCTTGCAAAAATGGAACATATCACTAAACAAAAAACAGACATATTGTATATATATAGGGTGTCCCAACTTGCGCAATCAATTTAAAGTTAAACCCCAGAAAGTATATTTTGTTGAACGAATTAATAAAATTTTAGAGCCATCTGTTGTTAAAATTTAAGTCCATCTTGGTTGGGACACCCTTGATAATAAATTATGTTGCTGTGGGCTAGAGAGGCTGTGATCCCGAGATAATCCAAAATATTGGTTGTGTAAATTTGAGATTTTATCTAAGAAATACGTTAGGAAACTTTACCACTCTTACTGTATACAGGGTGAATCTAAAGTACTGTCTAATTAAATTACTAGGTTTATAGGGAAGACTTTAAAGTATTTTAGAAAATTATTATAAATGCTACCAATCTATAGTTTAATTCGATACATAGTTGGCACTCAGAAAGTATGATCTGTCACAGTCAATGCAAGAAGTTTAATACAAATTATAATTTTGTGTTAAATATTGAAAAAAAAAATATTTCTGTTTTGACCTATACCGGGTGGGCCATAAAAAACCGGACAAAATGTTTTCAGTTATAACTTTCGAACCATACCACCGATTTTAATGCAAAAAACTGCTCTTTGCAGGGAATTGAGCAAGACTTTGATTAGAAATATTTTTTTTCCGCCATCTTCAAATCTAAAATGGCGGACAGAAACAAACTTTATCCTTCAAAGAGCCTCGTTTATTCTGATGGTACCGAAACTTTTTGGATTTTTTTATGAAGTCGTAAAAAAACTTTGTTTCTGCCACGCAGAACGAGGTGCGAATCATTAAAATCGGTTAAGTGGTTCCCAAAAAAAATAAAAAAATTTAATTCAGTGTTTTACGGATTATGCGATTGCCGCCTCAATTCTGTCTGCATACATTTTCTCATAAATTCATTATTACTAAACCGATTTTGATGAAATAAAAGGCATCATGTCGAAAATCGATTGTTTTTTAACCAGTGATTGAAATTTGCAGCCATCTTGAAATCCAAGATGGCGGACAGAATCAAACTGGACCCTTCAAAGAGGCTCGTTTATTCATATTTTCTGAAAACTTTTTTTTTATTCATAGAAATGTTCTGATTTCACAATCACTAAAACCGGTTTGGTGGTTCTTAAAAAATTAATTTTTGTTTCCATCACTGTTTTCCAGATTATACGATTGCTTTCTCAATTCCGTCTGCATTAATTTCCTCATAAATTCATAGTTACTGACCGATTTTAACTTAACAAAAAGCATTATGTCAAAGATCGATTGAACTTTAAAGACCACTATTGAAATTTGTCGTAATTTGTAAACCCAAGATTGCGGACAAAACCAAATTTGACCCTTCAAAGACGGTCGATTATTCTTATGTTTTGAAAATCTTTTCGACCTTCATCGAAATTCGAAATCATTAAAAACGGTTTCGAGGGTATTCAAAAATTAATTTTTTGAGAACTCGTAATTCGTACCTAGCTATGCGCGTTGGCGAAAGAGCATTTTTAGGTTCTTAAAACCTAAGAATAAACGAGCTTCTTTGAAGAGATAAATTTAATTTTTTTGATCTTCGCCATGATACTTTTTATTTTATTGAAATCGGTTGCATATCAATTTGAGAAGGCAATCATATAATCTGGAAAACAGTGATGGAAACAAAAATTAATTTCAAGATGGCGACAAATTCAAATAGCAGTAGTTAAAGTACAATCGATTTTCGCCATGGGGCTTTTTATTTCATCAAAATCGATTTAGTAATAATAAATTTATGAGAAAATGTATGCAGACAGAATTGAGACGGCAATCGTATAATCCGTAAAACACTGATTGAATTTTATTTTTTTTTTTTTTTTGGAACCACTTAACCGATTTTAATGATTCGCACCTCGTTCTGCGTGGCAGAAACAAAGCTTTTTTTTCATAAAAAAATCCAAAAAATTTCCGTAACATAAGAATAAACGAGGCTCCTTGAAGGGTAAAGTTTGTTTCTGTCCGCCATTTTAGATTTTAAGATGGCGGAAAAAAAAATATTTATAATCAAAGTCTTGCTCAATTCCCTGCAAAGAAAAGTTTATTGCATTAAAATCGGTGGTATGCTTTAAAAGTTATAACGGAAAATATTTTGTCCGGTTTTTTATAGCCCACCCGGTATATCGTCGCCCTAGATGTTATTGGTCTAATCCACAAAATATTCAACTTTGAGTCAATGATAGCAACTTCTTTAAAAATGTCCAAATTTTATGTTGACAAAACTAGTGTTATGTGGATTAGTTTCATTGACATCTAGGGCGACGATATTCCAAGCAACTGAACTTGAACTTGAAAAAAGTATTGTGGTTTCAATACACTCTAACAAGGAGTTGGTTGTGGTTTTAATAGTTAATTATTCACAACTGTATTTGTTTCCAATCTAGATGGCACATATATTATTATAGGTAATGTATAAATTAGGACACATTGGTTTTCAAACACCCATATTGTATTAACTTTACTTATTAATAGTTTGGTGACGTCGCCAATACACCTGAACGTTAAATTAAAACCACTAAAGGCGCTTCAAAAGTGAAGCAGAAGAAATAAATTCACAAAGTTGGTCAAGCACACTGCTTCCCTGTTCTTTTCAATTGTTTATATTTGCTTCTCTTTTTGAGAGACGTTCACTTCTGACGTCATAACCGAGAAATGTCTCGGTTTAATTGGCCGCGTAGATTCACCACTTTCTAGTTCGCATTTTTGACGACATAATTGCGATATGTGAAGCGTTAAAAGTGTGAAACACGCTGTAGTATTTGAATTAAACAGTTAAAACCAAGAACAAATTGTTCTCAGCAATTGCAAGTACAAAACTTTTGGAGGTATCTATTTTACAGCAACCGATGAAAAATTTCACAATTTAAAGAATTTTAGTGCCATATAAATATCAATATAACAAACGAATAGGCCATCAATGGGTTAAACGAATTTAAATGCAAAAATAATTACCGAAAATTTAGCGGGTGGCCAAAAAAAAGGAACTTTTTTGTCTGTCCATTGCTAAAACAGTTTTTGTACGATTTCAAAAATTCTAACCATTTTAAGAAGGCAAGTCTTTAAAATTTAAGAATTTGATGATTTATTGATTTTATTTATAATTTCTTACGCGGGAAAAATAAAGCCCCACAGAAAAGTTTAAGTGTTCCACCAGTGAAGTCTTTTTAAAATAAAAATTTTGAAATCGAACAAAGACTTTTTAAATAAAGTAAAAAAAGTCTTATATTTTTTGGACCACCCTATTTCTAAATAAATTATAAACGATCATGTAGCTACTAAAACATAGCCCCAGCATTTGCATTTAAAAAAAGTTTAAAAGTAACAAATGTGCATAATAAATATTATTAATAGTTGTTTTCGTGATTGTTTTAATCAAATAAAAAAATGTTGGTTGATATTTAAATTTTAATAATTTAGGTGACTCGAAATTAATTCAGAGGATGTAAACAAGAACAAAAACGCCTACTTCAAGCTCAATAGATTTATAAATCGAAAACAAAATGTTATAATTATGTTATTTAAAATCTATCTAAAATAAAATAGGAGAAACATTTAAAACAATTTAAGTAATCATCATAGATGTAGCTCATTATTAGAGTTATATTCAAGAATTTTATAGACTGGTATGATGACCTCCTGACAAGAAACAAATGCCTAAAAGTACTTAGAAAACAGTATGCACGACAGAAGCCTGTTTTTTCTAGTGTAATAAAAAAACAGGATTTATTTTTACAATGAAAGTACCTTGCTCAGAATGGCTTTAGTGTTTTTGGGCAAAAAATGTATATATTACATAATATTGTAAGATTCGCTTATAAGTTATGATTATCATATTATAACCGTTTTTAATAATGTACAGGGCATTTTTCTTTTTTCCGTCAAACTACAATAAACAGGACACCTAAAGCTGAGGTTCTACTGTTATTGACTGACAAGAAAAATGTCAAATGTTCTGTATTTATGTAGATTATAACACTACCTACTATAAAAAAAAGGAAAATTAAAAAATGTCTATATTTTAAATCAAGATATATGTATGTTATAATGAGGCTTAATCTGTATATTTTTATTGTTCCGGGGCCCCATTTAAGAGTATAAAATATAATATATACAAAAAAATTGTCAAAACACAATAAAAAATAAAAAAGCTGTAAGAAATATCATCAGTTTTATTTTATTTTTTAACCCACCTTATTTCTGTCAGTAAGTATATAGTGCACCTGAAAAGTCTGGAATAATGGATTTTTTGAGAGATAGATCATTTTAGTTAAAAAAAACGGTTTTAAAAAATGTATACCTTTTGATACAGAGTGTCCCAAAAATAAGATATATGAAACAAAAATTTAGAAAATACCAAATACTAAGGGTCTGTCTTTTATTTTTTCCAATATATTCATATTTAAATTTGTGTGCAAGAGAATTCTTTTTAAGAGTTTAACTCCCCTGCCTAACCGTTTTCAAACACCCACCACCATTAAATTAATCAACACATTGCCTGGTGCCAAAGAATTTTATGTGTGCCAAATTTGATACAAATAAGTTAAGCGGCTTTTGAGTTGTTTGTTGGTGCTCTTATTTGATCTAAATAACTTATTTTGAGTGAAGAAAAGTTTTGCTTGTCTCAATAGCACTGCTGGGTATATATGGAGTACCTTTTTCATTGCAGTTATTACCCTGTTTTTTTTTTAATTTTCTAAGTGGAAGAAAACTGTAATGACATTAACTAGGATTTCAAATAAAAATTTTGGAGTGTTTCGGCAAGTTTTGCAGTACAAAAAAAAACATTTAAGGGAAATATTTTGTTTAATTTCTAATAAGTATAGCATTAGGTAAGTAAGAATCTAAATTAAATATAAAAACAGTTTTTTCTATGCCCTAAATATGTATCTCTTAATTTTGTAGATAAGTGACCAAAAAGATATAGAAATAATCTCTACCATTGTACAAAAATTGACCACCAAGTTAACCAAATTGTTTTTTTTTTAATACATCGAATAAGAATTGAATGCCAAAGAGCACCATTATTATATAGCTCAAGGGCTGTAAACATCTTCATTTTTAATTGTTTCTTCTCCAAATTACCAAGGCAAGGGGAAACACAAACTTTCATGAAACCTTTGAATAGTGTACAATTATTTCCATTACATATTTCATGTTAAGTTCCACCTTATGAATAAAATTACTTTTCTGTGTAACTCTAACTCTAACCAGAAGAACTTTAATCTCATTCCTTGTGCTTATTTGTTATTCCTTATAGTGAAATTAACAATTAATAATAGTAATATTTAAAATCAGAATTCACTTCTAGAAAAGGTCTTCATTTGATTCAATTGGATTGAATTTAATAGTATAACATTTCAATAATGCATGTAAATAAAAGTACATGAAAAAGTACACAAACCTCCTACTTTCCCATCCTTTGTATTGACCATTCTTGCTGGCAAAGTGGACATCGGTTATTCTGTTTGACCCACAATGACATGCAGCAATAGTGAAATGAGTGGTTGCATTCACCCCAGACCACCACACAGTCCTGTTTGCCATAGGAGTCTTTTTTGCTTTCTGCCTGACAACGCAGACAAGCATCCATTACTTGCACCTGAAAAAATTATATAGGATGGGGTACAAAAAATGACACTTTTTCAATGCATATAAGTTTAAGACCAATAGACCAATTTAAAAAAATACATAAATACGCAAGCAGTTTGTGTCTCATTTTAACCTGTTATTAGAAAATTTGATGCATGGAAAAGATGCATTGTGTGTTCCTAGCTTGATAAGCAGCAATTTTTCACCCTACCTCCTGATTTTTTTTATGTGCCACTGGCACAAAAGTAACTTTTTTTTTATTAAAGATGCATTTTTCCTGAACACAAAAACTTATCATCTGCAAAAATTGACATTATCTATGGAAAGGAGGTTCTGGGTGTATTTTTTTCATATTTGGTAATTATGCAGTATACGGTTTTCTGCCATTTTTGATTTTTTTTGAAAAATTCTTTATGGGGGCACCTTCTAGGGTCCCTAGGACCCCAAATCCGCCTGCGCCCGTTTTTTTTTTTTTAATGAGAAAAAAGGGTGCCCAGGGGGGGTTGTAAAGTGTTTTTTTGATTGTTTTGGGTTGGTTTGGATTAGGTTGGGTTGGACTGTGTTGGTTTGGTTTGTTTTAGTGAAAAAAATAAAAAAAAAACAAAAAAAAATAAAAAAAAAAACAACTGGCGCAGACGGATTTGGGGTCCTAGGGACCCTAAAAGGTGCAGAATTTTTCAAAAAAAATCAAAAATGGCAGAAAACCGTATACTGCATAATTACCTCATATTTTGCTGAAATTTGGTCATATATGAGAAAAAAGAAGTGAATTTTAGGGATATATAAACTACACTTTACCCTGCAAATGGCACAAGTGTCGCACTCCACGTCCCAGCTCCACATCGCCACCGCGTTCCATTTTTTCAATGTAAACATTTTCTCCTGTTTGTTGTTTTCGTTTTCGACACGGTCGTTATCATTTTCATCGGCCATTTTTTTGTTATTTGTGTATCAAAAACACTACTTTTCGAAAATTTTTGACGTTTACAAACTGACTATAAGCACTTGTGAAGTTATCTGCAAATAAACTCAAATGTAGCCGCAGGCCGGAAAGTCCGGGCAAGGCGACTCAGGCCCACGCACTCCCTTGCGGGAAGCGTTCACAAATTGCGCTGGTTCTCGCTTCCCACCCAACAAATCACGTGACTCTTGATTTAAAAAAAAAATGTAATCAGCCTCATTACCCAATTTTGGAAAAGACGAACGGAAAACAAGGTCTATTCTTTGCAAGTTGGTCAACTTTCAAAATCATCATCAATTTCGACAGGTCTGTAACTAGAACTTTATTTTTGCAAAATATAATTTTTTTGTTACAAAAAGTAAAAAAACTGAAATTAATAGGTAGGTACGACGGTGCGCGGAAATATGGAAATGCATTTTTCTCACCTCCCAGAGTATTCTTGAAAGTGTGGGAAATGGTTACTGTAACATTGGTGTGGGCAGTACCCTCTCCAGATACATGAGGGTATTGGTGTGGGAAAAGGAATGCTCCCGTGGGTGTATCCTTTTCCTCTTCACACTTCTCACTTTTTGGTAAACCACGCCCACTTTCCTAGCAAGTTCCTCCTCCCGGCACTTCTAAAAACACTGGGCCTTTACCAGTGTAAACCATTTTTGCCTTATTTCCTTGAAAACACAACTTTATTTTATTTTATTTTTTGTCTGATGCATACCAATAAAAACGACGAAAACAGTAAAAGTAACCCAGCGGATAATTGATATATATGACATATTTCAAAAATTTTGAAATGTTTTTATTTGGATCTGTTTCCGTAATTCTAATTTGTTTCTATCAAACACTCGCCACAAATTACTGCACTTTGTGCCAAAATGGTTCACATACTTTATGCAAATATCCAGTAAGTTACATCACTGGAAGAGTGTATTAATTAAGCATCCATAAATTCACACAAGAGAAATTCTTTTTAGAAAGGAATGTCGCAAAATTGCATAAACTACAAGAAATTAGAATTTACCGAAGAATTAAAGAAATACGTAGTCGCCATTCACAATGACATCAGAGACCACATAGCTTCGGGAAAAGAAACAAAAGGAGTATTGGGAGGGCAGCCATCAGCTTCTAACATGAATGTTTTGGTACGAGGAAGGAAAAGTAATTTTTTACACAAGTGACCTCTGAAAATCGAGTATTTCACACGTTGTATGTCACATAAATTGTTATTTTCACATGCTGCTTAGTGTGTAAATAGTAGTTTTCACAACTAGTGGCTAAAATATAGTGCTTTTTTTTACAACGGTTGGTTTAAATAACGAACACAGCAGGGTAATTAAAAACGCGAGTAAAAAAAGCACAGTTTAGCCGCGAGTTGTTAACACTATTTTTTTTAATACCTTTATCAAAAAATCCAAGAAAAACAGGAAAATACTTTTAAAAGTCTCCAACGAAGAGCACTTCTCTCAACACATTTCCATAGCGATGTGCCTTTTTACTCGGTTGTTGCACCTTCATTAACCTAGCGACCCTACCCCAAGAAAATCAAAATTTAGTTATGCCATAATTATGTGCTAATTTCGTCCCCAATCAAAAAATTTTGTGCTGCCCCACTAAACATCAAAATCGTATTAAACGTCAAATACATGTTGAAAAAAAAATGTTTTTTTTTCAAACACTAAAATGTGTTAGAATTAATGCATCTTTTGGAATTTAAAAAAAATGTAGGAAAACTTACCTCAAATTTTAAGCAAAAGCATGACTAAAAATATATATTATAAAAAACATTAATAAACAAACATTCAAAGAACTTTAATTTTATTAACATTAAAGATAAGACCATTAATATATGTTTATTTTTGATATGTCATTAACCAGAGAATACTTCGAACATGAATTTAGGATGGAATAAGGGTATAAATATAATTGTTTTTTTGACATTAAAAGGCCACCATAAAAATTTGTTTATTTAATGAATGTTTTTTTCACTTTAAACTTTTTAATACAAATTATTAATTAATGTATGGGATTAACTAAAATTTATTTATAACATCCAAAAAAGTCCATTAAGATATGTTTTCTTTTAATTGTTTATTTTCTAGCGAAAAACGAAATAAAAAGACCCTTCTAAAACATTCTGAATTACTTCAAAAATCAGTTAGGTATGATTATTTAAATTAAAATGATTTTTTATAATCTAAAAGGTTCTTTTATACAACCTACTTCTTTTTAATATTGTTATCGTATGACAACTTCTTATTTATTTAATTTCTACCAAAATGTTATTAAAAACTCGATTTGTTTAATTTTGCATTTTATAGGCCCAGCAGTCATCAGCTGATTCTCTTCAATTTCGCCTCCTAGTTATCGCGCAGGCCGGAAAAAAACGGTACTGATCCAGTGGCCCAGAAGGTCCTTATTTTCTTCATTTTCTTTTCTTAATATCTCGATCAAATCCTAGAAAGTTCAACTATTCTATTTCTTATGCTGCACTTTTATTCACCTTAGTTCTTTTTCTTCGAATTCAAGATATTATTTCTTGCCTATTTACTTTTCTGTACATTGGTGTTTAGCAGACTCTGCTTTCTGGCCTTAGCTTTAGTCGCCACGGCTAAAGATAGAAATAAAAGAGAACATGATTTTTGATTGATAAGAAATTGTAACTTCAATTTTTTTGACTTTTGATCTTCGTTTTTTCCTGTTTCAAAAAATTATTCTGGCATTATTTCAAAAATCAGTTATGTTTATTTAAATTAAAATTATTTTTTATAATTTTCGAATTAAATAGATTACGATTGCCTAAGTAGTTTTTGTGATGGATAACCCTCTGATGAAAGGTATGTTCTTTTTATATATTTCTTTTAGATAGAAGTGTGGTTATGGCAGAAAACCATATACTGCATAATTACCTTATTTTATTATCTGAACTATTCTTCTAAGAGTGTGTACTTTGTATTGAATAGGGTGCTCTGTAGATTCCTCCATGGATTCCATTGACAATATCTCTGAAAGTCTCCCAAAACGTTAAGACATTTTTCTGATAGACATGCCTTCCCTATGTGAGTCAACTATCACCCATGCCAGCCTACTTTACCTGATGATGCTACAGACCTACCTCCAGAGGTGCTGCTTAGAACCTGCTGTGACCAATGCCCTTGTCATGCCTGTGTTGGACAGCTTTGAGAGGCTTGCCATCAATTGCAGAGTTTTGTCTACTGAATGTCATAGACTCAGGCCTGTATTCCTACCTACCTTTGGAAATGTATACCCCATGTTGTGTGTTTTCTGTGCTTTTTATTCTGTGTTTATTTAAACTTTAAGCTATTAAACCTAGTAAGTACCGAAAAAGCACATTACCTAAAGTTAAAATTATTTAACTGTACCTTAGGAAAATGTTACCTTTCCTTAATTTACCCTTATAAATATTAAGTTTAATTACTTTAACCTTAAATTAACTTGCCTACAATTCCCAGGTGTACCTTTGTAGATTTTATGGCGGCGACTAGATGTCATGATTCCCTGATACCTCGAAGAAAATATAAGAAAGTATTTATTTTCTTAAGCCCCTAAGTTGTGCACAATTTTCGACGATTCTACACAATTGTAGAAAATTTTTAGACAACATTCCTTCCCATGTAAATATATTTTTTTTTTTAAATGTTATATATTGGCAATTGTAAATAAAATGACATTTTTGATTTTAAACATTCCTGCCGTAGGAATCTTTAGTTTAGAAACAAGGTTATTCCAATTAGTTATAGTTTAAGGGATGTTTTTTTTTGTCTAAGAATAGTTGACTATTTAAAAATAAGCGACAATGAGAAAGTTAATTTTTTTGTATTTAATTAAAATGTTTTCAAATAAAATGTTTATTTTTTTTTGACTCTCTTGTTTTAACCAAAAGTTATTTAACTAGCAGCAATAATAAATTTTCTTTAAATTAATTTAAAAAAAATTGTTACTTATTTAAACAATAAGTTTATAAACAGAATGTCTTATTTCTTTTTAATCTATATAATTTTATTTAAACAACAAAACTTATCGCTGGACATATTTCTGTATTTTAGTGTCCTGACTTACAATTATTATTTTAATATAAACACAGTGGCGTTCGTTACATACTAATTTTTTTCCAAAACACATGCCCCACACCTTTAATTGTTCATGCTAGTTTAGCTACGGTTTAGTGTTAGTGTTAGTTATTTCACAATGTTATGGCAGTAACTTTACAGACACATCTAGATATGTATCGATTGCAGTCAGCTGTTAGGGCCTCATTATAAACATGCCATATAAATCAGAATCCTAGTGTATTTTGGCTTTGTTTCAAACACGTTAGGTATACGTATGAGAATACATTTAAATAATCTGCTTTTTCTGTCTAACTGTAAGTATTATGTACCTATTTAAATATGTTAAATGTTAAATTTATTTTAACAATGGCATTTTTTTAAATAATTTTCTTAGTTTTGTTAAGTATATGCGGACATTGACTAAAATCGAGTTTTTGAAGGCATAAAAACGGATTTAATAGTTATATTATAGCTAGGAACTAAAGTGACATAAAATTTGTAGCCTGAACAAAGCAAGAGCTACATTTCGCTGAGTGATAAAAATGCGTGGTAGGTTTAATAATTATAATGTATACTATTTTTTGCACTTTTACCTAAAGGGTTCAAGGTCACCTTGTTTTTAGTATATTTTTTAAATTAAAATTTACTAAATTTAATTTTAACTCCCTAAAATTTTATTGTCCCTAAAATTTTATTTTACTCTAAAATTTAATTTTAATCCCTAAATTTGATTTCTTTGCTTCTTGCTTTACCAAAGAACTATAAATAAATCAAAAGTGAAACATTGGTCCAGTGCAAAAAAGTTTTTATTAATAACATTTTCTTCTTTGTCACGTTTTTAGTCCCAGAAGTGCAAAAACATTTTTATCTGGTTAAAAGTATTACCAAGTTAACCAAACATTGTTTAATAATTTGAAATTAACACTTACCACATATAATAAAAGTCCGAAACACAAAGTTAATTTCAAATTGTTTAATAATGTTATAAAAACATTTTTTTGTCAATGTTAGAAAAACATTTTTTTTCCCATGTTAAAAAAACAAATTTTTTTCAGTGTTATAAAAACATTTTTTTTCCAATGTTAGAAAAACATTTTTTTTTTAATTATTAGAAAAACATGAAGTTATTTTTCTAACGTCAGAAAACGGGTTATTAAGCGCATTTTTCACAGTGAATATAACGTTAGAACTAACATCCAGGCTAACGTTATGTTTTCCGACTATATGTTATTTAAACGTTATTAAAATGTTTTTTTGTTTAGTGGGGCTCTGGTTTCTGAGAAAATCAAAAGAGAAAATGGGGTAGCTAGATTAATATTAACTTAGCAACCCCACCAGGAAATATGGCGGCAAACTAAAAATTTTTGGTTTTAAAATTATGTGCTCCACGAATATATAAGAAAAAATCGAATTTTTCATTTCAAATTATGTTTTTTTTTTAGAAAGACAGCTAGGTTAATATTAACTTAGCGACCCCACATGTTTAGGTATCACGGAATTTAAAAATTTCAAAAACCAGTATTATCTGCATATTATATGTTAATTTCGTCCATGATCAGAAAATTTTGTACTCGTCTGGTTTCGTAGAAAATCCATAAAAAGGATATTACATTACATCATTTGTAATAACCTATCATTCGCAATCTGAAGTATGATTCTAAAAAGAAAAATCCGAATTATTCGTTTTTAGTGCAGATCTTTTAGTGGAGTAATTAACCTAGCTAACCCACTTTCTTTTTCGATTTACTCGAAAACCAGACGAGTACAAAATTTTCTGATCATGGACGAAATTAGCACATAATATGCAGATAATGCCGGTTTTTGAAATTTTTAAATTCCGTGATACCTAAACATGTGGGGTCGCTAAGTTATTATTAACTTAGCTACCCCACCCTTTTTTTATAGAACATAATTTAAAATGAAAAATTAATTTTCTTTCTTATATATTCGTGGAGCACATAATTTTAAAACCAAAAATTTTTAGTTTGGGGTCATTTTTTCTGGTGGGGTTGCTAAGTTAATATTAACCTAGCTACCCCATTTTCTTTTTCGATTTTCTCAGAAACCAGAGGAGCATAAAATTTTTTCATTGGGGACCAAATTAGCACATAATTATGGTGTAACTAGATTTTGATTTTCTTGAGGTGGGGCGCTATGTTAATGGGGGTGGTTGTTGCGACATTTTAATCTTTGACAGTTTGGTATTTTGACGATGTTTTTAAATGATATTACTATTTTCCGCTATTTCTCTTTAATTTTGGGTAAAAAAAAACTGGTAAAATCATGTTTTTGATGAAGGTATAAAAAAAAGTTTTTGCACGCTTTACCAATTGATTCTATATTAGATGGGTATATACGATTGGGTTGCGAGCTGCTGTTAAACAAATCAAAGTTGGTACTGATATGGAGCAATTTCTCACAATAAGTGCAAAAACATTTTTTCTAAAGCGATAAGCAGATTTTGTTTTCTAATTTTTTATTAATATATATTTTTGTGTTGGTAAATCCATTTTATACCATTTTTTACCAGGATTGGGACAATGAAGTTGCAGAAATTGCGCAAAGATGGGCTGACCAGTGCGTCCCCTTGAACAATCGAAATCAACATGATACATGTAGAAAAACAGGTAGGAACCGAGGTAGGAACCCGCACTGTCAGGTTTTAATATTTTACCACTTGTTGAACTCACAAAAGGGATTTTCGACTTAATATTGGTCCTGGTTGTAGAGTTGATATTATTTTGACAAGAAATTTTAACAGTGGTTCTAAAATAATGACGACATTTATAATATTGTAAAGATATCTTTAACCGGGTTGCTGTGACGTCGTATTGTTTTAAATTGAAAGGATCGGTTCCGGTTCAGTCAGAACCGGACCAATTGCAAATCCTAAAAATATATGATTTTAGGTCGCTTCGATGTGGGTCAAAATATTTTGACAGCTGTCACTCAAAGTGACGACTTCCCCGATATCGGCATCCTAATCTTAAACTGGTATAAGCAAGTTGAACACATGATTCCATCTGACATAACGATTTTCTCAGGGTATGTGGACTGTACTTATATGCAATACCAACATTTAGAAGACACTTAAAGCTAATAATACGAATTTAAAGCTTCTATTGTTTAGATCTACGCGAGGCAAACTTATGATTGGCCAATACACTCAACTTGTCTGGGCTGAATCGAAACACGTAGGCTGTGGAGCTGCAACTTTTTCGAATTCCTCCACTCCTGGAACTAATGAATTTTTACACAGACTGGTGTGCAACTATGGGCCTAGAGGCAATCTAGTTGGTTCTTCAGTGTACGAGAAAGGGATGCCTTGTGAAAAATGTCCAGGGAAGTGCGATATTATTAGAAAAAACCTTTGCCAGGGTAAGATTTGTTGGTTTGATTTTGCTATTAATCATTTTTATAACCCTGAAATATTAGAATTGCCACGTAATTGGCTTAGGCATGTAATATTTTAGGCGACAATAATAATTCTTCCGCAGCCCAGACGGATGTACAACTCGCACCAAATAACATAACAAACTATGTTTTTAAAAACAATGACGCAAAAATGCTTAAAAAACTGCTTAACAGTGTTAAGATAGTCAATCCAGAAAGGTGCATTAATAAAGAATTAATAAGTGAATTTAAGCCAATATTCTTGACATACAAATATTCTCAACCCAGTGAAGTTTTAAAGAAAATTACTTTCCATATACCTACACAAAAGATGGAATTGAAAACACTTCATTTTTATGATGGTAAGGATTTTATATTTGCTTAAAATCAACCTATTACTATATTTATTATCATATTCTTGTAGATTTACAACTTGCTGTCAATAACTGGCCAACATCACGTGACGAAATTAGTTTGGCCAGTGGCGCTATTATAAAAAGGGAAAACGGAACTTGGAAGAATGGGAAATGTCTGTGTCACTTTGTCTATCGCTCCGGCACAACCACTTCTTACGCCTTACCAGTAGTCTATTTCTGGTTGATTTTATCATTTTTTGTTTCATATTGCTCATGGTAATAAAAACTTTACATGGTAAAATCGTTTGATTTATTGATTGATAGTAAACAACTGATTTTTTAGCGATGGATATGCGGAAGCTATTGGGATCGGCAACTTTTTTTATGTTCACTAAAAATGAGTTATTTAGGTAAAAAAAAAGATCTACAAAATTTTGTGATGGTATAGTGCTTCCAATGTCAGTTGGCATAACTCGTTTTACAGTGTTGTGCGACAGTCCCCTTATATTTTTATGGCTTTTTATGCATTTATGGCATTTATTGCGACTCAGCGGGGGTTCGAATGGAACCAGGGACGCACTTAGTGTTGTAATAGATCAGTGAATTTCTACCACGGATCACCTTAAAGGTGAAGAAGATAATATGTTTTATTGACGGTTCGGTCGAACAATTAGGTCGAATTATTAGGAATCAGGGAGTCATAGGATTGTACCTGACAATTGAAGCTACACAGTGACCATACACACCTCTCGAATTTAAAACAAAAATGTTGCAATCCATGGAGCCATGGAGACGTAGAAACAGGTCCCGCGAACTGTAGCATCTAGCGGCACAAGGTTTTCATATTTAGATGGATAATAATTACATTTTTAACAAAAAAAAAACATAGGAAAAGTTAAAAAAAACTCCGAATAGGCTAAAAGAACCTCCGCTATCTAAAAGCTTCTAAAAATTTACCAACAAAATTCTACTTGTTGTCATTGCAAACCTCTTTGAAACCTGACCTAAATTTATATTTTCAGATCAAGGCCAACTTAAAACACCTGAATCCGAAAATTACTGGATGAAAGCGCTAAGGTCACTCCTTCAAAAGGAATCATATCAAAATGGAGACTCTTGTTTTTGTCTATTTAAAATTGTGTAATATACATCTAATAAAAACACCTGTGTAATGCTTATTTTGTCATTTTTAATTTTTAAAAGAGATTCGAACACACTTATCGTAACGTACAGGCACAACTACAGTCAAAAATATATTCTTAAAAAAACCTTAAGATTTAAAAAAATAAATTACCTAACAATCGGCAGGTATTTAAAATACCTTAAAATAATCTAGATTAAAAAAAAAGGTTGGCAAAGTAGTACTAATACAAACAATTTTGCATATATGAAATCACTCGCCTTTACATAGTTTTAAACGTTTGTAAAACCAACTGAAAAAACAAATAACATACCTATCAAATTTGAACGAAAACTTTCAAAAAGCAACTGTTTCAAATACGCGTCAGTTGTTGCAATAAATTAGAAGGTATCACGCCCTCCAGCTTTTCCCAAACGTAATAAACCGGCAAGGACATATAGTTCACCACCGATTTGGCAGCCACGCCCATCAGTTCCGGATACTGATGCGTCAAAAGAGCCAACAAAGCCGTAAATGAACACAAACCTGCCGTGAAAATGATGAAAAACGGCAGCTCCTTTTTCGGGTAGACGGAAACCTCGTGAAACGGCGGTAGGAGTTCTCTGTCCGCGCATTCCGTGCACGTGGGGTACGGATAAAACAGGTGGCCCCTCTCCAAAGGGTACGGCAACATTCTGAACGTGCCCTCCCACGTGCAGTGCAGTAAATTCAGCGCTCCCTCCACCGCTTTCCAATGTCTGAGATGGAAAAACGAGTAGGCCAACGCCTCCGAATCGCCTCTTTTCAGAACGTGTTCTGGGGGCAGTATCAGAGGCTTCATTTCCAACAGGTATTTCGGTACGTGCGGGTTAAACTCGACGGCCCTGTGTATCGCTTCAACTGCCGCGAGCTCCGCTTGACTCAGCCCTCGTTTACTGGCAATGTCGAGAGAAAACTTGTCGACGGCTCTCGCTTTTAGCAACGCCGCTGTGTAACAGATCGTTGCGGACTTTGGCAAAGAGATGTCGTCGTATTTGGCCAAGACTGCTTGCACGTCGGCATATGCTTGCATTTCTAACAGGGTCTCTATCAGGTTTTCGTGAATGTTGAGCACGTTCATGATCGGCGGTACTTCTTTGGTTAAATCTCTAAACATTTTGGCGGCTTCTTTAAGTTTCCCGAGCTTTCTGGCGCACATCGCCAGTCGGCGTTTGACGTAAATCAAAACGTTTGTGTCTCTACGTAACTGTGCTTCGGCCAGGGCGCCTTGGTGCTGTAAACTTTGAGATCTTCTATGGTTAGTTTCAGACACTTTTAACGCTTGTTTGAGTATTTTTTCGGCCTCCGTTATGGTGGTGGCTTCCTCCTCGGCAAGTAAAATGTAGGCGGGAGCACATTCTGGATTCTTATCTATGGCGCTGTGGGCCGCTTTCAACCTTACCTAAAAAAATATAAATATTAAAGATCGATGAAAACCAATGCATTCGTAAGGTTTTAAGCTGCGGCCGTAACGTTACGTCCATCCCAACGTACGCAACGACTTCATTAAGTGAAAAATGTAATACGAACACGTTTAAATATAGTAGAGACATTTATTTCGAGTCGAATTCTGATGACCAAAAATACTCTCCAATATCATTCAAAAATAGCAAAAACTGAATCGGACCAATGTGTGACCGTTCCTTGAGGCACACCAGGTGACACCTCAACTTGTTTTAATGTCTCACCACAAATCATCACCTCTTGTGTCCTGCTAAAGAGGTAGGACTCGATCACAGATAGGTAATTTCCGGAGAAACCGATTTTATTTAGTTTACATACCAATAGCCTGTAAGTGACACTATCGAAGGCCTTAGACAGGTCCGTATACACGACGTCAACTTGATGACCACCTTCCACAGAGTGGAATAACTTTGGTGGCAATAAAATTCTATTTGATTTGATTGTTTCCACCTCAACTAGGGCGATTTCACCTACAGGGTCAGGCGACGCGACGTAACGAGCGTCCGTATCTTATGAAAATCAGTCTCGTTCGACGTGCGATTGACCACTTTTGTCGCATCTGAACAATGAGGTTGCTGGAAGTCGGCGTACAATACGTTCAAGTAGAATGAATGAATTAATGTAGAAATGCAGGCGAGACAATTCCTATGTATGTAGTCCACCTTGCTGGGCCCGTTGCACGCCCACTATCCGTGGTTTAGCCATAGAAGCCTGCCTCCTTCGCAAAAGAACAGATTTTTCTGGGCTACAATCTTCTTACATCGCCTGGGGACCCTTGTGTTAAAGAAGATCTACTGGGTCTTGGAACAGTTCCTTGTTGATCCTTATCTTTAGAGGGTCCACTGGGTACCTATTCGGTTCCCTATGTTACCTCCTGGTTAGTTAGTTAGTAAAATTGTCAGTAGCCTGGTGGAAGAGTGCGTTAACGCGCTACAGACATTAGCTGAAGACAAGAGGGTGACACTGATGTGGGTCCCGGGCCACGAGGGAATACCAGGGAATGAGAAGGCGGACGAACTTGCCAAAGCTGGTGCCGAAACCCAATATATTGGACCGGAACCGCTCTTGGGAATCACAAGAAAACAGGTGCAGAGCAAGCTCAATAAATGGGCGAGCGATCAACTGAAGTCGTCCTGGAGGGAAGAGCGAGAGTGCAGACAGTTCAAACTGTTCGTGAGTGGACCAGACGCAGCCAGAACTAAATGGCTCATGAGAAAAACTCGCAAGGACATTGGATTGTTAGTAGGAATGCTGACAGGGCATAATCGGCTGCGCAAGCACTTGACACGCATCAGAGTGTTGGATGACTCCGCCTGCCCAACATGTGGGTGGGCAGAGGTATCAGCGGTGCACCTGATAGGAGAGTGTGACGGGTACACCAGATTGAGGCAGCAGACGTGGGGTGCCCCCACAATAGAAGAGGAGGAGCTACACTCTCTAAGATGGGCTGACGTGCTGTCCTTCATAACGAAGGCGGGAAGGCCCAGAGAGAGAGAGGTAAGAAATGTAGAGGGAGTGGGAGGATAAGGGTGCAAGACGGGGTATGGCAGAAAGGGACCATGAAGAGGCCTAGTTGCCAGGCCTTTGGGCCGCCCCCTTACTACTACTACTACTACTAATGCATATTAGTGTAACATATAGTCTATAAAAGTGTACAAGCCTATAAAACTAAAGTATGATAAAGATAAGCTGACAATTTGTCAATTAAGAAAATCAAATGAATAGAACTGCTTCTCCAATGAAAATTGTGAAGCTCCCTTCTGAAGTGCACACTGCTAGCAATATCCCTGATTGATCTGGGTAGTAACAGATATGCTTTGACAGCTCTATATTTCTCTTCTATTTCTGGTCACTACCTCAGTATTTAATGAATTGTCTCTGTTTGTTGGAAAAAATTCCTTGTGCTTTTTGACAAATATTACAAGAGACTTAAAATAAAGTGAGGGAACTGTAAGGATTTTTTGTTCTCTGAAGTGAGCTCTACGAGAGATTCTTGGATGGAGTTTTGACATACAACAAATTACTCTGGTTGTCAGAAGGTCCTTCAAGAGTTCCCTCCGAGTAAACTGGCTAGAATCACTTCCTCAGCACTTCGGGAAGGGGGCTATAATGTTCAAGTAGAATGGCATGGCTTTCACTCCCTATTTAGCTATTATTTAATGTATACTTATACCTTACGCATTCAAAACAAAGCCAAAAGACTTGACTTGTTTTTGCCATGTTTCGAATGTGGCCCGATTTTATGGTGGATGCGACAGTAGAACAGCTGACTGCACTCATTACGTACGTCCAGATAATGTAATGTTGCGACCAGCAAATCGGGCCTTGTTTGAAAAATGACATAAATAAGGCACGGCTTTGTTTTGAAAACGTTAGGTATATAGTACCTAGTAGCTTAATGTGCCTATTATTAAATCGAATTGCATTTACCTGAGGATTTCTCTCCCGCCAAGCCGTTTGCATGATTTCATACTCTGCTCTGCCAATATCCGCCTCGCAGGTGAAAAAAGTCTGGTGATCTTGGGCGGACAAATTCATGTCATAGTATGTCAAGGGCTCCTTGTTTGTGGCCCAGTAAAATCTTTGATATTCCGCGCCCCTGTATAAATTCAGGGGGTTTCTCCAAACTTTACATTCGGGTATCGGCGGCTGAGGATGATGGTTGTTGCCGTTGTCGTCTCGGTAGTCGCCGCTTATCCAAGGGCTTATGTGATTGATGGACACCTGGAATAAAAATGATCAGATGTTAGTTGTCGTGACTTGCAAGTGGGCAGTCCAGGTTCGGTTCCAGGCAAGGCAAAAAAATCTGATGATTGGTTGTTTGTGAGCGTCTCAAAAACTTGGACTGGGCGATTCACCCTTGATTAATAAATAAAAAAGAAACATGAAAAAAATTTCACGGAAAAAAATAAGGGAAGATTCAGAAACCAAAGATAAAAGGTTGTCATTTTTTAAATTAGTGAATTGGTCTACTTATTAATTTCGGAACACAGTGGGGTGCTAAAGAAATAGACAAAAAAATAAAAAAAATGGGAAAAAACTGCAGGCAATTCGTGTATTGGACTGCATTGAAGGGTTTGAGGGGGTGAGAAAGAATTGGGAGGAGGGCCATGGAAGTGAGGAAAGGCGAAGAGAAAGCCACAATTTTAAACAATGGAAAAAATCCTCCGATATTACTATAGATTAGAACTTAACACTAACAACTGAAATATAAATGTATTTTGTAGATTCTGTAGATGATGACACTGGACCATATAAGTCACTCAGATATATATTCACTTGTTCCTTCATTTTAAAGATTTTATTTTTTACAGTTTTTCTGTAAATTATTTTAGCTTATGTGGTTGGCCAAGTAAATTGGTAATCCCTTGTGTAATCCTAAGTACCTATGATAAATTAAGTATATTTTTTGTGGTTTCTTATATATGCATGTAAACACATAATACTTTGCTTATTCAATAGTTTGTCCAAAATAAAATTAAAAAAATAATCAAACTAGAAACCTCCTCTTATTTTTTCATTTGTTCATTCATTTTGGTTAGGTTGATCTGGGCTACTTAATCATTCAGCTATATTTTTTGAGGAAGAAGCAAACCAACAAACAACTATTCCTTGAACTATTCCTAGCTAAATTCTAGCAAATTATTTTGCTTAGCATTACTGACTCCACTAAGATGACTGGAATTATTGCTGTAAGTAAATGTAAATATTTTAGAAATTAACAAATGGTTCATTCCATGTCAAATCAACCAAAAAATAATACAAATTTTAAAACAAATACAAAAAAACTGAAATTCCCAAAATTTTAAATTTTTTTGACTAGTACTTTTTTGTAATTAATTTTTGAAAATTAAAAAAATCCCTAATTTGGTCTTGATATGTACTTATATACAAAAAATTTAATATCTTAGGAACCACTTAAACTAGCAAAATGAGTGATGGCTTGTTTTAAAGGTATTCAAAATGATCTAGCACAATGCATCAATTAAAAAAAAATATTGATTTTTTTTTTAATTTGTGCATTGATGCCATTGATAGGTGGAATAAGACAAAATAGTTAAAAAACCAATTTTGGTAAAAAATCTTTGAAATAATCTAAAACCAGCAAACCTTAAAAATCTAGATCAAAAAGAGGTCAATTAAAACATTGATCAGAAAGGCAAGATCCACAACATATCATATTCCAACTGAAAGCCCATTGCAATGTAAGTGTGCATCATCCTTTATTTGACACATTTTTAAAACCCTTAGGGAAACCATTTCCCACCATTGCATTGCCTGACATCTTTCTGCCTTAAATCCTAATAGGTATAACCAAAGATCAACTCATGCTTACAACATGTGCATCTTTTTAAAAGGGTAAAAACCAGTGCATGTTGTCCTACTTATGTAGGCAATATAAATCAACCTTAACTTAGTTCTTTCTTTACACCCCACTTTATGGCTTTAACCAATCAGGCTTGTTCTATACAAAAATATTTTCCTACCTGTTCAATAAATGAAGTGCCGTATTTTCGAAAGTACCACCACTCAAAAATCAGGATTATCCCAGAAATAAGGGAAGAAGTCCCAGTCAGAGCAACATAAAATTTTGGAGTCAGGGTGTTGAGAAACATTGCAGAGTCCCACATTTTGGACTGCTTTAATTTGAACACCAGTGATATGTTTACTTAGTACTTTTTTTAAACTTTTTCATACAGAACTTTAAGTTTAGCCCTTTTTGAAATTTTTTTATTTATAACAAGAATGACAAGAAAAGCGAAGTCAGTTACGATGTGTACTGTGGTTACGATCTGAGTAGGGCAGTCTTTTCATCCATTTTCAAGGCCTTGTTTTTATTTCTGGCCTGCACAACTCCTCCTAACTTTCCCATAATCTGACGCTTTCGAATGAAGGGGTGGGGAAAAAGAATGCAAAATGGCGTCCGTGTGTCAGTTTCGTGGCAGTGTCCTCAAGTTTGTTTTGATTTTTTTTTGATGATACAACAAGCGCCCGAAAATAAACACATAACAACATTTTAGTGTAAAATTCCTGATTCGGATACTTTTATGTACAAACATCAGCAAGCTGATATATTTTAGAGGATCGAAAGTGTGACGCCCGATTTCTTTGCAACAATTTTGAGTGGAAAGTAGTCTTGTTAGCAAAATAATAAACAAGGTAAAGCATTCCAATAGCGGAAACCCACATACCATTCTAATCGACTTTCTACGTATGTTTAAATATTATAAGAAAGTCTTCATTTGTGACCATATTTTTTATTTAATTGAGGGTAATTTGATGTATATTGGGCCACTGACACACCCTATGTGGGCACCCTAATTTTCTTTTATTTAATTAACGAGAGTATAGTTTCCTAATTTAGTGAATAGAATCTATAATCATGGTGGTAGTGCATGACTCTATGTGATTGTCAGTTAAAAATCCTTGAAAACAATTAAAAAAAAACCTTTTAGTTTTATGCTAGCTTATTACTGTCCTAATTATTAAATAGTTAATACCTTGGCTAGGTAATACCTAGCTGAGTACTTATCAGTAGTTTTTATTTATTAATTTATAAGAAGAAAGACAGACCAACAACGTCTCAACTAAAAAGCCAGTTAACTCCTACCATCTTAGTGCCCTTTAGCCTATTGTGGCTGCCATTTTTATAATCAAATTGCCAGCTAAAACATGGAAATTTTATATGCCAATCTTATAGTTATGTGACTTAAGCATGATAATAAGTTGGGTAAACCTGTCATAAAAAAACAAAATCCATATTTTATTTTTTTTAAATGCTTTACAGCCATTCCAGCTAAAAGTCTACCATGGGTAATATCACAAAATATTAAATACTGAAGGCATTAACATACTATTTGTGACCACTTATATATTTTTTAATTTACCTCCAGAGGCTAAAACTGTTTCTATTAAAAAAGTAATTTAAAATGTTTCATTGTGTCAAGAAAATGCCAAAAACATGAAATTTGGGTGTTTTTTTCTCGGTTTTTTATATTAAAAGATAAGCTTAAACTTGAATGAAAAAAAAAATGAAATAATTGTATAAAAATTAAATAAGGTAGGCTTGCTAGTGTTACCCAGATTTATTCATTTTTCGTAAGTCACTTTTCTTGTAATTTAAATATTGTTTCTATTTTGAGTGGAAATAGTGTTCTGTCTGTTATGTTCCATCCATTATGCAACATTTTGTTAGTTAAATTCTTAACTCTTTTGTTTTTTGGTAAAATAGTAACAAATATTATTTAAGTGTTTTTTTAACTTTACAGTTATATTAAGTTGTGGCATCTTTTGAGGTCCTATTGGCAGATAAATAAATAATACAAAAATATGAAGGTATGCTGCTTTTTGCTGGTCCATCCATTATGCATATTAAAAGGCTTTTTACCAACTTACTAAAGTAGATAAAAAATAAGTTTACATTTGAATTGTTTGAGTACAATTAATGTATTTATTTTTTGGTAACAGCTACATATTTTTAGTGCCTAATGGCAATATTTAATTTTAAATTTAGAAAAATCGTGCAAAGTGTCCTGGCCGTTATGCAAGAATAGCTGTTTAGTTGCGGTTCTCATGAACTGTTTGGAACTTTATGGAACAGTAGGATAAAATTGGTGATGGGTAATTCTATGCCATACAGGACGTAACAACCGTTACACTATTTTACAGTTACTACTTTGTGGACAATATTTTTAACATGTGAGTAGCTGGCATTGAAAGTTATAAAGCCATAGTTTTAGTATAACGACCGTTACCGTACAATTACCCTGATGTTAATTTTACATTTTCCTGTTGATTTTGTGCAACACTAAGAAGGGTTATTAGTTTATTTCTAATGATTTTGCAGCCAATTTTTTTGTTTGGTTTTCCACTTGGGACAAAATTTAGGACTATAATAGTAGTACCATCAAAAGGATCTATAAAACAGAAAAAGAATTTTTCAAATTGGACCAATAGTAACTGAAATACTCGACTGAAGCCAAACTTCCTGAACCTACCCGTAATTTCAAAATCGTGGCAAACCCACAAGAAAATTTTGTTGAAAAAATGTGGTTTTAGGCATCTCACTGTAGAAAAATTTAACTTTTAAGTCAGTTTTGTAGATAAATCGCGATTGTCTGACTATTGTACTGGAGTACACCAAAAGTTGTTGTTTTTGTTTTAAATTCAACAATTTTTAAAAACTTTTATGAAGTTGTCAAAAATATACAGTTTTTTTTGAACTACTAGTAACTCGCAGAGACCCACAATTGATAAACGAGCCCTAAGGAAACTATTTTCAGGTTAGGCAGTTTAGGAGTGGTTTAAGAAGGTTCTAAAAAGTCTGTTTTGTTTTTTAAATATTAATGTTACATATATAATATAGGTATAAAGTGATTTTTTACTGATGTATTTATTCATATTTTTTATATTGTAATAGAAAAAAAATTTGTCAATAAATGAAATGAAAAAAAAAGGTCTGTTTTTTCTTTGTAAAGTTGAAAAAATTTCATGTTTTTTTTTTACTGGGACTTTCCATCCATTATAGGATCAATTCCCAGTGTTACCCAAGTTTTTGCAAAGTTAAAGTTAACACAAAATATCCATGCATCTAGCTGGGATTCGAATCTGAAACCTTCTGTGTGGCAGGCCGATACTCCACCCACTGAGCTATGGAAACCGGCAAAAAAAAATTAATGTTGTGCAATGCAATCCCATTATTGTGAGCTGTTACCCCTCATGTTACCTCAGTATTTCCTATGTTCCTTTTCTTTTGATGGGGGATAACTTTTGAGTCGCAATCATATCACAAATTAACTGCAATCAAAGAAAAATGTCACATTTTTTTGTTCATGCAATCAACTGCATTCATCTGCAATAAACAGCAATCATCCAGAATCGCCCACAATCTTTCCACAAGAACAAAAGGCATTTGCAATAAAAGAAATATCATGTCACATTTTGTTTGCCCTGGCTTTTAAAGTGCTCTACAGAGTTTTTTTTTTAATTTGGAGAGATTCTAAACAAATTGACATTTATTCCATAAGTTTCATTATAAAATGGTATTCTTATTTATTTTGATTCAGAGGTGGTAATATGACATCAATAAAAACCATAATCACAATGCTTGCCACAATGTAAACAAACAAAGATACCCAAAGTTTGTATTTTTAACTAAATGGCCTCCAAATAGTATACATTGACTAATTTATTTTGATTCCCATATTACCTGCAACAAAATCATGGTTACAGTTTGTATGGATGGAGGTATGGACCATACAGGAAAAAAAACAAGGAAAATCTGCAATTCCATCTTTGGAAATTGACATGAATTCACATTTTTTTTTTAATTTTCTGTTTTTTCTGATGATTCAGAGAATTCTAAATCAACAGTTTCTTGTGCTCTGAGTTTTTCTGTACAAATTCTGATTGATAATCTAGGTAGACCAAAAAATTAAAATCAGATCACAAAAATGGCAGCCATCCATTCATAATATAAAACTCTTTTCTCACAATGCAACTTTTTTATGCATCAAATTTTCTAATAACAGGTTAAAAGAAGACACAGTCTGCTTGTGTCTTCTTTTAACAAGTTACTAGAAAATTTGATGAATGGAAAAGTTGCATAGTGAGAATAGGGCATAAGACAAATATTAAAAATTTAATTGTAAGACACATAATACTTATAAGCAAAAAAACAATCGATTTTTTTAAGTTCCTAGGGTTTCTTATAGGTTAAGGTTCTAAAAAAAAACAGATTGAAGGTTACATTTGTATTAAAAATCTTCTATTTCAGCAATTATGCAATATATTAAAATAGGAACTGTACAACCTTGACAAAAATGTCTTGCTTTTTTAGTGGTTTAAAATTTTAAAGATCAACATTCACAAACTACATCTGGTTATGGAGGTCTGGTATATACAGTGTCTCAAAATTCAAACCACATCTAGACAGGTCTTTTCAAATTTAGCTTTATAATTTTTGAGCTTAATTTTAACTTGAAATTTCGCCAGAATTTGCATACTTATTTTTGTTTGTTATAGCATTGTTTGGTCAGATATAGTTATTTAGTGTAGTAAAAAAAATTAACATTGGGAGACAAGTTGTATCCTATAATTTATGTTTGAATATTTTGAGAAGATAGGTACCTAATAGTTAATTATAATCATGACTAAAAATAGCTCTAATTACCCTCACGCGAATTTTTTGCTCCGGACATTTGGTTGCCGGCTGTTTGGGCGCCAACAAAAAAAAATTTAAGAGAGTAATTAACAACCATAGCTCACCATTTATTTTATTATGCCTCGATTAAATCTTACCCCTAAAAGTAAAGCCTTCCTTACCAACCTGGTAATATATTGACATCTTCTTTCAAATATGCTTTATAAATTTTTTCGTTGCTGGCGCCCAAATATTCAGCGCTAAAAAGTCCTGCTTTGTCTAAATTTGTATAATAACTGCGTGCCGTAAAGTAACTTAACCGCTCTAGATTATCAGGCATTGTGTGTAGATAAAAAAATCTGCAGTACTTTCTTTCAGCTATTAATTTTGGACACCCTGTAAGTAGCAATTTAATTTGCCAACCAGATAAATAATTGCACATGTTAACCACTTATAAATGTAAAATGTTTAAAAGAATATCTAATCATTCAAATTTAGAATATTGTGAAGGATATTTATTTACCAAAAAACTTGTATGGGCACCTAATTATATCAGCAAATAATAATATATGCTCTGCCAAAAATAATGCAGTACTCAAACGAGTGGAAAATCAAAAAGATTTGGGGGTAATTTTTGACACAAATTTGTCATATTCCAACCACATTAGTGAGAAAATTAAAAGTGCTCAAAAAGTAGCAGGATTAATTACACGGAACACCAGAAACTTAAATGTGGATGTAAGTCTATATTTGTTTGACTCATTAGTCCTACCAATATTAGAATATGGAAATATAATTTGGTCTCCACAATACAACATTTGGGTGAATCTCATTGAGGGTGTACAAAGAAAATTCTTAAAATATATGTTTTTTAAAAAGTTTGGAACTTATCCGCTGAGAGGATGTGATAACAACTATCTACTAGGTATATTTAATAGGTTGTCTTTATGTAGTAGAAGGATTAAAACATTCTTGTGTACCATGTTTAAAATTTTAAAAGGTAGAATTGACTGTCCTGATATTTTAAATCATCTACCTTTTGCGGTGAGTCGTGTTAATACTAGAAACAAACAAACATTTTATCTAGCTTTTCCCAGAACAAATCTGTACAAGAGCTCACCAATTTATCAATTGTGTAATTTTTTTAATTTGTATGCTTCCGAAATCGATATTGACAATGTTAATCTTAAGCATTTTAAAAAAATAATTCATAACAAATTGCGGAATTTGCAGTAATTTATAATATTAATATTAATCTAAAGCATTTATTTTTAAACAAACTTTTTGATAGGTTAGATGTCTGTAATTGGCATATGGCTGTAGATACTTTGCAAATGAATGACTGGATAAATAAATAAAAATATTGATGTAGATACAACTAGTCTCAGTAAGTTTAAACAACTAGTCGAAAATAAACTGAAAACCAATAGGTAAACTAACTTAAATATTCTTAAATAAGTATGTATCTATTTTAGTATGTTCTCTCTTTTATTTGACTGTTTTCTCAATTTATTGTATTTTAACTTGTGTTTTTCTTTTTTGTTTAAATATTTTATTTTACTAGTTGGGTGGTGTCTTATAATCCTGTTGTTTTGGTACCTACCTGCGTTTTTATTAGATGTTGTAAAACATATATATACTTAGACTTTTTACCAATTTTTAATTGAATGGATGTATGTAAATTATCTGAATAAGGGTCCTAGTTGTGTACCTGTGTATGACTAATTTACAAAATTATTAATGACACATATAAATTTAATAATTAATTTTTATTTATGTTTACTAAAATAGTGTACTTGCATAACTTTCTTTTTATTTTTTATTTCAGGGTAGCTTTAAGACGTATCTGTAATTGGCATTCAGTGCTGTTGATACTTGTGTAATAAATAAAAAAAAAATAAAATAAAAGTCAACCTATTGTTTGAAGAAACAGATAATTTTTGGTACACTTATTATACCCATAAACCGAATAAAAAACTCCCAAATTTAAATTTTTTTTGACCACTGGTTTTATTTAAATTATTTTTTGAAAATTAAAACAAACTACCATTTTGCTTAAACATGTACCTAAATGAATGAAAATATCTCGATAACTACTTAAACTAGGACAGTGGTTTACAGCTTGTTTTATTTATTTATTTATTTTAAATACCTATATCACAGGATGTGCTTTTTGTTTAAAAAAAAAATGTGAAATAAAAAAAAACTTTTTTAAATTTTTGACAAAGCATTTTTTATTTTTTTCAAAAAAATTTATATTTCGTTTCTGGATATTTCGCCAAACTATTTACAAAATTTCAAGATGAAGATTCGATGGGTTCATAAAAAAAAATTATTTGAAAAATTAGAAAACAAAATTAGGTTATGTGATACTTTACCAAAAAGGGCTTTAAAATACCTATAAAACAAGGTATTACTTGCTTTTGTACGGCATGCAGTTCTCAAGATTATTACAGATTACACGCATTTACGAGGGCATTTATCAAAATATGAATATCTTGAGAACTATACATACTACAAAAGCTAGTGATAGCTTGTTTTGAAGGTATTTTAAAGGTGATTTTTAATGACCTATTTTTTTTTAATTTCAAATTTTTTTTGATGGCCCCATCAAGTCTCCATCTTGAAATTTTGTAAATAGCCCAAATACCCAGAAACAAAATATATTTTTATAAAAAAGAAAAAAAATGCTGTTTTTCAAAAATTAAAAAAAAGTTTTTTATTTTCAATTTTTTTTTAAAACGAGAAGTGTATCATGTGATACATCATTCGAAAGGTATTTAAAATACTTTTAAAACGAGCTATAAAACACCGTCCAAGTTTAAGTACTTATCGAGATATTTCAATTTCTTTAAGTACATGTTTGAGCAAAATTGGTAGTTTTTGTGATGTTCAAGAATTAATTAAAAAAAAAACTAATGGTCATAAAATTTCAAATTTGGGATTTTTCATCCCCTTTATGGTTAGAATAAATGTACCAAAAATTATCGAAATCGGGGAGATGGTCAGCCAAACCTCCCTTTTTGTTTGGTTGATTTCACATGAAATGACCAGACAATGTTTAGAACCTTATAGAAAACAAGAGTTTTGAACTTCCATTGTCTTTTTTTTACCTCTTTCTCGACTTTTTTACAACCAGTTCGACTGCTAATGTATCTGTAAGTGCAATCATTATCAGGTAAAATAAATTGAATTGGTTTCCTAAGCTGCTACCCTTAGAAACCAACCGAGTAATGGGATAACACCATAATTAGTGCAATAAATTGACACAAAAAGGGAATCCTTAACTTAAGCAAAGTAAACAATTTAAGTAGAGCATTGCATAGCATTTTCACTTGCAAGGGTATTTTTGGCCCCACATTTGTTTATCCAAATACAGAAATTTTTCAGGTATTTTTGGCCCCACATTTGTTTATCCAAATACATAAATTTTTCAGAAATATTAGTCTTATTTTAAAGATGCTTAAATCTAGAATTCTCTAGTAATAGTTTTTGAATTTTTATGTTCATTTTTGTAAAATATGGCGTATTTACTGCTCATATCTGCAAGACTAGACAAAGATTGCAAAAAGTGGCACCAGAGAACCCTAGATTCAAGCTTTATTCAATCCTATCTTATGTACTCTTAGCGTGGGACCACTCTCCACATGCAGAGTTAGCTTGTAGAATTCAAAGAAGAGCTATTAGAATCTTGGCGGAGCTTTCATATTGGAAGGACTGTGTGGATGCTTTTATAACACTCAAGATTTTAACGATGCCATGCCAGTACATTTTAATGTGCCTTCTGTTCATTAAAGAAAACATGTCAAACTTTCAATTTCACAGAGACATCCATACAATTAATACCAGAAGCAGAAACAATGTTGTCCTACCTTCATGGCGCCTGACGAGGACTGGAAATGGCACAAATTATTATTGTGTTAAATTCTTTAATGGTCTTCCTGGTAGAATAAGGGACTTAGCATATAAACCATATAAAAAGGCTATAAAAAAGTTTTTATTACAGAAGGCCTATTATGCCATGGAACAATTTATAATTTCTGATTATGTCCAAAGCACACACACCTGGCTTGATTATAATTATTTTGCGTCTCCTTTTATTTACAATTTGTACATTGTTTTTTCTTTTTTTTTTCTTTTTTTTTAAACTTATTTTATATCTCATGTTTATTTGACACTTTTACATTTGTTAGTTTTTTACCTCTGTTTGTACTTTTTTTCTGTTTTGTGTTGTTGGTGTTCTGCTTCAAACGATTTTATTTCTCTTTTAATTGACATATTTTTATATGAGTTATTCTTTTTTTTTGTGCTGTATTACGTCTTGTATAGTATTTTATTTTACTAACTTAAGTGTTTTTATTTTAATATCTAGTTTTTTCAATTTTTTTTATAAAACTTACTTTTTTTTTGTAAAACAAATTTTGACTTGTGTAAGTGCGGAAGCAATATTAGCACGAATAAAGAATCTAATCTCATCTAATCTTTATCTTTAAAATGAAACTAAACTGTGAGAAAATTTCTGTATTTGTATAAAAAAAATGTGGGGCCAAAAATAACAGCAAAGACTAAGTTCTTAAACTTAAAAAATATAAATTAAATAACACCATGTATCTTCTTTTTTTTTCAATAGACAATGAATTCATTGAGTCTTTGCCTTGGAGTAACCCCTGTCAGAGATTGCTCACTGTAACAACATGAGCAACACCTCGACTATGCCACATAGAAAAGTGGTCACCAGCAGGGATACGGTCCCGTCTGTCCATGGAAGGCCTGTGTTGGGAGGAAAGAGACTTGGCACTCACCAGAGAAATTTGAGCTTGGATTTTAGGTATGTAATTAGAATAAAAACCCTATTGAAGGTGTCAGAGATTGAGGGGAGTTGAAAAAATTATAGGGGATAATATATATTGGTTGTACTAAATAGTGGTTTGTTGAAAAATAAAATAAACTAAGAGCTGCATACTAGTTCCAATCATAAAAAAAAATCGCTTTGTTTGCTTTAAATCAATCAATCAATATACATACATAATAAAAAATATCACAATAACAGTGGTTAAAAAAGTAAAAACCTGCAACTAAGAATACATGTTAAAATCACAATAGATCTAGCCTATTTGACCTGAAAAAAATTAAAAGTTAAAAGCAGAATACCTCATGAACTCGTAAAGAAATTGAATGTTTAATAGAAACAGGTAGTTTATTATATTCATCCAACCCTGGGTTGAGTTTTTTCTCAAAATTCCTAAGAAACAAAACTACAGACCGCTTCAAGCTACTGCGAACATAGGGGGAATCAAGTCCAATTTACTCTCCGTGCCGTACGACCGAGGTGGATTCGAAGCACGCTGTGTTATCTTTTGGAAATTCATTTTGTTTTTATTATTTTGTTTTATTTCTGCCTTGCTCGAGAAACAGATGGGTAAGTTCTTAATTGAAATAATACATTTTTAAAACTAAAAATGGATGTCTACGAAGTTGCCGAAAAAGTGCAGATGGTCAAATGGTCAAATCGTCATAACCCAACACACGTTCGATATTGGTCGAGGGAAAATTTGCATTTGTATTTTGACGTAAGAACACAGTATCCCCAAAAACTAAATGTTTGGGGGGGAGTATTGTAGGGGAACACGTAATTGGGCCATTTTTTATTAACGGCAATTGCAATTTGAATGGTCCTAGATACTTGGATCTACTGCAGCAGCACATTATTCCAACTGCTAGGCAGTTGTTAGGTGTAAGATTTGGTGAAACATGGTTTCAACAAGATGATTATTCTGCTCACAATGTTGGCCTTGTTAGGGAATATCTTGATAATGTATTTCCTAATCGGGTTATAAGTACACGGGGAACTATTTTATGGCCAGCTCGATCTCCCGATCTTGCTCCTAATGACTTCTATCTGTTTTTGAAGAAGCTTTTCAAATTATCATCCCTAACATGCTTGGAAACGTTAGAAGGGGTTTTTATAGTAGGCTCGGATATTGTCTAGCCGAGCAAGGAGGACTTTTCAAACATTTGCTTTAATTTTTTTTTGACTGGGAGAATCTTTTTGGTTTTTAGAATGTATTATTTTATTTTGAGAACTTGCTTTTATTTTGTTTCTCCTTATTATTTTCATTGTAACACGTCGTCACTGATAAATCTGAGCAGTTGACAATAAAACGCTCTTATTTATCAGTGACAAAAAATAAGAAAATTACGTTATAAAAATTTGCGCATTTATTGACCAAATTCCGGTTTCATTGACTAAGCTCCACACAGCACCGTGGTTAGAGGCGTACTAAATACAAGGCGAACGGCGGCGAACGGCAGCGAATGGCGATCGGAAGCCTGAGTGTTGGTTGCTTCACTGATAGGCGTGCGGTGTCTCTGCATGTACGTACACTGGCAAATTAGACTTCTTTCGCCCTATGTTCGCAGTAGCTTGAAGCGGTCTGTATAGGGTGTTCTATTTAAAAATATGGACCTTTTGAGTTCACTCTGTAAACTCTAAATGTCATTTTTGACAATTGTTAGGTTAAAACTAAAAAAAATATATCTTATATTGAATGCATTTTGTTTGAACTTCTCCTAGGACCAATAGTAAAAAAATTTCCCTCCGGGAAGGTTTATAATGGATAACCCTGTACAGAAAAGTCTACCTAGAGATTTTAAATTAGGTGTGAATTTAACTGACAGTTAAGGTAATTCGAGGCAATTTTTGTCACTAGTATTTGTTGATTGCTGAAAAATTCTTAAATTTCTACCATAGTCAAAAAATTAAACACAGTAGAGTTTAGAGAAAAAAAAAGTGTCATTACCTCAGGCAAAACAATTTCCCTAAGAGAAAACTAGTGGTGATTCAAGGTAAGTTAAATTTTTATTATGGTTGTCTATTATTGCACTTTATTTTTTATTTGAGGGTTTTTAGACCGGTTTTTTGCCACATTGTTTTGCGATGATGCATTAGAGATTTATTATGCTATTATATTTAATAAGGATAACAATAGTAACACTAGGCAACAAATTTTAATTTTTTTAAAGGGTCGTTTGTTTATGACTGAAATAGAGCCACAAGGTACGTATAGCCATCCATAAAATCTTTTTTTCAAAAAATTTTTTCAATTTTTAGCCAACCAATGGTATGGGGGACGATTAAAATCTTTTAATTTTGACTTTCTTAAATTTTATCAAAAATGAGTTACTAAGGTTCTAAAACACCTCAATCGACGAAAACAAAAGTTGTCTGTCTGTATACACGATAACTCAAAAACGCCTTAATCGATTTGAACGGAATTTGGTACAAAAATTCTATATCGGCTGATCATCCCTGCAGAAAAAGTCTCCTTAAATCTCATAGGGATTCTCATATATCTCATACATGTTTTAAGAAGATCTAAGGAGTTTTGATCCATGATTTCGCGACATCCCGTGGAATACTGTAAAATGTATTTCTCATTCTGTTAACTAATGTTGTGCCGAACATTTGTCCATGACTTGTTGATTAGATCGTTCATATTATTCGACTATAAAAACTTATGTCGCACTGATGATCTCTAACAAGAGTGAAACACGTGTCTGCGTCTAGTCTCCAGGTCGCACCCGGTATGTATTCTTGTGGTACTCCGGTGTATTTTATAAAGTTCGTTTTTTGCTATCGATTCGTCATAGTAGAAAGCCCGACTATGTCTGAAACCAGTTAGTGGTAGAACTAGTGGAGAAGGCGAAAAATCCAACATTTTTCTGTTGGTAAAACTCTCTTTTTATTTATATTTAACTCATTATGTTAGATAACTTTATGTTGTATAAATGACTGCCATAAACATAGAAGATAAAGTAAAATCACGGTACACTATAGTGTGTGTACTTTGAGTAAAATTAAAAACCGAAAAAACACCACTTTCAGAATCAAAAATCAAAGCAATCAAAAATGGCGTCAAGAGTAACATCAATCCAACGCACTTGCGCAAAACGGCCGTATATCTTTATTTTCATGGCCTACTTGACCATGATATGTTGCTAACAAGATTTCCACTTCCAGGGGTGCGTTCAAATTGAACGTCGGGTGACGCCCGGGCGCGCCGTGGCTGCTCAGATTGCTCTGGTTAAAATTTACCTGGCGGTTCAGATTATCGGTAGATTTTTACCGGACGCTACCCAAACGCGCACTTTCGCACCCCACGAAATAGATTGATAAAATTTGTCCCGAATGCGCAGATCAAATGCACAACCATTCCTAACCTTATTTCAGAGACAATATTTTTTGTGATTGAAATTAACTCTGTGTTTCGGACTTCCATTGTCTATATTTTATTTATACACGACGTTTCGTTCCTTGTGAGTGTGGTGAATCATACATAGGTGAAACTAAAAGACCACTATCTGTTAGGCTTAAGGAACATCAGACGAATAGGTAATTATGCAGTATACGGTTTTCTGCCATTTTTGATTTTTTTTGAAAAATTCTTTATGGGGGCACCTTCTAGGGTCCCTAGGACCCCAAATCCGCCTGCGCCCGTTTTTTTTTTAACGAGAAAAAAGGGTGCCCAGGGGGGGGTTGTAAAGTGTTTTTTTAATTGTTTTGGGTTGGTTTGGATTAGATTGGGTTGGACTGTGTTGGTTTGGTTTGTTTTAGTGAAAAAAGAATTAAAAAAAACCAAAAAAAAAAAAAAAAAAACCAAACGGCGCAGACGGATTTGGGGTCCTAGGGACCCTAGAAGGTGCCCTCATAAAGAATTTTTCAAAAAAAATAAAAAATGGCAGAAAACCGTATACTGCATAATTACCGACGAATACCCAAAAAGGTGAAACCACGAAATCGGGAATTGCCGAACATGCATGGTCAAAACAACACCGAATGAAGTGGGCAGAAGCAAAGGTTTTGCACAAGGAGTCACACTGGAAGAAACGAAAATTCCTTGAAGCTGCCTTTATTGGGCAGAATCAGGGTATTTTCAGTAAACCAAGTGTTGAAATCCCCAATATTTGGAAGCCCCTCCTTGGGCGGAGCCAACTTCTTAAACTTCAAGGTTGAGTGATTTCTCACAGTATATAAGCACGTAGCCTTAGGAATTGATTGTAGTTTGCACCTGAAGACGATCAGAGATTGTACTGATCGAAACGTCGTGTATAAATAAAATATAGACAATGGAAGTCCGAAAGACAGAGTTAATTTCAAACACATCATTGTCTCTAACTTTCAAACAAATATTTTTTGTATTTGTGTTTTTTAAATTTGAAGTCTAGTGTTTGGCAATGGAAAGAATCAGTACACATTTCCATAATTTGGTTTTGGACGAGGAAGGTAGTTTTGTTCTAGATGGAACAATCAAGAGTGGTGAAGTGAGCGAAAAAGTGGTGAAAGTGAATCATCCTCAACGAGTAGTTATTCATTTATAAACGCATTTACTATTACTTCTTCCATAATTACAAAAAAAATTAAAATCTTAAGCGTGAGGTTATGTTAATGCGTCTTGTTCGTTCATATTGGACGAATCGTCGGGCACACTCGGAGTGCACTCTCTATCGGGTAACGCTCTGCGCCGGATTTCATCCCGACTCTTCAATCTGAATGCACCCCAGGGCGTGTATAGGGTGAACTCGACAGTGCGCAGCCCCCGCCCTCAGAGGCCGGCCTTTTTCGACTTTATTTCACTATAACTTTCTGGCAGTTTCCTCTCGACCTTGAGTATTTATCTATAAACTGTCAACCTTCTGTCACCAAAACATTATCTCCCCCGCCAATTTTGTTAACGGGTACTGTCAAAAATTGGCGCCAAAAGTCAGTGTGATCTAGATTCTGAGGCATCATGGGATAGTGAAATTTGGTGAAAGATCGGAACCAAAATAGATGGTTTTGTACTATTTTTTATTCAAAAATATACTTAAATTTTATGTTAAAATGAAAAAAAAATGTAAATAATTAATTTTGAGGTAATAAAATGAGGCGGCCGGTAACTGGAATTTTAAGTTAGGGAACTTGCCGGTGGCCGGCCCCCTATGGCCGACCACTGAGCTAGAGCAAAAAATTTTATATCACTTTTTTCAAGCTCTCGGATGGTAAAATAAGGATAATTATTTCATGGTTGTAAAGAATCTAATTAAAAAAATAGGCTAGCGATTATGCGGCCGGGTCTAAAGTGCCAAATAAATTATTTAAAAGGTAATAAAAAGAGGCCGACCACTGGAAATTGTCAAAGACGTTTACCTTTATTGAAATTGTCCATTTACACTTAGTTTCCCGTGCTCGGCCATTTTGGGGTAGGTGTTATAATTCTGAAGTTTTCTTGTTTAATTAGTTTATTTCAAAGTTTTTTTTATATAATTAGTAGTTTAATGTTATTCATTTAGAATTAGGTACCTATATATATAATTATATACCTGTAGTACCTAGGTATTATTAAAAATTAAAAAAATCACTCATTCCACTTTTGTGCTTCTTTTACCATCTGTAACATTTAACAAAACCAAGCTCAGAATACATCAGTCCTGCTTAAAATGCACACACTTTTGGCACTTGCAAATTGACGGCTGGAAATTGGGCATTTAAGGGCCGATCTCTGGAAAAAGCGATATTTTCAGAAAAAAAAATTATAGAAAAAATACTTGTAATCCCAGGTACTATCTGCCGTTTTCCAATGAAAGATAAATAGACAATCTAAAGAAAGGCACAAATAGTACCTTGATAAGTTGAAATGGCTCTGAGCTACAGGCATTTTACTTTAGAACATAGCAAAAAAGCTGACTACTGGCGAGTTTACCCTATTAAGTTTATAAGTATATGGCAATCGCATGCGTAAAACAGCTGAAATTCCAAAAATTTTCATAGCCTCCTGGATTTAGGTGATCAATCGTGCTTACAAAACTTTTCACGGGGATGCATTGCAACGAATTTCAAATTAACTTTATAAGTATATGGTTGTTAAGTTTATAAGTATATGGGCTCAACTTAATCTTCAAAACGGTAGCAAAACCCTATTTATATTGCAGGCCGATTAAAGCTAAAGGTTTAAATTATCTTCTATTCATATAAAAATGCGTCGGTTAAGTGGCTACTTCCTTTTTCTTTTGATATCCTTCGAAAAGGAAGTCTGCTTGTTAAGAGACCTAGACATACAAATCGGTTCACTTAGATGGCTTTATAGATACTTAGATAAATCGGATTACAGTCAATTGGTCGTATTTATAAGACGTGGACGGGAGCGTTGTTGGCCCAGTGGCGGAGGTCCGTCGAGCTGCACCTCCCCATTTGACCGATTCGAAAATAGTAGTTTTTCACAACTAGTGGCTAAAATAGTGCTTTTTTACAAGCGTTAGTTTAAATAACGAGTAAAAAAAAGCATAGTTTAGCCACGAGTTGTTAACACTATTTTTTTAATACCTTTATTAAAAAATCCAAGAAAAACACGATAATACTTTTAAAAATCTCGAACGAAGAGCACTTCTCGCAACACACGCGATCCGCTTTTTTACTCGGTAACGTTCATTGTTGCGACATTTTATACTTTGACAGTTTGATATGATTTTTTCGTGAATACGTGTTGAAAACTGGCGGAAATGGGTTAAATTTAGGCAAGAATAATTAGATTTTCAATATTACTATTTTGAAACTTTCATACTTAATCGGAACCCATCCCAAGGTCTGATGACAATATCATGAAAAAACTTTAGGGAGTAGGAGGTGGTTAGATGTAAAGGGGGTAAATTCAGAACTTTGTAATTTCAGATTTATGGTTTGTTCTAGTGACAATACAATTTTATGAAAAAAAATCGTGGGTAGGAGGTGGAGGTGGTGTGTAAAGAGGGGTAATTTCATAACTTTGAAACCAAAGCAGATACATACATGCGGTTGTCATATTTATGATCTGATCCAGTAACAATACACTATTAAAAGAATTGAATGTTGCCAGTGTTATCCACCCAAGTCAAGGTCTGTAGCGAGGCGATGACTGTGTGGCACTAGGGTGGCTAAAAGTGTCGCGATCGTTACACCCTCGGGACGCAGGCACACCCCGTTGTATAAGAGCCACGGACCTCTGGAGGGGATGACCGAATATTTATTCGCTACTTTTGTTTCTTTTTGATTAAGACTAACAAGTACAAAATGAAATAAATATTTTTTTTAGGTTAAAAGATTTTATTATTAAAAGTAAAAAATAATTTGCCAGATTTCTGTTTACTACACTGAACCAAAAAGGCACCGTTTCCTAAAACAAAATACATTGAGCCAATGTATTTTGTATATGATTTTTGCTTCGATGTAAAGTTTTATCAATATCATAATCAAGTTTACATAAATTTTATAGCCAAAACGAGTTATTGATTTTACTGCTGACACAGTTTCAAAAAAAAGTTGTTACAATATAAAGAGTCTTTAAAAATGATTTTTGTGAAGGGTGGAAATCAAGGATTAAGAGACATATTTTCATAACTTTTAGTTACAACTAAGAATGAATTTAGTAAAGGGCTGTTACGTACACAAATTTCATAACCATATTTTTGTATGCCCGGTTCATAATTTTCATAAACTTGTACATACATTCCATAACAACTTTTAAACGACAGTCAATGATCGTCATTTATTAAATTTATTTAAGGCATTGATTAAAATCGTCAACATGTTTTATTTATTTCATATGCACTTTTATTATCTCCATAACCTGTACATACTATTAATAACAACTTTCTATAAAATGTCAAGAAACATTTTTCATTGATTTCGTAACTTCCATTTATTAATTTCATTACTTTATATGACAATTTTTATATTTTTTCTCCGATTTTTGTAACAGTTACGTGTTATTGATGTACAATTATCTATAAAAAATTAAAAAACGCCTGTTATTAATACCATGTAAGATATTTTTTTCAGTGTATGTACAATCTAGATTTAACAATAGCGTTAATGGGTCATTCCATATCAAATCAACCAAAAAATCACAAAAATTTTACGCGACCAATTCCAATTTTGATGATTTTTGGTATATATTTTCTTCTTACCATAAAAGTTGAAAATGCAAATTTTTAGATTTTTTTGATTCGTAGTTTTTTTTTTTTAATTTTTCAAAATAAAAAAGTCAGCATTTTGACCTTAACAAGAATGTACAAAACTAGCAATATCTCGAGAACCACTTACACTAGGAAAGTAATAAATGGCTCATTTTAAAGTCATTTTGAAGCTCTTTTTTATGAAATATCACAACATAATTTTAACAAAAAAAAAATTGGAAATAAAAAATTGAAAAAAAAAAATTGAAAAATTCAAAAAGGCCATTTTTAATTTTTTTGAAAAAAATATATAATTTTGGTCAAAGTGTTACTTAATTATCCACAAAATTTTATGATGGAGAAATGATGGGTTCAATGTCAAAAAAAATATCAAAAATATTAAGTACATTTTATAGGCGATTTTTCATGCATGTGACATTTTTAATAAATTTTTTCACATTGAACCCATGATTTGTCCATCTCAAAATTTTGTGAATAGTTTAATAACACTTTAAAGAAAATAATATAATTTTTTGAAAAAAATTAAAAATGGCCTTTTTGAAATTTTTCAAAAAAAAATCAAAAATTTTTTTTTTCAATATATGTTATGCAATATTCTCATATGAAAGGTCTTTATAAGAGCTTTAAAATGAACCTTCACCTACTTTTCTATTATAAGTGGTTCTTTGGATATTCCTAATTTTGTGCGCACATGTTAAGGACAAATAAGTGACTTTTTCGATTTTCAAAAATTAATTCAAAATAAACAACTGGTCAAAAAAGTCTGAAATTTTGGATTTTCCAGTTTTTTGGTAGGAAAAACATGTATACTAAAAATCATCAACATCGGAGATGGTGTGGTAAAATACCCTGGTTGACTTGATATGGACTGACCCTAGGGTCATTCCATATCAAATCAACCAAAAAAATCACAAAAATTTTACGCGACCAATTCCAATTTTGATGATTTTTGGTATATATTTTCTTCTTACCATAAAAGTTGAAAATGCAAATTTTTAGATTTTTTTGATTCGTAGTTTTTTTTTTTTTAATTTTTCAAAATAGAAAAGTCAGCATTTTGACCTTAACAAGAATGTACAAAACTAGCAATATCTCGAGAACCACTTACACTAGGAAAGTAATAAATGGCTCATTTTAAAGTCATTTTGAAGCTCTTTTTTATGAAATATCACAACATAATTTTAACAAAAAAAAAAATTGAACATAAAAAATTGAAAAAAAAAATTGAAAAATTCAAAAAGGCCATTTTTAATTTTTTTTAAAAAAATATATAATTTTGGTCAAAGTGTTACTTAATTATCCACAAAATTTTATGATGGAAATGATTAAAAATGGCCTTTTTGAAATTTTTCAAAAAAAAAAATCAAAAATTTTTTTTTTTATTTTTTTTTTTCAATATATGTTATGCAATATTCTCATATGAAAGGTCTTTATAAGAGCTTTAAAATGAACCTTCACCTACTTTTTTATTATAAGTGGTTCTTTGGATATTCCTAATTTTGTGCGCACATGTTAAGGACAAATAAGTGACTTTTTCGATTTTCAAAAATTAATTCAAAATAAACAACTGGTCAAAAAAGTCTGAAATTTTGGATTTTCCAGTTTTTTGGTAGGAAAAACATGTGTACTAAAAATCATCAACATCGGAGATGGTGTGGTAAAATACCCTGGTTGACTTGATATGGACTGACCCTAATGGCATATTGTATGGACGATATAATTCAATAATTCGATTGTTAAATCTAGATTTAGTAAACAGAGATCTGCCGAATTATTTTTTACTTTTTAAAAAAATAATTATTTATTTTATTTTGAAGTGGTAATAAATTGAAATTAACTCTGTGTTTCGGACTTCCATTGTCTATATTTTATTTATACACGACGTTTCGATCAGTACAATCTCTGATCGTCTTCAGGTGCAAACTACAATCCAAATTCCTACTTATATACTGTGAGAAATCACTCAACCTTGAAGTTTAAGAAGTTGGCTCCGCCCAAGGAGGGGCTTCCAAATATTTGAGATTTCAACACTTGGTTTACTGAAAATACCCTGATTCTGCCAATAAAGGCAGCTTCAAGGAATTTTCGTTTCTTCCAGTATGACTCCTTGTGCAAAACCTTTGCTTCTGCCCACTTCATTCGGTGTTGTTTTGACCATGCATGTTCGGCAATTCCTGATTTCGTGGTTTAGGCGAAACTAAAAGACCACTATCTGTTAGGCTTAAGGAACATCAGACGAATACCCAAAAAGGTGAAACCACGAAATCAGGAATTGCCGAACATGCATGGTCAAAACAACACCGAATGAAGTGGGCAGAAGCAAAGGTTTTGCACAAGGAGTCACACTGGAAGAAACGAAAATTCCTTGAAGCTGCCTTTATTGGGCAGAATCAGGGTATTTTCAGTAAACCAAGTGTTGAAATCTCAAATATTTGGAAGCCCCTCCTTGGGCGGAGCCAACTTCTTAAACTTCAAGGTTGAGTGATTTCTCACAGTATATAAGTACGTAGCCTTAGGAATTGATTGTAGTTTGCACCTGAAGACGATCAGAGATTGTACTGATCGAAACGTCGTGTATAAATAAAATATAGACAATGGAAGTCCGAAACACAGAGTTAATTTCGTTGGTAATAAATTGTTGAATCCTTTTTACATAACAAAAACGGTCCAACTAAAACTGTCTATTATGTCTGTCAATAATACTTCCTTTATTCAGTAGATTAGATCCCCAGCTGTTAAACCAATTAAGCGATACTTAAAACATTAACATTCCTTTCTAAGTAGTTGAGAATGGTTGGCAGTGTTTAACAGAAATTATTACTGGCTGCATTTAAAATAGGTAGGTACCGGGTGTTACATTAACTTGTTTTAATACGAGAGATAAAAAACTTTGAATGCAAAAAAGAACCCTGCCATTTTCTTATTTTTATATTTTAATATGTTATAGAGGAGGTTCTAATGAGAAATTGTCGTCATGGACACTTTCCCTAAAATGTACAGGGTGATTCAAATTGGGCACTTTTATATGGGTACGGGTACTTCTAGCGGAGATCAAAAAAAAAACCAACCCCCCCTTTGCGAGGCTCAAATTTCAAGACAAGATTTTTGGTGAATACTGCATTTCGATATGTCCCTCCATCTTTGAGCTACAGGGACTTTTTGAAAAGTCTGCATTTTGGGATAGGGCCTGTAACTTTTTTATTTATGAAAATTTCTTTTTTACTTTTACAGTAGAACCCAGATCTCACACTGGATTTTATCCGCGACTTTCAGTTTTCAAGATATAATGCAAATCTACCTTTTTTCTTATAGAACACCCTGTTTTTTATTTTATTTTTGAGTTCAGAATTAAATTCTAATCAAAATGATGTATCATATGTGATATTTTGGTTAAGTAGTTTTGTAGATATTCAACGTTTTTTATTCACAACAAGATGGCCATGGCCGTATATGATTTTGACAACGAAAACAAAGTAGGTCATGCACTAAAGCGCTGACGACTGCCATAATATGATCTCTTAGCCTAATTCTTTTAAATATTTGGAGTAGGCGGAAATTGAGGCTTCTTCATTAAGAAACTTTAATGGTTTGAAATTAATTCTTTAAGACTCATAGTTAGTTAGGTAGGTAGTTAGGTTGGTATCCGAACATGACCCTCTGCGGCTATTACTTACGGGGCACATTAATGGATAAAATGTTCAGAGATGGGTGAACTGACAACAAACAAGACCTGGAAAATCATCACAAAATGGCGGACATTTTGAGCACCTTTTATAGTTTTGTTTTTAATTTGTTTTTTTGAGTTTAAGTTATTTTAAATGGAGTAGGGTAGGGGTACTTTTTGGTATTAGTTATTATTTTGAGATTAATTAGAGTCAAGAATTTTGTGCTTTATTTAGTTGTGGTATTAATTATAATTTATAGTTTAATAGTCGAATAATATAATTTTTTTAAAATATAAGAAAATATAATAGTAATGTAGTAGGCCATGACATGACCTTATAAGCTCATGTCTTTGGTGCATAGCCGACTCAATTTTTATTGTCATATCCATATCCGGCCATGGCCACCTTGTTGTGATAAGAAAATGTTGTGTATCTCAAAAACTACTTAACCAAAATATCAGATATGATATATCATTTTGATAAGAATTTAAATCAAAAATAAAATAAAAAACAGGGTGTGCCATAAGAAAAAAAGTAACTTGGCGTTATATCTTGAAAACTAAAAGTAGCGGATAAAATCCAGTTTGAGATCTGAATTCTGCTTTAAAAGATCTACAAAAAAGCAATTCATACCAAAAACAAATTTTTATAAATAAAAAAGTTACAGGCCTTATCCCAAAATGCAGACTTTTCAAAAAGCCCCCGTAGATCAAAAAATGCGGTTTTCACCAAAAGTCTTGTCTTGAAATTTGAGCCTTGCAAAGGAGGGTTGGTTTTTCCCTATCTTCGCTAGAAGTACCCCGTACCCATATAAAAGTGCCCAATTTAAATCACCCTGTATAGGGTAAAGTAAAGTTACAAAAATGGCCGTTTTTTACTAACTTAATCTTTGTTTACGACAAAACTAACGACAGGATAATAATGGTTTCTGTAGATCTGATTCAACACATCACGACCTATATTTTTGATATTAGTACTAATAATACAAAAAAATACTCCTAAAATTGCTCAAAATTCCTTATCTTAGAAGCACCTTGGACGCTTGTAGAAGCAGAAAAATGGTTTTTGATATTTTAAAAAGGATGCACACAAAATGAGCGATAAACTTTTAAATATGTCATCATCATCATAGGCAATCACTCGATACCGAGTATCATTTTCCTCTATTCTGTATCGTTGCTATCTGTTGTGCGTTTGTTGATGGCTATGTAAGCCAATTCTCGAGGCGCAGACCCTTCCACAGTCCTGGCACACCCAGTCTCCGGCAGCAGCCGGGTGTTGTTGGTCATCCATTCTTCCATTTTGTCGCTACTTTCTACGTTCTCTCTTTTTCGTCTCTAGTCTACGTCGTTGCTCTTTAAAAGTTTGTGCTCCCTCATGGACACGTTTGCCGTGGTCTCGAAGTTGTTTATATCGATTTGACCCTTCATCATATTGCCTTTGAGAACGTCCTTGTACCTTTTTTGTCGACCTCCTTGATTTCTCCTTCCCTCCTTCAGTTGTCCATAAAATATCTGCTTTGGGAGACGTGTTTCGGGCATGCGGAAAACGTGACCAGTCCAACGAAGCTGGTGCTTGAAGATAAGGGCTTCTATACTAGTTGTTCTGGCTTCTTCTAAAACACTTATGTTTGTTCGTCGGTCTTACCATTTGATTCTCAGGATTCATCTTAAACAACTTTGGTGATATTTTTCTAGTCGTTTAATATGCCTTCTGTAGGTGGTCTCTCTCTCTCCGAAAGCCGCCCGAACGCTGCGCTAGCACATTTTAGGCGATGCTGTATTTCTGCGTCAATAGTTGCATTTGATGATAGGTGGCTCCCAAGGTATGGGTAATGTTCCACGTTCTGCAGAGGATGGCCATTTATGGAAATGTTTGGAGCTTGGGGATTCGTACCTGGTTCTGGTTTGGCAAGATTAACCTCTAAGCCAATGCTTTTGTAGGCGTTAAATGCGTTGATTACCAGCTGTAGACCTTCCTCTGTATCGGCCATAACGACGTTGTCATCGGCGTACTGCAGTTCGATTACCGAAGTCGTCGAAAGAGGTTAAGTAGGCCAACGTCGAATCTATATAGAATTTCCACTCCCGGCGGTAGATGTTCCTCAACAAGGTGAAGCATGGCACCTAAAAATATAGAGAATAACACACCCTTGTTTAACGCCTGTCGTAATCTGGAATGACTCTCCTGGTCCATCATTGCTCAGTACTTTTGCATTCATATTGTCTTGTAGTAGTCTAAGAATTTGAATATATTTTTGAGGGCACCGAGTCAAATGGTTTGACTAAGTCTCTGAAGGCCATGTTTAAATATGTACAGAGTACGCAAAAATATACGAACTACGCTTTTTTAAGCTTTTCAAAATGTGCTTCTAAAATAAGGTATTTTGAGCAATTTCAGGCGTATTTTTTGGCTTACCCTGTACACATACAGACATTAATATTAATATCAAAAATGTAGGTCGTTATGTGTTGAATCAGATCTGCAGAAACCATTATTATCACATCTTTAGTTTTGTCGTAAACGAAGGTGAAGTTTAGTAAAAAACGTCATTTTTCTAACTTTAAGTCTAATTTCTAGCACACCCTGCACATATTCGGGAAACTTGTACCACGTTCGAAAAAAGCAGATATATGCTAATCTAAGGTATTCTTGAACACGATAGGTGTTGAGGTGCGTTAGGTATCACTTACCGTTACGGCACACGTATCGTATCTCAGCACGTATTGCGTTCAGAAACACCTTAAATTAGCATGTATCTGCTCTTTTCGAACGTGCTACAAGTTTTTGACCAATCAATGTGCTTGGTTCTCGCTAGATGCGGAATCGTATACCGCGATGAGTTACAAATAGCTTTATGTCTCTAATAGCTTCATTATCTGTGTTTGAGGTTATAAAGTTGGTGATTTTTTAGACCACCTCTGGGGGTGGTTTAAATTTATAGCCCCCAGAAAGGATTGTTTTGGGGCAAATGGTAATAAGTTCGTTTATAATTTCCCTAAGTAAGAATTTTTACAAGGATTAATTTACCTTATTTAATATCGCAAGTTGTTCACTAACCAACAAAACACCTCCAATATTGTCCAGGAAAAAGTCATATGTTGAACCCGTTTTCAGCACAAAAACTATATTTATGAGGGCACTACGAGGCAAAACAAACATAAGTGAAGGTCACTGATTATGCACGAAAAATATACCAACCAAAAAAACCCAAACTGTTTTAATTTATTTGCAAAACTGAAATTAAATCATTGGATTATCTAAAAGCTCAGTCAAGAAAACTTTCCTTGCTCAAAACAAACTCATTACAAAGCTGTAGCTTTCATCAGTAGAGGTTGGTGCAAGCCAAGGTACAAGCAGAGGTAAGAGATCCGAACTCGCTGTTTGTGATTTGAACGCAGCTAATATCTTCAAACTGACATTTCGACAGTGACAGAAATGTAAACAAAACTTGCATTTAAGTTTTTTATTACATTTCAAAAATAAAAACACCTTTTAAATAGATACAAAATTAATCTACTCCTTATTTCATTATTACCCATCTAAATCGTTGTGTGACATGAAGTATTAATTGGAAAAATTAATTAACTAGGGTAAATTTTAATTAGACTGACATAACCCCAGTTTTAATTTGTTCTACAGAGTGTTTACTATTTAAACCCCGCGTGGGTTTAAATTTTTTAATTTTCTTTTCTTCTAAATTGAAACTTTCTTCTTAAATCTAACAAAAGGTTGTGTTAAGATGATTATTCAATAAACAAATTTATTAAAATTCTTATAAATCAAACTATGTCCAAAACTTAAGGCGGGTTGGTTTAAAATTCTTAAAACCAAAAATTTCACTTAAACTTAGGATCGTTCTAAAATAGACTAATCACTAAACCCTTTTAGTAAATCCCACCGCAGGTTTTTATTTTTTAATTTCTTAATCGGCATTGTCTTCATTTTCAAAAATACCAAACGCTTTATTTCCATCTAGAGTAGTTTGTGAGAAAAATGTGGAAAACCTTACCGTAAGAACAATTTTAGTTTCAGTCTCTCTCTGACAAATTATGCTGATGATAAAGATTTTGCCAATATTCTTACAAACCACTAAAGATAGAAATAAATTATAATACTTTTCAGAATATAATGAGATACTTACTACATTTACTTTAAGTACCTCTAGGTGATTACTTACGGGATATGTTATTGTTGACGAAAGTCGTGTAAAAAAATTGGTATTTAATTATCGCTTATCATGTTACGCGGTTTAATCAGACTTATTTTTAATTAAAAGTCGTAAAAGTTATCAAGGGTTTGGCTCTTCTTTCTTATTTTGTATTTTAATGGGTAATGGATTTTTAAGAACTGTTGTAAAAAAAATATCATTGCAGCGGGAATTTAAATAAAAAATGTACACCTTTATCACAACTAGTCTCTAAAATAGTACTTTTTTTACAAGTGTTGGTTTAAATAACGAGCGCAGTTTATCAACAAATCCAAGAAAACCATGAAAATACTTTTTTTTATACCTTCATCAAAAACATGATTTTAGTAACTGTCTGCAGATAACTAAAGCATGGATTTTCTGTCCGTTTTTGACCCAAAATTAAAGAAAAATAACGGAAAATAGTAATACGAAAAAATCATTTAAAAACACCGTCAAAATATTAAAATATCGCAACAATGAACGTCATCGAGTAAAAAGGCACATCGCCATGGAAACCGCATTGTTATTTCATTTACCAGCCGCCTTGACTTATAGTGTAATGATGATATGTTGCGAGAAGTTTTGATAAAGGTATTAAAAAAAAATAGTGTTAACAACTCGCGGCTAAACTGTGCTTTTTTTTACTCGCGATTTTAAATACCTCGCTGCGCCCGTTATTCAAAACCAACGCTTGTAAAAACACTATTTTAGCCACTAGTTGTTAAAACTACTATTAAAAATCTCGTACGAAGAGCACTTCTCGCAAAACACACCATATTTACACTATAAATTAAGGCGGCTGGTAAATGAAATAATAATGGTTGCCATAGCGATGTGCCTTTTTACTCGGTGACATTCATTGCTGTGCCATTTTAGTCATTGACAGTTTGATATTTTTACGAAGTTTTTAAATGATTTTTTCATAAATACTTGGTGGAAACTGGCAGAAATGGCTAAATTTTTGTGCAAGACAATTAGATTTTTTCAATATTACTTTTCCGCTATTTCTTTTGAATTTTGGGTAAAAAACGGACAGAAATATTTTTTTGCACCCGTGATCAAAGAAAAAGTTTGTTTACACCGATAACCAAAAAAGACATGCTTTAGTTATCTGCAGACAGTTACTAAAATCAGTTTTTTGATGAAGGTATAAAGAAGTACTTTTAGTCACAGTAAATGATACAAAAGTACGAGTTTTTAGAACGGATGGATAGAGTTTGTTTTCACATATCTGCCTAAGGACCGAAAACAATTGCCTTTAGTAAAGTATCGATTAGACACACATGACGTTCCACGGCCGGCTTGATCTTTTACGAACCGTGTTATTAAAATGTTTTTTTAAGTTCGAGTTTTTCCTGCAAGATTTTAAGGCCGGCAGCGATGTTCTAAAGGGCTATTTCACGGAAAGATGAACTTGAGTTTTAAAATATGGAAAGTTGCAACTCTTTTTCGTAAGCAAATCAAACTTTAGGAGAATTGAATGAATGTAGTTTGGTAATGAATGAAAAGATATTTTAACTTGATAATTTGGCATGTGACATGAATCAAATATGGCCGATTTTTAGGGGACTTTTTTTCGTGTGCCGTTATTTACTCTGCCGTTCACCTTTTTAAACAGTTACTAAAATATAATTTTGATTATTAATATAATTACACCAGAGGCTCAAAATGTGAGAAAAACGTTTTAAATTAAAAGATAAATTTTGCTTATCTAGGGAAAAAATTTACCCTTAAGTGTAATTACCCTAAAGTAGAATACCGTATACAACTGTTAATGAATTTGTTTTTATTTTACCTACGTTTAAAAAAAAACGAACGCTTGAGAAGAAGTGTAGTGTTTTTGTTTTTTTTAAAGTATTCCTGATTATTTTAATGTTGTCAATTTAATAAGCACTCTGTGCTTAAAACCCCTTCGAAATTTTGTTGAGCGATAACCCAGCAAATTATAATGATGTTTACTTATCCTTGTATACTTAATTAAGTTTAGAATATGTAGCAGCCAGTTTATATCCTGTTAACTTGCCTTTAAGTGTGTGGAAACCTAAATTGTTGACAGACGAGATTTTATTGATCTTAAGGTAAACCGAGAAATTGCCGTGGAAAATTTTTAAACCGCGTAATTTATCATTATCAAAGTTACTCGATAAAAAGTATGAAACATACTGGGTGTTTCATCTGGGGTACTTTGTTTAGGGCTAATTTTACAACCAAATGTAAAAACTCCAGATTAAACCATAGTTTAAACTTCAGTTTAATCTTTGGATTGAACCATTGGTAAACAAGTTGCTCAATTTTATAAGTCGCAGGAAGAAAAGAAGAGCTGTTGGATTGGCTGTAGGATTAGGCTCACAACAAGTTTTTTTTCTAGTTTAACTTTTAATAGGCGGACTTCGGAAAATTACACATAACACGGACTGGGGTCGAAAATACTGTTTTGTTACTATTTTTTTCTTCAATAAATAAGTAAGACTCAGTTTTGACACACATATTTTCAAAAATCAACATACCTAAAAAGAATATTATAGTGTTAAACTAACATTTTGAAAATAACACTTAACTTAAAATAAGAACTCAAAACATTTAAAATATTTGAACGAAATTTTTATTCATTTTGGCAGCCGGTACATATTATTTGAATAAGAGAGTGGTCTGGACATACGTATTTGTTGCATTTGGTACACACTTATATTCTCTATCTTTGGTTCTGTTGCAAAGATGGCATCGTGACCCAACATTTGGTGTGGGTTGATTTTCAGTCGCTTAGATCGGGAAAACGGCAGTCATATATCTTTTCTTGGCTATTTGAATCTGTTTGTTGCTGTATCGCCGTGTAACATTTTGTTTTATGAGCTCTTTTCCCAAGTCTAGAAGAAATAATTTACGTCTCTGCGGTTTCGCTTTATTCCAATCTGGAAATTTCATCAGCCATAATTTCAACCCGTTGATACCAGCAACATTTAGAAGATGTACAAATATTACCACAGGCCAGCGATTAGGTCTTTTCACAGAGTACTCGCTTCCGACTTGTCTGTAGTGCCAACAGCTCCTTTCGTTCTGTTATAATGAAGAATAATCTCGGGCTTATTGCAGAATTCTTCACCAGATACTTCATCCTTCATGTATTCAGTCGACAGCAGAATAACGGCCGCATTTTTCTTCGGGACAAATGGCACCAAAGTGCCATTTTTCTTAAAACCAAACATACTTGAATTTACATTTTTATACGGAGCTGGTAAAAGTTCTGTTGGTATGAAAGTTTTGTTTTTTCGAAGAGTTCCACACAAAGTTAGCTTTATCGCCCAGAGCTTTTCGGCAAGTTCCAAACTGGTGAAAAAATTATCCGTCGTAATGCCATAGCCGCTTTCCAAATGACTGACCAAATCCATTACTACTCTTTGGCCTTGACCATTTTCTGGATTCTTTTGTTGTTTTCCTGAAACAAACAATCGCTTTTAGCAAAATAATTACACCACAGCAAGGACTATACTTTTCAAGATAAATACTCACCTAAATATACCTGCATATTGCAAACGAATACGGTGTTGCAGTCGGCCAAAGCCCATACTTTTATCCCGTATTTGTCTGGTTTGCTTTTCATATACACTCTGAAAGGCGCTCTGCCTCTAAAAGGAACTAGTTACTCGTCAACGAAAGAATGACTGCTTGGATATCAACGGCTTTCCGTGCTGTTCTCGTCTCAAAGTTGTCAAACCTTAGAAAAGATGTTATTTCTTTGAAACGGTCCCTGGACATCGTACCTGGGATTATAGAACGACAATAAGCTTCATCCTCAAGGTATGCCTCAATCTCTGAAGCATCAACAGGTGTAAATTTTCTTCTTTTGTTTGGATGATCTTGATTCCATTTATCAAAAATGTCTTGTCCTTTTCTGTTTGTCTCAACAACTAATTTTGAAACAATATCAACTTTTTAGTCAATATATTAGCCTTCTGGCGCTTGACTGGTCGTGTTTCCACTGGATGCTTAGACCATTCTGTACTATTCTTCTCTACATAAATTGGGTCTTTGCGATTATCAGCATCATTTGGGACGGAATCAGAAGTATCAGTACTACAGTCGAATCCGATCACATGCTCCGCAGATTGATCCTCTTCGACAATATCTTCATCTTCTAAATCGCTCGCAGCATCTTCGTTCACACACGTATCAAATTCTGGGTCGTCGTTCTCAAGAAAATATAACATCTCCTATCCGTCAACGGGCTGTGAGTAGGCAAATTTATACTCATTTTTGAGTCGCATGTGCTAACAACTAAACTGAAACGTTTGGATAACACACTATTTATAACAAATGGATGGGATTCCCCGTACTAAAAATAAATGTGTGAAGTACCGAAAAGACATGGAATTCCCCGGACTAGAAATAAATGGGTAATATACCACAAAAAGTTGAGATTTGAGAAAATGGACGACTAATGTCAAAATTCAAAATATAAAATCCATAGTAGACCAAAAAATATGCACAGTGGGTGAAGGAGTTTTTATAACTCAAAAACATAGACGAATTATGCACAAAAACACATCGTGGGGTCCCAAAAGACCCCAGTCCGCCTAGTAAAGGTTAAGAAGACTACATTTTCTTGGCATATAGGGTTGATTATTTTAACCGTAATGGCACCTACTAGAGCCAAACCCAGCATATTCACCAAATTTGTTAAAAATCAGTCAAGTAGTTTTTGAGATATCAGCGTTGGTTACAGACAGCCAGACGCCACAACAAAAAATGTTCAAAATTAACAGAAAGATATACAGTATATACAGACCGCTTCAAGCTACTGCGAACATAGGGCGAAAGAAGTCTAATTTGCCAGTGTACGTACATGCAGAGACACCGCACGCCTATCAGTGAAGCAACCAACACTCAGGCTCCCGATCGCCATTCGCTGCCGTTCGCCTCCGTTCGCCTTGTATTTAGTACGCCTCTAACCACGGTGCTGTGTGGAGCGTAGTCAATGAAACCGGAATTTGGTCAATAAATACGCAAATTTTTATAACGTAATTTTCTTATTTTTTGTCACTGATAAATAAGAGCGTTTTATTGTCAACTGCTCAGATTTATCAGTGACGACGTGTTACAATGAAAATAATAAGGAGAAACAAAATAAAAGCAAGTTCTCAAAATAAAATAATACATTCTAAAAACCAAAAAGATTCTCCCAGTCAAAAAAAAAATTAAGGCAAATGTTCGAAAAGTCCTCCTTGCTCGGCTAGACAATATCCGAGCCTACTATAAAAACCCCTTCCAACGTTTCCAAGCATGTTAGGGGTGATAATTTGAAAAGCTTCTTCAAAAACAGATAGAAGTCATTAGGAGCAAGATCGGGAGATCGAGCTGGCCATAAAATAGTTCCCCGTGTACTTATAACCCGATTAGGAAATACATTATCAAGATATTCCCTAACAAGGCCAACATTGTGAGCGGAACAACCATCTTGTTGAAACCATGTTTCACCAAATCTTACTCCTAACAACTGCCTAGCAGTTGGAATAATGTGCTGCTGCAGTAGATCCAAGTATCTAGGACCATTCAAATTGCAATTGCCGTTAATAAAAAATGGCCCAATTACGTGTTCCCCTACAATACCCCCCCCCCCCCCAAACATTTAGTTTTTGGGGATACTGTGTTCTTACGTCAAAATACAAATGCAAATTTTCCCTCGACCAATATCGAACGTGTGTTGGGTTATGACGATTTGACTATTTGACCATCTGCACTTTTTCGGCAACTTCGTAGACATCCATTTTTAGTTTTAAAAATGTATTATTTCAATTAAGAACTTACCCATCTGTTTCTCGAGCAAGGCAGAAATAAAACAAAATAATAAAAACAAAATGAATTTCCAAAAGATAACACTGCAGCGTGCTTCGAATCCACCTCGGTCGTACGCACGGAGAGTAAATTGGACTTGATTCCGCCTATGTTCGCAGTAGCTTGAAGCGGTCTGTATATATACGTGTGAGCTCGGTGTGAGAATAAAACTTACTGGTCTGTGGGACAATCTAAACCTCTTTTTAAAATATACATCGTCGTACTCCTCCAAAGGATTTGTTCTAGGACGAATAATTTTTGGTGTTCTTGATGCTTCGAAAACTATTGCTTGGTGCTTCGTAACTATTAAACTGAAGTTTAACAAACCCCCAGACCGCCGGTAACGGTTAAATCGAAGTTTGTTGGTAAAATGTTTGTTTGACGTTTAACTATGAGCGCCATTGGACTTACAGTAAAAAAGAATTATGTGATCGTCATAAGTACAAGTAATATATATTTGCTACAAAATAATATAAAATTATAAAAAATAAATAAAGCATAAAGTATAAAAATCACACAAATAATTAAAAGATTAAAAGCATGAAGATTAACCACCAAAAAATATTTTTTTAAAAACCCAACGTTTACCATTGATTTAAAAACAAAACATTACAGTTATAAATTATTTTAAACACTATGCAGTTAGGAAAGTCAAAGCTAATTTACTTGAAAAATAAATAAAATTAAAAAAAAACAACACAATGATATTGTTTATCTTGTAAAAAATCCTCTACAGAGTAGTAACATTTGTTTACCAGTAGTTTATTTAGTTGTCTTTTAAAGCTATTAATTTGTAGAGCTGTAATTTTTTTTTGTGCTATAGAATTTATTAGAGATCTTTTTATTAAATTCTTATTATGTTTAATTGTAAATAAAATTAAAGAATTTAATTAAGAAAATTAAAGTAGTCATGACATGATGTTGGACTTGAGACACCAGCCATTGATCTAATTGCTTTTTTTTTAGTGTAAAAACATTATATGAGTGACAACAATTTCCCCAGTAAATGATTCCGTATGATATAATTGGTTGAATAAAACCAAAATAAATTAGTTTTACAACATCGGTTGAATCCGTGTTTTTTTAAGTTTTTGAATTTGGTCCAGGTTAATTTTTGGTCAATGAAAATTCCCAAAAACTTGGTGAAGTTTGTATATTTAAGAGAGTTTTTGTGTTTCTAATAATACGCTTAAATCTATTGACGGATTTTTCATAATTTAGATTTATCCCGCGGGCTTTAAAACCAGTTTTCCATAATTTTAATAATGTTTTAATAGTAGAATCTCCTTTTTGTTATCCGTAATAACGCATTTAGATGACACTGAGAGCCCAAGGGCAGCCAGAAGTCGGGGAAAACTAGAGGCCCTCTATACATTTGACAGTTGTTGTTTTACCAGAGGTGGACAACTGTACAACTCATATTGCCTTTTTTTCTATTTTGTTTATTTGCATGTAAAACCGATTTTATGAAACGGACTGATGTTTTGTTGTCTCTTTTTATAATTTCCCCGGAACACAGTTTTTGAATAAAGACTACTTTCACTTTCACAAAAAAACAAGGTAAATTATAAAATTTTTATTGATCTATCTTTTTTTTAACTCATTTTCTTACAATAATAATAATATGTAATATTATTTAAATATAACTAATCCTACTTACCTCGCAGTTCGACTATTTTTGTTAATTTTCCAGTTTGATAAATACATGATCTCTTTCCATTTTTCTTGCGTTTCTTTTTCCATTAGACAATAGAACAATACAAAATCGTTTTTTTTTATTTATCGATACCTTAAACCGAAATTTTCGATTTTTCGATTCGATTTTTAAGCCGCATTTAAAATTTGGTGTACCTACGTTTTGGTAAAGCCATGATGGTAATTTAAGGCTTAAAATATTTTAGCATAATTTAGGGGGTAACGTTTTTGTTTAAGCAATTTTATTTATGTTTTTCATATTTTTATACCATGATTTTGCTCACATTTTAAAGCAGTTTTCTTTCGAAACTTTTGATTTCTAGAATAAAACACTCAATTTTTTTTTTCATTCAAAAAGTTTTTTTAGCATTCAAAAAAAGTACCCTGCAAAAATCATTTTTTCTCTGTTAAAATGAAGAATATTTAAAGAGAGGGCAGAATTTTAGAGGTAGATGGAGAGATAATTTAGTAAAGTGCAAAAATATTTAAGGTTGTTGAAGAGAGACAGAGGCTAAAAAAAAGTATTTTAGAGAAAGATTAAAATAATTTAAGGCAATTGTTTAATAAAAATTTCTGTTATGGCATCTGTTTGTCATCTTGAGTGGTCTCGTGCATATGATTTTTATTTTGGCATTTTTATACAAAAAACCGAAAAAATTGTAATTGTTCAAAGCATAAAGTGTGTGAGACATAAGATGGTATTAATTTCTTTTAATCGAAGTTCTTTACGAAAATTTACCTAAAAACGTGTGTATTTAAGCACGTCTAAAAATCATTTAACAGGTATTTAACTAAATTATTTCAAAAATGTGACGCTGACAAAATTATTTATTTCCAATGGTTGCCAACACACAAAAAAAATTCTCAACGTTTCCCTAACAACTGACAAATCAATTTGCTTACCTCTGGTAAAACAATAACTGTCAAAAATCGTATACAGGACCTCTAGGGAAGGTAGGCAAGGTAGCCATTGAAAAGAGTAGGTGACAGGCAAGAACCCTGGGGGATACCCCGTCTAATTTGTTGTTTGATAGAACGACAACCTTCTACCTCGGTTGTTTGGTATCTGTCTGTGATATATGACTGAGGTTAAAGGTCAAAAAAATCGGACCGCCTTTTTTATTTTAGACTATACTCAATAAAGTATAATGCATTTAAAAAATGTTTGACCTTTAAATCCTTCAAATAGGCATAGGAAATAGTAGAATAGATAAAAACCCACATGTAAAAATTATGCAGAAATCTATACTTATGATTAACTAACGAAACTTGATAGAGGACAACTGAATGCATAATAAATAATTAGTGTGGACCTGTGACATAATAATAAATAAATTGAATAAATATTTGTCACGGATTCATGTTTACTGTGAAAGAACTTGTCCAAATAATTCAACAACAACTTGTATATTGGTAAATCTAGGGTCTCAAATACTATTTCATTTGATCAGTTATTCCACAGGCCGCAGTGGGCCTCTGGAGTGTTTCAGACCCTTCTTTTGCAAGACTGTTTGCTTCTTCGGCGGCCAGGCACCCTCATCAAATTTTAAAATGGCGTCGAATGCATCAGCATTCATCTGATAATTTGATATCTGAAATGCAAAATTTAAATGTATAATTGCCTACAGGTAGTACACAACAATGGTTAAATTTTATTTATTCTATGTGAGATTAAGTAATAATTCCAACACAATGCAATCTTCGCAGTATTTAGTTTGTATTTATAATTAGAAATAAAATGCTGAGGATCCTGTTTATTTACTTGAATAAAAAATGACGCACTTCGGAGGAGTGTAATCTGTTAAATATTGATAAGTTAGTTTATTAAATTTAAATCGGTATCATCGTAAAACAAAAATACCGATAGATATACAGGAAATGCAAAAAAATGTTGGGAGTCCATGCAAAAAACCAATATGTTTTTTGTAGCTTTTTGCACTTTTAATGGATGCACTAATACAAAGAAACAATCTTGTTTCATTAATCCTGATTAATTAAATTAATATTTTTTCTAACAAACATGTGAACTATGATCATTTTAAAGTAAAAAGTAAGAAAAATAAATAAAAAGAAAGGTTCTGGATAGTCCAGAAACCGACAGGCCTGTTTCATCCTTGTTGGGAATCATCAGAGTAACATAGGACTGTACCTGCCGTATGAAGCATAACGTAACAGCGAATTTAAACAACTTTTGTCTTTCAAATAACGCTTTATTCCGACGCGGCGAGCTATATATAGCCATACCAATATCCCGCTTTATTTGAACGACGAACGTAGTTTAAATTCGCTAGGAGTGTTTGCTTATGTTATGGTTCATGAAACAGGTCTGTAGGTTTCTGGACTATCCATTAGATTTTGGAGGCCTGGTCGTAATGAATTGAAAAACAAAATGTGTGTCTGATGTGCCACGAACTTTTCTTTTATAAAAAGTAAGATTTTTGAAAAAAAAATAAGTTGTGATCTATCACTTTTCGACAGCAGTTTGTCCCTCGTATAAATATTTTGGTGTCAGAAGTTTTAATATTTATTTGTCTTGTCATTGCTTTTGTTTAAATAAAAGTTTAAAAATTATTACAAAGTTTAATAATACTACTTCAATAACGCTCCTCTTTTTGTTACTAAATTGTTATAACCTACTTTTTATCCCGAAAACCTGTTTCTTTAATAAATTACGTTTTTCAGAGATTGAGATTATCTGAAGCGCGAATTTTTGGACACCCTGTATCAAAAAAAATTATTTTATAGATATACCAAAGTTAATGACCTCTTTTGTGTGTGTGTGTGTGTGTGTGTATTTGCCTTTTTCCACTCCCTTTTTACATTTTTTCGGTGACACTGCGATATTCGGAAGAGGGATAGGCTGACAAGTTCCTTGATAGCAAAAAGTTTTTGTCCACAAAAATAGGTCAGCCATTCGTTTGATTTATTATATATTGGCTGTAAAAACCTAACCAAATCCTACACGTAGCAGGGGGGAGAGGGGTTGACTACTACTTAAGGCAATTGCTTTATTTTAAATGGTTTAAAATATTTCATTTTTATCAAGGAGTAGAAGCTGGCTAAAAAGTATACGAAAATTAACTTTAACTCAATTTCCCTTAATTCCCCCAATTGGATTGATTGCTTTACTTGCCTCTCTATTGCCTTAGTTGTCTTAAATGACTCTTAACTGCCTTCGAATAGCACCAATTGCCTTAATTGCCTTTTCTTGTTATCATTTTTATAGCGACAATTATAATGATTTTTTTACAGGTCCATGGGCATCCTACTTCCCCCCGTCACCACAGTGACGACCGTAACAAACATGACTTTACACCACCGGAACCGGTCCTTGGACTCGGCACTCCAGAGGATACCGGAGGTGGACGTCACGCCCAGTCCGGAATGTGAAACTGCCGTGGTGTCGGCCATGTTGAATTCCGATGCGCATCATAATACAGTAAGTTTCTTCTCCCCAAAGGGTCGATTCTTGGATTTCAAGAAAACTGGAAACCTTTAGATCCCTGATGTCGATTAATAACAGGCTCTGAAGCTATCGCGAGATATCCGAAAATTAGCTTTTTTTTCACTGCCTCTAGACTCTTGAAAAACGATATCAGAGTCAGCTTTGCGCGTGTAAAAGGCAGCCTCACACTTTCTATTGTTGAAATAAATCTTCCTCTGAAATTCAAGAATCAGCCCCCAGAAAACAAAGTATTGCTTTTTTATAACTTTGCATAACTTGGCAAACCCAGAAAAATTGTTCCTAAAGTTGAAAAGAACTTTGAAGTATCCCCACCAACTTTAAGTTCTGAATAAGAAAGACCAACAAACAATCATGATACCATGGTTGACAATTCACGGAGGGTTCACAAACGATTTTCAAATAGTGACTATTTCCGAATAGTTCCGAAACATAAGTACGGGGTATATTCATGGGCTATGGTCTGAACTTTTAGCTCTTTTGTACTTGTATTCCTTAGATAAGCATTGTCTCTCTCACATGAATGAATGAAAATAATCTAAGAAGTCCTGGGTGGAAAAACGAACATTAAAAATTTTACGGGTGTCACACATGGAACACTCGAAAGAACCAAAGCGAAAAAAAATAATTAAAAGATGTTTCGCCTTGCATGAAATCGGCAATTCAACAAGAGATGGAGATTCTTGCTCTGAGCGTAGCTCTGAGGGAGACAATGTTGTCTACAATGGACAAGAACGAGAGAATTCAGGAGGCAAATTTTAAGTTTGTGTATAACATTTTCTTTCCATGATTCAGAAAGGATTTCTCTACAAAATAGTCACTTTTTTGTATGGCTTTCTCTAGAAAATAGTCACTCCAAAAAGTATTAGATTTATCTTTCTCTAGCTTTCTTGACAGTTTTTTTTCTTTGAATGGGAGTAAATTGTAGAAGACTGCCAGATTCGCGTACTATCATGTTTCGTACGACTGTTTTCCCTTTTTTTATTGTTTGCTGAATGCGTAAAATCTTTTCTAAAGTGTGCTTTTTTATTCGCGTTTTTTAAAGCACTCGCTTCTTTCACTGTTTTTGAGACTAGTTGTGTACATAAAGAAAACAATAATAAAAAGAGGGTTCGATTCAATGGTGGGAATCTGGCAACAAGGTTGGCTCGATGCTGGCGCCTCCATTGAGAGCGTAGAGAAAAAAAGTCGTTTTTTATGGTGGGCTTTTTCAAATTTTGTTTTAGGGTCACTGCATCACGAAAACTGCGAAAAAAGACGCAGTTTTCGTGGTACGGTGACCCTATTTTGTTTTAAGAGGCAATGCCCTCCTTAAACCAAAAACTATAAAAATAAAGATATATAATTTAGCAAATAAAATTGTTTTATTTTAAAAGCTGCTTTTGTGCTCTTTATTTATAGTTTTTGTTTGGTTTTTAAGGGCATTTTTTTTGGTACAAAAAAATCATTACATTTATTCTATAAATAACACAATGAATAACAAAATAGGTCTTTTGCTCAACTAAAAGTTAATTTTCTTCAATTTTGAGTTAAATATTTGTTTTTGTCTCAAGTTTGACCAAAATTTTACCTAAAATTGAGGTTAACAACATAAGGGAAATGGGGAGGAAAATTACACTGAAAAATAGGACTACTTGGTTTAAAGACGGTATTTCTTTCAAACAAGACAAAAAACTAATTACATCTGCTAAATGCTGAGATATTAAATGCCCTCAGTTTGTACGCCTCTGCAATAAGGAATGACCATATTTTGTTTTAAAAAAAAAAACAGTCAATGGAGAACCAATAAACATTTAACAGAAAATAAGACAGAGGTTGTTAACTCCCAAGTTTTCCAAATTCTATAAAACAAACTTAGCTTTTATTGATTCTTGAGAGCCGTAGGCTCTTCATAATCTCTGCTTCCATATAACAAAAACTTATTTTATGACAAACTAAATAATAAAAAGTCAAAAATTTATGACGTTTTGTTGATTTATATTTTTTGTTGTTTTCGTACTTTTTAAAAACTGTTGACATTGCCTTGTCATTATAGTTTCAAAAACGCCAGCGCCTCCATGCGCTACATATCGACTCCCTAGCACACTGGACGTGTTTCCCTTTACTTTAAACTATCTCTATTTTTCTTTTATCTCTGGTTGTGTAAACTAGTATTTTCGATAACATTTAAAAAAGTCAAAATGATGTTTTTTACTTTTAGTCCGCTGTGTTCATACCTGACGCATTTTTCGTTATTCCAGGTGTCTTCATCCAAACAAGGAGAAGAGCTGGCTTCCCTAGGATCAGACGACAGCGGCATCCTGTGCGGTTCCGACGGTTCGGCCAGCGACACCACCCGAGAATCGAGCGTCGACCTGCTGTCAAACGAGAGTCGCGAAAGCTTGGACGACATTCAAAAAACCGTTACCGTTAAAGTGACAGCTGGCACAAATAGTGACAGTAATAGTGTACCCAGAAGGACCGTAGTCGCTACGAAAGGTTGTAGCATGTTAAGGCTTCTGGAAAGCAAAGTGTTTGACATTTCGATGGCGGTGCACTATTTGTTCAACAGCAAAGAGCCGGGCGTGCTTTGTTACATCGTCAACAAGATGTTCAGTTTCGCCGACGATCAGGTCGACTTTTACTTGCCGCAGCTGGTGTGTATGTACATCGAGATGCCCGAGGTTGCGGAGGTTATACATCGATATCTCGTTCATAGGTAGGTTGTTTAATGGGGTTTTGCAACAAAAAAAAATCTCGCCCTTTTTTCGTAAAAAACCATTTTTTATTTAAAAATGTTTGTTATTAAGGTTATTTTTGTGTGTAAACAAACCTTTAAAACTTAAGATACAAAACCATAGATAGCCATGGAATATGTCGCTATCACTGTTCAGCGAAGTAACACAAATTCTGTCTTTAATTATTAAAAAGAATGACGCAGTTTCTCTTACAACGTTAGTATAAATATTAAGATTGCTGTACTATGTTGGAAGAACAGAAAAGATTCACATTAGATAAACTAAAACTTCTAAAAAGTGTACCAAACAAAAGACTTTAATGCATATGAAAGTATGAAAATCATTGAATCCAGAAATAGTTTAAATAAAGATAGAGGACCCATCCCGTTTAGTACACTTTATTCCTTAGTTGAGGGGAGATAGGATTATAAAGCGTGATCAATCACAAATTATTAGTCTTATCTCCGCCCACTAAAAGATAGTATATAAGATAGAGCGTAGGTTAATTTAGTTTATTGTTTATCATCTCCTGATGATGCTATCGTTGTTAGCGAAACGCGCGTCGAGTGCAAAAAAGTGTAGTTTTGGTTTGTGGAAAACAATCATAACTTTGTTATTAAGAATGCTGTGTGCACTAAGTAAAAATCCGCACTTTCCAGAATTGTTACGGGTGAGATTTTCTGTCGTTTCTGAAGAATCGCGACCCATTTGACAAATTTAAAACAGATCATTCCTTGTATGGTTTGAAGTTAATGGATCGAAAATCTTGTTTAGGTGTCGAAAATCGATAGACTTCTCCCTGAAGTGCGCCTGGCTGTTGGACGCCTACAGCACGGACGCCACTGTGCCCTCTAAAAAGAAGCCGCACGGCGTCAAACTGCACAATCTGATACTGTCAGACGAACTGAGACCGAAACAATCAAACAAATCACCGACCACTTTCCACAACAGCAATAGGTTAAGCGTAGCTACTATTAAGAAGTCACATCACAGATCGCAGAGGTAAGTGTAGCATTTACCGCTCAATTTTATGCTGTGATTGATTATGTCCCTGCCCAAAACAATGTTCCAACCAGAGATAAACGTGTTTTCTCTATGGTTCCAACCTCGGTTCCAACTCTGCTCTCTTCGAAAGTGGGCTATCTTCAGCTTGATCTGCATCCTGTTCACTGCTCTTTGGAGAAGTGTCGTAATAGTAATGCCATACCTGTTCATGCAAACTTTCGAACGAGTTTTCTATTTTTCATAATTTTATTTTTCCAAAAAATGGTTTGCACTTAAAATGGCCATAGATTTTCAAATCACGGCACGAGAAAAATCGACGCCAACAAGGTGCGCAATGCAATATGATTCCATAGCAATCGCGAAGCGTATTGCACGTTTTCAGAAAGATTTAGATTCTAATTATAAATCTCAAATTATCCAAATAAATTTTACCTAAACCTTTAGAAATCATTACCCTAAGAGTGTAGTAGTAGTAAATGGGCGGCCGTAGGCCTGACAATTAGGCCGTATAATGGACCCTTTCTGCCATACCCCCTGATGCATGTACCCCTTAGGATGCAAGTTTTCTTTCTCTAAGAGGACTTAATTTTTGCCTGACACCTCTGTCGAGGGCAGGGATCTTCAGACCCCTTAGCGGGTATACACAGTGGACCGCCGGCTTTTCACCCCATCGGAGTTAGACTTGCATCTATCTAACATCGCTACCGCTAGTAGAACTTGGCTAACGGTAGGCTTTTCTCCTAAGCAGCCCGCCGTCATATAGGTTGACCCGAAAATCGAGGTTAGTCTCGGTTTTGCTGGTCGAGGTCGCCGTCAGAGACTTCAGACGCATTCCTTGGATCCTGCTACCCGAAAGTGCTACCGCCTCTTTCAAGTCACCCTCTGTCGACTTCCGCTACCAAATCTGTCGGAGTCTAGCCGCGAGAGGGCCAGTATCCTTTTTTGAGTCACCGGCTAGTCTCCTCTATCCAGTTGGGTGGGGTCCTCGGCCGTCCACCTTTGAGTTTTCGGTGCAGCGTCAACCGTGCCGCCTACTTCTACCTCTTTTGTCGTTATTCTATGCACAACGTCGACTGCAGAGCTGCTGAGAAGTGGGGCCGCCCGTCGTCTCGAGTCGCATTCGGTGTTGTGTGAAGCAATATGTACTTGGCGAGATCCGATCCTGCGATATCTGTTCTGCATGCTAAGACACGGCGGCTCTTTAGCTAAGAGTGTAAGTGTCCCAAGAAGAATCTACGAAGAAAAACAGGAGCTTCTATGGGGACAAAGGGACTCAACTTTTGGCAGAAATTGGCTTCAACAACTCTTGCAGAGTGGATTCTTTATTATTTTGTTCCTTTAGATATTAAATATCTTTATCTTAGATATCGGGCATCGAGACCAACTTCTTTTAACCATTCTATGAGCTTTTCGTGTTGATGATGTCAACTGCTAATTACAAAATGTTAAGCTTTCCTTGCATACTAACATCGAAAATTATTGTAATTCAACGACCAGAGCCGTCAAAATAGGCGTTTAAAAATACCTAAAGGTCCTTAATATATATTTTGTATGTTTTAGCGACGCTTCAGCCCTCCTCGCGTCGGGAGACCTCAAACTCTTACCCCCTCCGACGTCGGCGGCCGTGCCAACTGTCAAATGCATAGCTCCTAACAAGCTGTCATTGGGCGACTTGGGTTCAGGCCGCGCTTTCGACAACGGATGCCGCTGCTTCGAGAGTAGGAAAAGCATCGTCAACGATCTGAAGGGAGAAAAGACTGAATGTACATGCGCAGTAAGTACCTAAAATCCCTATAATTATCGGATTTTTTCCACCCTTAGCTAATAAATGTTTCTGTAATTTTGTTTTACCCCTATGTAGCTATTCTTGAGATCAAGAAAAAAAAATAGTTCCACACAAATGCGCGCTTCCCATTGGTTTCTCCCAAAAATGACACTAAAGATTATTTTAAATAGAAATTGGTGCCTTTTATTTCTCTCGCTAAAGACCATTAAAAACAAATTTCATCGAGCCATGTTTTGACTGCCACTGCAATTTTTGTATATGCGCCAAAAAAAGGCTATTTTAACCACTAGTTTTTTTATTCTACAGGCTCCAAGACTGAAACCCGAACTGGAGTTCATGCAAGCGCTGATCCTGATCGGCAAACTGCTAAGTTCGATACCGACCAAAGAGGCGAAAACCACTCGACTCATAGCGGAACTGACCACGTTGAACTTGAACTTACCCGCGCGAGTGTGGCTGCCACTGGACAGCTCAAAAGCCCATTTTATCGTTAGGATACCGCCGCACGTGGGCGCTGTGTTAAACTCAAAAGATAAGGTAAGTAAGAGCAAGTCTCAGAGAATCAAGTACAGTATTTCATACAGATTTAATCAACGTCAACTGTCAACGAGAATTCGAAGTGACGTTTAGTAATTTTGTTTTTCCCTAAAAGGCAGTGTACCAAACGATAATTTTAAATTACACAAAAAGTTAAAGAGGGCCCAATATTTACGCTAGACTCGTCTGATGTCTCTTAGTCCTAGTTTCCCTGGCCAGGGCTGCTGATGATGATATTGGAGTTCTTCGGGGAGGAAATTCCACCAAGACACTTGCGTGCGGTTCTTCACACAGATTTTAACCGAATGCTGTGATTCGTTTTTTTAAGTTGGCCATCTAAGATTTGGCTAACTGGCCATATGGTAGCTAACGCAATATTGGGCTTTGACATTTATTGTTACTTTTCATAAAACCTTGCACATTTTTTATTCATATTTTTGTGGATAAAAGTATCACAACCACTCTTAAAATGTTTGCTCGTTTTCCGACTTTCTCTGACCAAAAATAACTGGAGATAAAAGGAATGGGTTACACATCTTTTGGAGTCATTTGGTTGAGCGCGCTATAGTCCATACAAAACCTCCACTTGTCGCTTTGAAGCGTCATCAGAAATGGCGAAAACCACACAGACGGTTAAGATTGATGATGATGTTTTCCTTAAGTAATCGATTAAGCATTTAGACAGTTACAAAAGTTATAGATTGAGTGTATCTAGTTTTACTCTGGTTTCTTTGATTTATATTCTCTTATTAGCCTCGTATATACTTTATATACGAGGTTTTCAAAAAAGATCCAGCTTGTTTTATTAATCCGTTAATAAATAAAAATTGGCAGTTTTAAACCAAGCAGACACTTCATTCTCTACCATGGTTAATTCTTTTAACAGGCCCCCTACATAATCTACCTAGAAGTGATAGAAGCGGACGATCTGTACAGTAGTCCGGTGCCCAGTAAAATTATGCCGACCCTGAGACACACCAAGTCCGAAGAGAACCTGAAACACGACAATCTGTCATTGTCGTCGTTTAGCAACTGTGGCGGCTGTATAGACGATGCCGATCCCGATTGGAGTCAGGAGGACGACGAGATTTCACAACAGGTACTTTTAACTACAAGTGGTTCTCCTGATCAACAACAGTTACTTTTGGAATATGGTTTGATAGAGGCACAGACCTAAAAACCATAGACCCTGAATGCCGTTCATAAACTCTTATTTGTTTTGCCCCCAAGCCAGCCTGTGTGCCAAAAAAGGACAGAATGATTTTCAGAACGTTGCTCGGCAACACTGCGGTAAAACATGTGTATGTTTGTAGACGTATGTCTTAGATACATCCATTTGTTTTACATACTCTACCGGTAGCGGCGAAAAATTAATAAATATGTAAAAACAAATAGGTTAATTGCACAAAAGCAGTAATTTGTAGTTTTCACAACTAGCGGTTAAAAGAGCGTTTTTTTACGAGCGTTGATTTAAATTAACGAGCGCAGCGAGTGATTTAAAAAAACGTTTTTTTTTTTGCATCGGTAACCATGCTTTTGTAATTTATTGACACTTACAAAAATCGTCTTTTCGATGAAGTTATAAAAACTCACCCCCTTTCTTGTCACCCTTTCAGAAACCCCCCACCAATGTAATTGTCTTATGTTGTTAAATATTTTTTTAAGTGCTAATGGTGAGTAAAAGCGATTAAAGTAGGTGATAATTTTAATAATTATTGTAAAATTTGCTGGTGCAATACCAAAAAAAAAACAAAATTCCAAGATAACTTTAATACAAGGTTGAGGGCACAGCTGTTTTATAGTCTTTTCTATCAGCTGAAGGAAAAAGGCAAAACCTGATGTTTAAATTAAAACCCTGATGAAATCTACTAAATCACTTGCATAATTATAAGTTTAAAATATGTCATATAAAATATGTTAAGATAAAAGAAAAAATAAAATAAAACTAATATTCAATTAAAGCTTTGAGAATTAAAATATTTTACTATACTTAACAATTTCATTTTACCCATTGTTATTTTACATAGGTGAGGGATACAGAACTCGAAACTCGAAAGGTTTGTGGTCAGGTACCTGCTTTTCTAACTTTACAGACAATAAAACAAAATAATATTTTCATTTATTATTTTTGCCTTTGTTAAGAAATTATAGCCTTGAGCACACCTGCACAGAGGGTAAACAGGGTGCTGGTCCTAACAACAAAGCATATTAAAAAAAACAGCGTAATTATGCAGTATAGGGTTTACTGCCATTTTTCATTTTCTATGAAAAATTCTTTATGGGGGCACCTACTAGAGGGTCCCTAGGACCCCAAATCCGCCGGCGCCGGTTGTTTTTTTTTATTTTTTTTTGTTGTTTTTATTTTTTTTTCACTAAAATAACCCAATCCAACACAGCCCAACTCAACCTAACCCAAAACAATCAAAAAAATACATTACAACCCCCCCCCCAGCACCCTTTTTCCTCCTAGGGACCCTAGTAGGTGCCTCTATAAAGAATTTTTCATAAAAAATAAAAAATGGTAGAAAACTGTATACTGCATAATTAACAAAAACAGTAATACCAATAATTGAAAATAGGTAAAGAACGACACTGACCGGTAATTATCACAGCAAAACTACAGCTGATTTTGACATTTACCTTTGAAACGAAATCCCTTGATTTGGGTGTTCCAATTGTTTATACACGATGCTCTCCCGCACCATCCTATAGTTTTTAACTTCACAAGTTTATAAAAAACACAAAAACCACACAAAACGTTTCGAAATCAGAAATATTTGGACACAGTCGGTATGTATAAACCACCAGTAGTACGCAGAAGACGGCAAGGTACAGCGACTTGCCAGTTCTTGTTTAGGGATCGTTGGGAGTATTGGAAAAAATATGGGCTTTTTATTTTTTATCTTTTGTCTCGTAATTATAGTTTTTAAATAAATAAACATTGTTTTCATGATATTTTTGAATGTAGCTGCTTATAGTAGTAAAAAAAGCACCAAGATTTTCATGAAATTTCGGAACCAACAAGAAAGTAACCTCAAGTTGGCAACAAGGCTTCATCCTACTATGCTTTTATCATTTGGGGAATACGAGCTTATATACTACATATATGTAATCATTTTCACATCGCATACTGGCTCAGACACATTGTATCTTTTTTTAGTTAGGATGACTACAAATATTTTTTTGAATTTACATAAAGAGAAAGAGAACGCCTAATTCCGGCGATACGTTTTGCGATATACATTGTTATTGTAGGAGCCAGGACATTAGCATAGCATTTAGGGTCTAATGGGTCTGTGGATAGAGGTATTAAACCGTTGCCTTACTTTTCAGTACCTTCAGATGAAAAAGACCGTTGACAGAGACACGATTTCGCAAATGAGCCAGGAATCGAACGACTCCGGCTTGCCCACGATTTCGGTGCCGGCCAGCGAGATTCGGAAACGACTGTCGGATTTCTTCAACGAGGAGAGCAGCCGACAATTCACGCACGATCCCGAGGATCCTTCGGCCGCCGTTTTAAAGGAGCCTTGGCAGGTGAGTGAAGATAGTAACTAAACGTGCTATAGGGCAGTTCTAACAAAAATAATATGGCCGATCCAACATGATGATTAATGGCTTTGACAATTTGTTAGACAGCCCAACAAACCGTTATGATTTGTTGGAATAATCCTGCTTGACTAAGACAAAAATGAGTATTTCCCAAGGTATTTCCTACAAATTTCAAAATTTAGTAGAAAAACGAGAAATGTTTAAATATTGAAATTTGCGAAAAATTTTAGATTTTTTTTTTGGTTTACCAAATGCACCCTTTTGAACAATTTGTAACTTTCTTCATTCTTTTCTTCTTCTGATTTTGACGTTTCAAAATAGTAGACACCAGTAAAGATACGTAATTTTATTTATAGGAAAAGGCACTAAGGATAAGGGAAACATCTCCCTATGGTTATCTCCAATCGTGGAAGTTGTTGTCATGCATAGTAAAGTGCGGGGACGACCTGAGGCAAGAACTGATGGCTTACCAACTGTTGCACACTTTCCAGAAGATATGGGAAATGGAACATGTACCGTTGTGTGTTCATCCTTACAGGTAATTTAAGGGCAAACTGTACAGGGTGATCAAAATTCAAGGCGATTATGGGGTTTTTCGTATTTCTAAGGGAGATAACTTTTTTTTATATATATATATTGTCTTTATTTGAAAATTACATTCATACAGACAAGAAAGTTAGGTACAAGTCCAATTATAAGGTAAAAAAAAAAAATAAACTATTTTTAAAAAATAATAAATTAATTATTGACTATTCATTTAAGTTAAATATCCTCTACTTTTATTCGTTCATTATAAAAGACCTTGGCATTAGGATGTTTATTACAAAATGTGAAATGTGTTTGGCAACAATATATGTAATTTTTTTATCCAGTATATCAACAAAATCTGTTTCTGTTCAAAATATCTGTGTTATAGCAGGAGTACGAAGGTTTAGTTTAGTTTAGTTTAGTATTGTTTTTATTGTCGCAAAATAATGAAATACAAAAACAAATACAATTAAGTTTCTAGACACTACCTGTCATAAATAAATGATGCGACAAAAGGCAGAGTTCACACTAAGGTTTTCGTTAATTAGGCACTCAAATAAAACATGTGTGGTGGTTTCCACTTGTTGTAAATTATAAAATAATAATATAATAAAATAATAATAATAAAATAACCGGAATACAATTCTAGTAAATTGAATTGGCATATCTAGGAGAAGATATGGTTGTGGACAAGTGTCTAAACTAAGGAAATTGTAAAATTTTGCATATTGTGAATTATTTAAATTTTCAAAATCTTTGTTTCGAAGATGTCGGCTTCAGGGAGATAACTTATTTATGACGAGAGAGAAATTATTAATGGTTGAGTTACAGGGGATTTTTTAATAAGAAAAATTTATTTTTGCTGTAAATTGCTTTTCTATAGATACTTTAAACCAGAATTTATTTGTCCAACTGGATTTAAAACGTGTAGTTTTTTGAGATATAAATATAATCAAATACAGCCAATAAAAAATAAAATTGAAAAATTGATAAGTACATGTTTTTATTGTATTGTTACAAATGGAAATACCGTCGTGTAAAATAGTTTTTTTTCCAAAATTACTGTTAATCTTAACAGCTTGAAAGTTGCTATGTCTTGTGAAACGATTAGGTGTGATCTTACCAGTTTTATGTTTGAAATTTTGTTTTCAGTATTCATTAAGTGAATCAAGATAGATGATTCTAATTTATATAGATGTTCTATATCTAAATATTTATTGGGTTTATATAAATTTACAGTAGGTTCTACACCTGCCTCGTGGCAGAAAATACTAGAAAGGCTAACAGACACTCGTATACCCCAATATTCCAATATCTTATAAATACCGTAATTTGCTATTTCAAAGAATGATACATACTTTACGAACAAAATAAACGGACAACAGGAATCCCGCAGATAGACCTAATTGTCAAAGAAAACGTATATGAAGATAACAATGACCACAGTGCAAAAAACAAAGAAACTGCAAAAGAAAAACTGGAATCCTGGCAAGCAAGATGGGACCGAAAAAGGACAATGGACGAAAAGAATTATTTCCGACATTAAAACATGGATAGACTGCAAACACAAAAAAATGGATTGCTATATGACGCAAGCTCTAACAAGACATGGATTTAGGACATACACAAAGCGAATAGGGAAAACAGAGGACATATCTCGGTACTGTCCAAGATTTGAGAAGTACCGCCAAACAACAAGACACGATCTACAGATAGGGAATATTAACATTCTTCTAACCTCTTCAAAAAAATCATACAACACGTAGATAAATGGAACCAGGTACATGATATGATAAGAACGATTTTAAAAATTAAACACGAAGACGAACGCACCTAAGACACCAAAATAGTGAACAGCGAAATAGTGACGTTATATTCCTGAGAATGGTTCCGCTATTTCGACCGTATCTACAGTGGAGTGGTTTAGTCCGTAGGCGTTCTCAACAGAGGATGAATTGGGTACATTCGGCAGACTACCAGAGGCCGGTGTCTTTGAAGATTTCTCGTCGCTATTAAAAAAAAAAAACCTCATTCCAAATTCTCCGGACGTATTTCAATATGGCAGCCGACAATTAAACACAGAAGCTAAATGGAACTGTCATTGTCAGTGTCAAAAAACTGGTCCGCACAATCTGGAATAAAGTGTAAATACGATATAATCAATAAAATAAAAACAAAAAAATAATTAGAAAAATAAAAAATAACCATTCTGCACTGTTCTATTAAAAATTCACCCAACATGTTTCAACAGTATAGACTCATCTTCAGGGGTGTACCTAGGATGGTGCTACAAGTATGGCGACATCTTGTGTCTATGGAAAAATTTTATCAACTATGTGGAATGTTCTCCACCCAACAATAAGCTATGTAGCTGATAAAATTTTTCCATAGTTACAAGATGACACTATACTTGTAACACCACCCTAGGTACACTCCTAAGGATGACAGTCTATACTGTTGAAACATGTATGGTGAATTTTTAATAAAACTGACTCATTTATTTGAAATACCTCCAACAATGGACTACTTCTTCAATTTGAAACATAAAAAATACCAACTTGCTGTTATATCTCAAAAGCTAAACGTTACAAATAAAATCTTTAATAGAAAAGTATTTTGGATAAAAAATAAATTTTCAACGCATATTTTTCGAGAAGCCCCCGTAGCTCAAAAACGCGTTCCCAACCTCGAATCCCAAATCGAGCCTGTAACATGTATATTAGTTTTTCGCTCTTTGGAAACGCCTAAAACCCCACAATCCCCTCAAATTTGGACCACCATGTATCAGGAATACTTTGGTACACCCGGTATATTCCCGAGTATTTTTTTTACAGAACCAAAATTGAAGATTCATTTTTTTCTGTTGTAGGATATTGGTTTTGTCCGACGATAGCGGTCTAATAGAGCCCATCCTAAACACCGTGTCACTTCACCAAATCAAGAAGCACTGCAAACTGTCGCTCCTCGAATACTTTATGAGGGAGTTCGGACCCGTCACCTCCGAACAGTTTTTGACAGCTCAGAAGAATTTCGTGCAGAGTTGCGCAGCCTACTGTCTCATTTGCTACTTGATTCAAGTGAAGGACAGGTATGTGTTTTGCACGTGTATTGGGCTTTTTAATGGGCCAACTGAGCGGGCAAGTGGATGCCGTGAACCCGCGCCATCTGCAAGTGGACGTTTACTAAGTAAAATCACAGCATATACCCACCTTAATTAGTAGATGTATAGTTTTTACTTGGGGTGATTTCGGCATGCTTTGGTACATGGTTTGGTACCCTGTTTGGTCTGTCAAATGCTTACCAACCGATTTCGAAGACAAAAATTATGACGTAACCGTGACTCTGGTAATCTTTACGGTATGTGGAATGTAGCACAGTTCTATTTTCGTTTTGTGCCACTTTAGCAATGTAAACAAAGGAGTTGTTTTTGTTGACCGATATGGGGTAACTTTTTTCCTAAACGGGTTACTAAAAGCAGCAGTAGCTTTTATTTTAGCCGTTTCATGGTTCAAAGGTGTCAGGGAAAACCTGAAAAAGTCAGGAAATTTGTATGCTGTCAGGGAAAGTCAGTAAAACCCCAAAAATGACCTAAGAGTCAGGGAATAAGATATCCAAAGAGTGCCACCGTTTATGATTATTTTAGAAATAAATCTGCTACAACCAAAATATTTAGTATGTTTGAATAGTCAACACCTCGTGACGGATCGGGTGTGCGCAGATAATTCTTAACGAAATTCTTTCGCAACCGTGCGGCCTAATGCAAAGAAAAGAAACAGAGAGTCACTAAGTTTGTCTGAGCTATATTCGTATTTTTGTCCGCACCAATGAGGATGTAAAAAACGTGCTAGTCTATTTGTTGTTTAATTCCACCCTTATTGCACCGGCTCCCATTTTCACCGACCTATTACTCGTATTTTTAACTGTCCATTAATTAAAACGTCCACTAACAAAGGAGAGACATACCTTGTCCTCTCGGCAGCGTACCCTCTCCTGTCATACAAAATTACATATATGGCCCCTAGGGGACAACAGGGGCCAAAATGTGTTTTTAAGCTATCACTTATACTGTCATTCTTCTTTTAAGTCAGTTGTGGTTACCTGGCCAATGAAGAATGGAGGCAGATTCCGAACGTTTGAACATACTACGTATTTTAACGTTGACTAGTTAGATTGGGATAAAATTAGGGCTGCAAATCGGTGTCCTTGTCCAAATAGGTGATAAATTGGTAAAAGTACTATACCAGCCCAAATTCGGCCATTTTGGAGTTGCAAGCTTGGGCAGCCATTATTGACAACAATTTTTTTCTTGTTTTTCTTGAGAAAAAACAATAAAAGAGACTTAATAATGCCTTGAACATGCGTTTAGTATTATTCTTGAGTGATTTTATTATTATTTACAACCGAAACAGTGCTTTCAAAAAATATATATTTTTAGATATTTTTTCTTTTTGCTATTTTGTGCTAATTTGGAAGGGGGGGGGGAGATATTTTTCGCTCCATATTGACCAACTTTGTCAGTAAAGTGGCCTTCGCCGAAATATTTCGCTCTAGATTACTCGGCAAAGTGCCCTTTTTAATAACATAACTTTTATTGTTAATGAAATAAAAAGGTGGCCATTTATTTTTTGTGAGTTATAATTCGTTAATATATATGTCACCTAAAATTTACTTAACAAGTACCACATTAAAACAAAGAAGAAGTTAAAAAACCTCCAAATCAGTTACTTCAACCGAAAAGAAACTAAAAAACAAAAGATCAAAAGATCTTGGGTGGAAATAACGAAAATTCAAACTTGGATGAGCATCCCACAAGGAACACACAAAAGATCAAAGGGAAAAGAGAAATGATTAAACGATGTTTCGCCCTGGGTAACCAGCGTGGGCTCATCAGTAGTTTCACTGGTCACCCTCCACTATACATCATTAAACACCATCATACACTTTGATTTCCAACCTTGAACCACTAACAAATAGGCATCATTCCGCACTGGTACTTACTTATCCAAGTTACCTGATACGAATTCGTCCTGGCGTGTTAATATTTCCAGTAGGATTATGCTCCTAAGGCAAATTAAAACAAAGAAGAAGTTAAAAAAACCTCCAAATCAGTTACTTCAACCGAAAAGAAACTAAAAAACAAAAGATCAAAAGATCTTGGGTGGAAATAACGAAAATTCAAACTTGGATGAGCATCTCACAAGGAACACACAAAAGATCAAAGCGAAAAGAGAAATGATTAAACGATGTTTCGCCCTGGGTGAGTGTGAGTGGTTCAAGGTTGGAAATCAAAGTGTATGATGGTGTTTAATGATGTATAGTGGAGGGTGACCAGTGAAACTACTGATGAGCCCACGCTGGTTACCCAGGGCGAAACATCGTTTAATCATTTCTCTTTTCGCTTTGATCTTTTGTGTGTTCCTTGTGGGATGCTCATCCAAGTTTGAATTTTCGTTATTTCCACCCAAGATCTTTTGATCTTTTGTTTTTTAAGTACCACATTAGGTAATCAATTAAATAATATAAAATTACGTAAACTGGCGGACGCATTATCACGTCGTCATAGGTAAACTACTATACCATTGAAGTACAATTGGCGACGTCGAGCCGACCCGAATTTGTATTCCCCATTTAGGTCGGATTGGGGTCGTATGGACCGAGATTTGTAGTCCGCTTGCCAACCTCGAGGTTTTTCAGCCAACGAGTAGAGGACGTAGTTCGACGTCCAAATGCTACTTGGGTTTGAGTAACCTATGAGCTTTTCGAAGTAAACGATATTCCATTTAGGAAAAAAGTTACCCCGTATCGGTCGTTTAAATCCATCACAACTGAAAAAATCTAACTTCTTTGTTTACATTTTTAAAGTAGGACAAAACGAAAATAAACTATAGCAATTTGACATACCAAACAGGACACCAGAGTCACGGTAACGTCATCATTTTTGTTTCCGAAATCGGTTGGTACGCATTTGACAGACCAAACAGGGTACCAAAGCTTGGCGAAATCACCTATAGTGTGACCGAAAAAACGGGACTTTTTTGACTGTGCATTACTTAAAAAGTTTTTGTCCGGCAAAAACTAAAATAATGGACACTCAAAAAAGTTCCGTTTTTTTTTGTGGCCCACCCTATAATATACATTTTTGTCGCAGGCACAACGGCAACATCTTGCTAAAAAGCGACGGCCACCTGATTCACATCGACTTCGGCTTCATCCTGTCGACGTCGCCCAAGAACCTGGGCTTCGAGAAGTCGCCCTTCAAGCTGACGCCCGAGTTCGTCGAAGTGATGGGAGGCGAGGAGTCGGACATGTTCGAGTACTTTAAAATTCTGATCCTGCGCGGGCTGATCGCCGCCAAGAAGCATCACGGCCTGATTGTCGACATTGTGGAGATTATGAGGCTCGGTGAGTGCGGTTTAAAAAAAAAGAGGGCTGTTATAAGTGCAAAATGTGTAACGAAAATAGTAGATGAGCGTCCGTAGGGCTGGCAATTATGCCGCATAATGGACCCTTTCTGCCATACCCCCCGTGCACCCCCAACTGATGCACGCGCCCCTTAGGATGCACGTTTTATTTCTTTAAGAGGATTTGATTTTTCCTGATACCTCTTTGTTGAGGGCGGGGATCTTTATTTACACTGCATAGCAAGTATACACAGCAGCCCGCCGTCATATAGGTTGACCCAAAAATCGAGGTCCCGCTTTGGCTAGTCGAGGTCGCCGTCGGAGTCTTAAGAATCATTCCTTGGAGTGATCCTGCTACCCGAAAGTGCTACCGCCTCTTTCAAGTCACCCTCTGTCGACTTCCGCTACCAAATCTGTCGGGGCCCAGCCGCGTCCCATGGAGTCCCGATCTCGGAGAAGTCCAGGTCTCCTTTTTTTGGGTCACCGGCTAGTCCCCTCTACCCAGTTTGGTGGGGTCCTCGGCTGTCCACCTTTGAGTCCGCAAAGTTTTCGATGCAGTATCAACCGTGCCGCCTACTTCTATCTCGTTTGTTGTTATTCTATGCACAACGTCGACTGCAGAGCTGCTGAGAAGTGGAGCCGCGCGTGGTCTCGAGTCGCATTCGGTGTTGTGTAAAGCAATGTGTACTTGCCGAGATCCGATCTACGCTATGGGTTCTGCAGGCTAAGACGATGTTCACTAGTCTACGGCGGCCCTTTTTTGTAACGAAAATAACTTTGAAAAACGCGGTTGGCTTTGCTACTGTTTGGGCCAGACCAAAGGCGAAAAATCTACTACGAATGCACTACCAAACCATGCCAGGGGGGCAATTCCAGTGGGCTATCGTTATGAGATAACGATCGCTATCGCCATTATTTTCACTGTTACGGCAACATCGCTTATTATTCATTAAAAAGAAGGCTTAAATGGCACGCAACCAGCAATACTTTCCCAAAACAACTGTCAAATGCCGACAGTCAGTCAAGTTTGTTTAGATTTTTGTTGCGGCGAAATTTCGGGAAAATAATAATTTTCATGAGCTTTTTGCACGCAATATGGACAAAAAATCTGATCACAATGTGATGGTGGTCAACCGTTATTGAATTTTGTTTGGAAAAGCCACGTTCTCTGTGAAGAAAAATCCACATGGGCCTTGTGTGGAAGTGCCTCCAGATTTTTTGTTTGGGTAAGTACTTATATTTACTTTATCTTATATTCTATTCTGTTCTTTTTGGTGCTTAAAGAACACTACTTACATAATGTAAACAAAAAGATATAGTAGGTCCGTTTTAAGTTCAGTTTATACATTTTGAAAAGACGTGAGCCAGTGGCCAGAAAACCGAAAAATAATTTTACAAAATATTCATACATTATAAGAAAAAAAAGTTGGAAATTCAAGAATGCAGGATTTGTTTGATCCAAGGTTATTACACTGACATTTTATTAAAAAAAATCTGACATCAACTAATATCTACCTATATATCGAGAAAAAATCAAATATTATTTATTTGGACAGTTTATGTTTGTATTTTTTGAGGTTATAGCCAAATTACTAAATATTATGCCTTGTATAAATAATAGTACTTACAACAGACCGCATTGAGTACCTAGTTGAAGAGAGGCGGCTGATTCTGAACTGCTATGCACGATCAAGTAAAAATTTAGCATCCCTTCTCATACTGTCCCCCCTTCTTCAATTATTTTACTTGCACAGGATAGTAGATCTTTTGAATTCCCTCCCTCTGACAGACAGATAAGAGTCATGTACCTAACTTTCATATATTCAAATTGATTTTGCTAAAACAAATTTTGATGTACACATTTTCTTTTTTTAAGGTTTTCAAAGTTTTAATGTAATATAATTTACTGTTCTTTTTTTAGGTCAACTGTTGAAAATCTCCAAGAGCAGGACCCATGCTGTAGTGCTAATAAGAGAGAAAATAAATTATGAAGTTTGGGAATAAACAGTTACCGTAGCTGCTCAATGTATATTGATAAATTATCCATAGAAATCAGTTTTGGTAAGTATTCAATTCCAACACCTGATTTTAAATTTGTAGGTACACCTATTGTCAAGTAATGCAAACTATCCTAAGATTTTGTCCCATACAGTCAAGTATTGTCAGGTATTATCGAGTTTTCGTACACCTATTGGAGGTGTTGGCCTCTCGGTTTTAGATTCTGAGTTTTAAAAATGTTTACTTAAATCTAGTAAACAAAAAAATTTGTGTAAATATAATATTTTTGTGTAAAAGTAGAGTATTGTGGTTTTTGACGAAACATCATTTTAAGTTTCACAATTATGTCAGTAATAAATAGTCATTTTTAAATATTTAACCTTTGCGTTTCTACATAATTTTAAGACCAAGTTTCTCACCTTTGTCAAAATCAAAATGCATAAAACTTTTAACTTTTCAAACTCTCTACTGTTGATCAAATTCCTGTCTTAAAAACTCTTTTAGTTTTTATCTACTAGTTCTTATCAGTAAATTATTTAACCCATCATCACACAAAATTAGTAAAGTTTAAAAAATTTAATAATAATAAATTGTAATTTTACTCAGAAATCATTTTATTGGGATAATTTCAGATAATTTCGTTTTTTAACCGGTATCAGAGGGTTTTTACCTCGACTCCCCCTTCCTTTGGGACGCCACTGGGTAACCATATACACCTATATAACAAATCTTATGCATTTTTGTTAGATAACGTTTAAAAAATTGGATTATTTAATTCACCTTACATATTTTATGCAGATTTTATGGATGTCACTAATAAAAAGAATAAGTAAAATTGATAATACAGTACCTAAAATATGTTATAAAAATCTAAACTTTTTACATGAAAAAGTTAGCTCATTTTTTTCCTCGTATTGAAAGGTCATTCATTCATTTTGATTCAGGCCTAGGTGAGAAGATTAACTTTAAATTTGGCACAAAATTGGAAAAATATTGGGAAAAAAACAAAAAAAAAATAGCACATGGTATTGCTATTGTCTGAAGTATTAATTCAAGTGAACTAACTGGTTAGCTGATTAGACTATAGATTTGCATACATCACACCTATAATAAATTACTTTAAATTTAATTTCAGATCAATGATTTCTCGTAATTATTAAGATGTATGATGAATACATTTAAGCAGGCAGCACCCCACCCCACCTACGCAACTAAACATTTTAGCAGGACAAAACACATATGGTAAGCTACCTTCACATTAAAAAGAAAACATTTTAAAATCCAAAAATTCATCAGTAAAAAAAATTGGCTACTTTCGTTTCAACCACACATAAATTTCCACTTCTTTATTGCTGTAATTTAAGTTTTTGTTTTCTACTATTTTTATTAGCCACCAAAACCTAAATATTTCAAATTTCATTAGTAAAATTCAAGGAGGAATAAAGTTTTAAGGTAACTTTTTATGTCCACAGGATATTTAAAAAAAAAACATTAAATAACAATTAAAGATCTTGAGGTAACTAGGGGATAAGCCACACTTATTTCGTTAATTTACAAGAAAAACTCAAGTCTTTTTCCACTTGGATCACAACTTGTTAGATTTTCTGAACTTGTTCCCTTTGTTTTCCCAAGGGTTTTAATTATTATTCACTATCTTGATAGATTTTTTGATCGACAGTTTACATTACTTTTTCTAAATAATATATACAAGGGCCAAATTCATATCGTTTTTTTCAACAGGCAAGTTTTTTTACGACCTTAGCCAGAAAGTTGTTTTATCCTCCCCTTAGTTTCTAAATCAAAGTGCGTTGGACCAAATTCACACAAGCATTGACCATCACTTAAGTTTCTACTTTACCTTAAATATTAAGATGTGGGGTAAACAAAAGACAGTCAATAATAAAATTTTCAAAGTAGAATGTAATGTAAAACTTGGTCCGTACTTTTCTAAAAGAATCTAAATTGGCAGACAGCAATAAAACTGGTGGCCAAAAAATTGGTGAGATATAGTCGATGTAAGTCTAATAAGTCGGATTATACTCTTGTTCAAAAGGTGAGGTGATTAAAAGTTACTATTGGTGTAATTGATTGATTTTATAAACCAAACCTGAAAGCTTTCAATCTTAAGTAGCCACTGGCTTACATTTTGAAATACATCTTATTTTTTGTTTCAGGTTAGCAGTGCCCAAGCTGATGAAAGAAAAGATGCAATCCACCAATTATTGAAATATTAGAAAACAATTTGTAATTCTAAGTAACATTTAAACCAATAAGTAAAATAAATCAGTTTTTTTATCCCAAATTTTATTATTTTTTAATAGCAATGTTAAGAGTGACAAAATCAACTCAAATCAATTTTTTCTTTGTAATATAATAAATTGGTAATATTAAATTAAAAACTAGTATAAAGTATGAATCTAGCCAAAAAAATAAATGTATCTAAATGCATTGTAAAAAACTTGCCATGTCAGTCAGTAAAACTTTAGAGTTAATTTAAAAATGCAGCATACATTTAAGGCCCTTTATTTGAAGTAGGTACTAAGTAGGTTTCTTAAATTATATTACTCAGGTATTAAAAATTAAAATAATTTGCTTAATTAGCCAACTGCTATATAAATATCAAGCTATGCTATGTGTGTGTGGGAATAAATATCATTTAGGTAATTTAAAAATGGATGTGAAATAATGAAGAAATATCATTTAGGTAAATATTAAATCACATCAGTCCAATTTTTTTAAACATCTTCATCAATTCTTTTTTATAGCAATCAGAGCTTGAAATAACTTAATACTGTACTTAACTTACCCCACCAAACCAATCTAAAGGCTCTTGAAAAAAAACTCTGCCTTATTTTAAAAAGTTTGCAATAACTTAAAATAATATATAGTGGCCCACACTTTTTCGATGACTCCCCCAAAAAATCTGCGAATTTTTTTAAAAAAGTTCTAAAATCGTAGTTACAATAGGTCCAATGTTCTATAACTATCACTTAAGTGACATTTAATTTTTTGATTTAAACAAATGTGGCCTAACAGAATTAAATAATAAAATTTTATTTCTGTACTATATTTTACACAACTTTTTAATTCATTAAAAGTTATCTTATTATTTTTTAATGGGAGAACAAATAACCTTTAGCATACATGTATATTGCATCAGTTTCTTCTGAAAGTTAGTTTCACTATGTCTATTGAACATCGAATCTTTGTCTAGTTTCATTTAGTGCCTTGGAAGGTTGGTCTGTGTCTTACTTGAATCTATCCATAGTTAATTTGTGGCCCAAGTTGTGGTCTTGTGTGGTACTATCCTACTAGAATGATTCTTACATGTAGCTCCATTCACATACCCTAGCATGTTATACCTAAAAAGAAGTATACACTTTAAGTTTTATCAAAGTAGTACTTATCCAAAATCTGATCACAGCTTTAAGTAGTTATTTTTTCTTTGGTGAACTGCAAGAATCTAAGTCAGTAGTTTTCATTTTAAATAAACTATCTCAATGTATCACATTCTTGCCAAGCCTGACTTTAATTTAAGTGGGTGATAAACTCAACTAGTTGGGCCATGCTTATCTATATTCTATCATAAGGGCTTGCGATTCCCTTTACAGAAGAGTATAAAATATAAACCCAGCTTAAAATAGCAGTGATGTACAAGTTTGGGATAAGTAAAACAAATATTTCCCCATAACAAAAGCTAGTTTTACTTACTGTGCCGTTCTTTGTGGGCTTCAAATATGGTGTGAACTTATTTTCGTCTTCCATTCGGGTGGTTGGAGACCACAAGATCACAGGAGAAACTAGGCAGCAGGAATTATAAAAAGTATTTTGTTTCCCGATGTCTGCAACCATCGCAGAAGAATTCATGTTAATTTTTCTCAATCAAATCAAAACTTATATTTTTGTGCGAGTTTAGTTGTCAAAGTTGAATTGACATGGCCGCAGCCATTGTGAAACAACAAAAAAAACCGCGGTGTTGCCGCGATAACGAATTCGCTACGTAACGATATCGGTATGAGCCACTGGAATAGCCCCCCAGACAATACAAAAAATATCAACGTTGCCTGATGTACAGATCTGGCGAAAAAAAAGTAGGACATGTAAAATATATATTTGCTTTTTTTAGTATGTCACCCTATACGTTCAGATATTTATTGGTTTGGCCACCATTCGTTCTTTGATTTATTTACTATTATGACAAACACAAGTGTCAAATGTATCCAGGTAAATAACGAGAGGTTAACTAACAAATGACTAACAATGTAAATTTTCATTGATATAGGGTGTTATATTTACCCATATTTCAATTCCGTGTCCTACTTTTTTTTCGGCAGGAGTGTACCATGAAAATAATTTGAAAGGATCTTATGCTACTTAAAATGTACTTTAACTACAATATAATTTCCCTTTTAGAGCTTTTTAAACTCATTGGGGTCGTTTAAAAGAAAAATTTATCCGATTTAAGGAAGACACTGGTAGAAAAATGCACAAAAACATTTTTTGCTCTGTAAATTTTTACATAACTCGGCATCGTCGGAAAGTTTACATTTCTAACGAGGTGTGGTTTCGCCATTTTGTTTTATGTTATTGTGGTGTTTTCGTGTTTGTGGCGTTATTTTCTGTGATTATTAGTCTTAGACCTCCCCTACTAAAATAAACTAGGCATTAATTGGCCCTTAACCCACAAAATGTCTCACTTACAAAGTTCAGGAAGGGGCCGCCATAGACCAGTGAACAGCGTCTTAACCTGCAGAACAGATATCGCAGGATCGGATCTCGGCAAGTACACATTGCTTCACACAACACCGAATGCGACTCGAGACGACGGGCGGCACAACTTCTCAGCAGCTGTGCAGTCGACGTTGTGCATAGAATAACAACAAACGAGGTAGAAATAGGTGGCACGGTGGACGGCCGAGGACCACACCAAACTGAGTAGAGAAGACCAGCCGGTGACCCAAAAAAGGAGACCCGGACCTGTCCGAAATCGGGAGTCCATGAGACGCGGCTGGACTCCGACAGATTTAGTAGCGGGAGTCGACAGAGGGTGACTTGAAAGAGGCGGTAGCACTTTCGGGTATCAGGACCACTCCAAGGAATGCGTCCGAAGACTCCGACGGCGACCTCGACCAGCGAAACCGGGACTAATCCTTGATTTTCGTGACGGCGGCTGCTGGGAAGAAAAGACTACCGTCAACCAAGTTCTGCTTCGGAGGGGGTGTAAAGCCGGCGGTCCACTGTATAAACATGCTATGCAGTCTAAAGATCTCTGCCCTCGACAAAGATGTGTCAGGCAAAAATTAAGTCCTCCATCAGTCGGGGGTGCACGGGGGTTTGGTAAAAAGGGTCTATAAAAAGGCCTACTTGCCTGGCTTAATAAAGCCGCTCCTCGACTACTACTACTACTACTACAAAGTTCAGGGCACGGAATGCCTACAAGAGCACTTGTTTGCCCAACTTTTATGCAATAATTTGAAAAATAAAGTCCAATAATACCTAGCTAGTAGGTTTTCTTTGGAGAAAGCCATAGATTGACCTAAATTATATAATATTATCCTCATCAATTAAGCCTTGTTTTCTGTTCTTGTTTTGTCCATGTTTAAATCTAGAGGAATGGTCAATTCCATTATTTTTACGATATTTACCGTTTTATAGGCAACCAACTTCCATGTTTTAAATCCGGCACTCCCGCGGTGCAACACCTCAGAAATCGTTTCCACATCAACAAGACGGAAGAGCAACTGCGATTGGAGGTAAACAGCATGGTCGAGGGCAGCATCCATTCTTTGTCCACTAAGCTCTACGACGGTTTCCAATATTTTACCAATGGCATTTTATAATACCATTTCGAGTTTGTCATTTAGAACTTGATGAACGTCTAAAGATACCCGGGGTGCTTACAAACACTGTTACCTTTTTTGTGTTGACAGTAACCAAAACATGACTAAGGTCTTTAAAAACATCACTTTAAATATTCTTATTTTAGGCAAAATACAACACAAAAGTTTCTTGAGTTTATTGACAAAAAAATCTTTGGAAAGGTTTTGATTCTGCCCACATTTTAAATATTAACAGCCCAAAAAAGCTGATGTCAACCGTGATCCAAATAAAAATTTCGGTTTCGGTATGCCTCGGCTAAGAGTGTAAAAAGTTTAAAAAGGATAGACTATTAATAAAACTGACCTGGTTTGTTTTTGTTTTTATTTGTATGTAAATAAACAGTGATTATGATTTGCCACGTTGTTTTCGTTGGACTGGGTTTCTTTAGGTGTTTCGTCGTTAATCGGGACGTCTGGAAGGAGTGGGTTCGATTTGAAACCCAAATATGATCCATTTTAAACGCAATTTGTAGTGCAGAAATGTCATTTTTCATTTTGTTTTTCGGCACACTCTGGCAACGTGTAATGGTTTACCCAACTGCGTGGCTTTTAATAAACTCATATGTGCCAAATTTCTTACTATTTTTAAGGTATTGGTAATTATAATAATTATATATACACACATTGGGGATATGAGAAACATAGTTCTTGACATGGAAATTACATCATGCATGGAAATTACATGTCTAAATATCAAATGACAGCTAAGTTAAAATCTACTCTACCTAAAGAAAATGGCAGCCATGGTCGATAAAAGGACACTAAAACGGTGGGAGTTGATCGGCCTTTAATAGAGTCGGTGCTGACCTGTCATTTACTGTCTCAACTAAAAAGCCAGGTAAATTTTATCGTTTTGGTATGGTCTAGGGTCAAGTCCATATTAACCTGTCAATTTGGTTATAAAAATGGCGGCCACAGTAGGCTAATGGGCACTGAGTTAACTGGCTTTTTAGTTAAGACGGTGTTGAGTTGCCCAGGGTATTGTATTTTAAAACGATTGATATTTTAAGACTACAAGTTGAGCTTAAACGATTCTTTTATACGAAAAAAATTTAAAAGTTTCATTTCGTCATTCCTTGCGAAACGACCGGCTATCTCTATTTAATGACATAAATAAAACATTATTCTTAACGGGACTTTTAGATTGATATTTTTGAGATAATTTTGTGCATAATTATGCAATTTTATTTTTCAAAAATGTGACTTTAAAAGTTGTCGATGTATATATTTTTTGAGCTGATATTTACTTCCTATTTATATTATATACAATTGTCGCAAAGAAAGTTTATAATAATATACAACAATACAACTATAGAGTAGGGAGTGTTTTTATTTGTTCAAGGTGATTTGTAACTTATTTTTAAAGAGGTCATGGGGTAGTTCATTTAAAAAAAATCACCTTGTGTGAATAAGGTTTTTTAATTTGCAAAGCAATTTTTTTTAAAATATAAAAGACCATTTATTAGCTCCACAGTGGATATTTTTAGTTAGTGATCGAACTGCTTGTAGGTATTACTTATATATTTTACAGTTTTCCTTAATTTAGAAAATTATTTTTTTTTTAAATACATTTATCAGCCAGAAATATTGTATAAAAATATATCATTATTTTTCAATATCCAATGCGAATAATGTAAATTTGTACGGATAGAAAGTTTTTGTAACATATGTTAGTGATAGATCAATTAATAAACGTACCTGGGTACGTAAACGTGTATTCTTAAAATCAAGGAACGCCTCTGGGGAGCATTTTATTGACCAAAACCCTGAATAACGTCATTAACTCATCTACGTCAATCCTTGGATAAGTCAGAGTTCGTACGGAACTGGAAAATCGGGAAAACTCAGGGAATTTATATAACACAGGCAAAAATCATAGGAAAATCGGGAAATTTTACAAAATCAATAAAACGCCCTCTGGAGAAAATTAAAACACAATGAACAACAAGAAAGAAGTTGATTTTTTAAAATAAAATAATCAAGAAACAAAAAACAAGCATTATTAGAATAAATTTTGCGGTTGATTTTTGTTAGAAAAACAGGAAAAAGTCAGTTTTTTGTATGAACCCTGAAAGTGCTTATAATTTATGTAGGTGTTACTTTTTGAAAGCATTGATTTTGTGGTTGTTATTTTTTACTAATTTGTTTTTGAAAACCGCGCACTCAGACTGTTTCCCTTCTTTTCAACGCTGTTTTCAGATAGTTCAATGCTCCTTTTAAAAAAAAAATCCCCCTCACCCCCCCCCCCCATTTTACTTAAAATTAATTTACAGCTATTGGATAAAGGTCATGGAAATTTAAGAAAATTATTTTTGAATGTAAATATGTTTTAAAATTATAAACATGGACTGAAACTTATTTATTTAGGTTTGTTTAAGTTTAGTTTTGCTCAAAAAAAAATTTAAAATATTAATGATAATCTGTTATTTATAAAACTGACCTTTTATTTCAAATTAAAGTCAAGTCATTTATAATATTATTTCACAAAATACTCAAAAAAATATGTATAAACCAATTAATATTCAGTTTTGTTCTTTTTTTGCTTATTCTTAGTTTTAGGGTCAATTAGTTGTTAAAAATTTGAGATTAACAAAAAATTTGGTGTTTATTTATCAACTCTAAGACTAACACCTAAAATTTCGTTGGATATTTCTAGTCTAAATTAGTTTTAGAATAAGTTATTAGTTCATTTACTTTTATATAGAAACTGCGTTTTGTTGCTTATCTTTTGCACTATCTTAAATGTCATTTGTGTCATTCATGTATGTACATTCCAAAATGAGAACATAAAAGTTTATTGTAATTTATAAAAAAAATCTATTTGTATTGTGCTGTGGATTTTTCAACAAAAAAAAAATTTACGAAGATTAAATAAATTATTCTGTTTGATATTAAATTTTATAAAAAATGTCTACATATTTCTAAAATATCATTAAAAAATTCTAAAAATATTTCTTACATAATTTATTGATAGGGAAAATAAATAAAAGTTACATAAAGGAATTGCTTTAGTGATGGGACACATTTTGGGACAAATTCATTGTCAGTATAAGGAAAAACGACCCTACCAAATGTTTAGTTATTTTAAATGTTTTTTACTATTTTAGTTTTTATTTGTTAAGGACCTGCCATTGAATGACATGAAAAAGTTATTCAATTAATGTCCAACAATGGGTTTTCTAACCCTGAAAACGGGGCGTCGAATAACTGGACCCTGTCTCATAACTGGACCATGTCCCATTACTGGAGCTTTTACCATATACCCAATATTTGCTTTTGTTTTTGATTTTACTATAAACGCACATTAATGTTAAATACTTTAAATGTTTAATAAATATTAAGTCTACTGTTTTAAGTTAAAAAAAATATATACGATTTGTAATAATAGATATCTGATTTTAGGTTTGCTATATTTTTTTATGTTCTTGAAGCCGCTTTTGTCAAGTTTTTGCTCTTTTCTTTATATTCAATGGTATTAAATAAATCTTTTTTAAAGAGATACTTTAAGTAATTCTCCATCCAACTAAATTAGAATTGTAAAAAAGTGTAAATAAAATTAGTATGTCAGTTAATCTTCTTAAGCAATGAATGAAAATTTAATAATCAATTTTGTACATAATAATAAAAAATTGAATAATAAACTTCTTTTTTTTATAATTTTTCGGAGGAGAGTAAAAGAGTTGAAAGAAGTCTTGAGAAAAAATATGATCATATTTGTAGTAGATAAAAATTTTAAGGTGCCGCAACACGCTAATATTTTTTCTGACAGCACTTTTACTTTCCGACAAAACTTAGGAATAACCTTAACTATTTATTGATTTATAATTTTTTTATATCTAAATCTTTTTAAAAGAATTTTTATGTAATTTACTAATTTATTGCAGTTTTAAAAATTCTCATTATGTCGTAACAATAATCGCACTTACTTGAAAAAGGTTTATAAAAGAAATAATGTAGCATAACACACCATTTTGTTCAAATAAGTCTCCAAAAGAAAAAATAATGTGTCAAAAACCAAGAAAAGTGGCCGTAATAGGCAAGTAAGAAAAACTAAGAAGTATTTAACATCCTCCAAAAAAAAATTATCGTTTTAATAATTTTTGTCATCAGTACAAACAGGTAAATAACTACAACAAAATGTCCAACGAAAGTTTTTTCAAAGTAGTGCAAAAAAATGTTGAAAGAAAGCTCCGAAAAAAATTGCTTTTTTATAAAGTACTACAATTGAGAAGTCACAGAAAAACGTAACATTTTCTTGATATTTTTATAAAATTTCATATTTTTGCCCAATGAATTTCAGCTGAGGGTCCTTTTTGAGTTGATCCAGTCAATTATTTTTTTTGTGTGCGAGTCATAAAATTAAAAATAAATAACTATATTTTGCTCAACAAGATGATAGAGGTATTTTTAAAGTAACAGTAGTACCGGTGAAAGGATGTCAACTAGTACGTTTATATACGCGCCTAAAACAGGTTTTAAATAAAATCGATTTGGTGCTTAAAACGGTTTTAGTGGTGTTTATACGACAAAATTTTCAAACCGTCCTTATATATAAGAATTCGTCTTTTTTGTATGAGAAGATATATTTTTTTTCAGGCCAAATCCAGTCAATACATTTTTTCTACATGTGATCAACTTTGTATTGGGTACCGTCTTTATTAGATAATGACTTAATTATTTTTCCTGGATACGGCTGTTCATTATATGTCACTATAACAAAATCACTAATTGCATAGTTATTTGTGTTCGGGATCAGATCTCGGCAAGTACACATTGCTTCACACAACACCGAATGCGACTCGAGACGACGACGGGCGGCTCCACTTCTCAGCAGCTCCGCAGTTGACGTTGTGCATAGAGTAACAACAAACGAGGTAGAAGTAGGCGGCACGGTTGACACTGCACCGAAAACTTTGCGGGACTCAAAGGTGGACGGCCGAGGACCCAAAAAAGAACGACCTGGACTTCTCCGAGATCGGGACTCCATGGGACGCAGCTGGACTCCGACAGATTTGGTAGCGGGAGTGGACAGAGGGTGACTTGGAAGACGTGGTACCACCTTCGGGTAGCAGGACCACTCCAAAGAGATGCATCTGAAGACTCCGACGGCGACCTCGACCAGCGAAACCGGGACCTCGATTTTCGGGTCAACCTATATATGACGGCGGGCTGCTGGGGAGAAAAGTCTACCGTCAACCAAGTTCTGCTGGGACGGTAGCGATGTTAGATAGATGCAATCCTAACATGTAGCAGGACCACCCTTCGGAGGGGGTGTAAAGCCGGCGGTCCACTGTGTATACTTGCTACGCAGTCTAAAGATCCCTGCCCTCGACAAAGAGGTGTTAGGCAAAACTTAAGTCCTCTTAGAGAAAGAAAACTTCATTCGGAGGTGCCCGAGGGGTATGGTAAAATGGTTCTAATGCTACAGGCTGGTCAGATTTATTAATAGCATGTTCATTTATTTTTAGGCCTTTTGCTGCAAGCTGTTCAGACTTATTTTTTCTTTTTCTTCAAAGTCTCTTCTTTTTCAGCTTTTTTGCTTTTTTTCAATAAGTCTATTTTTTTTTCTTTTTCGTCACGAGTTTGCTTATTTATAATAATTTTACCACTGTTTCGAAGTAGCTGCTCTTTTTTTCTTTATTTTTGATTTTTAATGAGGATGGCCAAAACAGAGGTTTCTTAAATGGTGATGGGACTTCAGGTACTTCGTGTATTATTGTTACACTTACTTGGATTTTTGTATTATCTACAGTTTCCAGCCCTTTTAACCCTATTGTTCTTTTACCATTAAATATTTTGTCTCTTAGTTCTATATTATCACCAAAGATGTTTAAAGTTATACCTTTATGATTATCACGTAGTTTATTATTATCAGACATATCACTTTCCATAATTACGGATATGGTGTTATCTAATTTTGTATTAAACCCTAATATATTTTCTATATCACTATTATAGTGTCAGGTAAGTACTTCCAATTAAAAAAAGAACCGAAGAGAGTGGGAATCCAAATTTATTTAATTTGTTGATGTTTGTAATACCGACATAAAGTTGATCATATTAGCGACATATCAAGTGAAAATCAAGAAAAAAAATATGGTGTCGATATTAGGTAGCTATATTTCAAATAATGCTAGTTTACAAAAAAATAAAATTGTGTAACTCACATTATAAATAAATTTAGAAAAATGTATATTTTCACACATTCTACATATTTTCCTTAACCGACACAATTGTATATAACACCGATACTTACAAGAAACATATATTATCGCCACGCGAAAATAATTTTTTACAACTAAAAAGATACAAACTGAACACTTAAAACTTACTCGTTTCACTAACTAAGGACACTAATCCTAGAGCAAGCTCTAAAGGAAGCGAAGCGTGACATTACTTTGAAAGTTTGAGTTGTCCTTTTTGGTTTGTTGTGCCTCGCTTTTTTCATTGGCGGCTCGTTCTTATTTTAAATATTTTAATGAATGATAAATACAATAAGAAAGTATTTCTCGAAAGTACGACTAGTCTATTATCATACAGTCGCGAGTTACTAAAGTAAAAAATATACGCAAAAATTATAAATCTAACAGATTTTACTCTTAGTCCGGGTTCTCTGCATTTTGATAAAGAAGTAAAACGACGGGCATTCAGAATTACTAAAGTTATGAATAAATTATCAATACGAAAAGTTGGGTAAACCCTCTGTAAAACCGGACAACACAATTTTCAGGTAAGTACTATTCACAGGAACTAAAATCTGGAAACGTATATTGATATCTGCTTCTTTGCTTCAAAAATTATGTTTAAAAAAAAAATATTTTAACACCTCTTTTAAATATTTCAAAAACTAAAGCTCTTATAGTAATTTGAACCGAACTGCAGAAAAATGTTTATTCCAAAGTTACAATTTACAACTTTTACTTGGTGGGTGGGCAAAAAAACGCTTTGGTACCAAATTTTGGTTAAAATCATAATACATAATGCCTTCTCTATCATGTGTGCAGACCAACAGAAAATCATTTTTTTTTGTAGATGTAGGTGTTTTAGGACCTACAAAGCAACTAAATTTTTGATGAACTACCATACCATACGTTGGTATGATGATGGTGTACTAATAACACATTTTGTGTCACTGTGTTTCCAAGTAAGAATTAAAACAGTTTTTTTCTTTCTTTTGACTATTATATGTATACTTATACGTAAAAAAAATAATTATTCCATAATAATTACAAAAAACTGATTAAAGTTATCTAAATTATTCAAATGAACTTAAAACTACATTAGATTTATAATGTTTAAAATCTTTTACCAATACAACGCATTCTTATCACAGTACCTATACATATGTTACCGTTAAAACCCGGTTTTTTCTAGTAAAAACTAGTTATAACTGTTAACTCTATATTAGATTAGATTAGACTAAATTATATAAGTTTAGATTAGATTTTAATCTGACCTAATCCAACTGACCTAGCTTTTCCTAGGAAAACCAGGTTGTAACTAAAATCGAGGTTTTACGGTAACATATACAGACCGCTTCAAGCTACTGCGAACATAGGGGGAATCAAGTCCAATTTACTCTCCGTGCCGTACGACCGAGGTGGATTCGAAGCACGCTGCAGTGTTATCTTTTGGAAATTCATTTTGTTTTTATTATTTTGTTTCATTTCTGCCTTGCTCGAGAAACAGATGGGTAAGTTCTTAATTGAAATAATACATTTTTAAAACTAAAAATGGATGTCTACGAAGTTGCCGAAAAAGTGCAGATGGTCAAATGGTCATATCGTCATAACCCAACACACGTTCGATATTGGTCGAGGGAAAATTTGCATTTGTATTTTGACGTAAGAACACAGTATCCCCAAAAACTAAATGTTTGGGGGGGGGTATTGTAGGGGAACACGTAATTAGGCCATTTTTTATTAACGGCAATTGCAATTTGAATGGTCCTAGATACTTGGATCTACTGCAGCAGCACATTATTCCAACTGCTAGGCAGTTGTTAGGTGTAAGATTTGGTGAAACATGGCTTCAACAAGATGGTTGTTCCGCTCACAGTGTTGGCCTTGTTAGGGAATATCTTGATAATGTATTTCCTAATCGGGTTATAAGTACACGGGGAACTATTTTATGGCCAGCTCGATCTCCCGATCTTGCTCCTAATGACTTCTATCTGTTTTTGAAGAAGCTTTTCAAATTATCACCCCTAACATGCTTGGAAACGTTGGAAAGGGTTTTTATATTAGGCTCGGATATTGTCTAGCCGAGCAAGGAGGACTTTTCGAACATTTACTTTAATTTTTTTTTGACAGGGAGAATCTTTTTGGTTTTTAGAATGTATTATTTTATTTTGAGAACTTGCCTTTATTTTGTTTCTCCTTATTATTTTCATTGTAACACGTCGCCACTGATAAATCTGAGCAGTTGACAATAAAACGCTCTTATTTATCAGTGACAAAAAATAAGAAAATTACGTTATAAAAATTTGCGTATTTATTGACCAAATTCCGGTTTCATTGACTACGCTCCACACAGCACCGTGGTTAGAGGCGTACTAAATACAAGGCGAACGGCGGCGAACGGCAGCGAATGGCGATCGGAAGCCTGAGTGTTGGTTGCTTCACTGATAGGCGTGCGGTGTCTCTGCATGTACGTACACTGGCAAATTAGACTTCTTTCGCCCTATGTTCGCAGTAGCTTGAAGCGGTCTGTATACAGACGAATACTTGCCCCAAAAGAAGTACTTACATAAATTCTTACCATAAACTAAATAACTATATACCTATATCTTTAAAAAATTATTTTTTTTTACCAAGAATAGCTAAACTCGCCTAAAGATCAACTTTCACAACGCCTTTTCTAATTTGTGATATAAAATGGGACACACAAGTTCACACACCAGGCATGCAAATACACAAGGAATCGAATTTATACTTCCACTTTATTGAGCACTATCGTCGGGGCCAAAATAGGTGCTGTTATAAAACTTGCCTCACAAATCCTTCAATTTTCGTGCTGCTTAAAGTCTTGTCCGAAGGCTTCCAGCCAAGATCTCCTTCTATTGCTGTTTGATTTTCCTAATAAAAATACTTCTTCACTCATTATAACTTACCTTTAATAGATACTTGAAAGAGCTGAACTCCGTCTCAGGACTATTTTATGCAGCCTGGCACACAACAGGAATAAATAATAGAATTAAATCGTTTGATAAAAAAACTATTTACAATAATAACGAGCCGCCGATGACAAACGCGAGGCAAACAAATCAAAAATGACATCGCAAGTGTCAAAATAAATATCAGGCTTCGCTTCCTTTAGAGCTTTCTCTAGGATTAGTGTCCTTACAACTAACACATTTTAGAGACTGCATGGTGACTGTCTTTACCGCACAATCAAAGTGGAAATAATTTTAATCCACTCGTGCCATCTTGTCTCGAAAATATTTAAGTTTTTTTATCGTTTAAGGTTGACATTGCCAACCATATCTTATTATCAATAAAATATATGTATTAAAAGTGACGATACTATGGGCACTCTCCATAATAGGTGCGTTTACCTTAGCCTTGGGGAAAAAATTGCAACAAAGCTTTGCAGTAATTTCAGGGTCGTAAGAAAACGATATTTTTTCTTGATGCATTAACCCCATTCCGTTAGTAATTAATACGAATAACAGTGGCGTACGCAAAAATCTTTCCTGGGGAGCAGCAGATATCCATGTCCAGCAGATATCCAAAAAGGGGGGGGGGAGGAGAAGAGACACCTCTTTCTGCGTGCGCTACTGCGACTAAAATTATAAATTTCTTAAAAAGTAATACTATACTTTCAAAATGTTTTTTCTTTACTCTATTGATCCCAAAAGCTGTTAGTGCATGGGCTACGATGAGTAAAAAAGGAAAAAGCGGCGTTTTGTGATAAAAGCAACAAACTTTGCACAGTTGTTCTTTGGATCAAAACAATCGATTTGACCCGCAGCTCTTCGCCCAAAACCTATGCTGGCGCAGTGGGGAGGGGGGGGGGGTAAAAACTGGAGGGGTTTATAGTTTCTTAAATTTTAGTTTGTTTGTTGTATATAATCATCATTGATTGACAATTACCACCTCCATTCGTTTTAAGGTGCCCTTAAGGGGTTAAGGGGGTGTTTAATCTCCTATTTGGGCATTTTAATAATAAAAGTGTAGGATTTTAAAAAAAAATTAAAAACTTGCGTAGAATTGTTAATAATTTTAATATTTTAACTTACATGACTTAATTTTTTATCAAAAATCTTCATCCTGCTGGGTAGGTGGAAAGGGAGGGGGTAAAAATTAAAGGAGCACATATTTAAAAAAAAATAGTTTGCTGGATATTGATTTACAGGTTTTCGAGGATGACCAAACCAAAAATAACCACCTTCATTAATTTTAAGGTTTTCTTAAGGGATGGTGAGGAGGTAAAAGCTCCAATTTGGGCATTTTAATAAAAAAAAATGTAAGATTTTATTAAAAATTTGCATAATATTGTTAATAATTTTAATATTTTAACTTATATCACTCAATTTTTTACCAAAGATTTCCATTTAGTTGGGCAGGTGGAAAGGGAGGGGCGTAAAACTAAAGAAGCATTTATTTAAAAAAATATATTTTGCTGGATATTATCGACATGGGTATTGATTTACAGACCAAACCTTCATTAGTTATGGGAGGGGTTGAAAGCTGCAATTTGGGCTTTTTAATAATCAACGGGTAAGATTTTATTAAAATAGTAAAAATTGGCATAGGATTGTTTATAATTTTAATGTTTTAACCCATATCCCCTCAGTGTTTTACCTAAAATCCTTATCTTGGTTAATAGTGATAGAAGAAAAGGAGATATTTAAGTAATGCATTATTTAAATTTAAGGATATGTTTCATCCTGTTATAAGTAAAATTGCTATTTTTACAACAAAAACAAAAATGATGAAAATACTTACAGAATAGCTATATACATAAATAGAAATCTAGTTTATTTATCCAAATTGTCTATTTTACTATCGTCGTGACTGTCATTTCGCAAATGTGATTCTTGTTAATATAGGCTAAAAAAAAATTATAGGTTGCTGGATTGCTACGAAGCTAAGAAAATTAACTTTATTTTACATCAGTTTTATTTAATTTATAATCAAATAGTTAATTATCTTATGTAGCTACAAGCTCCTCTACATTTTTTGCATGCAGGCGTGCAAGGTAGTTTATTCTTTTTGCAAATACATCTTAGAGTGTCGCATTGTGTAGTGCACCCACATCTATCCAATGCCCGACAAGTCTCCCATATATTTGGTTGAGCAGACCGGTTTCCACTTTTCTTTATACCATCTCCAAGGTGAGGTGAGGTTAATTCGGCAGTTTTAAACTTATCAGCTGATCTACCCCAAACCTGTCCTGCCTGACATGCTGCCCTTAATGCATGCTGTTGGATGGCAGCTTCAATAAATTCAACGGCTTGCTTTGAGACATAAATAAATGTTTTCTTGCCTCATTGACACTGTCCATTTCCTGAACCCCATATAGCATGAAAACAAATTTTTCCAGACTTTTTCGACATTTCACCAATCTGCATAGAAGCTTAGGAAATTGTAGCAAATGCTTCAGTGTATTCAAACAGTCGTCCCCAAATAATGAAATATATTTTTTTGCTTTCTGCGTTTCGGAGATAATCTGCTCAGTCGCTAGGTAGTATATCTGTAAGAAAAGTTTCTAAATAAGTAAGAGTTATAGTAAAAATAATGGACAAACCAGAAAAAAATATTTACCTTTAGTCCGCAAATTCTGACGACGGATTTCGGATCCGTAAAGATTGCCTCTTTTAGGCTATTGGGGTCGTAAAGATCCCAAGCAAACTCGATTCTTTTAACTTGTAGACTTGAGCTAAGTTTTAGAATAAGGCTTTAATTCACTAGTAAAGTAGTCTCTTAACTTTTTAAAATTTTGGTGTAAATCAATAACCATGTCGTAATATCCAGCAAAATATTTTTTTTAAATAAATGCCTCTTTAATTTTTACGCCCTTCCCTTTCCATCTGCCCAACAGGATGGAAATCTTTGGTAAAAAATTGAGTGATATAAGTTAAAATATTAAAGTTATTAACAATACTAATCAAATTTTTACTAAAATCTTTCACTTTTTTTATTAAAATGCCCAAACTGGAGCTTTAACCCCCTCAACATGAAATTAAGTGATATAAGTTAAAATATTAAAATTATTAACAATTATACGCAAATTTTTATACATTTTTTTGAAATGCTACACTTTTATTATTAAAATGCCCAAATAGAAGCTTTAACACCCCCTTAACCCCTTAGGGGCACCTTAAAATAATTTTCGGTTTGGCTATCATCGAAAACCTATAAATTGATATCAATGATGATTATATACAACAAATTCAAATTGAAGAAAATATAAACCCTTTCAGTTTTTACCCCCCCCCCCCTTCCCACCGTGCCTGCACAAGTTTTGGGAGAAGAGCTGCGGGTCAAATTGACTGTTCTGGTCTAAAGAACAACTGTGCAAAGTTTGTTGCTTTTATCACAAAACGCCGCTTTTTCCCACGTAGCCCATGCACTATGTTTATTGTTTGTTGAAACGTTTATAAGTATTAAAATACCTCTACCTTGAGATCCAAGATCTTTACAAAAAACCCTATTATTTTTAATTGTTTTATTTATTTTGCAAGTGTATCAAGCTGATATAAATCACAGTTTTTCAAAGACGTAGCAATATTTTTATGTCAAATAGTAGTCACTTTTTCAGTATCGAGCAAATCATGTTTAAACTGTACAATATTTTTTATATATTAAAAACACGCTTTCTTCAAGGTTATACGTATTTCATGCAATTCGTTTTTAAACAGCTCATCGAAATACTGCCAACCCTATAACCTATAATGATCCCTTATTCTTACAGTTTTCCAAAAATTAAAAGTTAACAGCAGAATTTTGGCAACAATGCGCAATAGTAGTTTTAACAACTAGTGGCTAAAATAGTGCTTTTTTTACAAGCGTTGGTTTAAAAAACGAGCGCAGCGACGTTTTTAAAAACGCGAGTAAAAAAAAGCACAGTTTAGCCGTGTATTTTTTTTAATACCTTTATAAAAAAATCCAAGAAAAACAGGAAAATACTTTTAAAAATCTCGAACAAAGAGCACTAGCTTCTCGCAACACGCACCATCTTTACACTATAAATCAAGGCGGCTGGTAAATGAAATAACAATGCGGTTTCCATAGCGATGTTAATAATTAATTAATTAATTTATTAATTAATCTTTGACAGTTTGGAATTTTGACGATTTTTTTAAATGATTTTTTCTTAAATACTTGGTGAAAACCGGCGGAAATGACTTAATTTTTAGGCAAGAATAATTAAACTTTTTCAATATTACTGTATTCCGCTTTTTTTTTTAGCTTTAGTTATTTGCAGACAGGGCAGAAGAGACATCTCGACACGTTATAGCGAACTACGAGGCATACCAGAGGACAAGATATCAGGTGTTCGGTTTCCCGACCCTGGATGAGGAGGACCTGCACACGCTCAAATGGGACAAAATACTGGACTTTGCAAAAAGAACAGTGAGACCAAATGAGCAAACTGCCAGACCAGTGGTGCAGGTGGTGGATTAGGGGCAGGCTCGGGGTAGGGCAGAAAGGGCCCAGGGAGGCCTACTTGTCAGGCTTCGCGCCGCCCCTTCTCTACTACTACTACTATCTGCAGACAGTTACTAAAATAATGTTTTTGATGAAGGTATAAAAAAAAAGAATTTTTTAAAGTGTTTACACACACCATAAAATTCGTTTTAAAGCGGATAAATCAAACAACGATTTAATGCTTAATAATTGTTTCCCTAACTAGTGCAGAAAGTGCCACTTTTGCCTTTAAACAGACGTAAAGAGAGTCAGGGGGACGTAAAGAAAAAAAGTTTACAATTAAAAATCCTAGTGCGGGAAAGTATGGGCGTAAATTAATTTCCGAACTCACTAAAACTATTATTTCTACTCACGTGCAGAAAGTACCTACTTGACACAATTTGACGATTTGAAAAATAACGTGATTTAGACAGATAAAACCACGCTTAATAGGTGGCTTTATAACGTTTTTTTCTTTAAATCACATGTTTTCACGTGAAGTACACGTGATTTGAGAAAAAAACGTTAGAAAGCTACCTATTAAGCGATGGTTTTCTCTGTTTGGTCAATTTGTGCTAAGTGGGTACTTACTCTCCGCACTATTTTGCTTGCAGAAAGTAGCACTTTTTCGCACGCGAGTAGAAAAAATAGTTTTAGTGGTGTTTATATGCCAAAACTTTTAAAGCGCTCTAAAAGGCCCGTATATAAACAAAGTAAATGACATGCTGTTTAAACAAAACACGTTGAAGATTGTTTCGGATCCTTTATATTGACGTAGATTTCTCTTTCTACGATATTGATCAGGTGTCATTACCTTAGGTTAACTTACCAAAAGTAGTCATAGCTTTTACTTGTTAGGTAAATGGTAACCTTTCTAACGAGATAAGCAAATAAGAGTAGTTTACATAACAAGCGGCGCATGTTATGTAAACTACTCTTATTTAACATATAAAAGCGAAGATTCTCAGTTAAACGTCTTAATTTATCTGAGCGTGTAATGGCCATAACATTCGGGTTAATGTACTATACTTTACCATACGACCAAACCAAAATAAATATCAGAAATTATTAAAAAATATCAAACGCGAACACTCTTAAGTCAACAACCTTCATAACCTGAAGTTTCAATGAAGTTCTATCTAAAACGTCAAGACAAATAAGGTTACTAAGGGACTTTTCATATATCTTTCTAAAAACAAGGTTTTTTTTCTGAAAAATGTGTAATATGTCAATTTAACGGGACCTTAATGCCAAAAGGACTGGTCCAGGAATGCGCGGACGCCCTCCAGGGTCTAGCAGGGGAAAAAGAGGTTGAACTTGTCTGGGTTTCCAGGACACATGGGGATCCCAGGTAACGAGAGCTTGCAAGGAAAGGGTCAGCTCAAGCATACATCGGACCGGAACCGTGCCTGGGATTTACCAGAGGTCAGACGGAATCTGCCACCAAGGAATGGAACCATAGAAGACTAAATCAGGAGTGGCAACACACAGGGGACGCCAGACAAGCCAAGGAGCTCATCCAGGGCTTCAGCAAAACAAGAGGGGACTGGTTACTGCGCAGGAAACGAACAAAGATAGAACTCCTAATAGGAGTCCTGACTGGACACTGCGCGCTCCAAAAGCACCTGGCAAGGATGAAGATAGTGCGGGACTCAACTTGCGGAGAGTGCTGGGAAGAGGATGAATCCTCACACCACTATCTTGCAAGGTGTCCGGCCTACAGAGGAATCAGAGAGGGAATCTTCGGAGAGGAAGTGTTCGAGCCGGAACACCTTCCGACGCTGAAATGGTCGATATCGATGACCTTTATCCAAGGGACGGGAAGGTTCGACCATGGTGGAGTGGGAGCGTGAGGGGGATGGCGAAAAGGGCTCGCGTAGAGCCTAGTCGCCGGGCCGGGAGCCCCCCCCCCCCTTATTCTACTACTACTACTAACGGGATCTTTTTTTACAATTTAACGTTTAATAAATATTTATTATCTTAAAAATATAGAAAAATAATTCACATTCTTGTGTCAATTAGTGCTCTTATAAAATAAAGTTTCATGGCTTGTCATGCCATGTTCTAATTTACGTCTAACCTTTATTATTATCCTAGGACCGTAAATGAGCCATTAAAATCGTGTTGAGATGTTCGTAAAATTAGTATTATTCGTTGGTTATAGGTAATAGTTATTTAGCTAACAAGTGAGGAAAGTGGTACTTTTTCGCACGCGACGGCAGTTGCACGAACGACGCAGAGCGGAGTTCAGGCAAGGCATCAAGGGTGGAAAAGTCATTTTCCGCAAGAGTTAGGTACAATGTTTTTCCTACGAGTGTTTTTGTCCATCTTATTTATAAAAAAAAATGTTTTTAATAAGCAAAGATTTTATAGTAAGGCTATAAAATTACAAAAAAGATATAATAGTTAACAATACAAAAGCGTGCGGAAAAGTAACTTTTTAAACACAAGGTTACTTTTCCCTACAATTTTACTTTTCCGCACGATTTTTTTAGTAAAGTGCCTGCATCGAAGCCTCCTTTTTAAGTTTAATGGTTAAGGCTATGAATTTTCCGAATGACAAATATTACCCATATATAGAGTAGTTTGATTTAAAGTATATCTTGAATTAAAATAATGTTCTTTAAAGTAAAAATCATGCGTGACATTAAAAATCGTGCGGAAAAGTGCAGAAATCATGCGGAAAAGTAAAATCTCAAAACTGTTTCTTACAGCACACCAAAAAAATTAATATGATCATATTCAACAACAAAGCAGGTTTAACCAAGCTTTTGCAAAGTTAAAGTACTTCTATATACAATGGTTAAAGACAAACAAAAAATATCCATGCACCTAGCCGCGTGCCGGCGAAGGTTGGCCGGTGGGGCACTTCAAACTATGAGTGCCGTAAGTCATATAAAAAAAAGGTATTTACCTAAGAAATGATGCGGGAATAAGTGATATTTTCCGCACTATAGGACGAGGCCTGAACAACAAAGTTCTTCCTTATCCTCCCCATGATACGCTTATGTTCATGTTGTTTAGACTCTCACTGCATTTTTATCACACACTTATTACAAAATGAGGTACTTAATATGTTGGAATAAATTTTTGTTTTTATGTTTTTCACTTGAAAAATAACTAGAATAATTTATCAGTGGTTGTTCAGATCAGGACTGGTAAACAATATTGTAGAACAGATAAAAACTCAAGATGTCGTCGGAAAGGAAAATTGGAATTGTTGGCAGGTAAGTTTTTAGAAATTTTAAAATAAAATTATTCTTAGTTGCCTATGGGCAACTATTTTTGTGTCATACAATTTACAATCATTTACTATTTTTATCTTATGTTTGAAGCCAGGTTAGGGTTCATTTAAGTTCATTATAGGCTATAATTACCTGCCCTTGGACTTAAAAAAATTAGAAAACTGTAAAATAAGGGGCGGATTAACTAGGTATACCTACCTATTTGTTTAACAAGGAGTACGTAGGTCTCCGTATCGACATTGATAAAAGGGGTATCGGCCTGCCGAACGGAAGGTCTCGGATTCGAATCCCGGCTAGGTGCATGGATATTTTGTGCTTGCCTTTAACTGTGCAAAAAATTGAACTTGAACCTTTTTAAAAATGTATTTGATCTCGTCAAATGTTTAGCATGTTTTATAAGAATATCGGCGCGCGGCGTAAGTATATCTTTAAATCTAGGGAGGGAATCATCAGACTTTGAGTGGTTTTGAAATTTCAAAATCCAAAATTTTAAAAATATTATAGCGCCGCAGGCCAAATTTGTTTGCAGTTTAAGAAAATTCATCCAAATTTTGACTTCCTCTTAAAAAAAAGTGGGTTGAATTAGCGGCGAAGGTGGGCTGGGTTCGGGATCTATAGTCTCAAAATTCTTTAGTTTTGCTTTATATTTTATAGTGGTCTCATAGGCCGATCATGGGCGATGCTGTTTGCCGGTGCCAATTACCACGTCTACTTGTACGATATCGAACCGCAACAAATCAAAACCGCCCTCGTCGACATCAAACAACAACTGCAAGCTTTGGAAGAAAACGGACTGTTAAGAGGGACTAAGAGCGCAGTTGAGCAGTTTGCTCTTATAAAAGGTAGCCTTAAAAAATTATTTTTATGCACTTTAGGGATTAAATAGGTAGGTTTAATTCTTCTTTTAGGGACTAAAGTGACACTTTTAATCCCGAACGGATTTAAAAAAGTTTACTCCCTCAGGGATTAAAAGTAAATTTAATCCCTCAGCCTAGGGATTTAAAAAAAAATAATCCAAACAGCACTTGCTCTTGACCAAGATTTTATTCTTAACTCCCTTTCTTGTAGTCGATGAACCATTTGGCGTAGAAATAACATGATTTTAACAATAACCCAGTAAACACACTTGTCACTTTAACCTAATATTTATATAAATCTAAGGTTCACATATTTATGTAAAATATGTTACATCATATTTACGTAAATCTCACATAAAAATATTTTATAAAAAAAGTTATGTAAACATTACGTCAAAACTTTGACTGTACATTTAAGTCATCATAAGCAATACGTAAATAATATGACTTTATAAATAAATTCTTAAAATTTACGTAAATATTACGTAAACAGAGGGACCTTAATTTTACATAAAAAATATTACATACCTATTATATAAAAAAATGTAATATTCAAGTAATCTTATTTACGTAAACGTTAAATAAAATTATTTACTTTAAATGAAAGTAATAAAATGTACATAACTATTATGTAACAATTTACACATTACGTTTACATTTAAAATTTTACATAACTATTATGTACAACATTTTATGTAATATTTATATCATCTAAATTACGTAGACGCTCTATAACATGATTTACGTCACATAAAAATTTTTAAATTTACAAAATTATGAATTAATGAAACCATGTGAACCTTAAGTTTACATTTGAAATTTTACATAATTGTTACATTACATTTCTTATGTATTAATTATGTCATCTAAGTTATGTAATTTCCGTCTAAAATTATTTACGTAAAATTAAAGTCCTAAATTTTAAATAATTATTATATAATCAATTGAACCGTAGGTTTACAATTGAAATGTTACGTAAGCATTATATAAAACATTTGACGTAGGATTTATATCATCTAAATTACGTAAACACACTATAACATAATTTACGTCATAATAAAATTTTGAAATTTACATAAATAATATGAAACAGTTTGTACCTTAACTTTACATTTGTAATTTTACATATTAATTATGTTATTGAAGTTATGTAAATTCTTTGTAAAATGATTTACGTCAAAATAACGTCCTAAATTTTACATAATTATTATATAGTCAATTGAACCGTAAGTTTACATTTCAAATGTTACATAACTATTATATAAAACATTTTATCTAACATTTATATCATCTAAATGAGGTAAACGATCTATAACGCGATTTACGTCATATTAAAATTTACAAAAATATTATGAAAATGAAAGATATTACCAGTGCTTAATAGATTCTTCCTAGTAGGTAGAGATGGCGCTAATGTCACTATGTTCCCTGTACAGTCGATGATAATATTATATATATATATATATAAAGAGCAAATATATTTCAAAATTAGGATGCGGACTTTGAGGTATTGACAAGATCTCTATAAGAATCACCTCTTCCGCCACTTAAACCAGCCCGTCTTGTTAACTTCGTAGTTTGCCACATGTTTGCCCATGTCGGGCCGTGTCAAGCAACCACCGACGGACATGAACGGACCTTCCGTTGGCCCGCCTCAAGCTGCATGGTCATATGGGACTTAGATAGTTGACGCTTTGCGCATGTGATGCAGATTAATATGACTTAAATTTTACCTTATATAATTGTGACCTCTATGTGACCTTAAATTTACATAAAGAGGTAAACCTGTTATGTAAAATATACGTAGTTTTTACTTAACTTTTACGTAACATGGATGCAATATTTATGTATAAGGTATATAATTTTATTTATGTCAAAATTAGGTGAGCTTTGTGCATGACATGCAGAATTTTCGCACCTTAATGTGACTTAAATTTTACCTTATTAATAAATAATTGTGACCCCTATGTGACCTTAAATTTACATAACAAGGTACTTACTTAACTCTTATGTAACAAGGATGTAATATTTATGTAAAAGGTATGTCATTAGGTGGGCTTTGCGCATGGAATTATGCAGAGTTTTCGCACCTTAATGTGACTTAAATTTTACCTTATTGTGACCTCTGAGTGACCTTAAATTTACATAACAAGGTAAATCTGTTATGTAAATTTTACGTAATATTTACATAACGGTGTTTACAGGGAATATTTTCCTAAAGTGCATAAAATAGTATATAAACGTCGGGATTAAAGCGTTTTTTAAGCCCTTAGCGAATTGTAGCCTCTCTTTCGCCGCGGGATTAAAAGTGGTACTTTAGTCTCTAGGTTTATATTGTATTATTAATTTTTTAGCCTTTTAAGTACATAAAGATCACTTGGGCACTTTTTATCCTTCATCTAAGGGACTTTTTAACCTTAAATAATAAACGGGAATGAAAAGCTTAATGAAGGATAAAAAGTAAAAAGGAGGAATGAAAAAGAAAAGAATGGATTGAAAAGATGTAAAAAGAAGATATAAAAAGTTTAAATAAAGAATACAAAACAAACAAAGAAAAATGCACCTGCAATTGAATTATTAAAAACGGACACGTATATGTTTGTTAAAAAAAATCGGAATTTTTTTAAACAATTGTAACTGGATGTGTTCTGGTCACAAAAATATGCAACAAAATTATATTTTATTGCATATTTTATAGCTGTGTATAGTTTATACTGTACAAAATTTTACAAAAATTACACAGGAATTTTTTTCGTATACAGGGTGTCCCAAAAGTCCGAGTCCACCCAAATATCTTCTGAACTATTAGAGGTAACTAAACTATATTTGGCATTGATCTATAACATCAAAAGATTTTTTAAGGGGCGGTTGTGCCGCCCCTATCTTGTGGGGCGGCATACGGGCGGCCATCATGAAAATTTTAAATGGAAACCTCTATCGAGTGATTGTTTTGAAAAATCAACATGTTGATGTAACTGTCACTTGTCTATGTCAAACGTGTCAAAAGTTATGGACTGTCAAACTTATTTTTCACAATTTTTGACAAATTTCGAAAATTTGTGTTAGCCAATGAAAACCCATTCGAGTGATACCTTATTCAAAAGGTTTTTTCCAAACTAACATTTTGCCGTAACTGTCACTTGTCTATGTCAAACGGCTCAAAAGTTATGGACTGTCCAACTTATTTTTCACAATTTTTGACAAATTTCGAAAATTTGTGTTAGCCAATGAAAACCTATTCGAGTGATACCTTATTCACAAGTGAGCCTATTACGTGACGAAATATTTTAGAGTGTGTTTTTTATAGTGTGTTTCTTTCTAGGAACCAACGATCTCAAGGAAGCCGTAAGAGACGCTATATTAGTACAAGAATGTGTTCCGGAAAATGTTGACCTAAAGAAAAAAGTATGGAAAGGCATCGATGATATCGCCACCCCAAACACGATATTTTCTAGTTCCACCTCTGTTTTATTGCCTTCCACTTTTACTGAACACTTGAAACACAGGTAAGTTACCAAATTAGACTGTTTTTGCACATGCAAATAGTCTACCGCCGTGTAACTATTCTTGAAATTAGGAAGAAAACAATTAGAAGAAGAAGAAGAACACCCCGCCCTTAAGTGACGTAAAACTTTATTTGAATACTCCCTCCCCTAGAAAAAAAGTTTCTTTAAGCATTGCCGCGCTACGTAATTTGTAAACGGCGGCGTCCGTTGAAAAATTAAAAATCAAATAAAACAATGTACTATACCTATTTAAATTTTAGAATTTTTTTTTAGGAAAAATGTGATAGTTTCCCACCCAGTAAACCCTCCCTACTACGTGCCATTGGTTGAGGTAATCCCTGCCCCATGGACTGACCCGGACATACCCAAAAAGACCCGTGCCATTATGGAAGAAATTGGACAAACTCCGGTTAATTTGTCCAGGGAGGTCCCCGGATTTGCTGTCAATAGATTGCAGTAAGTTTAAGCGTTTATTTAGAGGACACTGATTTTAGCAGGGCCCGCCCAGAAAAAAAATTGGTGCTAGAAAGCACGGATAGTCCACCATAAATCAATTATTTTATATTGAAAGGAAATGAAAATATCTTGAAAACTGTAGATTTTAAAAATTTTAACCTTATAACAAAATTTTTGGGTAATATTTACGAAAACCGCATATCAATCGCTGCTTTACTTCTAAAGTTATACTTTTTAAAACTCGGAAACTAAAGCTCACTCGAATGACAAAATTTGTAGTCCATATTCACAGAAACTTAAATCTGAAAAGTGTTTTAGAACCTTAGTAACTCACTTTGGATAAAATTAAGAAAAGTCAAAATTTCACCATTTTAATAGTCCCCCATACCATATTGGTTTGGTGGACTAAAACACCGCATAGGTTCTTATAAAAGTTGGTGAGTTTTTATACACTTTTACAGGGTTTTATAAGATTCTACGAGCCACGCTTTTTTTTTTCGTCAAAACTGATGATTTGTCTAGGTTTTTACAAGTTTGTTTCACATACCGCATAAAAAACATATAAAATCTGATAAAATCTTGTAAAACTTTTGTAAAACCCCATTTTCAGAGCTTCGACGTGTCCAATTGTTGTTAACCAATAGCAATTTAAACAGTTTTTCCTCTATTTCCCCCCCACTCATTTGTCCCTGGTTGCCGCTAGCCGAGGTAAATCTATTTCAATTTTTTCTCCTATAGCCGCGACACTCGCCATATTTAGAGAGTTTTTCTATGTTTTTGTTCCAAATTGTTTTGTTTTTTTAGACTTTTGGACATTTTCAGTAATTTTGCACGATCCTTTCTTCCAAAAGTAAGGGCTTGTTCATGCTAAGCTCCTTTTCCTTTTCCATAACTTTTTGAATTGAGAACCGAGTCTTGGCAAACAAATCTTCGGTATAATAATCGGGAATTTTTTCCGTTGGTGGATACGAGAATTTATATCCATTTCTGTATAAATATTATATTTAAATAAATAATATTATATAAATATTATATTTAAATATAAATATTTAAAAAAAAAACGTTAATTTTGAGGTAAAAAAGCGCCAACAAATAATTTTTCTCCTCAACTGCGGAAAGTTGCACTTTTCCGCATTGAGTGCGGAAATGAATTTAAACCCATACTTTTCCGCACTAGGATTTTTAATTATGTATTGGCTTTTTTTTCCTTTCGTCCCCCTGACTTTCTTTACGTCTGTTTGACGGCACATTCAAGTGGTCATAGAAAAAAAATTGTACCTAACACGTGCGTAAAGTGACTGTTCCGCCCTTGATTTCTGGTCAAACTCCGCTGACGCGTCGTTTGTTCATCTGAAATCGCGTGCGGAAAAGTGGCACTTTTCGCACTAGTTCGGAAAACTTCGCAACACGATTTTTCCGTTTCTTTTTCTGTGAAGTTAAATATTGGTTAACTTTCAAGGTCATTCCTTACCCAAATAACAATTTTTAGTCGCCTTACCCAAGTAGCAAACACACGTTGGAAAACGTCTGCACAACGTTGATATTAGGTTCTGAACGTGTACTGACGTTTTCGACTTTAAAACAACGTTTATTAAAATAACGTTCTGTTAACGTCATCAAATTTAACGTCCTATAAACGTGTACTGACGTTCACGACTTTAAGATAACGTTAACTGAAGGAACGTTCTGGCAACGTAATTAGCTTTAACGTTTTATAAACGTGTGCTGACGTTCTCGACTTTTAGATAACGTTATATAAAGTAACGTCTTGTCAACGTCATTAAGTTTAATGCCCTATAAACGTATACTGACGTTCACGACTTTAAGCTAACGTTAAGTCAAGTAACGTTTTGTCAACGTCATTAAGTTTAACGTGTTATAAACGTGTACAGACGTTCTCGACTTTAAGATGACGTTAAATGAAGTAACGTTCTGTCAACGTCATCAAGTTTAGCGCTCTATAAACGTGTACTGACGTTCTTGACTTCAAGATAACGTTAACTAAAGTAACATTCTGTCAACGTTTAACGTTTAACGTCTACAAAAGTGTACTGACGTTCTTAGCAATTCGGAGGGTTCAAGGAGAGGGGAGGGGGTTGGTCCAGTGGTCATATGGCATTTGCTTGGTAATCAAGAGGTTACGGGTTCGAATTCCGCCATCGTCTCCATTTTTTTGAATTATTTTTTTCTTAGAGGATATATATGTTGTGATTTAAGTAACAACGTGCATTGGAAAACGTCTGTACAATGTTGGTATTAGGTCCTGAACTAATTACGTTTGATCAACGTCATCAGATTCAACGTCCTATAAACGTTGTTTTTGTAACGTTAGTATTTGTAACATCCAATTAACGATTTTTTCTAGATTCAAGTTCTTTATCCCAAATATATAGTTGACATAACTAAGAAATACACTAAAATTAACGTTGTATAAAGTACACAAACTAGTCATAATTTGTGCAACGGCCTCTATGATGGACGAGAAAACGACGCCACAACGTTGGTATTAGGGTAAATTTGGCAACCCTCTAACAACGTTTATTTTTACTAGAATATTGTGGGGTTTTCAACGACCGCAACGAACGACTCCAAAACGTTGATAATTAACTAGAGTTAATTACCCAGCAAATACAAATCGATGGCATTGAATCGGGCCAATGTCGACAACGTCGGCAGTGTGTCGGCATCGGCGACTACACTCTGGCCCGATGTTGGACAGATTGCGATTTTCAATTTTCGGTCAATAATCGGCAACTGACGGAGGTCCAAATTACTACAGCCGACTTTATGCCGACCCCACTTTAGGACCGACGATGGTCCGATTGGAAATTTTTTTAATCGGTCCAGAATCGGCAACTTACGATGGCCCGATTTAATAGTCGACTTTATGCCGACGCCCACTTTATCTGCTTTAGGGCCGACGACGGTCCGATTGAAACTTTGTTTAGTCGGACGAGAATCGGCAACTGACGATGGCCCGATTTACTATAGTCGACATTATGCCAACGCAAACCTTATCTGCTTTAGAGCCGATGATGATCCAATTGGAACTTTTTTTAATCGGTCGAGAATCGGCAACTGACGATGTCCCGATTTACTATAGTCGACTTTATGCCGACGCCCACTTTATCTGCATTAGGGCCAACGACAGTTCGATTGGAACTTTGTTTAATCGGACGAGAATCCGCAACTGACGATAGCCCGATTTATTATAGTCGACATTATGCCAAAATGCAAACCTTATCTAGCTGCTTTACGGCCGATGATGTTCCGATTGAAACTTTATTTAATCTATCTAATAATATAATGATATATGTAAGACAAGATGATGGTACTTCTCTACAAGAACTACCTCTTTTACCACTTAAACCGGTCCGATTGGTTAAGCACCCGCATTATCGAAACTTTATAGTTTGCCAATGTCGGATCGTGTTAAGAGACCACCGATGGACCTTATGATCCCTCTGTACAGTGGAAGATAATATTATATATATAATGAGCAAAGATATTTCAAAACTAGAATGCGGACTTGACAAGATGGTGGTACTTCTTCTGTTGGACCGCTTTAGGAAACCAATGTCGTACTTAAATAGTTTACCGATGTCGGGCCGAGACCAGCTTGCCTACGTTAGACCGACCAAATTAAGCAAACATACCTTGGGCCTACATCGCAAAGCGGACAAAAAATACTGCTGGTCCGATGTCGTATATCGACGTCGTGCCGATGGCGGCAAATTCGTCAATCGACATCGGACCGACGAAGGCCCGAGGAAACCGTGTTTGCTGGGTAACTTATGTTCTTTTATCGTTTATCTTTATGAGAGAATTGTGTTTAAATAATCAATGCAGTTCAAAATATAACTGAATCTGACAACTATAGAGGGCACCTCCTTGGTCGCAATACGGTTAGGTTTTTAGTTTGAGACGCTAAGCCATTTATGTAAATCGTTAAAAAAAATAGTTTTAGTAATTTTTAAGTATTCTTTTAGACTGTTTAAAATAGGTTTAAGGCATTTTTAAAATTTTCAGTGTTTAAAAAAAAATAATTTTGCAAAAAAATAAGAAGGATTGAAGGCCCGCTTCTACCCTGCCAAACAAACCGCATCATAACTCTTAAAACTTGTTCAAGACTTCATCAGATATTAAGAGATTTGATTAGCTTGACCAGATTTCACCAGCCAAATTTTTGGGTCATGAAAACTTGTGATAACTGATCAGCTAGTTTACAATATTTTCACGAGAAATAATTTTTGGGACTCAAGAATTAACAACCCATGTAACACACATTGTACACAGTAGAATTTATGACCAAAGTAAAGCTGTGAAAACGTTTTATCAGAGCCTTTTATACTTTGTGCTTTCATAATGTAAGCGTAATCATTTTGATGACCATACTGATATTAAAATCAAAAGTATTTATTAAACTTTGCTCAAAAATATTATTCTTTATGCAGAATTTTGGTTGTACATTAAAGCCAGACTTTGTAGCTTTTTTAAATCAGTTCTGACACCAATAAAAACTAAATTGGAGCAATAAAGTTGTAAAAACAGAAAATAATGTTTTTGGCTATAACACAGCCAGTTTAGCTGTCGGGTTTTTTCGGGTCATTTCGAAAATAATGCGCTTTCTGTGCAGGAAGTTGGAAAAAAAACATTTTCAGCTAAAACACAGTAATTTTAGCCGTCGGGTTCTTTCGGCTTGCTTCGCGAACAAAACCCCGCCCCTTATTCATATTCTGAAGAAAAAATAGTGAAAAAAAAACATTTGCTAAAATACAGCAACATTAGCTGTCGATTTAGGTCGCGTTATTAGTTTCAATGGCGGCCATTACACGAAAACAACCTTTAAAAAAAAAAAATTCCAAACTAAAATCAAAAATTCTATAAAAAGAGTAGATTTTTGAAACTGAAACTAGCTTTAAGGTAGAGAAAAAAAAATGTAACCTAAAAATTAAATTAAAAAAAACTTTAAGTACTTTTAATATGTGAAGCGCGCGTGTTTTGGTGAGGTTTCGTGATAAATATTTTCAGTAAACTGGCCTTCGTATGTCAATTTGGTCCATGGATGAAGCTAAAAATCCGATATTAAGTGTATGTATAAATATTCCCATCATCTATACTTGTGTTTTCAAAACCGTATCAACCATTTATTTGTATAAAAATCTATTTTTGTTTCTTTTGCCATTTTTCCTTTGGGTTTTGAAAGAAATATTTCTTTTAAATTAAGTTAACTAAAAAAGCTATATCGGTTGTAAAAAGTGCTGCAATGGTCATTGCAGTGATCAAAAAAATGATTGCCAAATTAGGCTATGTGTCGTTTTATCAACACTTTAAAGATTTTATGGCAGACACCACCAAAAACACAAAGTAGAGGAGTTTTGCTGTCGCAACGTTTTTGCAAAAGTTTTTCAGCACCTTGTGTTACTTGGGAAGATTTTAAGAGATGCTATGAGGGATGTTTCATAAACCTCATCAAAAATATATTAAATCTGGTAAAATCTTGTCAAATTTCTCCACGAGATTTGATGCGGTATTTATGACAGGGTATTTTTTAAAGCTAAAATATCTATTTTTAACATCACGGTTCCTCGGGCCTTCGTCGGTCCGATGTCGATTGCCGAATTTGTCGTCATCAGCACGACGTCGATTTACGACATCGGACCAGCAGTATTTTTTGTCCGCTTTGCGATGTAAGTCCAATGTATGTTTGCCGATGCAGCGTTAGACTGTGGACCGTCGTCGGACCAATGGTAAATTTTACTTTTTGCTGACATCGGCATACCGTCGTCGTACGATTAAGGTCCAATATGGTTTAACCACATGGTACCGACCATCCGCCCATAACTGCTTAATTTGGTCGGTTTAACGTAGGCAAGCTGGTCTCGGCCCGACATCGGTAAACTATTCAAGTCCGACATTAGTTTCCTAAAGCGGTCCAACGACGTCGGCGATTAACGGAGGTCCGTCGGTGGTAGCTTAAAGCGGCTCGACATTGGCAAACTACAAAGTTTCGATAATGCGGGTGCTTAACCAGTCGGGCTGGTTTAAGTGGCAGAAGAGGTGATTCTTGTAGAGAAGTACCACCATCTTGTCAAGTCCGCATTCTAGTTTTGAAATATCTTTGCTCATTATATATATATAATATTATCTTCCACTGTACAGGGAATATAGTGACATTAGCGCCATCCCTACATACTAGGAAGAAACTATTAAGTAGTTTAAAAATTTTAAGGTGACGTAATCGGACCACCGTCGGTTGCCGATTCTCGACCAATCAAACAAAGTTCCAATCGGACCAAACTACGGCCCCAAAAGCAGATAAAGTGGTTGTCGGCATAAAGTCGACTATAGTAAATCGGGCCATCGTCAATTGCCGATTTTCGACCGATTAAAGAAAGTTCCAATCGAACCATCATCGACCCTAAAGCAGATAAGGTTTGCGGTGGCATAATGTCGACTATAGTAAATCAGGCCATCGTCAGGTGCCGATTCTCGTCCGATTAAACAAAGTTTCAATCGGACCGTCGTCGGCCCTAAAGCAGATAAAGTAGGCGTCGGCATAAAGTCGACTATAGTAAATTGGGCCATCGTCAGTTGCGGATTCTCGACCGATTAAAGAAACTTCCTATCGGACAATCATCGGCCCTAACCTAGATAAAGTAGGCGTCGGCATAAAGTCGACTATAGTCAATCGGGCCATCGTCAGTTGCCGATTCTGGACCGATTAAAGAAAGTTCCAATCGGACCATCGTCGGTCCTAAAGTGGTGTCGGCATAAAGTCGACTGTAGTAATGTGGACCTCCGTCAGTTGCCGATTATTGACCGAAAACTGAAAATCGCAATCTGACCAAAATCGGGCCAGAGTGTAGTCGCCGATGCCGACACACAGTCGACATTGGCCCGATTCAATGCCGACAATTTGTGTTTGCTGGGAGCTTTTACCATATTTTCACGAGAAATAATTTTTGGCCCTCAAAAATTGACAAGATTTTAAGAGATCCTATGAGGGATGTTTCATAAACCGCATCAAAAACATATTAAATCTGGTAAAAGGCATATATAACTAGTCAGCTCTCATAGAAATTGTTCAAAAATTATTTAAGCATAAAGTTCATTCCTCTAGTATGGTAAAAAGCATTGAAATTATTATTATTACCTTGTTTCAGAAATCACTCTAGAAAATGCAAAATTGGAGCGAAAATCAGCTCAACAGGTTTTTGAAACTCGTTTTTTTAATGATTTTCATTGTATCCATTGAATTAACGATTTTTACAAACACAACTATGTTTCGCGACTTGTGAGTAAAGCTTTTAAAATCAAGAAAATTTGTCTAAAATAAAGTGCCATAACGTTAATTTTACCGAACTTGTATATGGAAGGTTTACGAATAAATAGCCAAATATCGTACAAACTCAAATAAACGCAGATATTTTTTCTTTATTTGAAATCCTAAAGGTCTGTAGTTTTACAAAATATAATATAACATTATCAAAATTAATATTTTTTTTAGTGTTCTGCATTTAAAGAGTAAATGCCTTACTGTCTGTAAGTCCTTAAAGAATTTTTTTTTTTAAAATAATCATTTTTATAATGTACTTGCCTTCCTCTACTAAATTCATTTTAGTCTTACGTCACTGTATGAACCAATTGTGTAAAAAAACTCTGTGCAACTTTGTTCAAATATGGAAGAAAATAAAACGGCTTAAACTCAGAAAACACAACATTACAACAAATCGTCGTTGAAGCGCGTAAAACAATATTTTGCTTTTTGTTTTGTGCATTTCCAGGCCTGCTGGATTGTTTACTTTAAGTTAATGCTAAATTGGTTTGCTTTAGGATCACTTCACACTAAGCCATTTTTGGCCAAAAATTCGCTCCGGAAGTCAACTGTGCGACGGTGGGGAAACGTTGCATGCGACTCTTGCATCAGGCAACGTCAACACAACTCAAAAAATATTTACCAAATTGATGCAAAAGCAAGTAGCTATAGACCGTTTATACCCCGTTTTCACGAAACGTTAAGTCGCCTTTGGCAACGTTAAAACGTCGACAAATTGTTCCTTGGGTAAGGCCTAAGAAAAAGATACCGAATACACGAAATTTAATAATTATTTGTTAAAGAAAAAAGATACCACAAAAGTTATGGCCAAGGAAAAACAGTTTAAGCATGAACCAACCTTAAAATAATATTACGCACCTTCTGCTGGTATTTCTCTTTTTTTTTTCTTTTTTTTTGCATTAAAATCTATACAATTTTCTTCACTTTATAACCGAAATTTTCCACCCTAATTTTTCCCTTCCATTTTTTCGTCACGTCGCGCAATAAGCGCCTCCAAATCTTCAGTGCTTAACTTGTGCGGAATTAAAGGAATTATTTCCTTCCCCTTCTTCCCGTTTACGAATTCGTGAATTTTGATCATGCTTATGTCTCGTTTGAAAGCGTCTGCCAAAAATTCTTTCTTCAAGGCTCTTCTGGTGAGTTTGGCACTTATTGAGGAGTAGATTAGATAGCTAAAATAGTACATTATAAACTTAGGGATTAAAATACACTTTAGTCACGAGGTTTATATTCTATTTTATGCACTTTAGAATGCGAGAAACTAAAAACAAAAAATCACAAAACTAACAGTAGACCACTTAACGGTACTTTAGTTTCAAGAGTGACAGCTCGTATTGCTGATAGTTGTCATTGATTGTTGTTGGCATGGTGGATTCACTCAAAATTTATTGTGCCATGGAAGTGTTGCTATGGCACAAAACAAATGTCAGTCAGTTGCTGGGCTGCGTTCTATAATCTGTCATTCTTGTCTAATGTCAGCTTATTTACAAAAACAAAACAAGGGGATGTTGGGATAAATGATAAAATATGCTTTTTGTTTCCTCTTATTTTCGAAAGTTGGAGTTGGTTTCTGGGGTCGCTTTTCTTATGTATCATGCAGCCATTTGCACCAACATATTTACTTATTTAGGGGTCACCTAGAATAAGGTTGCCTAGGTTAGAGCAGAGTTTCGTTTGTATTTAGAACTCCCCTAAACTACCTTAGGTGATCCCTAAATCTAGGGGCCCGTTTTTGGTCCCCTAGCGCTCCCCTAAACTAAAACTAAACTAGATATAGGTGCCACCTAATACTAGGTTACCTGTAAATATGTTGGTGCAAATGGCTGATGATCTCATAAGAAATTACCCAAAAAATATACTACAAGTGAGCAGGAAAATGTTGGATAGTTTTTAAACCCGTCCCCACCACTTTTTTATTTCTTAATGGATCATTTAAATATGAGGTCATTGAAAAGCTACATAAAAACCTTCCAAAATTTTGAAAATGATCAAGTATCAGCTAGAACTTTTTGAGACCTCCTATAAATAAAGTATACCTATATATATATACTAGACTAAAAAGACATAAGAAAGATTTTAAAATAGAAAGAAAAATAAAAAAGTCACGTTTTTTTTTACTTCCTATATTTAAAAACGACTCTAGAAAAAAACTATCCAAATTACACCATATCATAACCTCATTCCAGCACACTATCATCGCCCAAGTCTGGACTGGGGTGACGGTGTGGTGTGATAAGCTCACTAAAACAGAAATAATTATGCACAATTTTGACCCCTATTGCCGCTTATTAGTTGCCTTGCTAATGACGCTATAAACGCACTCGTGGACACACCACCTTTCCTGAACGACGAAAATGAGACGCACCGGTCATTTTCATATTCCTGAACGGCGACACACCACGCACCGGTGCGTTTTTTACACTAGTGTGGACATTCTCAACGCAGCCCTGTTATCAAACGGTGAGTTCAGAAAAATCGTACAGCATTTTTTTTTGAAAATGAACATTAAAGAGGCTGCGGAAGAGGCCATCGCTAGCCTTCTTCCACAAAAATCTCGCGAGGTTTACAAGAAACAGTTTCGTGATTACCGAAAATAGTGCGCTGAACAGCATGCAGAAAATTTTACGGATGAAAAGGTGCTCCTATTTATAATAATAAGAAATAGATTTAAGTAATGCATATGCTAATTATTTTTTTTACAAATAAATAAAATTTCATTAAAATTATTGTTTAATTTGGAAAAATTTACTTTAAATCCACCAGGGATTAAATGATTTTTAATCTCAGGCATTAAAAATGCCCCTTTTATCCCTAAAATTAGGGATTAAAAGTGCACTTTTAATCCCTAAAGTGCATGAAATATATTATAAACTTCAACAAAACTGAGCGGCAAGAAGTTAGTACACTTCTTGTCGCTCAGTTTTGTTTCTCTCTTTGTCGAGAAAGTGATATTGCCTTCCCTTAATACAATAAAGAGGAAAATAGAAAAAGAAGGCGGTGCTGGTCAGATTCCTCTGCCTACTGGGTTGGACAGCTACTCTAATTGTCTTCCTGTTCCCTAATATTTTATGGTTCAGGACCCACATCCAGTCTTAGTCACGTGTACTATAACCAACGCATAAAACCGTCACCCACGGTATGGAATATAAGAGGGTATAGTTTTTACAAAAAGACTTGCCAGTATATATGACTTGTAGTATATATAATAGGTTTCTTAATATTCTAAAAAACTTACTTAATTCCAATCCGAACGTACAAGGGTTTGTAATTCATTGGTAAAAAAGAATTAAACAAAATGTAATTAACTATAATATTATATGTTTGACAAAATTAATGTCATGTGCAATGACATGTCCTGACCCATAGATTAAGGGGATGATAATCTGTGGTCTGACCGCAATGACATGGTCGGACCTAGAGGCCCTCTATACATTTGACAGTTCCCAGCAAACACAAATCGTCGGCATTGAATCGGGCCAATGTCGACAACGTCGGCAGTGTGTCGGCATCGGCGACTACACGCTGTCCCGATGTTGGACAGATTGCGATTTTCAGTTTTCGGTCATTAATCGTCAACTGACAGAGGTCTACATTACTACAATCGACTTTAGGACCGACGATGGTCCGATTGGAACTTTGTTTAATTGATCGAAAATCGGCAACTGACGTTGGCCCGATTTACTATAGTCGACTTTATGCCGACGCAAACCTTATTTTCTTTAGGGCCGTACTGTTTTCTTACGTCAAAATACAAATGCAAATTCTCCCTCAACCAATATCGAACGTGTGTTGGGTTATGACGATTCAATAATGGAAAAGTGCTTTCATCTGTGAAAAGAATAGATCTCAGAGAGTTTTCATCACGATTAGCCTTTTCCATCATTTTGCAAAATTTCATACGACGATAGTTGTCCTCCGGAAAAATTTGATGCGTTTTTGACGTAAGACAGTGGCTGAAGTTGTATCAACTGCTTCGGCAATTTGGTAGCTAGTTAACTTTCGATTTTTCTCCACTGCAGCGCAACTGATCACATCTCGTACTTCCTGCTCGTCAATCAAGGCTTTTTTATGGTTTCTTGGCGCTACACAACCAAACTTTTCAAAATTCTGCACAAAACTATGAATCGTTGAGAATATATGTTCTGGGCGCTTTACAAAATTCTCCAAAAAAAGTCTCAATGGTCTGCCTTGATAGTACCATTTGACCATGTGCACTTTTTCGGCAACTTCGTAGACATCCATTTTTAGTTTCAAAAATGTATTATTTCACTTAAGAACTTACCAATCTGTTTCTCGAGCAAGGCAGAAATAAAACAAAATAATAAAAACAAAATAAATTTCCAAAAGATAACACTGCAGCGTGCTCCGAATCCACCTTGGTCGTACGGCACGGAGAGTAAATTGGACTTGATTCCCCCTATGTTCGCAGTAGCCTGAAGCTCATTGTATACAGGGTCTCTAGTCTGACCAACGCACTCACCCGAGTCACCCTTATGAACCAAAGTATTCTTGAATTCCTCATTCTTTTCTTTCGTGCAAACTAAGCTAGTATTGGCGATCAGTAAATCGATTGCTGATTGGTGCAGGATTCTGTGCGATATGTCAGTAGCGTAGCCAGAAACCGACCCTGAGGAGGGGTTCATGATTTAATAAAAATCAACTACCTACCTATGGCAAATTTTTAAAAATTAGGTAGGTGCCTATTGCTTGAGCTCTTGAACTGAAGGGAGGGGATAGGGGTAGTTTAATAGTGTTGAGTTAGTGAATACGAGACAAAAATATTTATTTTTTAAAGTATTAAGTCTCATTTGCAGCAATTTTTTTTAAATTACCCTAAATATTGGTATAGCGCTACAGGCGAAAATTTTGATAAAAAAAAACAAGAAGTTCAACAAGGAGGGGTGAGTTGCGGTGGTATATATTTAGGTTCCCAGTAAACACCGTTATGTAGATATTACGTAAAATATACATAACAGATTTACCTTGTTATGTAAATTTAAGGTCGCTTAGAGGTCACAATAAGGTAAAAATGAAGTCACATTAAGGTGCGCAAAGTCCATCTAATTTTTACATAAATGTGATGCAAATAAAATGACATTCAATTTACATAAATATTAGTTAAGTTAAAACTACGTATATTTTACATAACAGGTTTACCTTGTTATGTAAATTTAAGGTCACATAGAGGTCACAATGATTTATAAATAAGGTAAAATTTGAGTCACATTAAGGTGCGAAAACTCTGCATAATGCCATGCGCAAAGCCCATGTGATGTAAATAAAATGACATACCTTTTACATAAATATTACATCCATGTTACGTAAGAGTTAAGTAAAAACTACGTATATTTTATATAACAAGTTTACCTTGTTATGTAAATTTAAGTTCACATAGAGGTCACAATTATTTATAAATAATTAATAAATTTTAAATCTACACTTAAGGTTCACATTGTTTCATAATATTTAAGTAAATTTAAAAATTTTAATGTGACGTAAATCATGTTATAGAGCGTTTACGTAATTTAGATGATATAAATATTACATAAAATTTTTTACATAATAGTTATGTAAAATTTTAAATTTAAACTTAATATCTAAATTTTTACATAATAGTTATGTACATTTTATTACTTTCATTTGAAGTAAATAATTTGATAACGTTTACCTAAATCAGATTACCTAAATATTAGATATAATTTTTTATATAATAGGTATATAATATTTTTAATGTAAAATTAAGGTCCCACTATTTACGTAATATTTACGTATATTTTAAGAATTTATTTATAAAGTCATATTATTTACCTAAAATTAACATTGGTTATGAGGACTTAAATGTACAGTCAAAGTTTTGAAGTAATTCTTACATAATTTTTTTTATAAAACTATTTTTATGTGAGATTTACGTAAATATGATGTAACCTATTTTACATAAATATGTGAACCTTACATTTATATAAATATTAGGTTAAAGTCAAGTGTGTTTACTGGGTTTGTTGCGCCGCAAATGAAAATTTTATGGAAAATTATACTAAGAATGCCATTTATTACACGTTTTAAATGTTGGTGATAAAAATTCCTTAAAATTAAACTCAAATTGTAACAATCATAGCACAGCAGGCAAAATTTTAAAAATCACACTAAACACACGCCACAAAGCGGAGTAAAGGGTCAAAAAACTGGGGCAGCTATAGCTCTCCCTGGGGCCCTTGATCATAAATAATTTATTGTAGATTGGGTTGGACCTCCTGGGGGGGGTTTAATCCTCAAAATCTCCCACTGCCTACGCCACTGGATATGCGTGCTATGTGTACGCAAAAAAATTAAAATTTGTTACCTTATGCAATTTTGTCCTTTTGGGATCTTATTGTTTTTCTCTATTTTAGATACGCCGTTCTAAACGAAGTGGTAAACCTAGTGCAAGACGGAGTTCTGGACGTTAAGGACATCGACAAGGTCATGTCAGATGGTCTGGGAATGAGATACGCCTTCTTGGGCGTCTTGGAAACCACTCACCTCAACGCCGAAGGTTTTATAAATTACTGCGACCGATACGTTCCCGCCATTTTGGCAGTCAGCAAAGATTTCAAGCCAACGCCGAAATACGATCAAAAAATCGTCAAGGAGATTGCCAAACAATTGGAAGCCGAGTGTCCTTTGGACAAATTACAAGAAAAGAGAAACTGGAGGGATTTGTGTCTGACTAAACTTGCCATGTTGAAGAAGCAGATGAAGAGAACGTTTAATTAATAAACTTTATCTTGTTCTTTGCATTATTTGTTGAATTATTTTTGTTAATAAGAAAAACTAGAAAATCAGACAAATACCTACTACTTAATTTTTGACCTTTCCAAGGCCCTTTCTTCCACATTCTAAAGACCGATATCAAAATATTAAATAAATATGTTTAACGACTTCTAAGGTCTTTTTTTGGCTCACCCTGTACAAAAATCAATAGATTGGTACCTTTAGAAAAAAAATATTTCACAATGCCTTGTATTATGTCAGAAAAAACTTTTATTGTGTTTCACCACTTTGAAAATCCATTTTAGAGGGTGCGATTAAGGCTATTTTTAAACGTTTTGTTTTGGGTTCACCCCGAATATACAATGCGGACGTAAAAAGTCCCCCCATCGACCTCAAATAAAAACCATGTTTAATGATAGCACTTTTGCTACTTTTTGACGTATTTTTTATAAGCGTCATATTGACGTAAGTCACTTACTACTTTGAAATTTTAAATAGAAAGAGGGGTCGACTAATACGCTGTTTCAAAGGTATTTTAATTCCCTATTTAAAATTTTAATTTTTTTAAAAATTGCTTTACGACTTACAGAGTTATCAGTTTTTTCGACTATAGTTTAGGCACATCTCCTTATTTTTGTACAAATTGAGATATCGACTTTAAGTAAAAAACATGCTTAATGATAACAATTTTGCCACTTTTTGATGTATTTTAGATTATTCTCAAAATGACTTAAGACTATAAGGTCACTAACTACTTTAAAATTTTAAATAGAAAGGGGGGTCGAGTGATACCTTGTTTAAAAGGTATTTTAATTCGCTATTTAAAATTTTAATTTTTTAAAAGATCGGTGTATTACTTACAAAGTTATGAGCATTTGTAACTATAGTTTGCGCACCTCTCCTCTTACTTTTGAATGAATTCAGTTGACTTTAAATAAATTTTTTAAGGTAAGAACATAAGGTCACTAGCAACTTAAAGTTTTTATTATTGTTGAGTAATACTATACGTAATACGTAAACTATAGTCAAAAAAAGTCATAACTCTGTAATTCGTAAACCGATTTCTAAAAAAAAAAATTAAATACGGAATTAAAATACCTTTTAAACACGACCCCCCTTTCTATTTAAATTTTTAAAGTAATTAGTGACCTTATAGACTTACGTCAATATGATGTTTATTAAAAATACGTCAAAAAGTGGTAAACTTGTTGTCATTACGCATGTTTTTTATTTAAAGTCGATATCTCAATTCGTTCAAAATTAAGGTGAGGTGCGTAAACTATAGTCGAAAAAACTTATAACTCTGTAAGTCGTAAACCGATTGTTAAAAAAAATCAAGTTTTAAATAGGGAATTAAAATACCTTTTAAATAAGGTATCACTCGACACCCATTTCTATTTAAAATTTTAAAGTAGTTAGTGACCTTATAGCCCTACGTCAATATGACGCTTATAAAAAATACGTGAGAAAGTAGCAAAAATGTTATCATTAAACATGGTTTTTATTTGAAAGATAAGTGCCAAATAAAAATTATTGATAATGGCATGTAAATCATATGTCGAATAGAATTTTTTTATAAATCTTATATTTTTCTAATAAACCAAGGTCAAAAACGGCCATTTTTGGAACTTTACCCTTGAAAAATAAATAAAATCAGAAAAGCTATATTGAATCTGCGAATTTTTTTGGAAAACGTAAATAATTTGGTGTAACCATCCTTATCTTTAATGGACATAAAACATAATACATAAAACGCCGAAAGAAATTATCTTTCGATCAGTGGTTTCTTTTTTTCGATTGGCCAAGTGCTTTTTGATATTTAACCTTTTTCCACAAGGGAAACAAAAAAAATGCATATTTTAAGCTTTTTAATACAAAAATACGGGGTGGTCACTAAAATAGTTTGGCCCGGGTCATCAATGTCTACCCAAGATAAATTACTTTTACAACGATCCAAAACATAAATCAAAAGTCAAAATCTCCAGACCTAGATTTTTTTTGCGGGGTTATACGATGGAGCAGGAAGCAGCTGAAGAGAACTTTTAATCAAATTTGTTGATTTTTTAAATATCTGACAAACTTTATTGACTTTATTTCCGACCTCTAAAAGACACTTTCTTACATATTCTAAAAAAAAGGTGTAAAAATATAGATTTGTAAGATAATCTATGTAAAAAACTCACGCATTCTCAAAAACAATACTGACTACATATTTACGAAAAAAGTTAACATAGTTTTAGGTATCACTGCTAACTTCCGACTCTTCTAAGACCGGACTTGGAAATCCCATTTCCCTTGAGTCATTTTCGTTTTTCAAGCGTGAAATCTAAAAAAATTACACAATAATAAACCAACAACTCCTTTGTCACTTACTGTTTGAATTTTGAGCAGGAGAAACTTTCGTTGAATTCCCCGACATTTTCCCTGAATTTTTTTTTGAGCTATCCAGTATTTCCAGTAGGGGAAAGGAAAACACATTCACCATGGGACATTCAATCAACCCCTCTAACTTAAAACCAGATTGGGCTATCGTACTTCCAATTATCCTATGTTGCTGGACATTTTGTAAAACCTCTAGTGTAAAAATTTGTTGTTGTAAGTGGGTGGTGTATGAAGAAAATACAAATAATTCTAGAACTGCGTAAAAAGGTGAGTTATTGATTTTGAAACTTTAGAAGGTTTTTTACCAAAAGTCTACATTGCATTTTTATGCTATTTGGTAAAAAATGGATGTGAAAGTATTAACTTCAATTTTATTAAGTAACCAACCTCTTTGTTTGGGACAATGATGTGTTTAAAATTAATTCTGTGTTTCGGAATTCCATTGTCTATATTTTCTTTATACCCGACGTTTTGATCAGTACAATCTCTGATCGTCTTCAGGTGCAAACTACAATCTATTCCTAAGGCTACGTACTTATATACTACGGAAAATCACTCAACCGTCAAGTGAAGTGAAGAAGTTGGCTCCGCCCAAGGAGGGTCTTCCAAATATTTGAAATTTCAATACTTGCTTTACTGAAAATACCCTGATTCTGCCCAGTAAAGGCAGTTTCAAGGAATTTTTGTTTCTTCCAGTGTAACTCCTTGTGCAAAACCTTTGCTTCTGTCCACTTCATTCGGTGTTGTTTTGACCATGCATGTTCTGCGATTCCTGATTTCGTTGTTTCACCTCTTTGTGTATTCGTCTGATGTTACTTAAGCCTAACAGATAGTGGTCTTTTTATTTCGCCTATGTATGATTCACCACACTCACAATGAACTTTGTAAATGCATTCCTTATTTTGTTTGTTCTTCGATATTGTTTTACTAAGAAGGCTTCGAATTCTATTATTAGATTTAAAAGCTGTTTTAATACTAAAGTTGTTCGCTACTCTTCGAATTTTCTCTGATACTCCTTTAATGTATGGAATTGTAAGGAATGCATTTGCCTGGTTTTGGTCTTGTAATCTCTGTTCTGTTTGCTGAAATTTAAAAATATAGTATCTGTTATAAGTTTAAGGCTGTAACCAATCTGCTGCAGGTCCTTCTTAATTTTTCTTATTTCGATTTCCAAGTCATGAGAATTGTTACAAATTTGAACGGCTCTGTCATACAAATTTCATGCCTCGTTTGGTTGAACCTTGATTTAAATATTAGTCTGTGTGAGTGGGTTTACGATAGACTGTTGTTCTGATGTCGCTTTCTACTCGTTTGACAAGTACATGAAGAAAAGGAATTTGACAATTTTGCTCCAACTCCATTGTGAATTTAATGGTGGGTCCTATGTTACTTAGGTGGTGAAGAAATTCTGAAAGTTGTTGGTCATTCCCGGTCCAAATTCTCAGCTAGAGCTTAGGTTTATATGTTGCGGTATCAACCGCATGTGATTCGAACCACTACTCCATGAAAATATTGGCAATCACAGGCGAAAGCTATGAACCCATTGACAGACCGTCATCTTGAGCATTCACCTAAAAGTAAGAGTTATGAAGACAGCACTCCAATAACTCCATCACACCATTCGGCGGCAGGCTGACATAACTGACAAATCTATTCTCGAGTCCTAAAACAAAAGATTTAAGAATATTAACAAAATTTATTTGTAGAAAATTCCAACCATTTTGTTAATATTCCTAAATCTTGTGTTTTAGGAAATCGAAATAAGAAACATTAAGAAGAATCTGCAGCAGAATGGTTACAGTCTTAAACTTATAACAGGTACTATTTCTAAATTTCAAGAAACAGAACAGAACAAGACCAAAATCAGGCAAATGCATTCCTTCAGAGAAAATTCGAAGAGTAGCGAACAACTTTAATAATAAGACAGCTTTTAAAACTAATAATAAAATTAGAAGCCTTCTTAGTAAAACAAAACCGGAGAACAAACAAAATAAGGAGCGCATTTATCAAGTTCCTTATGAGTGTGGTGAATCATTCATAGGCAAATCAAAAAGACACAGGGGGGCTTCGTTTAACGAATCGCTAAGAGCATGATTCATGTTTAACATGAAGCCCCCCTCTCGGGCGGCTCCACGCAGCCGATGCTGCTGTGGCATAAAACCGAAGGTTTTACTCAAGTCCCAGCAGTGTGAATCGAGCAGCAAAATATAAATAATAATTAATATGGCTAATATCAACAGAGTGTTTTCAAACATCGGCGAACTTTTAACTTTCATGAACAACATACCAGATCTTGACGAAACAGTTAGTTCTAGTGAGGTACCAGTTAGTGAAGTGCAAAGTCAAGATGTAAGTCCTTTATTAGAATTATTTCAAAGGAAAAAAATTCCAAAACCTACAGATTGGATTCAAGAAGAAATAGAAAGAATTAAAAATTTGGACGAAGTTAATGGTCAATCTAAAACATTATATGCCAAAGATACTGGCAGACTCAGTATCAACATTCAGTTACAAATATCACATTTTTTTGCCGATTACTACGTGTCTGCTGATTATAGCACTTGTGGTAGTTTTTACGTACTTTGGAATGCCACATTAAAAAAAGGAATTATGATGTGTCCAAAGTGTTATGAGCTTTGGACAGAAAATGGATATATATATAAATATTATAACCATTTCAATAATATTTCACTAATTAAATGTCACGAGCATAATCCTGACGGATACTACCATTGTAATGTCTGTCTCGAAGATACTTGCAACATGAATATTTGTGAGATGTATCGTAGTCACAATTATAGTGATTATGGTGAAATATTTTATACCAATTAAGATGTAATCTAAGATAATAAGATAATAAGGAAATGGTTTTTTACAGAATGAGTCAAGAACCTCAAGTAACGATGACTGGTGCAGATTGTCAACTGGACTGTCTCCTGAATTTAATAGAATTGATTTGGCTAGTCCAACAGGAACAAATTCAATACCAGTTTTTAATTCAATGGATAGAAATGAGCATGATAATGTGTCAAAAGGAGAACTTTCTGATTGGGAAGAAGCAATTGAAAAATTATTTGAATCCATTGCAGAAAATTCTGAAAGAAATGAGGAAAGAAGAGGTTCGCAAAGAGTGCGAATTAATGATTTCCTTCGAGAATTTCAAATGTCTCTTAAAGGAAAAAGACTTATTCACGATATTTTTCCAGATATCTCTCGACGAGAAGCTGAATGTTATCTTAAAAAAAGTTTGGAATGTAAATTTTATGGAGGAACTTTCATGTGGTTCTTCCATACCGACCATGTCCACGTCATCCACGACTGCAGTTGGAGCGGCGACTATTGTCGGTGTGCCAGAATCCGATGTTTCGCAGTTAAACGAGGGAGAAGACGATTTATTTGGACTGTGTGTGGATCTGTTAGTGTTAGGAAGCATCAGACGAATACCCAAAGAGGAAATACAACGAAATCAGGAATCGCCGAACAAGCATGGTCAAAACAACACCGAATAAAGTGGACAGAAGCAAAGGTTTTGCACAAGGAGTCACACTCGAAGAAACGAAAATTCCTTGAAGCTGCCTCTACCAACCAAGTGTTGAAATTCCAAATATTTGGAAGCCTCTCCTTGGGCGGAGCCAACTTCTTTAACTTCACGGTTGAGTGATTTCCCATAGTATATAAGTACGTAGCCCTAGGAATAGATTGTAGTTTGCACCTGAAGACGATCCGAGATTAAACTGATCGAAACGTCGTGTATAAAGAAAATATAGACAATGGAAGTCCAAAACACAGAGTTAATTTCAACCAACCTCTTGTTGAAGTAGTTTTTCCTTGGCGGCAGCCCGTTGCAAAAGCCCTTTGACTTTATCCAACAGGTGTGCCTTCTGACTTAACTCTTCACGCAACTCGGATATCTCGTTACTTAGAGCTCCAACTTTTTCGTTTTGACTTTTTCCCGAAGTTTGAAGTTGCAGTTTCTTGTTAACTGTTGCCAGTTGAGACTCGAGTTTGGATATTTTTTGAAGAGCTTCGGTATATTGCTCTTTAAGTCTTAGATGGTCGCGTTTCAGTTTTTCTGCTGATGCCTAAAACATATGGTAGATTAAAAGGGAATAGTTCGCTTGCCGATGCACGCAGTTTGATCCCCTCTAGGTACAGTTACTTTTTTACACCCATTTGCGTCAGTAACCAGGTCGTTGCTACCCTGTGGAAGTGGATACAAAATATATTATTCAAATTTTTTTAATTCTTTTATAATTGCACCTCTTTTAATAAATTAATTTCTTACGGATCTTTCTATAACTGGTCGCTTTCCACTAATTAATCTTTTGTTTTCTGCTTGAAGCTTCTCCACCACTCTTTTCAAAATGAACACCGTCCTTTCTAGTTGGCCAACGGTTTTGTTTTCTCCAGCATTGGACTCATTTGTGTGTTGTTTGCTAGTGTCGAGGTCCGTTTGAACTTTTTCTTTTTTCAAGACTTCGATGTAACTAAGAAAAGAAAGAAGCACACGTTGTTATAAATTCTACCAATTTTAAAACCATTTAAATTATTATATTGCCTAAAAAGTATATACCTAGACATGGAAATCAAATAAAGTTATATTATAAAATTTTACACGAAGAAACCTCAAACACGTCAGTTTTATTATATAAGGGGGTTAGGATATACCCTTTTTGAGGGGTGGGTTTCACCACCAGAATTTAAATAAGGAAAGTGATACCTTATTTTGAAGGCCTGTCAAGTGACTTTAAAAACATGTTAAAATTTTACAAATCAAACAACTAGTTTTCAAGATATTCTTGTTTTGAAATGTGCTTAAGTTATGCCGGTAATTTTTTACACCTTGTAGAAGCGTATATCACAGATAAAATCTGTTAACGAAAACCATCAACAAACTAATCACTTGATATTTCAAATTTTAAAATGTTTACACGCCTCTGTTTCGTTTTCGTTGAAACACCCTGTATAGTACATATTATTATTAACCTTTCGAGATATTGAATCTGTTCGTGCAGATGTGGAGTTTCTTTGCTGCATTTTTCCATGTCCATTTTTAGTTCCAAATTTTCCGCTTCCAAGCATAAGTTGGTTTTTTGTAGACTAGAAACGCTGACCTGCAAACGCTCTATCTCGCTTCTCATTTCTGACGATCCCTGTAAAAAATATAATTATTCAATAGAAATTTTTGCATTTCTTGTTGTTTTTGTAAAGTTTGGTGCTGTTCCTCCCCAGATATTAAAGAAGAAAAAACTATAGGCGGCAGTGCCTTTTTTCACGATTTCCAACCCGGAGGCTGATTCTTGAATATCGTAGGAAAGTTCGCACGGGAACGGTCCTCTTCCTGATATCGACCAATAATAGAAGCGATCAAGAGTTATCCGAAACCTATCCGACCACGACCAAACGTCACCCGATTGCCGTGTATCGAAGAAACTTTCCTACACTTTCGTATACCTGCCTTCGGACCAGGGGTCCTATTTTCGAAATCATACGAAATTATTCGCATGCGATTACGTCCGTCTCTTCCGACACCGTATAGAAAAGGAAGCAAAAGACATGCCGATATGCTGATTCATGGGTAGTACGTGAAAGAATAACCGGTTTTTCATGCGAAACAACACGACTGCCTCCACCCACTCGTGCAATATTGCGATAAATCAGTCGAATTCGAACGCGGTCCACACATACCGGCTTATCTTTCGCCTCTCATTTCACACGGTATAGAAAGAGACTGAAATAAAAATTGTCGATTATTCAGTACACGTATGCGGATATTTTCGTATGGATTCGAAAATCAGACCCCTGGTGTATCGCTTCAAAGCCTATTATGAGAGGACCGTTCCTGTGCGACCTTTCCTACGAAATTCAAGAATCAAACCCCAATCAGCGTTCCTACCAGCAGTTCAATGTCCTTTCGAGTTTTGCTCAGGAGCCATTTAGGCTAAGCTACATGGGGAAAAATAGAGAATTTTTTTTTTTTAAATAACAAGCTGAGGAAGGTCCACCGTTTAACTTTAAACTCCAAAAAAATCCAAAAAAGCGTTTTTCTTGAATAACTCCTAAACGCTGACAGACTGTCAAAAGTGACAAATTGGAAAAAAGTTCTTAAGTTGTTACTAGAAGTAGCAAATACAAGCGGAAGGTGTCGTTGGAAATGCAATTTTATCTAATATAAGATCCACTGAAAAGCGGGGCCTTTTTTTGTATACGTCAGTAACAGTGGCGTATCAGAGTTTTGGTACATTTTGAAATTTTCTAGTTAAGAAAATCGGACTACGCCACTGTAAAAATTTAATTTTCCAATTTAATTTAGGTCACTGCCCTTAGATCAACCCTGCCAAGGTTGGTACACGTAAGTTAAAAAATCTTAATGAAAATGCTAAAAAGGAATATACTTACAACAAATTGTGGCATCATTTTTGCTAGGGTTTTTTCAATTTTTCTGGTAGAAGGAGTAGTTTAAGTTACACTGTCACTATTTACTTATTGATAGAGCATTGAATTTACAACATTTTTCCTTTGAAAGTTTGAGACAATGATGTGTTTGAAATTAACTCTGTGTTTCGGACTTCCATTGTCTATATTTTATTTATACACGACGTTTCGATCAGAGATTGTACTGATCGAAACGTCGTGTATAAATAAAATATAGACAATGGAAATCCGAAACACAGAACATTTTTCCAGTTTGTCACTTTTGACAGTCTGTCACCGTTTAGGAGTTATCCCAGAAAAACTCTTTTTTGGGTTTTTTTGGAGGTTAGAAATAACAGTTCCCGAGAAGGAAGGCATGGGGACTTTTGGTATATTAAACGGTAGAATCTTTTAAGCTTGTTTCTGGAAAAAAATTTGGGTTCTAATTTATTCCTATATTCAGGACGATCAGTGTTTGCCCATTTATTGAGCTCACTTTGAACCGATTTCCTTATCAGTCCCAGAAGAGGTTCCGGTGCGATATATTGGGTTCCAGCCTCTACTCTGGCCAACTCGTCCGCCTTCTTGTTCCCTGGTATCCCCTCATGGCATGGGACACACATCAGTGTCACCCTCTTGTCCTGAGTCTGTTTGCAGTGCGTCAGCGCACTCTTCCACCAGGCTGCTATTTTGGGTACACTTAAAGCCTTGAGGGCAGCCGTGTTTTTGACCTCCGGTTGTGGTTGCTGCCATAATGGTGGCGTATACCTTTGCTTGGAAAACCGTAGCGTATTCGCCGAGTGGGTAAATCTCCTTAACTTCCAAAGGTCTTCCACATACACTCCTGCGTCTGTGGTCTGCCTGATTGACAGTACAGCCATCCGTGTAGCAGACCGGTGCCTCTCTACTTATTTCCGTTTGCTTGTACTTTTTGCCGAACCTCTATGATTTTGCCCAGAAAAACGAATTGGAATTAGCTGTACACTGTTGTTCCAATTCTTAAAAAATATCTGAAGGGTTTTTCAATTACTTTTTAATGAATAGTGTTGTCATCTTTCTCGCCCAAGAAAATACAAATTTATTCCTGTTCATACCATTGTAATATTTAAAAAAAAAATGGAAATGAGAAAAGCGGGAATTTGTTAATTAGGCACTCTACTCCGTCCAATTCCGTCCAATTTACTTTTCCTCTCTCTGTATGGCCAGGACCACACGGTACCATCCATCAATGTACCATCAAAGTTTATAGAACATTCTATCAGTTAGTTTAACACTTTGGTTTATTTTTTTTGAGGCCTCGAAAAATAACGCTGGGAAACAGCAAAAATGTTTCCTAGACCGAAATAGCAAAATCTTACTTATTTTATTAACAATCTGTCTTGTAGAAGTCTCGGTTAGCTCCGGTTTTGTAGATCCATGCTAATTATGACAATTACCTATCTTCCCTTAACGTATATATTGAATTATTACCAATTGTACTTCATTAAGTGTTTAAATGAAGTTTGTGGGTGTATTTGAATTTTAGTAAACCAACAACAGAGTCTTTCAAGCCAGGGAAAAAAATGTAATAACCCCCAGAAAAGATTTTACTACCGCCATTTAATATGAAATTAGCACTAATGAAAAATGTTGTGAAGGTCATGGACAAAAAAAAGCCACACTTTTAGTTATTTAAAAGAAAAGTTCCCTAGAATCGGTGACGTTAAAATTAATAAACTTTTATTTAAAAAACTTTTAAAGAACAAGAACAAGCTTTTATTAAATGCCCTCAAAAGTAGAAAATAATTTTTTATCTTTCTTAATTATAAAAGCATAAAGTAAGTAACTTATTTACTTTATGGTGAAGCGATGGGCGCAAATTAAAAATTTAAGAAGAAACAGTTGTATTACTCTATAACCTATAAGGACATTTTCAAAGGCTTGGCATTCACGGCAATCTCACCCGTTCTCAGCTTCTTTAGATGAAACCATTATGTTTATCATTCGAATAGAAGAAGAATTTATTTCTTCTTTGATAGTTAGTTAAAATTTTTAATTTGCGCACATCGCTTTTATTATGGTATAAGAAAGATAAAAAATTATTTTCTACTTTTGAGTGCATTTATTAAAAGCTTTTTCTTTAAAAGTTTATGTTTTAGTTAGAAATTATCAAATCTGATTAAAAATTCATAATCTTCCTCCTTAAAAACCGCTGTATGCCAATTTTGATTGAAATCGAACAAACTAAATCTTTTTCCTCCTCCACTTCCCTCGTTAGAGGGACCAGAACTATAAACGCATACCAAACACAACACAATAAGTCAGTTAAAATTGGTAAGCAAAACATGACCAAAAATTCGCCCATCTTGAATCCGCCATATTGAATTTTCAAAATCTGATCAAAAATTCCTATTCCTTATCCCCAAAAGCCCCCGTATAACAATTTTGGCTGAAATCGGATAAACTTGTGTTTCCCCCCTGCACTCCCCTTGTAGGGAGAAGGGGTGCCTAATAATGACATATTATTGTATTGTCACCGGAACTATAAACGCATACCAAATTTGAATACAATCGGATGTGGATAAGTCAGTAAATATTGGTTACCAAAAGATGACCAAAAATCGTCCATCTTGAATCCGCCATTTGAATCTGATGTGTGCCCCAACACACCAAATTTCAACGAAATCGGGCGTACTTCAACTGTACCCCCCTTCCACCCCCTTCAAGTAGGAGGAGCTGTCAATTTCATCACACTATATTCTTGTGTTGCCACCGCAACTCTATAAGCATGCCAAATTTGAAGCCGATCGGATGTCGGGAAGTTGATCAAAATTAAGTTGCATGATTCCACTCGAACGGTCATATATATATATATATATATATATATATATATATGACCGTGATATACTATTACATTTTGTAAAAAAGGAATATTTGTCATTTTAACCCAACGTCTTTTGTGTTACCAAAACCTAGAATGTAACATGTCATGTCAAAATTCATTTCTTGGATTCTCATCTGGATTACTTTTCGGGTAGTGTAAGTGACAAGGACAGTGAAAAATTCCACCAAGTATTTTAAACATGGACCGATGGTATAAGGGAAAATGGAACTGTGAGATGCTAGCCGACTACTGCAGGACAATTACGAGAGATGCCCCAGAGGCTACTTTCAAAACGCTGCTAAGAAGCGCAAAAAAATTGGAATTTGTTTCCTAGCGAATCAACGTAAAAACGTCCGTATTTAACTTACACTTCTTGAAGCAGATAAAATTGCATAAATTCGATTCAACAATAAAGTGAATCGACTGGTAGAAGTTTTAAGACAGTACCAGTACTATTGATACCGCCATGCATGTCTTAAGATGAGGAAGAAGAAACCAGGTCATATTCAATAAATGTTGCTGCAGTATAAAATTTCTCTCGTTTAATGATATTTGTTTTCTTTTAACAGATGTTTATATTCACATAATTTTTATTTACGCAGAGTCTTGTTTCATAGTAAGAATTTATTTGGTTACGCTAATATGCATAACAATAAAAAGTGTTAGTTTTGCTTAGGTTTAATTGTGTTTACCTGTATAAAAATTTATTTACAAAAGTATTTAGTGAAATTGTATAGAGGTAAGTAGAAAGAGTAAAATTTACATCCTGCATAAACATAATAGCATGGTTCATATCACCGGCGTATAGAAGGGTAGGGGGGGAAGGAGGGTAATGGGGGTAATTACCCCCTCAAGACCTCAGGTATTTGATAAAAAATTACACCGCAAAATACACAAATTAAAAATGTACACCTAAAACTACTTTCCTTTTTGTTCGTTTGTTGTTTTGTATGTTTTAGGGTATTTTTTCATTGGCGTAGCTATCATCGAGCAACTCGAGGCAAAGCCTCGTGGCCCGGCGATGCAAGGGGGCCCACTGCACAGTCAGTATTTCCAGTAAATAAAATTGTTTATTTATTTTACTATATGATTTTACTAAACCATCTAAAGCTCTATGGTAATTTTATTAGGCCTGCACTTTTCCCCATCTCTAACCCAACCTAACATCACAACTAGCTCATACCCAATTTTTAAGGAATTGATCAGGTTACAGGTCAAATTGAGAGTCGATTCAGAGGTATGATGACGGTATGCGATTATTTTCATTTTTTGGACCCCACAACCATTACAAGTTTTACTGAAAAAATTCTTCTACAAAAGTGTAAACGCTTTTATACTTTCATCATCTTTAACCACTTCTAAAAAACGATCTAAATAATAATATGTCGACTAGCTTAGCTTTTGAGCTAATTATTAAACAATACGAAGTTCTAGAAACTAAATTTGTTCAAATATTTAACAACAGTAACAGTGGCAAATCTTCAGAGGACGATTTAAATTATGGTCTAGGTTCTAGATTGCAGAACTTTATCACGATGCCTTCTCATCGTACAACATTGTTTGAAAGATCTTTTTCCTATAATATATCTAAATCTTACAATAGCATTCCTCGGGGTATCAAGCTTTTGAAAATGTCTGGGTTTAAAAAACAAATTAAAACTTTTCTGTTAAATCAATAATAAAATGTTTACATTTCCTCCTTTTACCCAAAATTCTATATTTTCAGTTTTTATTTTAAAATCCTATTGCTTTGTTTAGAAAGCGAGAACTAAGTTAAACTATTTTTTTTTTAAATTATTATGATAATTTTATAGATTTTTTGTTATAATTTGTAAAGTCTTATGTTTATTTTATCTTATTTGTGTTTTTTTTATTTGCTTTTATATATTATATTAACATATTAGATAATAGCATTTTTGCATAAAGGTAATAGCTCTTCTAGTTGGTAAAATTATTAAAACTTTTTGTTGTAGGTATTAATTTTTATTTTTTTTATATTATGTATTTATTATATTTTATTATGTAGCTCTTTAGGGGCCAAACTTAGACCAATTTTAATTGTTTTTGGTTCCTTTTTGCAAACACATTTGATTTGGTGATAAATGTTCTGTGATGCATCCTTTTACTTGTTGCAAATAAATTATTTTTATTTATTTATTTATTTATTTAAAGATTAGCTTTACTTTTAATTGAAACGAAAGTTGTTTACGAAATGGACTTAACCACTCTAATAAAAGAATTTGCCAATAAAAAAGCGAAGAAAAGGGACTTTCTAATTATATACCTCTCAAGACTTACCTTTGTTACAGATAATGTTTATAATAAAAATGCGGTAGTTAAAATAAATAACAATATTATATATCTTATAGTATGTTGAGTTACCATTATTACCAAACTAAAATAAATATTTATTTTTTTTTAATAAAAAAATTACCAACCTTTGGTAGTATTTTATTTACTTGAATAAAATACAAATTTAGGTAGGTATTTAATTTTTATAAAAAATTTAAAATTTAGATTTATACATTTATTAGTGGGAAAGGGCATAAATTGTAAACCAATAGCTGATAATAAATAATTACTCAGATATAGTTAAATTTTGTCTCTCGAAAACGAATTGATGAATTAAAAAAAAAAGTCTTACAGTCTTACCAAATTTGTATTTTGAGTGCCAGCTCCATTTTCTAGTTTAATTCTAACTTGTTTTTTACTTTTAGCCCAATTCGTTTTTCAAAATGTTGCTTATTGTCTTGCCTGTTGTCCTGTTTCTGGCAATTTACACCTACTTCAGATATTCCTACACCTATTGGAAAAAACTCGGAGTGCCCCAACTAAATCCCAAATTTCCCTTTGGAGATATGGCTAGCGCGATCTTTAGGAAGCAAAATATGGGAGACAAAATAAGGGAGATATACGATCAGTGTAGGCCGAAAGGATACGACTATGTTGGACTGTATTTTTTTAGTAGGAAAGCTTTTCTACCCTTGGACCCTCAGCTTATTAAGAATATATTAGGGAGGGATTTTCATCATTTTTCAGATAGAGGTAAGTAAAGTTTATTCACAAATTAAAATGTTGATAAAAGTTTTTACAACTAATGGCTAAAATAGTGCTTTTTTTACAAGCGTTTGTTTAATAATATATATATATATATATATATATATATATATATATATAATATAAATAATGAGTGCAGCGAGGTATTTAAAAACGCGACACTATTATTTTTAGTACCTTTATCGAAAAAATCCAAAAAAAACAGGAAAATACTTTTAAAAATCTCGAACGAAGAGCACATCTCGCAACACACCATCTTTACACTAGAAATCAAGGCGGCTGGTAAATGAAATAACAATGGTTTCCATAGCAATGCGCCGTTTTACTCGGTGACGTTCATTATTGCAACATTTTAATCTTTGACAGTGATATTTTGGGGATGTTTTTAAATGATTTTTTCGTAAATACGTGGTGAAAACTGGCGAAAATAGCTTCATTTTTAAACAAGAATAATTAGATTTTTTCAACATTACTATTTTCCGCTATTTCTCTTTAATTTTTGGTAAAAAACAGACACAAATCTTTTTTTGCATCGGTAACCAAAAAAGCCAGGCCTTATTTATCTAGAGATAGTTACTAAAAATCATGTTTTTGATGAAGGTAGGTAGAAAAATTATAAAGGGTTAACTCCTTACATCTATTATCATATTGAAATATGAGTTAATGCGTGCAAATTTTAAACAAAAAATTATATTTTTAGGGATTCATTACGACGAAGAAAGCGACCCTTTGAGCGCTCACTTGTTTTCCATTGCAGGGCCGAAATGGAAGAATTTAAGGGCAAAACTGACGCCTGCCTATTCTCCGATTAAGTTAAAGTTTATGTTTGAAACTATTTTGAAGTGTGGCCTGGAAATGAACGATATCTTAAAAGAAATTAGCGAGAAACAGGAAGAAATAGAAATTAAGGTTAATTTGGTTGAAAGAGTATGTAAAGTCTGGTTGCCATATTTTTCGTCGACTCCTTCATTTTTTGGCAACTTTCCCACTGGCGCACCGAGGGGGGGGGTTGGGTTGGGTTAACCCCTCCCCCTCCGAGAAGCCTGGTTATGGTCACATTTTGACTTCAAATTAAGTTTTTTTTATTATTTATCCTTAACCCCCCCCCCCTCAGAAATTTTAGTCTCATTTTAAGGATAAAGCTTAAATCTAGGGTTCTCTAGCAATAGTTTTTAAATTATGACTTTAATTTTTGTGCAATATGTATCCAAATATGCCGTATTTTGCCTGCTCATATTAGTGTAGGTGCATGCGTCGATAATTTCTATCCCGTGGGATTTTTATTGAACAACTTTTGTGACTCTGTGGGATTGATAGCTCTTTAGTCACAGAATTAACTATTACCGGGTGTTTTGTTCGCATCCGTGTAGAAGAGGTTGATATGACGTCATCTTTCAAGATGGCGGCCAAAAATCATAAAAAATACAACTTTTGCTCAACCGGGCCATGATTATACCAGATTCCATATAACTCGAGGACAAGGATTCCAAAAAATTTAATTTCAAGGTCATCCGACCTTAAATGACCTTGAAAATCGCAAAAAACAAGATTTTTGCCATTTTCTCTTCAAAAAATCGTAATAATTCGATGGTTTTGTCAGACCAACTTAAAACGTACTACTATTAGGCATGTATGCCAAATTTGATTTGACAAATACGTCAGTAAAATTAACATATTAATTACTACTAAAGAGCACTATTTATCAAATATTAAAGCGAAGAGAACCAAATTGGGAAAGAACCACCGCGCTTGTAGTTACTAAGTTTTGTTTGCATATATTGATATGTTCCTCATAAAAGCTATGCTTTTATTGCGTGTGAATACAACTTAATTCCACTAAACAAAAAAACCATTCGCGTTGTTATACGCCAACGTAACGTTGCGGAAAAAACGCCACTGTAATTATAGAAAAATCACTCACTATCAAAAATAATACCGTAAAAAATCGATTTTCAGTGGTAGTTGTAGAATAGCAGTTTTAACAACTAGTGGCTAAAATAGTGCTTTTTTTACAAGCGTTGGTTTAAATAACGAGCGCAGCGAGGTATTTAAAGACGCGAGTAAAAAAAGCACAGTTTAGCCGCGAGTTGTTAACACTATTTTTTTTATACCTTTATCAAAAAATACAAGAAAAACAGGAAAATACTTTTCAAAATCTCGAACGAAGAGCACTTCTCGCAACACACCATCTTTACACGATAAATCAAGGCGGTTGGTAAATGAAATAACAATGCGGTTTCCATAGCGATTTGCCTTTTTACTCGATGACGTTCATTATTGTGACATTTTAATCTTTGACAGATTGATATTTTGACGATGTTTTTAAATTATTTTTTCGTAAATTCTTGGTGAAAACTGGCGAAAATGACTTAATTTTTAGGCAAGAATAATTAGATTTTTTTCCATATTACTATATTCCAATATTTCTCTTTAATTTTGGGTAAAAACGGACAGAAATCTTTTTTTTGCACCCGTGATCAAAAAAAAAGTTTTTTTGCATCGGTAACCAAAAAAGTTATGCTTTAGTTATCTGCAGACAGTTACTGAAATCATGTTTTTGATGAAGGTATAAAAAGAAACCCTTTCACTATTTTTAGGAAATTTTAGCAAGGTACAGTACAGACGTGATCGGTTGCTGCGCATTCGGACTGGAATGCAATTCGATGCGCGAGAAGGATGCCGAATTCCGAGCTATGGGAAAACGGGCATTTACACAGACAGTCGGGGATGTCCTTAAAATGGTACGAAAGTCGTAAAAAATATATCGCCCGGTGGCCTATAAAAAATTGGAATTAATTTCGGCCCCTGTAACTTTTTTCCTTCTTAAATGTTTTTTTTTTCATCGATATTTGGTTGGAAAGCTAAAAAAATTTCCTTTTCTTCTTTTTTAAATTTTAGATTGAACATTTTAAGATAAAGGATGAATTTTCATCTGCGGATATTTTTTGTCAAAATAGTAGTTTTAACAACTAGTGCCTTAAATAGTGCTTTTTTGTACAAGCGTTGGTTTAAATAAAGAGCGCAGCGAGGTATTTAAAAACGCGAGTTAAAATCCAAGAAAAACAGGAAAAACTTTTAAAAATCTCGAACAAAGAGAACTTCTCGCAACACACCATCTTTACACTATAAATCAAGGCGGCTGGTAAATGAAATAACAATTGTTTCCATAGCGATGTGTCTTTTTACTCGGTGACGTTCATTGTTGCGGCATTTTAATCTTTGACAAGTTAATATTTTGACGATATTTTTTAATGATTTTTTCGTAAATACTTCGTGAAAACTGGCGGAAATGGCTTAATTCTTAGGCAAGAATAATTAGATTTTTTCAATATTACTATTTTCCGCTATTTCTCTTTAACTTTGCATAAAAAACGGACAGAAATCTTTTTTTGCACCCGTGATCAAAAAAAAAGTTTTTTTTGCATCGGTAACCAAAAAAGTCATGCCAAAGGTATAAAAAATAGTAGTTTTAAGAACTACTGGCTAAAATAGTGCTTTTTTACAAGCGTTGGTTTAAATAACGAGCGCAGCGAGGTATTTAAAACGCGAGTAAAAAAAGCACAGTTTAGCCGCAAGTTGTTGACACTATTTTTTTAAACACATTTATCAAAAATTCCAAGAAAAACAGGAAAATACTGTTAAAAATCTTGAACGAAGAGCACTTCTCGCAACACACCATTTTTACACTATAAATCAAGGCGGCTAGTAAATGAAATAACAATGGTGGTTTCCATGGCGATGTGCCTTTTTATTCGGTGACGTTCATTGTTGCAACATTTTAATTGTTGACAGTTTCATATTTTGAAGATGTTTTTAATTGATTTTTTCGTAAACACTTGGTGAAAACTGGCAGAAATGGCTTAATTTTTGGGCAAGAATAATTAGATTTTTTCAATATTACTATTTTCCGCTATTTCTCTTTAATTTTGGGTACAAAACGGTCTGAAATCTTTTTTTGCACCCGTGATAAAAAAAAAGTTTTTTTGGATCGGTAACCAAAAAAGCCATGCTTTAGTTACCTGCAGGCAGTTACTAAAATCATGTTTTTGATGAAGGTATAAAAAAAAATTCTAGTCTCATCACATCAAACTATACATATTTTTCAAATTTTATTTACCTATTTAAGATAGTAGTAACAAGTAAAATTAAACATTTTACTATTTAACCACCTTCATTTTGCTCAGATTTTTTTATAAATTCGTACAAATATACTAAGAAAAGAGTGTCTCCATTTTTTTTCTAGATCATAATTCGGAGCTTCCCAGCCTTGGCAAAAGTGTTCGGTTTTGGCGTGTTTTCAAGCGATGTAACCAAATTTTTTCAAAAAGTGGTTAAAGAAACAATCGAATACAGAGAAAACAATAACGTGGTCAGAAAGGACTTTATGCAGTTACTTGTGCAATTAAAAAACAATGGCACGGTTGACTGTGACGAAAATGGGGACCCTAGGAGGCCAATCGTAAGTTTTTACACACCACGAGCTTGTAATATCTGACAGCATTAAATTCGGTATTACGGTGACGTTATGTTATCCTTTAATATAAATCTATTTAAAAACAATCTTTATTGCAAAAGAATAACTGTCACTTGAGTTACAGAAGACGGCTGGCCTGGAAAGCGGCCAATCATTTTACGACGATAATAAAATGAAAAAAGCGTCTGAGAAATCATTTTGACAAGTCGGCCTGTTGTCTGTTGGATGGCCAAAGAAGAGTTTCAATATTATTGTTTGTAAACCACTGGCGAACAAAATTAGCCGTGTGCACGGGACAGTTGTCCTGTTGGTAAACGAAGTCGTTGTTTTCGTAAAACATCTGCACAGATGGCAACAACATCCTTAAGAATCTCAACAAACCTTTAACTGTTGAATCTTCCTTTAATTTGCCAAAACATACCCAAACCTCTAGCGCTAAACCAGACCCACATATTCACTGAAAAATGTCCAGCTTTCTTAATTTGTTTGGTGTAATCAAGCGTAGAATCTATGAAGACCACCTTCTCCCAGAAGTGATCATCATGAAGAACATTATTTAATGCAAAAATAACCCGGATCTGTTTTTGTTATTCCTTTAAAGAAAGTTTTTTGGCAGCAACTCGAGAGGAATATTCAGATTTTTTAATCTTTCTGTTAATGGTTGATATGGATGGAACCTGGGAACATGGTTACACTAGATGCTTCAACGCATGTAGCAAAAGAATTTTGTCTGAGGTGGTCGATAAGCCTTTCATCTTGTATATCAGAACTTACAGGCTTTCGTCCCGATCCATGTTTTCTATTGATCTAATTATTTTATATCTCTCGCTCTCCTTATAATAGACCAGCCGTTTTTTATAACTCGAGTGATAATGTTTGCTTTGTAAAATGTTGTGATTTGCTGATTTTTGATTTTGAAAATTAAACTGGTTAATGGAATACATACGCTATTAGAAAGTAAATTTTACAGGATAGGCAAAAAACAAGAGTACCCTCCACTTTTAACTAAAATAAATCGCTTTCTGATCATTTCAAGACTATACCAGAACCTGGAACAGCCCTGACTGTAGACGAGGCAGCGGCCCAGGCGTTCATTTTCTTTTTGGCCGGATTTGAGACCACATCGACAACCACGAGCTTTGCCCTATTTGAAATGAGTCTGAATCAAGATATCCAGGACAGAGTCAGAAAGGAGGTGAAGGACGTTATAGAGAGGCACGGAGGTGAACTAAGTTACGAGGCTATAATGGAGCTCAAGTATATGGATATGGTTTTAAATGGTTGGTATTTCTATTAAAATTTCGTAAAACTTTAGTTACTAATGTGTAAAATATTTATTTCGTGATCCAACTCCAATTTTTAATTTTATCATCTATAAAAAAGTCAATAAACTAAAAAATATTTAAAAACGAATGGATGAAAAGTTGAAGATCAGCAAGATGTTCATTTTGCACTAAGTATAGAAAACTCCTGTTTATTCGGTAAAAAATATTTGTTGAGAAACATATTCTCTTCAAACGTTGACTATCATGAGCGCTTGCCTACGGCTTTTCTGGAAAGTGTCTTTTCGTACTACAGTGGCGGTCCCAGCCATTTGAAAAGGGGGGGGGGGCGGTTTCAATACGAAAAAAAATAGAATAAAAGCTCAGCTTTTATGAGGAACATATCAATATATGCAAACAAAACTTGGTAACTACCAGCGAGGATTTGGCCTCAAATCTAGGGGGGGGATACTCAGATTTGAAGTCGTTTATTTCATACATTTTTATTTTAAAAAATGTCTAAGAAAATTTTTGAGAAAATTACATTTAAACTGTAATTTTTGAGTCGAAATAAACTAAGATCGTAAATATCAACGGTATTATAGCTCCGCAGGCGAAAATTTTTAAGAAAATTTCTCTAAAAAATGCGTTTTTTGATTTGAAATTCAACTAAAATTGTTAATATATCAATGGTTTCAAAGCGCAGCAAGCGAAAATTTTTAAGAAAATCACACTACAAATGCCATTTTTAACACAAAATTAAACTCATACCGTAAATATCAAAGGTGTTGTAGCGCCGCAATTTATGCCCTACTTTTGATTTTCTAAATGTTTTCATAAAAAATTTAAAGCCAGGGTAGGGAGGGGATTAACTACGCCCCTATCCTCCTGAAATCCGCGCTTGCGTAACTACGTATAATTTTTTCAGTTATAAAAAACATAGATAACAAACAAACGACAAACAAAACCTAATAGCTACATACTTTTGTTTTGAGGTCTAAAAAGCTTTTTGTTGAAACATTACCTTTTATATCGCATATCTCAAACATAAGATGCCCATCTCAAAAAAAAATCATTTCCAGTTTTTTGGGCAAACCGGTCAATGACTCGCTCAATGTCAATTTCAATATGTCTGTTGATATGCAGCAACGCTAAGCCCGTCAGACGAATTTCCCTCATAGTGTTTTTAAGTACTTATGTTTTCAATCTTCTAAGGCATGAGAAGCTTCTTTCTGACGAGGCATTACTTACTGGCAAACATCCAAGAATAGTCTAATCGACGGAAAAATATTGCCACACTTGTTCATTGCCTCGAAAACATTATCAGGTATGTTTTGATTTAAGCTTTTGCCTACTTCTGACCAATATTGTTTCCAAATACTGACTTCAAAGTTCAAGAATTTGTGTTTTGGATTAATAAAACAGTTTATAGTATTTAGAAACGACTTTAGTTAATTTTGCCTTTATTTTGGCTTCATGTTAAACTTGGTATGAATATTTTCAGGTAAAAATTCTTTTTTATGTTCGAATTGATTTTGTTTAAAACTTGTTTATAAATAGAAACTCTATAATACTGTTCTGTATTTTCAATGGTTTTCGCAGTAAGTTCGTCATGCGTTTGTATATTCTTGTTCTGACGGATTGAAGGTCAAACTGTCCCAAAATATTTTGGAGGGATTCTAGAATGTATTTAAAGGAACCTTCTGCAATTTCTCGTTTTCTCTTCTTCAGGGTTATTACCACCAGCATCTTTGTTGTTGTTGTCTACTTTTTTCCGGAGCAAAGGGGGAGGAATCTCGAACGAAGAGCACTTCTCGCAACACACCATCTTTACACTATAAATCAGGGCGGCTGGTAAATGAAATAACAAATGGTTTCCATAGCGATGTGCTTTTTTAATCGGTAACGTTCATTGTTGCGACATTTTAATCTTTGACAGTTTGATATTTTGACGATGTTTTTAAATGAGTTTTTCGTAAATAGTTGGTGAAAACTGGCGAAAATGGCTTAATTTTTAGGCAAGAATAATCAGATTTTTTCAATATTACTATATTCCGCTATTTCTCGTTAATTTTGGGTAAAAACCGATGGAAATCTTTTTTTGCACCCGTGATCAAAAAAAAAAAAGTTTTTTTGCATCAGTAACTAAAAAAGCCATGCTTACCCAGAAAACACCAATCTTCGGCATTGAATCGGGCCAATGTCGAGAACATCGGCAGTGTGTCGGCCTCGGCGACTACGCTCTGGTCCGATGTGGGACAGATTGCGATTTTCAGTTTTCGGTCAATAATCGGCAACTGACGGAGGTCCACGGTCCACATTACTACAGTCGACTTTATGCCGACACCACTTTAGGACCGACGATGGTCCGATTGGAACTTTGTTAAATCGGTCGAAAATCGGCAACTGACGATGGCCCGATTTACTATGGTCGACTTCATGCCGACGACCACTTTATTTGCTTTAGGGCCCACGACGGTCCGATTGGAACTTTGTTTAATCGGACGAGAATCGGCAACTGGTCCGATTTACTATAGTCGACATTATGACAACGCAAACCTTTTCTGCTATAGGGCCGATGATGGTTCGATAGGAACTTTCTTTAATCGGTCGAAAATCGGCAACAGACGATGGCCCGATTTACTATAGTCGATTTTATGCCGACGCTTACTTTATCTGCTTTAGGGCCGACGACGGTCCGATTGGAACTTTGTTTAATCGGACGAGAATGGACAACTGACGAGGGCCCGATTTACTATAGTTAACTTTATTACGACGCCCACTTTATCTGCTTTAGGGCCGACGACGGTCTGATTGGAACTTATTTGTTTGATTGGTCGAGAATCGGCAACTGACGATGGTCCGATTACGTCACCTTAAAATTGTTCAACTGTTTAATAGTTTCTTCCTAGTATGTAGAGATGGTACTAATGTCACTATGTTTCCTGTACAGTGGAAGATAATATTATATATATAATGAGCAAAGATATTTCAAAACTAGAATGAGGACTTGACAAGATAGCGGTACTTCTCTACAAGAATCACCTCTTCTGCCACTTAAACCAGCCCGACTGGTTAAGCACCCAAATTATCGAAACTTTTTAGTTTGCCAATGTCGGATCGTGTCAAGCAACCACCAACGGACCTTCGTCAATCACCGACGTCGGGCCGCTTTGAGAGGCTAATGTGGGGCCTTATTATTATTATCCACCCATTATCGGATCTTTGTGGTTTACCATTGTCGGACCGCTTTAAGCTACCACCGACAGACCGCTTTGGATCGTTGGATCGCTTTAGGAAACCAATATCGGACTTGAATAGTTTACCGATGTCGGGCCGAGACCAACTTGCCTACGTTAGACCGACCAAATTAAACAGTTATGGGCGGATGGTCGGTACCATGTGTTTAAACCATATCCGACCTTAATCGTACGGCAACGGTATGCCGATGTCGACGAAGGCCCGAGGGAACCGTTTTTGCTGGGTAGTTGTCTGCAGACAGTTACTAAAATCATGTTCTTGATGAAGGTATAAAAAAAAATCTTGTCGGGTCGGTCCAAAGAGACAGTGGCTATATCGTTGAACAAAACCACAACAGCTGCTGTCTCAAAGTAATGCCTTATTGAGATTTATTTTTTTAGAAACTATGAGAAAATATCCGGCAGCACCCGTATTCCTCAGAAAATGCACCGAACGATACCCCATCCCGGGTTTACCGCATTCCTACATAGAAAAAGGACAGTCCGTACTAATACCATGTTACGGACTGCACAAGGATCCGAACTACTTCCCGGAACCGGAAACCTTCGATCCCGAACGTTTTAGCGAGAAGCGCAAGTCGGAAATAGTTGACGGCACTTGGATACCTTTTGGATCTGGTCCACGAAACTGTTTAGGCAAGTATTAGCTGCAACTTAGGTGTGGTAAGTACCAACGACTGACGGACAAGGGTCTATGGAAGGGCAAAGGAGAAAAAGTGGGTCATCTGGCAATCGAGGAACTGGTAACAAAAAGTACAAAGTCACACCTGAACGGGATGGGTGGCAGAGAGAAGAATTCCGAAACGAATTAAGCAGAGATGCGACGGTCTGCTACTCGGACGGATCAAAACTGTCAGCCAGGCAGACAACAGGCGCAGGAGTATATGCGGAAGACCTAGAGGTTCAAGAAAGCTACCCGCTTGGCGAGCACGCTACGGTCTTTTAGGCGGGGGTGTACGCCATTATCATGGCGGCAACCCTACCAGAGGTCAGAAATGGCAGAAGAGACAGTTGCATATGTTCCGATAGCCAGGCTGCCCTCAAAGCTCTTAGTTCACCAAAAATTGTCATTAGCCTAGTGGGGGAGTGCGTTAACGCGCTACAGTCATTAGCTGTAGACAAGAGGGTGACACTGCATGAGCGTCCCAGGCCACGAGGAAGGCGTACGAACTTGCCAGAGCTGGGGCCGAAACCCAATATATTGGACTGGAACCGCTCTTGGAAATCACAAGAAAACAGGTGCAGATCGAACTTAATAAATGGGCGATCAACTGAAGTCGTCCTGGGCCCTAATTCTTGAGCAAAGAACGACATAGATTTGTATAGAATGATCCCACATCGAACGCAGTTCATATTCTTGAGCGGTGATCGCTCACTCCATTCTATTAAAAATTGGATGTGTATGATTGGATGGACTCCAAAGCCAGGGATCGGTACCATTTCTCAGGTAAGCATGCGCGTAAAATGTATATTTTTCAATCTAAAACTTAGAAGAAGTTTAAAGGAAAGCCATCTTTTTTTCAAGGGGATCACTTCCCGGGACTGATCCCTTCTCTTGAAGGATCGTTCCTTCTCTCGAGATTCAAGAATTAGGCCCCTGGAGGGAAGAGCGAGAGTGCAGACAGTCCAAACTGTTCTTGAGTGGACCAGACGCAGCCAGAACTAAATGGCTCCTGGGAAAAACTCGCAAGGACATTGGACATAATTGCGTGCGTAAGCACTTGACATGTATCAGAGTTAAACTTCCAAATCAGTTACATCAATCGGAAAGAATCTAAAAAAGAGAAGATCAGAAGATCTTTTGATCTTCTCTCTATGCATCAGAGTGTTGAACGACTCCGCCTTCCCAGCATGTGGGTGGGCGGAGGAATGAGCGGTGCACCTGATAGGAAAGTGTGACGGATACGCCAGATTGAGGCAGCAGATGTGAGGTGCCCCCACAATAGAAGAGGAGCTACACTCTCTAAGATGGGCTGACGTGCTGACCTTCGTAAGGAAGTCAGGAAGGTCCGGAGAGAGAGAGAAGCAGGACATGTAGAGGGAGTGGGAGGATAAGGGTGCGAGACGGGATATGGCCGAAAGGGCCCATGAAGACGTCTAGTTGCCAGACCTGCGGGCCGCCCCTTACTACTACTACTACTACTACTATTACTAGGTGTGATAAGACATAGCCTATACATTACTTCTACTACTATTCTACTACTACAACTGCTAAAGTTGTGGCGTAATTTTTTATTTTAGAATGTTACAGGTAGATCTTTTGAAATCTTATAAAATCTTTTAAACTTTTATTAGGAATTGTCATATTAAAAATCATAAAATATTGTAAACTTTTATGAACCAACTGGCTGATAAAATATGATGAACTCCTATGCGGGATTTGTGTTTCACTTTCACTAGTCAAAAATTATAAAATATCATAAGTTTATATGAGCATAGATTATGAAAACTTATGATGTTTTATGTGTTATTTGCTATGATCTTTTATGAGGTGTTTTTGATTTTTTACCGAATAAGCTAAAATTTCTTTTTAAGGCAGGCATTTGAATATACACCTCGTAGTATAAAATTGGTCCAGTGTAGCATAAAAAACCGTATTGAATTTTAGGTATGAGATTCGCCATGATTCAGGCCAAAATAGCTTTAGCGCTGTCAGTATTGAACTTTGAACTGAAACTGAGCAAAAAGACCAAACTGCCCTTAAAAATGGAGAGCAAAGGGATCATTTTAACGCCCATCGGAGGCTTGTGGATTGAGTTTAAGAGGTTGAATAAGTAAATTACTTTTTTCTCCACAAAAATAACATTGAGGAAAAGCAGCTTTCTTGATAGCAGATTAGATGCGGATACAGCGCGCTAAATCTTTAAAAAGTTTTTTTTTAACAAAATTAATTTTTCCATTTTATATGAGAGTTTTCTAGTCACCTATTAAATTTTTTATTTAAATTGTTGTTTTAATGATGTATACCAAAACCTGACTATAACATGTAAACAAACCTATTTTTAAAGAATTATAAGAATAATATACTCCTTGGAGACATAAATATTTCTTGAATATTGCTTCTGGGGGATATGTGATATTATATTAAATAGAAGAGTGGTTTTTTAGGTGCTATTAATATGAATAGAATAGAGAAAGGTTAAAAGGAGATCGTTCGAAGAAACAGAAAGTTCTTTAGGTTTTCTTACCTATCTTTGCATTCAATTCCAAAACAGCGATATTCCTGTTCTGACTTTTCAGTTTTTCCTGCAACATAGCGGCCACCAACCCCCCTGAGTGGTGTTGCCTTTACCGACCCCCCCCCCCCCGCTCTTTCCAGTATCCGCCCTTGAGATACCATTTTTGTGTTCTTTTGTGTCTGATTTTTTTATTGTAAACAAAATTAATTTTTGTACGACATACTAATAATATTGATTAATACTATTCCAGTCACCTATTTAGTTTTTTATTGAAATTGTTTTTTTTTTTAATGGTAGACCAATACCTGACTTCAGGTTTTCTTACCTTTGCGCTCAATTCCAAAACAGCGATCTTTCTCTCCTGACTTTCCAGTTTTTCCTGCAACATAGCGGCCCCCAATGCTCCCGAGTGATGTTGCTGCATTTCCAGTTTGACATTCAGCCCCTCCACTTCTTTCGACAGCCTCTCGTTTTCAAACTGTAAAATGTTCACCTCGCGGCTGTCGGTCGGGTGACTGGTGATGTTAGTGAGCATTTTGTTTCGATTTTCCAAAGTCAGTTTTTCACGTTCGAGACGTTCGATGAGTAATCTAAATGGAAACCCAAAAATATTAAGCATTTTTAAATAATAATTCGGCTGACGCAAAATAGCGCCCGTCAAAGGAGCGCTTTGCAAAAGAGGGCTATTAAAATAGCACTTGTCAAACAGCGCCAATCAAAATAGTTTGTAATTTTTCTCGTAATTGGGTTAGGTTTAACAAAAATTTTTCTGACATTTTTTTCACCGAAAATGGTATCTAATTAAATCTAGCCGGGTTATCATTTTTTTTAGAAATTTTTTCTGGTAACTTGCGCTATGTCCAATAAAATAACATTTTTCTGAGTTTATTTCACCAAAAATGTTACTATTTTCAACCTAACTAACTGCTTTACCAAAAACAAATGAGCGAAACCTTGCTAACTCGGCTAACATTTTTCTGACTTTTATTCAATCCAAAATCTTTTCGAAAAAATGCAATTCGAAAAATGGATCATATTTTAATTAACGCTGGCGCTGTTTTGATAAGGCGCTATTTTGTTGGCCATTAGTTTTTTTTTTTAATTAATTTTTAAAAATCAAAACAAACTACCATTTTGCTCAAACATGTACCTAAAGAAACGAAAATATCTCGATACCTGCTTAAACTAGGACAGTAGGTAATAGCTCGTTTTAAAGGTATTTTAAATATCTTTCGAATAATGTATCACATGATGTCCTTTTTGTTTAAAAAATACTTAAATTAAAAAAAAAACTCTTTTTATTTTTTAAAAACAGCATTTTTTATTTAAAAAAGATGGAGACTTGATAGGTTCATCAAAGAAAAATTCTTTTAAAAATTTTGAAAATGATTTTTTGAAAAAAATAGGTTATGTGATACTTTATCGAAATGGGCTTTAAAATACCAATAAAACAAGTTATTACTCGCTTTTTTACGATATACAGTTCTCAAGATATTACCCTTTTTGTGTACTTGCACATTTGGTTAAAATTGACTGTCTTTACAGGCATTTATAAAAATATGAATATCTTGAGAACCGCACATACTAGAAACGTTAGTGATAGCTTGTTTTAAAAATATTTTAAATGCAATTTTAATGAAGTCCAGATTTAATGCCAGAAAAAAAAATTTCAAAATTTTTAAATATTTTTTTTGATGAACCCATCAAGTCTCCATTTTGAAATTTTGTAAATAGTTTGGCGAAATACCCAGAAACAAAATATATTTTTATAAAAAAAATGCTGTTTTCAATTTTTTTTTTAATTGCACATTTTTTTAACAAAAAGTATATCATGTGACACATCATTCGCAAGGGACTTAAAATACCTTTAAAACGAGCTACAAACCACTGTCCAATTTAGGTAGTTATCGAGATATTCTTTAAGTACATATTTGAACAAAATTGGTAGTTTTTGTGATTTAAAAGAATTAATTAAAAAAAGCTAATGGTCAAAAAAATTTCAAATTTTGGATTTTTCATCCCCTTTATAGGTAGAATAAATGTACCAAAAGTTATCGAAATTGGGGAGATGGTCTGCCAAACCTTCCTTTTTTTTGGTTGATATCATATGAAATGACCCCACACTGTAATCAGACAGCTCAAATAAATAAAAGTTGATGGCCGATTGCCCGACGACCTCCGGATTAAAAAAGGGGTGCTACAAGGTTGCATGTACAGTAAAATAATAGAGAATGCATTTCACAACTGCGAAAAGGATCTTGCTGTAAACAGCATAGAAATAAACAAACTAAGAGAATGAATAAACAACGAAGAAAATGCTGAAGATACTGTAAAAATTGCAGGCATGCTGGAAAGTCTAAAAAGTTCACAGTTTGAGACTAACTTGAATGCTGGAAAAATGGAAAGAAAAATTCAAGGCAAAAGAAGTCCGGGCCATATATATATATATATATGGCTAAAAAGAAATAAAAATGGTGTGGAGTTAGTGCATGCACTGTCATTTCTTATAGAAGACAACCAACGCTCGAAGAGAACTTATATTTTACATAAATAAAGAAAATTAATTAAATGCAAACATCCAAAATTTCTTTAGGCTGTTTTCTGCCAGAAGGTAAATAGGCGACTGCTGAACAACCACTCCCCCTGCTAATGTTTCGACAGGTATTGAATTATAGGCAGTAGATTTGCGCTCTCGTTCTGGTCACAGTATATTCTCGGTTCGCAAAGAATTATACCACAACACTTTCAAAAAATATATTGAAAGAATATTAACTTTGCTGCTTTTAACCTTGTTGGGTCTGCTCAGCAAGTTAAAAGTAACATACAACTGACGATAGAAACTGCTTTTTGATTAAGAATCTTTTCCTCACTCAAAACTGAAATTTTGAGAGTAAATTTCAAGTAATCAAGTACTACGTTTTCACGTGGAACTGAATACATTTTCAATACGATTCACTTTCAAACCTTCCATGAAAACGCGACGAAGCGAATTTTTTTTTTCGCTGGCCCTACCCAAGTTCAATATCATTTTTTTGTACTTCCAATATTCCTGCAGTAAATAGCACAATTACATTATTGTGATGTAAACTTATTGACTTTAAAAAAGCAAACAAAGAAGTAAAATTGCCAAAAACTAACCTCAAAACACATTGGGCAAATGTCAAAAGCTCAAATATTGTTTAACACACGTTTAAATTACTTACGTGGAAACGTAGTAACAAGGGCAATAAAAATGTTGAATGTTGAAATAACATTTCAAAAAAAAAATCATTGTTACCTATAACCTGCACATGTTTGCGTCAACTTCTCAAACTCTTCCTCCTTCTCCTTCAATTTATTCTTAAATTTTTCGTAATTTTCTTGCCAATATTTCTGTTTTTTCCACTTTTCAAAATCTTCGCCGGACATATTCTTGTGTTTTTCATTAATAAGAGTTTGTTGTTCCAGTTTTTTGTTTAAATCGGATATTTCGGCTTCTAGCGTGGAAATCTTCTTTTGAAGTTGATGTTTTATGGATCTATCGGTTTTGTTTAATGTCGAAAAGTTTGGTCTGAAAAAATTATTTGATTCCCGTGCTAATATTTTAAAATATCTACCGAAAAAACTAAAAAGCCAGTTAACTCTTTTCGATTTAGTATCCTTGAAATGGCGGCACAAGTAGGCTAAAGGGCACTGAAGAGGTAGGAGTTAACTGGCTTTTTAATTGAGAAATGTAGTGGCTGGGGCCCCTTGTTCATACATACTTTTTTAACAGTTGATTTTTCAACTCCCTTATTTCATCTTTTAAAACAGCTTCCTTTTTAGCCAACTGTTCACATCTTCTTTGTAAAACCTCGTTTTCTTTAAAGACAGATTCAAATTCCCCATCGGTTCGGTCGAAAGGCAATGACTCTAAAGAATATCTGCTTTCTGATGATTTAATTCTTGGTTGCTGTAAAAGAATCATTATTCTTGATTGTCGCAAAAAAAAAATCCATTTCAGTAGATTAAAAGACGATAGACCAACCAACACTTCCGGAATCATTGGCCTAAGGGATTGTGACATATTACTCAACACATATTAGTGCTTTTACCTGTTTAAGTTTATTTGTTAACTCTCTTATCTTCTTATCCTTTTCTCTAATCAGTTTTAATACGTCAGCATCAATGCGAGTAGTTGATTCAACATTGTCGTTTTCGAAAATTGGCTTATTTCTCTGAGAAACTGGGCTGTCTTTGCCAAACTCTATAAATTTTTCACACTCTTCCTTGTAGGCGAGCAATTCCTTTTTGTGTTGATCATCCAAGCTAAAAGTCATAGAAAAATTAGGCGCTTCGCCTCAACACAAATGTATTTTTAATTTGATATTTATTTAATTTTTCTGTAAGAGATTTTTTGATACAAAAGTATTTGTAAAAAGGACGTAATACCATTCTGGATTTTCTAAAGTTATGTGACTGAAGATTAAATGACCTACTCACTTTCTTCCTAATTCTTCCATTGCCTTTAACCGATCCGCGGCTAGAATTCTCCATCTTGTAGCTTCCTGCTGACTAGCCTGAAATCTAGCTTCTAAGCTAGCTACGTTAGTGTGCAACTCAGCTAAATGGTGTTCCAATGCGTGAACCTGTTCCACGTAGTTCTCTACTGCTGCGTATTTCTGTTTGGAAATTGCAGCAGACTCTTCTAAACTAAAAATTAAATAAAATTTGGTATACCTTATATATTTTTTGGCAATGCTTTACCTTTCGTTCTTCTTTTTCTCCATCAAAATTGCTTTCTGTAAAACTTGCAGTTCTTGTTGTAAGTTTTCAGCTGCCAAACTATGTTTGTCTCTATCCTCCTTAAGTAACGTTTGATATCTCATTATTTCATTATCCTTTAAAATATTGCTTTCTTGCATCGTTTTTAAACTTGTCTAAAAAATTATACATAGCTATATGATTTATTACCCACTTTTAATACAATTTGTAAAATACCTACTTTTAAAGAAATTATTTCTTCTTCTCCAAAACTACTGCCTCCGACTCTAGCACCGTCTCCAGCTCCAGTTTCACTTCTACATATTTGTTTTCTAATTTCCTGCATTTCATTCAGTCTTTTCTCCAAATACACGATCCTGTTTTGTTTTTCACTTATTTGATTATTGTAAGAACTCTTTAGCTGAGAAATAAATTGTTCTTTTGTAGAATTTTCCAGCTGTAAATTATTGATTCTAGATTTTAGGTTGGTAACGTCGGTTAGCAAGTTGGCAACTTGAGATCTAAATACCGAGAGGTCGTCGTCTTTTGTCGGGTTTTCCCGTGGTGGTGAAATTTGACAGGCAACGTTTCTTGAAATCTTGGCTGGAACGTCTGGTTGGTCAAGAACATCACGCGATTGCTCTGGACCAATATATTCTTGAGAAACTACTTGTTTAACAAGATTATGCTTCTTGATTTGTTTACCATTAATGCACCCAAAATCAAAAGTTTTGTAAGTGTATAAGAGTTCCTCTTCTAGTTTTGCAATCTGTTGGTCTTGGACTTTAATTCGGTCGGTAAGATATCCAATTTGATTTTCTTTGAATTCACATTGGCGTCGTAGCTGGAATTCCTAAAATAAAGTTTTTTGTGTTGTTACTAATATAGTTTTTTTTTGTTTTTAATTCGTTTTGCTATTAAGCGTATTTTATTTATTAGGCATGTTACATTTTTCCTATCCTGACTTAAACCGTCACCATACTGTTTATTTTCCGAATGTTCTTTAAGTATAAAACTCTCATTTTCCAACTCTTTTGCTTTTTGCAGACATAGGAAAGTTTCATGTTTGTCTCTATTAATACATCTCAATGTTTCGTTGTACGCTTCTTCTACACATAAAGGAATGCAACCAAAATACTGTGCTTTTTGCTTAAAAAGCAAATCTTGAAGTATCCTAAAACAAAATTCGATAAATAATTTGTCCTTTAATTAATTCGTTGTTTTAATACCTATTTTTCTTGTTAGATTGTAACTTAAATAAAGTAAAATCTGATTCTCTTTGCGCAAAGTGTTTATCCAATTTTTCATATTCTTCCTTTAAACTTGATAATCGCTCTTGTAAATTATCTATCTCCGCTTTAAATTGAACTTCTTTCTGTCGATATCTTGCGATATCTGCATGAAGTTGGGCAGTGAGAATCTTTCCCTCAGAGTTAGAAATCAAATCAACAATTTGATGCCTTAAGTTAATTAGTTCTTGTTCTTTTTGGACATTCCATGTTTCGTTGACAGCATGATTTAGTTCAACATCAGCTAGTTTTTCTTTTAGTTCGATTATTTTAATGGATAATTCTTTTATTTCCATTACTTTTTTATTATATTTATCCTGAAGATCTTTAAAAACGTTTTGATCCACGAACGTTGTTAGTTTGTTTTCTACGTCCTTCAGTTGTTCTTGTAGAGTTAAATTTTTAAGAAGTAAACTTTCGCCATACTTGGAGAACTCCTTAAACTTATCTTCAGACTTATTTAATTGTTCCTTAACCAATTCATACAAATTGTTGGTGTGATCAGCTCTTTGCTTTTCGGTAATTTCTTTTACTTGACTCTCCGCTAATTTCGTCGCTAGTGTTTTATCATCTTTTTTATTTGAATTAAGTTCATTTTTGTCTGTTAAAGCAGCAACTAGCTGAACCCTAAGTTCATCTTTTTCTTTTAGCAAAACCTCTTGTGTCTTTTTTAACCTCTGCATTTCTAGAGATTCTTTTTTGTTGTTTTCTTTTATTTGATCAAGAAGCTTTCTATACTTTACTAGAACCTCATCTAAAGTTTTTTTTGTGTTTTCAAACTCATTTTTGTCCATTATCAGCAATTCATCGTTCTCTAAGATTTTTACTTTTGCTTGAAGAATTAACACCTTTTTAGAATAATATAATATTTCTTTTAAAGACTCATTCTTTTGATTTGCATTTTCTTTCTTAAATTCTCTAATATCTTCTTTTATTCTATCTAATTCTTTAGTCAAGAACGAAACTTTTCGTTCTAGAATGATATTAATTTTTGTTAAATCTTCATTGTTTAAATTTTTATCCATAACCTTAAACTCAGCTATTACAAGTTCTTTATGCTGGGTTTTTAATTTCTCAAATTCTTGTTCTAAAACAGCTTTTTCTTCTCTACAATTTTGATGTAAAATATTTATGTTTTGTTTAATGCTTTCAAAATTTTGTACCAGTATTTTTTCAACACTTTTGTTTGAATCGCTTAGTTCCTAAAAAAAAACAAAAACATGTTTGTATGACCTCAAAATAAAATATATTTTTTGTTTACCATTATAATTTTTAAAATATTAACTTTCAACTCATCGAGACTTTGATCATATTTGCTAACGACTGGTAAAATTATATTTAGTTCTTTTTCATTTTCTATATTAATTTCATCTTTTTGAATATTTTCGGTCGTGATTTTTTCGTCTGTATGAGAAAACTTTTCTATTGCCGGTTGGGTTTTAAAATTAAAAATCTCTACTCGGGATTGCTGTAATTGATCTCTTAGTTCCTTATTAACTCCTTCTAATGTGTGTAACTCCGCTTGAAGCCTCATAGCTGGATGGTACCATCCGGATATATGTTTTACGTCTAAGGCTTTTAAAAGCTTTTCTAGAACTTCTGATTTTATTTCTCTAGGTGATGTTCCTAAAATCAAAGAAAGCATTCATATAATACTAATATACCAAATTTTGTAGAAACTTACCTTGCTTTATTTTGACACTATCCAGAATATCGTGAAGTCCTTTTCTTAGTGCCTCGTTTTCTTCACTTAAAGCTCTTATTTGCCCATCAAGTTCTTTCTCGACTTTTGTGTCAACCTTGGTAGTAGTTTTGACAGAATCGTACTTTAAGTTTGTGGGTTTATATCCAAGATCAATAATTTGGTCACTTAATATGGCAATCCTTTTATGAAGGTCTTTTATTTCAGTTTTTAATTGCAAATTTTCTTCTTTTTGTCTGTCAAGATTCTTTAAAAGTTTATCGTTTTCCTTTTTTAGTTTTTCTTCTTTTGAGGTATAGTTGTTATCAAACAATTCATCTCCCTCTTCTATATCCAATCTATCTCTGAAATTAATAATAAAATATACATAAACTTTTCATTATCCAATGAAAAATTTTTAACTTACCTTAGAATAGCGTTTTCATTTTCCAATTTATCCACAGTTTCCTGCAATTTATTTGTAGCCTTTACTAAATCAGATATTTGTTTTTCCTGTACAATATTTTTGCTTTTTAAAACATACATTTGTTTTAGTTTTTCCGACAGGTCTTCATAACCTTTGTCTTTTACAGTTTTTAGAAGGTCCTTGTACTATAAAAAAATAAGAAAGGTCAACAGTGGCGAAATAAATCTCTCACCAACATTCAAGCAGCTCTTAAGACTCTGAAATCTCATTGGTCGTTAAGCGCTAGCAGTTATCAAACCCTCTCAAATTATAAAAATTTATAATTTTTATAATTTTAGTTTAATTTTGTGTCAAATATTGCAATTGTTGCAATAATTTATAATATACGATTTTAGCTTGACTTTGAGTCAAAAACTGGATGTTTAGTGTAATTTTCTTTAAAAATTTCGCACGCACCGCATTTTAGCTGATTTTTCCAACAAGTTTAAGGTAAATAAACAACTTGATATCTGATTACCCCCTCCCCTAGATTTGAGACCAAATGCGCGCTGGGCAGTTAGTACACACTGAACGTCCATGCAAGATTAAATACTGTGTCACTAGTGTGAGTCGATCAATTATGAATATGTATAGTTACCTCGATATCTTTAAAATTAACCATATTTTCAGCATGCTTTACTTCATCTTGCAAATTAATACACCTTTGGTGTGATTTTTTCAACTGGCTTTTTATTTCTATTAACGAATCACCTAACTCTTTATTTATTTCAGTTTTACTATCGTTTTCTTTCCGTAGTTCCTTTAAAAGTTCTGTGTTCTCTGTTATTTCTTTTGTAGAAACTTCAAGTTGAGATTTTAACTCCATTAATTTTGCTTCTCTTTCTGAAATAATTTGTTGTAAGTGCGTTACATAGGTCTGTTCGACCGATGTATCTATTGATGAATCTTTAGATGAAATATCAGTTATTTTGGGCTTGTGGGTTTTCAACTGTTCAGTTTCGGCATTTTTCCTTTCAAGGAGCATCTTCCATTTGTCAATTTTCTTTTCGACTTCTTCGGAAAATTCGGCAATATCTTTTTCTAGCTGAATTTTTTCCTTTCTTATAGCTTTTAGCTCTTCTTCCAAACTTTCTGCTTTTGATACACTATTTTTAAATGATTCTAAAAATAATATTTTTTACATTTTGATTGATATTTGATTTGCTGTTAGAAACATTATTACCTTCCAGTTCTTGGACTATTAAATCTTTCGATTTCATTGTTTCCATCATCCCAACCATTTCACTTGTAGCATTGGTTAGTTCTTCCTTTACTAAAGACAGTTTTTGTCTTAAAATTGAGTTTTCCTTTTCAACCTCCTACAAAAATTATGGATCTGTAGCTTTTTTCCTTTACATCTTTTACCTTAAAAATACCCACCTCAATATCTCTGAGTAAGTCAGATATTTGAAGATTTTTATTTTGGACGATATTTGATAATTCCTTCTGTTGATTTTTGAAGGATTCAGATGTATCTGTCTCTGATTCGTTTTGGAGTCTGGTTTGCAATTCGTGTTCCAGTTGGCTGGTTTCTTTTTCTAATCGTTTAACTTTTTTGTTTAACTAAAATAAAAATTATTAAAACGTTGCCAATGATAAGCGTTATTTTTTTAAAGTTTCTTACCATTTCAATTTCAATTATATATTTTTCGTTGTTATGAGCAGTTCTTTTAAATTTTGACTTTAACTCGAGATATTTCTGTTCCAAGTCTAAAACAAAAAATAAAAAAAAGAGTTAGACTGAAGTTAAATAATATCCAAAAACTTCGCACTTTGGTGCGTACATGTTTGTAAGTTCCCTTATCAAAAAATTGATTAATCACAAAAAAATCTTATTAATTATTCTTAAATAAAGGTCCATACTTCTACTAAGACTAAAGCAGATACATCAAGCGTGTAAATCAAAAACAAATCATGCACAATCGAAGACTTACTCTCATATTCAATTGTGGTACTCCGACTTTTCCAAGATTTGGCACTTCCAACTCTGTCTGCTTTTTCTTCGGCTTTTTTGACAGCCAGCTCGTCAAGTTCTTGCAGAAGAGCTTCGACTTGTTCCTCTTTGAGCCTTAGAAATTGTTGGGAAGTTTTAAATAATTTTTTTACCTAAAAATTTAATAGGTACTTTAAAAGCTAAAAAGATACCGGATTTTTGTGAAGCCAAAAGTGTTTTTCAATTTTTAGTTAAAAGTCCCTGTAAAAAATTTTTATTTCTCCACAAAACAAACAGAGTCAATTCCCAGTCGACCATTGAATTGTTTTAATGGTGACTTCGTTCTACTTGTAAAATGTTTACCAATGTTTACCAAAAAATTTCATAAAATTTAAAGAAAAATAGCACAAAATGGTGATATAAACAAAGTCTAATTATTTTTAGCTAAAAATTAAACCATTCCCATCAAGTTTTCTCCAGGTATTATGCCGGGTCCACACCAAACCAACAAAACAAAACTGCAAGTTTTTCAAAACAGGGACACTTTGTCAACTGATGATCATATTTTTGTAGCGTTTTTATAAACTCCTATACTAATAAAAGAATCGGAACCTCAACAGGCATTCACCATGTCTGCGATCACTGAGTATTGAGTAATAAAAGCAATAAACAAAATAGACAGGCAGAAGGGACCCGGCCCGGACGGCATTCCGGCCTTTTTCATTAAATCATGCCCGGCTCTATACCGACCACTCAGTATCTTGTATAACCAATGTCTTTGGTCCGGCATATTCCCAAAACTATGGAAAGTTGCTCAAATTGTTCCAATCTATAAGTCTGGACCAAAGAATTTAGTTAATAACTATAGGCCCATTTCACTATTGAACCATTTTGGTAAAATAATGTCATAATAGATCATCTCTTTTTTAAAATTAAAGCAAATATAGATGGTAACCAGCATAGGTTCTTTAAAAATAGATCCGTGCTAATAACTTTAGTTCCATTTGTTGAAAATATTAGTAAAGCCTTGGAGGACGGAGAGGAAACATGTGTGTTCTACATCGATTTCTCCAAGGCTTCCGATAAAGTTCATCACCCGACACTCATATTAAAATTAAAAAACTTGCATGGTATCCTACATGCCCTACTAAAAGATTATCTGCAAGATCGTAAGCAGTTTGTTGCTATTAACGGTGCTAAGTCAAAAGTTACATCCGGAGTGCCTCAAGGGTCTCATTTGGGTCCCATATTGTTTAGTATATTTCTGTTTGACATTAGTGAGTGTTTTCTGGCTTCAGAGTATGCTTCGTATGCAGAGGATATAAAAATTAATTAAAAAAATTAGATCAATGTGATTTACATGAATTGCTGGCTGACTTAGATAGATTTTCCGCGTTTTGTAGTGCTAATAGATTTTTTGTGAATTTGGAAAAATGCAACTTTATTATTTTTACCAGAAAAATTAACCGAACAATTATTACATATTTAACTTTAAATAATTCAGACCTAAAACAAGTCTATAAAGTTAAAGATCTTGGAATTTTGCTAGATTCCAAGTTGTCTTTTGAGAATCATGTTGAGTTAATTGTACAAAGAGCCCAACGTAATTTGGGGTTTTTGTTGCGGGTTTCTAAAGGCTTTAAAAATCTTTCTTCATTAAAAATCTTGTTTAACAGCATAGTAAGATCTATTCTAGAGTAGTCATCGACAATTTGGAATCCCTGTTATGATAAGTATAAATTACAAATTGTAAGAGTTAAAAAAAAATTATATACGGTTTTAATAGACATCGGCATTATTTTTCATACGAGCTTAATTTAAAATTTTATAAGGTGGAGTCACTTGAAAATCGTAGAAAATATTTTGATATAATTTTTATTTATAAGGGTCTTAACGGGATTTTTTACAAATTTTGTATTAATGCTATTTGTATTTGCTATTAATGCTAATCCATATACCAAAAGGCATCGACAATTACTTTTTGTGGAGAAATTCTTCTCAAATCACTATGGAAATTCACCTCTTATAGGATGCGCCCGCGAATATAATGAATTGGATTTAAATTATAATATTGATACTTTTGAAAACATAAGTTTAATGACATTTAAAAGAAAAGTAAGAAAGGCATTGTTTTCTTAGATTCTTTTTTGCTTTTCTGTGTTGGTTTCTCACTTTTTTTGCTTAATATTTAATTTATTTTTTTTATCTTAGGATTTTTCTGTTAAATTTTAGTTCTTATTTTAAGGAATATAGTGTATTGCCCTACTATCTAGTTTAAGATATTAAAGTGTAATATGTGTTAACTCGTTATTGGACAGCTTCGTCTGTCTGTGAGTTGCCCTTTTTTGTAAAATAAAATAAAATAAAAATAAAACTGCTGTCCACATAATATAGGAAAACTATTAGTCAATTTTGTGATCCCCGATAGAAAAATGACTTATTTATTATGGCAGCTGGTTTTAACCCAAAAAAAGGAAAAACATTTTTGGGCTAGAGACCGAGCTTAAAGAAGCAACAAAGACTATGACACTGATGAGCCCACGCTGGTTACCCAGGGCGAAACATCGTTTAATCATTTTTCTTTTAGCTTTGATCTTTTGTGTGTTCCGTGTGGGATGCTCATGCAAGTTTGAATTTTCGTTATTTCCATCCAAGATCTTTTGATCTTTTGTTTTTTAGTTTCTTTTCGGTTGAAGTAACTGATTTGGAGGTTTCTTAACTTCTTCTTTGTTTTAATTGCCTTAGGAGCATAATCCTACTGGAAATATTAACACGCCAGGACGAATTCGTATCAGGTAACTTGGATAAGTAAGTGCCAGTGCGGAACGATGCCTATTTGTGAGTGGTTCAAGGTTGGAAATCAAAGTGTATGATGTTGTTTAATGATGTATAGTGGAGGGTGACCAGTGAAACTACTGATGAGCCCACGCTGGTTACCCAGGGCGAAACATCGTTTAATCATTTTTCTTTTAGCTTTGATCTTTTGTGTGTTCCGTGTGGGATGCTCATGCAAGTTTGAATTTTCGTTATTTCCATCCAAGATCTTTTGATCTTTTGTTTTTTAACAAAGACTATGTTGGGAATTTGGAACCTTTGGTTGCACTAAAACAAAATTACGATTGTTTTCCACAAACCAAAACTACACTTTTTTGCACTCGACGCGCGTTTCGCTAACAACGTTAGCATCATCAGTAGACGATAAACAATTGACAATTGTTTATCGTCTCCTGATGATGAGATTTTTAGCAACTGGGGAGTATTAACAAAGTTCCCCGACACGTAAACAAAACATCAACTCTTTGATATTTAGCGATAGGCGACGGGAAAATAAAAAATTGCTGAAAACACCAACAAAATAAAAAAGTTGCGGCATTGTTCTCGTTTTGTTTCAAAAATGTTGGGAAACATTGAGTTGCTGCTTTGTTTTTACAATTAGTTTTTGGTGATTTGGTGTTATCATATTACAGAAAAATGATTTCGAATATCTGATAGAATAACAAAGTACCAGAAACTAAAATGCCCAACGATACGCTATTCAACACCGTCTCAATTAAAAATCCAGTTAACTTTTACCTCTTCAGTGTCCTTTAGCCTACTGTTGTTTATAACCAAATGAACAGGTTAAACCTGGATTTTCTGTCAGTTAGTATCGTACAATAGGTATGGCCGAGGTGGTAGGCTAAAGAATAATGAGTTAAATGGCTTCAGCCGCCCTTGATTTATTACAAGCTTTTATTTAACTTGCAATGCATGTAAATATGTTTGTTCGGGTGGAGTCTTGTAACTTAATTTTGACCAACTTCCCGACATCCGATCGGCTTCAAATTTGGCATGCTTATATATAGTTGCGGTGACAACACAAGAATGTAGTGTGATGAAATTGACAGCTCCTCCCTACTCGAAGGGGGTGGAGGGGGGTACACTTGAAGTACGCCCGATTTCGCTGAAATTTGGTGTGTTGGGGCACTTGCGGATGGACGATTTTTGCTCATCTTTTTCTAACCAATTTAAACTAACTTATACACATCCGATTGTCTTCAAATTTGGCATGCATTTATAGTTTCATTGACAATACAATAATATGTCATTATTAGGCCCCCTCTTCCCTACAAGGGGAGTGGAGGGGAGAAAACACTTAAGTTTGTCCGATTTCAACCAAAATTGCTATACGGGGGCTTTTGGGTGTAAGGAATACGAATTTTTGATCATATTTTGAAAATTCAATATGGCGAATTTAAGATGAAGGATTTTCGGTTATGTTTTGCTAACCAATTTTAACTGACTTATCCACATCCGATTGTGTTCAAATTTGGTATGCGTTTATAGTTCCGGTGAAAATACAATAATATGGTATTCTTAGATACCCACCTTCCTCTAACGAGGGAAGTGGAGGGGGAAAAAGATCTAGTTTGTTCGATTTCAACCAAAATTGGCATACAGGGATTTTTAAGGAGGGGGATGATGAATTTTCAAAATGGACGATTAAGGTTACCAATCTAAAAATTAAGGGTGTGTGTTCAAATTTGGTATGCGTTTATAGTTCCGGCGACAATACAATAATATGGTTTTATTAGGTACACACTTCCCTCCAACGAGGGAAGTGGAGATGGGAAAAGATTTAGTTTGTTCGATTTAAATCAAAATTGGCACACAGGGATTTTTCGGGAAAAGGATATGAATTTTTGATCAGATTTGAAAATTTCAATATGGCGGATTCAAAATGGACGATTTAGGGTACAAATCTAAAAATTAAAAAATAAATCTTTATTAAAAAAAACTTTTAAGAACAAGCTTTTATTAAATGCACTCAAAAGTAAAACATAATTTTTTATTTCTCCTATACCATAATAAAAGCGATGGGCGCAAATTAAAAATTTTAACTTTGCGGTGACAAAGGGAGGACTACAAAAGAAGAACTAAATTCTTCTTCTATTCGAATGATAAACATAATGCTTTCATCTAAAGAAGCTGAGAACGGGTCTTTTGAGTGCATTTAATAAAAGCTTGTTCTTTAATAGTAGTTTTAACAACTAGTGGCTAAAATAGTGCTTTTTTTAAAAGCGTTGGTTTAAATAAGGAAAGCAGCGAGGTATTTAAAAACGCGAGTATAAAAAGCACAGTTTAGCCGCGAGTTGTTAACACTATTTTTTTTAATACCTTTATCAAGAAATCCAAGAAAAACAGAAAAATACTTTTAAAAATCTCGAACGAAGAGCACTTCTCGCAACACACCATCCTTACACTATAAATCAAGGCGGCTGGTAAATGAAATAACAATCGTTTCCATAGCGATGTGCTATTTTACTCGGTGACGTTCATTGTTGCGACATTTTAATCTTTGACAGTTTGATATTTTGAGGATGTTTTTAAATGATTTTTTCGTAAATACTTGGTGAAAACTGGTGGAAATGGCTTAGTTTTTAGGCAAGAATAATTAGATTTTTTCAGTATTACTATTTTCCGCTATTTGTCTTTAATTTTGGGTAAAAAACGGACAGAAATCTTTTTTTGCATTCGTGATCAAAGAAAAAGTTTGTTTTGCATCGGTAACTAAAAAAGCCATGCTTTGGTTATCTGCAGACAGTTACTAAAATCATGTTTTTGATGAAGGTATCAAAAAAAGTTTTTTTTAATAAAAAAATATTTTTTTACGCTCTGAGCTTTCAGTGGAAGTTGTGTTTCAGTTTTTGTAAGTATTTTCTTGTTGTTTTCGGATTCATTGATAAAAATTAAAAAAAAAATAGTGTTTATAACTCGCGGCTAAACTTTGCATTTTTTTAAATTGCGTTTTCAATTCACTTGCTGCGCTCTTTATTTAAACAAACGCCTGTAAAAAAAAACCCTTATTTTAGCCGCTAATTGTAAAAACTATACTATATATTACTGTCTGTTTTTCTTGATGTATTATCTGCTACTACCAAAAGTTTTTTGTTTAAAAAAACTCTCAAAGAAGATAAAATTAATATTCATTACCTGTTTAAAGTCCAAATTTTGGGTGTCAATGTCCACCCAAGCCAATGTTTTGTAAAGCTCTTCCCGTTCGTCCTCACTTACGTCTTCCAGATTCATGGAAATTAACGTTTCCATATTTTTAATTTAAAAATTCTTACTTTTTTTCTCTAAAAAAACACTCATAAACACACTGGAGGATTCGTGTGTGACAGGACGTTGTTGTTATGGATTAAATAAAGCGCGTTGTCAAGAAGACAGGTGCTGACAATACAAACAATTAACATCATCATGTTTATTCGATGTTTATTTGACCAGACTGACTAAATAGACTAAAAAATCAATAAAATACTATGGCCATGATGGTAAATTTGATTTATTTTAAAGCCGAAAGAATGGGGTTCAAATTTTTGTTTGCAAGGACAAAAATCTTCGAGTTTTGCACAGACCTTAGACAGTGGCGTAGCCAGAAATCAACTACCTACTTATATCAAATTTTTTAAAATTAGGTAGGTGCCCATTGCTTGAGCTCTTGAACTGAAGGCTGGGGAGAGGGGCGGTTTAATAGTGTGTTAGTGTATACGAAACCAAAATATTTAGTTTTAAAAGCAAGTCTCATCTAGTCAAAAATTTTGAAAAAATTACACTATTATACTATTTGTTACCTTGTTGAGCAAAAAATTGCTTAAAAGTAAACAAAATTGTAACAATATTTAAAATTGGTATAGCTCCGCAGGCGAAAATTTTGACAAAAAAAACAAAAAAAATTGATTTCTTAGCCCAGCAAACACGGTTCCCTCGGGCCTTCGTCGGCCCGATGGCGATTGCCGTCATCGCCACGACGTCGATTTACAATATCGGACCAGCAGTATTTTTTGTCCGCTTTGCGATGTAGGCCCAATGTATGTTTGACGACTCAATGTTAGACTGTGGCCCGCCGTCGTCGGACCAATGGTAAATTTTACTTTTTGCTGACATCGGCATACCGTCGCCGTACGATTAAGGTCCGATATGGTTTAACCACATGGTACCGACCATTTGCCCATAAATCTGCGTAATTTGGTAGACATTGTTTTCCTAAAGAGACCGACGTCGGTGATTGACGAAGGTCCGTCGGTGGTTGCTTGACACGATCCGACATTGGCAAACTACAAAGTTTCGATAATACGGGTGCTTAATAACCAGTTCGGCTGGTTTAAGTGGCGGAAGGGGTGATTCTTGTAGAGAAGTACTACCATCTTGTCACGTCCGCATTCTAGTTTTGAAATATCTTTGCTCATTATATATATATTATTTTCGACAGAATAGGGAACATAGTGACATTAGCGCCATCTCTATATACTAGGAAGAAACTTAAGCAGATAAAGTGGTCGTCGGCATAAAGTCGACTATAGTAAATCGGGCCATCGTCAGTTGCCGATTCTCAACCGATTAAACAAAGTTCCAATCGGACCATCATCGGCCCTAAAGCAGATAAGGTTTGCGTTGGCATAATGTCGACTATAGTAAATCGGGTCATCGTCAGTGGCCGATTCTCGTCCGATTAAAAAAAGTTCCAATCGGACCGTCGTTGGCCCTAAAGCAGATAAAGTGGGCGTTGGCATAAAGTCGACCATAGTAAATTGGACCATTGTCAGTTGCCGATTCTCGTCCGGTTAAACAAAGTTTCAATCGGACCGTCGTCGGCCCTAATGCAGATAAAGTGGGCGTCGGCATAAAGTCGACTATAGTAAATCGAGCCATCGTCAGTTGCCGATTTTCGACCGATTAAACAAAGTTCCAATCGGACTATCGTCGGTCCTAAAGTGGTGTCGGCATAAAGTCGACTGTAGTAATGTGGACCTCCATCAGTTATCGATTATTGACCGAAAACTGAAAATCGCAATCTGTCCAACATCGGGCCAGCGTGTAGTCGCGGATGCCGACATACTGCCGACGTTGTCGACATCGTCCCGATTTATGTTTGCTGGGAGGTTTTTTGTAAAATATTTTTGAAAAAGTAGATTGGATTAGATGCTAAGAAGAGGTGGATTCCGGTGGTATATATAGGTTTGTTGCTAAATTATAAATGCGCCGCAGATGAAAGTTAAACTAAAATTGTAACCCACAAAACCCCCCTTGCTACGCCACTGCCTTAGAAATCTTAATAGGAAACATACTTAAAGTTCCTAAAAATCCCCTGGACAGCTTTTTTCTAGTCATTACCTACTTTTGGGCGAACTGCGAGGCATACCAGAAGACGAGATTCCAGGTATTCAGTTCCCCGACCCTGGATGAGGAGGACCTGCACAGGCTCAAATGGGATAAAATAGTGGACTTTGCAAAAAGAACAGTAAAATCAGAAGAGCAGATTGCCAGACCAGTGGTGCAGGCGGCATATTAGGGGCAGGCTCGGGGTAAGGCAGAAAGGGCCCTGGGAGGCCTACTTGCCAGGCTTCGCGCCGCCCCTTCTCTATTATTACTACTACTTTTGAGCGCAACTAGTCAAAATTTGATCAGTTGATGTGGGATAATTGTGAGAAAGGGTTATTACAGTAATTAATATTATAACAATTTTACTGAATTGTTAAATGTTACTTTTTAATAAGTATAATATTTTATTTATAGAATTTAAGGTAATTTAAGGTATATCAGTCGGTTTCTAATAAACCACCCTTGATTTTTATGAGCATAAAAAGTCGAACTATTCAATAACTACATGCTATTTATCCCACGATTCACCTTATGTAATTTTAAATTAAACACTAGTTTTTTCGTTAACCCTGGCGTGTAGCACATATACTGAGAAAGGAAATTTGTGTTAGATGAAAGCAAGAAAATCGTTATTTTTTTCCTACGAGCGTGCGAAAAAGTTACTTTTCCCCACGATTTTACTTTTCCACACGATTTCTTTACTTTTCCGCACGATTTTTACTCTTCCGCACGATTTTAACCATTAACCTAAAAAGTCACATGCAGGCACTTTACTAAAAAAATCGTAAGAAAAAGTAAAATCGTGCCGAAAAGTAACTTTTCCGCACCAGTGCTGAAAAGTTACTTTTCCGCAAGATTTTTGTATTGTTAAAAATGTAGATATTTAGAACTTATTAAACGATTTATATAACTATTCTATCTTATGTGTCATTTTTTAGCATTATTATAAAATATTTGCGTATTAAAAATATTTTTTTTGATAAATAAGATGGACAAAAACATTCGTAGGAAAACCATTGTACCTAACTCTTGCGGAAAATGCCTTTTCCACCCTTGACGGCTTGTACGAACTCCGCTCCGCGTCGTTCGTGCAACTGCCGTCGCGTGCAGAAAAGTACCACTTTCCGCACTTGTTAGGTAAATAACAACTCTTGTTTTATTTATTGTTAATTAAGTATGTAATAAATGAAATCATTTAATGCTTCTGTGGTCAATGACACTTTGTTCCCGTGTTTATGTCAGACATAAATCACTGCTCTTCTTTAGTTCTCTCTTTAAATTTTGCACCGCCTTAACTTCTTTGATTTTTATGATGTTCTTTTGGCTTGCCATCTGTCCATAGCTCTGTCTTCTTCTCAATAATTCTAACTAAAAAAATTCAAAATTTTTTTCAGGGCAAAATAAAGCACTGATGGCCAGTTGCTTCGACGCATTTCAGGAGAGCTTAAGCAAAAGTGATATTTAACATGGGTTAAGGGCCAAATTTATAGTCCGACATCGAAGGAAGCCTCAAGGCCTCCTTGACGAAGGTGCCCTTCAAGGCGTCGTTTCATTTCTTCCCTTCCTTCGGGAAGGAATATTTCAAGATAGGGTTGCGCCGTCAACGTCGCAAAAATGATGCTTAGATGGTGCAAATAAACTACTGATAACTTCATTGTTATTATTTTCGTTCCGTAAGGTAAGCGGTATGCGGTAAGACGCAAGGAAAATAAACAATAGCATATGCATCCTGCTCTTCTTGCAGCTTACGTAACATTGTGGACAGCGACATGCGTTTGCTATAGTTTATTTGCCTTGCTGCCTTAGGTCATATATACCTCTTATGTTATGGAACTATGAAGCTTAAGATCCTACTCTTGCCAGGAAAAGGTTTTCCTCGCTGAACTGACTTATATTACCTAGCTACCTACTTGAATACTGCCAGTGCCATAATGCCATAGGATACATAGCAAAGCCAACATTGGGGACACTGGAAGACCCCGGTTGTTCGGGTGATTAAATTTATCTTCGATCATGGGTAGTATAATGTGCAATGTGGTGTTTTTTAAAAATCTGTATCTGGCTAAAAAGTCCTTTTCTCTAAATGTGAAGATGTTCATTATAGTAAATTGTATAAAGATGGGCTGTATATTTTTGCGCACGTGTTCGTTGGTAGCGCTTTTGGTGTACATGCAGGGACATTTTTACGCTTTCTCTGGGTCGGGCCTTGGTAGAAATAAGTAGATATTATAATAATTGAGAAATAGAAAAACCCTGGCTGATTTTAAACAGGTGTTTTATTTAAAGTCTACTAAATATCAATACAATAACAAGGCAAAGAACTCAAAAGTACTTTGCATATGTCCTGTATGTGGAAGGCGACCATGATAATCAGGGACTTTTTCTTCCACCCGATCAATAAATTCCAAAAATCATTCATTATTTTCAGGATATCTTAAAAAGCAACACACAAAATGACAAAAACCCAATTACCAAAACAAACCCAACAATATTTTTGTTTTTTTAACCTCGCATTATTTGCCAAGAAAGGACGCGAAGGTAGCTCTTTAGCTACCTTGATGTAAGGATTCCTTCAAGGGTGCCTTTCACCACTATAAATACCAAATTGGCCCGAAGGCCTCCTTGAAGGAACAAGGGCGCCTTGAAAAACGACTATAAATTTAGCCCTTACTAAGACAAATAAGGATTCCAAAATAAAAAAGTAAATCCAACATCCTTCCCCCACCTAAAACAATGACTTTAAACAAATCTAAAAAAACCTGGGTCAGATCCTGACTCTATTTCCTTTGGTTTATACCCCACAACCACCCATATTTTGACGAGGGTGCTCATACCCCTCTCTGTTCAAATTTTCCTACAATCCATAGACACCAATCGACGAATTTTCAGCTCTATATTGATTTGTAAGTTCAAGTAAGTGTAAGTATCTCCTTCAAAACAGAATCACCCCTATTTCTCAACCCCCGGCCAAAATTTAAAAAAATGCCGAAACACGTGTTTGCTTATTTTATTAGTAGGGTCTTTATACCAATTTTCGTAGTACACATAAAGAAAAAAAACAATGTCATTTCACAGCTGTCATCGATCAAAATGTCAAATAAAAAGTAGTCTCACCCCCTATTTTCTTACAAAAATTTCATTCAAATCGGTCCAGCCGTTTTTTCGTAATTGAAGGAAAAGCATATACATACATAAATACAACATACACACACACACACACACACACACACACACACACAAACAAACTTTCGCATTTATAATACTAGTAGGACAAGCAGGACATTCTCTCCTGAATGATACCTTGCTTATCTCTATTTGAGGCCCGAGACCTCCCATATCTCCAACCCTTGGCGTTCTAATCTTTGACAGGTCACTGGCGTTCCTTTTCATAACGCTTTCAGTTAGATTTTTCGATGAGTTTCTGCTGGGTTTGAAAGTATTAAAAGAATTGTTTGGACATAGCGATGACCCTTCAAATTCGTCTACATTTTTATGATTTTCAAAGATAGACTTTGTATTTTCGTAGAGCCTAAAACAACGCAAAAATTTTAATAATATGTCGTAGCGCCAAGTGTCTTTGATAAAAACGAGATAAAAGGGTGCATTATTTTATGAGACACAAAAAATAATAAGCTTACGAAAAGAAGGAAACAACATATATAAAAGGATCGAGAAACACTGCTGCTAAAAATCCATTATTTCAGACTTTTGGGACACACTGTATATAAGATATTATTTTTTTTATTCATATCCTTTTCTTTTATATGCCAGTAAACTAAATAAATTGTCATTTAAGAAGGCTTACTTTATATGTTATTCTTTGTACTACTATTACTTAGACTAATAATTGCAACTACATACCAACAAAACTAAGTGTCAGCAATATTTTATAAATCGGTCGGTGATTGACCGTAACGCGTTTTTGGAACAGTAATTTACCTAACTTAGTAGTTTCGGTGACCGTTGGGATACGATTAGGGAATGGAACAAAAGTTGGAGTTGTGAGAGAGCCGCACGTGTTCCCGAAAGAAGTTCTATGCCTAACTAATGTAAGTACATACTCCTTTTTCGTGTTTTGCAAGTAGTAAGACTAAACATATTTTTTTGTACTGGGCGATCATTTATAAACTTTACGTTGGGAAAAGTTTTTTGCTATTGGACTTGGGAAGATAATTAAGGCAATGCTGTCAAATTTAACATTTATATTTTACAAAATATACAAAAATGATCAATTTTTTTAAATTAAACACCCTGTATATTTTTAAATTTTCGAAAGGTTCTTCCTAAACTCTTTTTACAAATATCTTGAACTCATCTTTACTAATTTCTAAGATATTAAGCTTTTTATCGTCGAATAAATTGTACTATTAGTTGCTGCAGTAAAGTATTTTTTGTCAACGTTGTCATTGTCTGGCATTTTAATAGTAAAGCATTGGCGCACCGAGAGGGGGGGGGGGTTTGGGGTGTAACCCCTTTATCACGAGAAGCCTGGTTGTGGTCACATTTTTCCTTCAAATAAAGTTGTTTTTATTATTTATCCCTAAGATAGAGCAGAGTTTAAGATATTTCTAAGAAGAGTTTAGTAAGAACTTTTCGAAAATGTAAAAGTTCAATATCAATATCGAAAAACTTTTTCCAAGGCAGAGTTTAATAAATGATTGCCCTGGACACCGCAAAAGAGGGCAAAACTAAAATTCTTGGGTTTAAGGCTTATTTAGAATATCCAGCATACTTGACATCTGTCAACTTTTAGGCTGATAAATGTCAAATTTTACAGTGAAAATTAAACATTTATCTTCCTAAAAGTTCACAACTGTCAAGTGTCAAATATCTTTTATAATAGTACAGGGTGTTTGTTTATAACTGGAACACTCAGTATCTTTTTTATTAATGAAAATAATGGGTAGGTTTGAATTCAAAAATTTCTTGCCAAATTGCAACGAACTTAAGCGCTATAACAACTTTTTTTTGTTCGCCCTGGTATACAGGGTGTGGCAATAAAGCTAATTTTTTTAAATAGAATACACAGTATATTTTTGCATTTTTGAATTTTTCAAGAAATTAGCTTTACAAAAATACTAAACACTATTTACATATTGTAGAATGGTTTAACGATCCTATTTTTAATTTTTTTGTAGGTGTAGGTTTATGGGTTAAGGGATCTTATTAATGAAACGTCCTTTTTTTGGAATGCCAACGTTTCGCAACATTTATTTGCTTCGTCAGGGCTATTCAAGACGGCCGTTCCATATGTTTATTTTATTGCTAATAAACGTCATCTTTTATTTTATTTTAAACAAGTACACGTACAGTTTTAATTAAAAGCAGACATAAAAAATGACATTGATTGGCCCTGGCATATATTTTCATTTTGACAATTATTAAACGCAAATATCTCAGGAACTACAAAAGATATTAAAATAGTGTTTGATATTTTTGTAAAGCTAATTTTTTTAAAAATTCAAAAATGCAAAAATATACAGGATGTTCTATTACAAAAAAAATGTCTTCATTGCCACACACTGTATACCAAGGTCAACAAAAAAAAGTTGTTATAGCGTTTAAGTTCGTTGGAATTGGCCAAAAAATTTTTGAATTTAGACCTACCCTTTATTTTTAATAATAAAAAAGATACTGAGGGTTTCCAGTCATAAACGAACACCTTGTACAAGGTCTCCATTCCAAATGTTTTATTTATTTCCATCAAGAGTTTCCACAACAAATAAGTAGTAGTAGTAGTGAAGGGACCGCTTTTTTTAAAGCCGGGCCAGTAGGCGTTTAATAAACCCTTTTTACCAAATCCCCGTGCAACCCCGCTAGCGCTTGATGCACGTACCCGAAGCACATCGATATAACATTTTAAAAATTCGGACAAAAAATAAGGAAGTTTGCAATTTCTAAATAGACCAGAGTTTACCTGCAAAACCAAGCTTATTAATAAAAACTTTTTCAAAAATTGATCGAATTTAATAAGTTTAAACTTTTTAAAAGGCACAAGCCTCAAAATTTATAGAACTAATGATAAAACTGACGTTTTCTAAAAATCCAAGATGACGGACCTATTTAAAAAATAGGCATATTTCACCCCCCTAGAAAAAACTTTTTCTACGACACTGTATTCAACCTCAAATATCGGTTACAAAGCCACATCCTTTCCAAGCACACCAATGTAACATTTAAAAAATTCGTACAAGAAATGAAGATTTAGAACTTCCTTAGTTCTTGTCCGAATTTTTAAAATATTTCATTGGTGTGCTTGGTTGGTTGGTTTTTTTTAGGGGTGTCAAAAATGCCTGTTTTTTTTTTAAGTCCGCCATCTTGAATTTTTAACAAATGTCATTTTTGACACAAGTTCTATAAATTTTGGGCCCTGTGCCTTTTAAAAAGTTTATTGCTATTTAAACAAGTAGATTTTTTCGTATTAAGCTTTATTTTGCAGGGCTATTTAAAAATTGCAAACTTATAGTTATAATCATTTAAAAGAGTGCGTTTTTTTTGCACACTCTATATTTATAATGTGTTAATTGATCTTGTAATTTGTCTATACACGTAATATTTTTACCTTTGTCTCAATGTTAAATAATTTTATGGAAGGAAACGTTTTCAAGATATGACAAAATGGTCCTGAAGATGGCTTGGCACAAGCCGAAATGTTTCCTTCACTTAACTTAACATAAAAATTGAAGAAGTTGTCCATTGGTGTAGGGATTTCAAATAAACGAAAAACTTTAACCTCGACCCGGCCCAGGAATTTTGCTCTGGAACCGCTCCTTCATATATTCGTAGATAGAGAATACCCTTCTCTATCTACGATATATTATAGAAGTGTCAGAAAAATGTACATACTTTTCGCAGTCACTGTCATCGAAATAGCACGAGGTACCATCGTTGCCACACGAACAAAAGCTGCTTGGGGATAAATTCGACATCATATCATCGTTTGAACCGTTATTTTTAGTTTTATTATGACGTTCGTAAAACATCGTTAGGTACGACCGTTTCCTCTGGTATTCGGGAATTCGGAGAACAAACTTTTTCTTTTTTGGTTTTTTTGGTTCTTCGATTTTTACAAAATCTACCTAGAAAATTTTGAATCTTTTTGATCTTGAGTGTCTTACACAGAAAAAACCTCTCTAATAGCGCCCATAAGGGTAACCATTCGTATTCCTGAATGACAAAATTTTCTTAATGGCAAACCCTTTAAATCAATAACAAATATCATAATCATTAAATAAATAATGAATAAAAACTAGTTATTAATTCAATGCCGCGTGTTATCAATATAAGGAAAGTGTTTGTAAAAAATATAGTACATATTTTGACCATGTTTGGAAGCCTATATCTCGATAACTAGTTGGAATAAAATTATGATTCTGGTGTCAAAAGATATAGCTACTACTAATACATTTTAATCTATGGTATCCGTTAATATCTGCCCGTAAATTTAATGTTATTTACCTACGACGAACGAATAATACTAATTGTACGACCATCTCAACACGATTTTAAAGGCGCAATTACACAGACGAACATGCTCAAATAAAAGCTCGTGCAAAAGATCTAAAACTTTTTGCGTGAACATTTTTGTGAGCTTTTCTTTGAACATTTGGTTCGGGTAAATTTTTGAGCAAATTATTGCTATCTATTTTGGAAACATATTTTTAAAGATGAGAATAAATAAAATTTCACATCAGTGATCAGTGATCTCAATTCTTTAAAAAAATGGAATACCAACTTTTATTTAAAATTTTTGTGAAAAAAAGCTGACGGCAAGCGAAACATTATTATTGGCTCTACTATCAGTTTTGTCACATGGATTAGGGTTACTTATAATATTTTTTTCTTAGGGTTTTTCCCGGATTTTTTTGCCCGTGGTTTTTTTTGGGATTTTCTTGCGATTTTTTTTTATTTCCAAGGGTTTTTTCCTAAAGTCAAAAAAAACCCAGGAAAATTTTTCTTTTCCAAAAAAATTTTGAGTTTTTCGAATATCGGCAAAAAACTCAAAAATTGCACTTTTAAGCGGTAATCCGCGCCTCACGACTATGAGGAGTGGTGGGGAGGGGGATTTTTTTTAAACATATTTTTGTAACTTTACTTTACCTTTAGCTTTTATTGTTGTTTTTTAATTCCTCACACCAGATTTACCTAGTTAGTTTAAGGTCCCAAGGGTTGCTCAAAAAAGCAAAAGGTTCATGAAAATGCTGAAGATATAGATATTTATTGTCAATTTAATGTAATAATCAAGGTCGATTACTGACACTGAACCAACAATATGCAAAGGGCAACATTGCGATTCAAAAGGGTGGCCGGCCTACTACCTGCGAAATCCAAAACGCGGGATGATAGATCGGGGCAACACCGTTCTCAAGTAAAAAGCCAGTTAACTCATTTTCGTTTTAGTATCCTTTGGCCTATGATCGGTGCCATATTGACACCAAACTGACAGAAAATCCATGTTTTATTTGTCAATTTGGTTATAAAAATGGCAGCCACGTGGGTAATAAACGGGTATTATTTAAACCGAACGTGCTTTTGTTCATATATTTGAGATTTAATAATATAGGTTTTTTAATTTGACTTAATTATTATTGTAAAAGACTAAACTAGGAAGTAAAATAGAGGTATATTCTTTGAAACGTAAATTTTTATCATTATATTTTACAGGCAACAACAATAAATAAGTGCCAATTATTATTTTTTTTATTCTCGTTTTTTTTACGACCCCAAAAAAGTTACAAGTATACTGGCATATCCCCTATAAAAATCAGATCAATCGAAGTTGCTTATGAGGTAAAATGTGAATTTCGGCATCAAATCGGTTTTCTGTCGGAAAGCACTTGATTAAAAATACCTTATTTCAAAACTTTGTTTTTCTATTTTCAGTTAAGTTCAATGAATTCCGATGACAATATATATTTTGAATTTGTAAAGAAATTTTTATACCCCCAATTCTTCAAACAAATTTTGCTCAACATTCTCTCCAAAATTTACATGTTTTTTTTTGTACGAGATTTTGCTCGAACATTTCTTTGAACATTTTGCTCAAGAGGCTCGTCTAAATGTTTGTCGGTATTTCAACATCAAAGGAAAGTTTGTCTGTGTAAATGCGCCTTTATGGATCAAGCTTAGACGTAAACCACAAGATGGCATGACAATCGATGAAACTTTATTTTATGAAAACACTAATTGACGCAAAAATGTGAATTGTTTTACTATATTTTTAAGACAATCAATATTTTATAAACGTAAATAAATCCAATATAATTTTAGTACAAAAATAAGTCCCGTTAAATTGAAATATTGCGCATTTTAAAATGAAAACTTTATGTTTAAAAATACATATGAAAAGTTTCTTAGTAACGTTATTTGTTTTCACGTTTTAAGGCGCATTTACACAGACAAACTTTCCTTTGATGTTGAAATGCCGACAAACATTTACACGAGCCTCTTGAGCAAAATGTTCAAAAAAAAGTTCGAGCAAAATCTCGTACAAAAAGACTCACGGAAATTTTGGAGAGAATGTTAAGCAAAATTTGTTTGAAGAAATGTTGGTATAGAAATTTCTTACAAATTTAAATTTTATGGTTTTATTGGAATTCATTGAATTTAACTGAAAATAGACAGACTAAGTTTTAAAACAAGGTATTTTTAATTAAGTGCTTTCCGACGGAAAAACGATTTGATGTCGAAATTCACATTTTACCTCATAAGCAACTTCGATTCACCTGATTTTTATAGGGGATATGCCAGTATACTTGTAACTTTTTTGGGGTTGTAAAAAAACGAGAATAAAAAAAATAATAATTGGCAATTATTTATTGCTGTTGCCTGTGAAATGTAATGATAAAAATTTACTAATTTAATAAAGAATATCTCTTTATTTTACTTCCTAGTTTAAAACACAATACAATAATAATTAAGTCAAATTAAAAAACCTATATACATTTTATTAAATCTCAAATATATGAACAAAAGCACGTTCGGCTCCTTTGCATATTGTTTGTTCAGTGTCAGTAATCGACCTTGATTATTACATTAAATTGACAGTAAATATCTATCTTCAGCATTTTCATGAACCTTTTGCTTTTTTAAGCAACCGTTTGGGTTTTAAACTAACTAGGTAAATCTGGTGTGAGGAATTAAAAAAAACAATCAAAGCTAAGGGTAAAGTAAAGTTACAAAAATATGTTTAAAAAAAAATCCCCTCCCCACCACTCCTCATAAACGTGAGGCGCGGATTACCTCTTAAAAGTGCAATTTTTGAGTTTTTTGCCGATATTTGAAAAACTCAAAATTTGTTTGGAATAGAAAAATTTTCCTGAGTTGTTTTTTGAATTTAGGAAAAAACCCTTGAAAATAAAAAAACTCGCAAGAAAATCCCAAAAAACCCCCGGGCAAAAAAATCCGGGAAAAACCCTAAGAAAAAAATATTATAAGTAACTCTAATCCATGTGACAAAACTGATAGCCAAGAATAATGTTTCGCTTGCCGTCGGCTTTTTTTCACAAAAATTTTAAATAAAAGTTGGTGTTCTATTTTTTTAAAGAATTGAGATCAGTGATCACTGATGTAAAATTTTATTTATTCTCATCTTTAAAAATATGTTTCCAAAATAGATAGCAATAATTTACTCAAAAATTTACCCGAACAAAATGTTCAAAGAAAAGCTCACAAAAATGTTCACGAAAACAATTTTAGATCTTTTGCACGAGCTTTTATTTGAGCATGTTCGTCTGTGCAATTGCGCCTTTAGATACAACACAATTGAAACTTCAGGTTATGAAGGTTGTTGACTTAGAGTATTCGCGTTTGATATTTTTAATAATTTCTGATATTTATGATGACATTTTCATTGGTCAAAGTATAGTACACTAACTCGCATGTTATGGTCATTACACGCTCAGATAAATTAGCAGCTCGCGTCCTAAACTCCATGTTTGCGTTTAATGACCATCAAAACATACTTGTTATGTAAACTACTATTACTTTAATATTTAAAAAAAAAATAGAATCTTAGCATAGCATAACAGCAGTTTTGCTCGAATAAGAACCAAACAAAATTAAAATGGGCCGAATTAACGGACCATTAGTACCATCAGCACCCGGTTCATTTTCATTTTCTTTGATTCTTATTCGACCAAAACTGCCATGATCGAATTTTTTAAAAAATATTAAAGAAAAGTATGTAATTTATTTTTTTAAATCAAGTTATAAAAGGATAAGTAACTCTACTCTTTGCTACAATTTTGCAGTTTTGGGTTTTTTTGGAACCCCCTAATAATTATTAAATGATGATTTTTAACAGATAAGAAATAAAATTCTGTGGAGAAGACCATACCTGTTTGAGAAAGAGCTGTTTTTTATTTTGTCTTTTATGGTAAACCCATGATGGTAATTTACGGCTTAAAATATTTAGCATAATTTTAGGGGTAACGTTTTTAAGCAATTTTTACCATGTTTTTCACACTTCTATGCCATGATTTTGCTCACATTTTAAAGCTTTCTTTCGAAACTTTCGATTTCTAGAATAAAACACTCACATTTTTCTAGTTTTCACTGTTTTTTAATCGTTCAAAAAAAGTACTGCCAAAAAACATTTTTTAGAGAAAGATGGAAATAAGGCAATTGTTTAATAAAAATTTCTGTTTTGTCATCTTCCTGTCATCTTTAGTGGTGTCGTGCATATAATTTTTATTTTGCCATTTTTATCCAAAAAACGGCAAAAATTGTAATTGTTGAAAGAGTAAAGGGTGTAAGACATAAGGTGGTATTAATTTCTATCAATGAAAGTTCTTTATAGTTTTTAAATTTACCAAGAAACGTGTCCTACTATAAAGCGCATTTTAACACATCTAAAAATATTTTAACAGGTATTATGGAAAAGCCATGATGACCATTAAAATAATTTAGTTAAATACCTGCTAAATGATTTTTTGATGTGCTTAAACACACTAAAGTAGGACACGTTTTTTGGTCAATTTAAAAACTATAAAGAACTTTCATTGAAAGAAATTAATACCACCTTATATCTCACACACTTTGTGCTTTGAAAAATTACAATTTTTGCTGTTTTTTGTATAAATAATACACTAAACACTACTACAGTATAAATCAAGGCGGCTAATAAATGAAATAACAATCGCTTCCATAGCGATGTGTCTTTTTACTCGGTGACGTTCATTGTTGCGACATTTTAATCTTTGACAATTTGATATTTTGATGATATTTTTAAATGATTTTTTCGTAAATACTTGGTGAAAACTGGCGGAAATGGCTTAATTCTTAGGCAAGAATAATTAGATTTTTTTAATATTACTCTTTTCCGCTTATGTCTCTTTAACTTTGTGTAAAAAACGGACAGAAATCTTTTTTTGCACCCGTGATCAAAAAAAGTTTTTTTGCATCGGTAATCAAAAAAGCCATGCTTTATTTATCTGCAGACAGTTACTAAATTCATGTTTTTGATGAAGGTATAAAAAAATATTTTTGGCAGTCCTTTTTTCGAACGCTAAAAATACAGTGAAAACTTGAAAAATTTGAAAGAAAGAAAGAGAAAGAAAGCTTAAAAACACATAGTAAAAAATGCTTAAACAAAAACGTTACCCCTTAAATTATGCTAAAATATTTTAAGCCTTAAATTACCATCAGGGCTTGACCGTTAGGACTTATAAATTTTAAACTCTTGTTTATTAAGATACCTTTAAAATCTTAAAGAAACAACAAAATAAATTAAAATTGAATACACAAAATCTACCTCGTCTTTGCTAACGTATCCCCTATAAAATGGTACCACATTCTCGATTGGTTCATTGTGCGGTTCTTGGTTGTTGGCGTTCTTGAAACAGCCGATACCAAAATCGAATCTGTTCTCGAAATATGGCTCTTCATCTAGAGAATCGTAAAATGTGTCCTCTTCCATGGACCTTTAAAATAAAAAATTTTAGTTTTCATCCAAAATATTATTTGACGTTGTCTGTCAATTTGGGGAATATTTCGCGTTGCGAGTTTTTTTTAGGGCACTTCTATCACAAAACATTTTTTTTAAATAAGGAGCCCCCTTTCCAATTATCAAGAACAGAAGAACACCGCAAAAAAGGAACAAATCTTGTTGTAGTTTTTATATTACTTACTTATTAGTTAGATACGCAGCCAGACAAAAATGGTTCTTGGATAGATCGCGAAAGGATACTGGTTTGCTGATAGGAATCATAACATATCACAACCGACTAAGGGCCGTATGCATAGCCTTTCATTTAAGGAACAAAGCGTCCTTAAGGTCTCATTGAACCAAAAAGTTATTCGCACAAGGTTGCCTTGAGGGAGCATAAATCAAAGGACGCCTTCGACAAGAAAGAAGAAGAAGAAGGTAAAATTTATCCAATTTGATGAAAAGACTTGTAGAAAAATGCACAAAAACAACGTCAACATTTTTTACTCCGGAAATTTTTGCAGAACTCTGCATCGCAGCATCGAAAAGTTTACATTTTTGACGAGGTGTGATTTCGCCATTTTGTTTATGTTATTATGGCGTTTTCGTGTTTTAAAATTTTGTGGCGTTATTTTCGGTTATTAATAGTCTGTGCGTTATTTAAATAAATATGCACAAAATGTCTCATTCTCAAAGTCCAGGGCGCGGAATGCCTACTAGAGCACTTTTATGCCCAACTGTTATGCAAAAATTTGAAAAATAAAGTCCAATAATATCTAGCAAGTGGGTTTTCTTTGGAGAAAGCCATAGAATGACCTAAACTCTATAATTATATTCACCAATTAACCCTCAAAGATCCTGGTTTTTGTTTTGTCCATGTTTAAATCTAGAGGAATCTATCACTTTCTAATTTTTATTAAACATAACCTAAATTTTCGCTGTCAGATGGTTTCACTAATGACGTAATCGACGCGCCTGTCCGGTAGACTCTTCGCCTCTGGATTATTTCCAGGCTAACTATATTGGTAGAGTTATTATCGGTACGCATTTTTCTCGGGAAATGCAAGGGCCTGCATATGCTCAATACGATTAAACACTCCTTATTTATGCAACTTTAGTGATTTATAAGCCAATGACCAGTGAGGAGCGGTTTTGGCCGCCGTTATTCTTTTGGTCATTGATTTTGAGGTTAGGCTATGACGTAGTTCACAATAACCGTAACCCAATGGACCGTTCGCTTGGATGGAACGGCCAAACTGACTGGTTGGAAAATTTTAGTAATAGCGCCAAAGACAAGAATTTTCAGCTTAGGACCAACCCAAACTCTAAGTTCAACGGTAACACAATGTAGTCTATAAATGGGGCGCAGCCCTATAATCCCGGAGTTGTTCGCCCCAGATATTTTTCCAAAAAAAACCTTGAATCACCTTTAAATCGTATATCCAAAGACACAGCTCAATTTTAGATCAAGATTCTCATCGAAGTTCGTAAAATAAATTTAAAAATCGCTATTTGAAAATATACCCCTCTTCAAAACTAATGACCGGAACGATAACTCACCTCCCGAGCACGGTCATCTTTGGTTAAGACCAAAAGTAAAACAGCTGATCAATGACGTCACAATTTCCCCTATTTTGGTTAAAACCGGTGTCGCTTAGATGTATTGGTCTTGACCAAATATGACCGTTCATTATTGGTCAATGGCTTATAAATCCCTTTTAAGTTTCTATTGACATTTAATTTAGGACTTTTGTCCAGATCCACCAACGTGAAAATTCTGCAATTAGGCTTTAATCATGATTAACACTAATCGGAGTTTGCAGTGTAAACAAAGTTTAAATATAAAACATTACATTCTAAACACTGATTAGCATCTAATCATGATTAAAGCGTAATCGAGAAAGGTTTGCGTTGGTGATTACGAGCAATGAACACTTTCGAGCGAAAAGGGCTTAAAAGAGAGATCAAAAATCAAAATTGTCCGCTGGCAAATAGTCATGTTCGATCCGCCGTGCTGGGGAATTCCTCCCCCACTTTGAGGGTCGTAGACATCAGAAGGAAAAAGAACAATTTTCGACGAGTGCCTATCTAAATTTTAGCAAACACTACCTGAAATTCTCCTTTGATTGCTATTAGATAGTTTTTGATCGTGCCCAAAACGCCCAACGACTAACGCTATTTGACACTGTTGACATTTGAACCTGTTGTACATTGTATCCTGTTTATTTCGTTATGAGTTTTCACTTTTAACGGCCGGGTTGGGTCAACAAAGTTGGCTCAAACCGGACGATTGCCTTTTTTTTATAGCGACGAGAAATCTTCACAGACTTCGGCCTCTGGTGGTCTGCCAAATGTGCTCGATTCATGAGGACGCCTACGGAGTAAACCCCTCCGCTGTAGATTTCGTCGAATAGTGGAATCACTCTCAGGATTCATACTAATTCGCCGTTCACTAATTTGGTCTCTTAGTTGTGCTCCTCTTCGTATTTAACTTTTAAAATCGTTCTTATCATATCATGTTGCTGGTTCCATTTACCTACGTGTTGTGTCTTATTTGAAGAGGTTCTCTATGGTCATATTCTCTATCTGTAGATCGTGTCTTGTTGTGTGGCGATGGTTCTTATATCTTGGACAGTAAATTAACTTATGTTCTGCGTCATCTATTATTTGATAGTACCGGAATATGTCGTCCGTTTTCCCTATTCGTTTTGTGTATGTTCTAAAAGATCCATGTGCCTTTCGAACTTCTGTCATATAGTAATCCATTTTCTTGTGTGTGCAGTTCATCCATGTTTTAATGTTGAGGATATTTCTTTTCGCACATTGTCCTTTTTCGGTATGTCGGTCCCATCTTGCTTTCCAGGATTCCAGTGTTTTCTCTTTTGCAGTTTCTTTATTTTCTTCACTGTGGCCATTTTTATCTTCATGAACAATTTCTTCGACAACTAAGTCTATGGGCGGGATTCCTGTTATAACCTGAATAGCTTCCGTTGATATCGTTCGGTAACCGCAGGCTACTCTTAGTAAGGGTTTCCGTCGCATTCTTATCAGCATGTCTTTGTACTTCTTTGTGCGCAGTACTGAACTCCATATCACTGCTCCATATGTCACGATTGAATGCATTACACTGTATAGTAACTTTCTCTTGCTCGTACTGGGTCCGTTTATGTTGGCGAGTCTTTTTAGTGGTTTCTTCTATATGCTTTCCGAATTTCTGATTTTCACCGATGTGGATTTCAAGATATCATAAGCTCTTTTGCGGTTTTATAATAATTCTAGGTGGATGTTCGTCATCTCCGTCTTGTTGTCTCGTTTGCTCCTTGCATAAGATGTATCGCTGTGTCAGCCCTGACTATTAACATTAGATCATACGCGTATCCTAATGATAACGGACGATTGCCTAGGGGGACGAGATACGAGATCTCCCCTAAGGTTGCAAATTACACCAGGATGAGCCCTTTGACTAGATAAATTAGCACGCGGATTTAACTTACACAACCACTAATTGGTTTTATTGCTTATACCTATAAAAAAACTAAAGTTGGCCTGAGTAAAACAATTCTTATATGCTTCATTGACTGTGATTACTGATAAGCATAAGCATTCTACCACTTTCAAACAACATATAGAAGATATTACTCCTGGAGAAGCTCTAGATAAAGTTACCACCGTATCCGTCTTATCTTTTGCAAAAATAATTTGTAACAAAATATCAGGAGTTATTACCTCACCCGCATTTGTTAAAGGAAAAAATCAAAGAAAAAAATTGGCCCGAATTTGTCAACTAAAGAATAACAAATAGAAAGAAACTAAAGAAGAATTACTCCAGTATTACCTATTATGGTCCATCTCACCTCCATGAGGTAGAATAGATGGACCGTTGACAGTTATGAGATTTTGTTTTATTTTAATGACACATTGTAAACGTTCCAAAAAGAGTTTTATTTATTTATAAACGGGTTTTACCCACTTTCAAAGTATACAATTATAATTACAATCACAATAAATAAGTAGGTAATTTAAATATTTTATCAAAGTGTAACAACTTAAATAGTATTACTTTTAAATTAATCTTCTTAAAGATAAACAAAAAATAGGATCATTTAATATCTATCATTAAACTACACCTAGATCCTTATTATCTCTGATTCTGAGCAATCTTTTTAAACAATTAGGTTTGCATTGTACATCATTCGATAGATGGAATTATTTATTCCATAATTTGTTCTGTTTTGCTCAGTTTTGAACAAAACAGAATCGTCTCTGAACCTTCTTGGTGGAGCATAAAAAAAATCTAGTTCAGAGAGTTCCAAGAGTACCAGAGTTTACTGATTTTATTTGCCAATTATCATATATTTGTAATTTGATTAATACAAAAAATTTCCCAACTTTTATAAATGGCGATCCATCTCTCCTCCCCTTTACCCTATCTATTCCCCATCTCCTGAAATCTCACATATCTATGGTCGGTCGTTGCAGGAAAGTTTGGCATCAGCAGTGGCGGGGTGGATTTGCGCAGGGTAGGGCAGTGTGTTTTGTTAGTGTTGAGTTAGGTTAGGATTTGCAGACTTTTTCGTTTTGTTTTTACGATTTTTTTGGAGAGATTGGAAAAGGGAAACAAGATGGAGTCGTGGCTCGTCGCTTCTAAACCAACCCACTGTTTGTCAGTTATCAAAATCTAAAATTTGTAGGTGAGTGGGCCTATTGTACCTAATTCGGAATTAGTAAGGAATAATTTTTACTACGACCAACAAATACCACTAATTTGACGACCATCTCAACACGATTTTAATGACTCATTTACGGTCCCAGCATAATAATAAAGCTTAGTCCACAAGATGGCGTGGCAAGCGATGAAACTTTATTTTATAGGAGCACTAATTGACGAAAAATGTGAATTATTTTTCTATATTTTTAAGACAACAAATATTTATTAAACGTAAATAAATCCAACATAATTTTAGCACCTTACCAAAAATAGATCCCGTTAAATTGACATAATATGCATTTTTAAGAAAAAAAAACCTTGTTTTTCAAAAGATATTCCCTCAGTAACCTTATTTAATTTGACGCGAAGATGATGAAGTTTTAGACGTGAGCCGCAGGCGAGTGTCTTAATTTATCTGAGTGTGTAATGACCATAACATGCGAGTTAGTGTACTATACTTTACCTACGACCAATGAAAATGTCATCATAAATATCAGAAATTATTAAAAATATCAAAAGCGAACACTCTTAAGTCTACAACCTTCATAACCTGAAGTTTCAATGACGTTCTATCTAAAACGTCAATACAAATAAGGTTACTAACCCAGCAAAAATCGATCTACTGGTACTTTACTAATATTGTACTTTGACCGCTGGCAACTGCTGGCACCAGCAATGATGTACATTTTTTTTAGGATTTTTATATGGCAGAGTTGGAATGTTTTAAAAAAGTGCCAAAAAAGCAACATTTTAGTATTTTGTTTTTAATAAAGCAAGAAATTGTACATTATTTTTAAAAAAGTGTTAGTGCAGCCAGAGGCAATAAAACCTTTTATAAGTATACCCAAACAAGTGATATAAAAAATATTTTGGTATAAGCAAAAAATAAATAATCTTCCGTTAAGAGTAAGAGATCATGTAAAAATTTGTACAAAAAAAATACAAAAAATCAAGCATATTATTAGTAGTGGCAAAAGCATGTACAAAAAAGGTTAAACTCAGCGAGTATTCTACAAAACACTTACACCCTGTTACAAAATAGTTAGCTTGTATAAATTGTAAGTAGATGGCGCTACCTTTAATATTTTTTCTCCACAGAAGATACTGCTATGAGTTATATTTGTTTAGACATCAGTATCCTCTTTTATACTTATGCGGGTTAGGATATGACCTAAATGGGACTTTTAGGCAATCCCTATTCCCTGGGATATTTTGAACATTCCAAATGGATCACTTCGGGGATATCCCTGGGATGAAAGGTGCCATTTGGGTGTGAGATTGTGTTGTTTGTTTTATTTTCATTTAATTTTTATTTTTTCTAAACTACTTTCTACTTACTACTTATCCGTTATGTTTTTACCATTATTAAAAAAGAAAAAATCAAAGTAAAAGTACAACTTTTTTTGTGCTAAATATCTATATGCTTGCCTGATGCAGGCCATTGTTCCAAATCAATGCTAACTAAGTACTTTCTACTTAGTACTTTGCCGTTATTGGCGGCGCAGAACGCAAGTATTTAAAAAGTGCAATTTTTTTTATTCATGTTTGCTGGGAAGGGAATTTTTATACCTATATCTTTTTAAAAACAAGTTTTTTTGTTCGAGAACGGTTTTTGGTTAGGTACTAAAATTATATTGGATTTATTTACGTTTAATAAATATTTATTGTCTTAAAAAAAAATTAGTGCTCTTATAAAATAAAGTTTTATTGCTTGTCACGCCATCTTGTGGTTTACGTCTTAGCTTTATTATTATCCTAGGACCGTAAATAAGCTATTAAAATCGTGTTGAGACGGTCGTAAAATTAGTACTATTCGTTAGTCGTACGTAAACTACTATTAAATACTTTTGCCACAAAGTGAAACGGGACAGAGTATCGAAATGGATCGCAACAGGCTTAAAAATGTAAGTGCTCGCAGGCTTTTATCTTGGCGCGAAAGCCTGCAATCCGCTGCCAAAAATCCTGCATAAAATCTGGTAAAATATATATATACAAAATGTACAAGTTTTTATAGGCTTTTAAGTTGTATAAGAGATATTTCTCACATTTTTTGTAAGTCAAAAAATTGTTAATATTGTTTTTAAATGATATTTTTACCGTGTCAAATATTATGTTATATTCATTTGTTTTAGATTTTATCCTAAATTTATATGCATTATTTTAATGATGTTTTATAAGGATTTGCCATACAAATTTTCACAGTATTTTATGATCAAAGTTTACTTTGTCCCTTTTTAAGAGAATTAATAAGATTTTATAAGAATGGATTTTAAGAGATATTATAAGAAAACATCAAAAATTTACCCATATAATTTTAAAAATTTTTGTGGTTCCAAATAGTAAAATAAAATAACTAAACGGATTTTTTTAAAAGCTTTTTATAAATAAATTATATATAAATAAATAATTCAAAAGTTTTATTTTACCAGAAAAAAAATATTTTACCATATAAACTTATATTAGATTAGGGCAACATATAAAAACAATAAAAATATTAGTAAATAATTATTAAATGGCGCCTGCAGGCAGGGTTATTCCCCCATACAAACCTATATAATTATAGATAACTTTTTAATATCTCTAAAACTACGGACAAACTTTGAAGTTAGCACAATTTTACAAATTAATTAATTAAAAGACAGCTTAGAGTTATCTTTCTTGTTGTAAGATTTTTAGTGTATATTTTTTGTGAAAACTTTTCAGTTACTATAGTTACCAGTAACTTGTTATTTCTATCGGAAGGAAGGAATATCGAGTGTTCTCTTTTTACTTGTAAGTTTTTTTTAAAATTTTTTAATGAACGTGATCTTCTTATTAAAATAATATAATTAACAGTATCTTGTTGTTCCTACCTACCTATAAAATTAAAGAAATTTTGATCTGTTTGTTGGCGGAGAAAGTGAGCTTATTTATAATATGTTATACATAATTAAATGTGTTTTTGAATGTAGCTTTTTTGCGATAAACATGACCTTATTGAAATAATATAAAAATAATTAAGTTTTGGTTAGTTTCCAATAACCTATTCATTTCAAGTTTCTAATATTATATTCAAAAGTAATTCAACTAGTTATTTAGAATATTGGAGTAATATGGATCTTTCGATCGAAGCCCTTACAAACCAGGCAAATTTAATATTTATGTAAAATTGACGTTTTTATATTGAAAAGTAATTAATAATAGTTTTGTAAAAAAACAAAAAATAAGTTAAAAAACCTCCAAATCAGTTAATTCAACCGAAAAGAAACCAAAAAACAAAAAATCAAAAGATCTTGGGTGGAAATAACGAAAATTCAAACTTGGATGAGCATCCCACAAGTAACACACAAAAGACCAAAGCGAAAAGAGAAATGACAAACGACGTTCCGCCCTGGGTAACCAGCGTGGGCTCATCAGTGGTTTCACTGGTCACCCTCTACCTACATGGTTGTTACCCACGACCCAAATGATTAAACGATCATCGTTTAATCATTTCTCTTTTTGCTTTGGTCTTTTGTGTGTTCTTTGTGGGATGCTCATTCAAGTTTGAATTTTCGTTATTTTTGATCTTTTGTTTTTTGGTTTCTTTTCGGTTGAAGTAACTGACTTGAAGGTTTTTTAACCTATTTTTTGTTTTATTTGCCTTAGGAGAATAATTCTACTGGACATATTAGTACGCCGGGACGAATCCGTATCAGGTAACTTGGATAAGTGCCAGTGCGGAACGATGCCTATTTGTGAGTGATTCAAAGTGTACAATGGTGTTTAATAATGTATGGTAGAGGGTGACCAGTGAAACCACTGGTGAGCCCACGCTGGTTACCCAGAGCGGAACATCGTTTAATCATTTCTCTTTTCGCTTTGGTCTTTTGTGTGTTCCTGGTGGGATGCTCATCCAAGTTTGAATTTTCATTATTTCCACCCAAAATCTTTTGATCTTTTGTTTTTTGGTTTCTTTTCGGTTGAATTAACTGATTAGGAGGTTTTTTAACTTATTTTTTGTTTTTTTACAAAACTATTATTAATTACTTTTCAATATAAAAATGACAATTTTACATAAATATTAAATTTGCCTGGTTTCGATCGAAAGAACCAAAACTTAATTATTTTTATATTATTTCAATAAGGTCATGTTTATCACAAAAAAGCTAATAATTTTGAATTCCATACTTTGAAAAAATTATTTTGTAGAGATTACCATCAATTCTTATAAAAGCGTATATAAATTCATCAAGTTTACCATAAAAGATCATAAAATTTGAGAATTTTCTATAAATAAGAACATTTAATTCTACAAAAAAATTACCATAAACTTTCCATTGAAGATCATAAAATATTTTATAAACTCATTACATCTGACCAAATTATCCCCTAAAGTATTACAAAATATCATAATTTCCTTTATTATCATTATTATTATCCTTGAGAAAACTACTGTATGACTCTTCAAACATAATTTCCTTATAAACAATCATAAACTTTTTAGAAAATTTACAGCGAGGAATCTTTAAAAAAGTTATAAAAGTTTAGCAGAGGCATTGTAAAACCTTATAAACTTTTTTAAATGCTTTTAAACCATCGTAAAGTTGTATGATTTTGTAGGGCGGTTTTTGTTTTATTTTCCTTAGGTGATAAGTTTTTATGAGGGATTTTTGGCAGGGTTGTTACAAACATTACTTTATACTCGTACTGCCTACAGTGATTAGTGATTTCTGGTATTTTATGAATAATAAATGTTGATTTTATGTTTTTCGTGGTTTAGATCGTAAAAAGTTTCCATTTTCTCAATTTTATTGCGTTAAAGAAAATTGTAGCTCATGTACTTACAGGATGTCCGGTGAGAAAAAGTATCACGGCAAAGAATTTTGCGAAACAAGTATTTTTATAATTTGATTTTTACGGCAATTTAATCCAAATTTTGGCATCAGGTGTTTATATCTCAAAAATTATAATTCTCTCATGGACTGACTTTTGATTTAAAAAAGCCTGACCACTATTTTGTATTCATAAATTTACTACCAGACCAGACCTTCAAGATCTAATAGGAGTCAAAAAACCTACAGACCATTTTTATCAACAATCACCAGCGCATATGAAGCAACCAAAGAAGGCAATGCTCTGTGCGCCACCTCTCGAATAAAGTTGTAATCAAAATGCCGCATCCGCTTCACCCTCAGTTTAAAACATATGTTTAAATAATTTAAAGATATTTTTTTTAAATGTGGGTAAATTTTGACATTAGACACTTAAAGTTAATTTTCAGCTTTATCAGCATTCGTATCCTTATCTCTATAGAGTCGACCTATCGAGCAGGTGTACTTTTAAACTAATGGTGAATGCGTGACAGCTCCAGCTGATCAAATGCGTGAAAACATCGTTTCTATCGTACCTAACGAGGTTTTCGTGCATTTGATCAGCTGGAGCTGTCAGGCATTCGTCACGTCACGCATTCGCCATGATTTTAAAAGTGCGCCTGCTTGATTGGTCGACTCGATAGAGATAAGGATATAAATGCTGATAAAACTGAAAATTAATGTAAAAACGTTTGCTACAAAAATTTGTGACATGAGATTGATTGAACATCTATCAACGTTTAAAGGAAAAATAACACTAACAGTTTATTGCGGAACATCCTGTACCTCATAGACTTCAGTCAATTTAAATAAATTAATTAAATAGCACTAAAAGTGATGTGGTACTTAATTTTGTAGGTCAGGTAGTTTGACCCAGTCAATAGACACAAAGCCCCAAAATAAAGAATGGGCGAAATTTGGTTAGAACAGTAAATAATAATGATTATTATTTATATATGAACAGGCGATAATAATAGACAACAAAACTTTCACCGAAGGTAACAAAATCGATTCACGTGGCAGTTAAAAAATCACATGGTGCAAGTAAAATAATAACTACTTAGCCTATTTTTATCGAACATGGTTAAGAACACTCCCTAAAGGATTGCATCTACACAGGAGAACAGGCACGCAGGCTTATTAGAGACTCATCAGCTAGGTGTACCACAACGACTATAGACAAACTACTTGTCTGCCAGCCAGACCGAACCCATTTTTTTTCTATGACAACGACAGACAATTCACTCGCGCTTATGTGTGCCAAAAAAATCGCCAAAGCGGAGGGAACTTCTGTGTCGAGCGAATTGTCTGTCGTTGTGGTACACCTAGCTGATGAGTCCGTAATTAGGAAGAAACGGCGTCGTCCTAGGTTTCACCCTCTGTGTGAAAAGTCAAATATTAGGATTTTCATTTTGCACTAGTACAAAAAGTCCTGTTTTTTCATATATTTATGGTCTAAAAATGTGGAAAAAAAGTTTTCAGTCGTGTAAATATTGCCAAATTTAGTTTTTTTAATTTTGCATTCAATAAAAAAAATAATAATGTTGACCTGGTTATCAGAAAACATTTTTACAGATGGTGAAATTTTCATGTTTGGCTAAAGCCCTGTTCTCACTATGCAACTTTTTCATGCTTCTCAGAAAGATGCATGCATGAAATTCGTCGAAAAAAGACGCATGCTGTAAGATGCGCTAAAATAGAACATGCTCTATTTTTTATCAGAAAGTTGCATGCATGCTGGGGAATTTCTAGTTACCTTTTGATTACCAACCGTTTTTTTTTATGTTGTCAAGTTGCTGATCAGTTGTGAATTTTAGGTTATGAGTTTTATTTTCAATATTTTTTAATCACCTTAAAACTTTCTAAAATTCTTGTTTGCCAATGCTCACAATCTGCAAGTTCTAATTCCCACTCCAAGCCTGTCAATCCTATTTATTTAATATTTCTTATCCGAGAACAATCCAGAATTTTCGACTTTTCCTTTTTTCGAAGAATTATTTATTTCTGGAATAATTCTTTATTTCTGGAATAATTCTTTATTTCTAGAATTCTTCAAGAACACCAAATATTCAGTCGTGAAAATATTGCTGGTTGCATATTTAAACTTTTAGCGAATGCGCTAGAAAAGGGTATAGGAAAAAAGTAAACAAAGCAGTTAAAAATCTAGGGTTTTTTTGATTTTTTTAATTAGTGATTTTGTTATGTTGGCTAAAAATGGCCTTTCCTCTAAAAAAAAGATGCATAGTGTGAACACCCCCCACAGCTCCATGCTTCAAGAAAAAGATGCATGTAAAAAGTTGCATGTGTTTGATGCATAGTGAGAACAGGGCTTAACATCTACGAACATTATTTTAAAACCGGATTTAATTTGAAAGTAATACGATGCATCTTTCAGATTTTTTTACCACAATAAAATCCTTACTGACAAATATATCGAAACTATAATATCAATGGTCGACCGAAAGTGTGTGGTAAGATTCGGCGGCAATCATATTTTTCGCCAACGCCGTCACTTTTTGTCTTTTCAAATTTAAAAATTCAGAATTTTTTGTTTAGTAACCAAACGATGTTGGCAATTAATAATTTTATATAAAAAATAGTAGTTTTCATAACTAGTGGCTAAAATAGTATTTTTTTACATGCGTTGGTTTAAATAACGAGCGCAACGAGTTATTTAAAAACGCGAGTAAAAAAAAGCACAGTTTAGCCGCGAGTTGTTAACAATATTTTTTTTAATACCTTTATCAAAAAATCCAAGAAACAGGAAAATACTTTTAAAAATCTCGAACGAAGAGCACTTCTCGCAACACACTATCTTTACACTATAAATCAAGGCAGCTGGTAAATGAAATAACAACAGTTTCCATAGCAATGTGCCTTTTTACTCGGTGACGTTCATTATTGCGACATTTTAATCTTTGACAGTTTGATATTTTGACGATGTTTTTAAATGATTTTTTCATAAATACTTGGTGAAAACTGGCAGAAATGGCTTAATTTTTAGGCAAGAATAATTAGATTCTTTCAATATTACTATTTTCCGCTATTTCTCTTCAATTTTGGGTAAAACACCCACAGAAATCTTTTTTGCACGCATTATCAAAATAGTAGTTTTCACAACTAGTGGCTAAAATAGTGCTTTTTTTACAAGCTGTGGTTTAAATAACGAGCGCAGCGAGGTATTTAAAAACGCGAGTAAAAAAAAACACAGTTTAGTCACGAGTTGTGAACACTATTTTTTTTAATACCTTTATCAAACAATCCAAGAAAAACAGGAAAATACTTTTAAAAATCTCGAACGCAGAGCACTTCACGCAAAACCACCATCTTTACACTATAAATCAAGGCGGCTGGTAAATGAAATAACAATGGTTGCAATAGCGATGTGCCTTTTTACTCGGTGACGTTCATTGCTGTGACATTTTAATATTTGACAGTTTAATATTTTTACGATGTTTTTAAATGGTTTTTTCGTAAATACTTGGTGAAAACTGAGGGAAATGGCCTAATTTTTGGGCAAGAATAATTAGATTTTTTAAAAATTACTATTTTCCGCTATTTCTCTTTAATTTTGGGTAAAAAATGGACAAAAATCTTTTTTTGCTTTTTTGTGATTAAAAAAATAGTACATTATAAACCTAGGGACTAAAGTGCCATATTTAATCCCGTGGCGAAAGGTATGTAGCCCCACCGTAGGGAGGGCTACAATTCGCTAAGGGATTAAACGACACGTCCCGAGGTTTATATACTATTTTATGCACTTTAGAAAAAGATCTCTGTTAAAATTACGTTAGTTCTACGCTAAATGGTTCGTCAACTACAAGAAAGGGTGCTAAGAATGAAATCGTGGCCAAGAGCAAGTGCAGACTTGCCATAAATTTAATTATAATTAATTTAATTTAAATTTAATTATAATTTTCCAGGGATTAGGTTTTTTTTAATCCCTCAGGGATTAAATTTACTTTTAATCCCTAGGCTGAGGGATTAAATTTATTTTTAATCCCTTAGGGATTGAATTTTCTTTGAATCCCTTAGAGTTTAAAAGTGTCACTTTAGTCCCTAAAAAGAAGGATTAAAAGTACCTATTTAATCCCTGAAGTGCATAAAAGTTTTTTTGCGTTGGTCACCAAAAAGGCCCCGCTTTAGTTATCTGCAGACAGTTACTAAAATCATGTTTTTAATAAAAATATAAAAAAAAGCTTTTTAAATATAAGCTTTTATAAAACATAAAGCGCACCAAAAAGTTCAAAATAATTTTTAGCATTCTGATATCATAATAATAAAAGCAATGGGCGCATTATAGGAAATTTTTGACCATCTTGACTCGATAAATTTATGTTATGATTGTTCCCAACTCGACCCAAGCTACCCTAACATTCCTCTGATATATGGATGAACATTGTGGTGGTTCATTTTGAATTCGCCATATTGAACCTTACAAATCTGATCAAAAATTCATAATCCCCTTTTGATTGAAATCGAACAAACTAAATATTTTTCCCCTCCACTTCCCTCGTTAGATGAAGGTGGATACCTGATAATACCATACTACTGTATTGTCACCGGAACTATACACCAAATTTGAAGACCATCGGATGTTTTTAAGTCAGTTAAAATTGGTTATTGAATCCGCCATATTGAATTGTCAAAATCCTTATTCTCAAAAACCCCCGTAGGCGTTTTCCCCACTCCACTCCCCTCGTACTTTACTTGAAAAATGTATTTTTTATTAAAATATTAATCGCGCAAAATAAACTTTTGGAATAATAAGCTTTTTGTATCTACGGGATTAATTGAATCATATACTACGTTTACACGCGACTATTTATATAAGGTCGGTGTATGCGTCCTTCATTAAATGTCAATTTAAAAAGAAAACAAATAAAACAACTAAGTTAACAACAGATTTTTCGGTAAAACCAGGGTTGAATATTTCTTTATGATGAAAGCAATGCACTAATATGTTTTTCCGCTTTCTTAATTCCGTTTAAAATAAAATCGATTTAGTGGTTAAAACGGTTTTCGTGGTTTTTATACAAAAAAAATCAATTTAAACCATCCTTATATAAAAGCGCTTCAGGAGGCCCGTATAAATAAAGTAAGATACGTTTATGCACTTAAACCGTTTTTATTTAAGGACGGCTCTAAATAAAATCTTCAAAAATATCAATCAATAACAATTAAAACAACTTTATTAACAAGAGATTAAAGAATAGAGAAACAACTAATGTCGCTTTTAGCTAAAGTTAAAGTCTGGTCATTGGAATGGGTCGTTTTTCAACTTTTTGTAACAAAATTCTGCAACGAAAAATTTTTTACTTCACAAAATAAAATATTTTGCTTGGTTTGTTAGTTGGATGGGTAAAGAGTATTTTTTGTAGAACTTACAAATAAAAAAAATTTTAGTGTGACAGTTGCCAAACAAATTATCTGATGAATTAGAAAATGGGCAAATAATTAATTTTTCTTCATCAATTGGGAAACAATAAAAAGTTAATGGCAAGGTACGTTCATAGAAAAATCACCCTGTACATGCAGTAGCAAAAAACGGATTAAAATTCCTCTATTTAAATTTCATAAAATAATATTTAATTGGTGTTAGATACATTGCAGAATAACATATCGAAAACGCTTCCTTGCTTAGATGTGGTTATCTAGGCTAACGTCACTTCCGAACAACGAAAGTGAATGTTATTTAAAGACAAAAATGTATGAAAGTTTCATAATATTATATTACCGTAAAATGGGTAGAATTAAATCATGCAGCATGCATCAGTGGGTACAAATAAATCAAATAAATGATTGATCGATTCATTAATTTGTTAGTGTGCCAGAAGTTGCGAGAAACTCGTAGCGGTAACGGTCAAAATCTAGATTGCCACCGCATTTCTCGTTCAGTACACTTCCAGCTGACGCATGCGCATTGGAGCCCGCCACTAATCCATTGGCCCCGGCCAACTTGATATTTCGCAGGGGTTTCTGTTACGCTTTTTATTATACGGAAATACACGGGTAGGGCCTCCATAATAGACAGTTCTCAATTGAAACTTTCTTCTTAAATCCAACAAAAGATTGTGTTAAGATGATTATTCAATAACCACATTTATTAAAATTTTTCTTATAAATCAAACTATGTCCAAAACTGAAGGAGGGTTGGTTTAAAATGCTTAAAACCAAAAATTTCACTTAAACTTAGGACCGTTCTAAAATAGACTGAACCGTTTTAGTAAATCCCACCGTTGAGTTACATATAAAAAGATGCCTAATCCTTGTCGTATCTCAGTGCGCATGCTCAAAACGCCATAAAAGGCGTTACATCTTACCCATAGAGATTAAAAGTTCCACATAAAAAGGGTGCTTGTATCTCAGTGGGGATGCTCAGGACCGATACGCTTGCGAATACTAAACGAGTGGTCGTAGAGATAGGTGAGGCGTAGTCGCTGTTGTACGGCGTATCCGTTCTGAGCATGCGCTCTGAGATACGACAACGACTATAAGCATTCTTTTTATGTGCAACTTTAAATGTTTATGGGTGAGACGTAACGCCGCATGGCGTTTTGAGCATAGATACGCACTGAGATAATGCTTGTTTTTGTCTATTTTAGAACGGTCCTAAGTTTAACTGAAATTTTTGGTTTTAAGCATTTTAAACCAACCCTCCTTGAGTTTTGGACATAGTTTGATTTATAAGAAGAATTTTAATAAATTTGTTTATTGAATATTCATCTTAACACAATCTTTTGTTGGATTTAAGAAGAAAGTTTCAATTTAGAAGAAAAAAAAATTTAAGAAATTAAACCCACGCGGGGTTTAAATAATAAACCCTCTAGAGAACAAATTAAAATTGGGGTTTTATGTCACTCTAATTAAAACTTTCCCTTGTTAATTAATTTTTCCAATTAATACTTGATGTCACACAACGATTTCGATGAGTGATAATAAAATAAGGGGTAGATTAATTTTATATCTATTTAAAAGGTGTTTTTATTTATGAAATGTATTAAAAAACTTAAATGCAAGTTTTGTTTACATTTCTGTCACTGTCGAAAGGTCAGTTTCAAAATATTAGCTGCGTTTAAATCACAAACAGCGAGTTCGGATCTCTTACCTCTGCTTGTACCTTGGCTTGCACCAACCTCTACTGATGAAACCTCCCAGTAAACAATTTACTACGGCTCACTGTTGGCCTGTTGCAGAATCATGGACAGTCACAGTTATGGCCTTTTAACAATATATTTATATGATCCCGGTCCAAAAAAAGTACGAAAATGTCCCCTCGGGTCAATAAAGATGCCGGTCCGGCACCCCGGCATTTTTAGCCGGCATGCCTGACATAGACCATCAATATCCCAATCCGTGAGATCGTCAATGAAACTATAATAGGCCATCGTTATAAAAAAAAGTGACAGCCTAATGCAAGCACAGCATTGGGCTAGAAATAACCTTTTGACAATATGTATATGGGACTTCGGTCCAAAAAAAATAAGGAAATGTCCCCTCGGGCCAATAAAGATGGCGGTCCGAGACCTCGGCATTTTCTACCGGCATCGGCATGCTTGACATAGACCATCAATATCCCAATCCGTGAGGCCATCGTTATAAAAAAAAGACCTCGATCCATGACATAGACCATATCCCAATCCGTCAGACCGCCTATTCATGCTAAATTGATGGTACACAGTACTAAGACGGGCGATTTGATGCCACACACACTCCATCTTGCGGAAAGGGTAAAAAAGCAAAATGGTACTTCGATTTTAACTCTTTTAAGAGCTCAACAGTTGTTACCTATAATTTTGACTTGTGTTATATAGTTTTGATTGTCCAATAGCAATTTTAAATAAAAAGTAATAACAACTGGGAAACTAACATCGGACCAGCATATGCCCTTGGTCTTTAAGTTGGAATATAAATATCTGTCATAACATGGTTACAGGCCTTTTGTCTACTGCCCGGTCAAAAACATGTCCAAATCTTACTCAGTGGCCTAACAATAAGCTTTTTACAAACTTCGGGGGAGCGAATGCGGGTCATTATACGGCCTTTGGAGGGGTATCCCCATGTGTAAATATTTAGACCTGTGAGGGTACTATTTTAGATCTTAGTAAATTCCACTGTAAGTGTCTAATATCTCATAGTCAGATGATTTTGACTCACTTTTGAGATGGTTCTTCACTGGCCACAAAAAATAAGACGTTTGCAACTGTCAAAAAATGACATCTTAAAAATACGAGTTGTATCACTTGCAAAAATCGGTAAAGAAGATGATGATGTATTTTTGACTTAATTAGCTAATTATTGTTTAAATTAAGTAAAACTAATCTTAACTTAAAATGGCGTATGGCGTTTTGAGCATAGATACGCACTGAGGTACGACAAGGAATAGGCACTCTTTTTATATGGAAAGCAATCGCCCCCCCCTTTGCTCCAGAAAAAAGTAGACAACAAAGATGCTGGTGGTAACCTTTGGAGAAAAAACGAGAAATTGTAGAATGTTCCTTTAAAGCAGGGTTGGAAAAAACCCGGGTTTTTAATATGAAACCCAACCCACTGGGCTCTTTTGGGTTTTACAAATGGATTTTATTGGTTTTTTTATGGTTTTCTTTTTAAATTATATGCAGATTGTAGTTCTTATTTAAAATTAGGACTTATTCTCGCGATCGTTTATCAACTATAAAATACGACATAAGAATAGGTGGAATACAGAAATCGACAGTTTGTTTGTTTGTTAATAAATCAAAGCAGTTTTGGTTACTACTTAATATAAACAAACCTTAATAAAATTATTGTTGGTGTTTGTTTATTTACTACACTGCAAGTACCTGCTTACTTAGTATGACATGATAGTATTATACGATTCAAATTTTCGTTTTTTTCAACTATTTTTTAAAACGAAAATGCCTAGAGTAGCGCTAGAAAGAATGCTTCACAATGAACTGAGGTTTTAAAATCCAGTAATAAAAGTAGAGTCTGCAAATACTGAACCAGAATCGCTTTTTTTATAATTTGCATTGTTGCCCAGCTAGTGCAGCATCCCTTGAAATTGTTTGGGATTAGAAAAAGATTTGCAACTGGTCAAAGTTTATCGATCAGATTCAAAAGGTAATAATATACCTTTTTTACGTCTATTTATTTTATTAATAATGAAAAGTAGTACCTAGTAGAGAAGGGGCGGCGCGAAGCCTGGCAAGTAGGCCTCCCTGGGCCCTTTCTGCCCTACCCCGAGCCTGCCCCTAATCCACCGCCTGCACCACTGGTCTGGCAGTCTGCTCATCTGGTTTCTCTGTTCTTTTTGCAAAGTCCAGTATTTTGTCCCATTTGAGGGTGTGCAGGTCCTCCTCATTCAGGGTCGGGAAACCGAATACCTGATATCTCGTCCTCTGGTATGCCTCGCAGTTCGCTTTAACGTGTCGAGATGTCTCTTCTGCCCGCCCGCAGGCCGGCAGGTCGAGTCATTCTCCACCGCGATCCGGGTCATGTGCTTCCTTAGTCGGTTGTGACCCGTTATGATACCTGTCAGCAAACCAGCGTCCCTTCGCGCTCCCCAGAAGCCATTTTTGTGTGTGAAGTCCTTGGTCTGTCTGCATCCTGTTCCTCCTCTCCAAGCGGTCGTCATGGCATCGTTGGCCCATTTATTGAGTCGACTTTGCAATTCCCTCTTGGTGGTTCCTAGGAATGGTTTCGGCCCTACATACTGGGTGCTTGCCCCGATCCTGGCGAGCTCGTCGGCCATCTTGTTACCCGGCACCCCCATATCTCCCGGTACCCACATAAGTGTCACTTGTTTGCCCTCTTCTTGGTGTTGTTGTTGATCTTGGGCGCCCTTAGTGCCTTTAGGGCTGATTGGCTGTAGGAGCATATATACACACGCTCCTCCCTACCGTTCTTTATTTCTTTCATGGTTGCAGCCATTATTATGGTATACATCTCTGCCTGAAGGACCGTGGTTTGCTCTCCGATCGGGTAGCTCTTTCGAACTTCCTGGTCTTACACATAAACCCCCGATCCTGTGATTTACCTGTCCGACAGTTTCGACCCGTCGGTGTAGCAAATCACAGCGTTCTCCTCGAACTGTTCGCGGAGGTTTTCACTCTGCCATAGTTCCCTGTCTGAGATGACTACTTTGTACCTTTTGTTGAATCTCCAGGGGTTTTTTGGTCTTTGTGTTTTAATCGCTGCCATAGGGATTTCTCTCTCGGCGATTTGGGCAATCCTAAGATGCTTCCCCTCTTCCTCTCCATTGACCTGTATCTCTCAGCCAGAGGTGGGTCGCCATCGCTTCTTTTCTGATCCAGATCGGAAGCGGCGGCAGTCCCAGAATGGTTTCGAGTGCCTGTATAGGTGCCGTTCTCATAGCGCCGGTTATCCCTCTGCATATGGTTCCCTGTTGGCTCCTAAGCTTGAGGGTAGTAGTGACCTTCTCCACTGCTGGCCACCAGACTATGGATCCGTACTGGATCCTTGGTCTTAGTAATGCCGTGTATATCCAGTGGAGGTTTCTGGGGCTCAAAACCCAGGTGCGGCCAACCACTCGACCCAGTTGCCACATCGTTGCCTGCACCTTATTGGTCAATTTCGCAACGTGTGGTGTCCAGGTGAGCCCCGTGTCTAGGGTGACCCCTAGGTACTTCAGTTCTGAAACCAAAGTCAGGGGTCTCCCGTACATCTTGGGTGCTCTGAATCCCTCCATTTTCCTCTTTCTTGTGAACAGGATCATCTCAGTCTTTCCTGGATTGACAGAGAGACCGTTTTGTTGACACCAGTCTTCTATGATTCGTACCGCCCTTTGCATTCTGTTACAGACGGTGTTTAGGTGGTGGCCTACCACCTCCACGACATCGTCGTCGGCGTATGCGTGGGCGTCGAATCCTTCCTCTGTTAGGCGTTGTAGGAGAGTATCCATGATCAGACACCACAGATGTGGGGATAAGCAGCTACCTTGTGGGCAGCCTCCCGTTGCCTCTATGTTGACCCTGGACTCCCCTAGATTGGCCTGGATCTTTCTCCCTGTTAGTGCAGATTTTACCCATTCGGAGATAAGAGACTTGGCTCCCCTTCTCTGCAGGGCTGTTGGTATTACCTGCACTTTCGCCTTGTCGAAAGCTCCTTCGACATCAAAGAATACTGCCAGGGCGTACTGTTTGAATTGAAGGGCTTTTTCTGCCTTATGCACTACTGCGTGTAGGGCCGTGTCGGTAGACCTTTCCTCCACGTATGCATGTTGGTTTCTGTGGAAAGGTTGGTTGGTTAGGACTCCCCCTAGTAGGTGTCTGTCGACCATTCTTTCCAATGCTTTCATCAAAAAGGATGTTAGACTAATGGGTCTGAAGGATTTGGCCGCCGTATAGTCTTTCTTTCCGGCTTTCGGAACAAAGACAACGGAGGCTTTTTTCCACTCTGTCGGTACATATCCCATTGCTATGTTGGCCCTAAAGATTCTCTTTACAAAAGGTAGGAGTATCTCTTGGCCTTTTTGCAGGAGCGCCGGGAATATACCGTCAGGCCCCGGGGACTTGTAGGGGCTGAACTCGTTGATTGCCCAGGAGATGGTAGCATCCGAGACCACTCGGTCCGGGTCTTGCCCCTCCCGGCGGTCCTCTGCGCCCCCCGTTCGCTGCCCTCTCCCGAGAAGTGAACCTCGAGCAGGTGTCGTATTGACTCCTCGCATGAGGCGGTCCAGCTCTCGTCTGGCCTTTTTAACGATGTTAGCGTTTGTTTATTCTCGCTGCTTAGGATTTTGAGAAGTCTGGAGGTCTCTGGAAGGGCAGTATTTCCTCCAACTGTCTCTTTTGCAGTTTCTTACCTCTTTTTTGAACTCCTTTTTCTGAAAAAATCCACTTTTAAAAAAGCCCTACTTGTTTTTTTTAAGTGGGTTTTACCCAAAAAAAACCCAGTGGGTTTTTTCGGTTATCCACTGGGCGGCCAACTCTGCTTTAAAGACATTTGACAGTTTGACCTTCAATTCGTCACAACAAGAATAAACAAACGCATGAAGTACTTACCGCGAAAACCACGATATTGGAAATACAGAACAGTATTATAGAGTTTCCATTTAATTTATAAACAAGTTTTAGAAAAAATCATTTCAGGCCAAAATCAAGGCAAAATTAATTAAAGTCGTTTTTAAATACGATAAACCTTTTGATTAATTCAAAACACTAATTCTTGAACTTTTATTGGGAGAACTCAGCCCCCCCCCCTTTTCAAATGGATGGGACCGCCACTGCCATGTTCCAATATATAAAACACTTATTTTGTAAAATTAGGCAAATTTTGTAATTTTCTCTCATCTCTAAATTTTTTTACAAGTGACAGTTTATAATGGGTTCCAAAAACTCTGGGTAAAATCGATGCGTGGTAGTGGTAGTGGTTGTTAAACACTACCATAGCGGCTGTCAAAGTTGTCAAAATTTGAAGTGTTCCAAAATTTCCGTAATATCTTATCAATTGCGGTATGGTTCGGCGTAAAATCGATTTTTAGATACCCAAGTGTATGTCAGCCTTCAAACCAAACTTTTCTTCAACTATAGTCCTTAGTAAATATCGCTCTAAAGGTTTTTTCTTGGTCGTGTGCTAGTGAAAAAGGGGTCTAATTCAACCCATTCTACAATGCCTATCTTTGATATTAAATGAGATAATGCGGTTATTACCCTTCACGTCTCATGATAAAATAATTTGTTTAATCGCATAATATTAACGTAAAAGCAGAAACTGGTGGGTATTCATAAAATGTCTAAAAAGTAAAACAAAACCTGATAACTGGTAAAAAATTAAAATTTTTCTTGTTTTTCAACAGTTTCCTTTTATAGGATGTAAATATTTAACAAATCTTTACACGGCGAAGTAGGAGTAGTAGCTTTCACGAGTAGTGGCTTAAATAGTGCTTTTTTACAAGCGTTGGTTTAAATTACGAGCGCAGCTAGGTATTTAAAAACGCGAGTAAACAAAAGCACAGTTAAGCCACTATTTTGTTTAATAGTGAAAAAATCCAATAAAAACAGGAAAATACTTTTTTTAATACCTTTATCAAAATCATAATTTTAGTAACTCTCTGCAGATAACTAAAGCATGGCTTTTCTGGTTACTGATGCAAAAAAACTTTTTTTTTTGATCACGGGTGCAAAAAAAGATTTATGTCCCTTTTTTACTCAAAGTTAAAGAATTGCCTAAGAATTAAGCTATTTCCGCCAGTTTTCACCAAGAATTTACAAAAAATCATTTAAAAATATCGTTAAAATATCAAATTGTCAAAGATTAAAATGTCGCAACAATGAACGTCACCGTTGCTATGGAAACGATTGTTATTCCATTTCCCAGCCGCCTTGATTTATAGTGTAAAGATGGTGTGTTAATAGAAGTTCTCTTCGTTTGAGATTTTTAAAAGTATTTTCCTGTTTTTCTTGGATTTTTTAATAAGGTATTAAAAAAAATAGTGTTAACAACTCGCGACTAAACTGTGCTTTTTTTTTACTCGCGTTTTTAAATACCTCGCTGCGCTTATTATTTAAACCAACGCTTGTAAAAAAAGCACTATTTTAGCCACTAGTTGTTAAAACTACTATTAAAAATTTCGAATGAAAAGCACTTCTCCCAACACACCATCTTTAAACTATAAATCAAGGCGGCTGGTAAATGAAATAACAATGGTTTCCATAGCGATGTGCCTTTTTATTCGATGACGTTCATTGTTGCGACATTTTAATCGTTGAGAGTTTGATATTTTGACGATGTTTTTAAATGATTTTTTCGTAAATACTTGGTGAAAACTGGCGGAAATGGCTTAATTTTAAGGCAAGAATAATTAGATTTTTTTAATTTTCAAAAAAACCATACTTTAGTTATCTGCAGTCAGTTACTAAAACCATGTTTTGATGAAAGTATAAAAAACAAGAATTTTTTGCTAAACACCTTCGCCCACAGAAGTAAAAATAGGTGGAATGATAATACCCCCTGAGAAATTTCACAAAAATGATCGCCTTATGTAGGTGACAGTTATGAGCCTAAAAAAAACGTAGTCACATCAGTCGAATCGACTTGACATTTTTTTTTCTGATGTGTATTTTCCACAATCAGTAAATGGTATTTTTTGCCATGATTTTTCGTAATATATTAAAATTTTGTTTTTTTATATTTTTGTTAATAGAAAAAGTAAAGTTATATCATCATATCATTTTTAGATGGGTTTCAAGTCCCCCTGTAAACCGAAGATATATATTTACCTGCTTTTTTTATTAGTCACACACTTGTTTGAACCAAACCAAAAGTTACTAGGATGTTACCACGGTCTCTAGAATAAACACGGTCTAGTAATTTTTTTGCTCCGCCCACCTGATGACAACACAAAGATATCAGCCTGCTTTCTTTATTGATTTTTTTGATGGGTAACATATGGGGTTATATTATTATATATAATTATTATATAATTACATAAATATGGCGCTTGATATGTCAAAAATATAAGAGACCTTTGATTTGATTTGATTTGATTTGTCTCAACAGCAAGTTTAGGTCTTGAAATCCCTGACACTGCAGCTTCTTAGCTTATTGTATCTCTTTCTGCGTGCCTTCCTAATCTAAGAGGTTTGACGACCTCGCGAGGAGCAGCAGCCCCTTTATTAGGTTTCTCTGGCAGTTAGCTTCTCTGGAGGGGTCGTCCTCCAGGAGGTTTTGTGTTCTGCAGAACGTTAGTGCTGGGCACTCAAATATACAAGGTTCCTAAGATTTTCCTTAGGGATACGATTTCAATAAATCAAACAGAAATGGCATAGAAAGTTCTGCGCGCACAAAAGAAACAGGTATATTAAGCAATGGTGCCAGTTTGTTATTATCTCCGGACTGCTTTCATGAAAAAAAATTGTCGTCACTCTTTCATTGTGAGCATAAATCATAGTTGCAATAATAACCGTTGACAAGATGTCTGCAAATTCCGCTAGATGGCGGCCACACCATGAGATTAGATGTTTCCAGGTCCAAACCACAGCTTTTTCTTGCTTAAAGGAGGCGGCAGGGTCCATTATTTACGATACTGAGCGATAAACTCGTGAGGTTGTTAACATTAGAAAGAAATATCTTCGCTTTTAATTAAATTTCTCTCCATTCTGTTCTACTAACGACATCTATACGGAAACGGCCAAACCATGCAGCTAGCACTAGCAGCCAAAGAAATCAATAAACGGCGTTGTTTTTCCTGCAGAGCTTTTTGCTTGCGATATTATTGATTTTAAATAAAGCTGGCCCTACACTACATTTGATATTTTCGAGGTGTTTTATGACAATTCTTCAAAATTAGCGGGAGGGTAAAAGCGAAAAATAAGGGGCTGCCGAAAAAATTTAGAAACTAAGACGGGATCAGTTTTCCTAAAACGGGGGATCTTGGTTTCGAGTGAGAAGATAAAGGGCGGCGCAGGAAAAAAATTTTCGATTAAATTAGCCGAACGCAAAAATGTTAGAAAAACAAAGCACGAAATAAAAATGGCGCCGCTTACAATTTTTTTTCAAAAATTACGTAATTTCGGGAACGCAAAGAAATAGGTCTAAAGAGTATAATTTTTAAGAAAAAAATATCAATTTTCTCGCCCTCCTCCACTGGGACTATAGGAGCCGTGCACAAATTACGTAATGGTCATGGGGGAGGGGGGTTACAAAACGTACGTATTTGGAATGAAAATAAGTGAGGTTTTTTTTTTGGGGGGGGGGTAGTGGTCTTAAAATCGTTACGTAATATTAGGGGAGTGGCGTGCCAAACTGTTACAAAACATTACATAGGGAGGGGGTCAAAAATTGGTAAAATCACCGTTACGTAATTTGTGCACGGTCCCACATCTGACTGTTCCTCCTTTTTGATTTCGAATCAAAGTGCAAAACCCGGGTTGGACGTTCGAAGGCGTCAACCCGTCCTATTTGCTTGATAAAGTTTCTACGGAAATATCTCAGTCGATTTCTCCGGCCGTGTATGAACGCTTTAGGTTAGGCATTTGCATGTAGCTCAGTCCCCAGCCTGTAAACAGTGCGTAAGGACAATGGTTACAAAATGAAAAGCCAAAAAATATTTTTTTTTTACGATATCTTTCATCAGTTTGGTATTAAAGTCGAGCAAAAGCAATTTTTATTCGAGTCCTAAAGGTATGAAAATGGAAAACATTAGAAAACAACAACCTGAAATGGATTTACTACGTGTAAGATGTGGTGACAACATCGCCCCATGCCCATCCTTTTCTGCCTAATGTGCTTTTCCGTTTGTCTGCGTCTTATACACGGCTGCTTGGCCCCCTAAGGATTTGCTTAGGAATCCTGTATATGATGTGAGCGGCTGATTCGCCATCCTCATCACATAGTCTGCAGGGTGTCGATTCTTGAATTTTAGACGGACGTTCGGGTGGTCGATGATCACTTAGAGGATGTAAACACTCCCAGGGAACGATCCGATCCCCATCGCTGGCTGTTCGTACTCTTGAATGCAGCCGAAACACGCCCAATGCTGCCAGTTTGCTTTTTGAGCGATTGAACTAATTTTAAACTAACCAAAATATTTTCTATGATTTTTGCCTTATTTTTTTGACATTAAACAAAAACAAAAAACAGTCGTTGAATAAAAAGTGCAAAATAAAAGTATGACAAAGTAAATGGGAATTACATACTCATTAAATTATGTAGATTATAAATTTCTATTACAGTGTAATTTTTGTTTAATTTCACCTTACACGCAGGCCATAAGGTCCTTTTTTTAAATTTTGTAAAATTTCACTTATCGTTTGTTCCAGTTTCCAAAAATATACTATATGTTAACTTTATCTTAAACGGTCATTGAACACAAAAACGTTACCATAAGATGTGTTGAACAACGAACCATTACTATTTTTCATTGACTAACACATTGCCCTTTATGGCAAATTATTTTAAATTTTACTCGACAGCCACCAACGATACAACCTACATGATATATTTTTTTAATCAAAACTTAAAAAAAAATAGGATTCCACCTCCTGGCTACCCTGCCTTTTTAATTGAGCATTTTGTGATAAATAACAAAAATATTTTTCCATTGGGACTTTATAAACGGTCACCTTGTACATAACTGAGTGTAAATGAAAGGTCTCATTTTTAAATTATAAAATTCTTTATTTTACAATATTTCACATAAAACTTGGCTATAGATACAGCAAACTGTATAATTTTTTTTTTTTAAATGGTACTTATGTGGAGATTCCTTTTTTCTGTCAGTGACCTTAGCTCAGGAAATATCAAAGCAACATTCAAAATGGGTCATGTAAAATCTCTACTTTTTATTGTCAAATAAACATCAGAATTGGCTAAATTTTGAATGGAAGGCACATTTTGTAAAAACGAAGACACAGCTCGGAGCCCTCAATGTGTGACATACGTGTTTTCCAACACTTTCTTGGTACAAACCATGTGATAGAAAGTTTAAAGCTACCATAACCTGTAAAGAAAAAAATTAAATAAGAGCTTATAAATATGAGCTATTAAAAGCAGGTTTGTGCAGCTGCATCATGCACAATTGACAAACATAATGCATAATTTTCTATCCATCCTTTTCTATTCATATATGTGAGAAAGATACAGACATATAAGATTATGCACTAAGTACCTGCATAAACCATGCCTATAGGATTGAACTAGGTTAACATATAACTAAGGATACCTGTTAACTGTGAAAATTGGATATCTAATTAGTTTTGTGAGTTATTTAGACCCAGAAGCAATTCTTCTATTCCCATATAAAGTATATCCATGAATGTCCCGTATATATTCAATGGACATCCATCAGAAGTGATTATTTATCACACTTGGATGTCCGTTGCAGCTTCATCAAGATATATCCATTTTATATGGATATACATTGATGGAACACATATACATCACTGGATGTCCATTGTATATATTTTTCATGTATGATCATAAATGGGATAAAAGCTAAATATCAATTGGAGGTGTGTTCATGTATGTCCATTGAAGGAATATCATTTGCACATCCCATATAATCACTTATAAGTTAACATTATAAGCTCATCCAATGGATGTTGGATCAATGTGTATATGCTGACGGATATCCATGGCTTGCTATGTGGGTTACTTAGTATGTTTTCACATTATACCCAATCAATATGTATAAAAAATCAAGCATTTTGTTCTTTCATATATCACGCTCTTAGTCGAAACAGAGAACATGCTCTATGAAAGAAACAGGAAACAATCGTTTCAATATGTATTGAGTATGATGTGAAAGCCCACTATATATTGCACTAGGTATATTAATTTATTACTTACTTTTGTGTCGATGGACAAGTCTGATGCACTTCTGCCCTCAACCATAAATGGCCATTATTTCTCTTGCCAGGTTTTTTAAAACTAATTTTTCAAGGATCAAATCGTCTTGTATTGGAATCTCGGGCGACTTGTTGCACCGGATCCGCCTCGGTCTCCTCTTAATAATTTATAACTCTATTCACGAGCCATATTTCTTCTGGCTCCATCGTTTTTACTGACAATATTTACATAAAAAAAGGCAAACGGAATCAATCAACAAAGGTTAGGTTACAAATTAACCAACCAAACATTGCATTCTGCGCAAGTTTCGTGCGATTACAGCGCCATTCTCCTGCCTCATACCAGTAGAACGTTCACCTGCGAATTTTGGACAGGAACACTCCTAGCACGTTCAAGAATACACACTAGGAATTTTTTCGTACGAACAATCCCACATGTGACCATCCCTCGATTCAAGAATCGACACCCAGATGGGTTCGTCTCTATAGATTCCCATCCTGTGCAGGTGTTCTCTCAGTGTGCAGTGACCGGTTAATAGCCCCGTCACTTGTCTGATCTCTTTCCTATTCAGTTTAAGGATTTCACAGGTGAGTGGGGATGCCACCATTCTTTTGCTGTGGTTTTGCCCCGATATTGAATGCCAGTGGTTTCGATGTTCTTCATGCACCCATCGCTTGATATAGCCACTTATCGAAGTTTTTGGAATTCCAAATACAGGTTCAGATCCTATAAATGGTCTTTCTGATCTTTTTCTTGCTAAAGAATCCATGTGTTCATTGCCTGCTACCCCTGTGTGCCCCGGTACCCACGACAGGTTGACTCTATTTTGTTTCGCTAGGGTCAGGAGGGTTTGAAGGCAGTTCCACACTAATTTTGAGTGAATTTGTTGGCATGCCAGAGCTTTAATAGCTGCTTGGCTGTCTGAGAAGATTGTTATATCTTTTAAGAGACCTTACTAATTTAAAGACCCCATTTAAAAAAAAATATTTTTAGTAGAATGCTATTAGTGATGAGTTCGTCTCTGCTACAGTTTCAAAAAAAATCTGATTTGACATTTGATATTCAAAATGGCGGTAAAACTATTAAGAAAAAAGTAATTTTACTCTTCTGGTTCTTGTTATTTACACTAACGTCATGCAATATATCAATTTACACTAAATCAAGGATGCTTGTCCCAAAAATTCCAAAAAAAATGACACATGTCATTCCCAAATCAAGATGGCCGCGACTAAAATTAAGAAACGTCATTATTTTTCTGCACGTTAGCAATTTTGCACAAACCAAAGTAGTTTTAGAATGAGTTAAATTAATTAGATATAAGATTTCTGTGGAAAATTTTGACACATGTCATCTGATTTCCAAAGATTTCCACTTATTAATCCAGAAGAAAATTTATAGTTATTAATATGCACAAGGAATATTCTCAGGGAAAGAGACGCAATTGAATTATGAATGCTAGACTATCAATAAAATAAAGATTATAATTTCCTGAATGTTCGCGAATAAAAATAAGAAGTTCCGCAAACATTAATGTCGTCTCGTAAGATCTGGTCTGTGACCTCACCGAGACAAGCACTTTCTTTTGGCCTTCTAAGAAGATAAAAGCTTATTTTTTATACCTTCATCATTCATAACATGATTTTAGCAACTGCAAAACTATTTTTTTTATATCTTCATCAAAAACATGATTTTAGTAACTGTCTGCAGATAACTAAAACATGGCTTTTTTGGTTACCGATGCAAAAAAACGTTTTTTTATCCAAAATAGAAATAGAATAGAAATAGAAATAGAAATAGCGGAAAATAGTAATATTGAAAAAATCTAATTATCCTTGCCTAAAAATTAATCCATTTCCGCACGTTTTCACCAAGTCATTTAAGAACATCGTCAAAATATCAAACTGTTAAAGATTAAAATGTCGCAACAATGCGCGCTGCGCTCGTTATTTAAACCAAGGCTTGTAAAAAAGCACTATTTTCTCCACTAGTTGTGAAAACTACTATTTTTTTGTTTTTCTTGGATTTTTTAATAAAGGTATTAAAAAATAGTATTAACAACTCACCGTCAAAATTCTTCTTTTATTCGATTCAGGAGGCCTTCAATTTGGCCCCTTTTTCGTAAAAAATATACTTCCTCTTCCACTTTCACTGCAATACTCAAAAAATTATTACAATGTCCAAAATTTAAATAGGAAATTGCCAGAGTTGATTAATATCGGTGATTTTAAAAGACAAAACAAAATCGACCGACGTTGCGTTACCTGGGTCACTTTTCCTGGGCCCATTGTATTTTCATAATTCGTTTTATTTTCGATTTAGGAGAGCATTAATTTGATCTCATATACTTACAACTCCATTTTCCCGGCAATACCTAAAAAATCATTAGAATGTCCAAAATGTATATACGAAATTGCTACTTCCGACTAATACCGGTGATTTAAAAAGACATAACGAAGTCGACGTAGTATGCTGAGTTCAATATGGAATCCTGGACCACTTATTTTTCTTTTGATGAAGGTATAAAAAATAATTTTCAAGGTACGAAAAAATAACAAACTCTGAGATATTAAAATGGTCACCAATGTAAGGTCATCACAGAAATCCATCAGCCATCCTTGATTTATAGTACGTATGAAAATGGCAAGTCAGTGGATGTTAGATTCGAGTTTTTTGTAATTACATATTACCTGAAGTTAAACTTCCAAATCAGTTACATCAACCGAAAAGAATCTAAAAAAGAGACGATCAAAAGATCTTGGGAGGAAAGAACGAAAATTCAAAATTGAATGAGTGTCCCACAAGGAACATACAAAAGACCAAAGCAAAAGAAGAAACAATTAAACGATGTTTCGCCCGGGGTGAACAGCGTGGGCTCGTCAGTGGATTCACTAGTCACCCTCAATCCAGACATCATTCAACACCATCGCACACTCTGACTTCCAACTCTGAATCACTCACAATAAGCATCGTTTCGCATATTATAAGTCCCCTGATACGGGTTCGTTCTGGAGTGTTAATCTTTCCAATAGGAATATGCTCATAAGACAATTAAAACAAGAAGTTAAACTTTCAAATCAGTTACATCAACCGAAAAGAATCTAAAAAAAGAGACGATCAAAAAATCTCGAACCCGTACCAGGTGACTTATAATAAGTACCATGCGGAACGATGCCTATTTGTGAGTGATTTAGAGTTGGAAGTCAGAGTGTGCGATGGTGAGGGTGACTAGTGAATCCACTGACGAGCCCACGCTGGTCATCCCGAGCAAAACATCGTTTAATTGTTTCTTCTTTCGCTTTGGTCTTTTGTGTGTTCCTTGTGGGACACTCATCCAATTTGGAATTTTCGTTCTTTCCTCCCAAGATCTTTTGATCGTCTCTTTTTTAGATTCTTTTCGGTTGATGTAACTGATTTGGAAGTTTAACTTCTTGTTTTAATTGTCTTAGGAGGATATTCCTATTGGAAAGATTAACACGCCAGGACAAACCCGTATCAGGTGACTTATAATAAGTACCATGCGAAACGATGCCTATTTGTGAGTGATTCAGAGTTGGAAGTCAGAGTGTGCGATGGTGTTGAGTGAAGTCTGGATTGAGGGTGACTAGTGAATCCACTGACGAGCCCACGCTGTTCACCCCGGGCGAAACATCGTTTAATTGTTTCTTCTTTCGCTTTGGTCTTTTGTGTGTTCCTTCTGGGACACTTATCCAATTTTGAATTTTCGTTTTTTCCTCCCAAGATCTTTTGATCGTCTCTTTTTAAGATATTACCTGCTAAAATTCAACATATTAAATATAAAAATTCATCGTATTTTAAAGTTGAAAATGTATTTTGTTAAAAATTAAAATATAATTTTAGTTCATTTAAAAAAAAGATTAAATATATTTTGCGCGTTCTGTTTCAAAATTTACCTTGAAATTCTGCAAAAAGTTCTGGCATTTGCCAATTTTTTAAGAGTTTTTGCAAATAATTCATAACTTCTCAAACTGTTGGTTTTTTCTACGCATTTACTCTAAACTACTGTAGACCGGGTATAACGAAAGATTTTTTCAAGTTTCGGCCTTTGTCGGTCAAGACACATCCGTCGCGTCCAACGATTGAATAGACAATAGACACTTAAAGTAAATATTTCAACGCATCCCTATCGGTATCGCACCCTTCAAAAAAGCGAGCATCGTTCGAAACATCGCATAAACAAGTCAAAAATGTAGCGTATTTTGACTTTGTTGAAATATTTACTTTAAGTGTCTACTTAGAGTACATATTTCAACGCATTGGTATCGGTATACGTAACGCGTTCGAAACAAAGTCAAAATACGCTACATTTTTGACTTGCTCATGCCATGTTTCGAACGATGCCTGCTTCTTTGACGGGTGTGATGACAGAATCGATTTCAATCAACAGTCCTGTCATCGCACCTTTCAAAAAAGCGAGCATCGTTCGAAACATCGCATAAACAATTCAAAAATGTAGCGTATTTTGACTTTGTTTCGAACGCGTTACGTACACCGATACGGATGCGTTGAAATATTTACTTTAAGTGTCTACTTAGAGTACATATTTCAACGCAACGTGTGATGACAGAATCTCGTTTCGTACGGAAGGATGTACGTATCGTTACGGACCCACGAACGTACGCAACGATTTCAATCAGCAGTTCTGTCATCGTATCCTTCAAAAAAGCGGGCATCGTTCGAAATATCGCATAAACAAGTCAAAAATGTAGTGTATTTTGGCTTTATTTCGAACGCTTTAGGTATAAGGATATTGATGCGTTAAAATATTTACTTTAAGTGTCTTATATCGAGTGACACTTTTTTTAAATTTCAAATTTTACTAGCTTGATTTAAAAAAAACATTTTCACTTGTAATATTTTATATTTTACGGAAATATTGTAATAAAATTATTTTAGTTTTAAATAGGTTCGCGTTTTAAAAAAGTTTGTTTGAAATTGAATCGAATTAAAAACGTATTCAGTTCCACGTAAAAACGTAGTATAAGAGTAGATATAAATTTAAGTTCCTAATACATTTTGTAAATAATCTGTTATGTTAGAACAATCGGAAGATTGCAATAAACAACCTATGTGATAATTATGCATTTTAAATGTTGTGCAATACTTGCCGTTATCTCGAGAAAGTTTATTTCTTTCTCGCCAAAAGAATTTTTCCATTACGTTGACACTGCTTCGGTCAAGATAATTCCTAACCACAAGATTATCTCAAAATTTGTATATGGTATTTAATTAAAAAAATATACAAATTAAAAAAAAAACAGGGGCGAAAACGAAAAAAATCAATATGGCGGATCCAAGATGATTTTAGCTTGGTGCTCAAGCACCTCCCCCCCCTCCTCCAGAGTCACTGAAAATCGACATCTAAAGGTTAAGTTTTCCCCAAAAATCATTTAATGATATTTAATGAAAGACGTATAAACCCTAGGAGAAAGCGATTTTATTTAAAACCGTCTTTATATAAAACCGGTTTTAGGTGCGTATAAACACAGTCAGCGAAAAAAAATGCTATTTCGACAACTTTGACGTCATTTTTCAAGCATCACTTCTAAAACGAGCAGAAAGTTGGCTTAAAGAGAAAAAGGACAACAAAAAAAATGACGCCAGCAGGCACATATAGCATTCCATAAAACCTAAAAACAAATCAAATTAAAAAAAAATATTTTTTTTGTCAAAAATGTGAATTTAAATTTTTTTTAAAATTTAAACCTCCTTCCTACCCTCTTCTCAACCCCCCATCATCGCCAAAAACTAATCAACTCATCGCCTGGTGACAAAGAATTTTTGTGACAAATTTAAAAAGAATCGGTTTATCGGTTTGTGAGCTAACGTGTCCCAGACACCATCCCAAAATTTTGGATTTAAAAAACCTATTTTTTTTATACCTTCATCAAAAACATGATTTTAGTAAATGTCTCTTGATAACTAAAGCATGGCTTTTTTACCGATACAAAATAGTAGTTTTAACAACTAGTGGCTAAAATAGTGCTTTTTTTACAAGCCTTGGTTTAAATTAACGAGCGCAGTGAGATATTTAAAAACACGAGTAAAAAAAAGCACAGTTTAGCCGCGAGTTGTTAACACTATTTTTTTTTAGTACCTTTATCAAAGAATCGAAAAAAAACATGAAAATACGTTACATCTTTACATTATAAATCAAGGCCGCTGGTAAATGAAATAACAATGGTTTCCATACCGATGTGCCTTTTTACTCGGTGACGTTCATTATTGCGACATTTTAATCTTTGACAGTTTGATATTTTGACAAAGTTTTTAAATGATTTTTTCATAAATACTTGGTGAAAAAAAAATCAGATTTTTTTCAATATTACTATTTTTCGTTGTTTCTCTCTAATTTGGGGTAAAAAACGGACAGAAATCTTTTTTTACACATGTGATCAAAAAAAAAAGTTTTTTGCATGGGTAACCAAAAAAGCCATGCTTTAAAAAAATCATTTACCAGCCGCCTTGATTTATAGTGTAAAGATGGTGCGTTGCGAGAAGTGCTCTTCGTTCGACATTTTTAAAAGTATTTCCTGTTTTTCTTCTGTGCTCTTTTTTTAACTCGCGTTTTGAATTACCTCACTGCGCTCGTTATTTAAATCAACGCTTGCAAAAAAAGCACTATTTTAGCCACTAGTTGTGAAAACTACTATTTTGCTAATAAGAATGGCTAAAAAACAGGTAAAGCGAGTATTATTTTTCATTTAAAAAGTTCAGTATATATGCTTTATCACCAGTCGAATCGGTTTACTGGTTCCATTTGAAATCAAACTAAGACCAACATGAGGCATTTTTTTAAAAATCAGTTTATTTCTGGTGTATCAGTCTGTGAAGTTAAAAATAATCACACAGGAACAAAAAAGCGTAAAAACATGCAAGAATATCCGTAAACATTCCAAATACCTACTCTACTATAAATAATAGTTATAAGTGCGGAAAGTGATACTTTACCGCACGCGACGGCACGAACGACGCGCCAGCGGAGTTCGGGCAAGCCCTAAGTGCGGAAAATACTTTCCGCACGCGTTAGGTACAACAGTTTTCCTACGAGCGTGTGGAATATCAAAATATGTTTTCATTATTTTAGTAAAACCTAGCAGACTAAAAATGAAAATTAATTTTTATGATAATTGGCACTTTCCGCACGGAAATGAGTGCGAGAAAAGCGTTTTTCCGCACGCTTGTAGGAAAAGACACTTTACGCATGTGTTTGGTACAAGATTTTACCTACAACCTTCAAAAATTCAAAAACAATATAAATATCTGTATTTTAATTTTCTGAAATAAACGTAGTCACTTTACCGCACTTAGTGCGGTAAAGTACCATAACGTTAACTTTACCGCACTGAGTGCGGTAAAGTGCACTTTACGCATGCGAGTAGGTAAAAGTAGTTATTTATTTAGGTCGAATATACACTCGAATCGCAATAATGCATGCATTGTAAAAACAATAATTAATACTAGGATGTCAATATAATTCACACTAACTTCTCTTCAAGTTGATGAATGGCACTTAACGATACGCTTCTGGTAAATAAAAGAAAGTACCATTATTTTCGTCAGTATGGGTGCGCGCTTTGATGCACCAAAAGTTTGGGTGCCGACTATACACAGTGGTACCCAACGCACTCACTCCTACCAACGTATGTACCATGTTACACAGCAACCTACTTTTTGTCGGTAATTTCACTTGTGATAAACCAACGTTTTCCTATAATGTAACTTGCTTTCCAACCACACATTTGGTCGCAGTATTTCGGCAGTTCACTACCAAAACTTTCTGTGACTAGATTGTAGCAAATTTAATTTAGATTTTCGGATTTATCATTGTTTTTGAGATATTTCGCGATGGAACGTAAGGAGTTGGCTCAAATTATTTTGCGTTTGTTGATTGGATGTTGAAGTTTTGAAGTTTTTTCAAAGTTCGCGATTTGGATAATTTGCCCTTCTAGAGGGGATATTTTGTTCTGAAAGCCGCCGAAAATAATCTGAGGAGGAATACAATTTAAGGTAAAATTATATAACATTTACCAAAATATAGAAGATACCACTATGATATTGTACCTTACTAACCATACATATTATATGGCAGTCACAGGTGGTAGCCTTAAAGTTAGGGTAGTATTTGGCAAACCCTTATATTTTGTTAGTGACGCAAGTGATTTTTTTTAAATCGCATGTATTTTTTTAAATTTGGAATCCTACCGACCCCCATTCGCTCTCAAATTAGAACAATTTTTTTCACAACTTTGCTTTAAACTGGGAATTTCAAAAAAACTTTCATTGCGGGCAGTAAAATACGGTTGTAAATTGATTAAAATGTAATGTAATGTAAATGTAAAAAATGTAATGTAAATGTAATGTAAAAAGTGATTTTTTTTAAATCGCATGTATTTTTTTTAAATTTTGAATCCTACCGACCCCCATTCGCACTCAAATTAGAACAATTTTTTTCACTACTTTGCTTTAAACTGGGACTTTCAAAAAAACTTTAATTGCGGGCAGTAAAATACGGTTGTAAATTGATTAAAATGTAATTTATAAAGTGTTGTGTGACTGGTTAATGGCTTGATCACCCGGTAAGGTAATGCCAAGGCTTAGCACAAGCATGGTCAAGGCAGTCTTTAAGGCACAGGTTATGTTAAACTTTTTGAATTAACTTTAAACGCAAATTTTTTTTATTAAAATTTTTGTGAACCCCCTTAAAAATTTGCGTAACTTACGCCGATTTTATCTAATGGTTTAACCTGACTTATAATTACAACCATCTACTAAACGCAAATTAAAAAAAATATATAACTGAATTAGTCGGGCCAGCGCCAAGTTGTCTTATCAATTTACAAAATATGTAATTACTCGTAAATAGTAAGCAGCTGTCATTTTCACAAACTTGACCGCGAGCTTTTTCTTTCACAAATTATGCTTAATTAATCGATAATATTAATAATAACATGTATTGAGATTTATAGTTAGTAGCACAGGGCAAAAGTATAGATACAGTTAGAAAAGAGTGCTCAACCCTATACCCTTTTGGGATTGATCCTTAAAAAAACGCAGGAATTTTATAAAAACTTACTGAAATGACTTTTTTAAATTTTGTTAAGGGCACATACAAGAGGGTTTGGGGGGGGGTCTCTTTTTCCCCGAACTTGAAATTTCACCATACTCCGCTGCAAAATCTTCTTCATATAAATAAAAATATTGCTTACTTGTTGTAATTTATGATAGACCCCCAGGAATAAATATTTCACAAATGATACCACAGTTTTTAAATTAAAAAAAAAACAAAAACACCCAACAAATTCGGGCCAAAATGAAATATAAGTGTATCTTGTTATCATGCTGTACTGTATCAGCTGTAATAGCTTGTTGTTCCGGTACCACTTTCAGTCAATTCGGTAATGAGTTATTGTATTCTGGCGAGTTGTTATGGCTCTTTAGATTTTTTTGACAATAAATAAAGTAGCAATGGTAATGGTAAAGCCATGATGACGTTTTTATTTAAGCAATTTTTAATATTTTTTTCACATTTTTATGCCATGATTTTGCTCACATTTTAAAGCTTTCTTTCCAAACTTTCGATTTCTAGAATAAAACACTCACATTTTTTAAGTTTTCACTATTATTTAGCGTTCAAAAAAAATAATGCCAAAAAACATTTTATCTGCTAAAATGAAAAATATTTAAGGTTGTTAAATAGAGACAGCAGGCAGCAGCAGCAGTATTTTAGAGAAAGGTGGAAATAATTTAAGGCAATTTTTTTCATAAAAATTTCTGTTTTGTCATCTGTCTGTCATCTTTAGTGGTGTTGCGCATATGATTTTTATTTTGCCATTTTTATCCAAAAAACAGCAAAAATTGTAATTGTTCAAAGCATAAAGTGTGTAAGAAATAAAGTGGTATTAATTTATTTCAATCAAAGTTCTTTACAGTCTGTAAATTGACCAAAAAACGTGTCCTACCATTTTAGAACATCTAAAAATAATTTAACAACTAATGGCTAAAATAGTTCTTTTCTTACCAGACTAAAAATTCGACCGGAGAGTGTGGAAAAAAAATCAAAAAAGGTCCTTGTTGTGAACTCCCTGTAAATAAAAACCCTCCTGGCTAAAATTACCACCGGAAAGTGCGTAATTTCTGGTCTGTTGAAAAATAAATGTTAATACATAAATAATCAATAGAAATCAAAATCAAAACCAACGACGAAAACAAAAAAATACACACATAAATTAATTACCTATAACATAAAAAATTAAAAAAAATTGGTCGACCACGCCATGGAAAAGTAATTACACAAATCGAAGTTCATTGGAACTCAATAAAATTATAAAGAAATTCCACTTTCTCTTTAAAATGTCTAGCAAGAATTCAGCGTAATCTTTAACAGGTTTCATTTTTCTTCTCCTCGATTTGTAAAACTATTTCCTCTATTATTTCACTGACCACACAAACAAGTCGACTAAATTTACGTAATGGTTGAGTTATTAGAATAACTTTTACTTTTCAATCCATGGCAATGCCCATGGTCTTTATTATGAATTACCTTGATTGGTGGTTAATCTAATCACACTTTGCATTAGTTGGCATTAAACAGTCATATCAACGTTAACGTTTTGTTTTAAACCCTTTGTAACAATAATCCTGGTGAATTAATAAACATAAATCTCCTTTATTTATATTTTAGTGGTGCCATAAATTTTTAAAAACTTTTTAATAGCTGTATAAAAGGTACTTTAAAATATAAGGTGTGTCAGCTTAGTAAATTCGGGTTAAGTGGTCATCATAGTGAAACAAAAATATCAAGCGGAGGTAGTTTGCGCGACCTGCTTGGGGAAGTAGGAGTGAGAGAGAGATTAAAATTCTTGGCAAAGGGAAGAATTCTGAACGGAATTAACCAGAGAGGCGACGGTCTGCTACACGGATGGCTCTCAACTGTCAGTCAGGCAGACAACAGGCGCAGGAGTGTACGCGGAAAGCCTAGAAGTTCAGAAAAGTTATCCACCACCACAGAACACGCTACGGTGTTTCAAGCGGAGGTGTATACCATTATCACGGCAGCAACCCCACCGGAGGTCAGGAATGGCAGGAGGGACATATACATATGCTCCGACAGCCAGGCTGCCCTCAAGGCTCTAAGTGCACCCAAAATAGTCAGTAGTCTGGTGGAGGAGTGCGCTGAAGCACTGCAAACACTGGCTTAAGACAAGAGGGTGACACTGATGTGGGTCCCAGGTCATGAGGGAATACCAGGGAACGAGAAAGCGGACGAACTTGCCAAGTAAACAGGTACAGAGTGAGCTCAACAAATGGGCGAAAAATGAACTGAAGAGGTACTGGAGACAAGAGTCAAAGTGCAAACAGTAACAGAACTAAATGGCTCTTAGGCAAGACCCGAAAGGACATTAGACTGCTGACTAGGCACAATCGGTAGCAGGAGATCCCGTTTATCTCGCTTGCGGGCTCGAAAAGGAATCGGCGCAGCACTTGATAGCAGAGTGCGATGCATATGCCAGATCAAGGCAGCTGAAGTGGGGATTTCCCACGATAGAGGAAGAAGAGCTGTACTCGCTCAAATGGGCCGACATACTGAACTTCGTAAAGAAGATAGGGAAGCCCGGAGAGAGAGTTGCAGCGGAAGTAGGGGCATAGGGGTAAGGAACGGGGTATGTTGGAAAGGGCCCATGAAGAGGCCTAATTGCCAAGCCCACGAGCCGCCCCTATACTACTACTACTGCTACTAGTACTAAAACAAATTCTTCGATAGGGCTCTCTAACAAAGTAGCAAAGTCAGCCATTCACGTGATGGCTCTCTAAAAATGGTGGGTGTAGGGTAAACAAAGCGATTTTCCATAAGACGTAATGCTAATAAAAATGAAAATTTTGGGAAAGTGCAAAAAGATGCAGATCAAAGAAAGTGTGTATTTTATAGAGTGATCCTTTCTGAATCGAGAAGAATCGAGCATTTTGCCAAAATAAACTAAAAATTCGCAGTATAAAGAGGCAATGTCATGTATCTCTCTCGCACTTGCTCAGTGTGGATAGGCATTGTCTCTCTCAGTTCAGTCTGAAGATCGAGCCAGGGTGCCGATTCTTGAATTTCGTAGGATAGGTTGCACGGGAACGGTTTTAAAGTTATCACGAGTTATCCGAAACCTATCCGACCACGGCCGAACTTCACCCGATTGCCGTGTATCGAAGGAACCTTCCTACACTTTGAAAAACGATAATCAAGTCAGCTTTGCGCGTGCACCGTACAAACTTGGCAGCTTCTGAGCCTTCTTATTGGTCGAAACCAAGGATGTGAACGTTAACAGATGACCGTTCTCTCGAAATTCAAGAATCAGCACCCAGATCGGCTTCGAAAGAGACCGTTGCGCTATCTGATTTGAGAGGGATGAAGTTATTTGTAATTACACGGATGCGACAGAGATTGGTAGAAGGACATTTCCACGTTTAATTTCGAATTTTGAGTTTATTGATAATATTTCGGAAAACTGCTTGTTTTTCCCCGAATAATGTTTCTGAATGCCAAGTGGAATTGCCTTAAAACATATCCTTTATATCAATAACAGGAGCCATTGAATTAATAATTACCTTTTATTCATTTTTTATTTAATGACTTGTTGATATTAATTTGAAAGTACTCCTAATCCTATAAAAATTACTATTTTGTATAGAATTTGTAAAGGTGAAAAACATTTTACACATAAAACCAAGAACAACGGTCTAAAACCTATAAAACTATCCAAAATACTAAACAACATTTGCATCAGTTGAAAGAAACAATAATGGTATAGTGATTCTTTTGAGTCCAATTCGGTATGTTCATCTTATGACCCTTTCCCCTACTTACTCCCAATCAAACTCAAAAATGCGCACATACCTACAAAAACTTTAAGTTAAACCACATATTTCAAAGAAAGTGCATCAAATAAACATTTTTTTTTTATATCTTCATCAGAAACAAGGTTTTGGATTAAGCAATTTTCACTAAGTTTTTCATATTTTTATGCCATGATTTTGCTCACATTTTAAATCTTTCTTTCCACTCACATTTTTCAAGTTTTCACTATTTTTTTAGCGTTCAAAAAAAGTACTTCCAAAAAACATTTTTTCTCTGTCAAAATGAAAAATATTTAGAGAAAGAGGGCAGAATTTTAGAGGTAGATGGAGAGATATTTTAGTAAAGTGCAAAAATATTTAAAGTTGTTAAAAAGAGACAGCAGGCTATAAAAAAGTATTTTAGAGAAATATGGGTAAAATTTAAGGCAACTGTTTACTAAAAATTTCTGTTATCTCATCTGTCTGTCATCTTGAGTGGTGTCGTGCATATGATTTTTAATTTGCCATTTTTATCTAAAAAACAGCAAAAATTGTAATTTTTCAAAGTGTAAAGGGTCTAAAACATAAGGTGGTATTAATTTCTTTCGATCAAAGTTCTTGACATTTTTTAAATTTACCAAAATCGTGTCCTACTAAAGTGTATTTTAGCACCATCTAAAAATAATTTTTTAACAGGTATTTAACAATAGTAGTTTTTTTATACCTTTATCAAAAACAAGTTTTTAGTAACTGTCTGCAAATAACTAAAGCACGATTTTTTTGGTTACCAATGCAAAAAAAGATTTCTGTCCGTTTTTTACCCAAAATTAAAGAGGAATAGCGAAACATGGTAATATTGAAAAAAATCTATTTACTAAACTGTCAAAGATTAAAATGTCGCAGTAATGAACGTCACCGAGTAAAAAGGCACATCGTTATAGCAACCATTGTTATTTCATTTACCAGGCGCGTTGATGTATAGTGTAAAGATAGTGTGTTCCGAGAGGTGCTCTTCGTTCGAGATTTTTAAAAGTATTTTCCTGGATTTCTTGGATTTCTTTTGTTAAACTGATGTTACCTAGAAAATTTACCATATTTTTTTTCCAGATAGCACCCATCGAACTAATTTTAAGCTGGCAACATGAACTCAACACAGTCCGTAGTTGGTCAAGTATATGACTATTATTTGTGGACCCTTTCATTGTCAGGTCAGTAACATAAAAGTTTGTTTCAAGTTGCCTTTTACGACTAACAAAACAAGATTTAAAAAATAAATAATTGCAACTAGTGCGGTTTTAAAGAAAGAGCGCAGCGAGATTGAAGGTATTAAAAACCTTTTTAAAGTTAATTTCACTCGCCCTCCGCCTACGCCTCTTCCCCTTTACCCTCCCTTTCTGCCCCTCAAATCTTTGGAACCAGTCGGATACCCGCTTTTCCCGCTGCTTCTGATCGATTTTTTACTGACTACTTCAGTCATAACTTGGGTTTACGTAAACCGATTTTAATTAAATAAAGAATATATCCTAACCAGGAGCCCAAAGAATCCAGTAGTGAAACTTTTATCAAAATAGATATAATTTAAATATTGTATTTTAGATGAAAGAACCAAAGGCTGGGCCTTAGTGGACTCCCCGGGACCTACACTAATATTCACCCTAATCTACCTTTTCGTAGTATGGATAGGTCCTAAACTAATGGCAAATAGAAAACCTTTTAAATTGCCATGGATACTACTCCCATACAATTTATCTATGGCTGTTTTAAATGGATATATTGCAGCACAGGTAAGGTAACACAGGAATATAATAAAATTGTCACTTAAAATTGCACAAATAGAGAGTGCTTAATCGTAAGGAGCTAAAAGTGCAAAAACAAACAGCGTGGGCGTGGATCAATTAGAACAGAACGAGCTCATTATCACCGTTTGTATACAAAACCCCTAGAAAAAAATTAAAGTATAGAAAAAAATTCACTACAACTGCTTTTCACTTTTTGTTTTATTTCTTCAAGAGGGGAATTAGGAGAATGTGTGTTTATAAAAATCACTCTAAAAACTAAACTAGTAAGTCTCTTAAAAATGACTCAGCTGAGTAGTGAGAGTTGAACCTTTGATTAATATAACCGGTCTAAGCCCACTTTATTGCAGTTTCAATCCACAAACCCTGGTAAAAAAGCCGCATAGGATCTTATGAAAGTTGGTGAGATTTTATGAGGTTTTATAGGGTTTTATAAGATTCTACGAGCCAGGCTGTTTTTCTCGTAAAAACTGATATAAAAAAATCTTTACTTTATGAGATTTGTCTTGGTCTTTACAAGTTTGTTTCACAGACCTCATAGAAAACATATCAAACCTGATAAAACATTGTAAAATCTTGTCAGAGAGGTTAACCATTCTAAGAGATTTGACTCGGACTTTTTAGGCCAATGAAAAGCTCTTTAGTTTGTGGCCGATTGCAGAATATTCGGGTAGATACCTTAACTGACAAATGTTATTTATTTTTCAGTTACTCACTGCGTCAACTAGGTTAAGATATAGCCTGGTAAAAAAGCCGCATAGGATCTTATGAAAGTTGGTGAGATTTTATGAGGTTTTATAGGGTTTTATAAGATTCTACGAGCCATGCTGTTTTTCTCGTAAAAACTGATAGAAAAAAATCTTTACTTTATGAGATTTGTCTTGGTCTTTACAAGTTTGTTTCACAGACCTCATAGAAAACATATCAAACCTGATAAAACATTGTAAAATCTTGTCAGAGAGGTAAACCTTTCTAAGAGATTTGACTCGGACTTTTTAGGCCAATGAAAAGCTCTTTAGTTTGTGGCCGATTGCAGAATATTCGGGTAGATACCTTAACTGACAAATGTTATTTATTTTTCAGTTACTCACTGCGTCAACTAGGTTAAGATATAGCCTGGTAAAAAAGCCGCATAGGATCTTATGAAAGTTGGTGAGATTTTATGAGGTTTTATAGGGTTTTATAAGATTCTACGAGCCATGCTGTTTTTCTCGTAAAAACTGATAGAAAAAAATCTTTACTTTATGAGATTTGTCTTGGTCTTTACAAGTTTGTTTCACAGACCTCATAGAAAACATATCAAACCTGATAAAACATTGTAAAATCTTGTCAGAGAGGTAAACCTTTCTAAGAGATTTGACTCGGACTTTTTAGGCCAATGAAAAGCTCTTTAGTTTGTGGCCGATTCAGAATATTCGGGAAGATACCTTAACTGACAAATGTTATTTATTTTTCAGTTACTTACTGCGTCAACTAGGTTAAGATATAGCTACATATGTGAGCCTTGCCGGCAACGACATCACCCCGATGAATTGCAGGTAAAAATTAGTTTTAAGTTTTTCGAGGGTGAGGGGTGATCTACCCCACATCGTAAATATTCCAATCCACCTTTTTCAAATATTTTACAAAATTTGAAAGAGATCAAATTATTTAAAGAATTTTTGGCTTAAATTTCAAAAACAAACTAGAAAGTCATTAAATTGTTAAAATTTTAAGCAATTTTTGTCATCAGCAGTCAAAACGTGACAAAAATTGTATTTTTTGTGTGTATACTCTAATACCTTCTTTCCATGTTTAAAATATCTTGGCTGAACCTCTCACCGTGCTCGTCACTTACAGCACCACAATTTTCCGGAAAGTAATCCAAATGAGAATCCAAGAAATGAATTTTTAACGCCATTTAACATCCTAGATTTTGGCAACACAAAAGAAGTTGGGCAACCAGGTCCTTGTAGTTTTCTGCTCGAATTTTCCCAAAAACATTGCTGCAACTATTTTAAATGCACTCCCAGCGTCTTTTTCCATACCTTGAACTATGGAATCGAATTGCCCATCTCCGAAAAGTTTCCTTACCACAAATATTCCCTCTTTAATTTTAGCGTCACTGATTCTAGGGAACTTTTCTTTTCCTTCAGAAAAATTTTCTAAGATAGTAAAATCATTTTTGGGAAAACTAATGGCGCGCTGAGCAAATTTGATTTCCCTAACTCAAAAGACTTTATAGCAGTGGTTCCCAAAGTGTGCGTCGCGAGAAGAAACCAGGCGCTCCTGATAAGATAGAATTTGAGTTACGTTTGGCAACGCCGCCGCCGCATCCGCTATTAATCGAGCCTCGAGCCCGAGAGAGCAGTTTCTAGAATTTCCAGAAGCCCGTATTCGACCTAGAAGTAGTAATAGAGAGTTTTAGTAGTGACACAAAGTATTGTGATTTACGAACTCAGGACACATAAACGTTCCAATATCGGATCGGTTGCTTCGTTTTTTCGTAAAAAGTTAGTAACCAGATGGAGAGATTTTTATTAAATAAGGAAATTGATAGATCGAGACAGAGTGATCAAGCATCGACAAGTGACGGAGGAGTAAAAAGAAGGAAACATCGCAAATACGATGATAGCTGTTTAAACTTTGGTTTTACTTCAGTAGAAGTAAATCATAAGGAAAGACCGCAGTGTGTGCTCTGTTTGAAAATTCTAGTGGTCGAAAATATTCTCCCAAGTAAGCTAAAACGACATCTCGAAACCATTCAACCTACGATAGTTGGAAAGTCACGCGAATTTTTCACAGGAAAGTTGCAGAATCTACAAAAACAAAAGAACGTGTTTACTCAACAAACTTCAATACCTAGCAACGCACTGTTGTCCTCTTTCAAAGAGGCATACAGGGTGGCGAAGTGCAAGAAACCTCACACCATCGCAGAAGAACTTATTTTTACCGGCTGCTGTCGACATGGTTAACATTATGATAAGAGAATCGGCAGGAAAACTAATTTCAAAGGTACCTTTATCTAACAACACTATTAGTCGAAGAATCCATCATATAGCTGAGGATCTTAATGATCAATTGATAGAGAAAATGAAAGGCAAGGAATTTGGTCTGCAACTTGATGAGGCTACTGACTGTAATAAAGATGCACACCTTATTTGTTACGTACGCTTCCTGGATGATAATATTATTGTTGAAGACCTTCTTTTCTGCAAAAGTATCGATGAAAGCGGAAAGGCTCAAGACTTGTTTCAAATTCTTGATGATTGGGAGAAGTGTATTGGAGTTTGTACTGATGGCGCTCGATCAATGCCGTTATGGTGGATTACAAGCACTTATTCGCAGTAAAGCACCGTATGCCATGTGGACCCATTGCATCATTCATAGGGAAGCACTTGCATGGAAGTCGTTGGGCTGTGAATTGAATTTGGTTATGGAACTACATAAAAACTAGGCCGCTAAAAACCAGACTATTCAAAATTCTTTGTATGGACATGGGAGCTGAACACACTGCGCTTCTATATTACTCCAGTGCACGATGGCTTTCACGTGGAAACGTCTTATCCCGTACATTCGAGCTACATTAAGAAATCCACACTTTCTTGGAAGAGGAAGGTCATGCAAGCTCCAGATACTTTAAGGATCCCGACTTTTTGCTAAAACTGGCATATTTGTGCGATATATTTGACAAACTAAATACCTTAAATCTGTTTCTCCAAGGCAATAACATTCATATCTTGAAACTATCAGAGAAAATTGCAGCATTTAGGACAAAACTGCAGTTGTGGATAAGAAAAATTAATGAAGATGGCGGTCAAGATTGTTTTCCCGAATTGTATAAATGCTCAGCCTCTAATGAGCTCATTATCTCTCAAGACTTGCTGTTCCTTTTCACCGAACACCTTTCGGAACTCTCGGAATGGTTTGCAAAATACTTTACAAAAGAAAATGTCGAAAAATTTGCATGGATTCAAGATCCTTTCCATGCACAATCTCCACTAGAATTCACTTCACTAGAAGAAGAGGGTCTTATTGAACTCTCTTGCGACAACAGCCTAAAATCAAAATTCGTTTCTTCTGATTTGGTGGAGTTTTGGGTATCCGTCAAAAATGAATATCCGGCTCTAAGTTTAAAAGCTTTGAGGATTCCCCTTTGCAACATCCTATTTATGCGAAGCTGGATTTTCAGCTATAGCTCTGGTAAAGAATAAATATCGTTCAAAGATCAACGTGGAGCAAGAAATGAGAGTGGCAGTGTCAAGCCTTATTCCCCGCTTTGAAAAAATGTGTGCAGATCACCAAGCTCACTCATCACACTGATTTTTTTTCCATCAATAATAATGTATTCTTGTGTGTTCGTTTAATAATAAACCTATATGAGCGTTAGTGCCAATATATTTACAATGGTGTTAAATAAATTGTTGTACGCACATTTTTGTATACATTATAAATATGCAACATATGCATATTGCGAGTAGGGGCGCACTGACAAAATACTAAACCTGTAAGTGCGCCGCAAACTGAAAAAGTTTGGGAACCACTGCTCTACAGTAAAATTCAACCACACCCACAAAATTCATCCTCTCAGAGTAATTCCTAACAATATTATATAAAAATGTAACTAACAATTTAGGATTTATGTCATAATTTCTCATTTAATGGCGAATTTTAAGTAATTATCATAATTAACGCGGATGTATAAAACCGGAGCTAATTGAGACTTTTGAAAGACAGATTTTTAATATAAAATAAGTAAGATTTTGCTATTTTGATCTAGGAAACATTTTTGCTGTTCCCCAGTGTAATTAAAACCATATCCCAACCTTTCTTGGGAGCTAAACAAAAATATTTTACAAAAAACATGAAAGAGATCAGTGAGCAATTTTTTATCAGCAATATTTAAAATCCGTATTTGTCTGGCCAGTTTAAAAAAAAAGGGGGAATTAGATAGCTTTAGTTAGCACTATCTGTCTCTTATCAGTGGCGTACTGCTATAATTAAAAAAAAGCATTTATTACGAATAATTTTTTTCCACCTGGAACCAAAAAAGTAATATCGTGTAAATTTTTTTGTTTCAAAAATACCGGTTTACTACCTAGGTTTATTTGCACTAGATACTATTGATTTAAACTAAAATAGATTCTATTTAGAGAAATAAATTTCTGAATTTGCATAGGTACTACGTTTTAGGTAAAAATAAATTATAAGCTTTAGAGTTAAATATTTTTTCTCGGTAAAATATCAGACAATTTCAAAATGGTCATTAATATCTTACCAAGAAAAAAGATTTAATTTTTAGTGTAAAGCCCGTTTAATATGACGCAATAAATCGTCAATTGCGGTCCTAATTACACCATGACATCTTCAGAATCCGAATCCTCTCCAAGTCTTATTATTATTATTTTTTCAGTTATTTCCTCCATGTGTTGGTCTGTTTCTCAGTAATTGTTTTCTATTTTAATGACATGGTCAACCAATTTCTTCCAAAGTTCTACATCCGCTGCTTTTATGCCCTCTTCAATTAACTCTCTCAGTCGTTTTATCGTAAACTCTCCAGTGGTATTTCTGCGTCTTGTATAATTCTTTACGAATTCTATTGGATTTAACTCACACATATAAGGCGGTGTTCTTAAAACAGAATGACCATGCGACTCAATCAATTTATCAATTTTATATTTTTTTTTGATCGGGCGGTGGTTTGTGGAGACTAACTAAGTTCTACTTTTCAGTCTCGAGGATCATGAGTGATATTATGTTTTGTAAGCCTATCACTCATAAGTGCTTTGGTTGATGATTTAGTTGGGATTTTCTCATCCAAAACAGAATGATAAGGGGCATTGTCTATCACTATTACGGGATTAGGTGGGATGTTTGGTAGAAGTTTTTCTGTTAACCATTTATTAAAATTTTCATAGTTCATTTGCCCATGGTAATCACCTGTACTTAATCGAGCCTTAAATATGAGCTGAGCGTTTTCTACAAATCCATTTTCGGAACCACCATGTACCACAGTAAATCGACCTGTTGACGATATATCTTGGATCACTCCAGTAATTTCGTCGCTTTGCCAACATTTTTTAAACTTAATGTCGTTGTCCACTCAATACTCGTCCAAGTAAACTATATTTCTTTTTTGAGCTCGATAGTGGCGTATACTTCTTAAATATTTGTATCTTAATTGTAAAATATTTGGCCTTTCCATAAGAATTTTTCTTTTTTTCTGACATTTTTTAAAATAAAAACCTCGACTTTTTAAAAGCAGACGAAGAGATTTTTAATTTTACTATTAACTTTCTCAAAGTAGGAACAACTTTATTTTCCGTATAAAATTTTGAGATGGTTCATTCAGCTCCATCATCAATTTTGTCTGAAATCGAGTACCTTTTTCGTTTAGTCGGCACTGGTTGTATGGGCTGCGATTGATTTTGTTTTATTTCTATTCTAATCTTTTCTATGGTTGAATAGCTATATCCAGTATAGCTTGATGCTCGAAACGTAGATAAATTAATTGTATGTTTTAAGTCTTTACTTTTTGCTTCCTCGTCACACACTTTTATTACATTTGCAATAGTTGCCTTTGAAGTTGTATCCAAATGTTTCGACATTTTAAAAATAAAATTTTAAACACTTCTGTCACTTTTCCGCTACAATACGCACGTAAAAACTGAGTTAGTAATATGTAATAAATAACATTTTACACCTAATTATACTTAACTTTCCGGAATTGGCGGGCGGAGCCTCCTTCCCCCTTCTCAAATCGGGGAGTTTGGTTTACCTGACAGTTTTCAAGCGTAATTTGGTTTTTGTTTTTATATTTATGTTTTAAAAAAAGCCATACATACATACATACATAACAGAAAAACACTGTATGTTCACTATTTTCAAAAATGGTGTTTTTTGAATTCTTTAGGGCAAAACCATTCTATTTTTTTTGTAAAAACTAGGAAATACTAACATACAGTGTTTTTCCGTTGGACGGCAGTATTATACAGTAAAAAAATTAAAATAAGCTATACTTACCTACCACAAACAGAGTTTAAGAACTAGGAAGATTATAAGCGAATAATGCATCATACGCCACTGTTTATATCTTAAGGCGCAATTACACAGACGAACATGCTCAAATAAAAGCTCGTGCAAAAGATCTAAAATTTTTTGCGTGAACATTTTTGTGAGCTTTTCTTTGAACATTTTGTTCGGGTAAATTTTTGAGCAAATTATTGCTATCTATTTTGGAAACATATTTTTAAAGATGAGAATAAATAAAATTTCACATCAGTGATCAGTGATCTCAATTCTTTAAAAAAAATGGAACACCAACTTTTATTTAAAATTTTTGTGAAAAAAAGCCGACGGGAAGGCAAACATTATTATTGGCTCTACTATCAGTTTTGTCACATGGATTAGGGTTACTTATAATATTTTTTTCTTAGGGTTTTTCCCAGATTTGTTTGACCGGGTTTTTTTTTTGGATTTTCTTTCGAGTTTTTTTTATTTCCTAGGGTTTTTTTTCTAAAATCAAAAAAAAAACCCAGGAAAATTTTTCTTTTCCAAAAAAATTTTGAGTTTTTCAAATATCGGCAAAAAACTCAAAAATTGCACTTTTAAGCGGTAATCCGCGTCTCACGACTATGAGGAGTGGCGGGCAGGGGATTTTTTTTAAACATATTTTTGTGACTTTACTTTACCCTTAGCTTTCATTGTTTTTTTTAAATTCCTCACACCAGATTTACTTAGTTAGTTTAAGGCCACAACGGTTGCTTAAAAAAGCAAAAGGTTCATGAAAATGCTGAAGATAGATATTTACTGTCAATTTAATGTAATAATCAAGGTCGATTACTGACACTGAACAAACAATATGCAAGGGAGCAACATTCCGATTCAGAAGTCTAGTCTATTACTGCTAAATTATATTTTTTTAGTCAAGGGTCGGGATCGTAGGATTGTAAAAGTGGGTAACAAACGGGTATTATTTAGACCCAACGTGCTTTTGTTCATATATTTGAGATTTAATAAAATGCATATAGGTTTTTTAATTTGACTTAATTATTATTGTATTGTGTTTTAAACTAGGAAGTAAAATAAAGAGATATTCTTTTAAACGTAAATTTTTATCATTACATTTTACAGGCAACAGCAATAAATAAGTGGCATTATTATTTTTTTATTCTCGTTTTTTTCAACCCCACAAAAGTTACAAGTATACTGGCATATCCCCTATAAAAATCAGGTCAATCGAAGTTGCTTATGAGGTAAAATGTGAATTTCGACATCAAATCGTTTTTCCGTGGGAAAGCACTTAATTAAAAATACCTTGTTTTAAAACTTAGTCTTTCTATTTTCAGTTAAGTTCAATGAATTCCCATAAAACTATAAAATTTAAATTTGTAAGAAATTTATATACCAACATTTCTTCAAACAAATTTTGCTTAACATTCTCTCCAAAATTTACGTCTGTTTTTTTGTACGAGATTTTGCTCGAACATTTCTTTGAGCATTTCGCTCAAGAGGCTCGTGTAAATGTTTGTCGGCATTTCCACATCAAAGGAAAGTTTGTCTGTGTAAATGCGCCTTTATTCAGCCCTTAGTAAGTACCGATCTCCAAAACACAATAGAAGGTGTGAATTGTGAACGGGACGGGTTCATTAATAACAATAGAGACTCAAGCAAAAGAGTACCTGTTGAATGAGCTGGGGTCAATTTAAGGGATGAGCCTCGCTAAATTTTAAAATATAAAATTTTGCTAATGATAAATTGACGAGAAATTGACTAAAAGTGAGGTTGACCCGGTAAGTCTCTTTTGCCCTTTTTTTTAAACTGGCCACACTATATGTATCTCGCCAATAGAAATTGCGTAAAAAATTGTGGTTAGTAATGACCTTTAGTTTTCTTTACCCTGTTGCACTTACATATTTTCTCCTTGCTTCGTTAATTCTGTATATATTTTTCTTAATTTTTAGATTGCAAATGCCGTGTGGTGGTACTACTTCTCCAAACTGCTCGAGTTCTGCGACACCTTTTTCTTCATTTTAAGAAAAAAGGAGCAACAGTTAACTTTCCTCCACGTCTACCATCATTCGACCATGTTCGCTTTGTGGTGGATCGGCATCAAATGGGTTCCCAGTGGTTCTAGTAAGTACCTACCGCGTGTTTCAGTTTTTTTTCACCTCCTCCGTAGCAACATCTCAACGGACCCGGGTTCGAAACTGTGTAAAGTCTATCTATTAACTACCCTATTTATTCATTTAATGGCCATCCCAGAAATATACACGATATTTTGTCATCTAGTTTATTTATCGTGATATTCGTTGAAATCTCAAAAACTGTAACACGATTAAAATATCAGAGAGGTTTCGCTAAATATAGAGTTTAAATTATCTGGAAAATTTTCTTGATGATGTTTAATATGTGCGTTATTATTACTTTTTCTTTTTCTTTTTTAGCGTTCCTGCCAGCCATGGTAAATTCTGCCATTCACGTGATGATGTACACTTACTACGGTCTTTCAGTCTTTGGTCCTAAAGTTACTAGATTCTTATGGTGGAAGAAATATTTAACTATCCTACAAATGGTAAGAATTTATGCTAAAATAACCAACACAACAACCTATCGTGTTAAAATCGTTTTTAGTGACCTTAAGTTTCCTATCAAAGAGATTTTTCACAAAAAAAACTGAAGTTTTAAAAATAATTTTTTTTTGTTTTTTTCAACAATATGTATTAAAAATTTATCTTGACTTCCTACTACTGGCATAGTTTTGCAAGCGCTCCCTATCGGATGTCTTTAAAATTTTTATCCTGCTTTTACTGGCATTTTGTCTGTGATAAGTCAGATGTGCTCATGGTTTTTTTGTTTTTTTTTTCCGATTTTGAATATTTTTGAGGGAGTTTTACTAAAAAAAGTAGTGCGTACCTTTATTATATGTTTCCTTATACTGGGTTTCCCTCTAATGGCGTTTTTTTTTAAATTTTGGTGATAGCGTGGATGATTTTGTATATAAAGACTTAAAAATTACTTTTGCAAAAGGTCGTTTTTTAAAGTTTTATTGGGAAGACGCCCTAAATATTTCAAATTTGTAAATAGTTTGGCAAATCTAGTTAAATAAACGCATCTTGCCGCTTTTCCCCAAAGCTTTAAATCAATTTCTTTAATTGGTCATAACGTTTGTTTCTTTGAACCGATTTTGATGAAAACTCATATACAGCTAAGGAATCTAAGAAATGCAATAGTGGAGTTTCCATCAAAATTGGTTTACTAATTTCTACGTGATGCAAAAACAAAAAAATTAAAATGTAATTTTGACAGCTTATATTTACGTAAAATTTATGACCACTATAAGACCACGAGTCTAGCCACAGGTGAAGCTCGGTACTAAACTTCATCAATTTTCTACAAATTTTGAATTTTGTATACTCGGAAAATTTCCAATCAAAGCATAAAACGTCTTTAAAATATTCCCTAGTGGGAATTTTAGAAAAATTTAGTCTTAAGATAATTTTTTTTAAATAAAAGCCTCCGTGCAAAGCACTAAATCAGCGGCATCCACACATACTTTTATTAAAAAATTGTCTTTACGTAAAATGTTTTAAAATTCACGGAAAATATTGTGCACTAGTTTTATTCCTATTGGTAATTTCATGTTAAAACGGTAGTAAAGTAATTAAAAATACTGTCACTAAAGTTCTCTTTAAATACCTTAATATAGTAGTGTCTAACTCTTACTATATAATCTATTTCTTTTTAGATTCAGTTCACTTGTGCCTTAGTCCTTGGTGTAAACGGCATCAGAACCGGTTGTGAATTCCCCCTGTGGATGCACTATACTTTGATTTTCTACATGATGTCTTTCATCCTTCTGTTTGGAAACTTTTATGTCAAAGCCTATATGGAAAAAGTAAGTAATATCTTATTCACAGGCTTCGCAATTATTTCTGTCAAATGCGCCGCACTCTGAAACCTGGTCTAAATTTAATCCGTGTTTAGAATGTGCTTTCACGATTAATTTAAAATACCATGTTTCACATTCTAAACTCAAATTAAATTTAAACTAGGTTTTAACAGTGCGGTGCAATTGCCTCAATATGAGAAACCGAGCAAATTTCACTAACTGTTTTGGTTGGTTGGCAATACAAAAATCCCCAAAAAGTTGACTGTTGTTGCCAGTCCTCAATAACCAAATCTTCTTCTTCTTCAAGTACCCATGCTCTCTTCGAACGTTGGTTATCATCAGCGCAATCTGTACCCTGTCCACTGTTTTTCGGAAAAGTGTCGTAGTAGCCATGATATCCGTCTACGACCCGGACCTGTTCTGCCTTCAATTTTGCCTACTATTATCAATTTTAAAAGTTTGTATTTGTCATTTCTCAAAATATGGCCAAAATATTCAAGTTTTCGTTTTCTGATGGTAAATAAAAGTTCATGATCTTTATCGCATATTGTCCCAGTTCTCATTGAGAGCGCAGGCCAAGTATTTATATGAATCCACGCGTTCGACTTGCTACCCATTTACTACTAACATGCCTCTGATGTTCTTTTCCTTGACTATGACCATCCATTTTGTTTTTCCAACCTTTAAGTTAAGTCCAAATTGCGAACTTTTGGCGCCAATTTGATTTAGCAACTCTTGCAGGCTTTCCAGCGTGTCTGCTATTATGACAGTGACATCGGCATATCGTAGACCCTAGATCGTCAGACCATCTTCGCAGTTTTGAAGTGCATTCTCTATTATTTTGTTATTATAGATATTAAACAACATTCCCAGCATAGTTAACAGTGAAGACAATATATTACCTTGGCGCACACTTCTTCTTATTTAGACCTCTTCGGACAGTTGGCCATAAACCTTTATTTGAGCAGTGTGATTCCAGTATAGATTAGCGATTATCTTTAGATCTCGGTTATCTAGACCAACTTCTTTTATTTAGTGATTCTATGAGCTTTTCGTGTTGGACTCGATCAAATGCTTTCTCATAATCTATGAAACAGACATATACTGGCACCGACACATCCCTAGACCGCTGAACTAAGACTTGAATGCCAAACAAGGCCTTTCTTGTCCCGAATCCACCACGAAATCCAAACGGCGTGTCGCCCATGAAGGATTAGGCGGTCACTACACTTCTTTAACCAGTCATCAGTGATTTTAATGCTGCGATAAACCAAGTTAAAAATTTTGACCAGAGTATTTACCGAATCTTCGTTTTTTATTAGCTTTAAAACCTGAATCTCAAGCAACCAAATGGTGTCCACTTAATAAAATCTTTTATTTTTTTAGGGCAATCAAGTCTTCTTCGGTACAGATTTGGGTTGTGGTCAGGGCAACACCTACGAAACAAAGCACAAATTATTGCAAGACTATCCAGTGAAAGAAGAAAAGAAAATTCACTAGAAATAGTTTAGTCTGTACATATTCTTTGAGAGTACCAACAGCTTAAAGGTTATTAATACATTGAAATTTGACAGTCGCATTATCTGTCAAAATAAGTGTGCCTCGAACTTACACCCAGCTTAAAATACATTACTGCAATTAAACAAATTATGTGTAAAATCCAGCATAGAAATGATTTGCAATATCTCAAGTGACTTTTTTAACAAGTTGGTCACGTACGTCTTAAATAAGTGTAACATGGCAGTGGCGGCAGCAGGATTCCCAAAAGGGGGGGGGGCGTGAGGTCGAAATTTTGTAAAAGCAAAGAAATAGTTTTATGCAAAAATTCTAAAATTAATTTAACTTTAGACCCTATGGGGCGCCGCAGGCAAAAATTTTGGAAAAACTATAAACAATTTTACTGTTTTTATGAAAAACCGGCGATCGCCCCCCCCCCTGTGACCGCCACTGCATGGTTATGGCATTTCACTACAAAACACTGACGGGTGACATTTCCGACGCGTTAGAAAACGACGTCGTCGCCCACGGCCAAATTGATTTTGCCTATCAAGCCGTACGAACTTGATAAAAAATGCCAATCAAGTCATCTATGACTTTCACGTAATCCCATCTTACGTGTGCGCATCAAAAAAAGTAAGAGACAATAGGTAAAAAGCCTGTAGGAGTAAAGCCTTATATTGTTAGAAGCGAAAAATCACTGCTACAAGATGGCTACCCTACTGACACTCAAAGGTATGTCTGTTCTTAACGCCATATTTTACAATTTTTACTGATGGGTATGTCTCTTCTTAGTACAGTAAATTATTTTAGGTCACGTGATCATAGCAAAACAACTGCGGGCGGGGATTTCAGCGAGGCATATGTGACCTGCCATTGGTAATTGTAATTAAGGAGACACATGCCTGTGAGTATGTTGCAGAAGACACAAAAAGAGTTAATGGAATATTGAAGCTTGCATATATCTTCCTTCCTTTTTTAAGGCCACAAAAACAGCATAGATTTGACAACACTGCTTTGCTATTTTTTTGAAAGATCAACAATAGGTGGCATCACTAATAACATTTCGAGTGAAATCGTGCAGTGTCCAGAACACGGTGCGAACAATATATCTGAAGAAAATTATAACTTATTAGGAACGTAACCATTTATTAATGCTTCTTTTGATGCTCGGATTCACGGTTCATGGATTGCAATGTCTGGAAATTAAAAAGAATCAAAAGAAAAATCATTATTCAATATAAAAAAAATAACAAATTTCGGTATTATTTTTATCACTTGACATGTATCAATTTTTTGGCTGAATGTTCCATTAGAAAAGTAGCCGGTGGCTATGCGGAAGCTGAATTCCAATACTCCAATCGAAATCACTTCAGTTTCCTTGGGCCTACTAAATTACGTGACCTTGGCGTTTCAGAATTCCGGCAGAATATTGCTTACAAAAAAAAATCATAACTTTTTTGTTATCAGATAATAGGATTTACAAAAACCTACAACCGTATCCAAAGGATTTTTCAAAATTTGGTGTATTTTTTCAAAAAATAAAAAATCCAAAAATTGCTGTTACAGATTTCTGTATCATCAACGAGGCTAAGGAAAAAGCCAGGTAAAATTTTTGACTATTGTTAGCCGTGTTTATTTTATTTCGAAAATGAGAGAATCCAGAAAAAAAACTGTCTGGATACGGTCGTCAGGAATTCAAAAATAAACATTCCTGCCAAATTTTAACAGATTCCGTTTTCTCGTTTCCGATATTCTGCCCGGTAAAGATTGGCCCAAAAACAGCAAAGCAGTATTGTCAACTCTATACCGCTTTTGTGGCTTAAAACTTCAAACCTGTATCAATACTGGGTGGCCAAAAAAACCGCACGAATCTTTTTTTAATTGAGTTATTTCTTGACAGATTTTTAAGACACATAATCCAAATTAAAGCTATTGAAGGAGTCTGGTAGTAAGAAACTATTATATAAACAAGAACAAATTTCTGATTTCTAGCATTCTGGGTAGTTTTGATAAATCGTAAAATATATTATTTTTCTACGCGAAAAATAAAAGAAGTTGCCTTAAAATCAGTTATCATCTTGAATTATAAAAAGCGTGGTCAATAAATTGGGGAAATAAACATTGTTTAAGTTTTTTCTTTGGTCACTCGGTATGGTCGCTAACGTGAAAGCGCAGGAATATGAAATAAGGTATATTATAAAACTATGAGATACTGTTCATTTCAAATTTTCAATATGGCCGCTGACATTTACATATGGAAACTAAATTCAGAATAAAGTGTAGGTGCTATAAGAGTCCTGCCCTTGTAGTTATATGATTGGTTATATTAAACTTTCAATAAGTATTAGAGCTCAAAGTTAAAATTAAGTTTTCTCGTATCGGGGTTACAACTATTAAAAAGTAAGACTTAAATAAAACAACGTAACATTTTATGACATATTACGTGCAATAAAGTTCCATTTTAGAGATTTTCCAATACAAAAAATGTCAATTACTCGAAACACTTTATAGATTAAAATCAAAACTCCTTGACTATAAAAATGTGATGACGAATATTTGGTTGAAAAAAATTGTATTGTTCTGGTCTCAACAAAAATGGTTTTTTGTTTGTATAAACCGTTCATAAGAAATTTTTAACCACTGCCATAATGTCCTGCATAGAAGACAAGATGCTTTTTGTTAAAGAAGTTTTATATACACATAAAAATATTTTATTTGTTGTTTTTTCGTTTTATCTTAATAAATTGTTAAGAAAATTGTTATTTAGTGTCTATATTTTTAAAACTATTTATTAGACTAGTATATCTTTTAAAGTTTGAAAAACTTTATTGTTGTAATTGATCTTGTAATATTAGATATATTCTCCAATGCATACACTTATGTCTTATGCATAAAAATAAACTTTTTGTAAACTTTTGTAATGCTTTTGTTTTATTTCGTAAATTTGTTATACATCTTGGTAATTATATTTAATATACTTAAAAAATTAAGTATAAAAACTATTAAAAAAATATTATAAATTTCTAGAAGGGGTTCCAAGATCATTTTCCGTATGTAAGTATGAAATTTGTCACAGTTGTATAAAATTACATTTTAAGAAATTTGACCTGGCCAAACGTCAAAACATAAACATATAGCTACTAAAAGCAAATTAGTAAAAAACTCTGATAACTAATTAGTTTTTGTATTTTTTTACTTTTTACCTGCTTTTTAATCCCTTTTTCTACTTTTTATGTTTTTTTTTACTTTTTAACTTATCGTCCCTGTTTCACTTTTAGGGTTAAAAAGTAACACACAATAAGTGTAAACTTTTTATATCCCTAAAATTCGAAAAAATAAATAGTTGCTTTAACTCATTTGCAAAAGCACATTTTTTTGTACAAATTCCCTTCTTAGGACATTAAATGATATTTCTTATTTATGAAAACTTTTCAACTAGATTTTTCAAAACTTTCCCCTAGCGGGACGACCCTGGAAATCTTTATCGTATCGACCGACAATTCGGTTTACCATTTTCCACAAATTCAGTCGAGAAATAACATGCAGAGTTGCCAAGAGATAGAGACAGAAAAAGGGTTGTTTTAAACAACTGGAAAGAGATACGGAAAGATTAAGATTTGAAAAGGGCGTTAAAATGAATAACCTTATATAAAATGAACAAGGATGGCGTATTATTTAGACCGAATATGGACAGTTAAGTAACATATGTAAAGCTTTACAATTGCTCTAGGATTTACCTAATAGTTATTTGCCTGACAGGTGCGAAACGCATGTTTGTGAGAAAATAGTTATTTAGCTAACAAGTGCAGAAAATGGTAGTTTTCCGCACGCGACGGCAGTTGCACGAACGACGCGGAGCGGAGTTTGGGCAAGCCTTCAAGGGTCAAAAAGGCATTTTTCGCAAGAGTTAGATACAATGTTTTTCCTACAAGTGTTTTTGTCCATCTTATTTATCAAAGAAAATGTTTTTAATAGATAAGATAAAATAGTTAATCTTGAATATCTTCATTTTTAACAATACAAAAATCATGAGGAAAAGTAACTTTTCAGCACTAGTAACTAGTAACCTGAATGTGACTTTTTAAGTTTAATGGTTACGGCTATAAATTTTCTGTATGGAAAATAGTACCCATAGATACTAATTTGATTTAAAGTATATAGAATTAAATAAAAAAAAAACGTTATTTACCTAACAAATGCGGAAAGTGATACTTACTGCACACGACGGCAGTTGACCGAACGAAGCGAAGCGAGTTCGGTCAAGTCGGCAAGGGCGGTAAAGACACTTTACGCATGTGTTACAGATACAAGATTTTACCTATAAGCCTTAAAAATTTCCAAAAAAGAAATATAAATACCGCACAGTGTGCTGTAAAGTGGCATAACGTTAACGTTACCGTACAGTATGCGGTAAAGTACATTCTTCCACATCCAAAAGAGTGTTGTACCGCACGCGAGTAAGTAAAGCTTATTTCCGGGAAAAAATGCACATAGCAGGCATTGTAGCGTCATCGACGAATTATTAAAAAGAGACGGAATTAGGAACGGGACTTTCAAACGACGCAGACGTCTTTTATCGGCCCGACGCGAGGCGTCGCATCCAAAACAGTCCAGGACCTGTTGTCGGCAGGACTGGGTAGATACTTTTAATCCTGCGAACGTATGGCCTAAACACGAGTGGCCTAGTGATATTTTTGCTTTTATATTCCGAGATATTTTTGCAGCCGGTAAGTTTATAGAACACACAACTTTTGGTAAATCCTGTTTTTGTTTATTTGAGTTAACATTTTTGTTTATATTTTGGGTTAAAAGGAAAAATAAAACTGTGTAAAAAACAAAATAAATTAGGCAAAGGAATAATATGTCAAACATTTGTATGATTTGTGTGTGGTAGATTCTTTTAATCCTGCGAACGTATAGCCTGAAGACGATAAGTCGATAGTTTTAATGGTATTTTTGCGGCCGGTTACTAGAATACACAATTTTTGGTACTTACTTTATTTTGGGCTAAAAGAAAAAAAAAATCTTTTTTTTGCAACGTTTGGGTAGTTCTGCAACGTTTTGAGTAAGTAATTTGAATCCGGCGAACGTATCGCCTAAACACCAGTGGCCTAGTGATATTTTTGGTTTTGTATTCAGACGTATTTTTGCAGCCGGTAAGTAGGATACACAATTTTTGGTTTCCTTGAGTTTATATTTTTGCTTGAAGTTTCGGTAGGTTGCGATAAAATAAAAAACATAAAGAATTTGTCAAACATTTGTATAATAAACACATATATTTTTTGAATCTGGGAAGTGTATTTTTTACTTGCGGCTCTGTCAGTGACCAATAAATAAAAAAAAAATTCACAAGAGAGTCAGTTGGCTGTAAGTGAGTTTTAATGATTTTTTTCTAGGAGCGTGCGAAAAATATTACTTTTGGCACTGTTGGAGTGTAAAACTCTACCTTTGACATGCGAAATTGTTGTCAAAAATGCTGAAATTACTTTTCTGCACTTGACTGTTTGACCGAATTTCTACGTCCTTCAGACAACGGTGTAGTCTCGTGGGAAAAAATAAATTTTTCGCACTTGTTAAAAAATACTTCTATGTATGTATCTGCATATGCCTTTGTCAGCTTTTTTTCTATCATCAATTATTTGATATTCTTGCAACTAGTCCTTTTTTAGAGTTTAAAAAAAAGTTGAACATAAGTCAGTAATATAATATAGATTAAACTTATTACTATAATTGCCACTTGCTTGCAAGTAAAATGGCACTGAACTGATAAATTTTACATGCAAGTCTCTTGCAGCAATCATTTAGCTGGGAATATATATAACAGATAGACCTTTTGCAAACCACCTTGAGTGTCAGAATACCCTAACTTTGATCAACAAATTAATAAATCATTTAGTTTATTAATTAATTAATTACCTTCATGCTTTTAAGAATAGGCACCCAGATAATTAATGATACATGGAAATGGACGCCTACGGTGAAATTAACTTAACTAGTTTATCCATGTAATCATCCAGTCAATCTTCATTAGAAAGTAATAAAGGAGTACAATAAAACATAGAGAGCATCAGAGACAAAATAAGAGTTATTATAATAAAACTGTTTTGGTCTGATGGGAAATAGTCCTTCCTCAATTATAAAAAGAAAAAAATCGTTTTATTTATTTTGAGTGCTTAGAATGTGAATTGTTAAAAAAATTATTGTTTGAAAGTCTAAGGCTACGTACTTATATACTGCGAGAAATCGCTCAACCTTGAAGTTTAAAAAGTTGGCTCCGCCCAATGAGGGGCTTCCAAATATTTGGGATTTCAACAATTGGTTTACTGAAAATACCCTGATTCTGCCCAATAAAGGCAGCTTCAAGGAATTTTCGTTTCTTCCAGTGTGGCTCCTTGTGCAAAACCTTGGCTTCTGCCCACTTTATTCGGTGATGTTTTGATCATGCATGTTCGGCGATTCCTGATTTCATTGTTTTACCTTTTTGGGTATTCGTCTGATGTTCCTTAAGCCTAACACTCACAAGGAACTTGGTAAATGCATTCCTTATTTTGTTTGTTCTCCGGCTTTGTTTTACTAAGAAGGCTTCGAATTGTATTACTAGATTTGAAAGCTGTTTTAATATTAAAGTTTTTTGCTACTCTTCGGATTTTCTCTGATACTCTTTTAACGTATGGAATTGTAAAAAATGCATTTGCCTGGTTTTGGTCTTGTAATCTCTGTCCTGTTTGTTGAAATTTGTTATGCTGTATTAAAAAGAGACTGGTTGATGACGAATCCATTTATGAACGCACCAGCCTACCGCTGGAGGAAGTGATGGAGTTGTTGGAGTGCTGCCTACAAAACTCTTATTTTCAAGTGAAAGATAGGTTTTACGCTCAAGATCACGGTCTGCCAATGGGTTCATCGCTTTCGCCAGTGGTGGCCAATATTTACATGGAGTGGTTCGAATCACACGCGGTTGATACCACAACACATAAACCTAAGCTCTGGCTGAGATATGTTGATGATACTTATTGTCTGAGCCGGGAATGACCAACAACTTTCAGAATTTTTTCACCACCTAAATAACATAAGACCCACCATTAAATTCACAATGGAGTTGGAGCAAAATTGTCAAATTTCTTTTATTGATGTACTTGTCACATGAGTAGAAAGCGACATCAGAACAACAGTCTATCGTAAACCCACTCACACAAGACAATATTTAAATCAAGGTTCAAATCATTCTGCTACAACCAAACGAGGCATAATCAAAACTTTGTATAACAGAGCCGTTCAAATTTGTAACAATTCTCATGACTTGGAAATCGAAATAAGAAACATTAAGAAGGATCTGCAGCAGAATGGTTACAATCTTAAACTTATAACAGATTCTATTTCTAAATTTCAACAAACAGGACAGAGATTACAAGACCAAAACCACGCAAATGCATTCCTTACAATTCCATACGTTAAAGGAGTATCAGAGAAAATTCGAAGAGTAGCAAAAAACTTTAATATTAAAATAGCTTTTAAATCTAGTAATACAATTCGAAGCCTTCTCAGTAAAACAAAACTGGAGAACAAACAAAATAAGGAATGCATTTACCAAGTTCCTTGTGAGTGTGGTGAATCATACATAGGCGAAACTAAAAGACCACTATCTGTTAGGTTTAAGGAACATCAGACGAATACCCAAAAAGGTGAAACAACGAAATCAGGAATCGCCGAACATGCATGGTCAAAACAACACCGAATGAAATGGGCAGAAGCCAAGGTTTTGCACAAGAAGTCACACTGAAAGAAACGAAAATTCCTTGAAGCTGCCTTTATTGGGCAGAATCAGGGTATTTTCAGTAAACCAAGTGTTCAAATCCCAAATTTTTGGAAGCCCCTCCTTGGGCGGAGCCAACTTCTTAAACTTTAAGGTTGAGTGATTTCTCACAGTATATAACTACAATCAATTCCTGTATAAATAAAATATACTTAGAAAATGGAAGTCCGAAACACAGAGTTAATTTCAAAAAAATTATTGTTCAGAATTTTATAATAAAGGAACATTTCTTGTGCATTATTTTAACAATATAAATTATTTACCAACAGCTTTGTTTTAAATTGTCTTCTTGTATTCCGAGGGGTGTGGGGTAATAAGTGGGTAAAATTTGTGCAAAGCGTATTTGAGCTCGTAATTATTGTGTGTTCTTGCAAATGTCCGGTCAGCAGAATTACATCGGGTCAGCAAATTGGGGACAACCCCTGCTTGACGGCAGTGTAAGAACATATAGGCCCGGTTTTTCAATGGCCGTTCAACGCCAATTCAGTGTTTGAACCTGGTTAAAAAAAGGCGAGTTGTTCAACGTTGGTTCAGAACTTAAACGGAATATTTCAGTGCGCTTGAACCTGGTTCACTTGAACGCTGAACGGAAGTTCAGTTTAAAAAAACAGTTTCAAAGGAGAAATATAAATAAAAATAGTAGTATTCACAACTAGTGGCTAAAATGGTGCTTGTTTCTACAAGCGTTGGTTTAAATAACAAACGCAGCGAGGTATTTAAAAATGCGAGTAAAAAAAAAGCACAGTTTAGCCGCGAGTTGTTAACACTACTTTTTTTAATACCTTTATCAAAAATTTCAAGAAAAACAGCTTTGAAAATTCTTGAACGAAGAGCACTTCTCGTAACACACCATCTTTACACTATAAATCAAGGCGGCTGGTAAATGAAATAACAAGTTTTTATAGCGATGTGTCTTTTTACTCGGTGACGTTGATTGCTGCAACATTTTAATTTTTGTCAGTTTGATATTTTGACGATGTTTTTAAATGAGTTTTTCGTAAGTACTTGGTGAAAACTGGCGAAAATGGTTTAGTTTTTAGGCAAGAATAATTAGATTTTTTCAATATTACTATTTTCTGCTATTTCTTTTTAGTTTTGGGTAAAAAACGGACAGAAATATTTTTTTTGCGCCCGTGATGAAAAAATAATTTTCACAACTAGTGGCTAAAATAGTGCTTTTTTTACAAGCGTTGGTTTAAATAACGAGCGCAGCGAGGTATTTAAAAACGCGAGTAAAAGAAAGGACAGTTTAGCCGCGAGTTGTGAACACAGGAAACAGGAAAATACTTTTTTTATACATTCATCAAAAACATGATTTTAGAAACTGTCTGCAGATAACTAAAGCATGGCTTTTTTGGTTACCAATGCAATCAATCACGAGTGCAAAAAAAAATTTCTGTCCTTTTTTTACCCAAAATTAAAGAGAAATAGCGGAATATAGTAATACTGAGAAAATTTAATTATTCTTGCCTAAAAACTAAGTCCTTTAAAAACATAGCCAAAATATCAAACTGTCAAAGATTAAAATGTCGCAACAACGAACGTCATCGAGTAAAAAGGCACATCGCTATGGAAAAGGCATTGTTATTTCATTTACCAGCCGCCGTTGCGAGAAGTGCTCTTCATTCGACATTTTTAAAAGTATTCCGGTTTTTCTTGGATTTTTTGATAAAGGTCTTTAAAAAAATAGTGTTAACAACTGGCGGCTAAACTGTGCTTTTTTTACTCGCGTTTTTAAATACCTCGCTGCGCTCGTTATTTAAACCAACGCTTGTAAAAAAAGCGCTATTTTAGCTACTAGTTGTTAAAACTACTCTTAAAATCTCGAACGAAGAGCACGTCTCGCAACCACCATCTTTACACACACTTTATAAATCAATGCGGCTGGTAAATGAAATAACAAGCGTTTCCATAGCGATGTGCCTTTTTACTCGGGACGTTCATTGTTGCGACATTTTAATCTTTGACAGTTTAATATTTTGACGATGTTTTTAAATTATTTTTTCGTAAATAGAATAATTAGATTTTTTCAATATTACTATTTTCCGCTATTTCTCTTTAATTTTGGGTAAAAAACGGACAGATATCTTTTTTGGCACCCGTGATCAAAAAAAAAGTTTTTTGCATCGGTAACCAAAAAAGCCATGCTTTAGTTATCTCTCGACAGTTACTAAAATCATGTTTTTGATAAAGGTATAAAAAAAAAGTTTTTTTGCAGCGGTAACCAACAAAGCCATGCTTCAGTTATCTGCTTGTTTTTGAAGTTATAAAAAAAATGTTTTTATGGTTTAAAAGAGCTTTTTGAAAATAAAAAAATTTGTTATTTCATGTGTTGTTTGATATTTGTGCCAGTCCAAACTGCTGGTTGAGGTGAATTTTTAACTTTTATAAAATGGACCAACTAACAGTTGATGATGACTTTGTTGTGATTATTCTGGTGATTCAGGGACATATTAGAAGGCGTGGCCAGATTATTTTTTTATGGAAGATAGTGATGATACGCTTTACGAAAGAGGGGGTGAGGTTTGTCGTTGGCCAAATTGGAGAGAAAATCCAGCACCAAACACAGCAGTAAGTATTTCAATAGACATTAAATAAAGTTACGCCGTTTTTTCCAGTAAGCCCCTCTGTCAATTTTATGTAACCTTTTCTATAACTAGTATGAATGAATTTATATTTAGTTTTTTGTTTATAATGAACGTTGGAGGTTTTTTCGACCACTGGAAATTTACAGGGTGTTGGTCAAATGCTTTTTATTGTAAAACTCTTTTACAAAATGGCCGAGCTTTCGCATTTTTTTGTTGCTTCTTCATTTTTAGTAACAATAAAATTCTCACTTTGGACTTATTAAAGGGGTTTCATCCCCTTTAATAAGTCCAAATGGAGAACTTGCATGCAATTCATAATTTATTGCACCATAACAAATGGACTTTAACCTTTCATTTATCACATATACAGACCGCTTCAAGCTACTGCGAACATAGGGCGAAAGAAGTCTAATTTACCAGTGTACGTACATGCAGAGACACCGCACGCCTATCAGTGAAGCAACCAACACTCAGGCTTCCGATCGCCATTCGCTGCCGTTCGCCGCCGTTCGCCTTGTATTTAGTACGCTTCTAACTACGGTGCTGTGTGGAGCGTAGTCAATGAAACCGGAATTTGGTCAATAAATACGCAAATTTTTATAACGTAATTTTCTTATTTTTTGTAACGTAACTGATAAATAATAGCGTTTTATTGTCAACTGCTCAGATTTATCAGTGACGACGTGTTACAATGAAAATAATAAGGAGAAACAAAATAAAAGCAAGTTCTCAAAATAAAATAATACATTCTAAAAACCAAAAAGATTCTCCCAGTCAAAAAAAAATTAAAGCAAATGTTCGAAAAGTCCTCCTTGCTCGGCTAGACAATATCCGAGCCTACTATAAAAACTTCTAACGTTTCCAAGCATGTTAGGGGTGATAATTTGAAAAGCTTCTTCAAAAACAGATAGAAGTCATTAGGAGCAAGATCGGGAGATCGAGCTGGCCATAAAATAGTTCCCCGTGTACTTATAACCCGATTAGGAAATACATTATCAAGATATTCCCTAACAAGGCCAACATTGTGAGCGGAACAACCATCTTGTTGAAATCATGTTTCACCAAATCTTACACCTAACAACTGCCTAGCAGTTGAAATAATGTGCTGCTGCAGTAGATCCAGGTATCTAGGACCATTCAAATTGCAATTGCCGTTAATAAAAAATGGCCCAATTACGTGTTCTCTATAATACCCCCCCCCCCCAAACATTTAGTTTTTGGGGATACTGTGTTCTTACGCCAAAATACAAATGCAAATTTTCCCTCGACCAATATCGAACGTGTGTTGGGTTATGACGATTTGACCATTTGACCATCTGCACTTTTTCGGCAACTTCGTAGACATCCATTTTTGGTTTTAAAAATGTATTATTTCAATTAAGAACTTACCCATCTGTTTCTCGAGCAAGGCAGAAATAAAACAAAATAATAAAAACAAAATGAATTTCCAAAAGATAACACTGCAGCGTGCTTCGAATCCACCTCGGTCGTACGGCACGGAGAGTAAATTGGACTTGATTCCCCCTATGTTCGCAGTAGCTTGAAGCGGTCTGTATGTCTCAGGACATGTGAAAAGTTGATGCTACAAAAGCCAGTGTCTTATTCAATACTTTTGGTGAGATAGAGATGGTGCTTTTTCACTTGAACCCGTAGTTGAACCTTGATTGAACAACCGGGCCAATAGATAGTAATAAAAAGTTTTTATAAATAGAATTGAAATATATAACATGTTCTTATTATTCGTTCCACGCGTTTACTCAATAAGGGATTAAGAATGGATTTAATTTAATTGGGTTAAGAAAACTCCACTGGACTATTAGGGAATTATAGGAAAAAACTCTTTCACTTTTTAAGCTCTGTCAAGAGGAGACTTTATTTAAAACCATCTTATTCTATTTTTTGAGAGACGCCTTTGAGTTCACGACGGAATTATTATAAGGGCGGATTAGTCTTAAGTGCTCTTTTTCTAACTTTCGTTTTGTTGAAAGCTAAAAAAATTTTTATTTCAAACTGTATTGTAATATACTCCATTACGTTATCGGTTTTAGTCCCGGAAATGATACATTATATCACTAGTCTGGGAAAGTAAACTAAAAAAAAATAGGAACAAAATAATGGATTTCCCACTTACAGTATGAAATAAAACGTAGTACTCGTCTAGAAATTCCGGACTCGGCTCCTTCGTCGCCTTGTCCGTAAAAATGTAGACTTGTACTCTAATAGAGCATGTCCCGGCCTTGTAACGTAAATTAACAGTCATCAATTCAAGTGGTGGTAGGGGAGAATCAAAGCACCTGGTTTTATTTAATTAATTGATTTTTATCCTTATTTTATCCCTATCAAATCTTATTATTCTTCAGCCTATGTAGGTTTAGGTTGTCCCAAAGCTTTTTTTTTCTGTAAAATATTACGTAATAAGAACAATAAATATAAATATACGTAATAAAAGCAAAAATTAAACTTCAAATATAAAAAACCTCTTCCAGACCAAGCTCGGGCTTAATAGTTCCAAGAATGGACGCCGCATTAGCTCCTTGGATAGCAGGGCTTATCCGCTGGAAAATGAAACTTTACTTTTCGGCGTTTAATTTTTCAACTAATTTGCTTTATAAGAGATTTTGTTAGCATTAAATAAATTTTATATTAATCCCAATCCCAAAAAATCGCGCACTTTTGAACTTGCTATAACTTTGGATCGAATCGGTCGATTTTAAAATGTTTTGACTTTTTAGAAAGACAAGATATCAGACTTTTCTGATCCGGTCCAAAATTTGACATTTCCTAAAAATCCAAGATGGCGGACCGTTTTAAATAACGGGAAATGTTCACCCCCTCTGCAAAAAAAAATATGTGCCGCACTGGAGAAAATCTAAGACATTGTGACAAAAGCCGTATGTATTCTTTCTATACCAAGGCATTACTTAATTAAATCGGTTAAGAAATTAAAAAATACGGGCTTTTGTATTGAGTGGTGTTGCTTGCTGTAACTTTAGATAGAAGTACAAGACTTAGGGCTTTTATGTTGTGGTTCAAAATTTAACAATTCCCCCTCCCTACTCTTCCACGAAACAAAAATTATGTTTGGTACCTATACTGAACAAAATCTAAATAAATGCGACAAAAGTTTCATCCCTGCTGCATATATGAAGGTATCACTAAATTAAATCGCTTATAAAATTAAAAATCGAGCATAACAAACTGTGTTTGCCCCAAAGAAACATTACCAATCCTTTTAATAAATGGCGTAACGATTTGCGTATTGTCTTAAGAACACATGGGGATCAGCTTAGAAAATCTGAGTAGCCCGATCTAGATTATAATACGTTAAGTATGAAAAAAATTTATCAAAAATATAAGTTTTTGATGATTAATAACAAAGTAAACTTAGCATAAGCTCGGCCAAATAACCAATACATGCCATTCTAAAGCAATTTTTTAAATTTTATTACAAGTCACAAGTTTTATTGAAAACGCCGGAGATGATGACAATAGTAGTAGTAAGGGGGAAGCCCGCAAGCCTGGCAACTAGGCCTCTTCATGGGCCCTTTCTGCCATACTCCGTCTCGCACCCTTATCCTCCCACTCCCTCTATATTTCTTGCCTCTCTCTCTCCGGTCCTTCCCGCCTTCGTTACGAAGGACAGCACGTCAGCCCATCTTAGAGAGTGTATCTCCTCCTCTTCTATTGTGAGGGCACCCCACGTCTGCTATCTCAATTTGGCGTACCCGTCACACTCTCCTATCAGGTGCACCGCTAATTCCTCTGCCCACCCACATGTTGGGCAGGCGGAGTCGTCCAACACTCTGATGCATGTCAAGTGCTTGCGCAGCCGATTATGCCCTGTCAGCATTCCTACTAACAATCCAATGTCCTTTCGAGTTTTGCCCAGGAGCCATTTAGTTCTGGCTGCGTCTGGTCCACTCACGAACAGTTTGGACTGTCTGCACTCTCGCTCTTCCCTCCAGGACGACTTCAGTTGATCGCTCGCCCATTTATTGAGCTCGCTCTGCACCTGTTTTCTTGTGATTCCCAAGAGCGGTTCCGGTCCAATATATTGGGTTTCGGCACCAGCTTTGGCAAGTTCGTCCGCCTTCTCATTCCCTGGTATTCCCTCGTGACTCGGGATCACACTAACTTGTTTAATTCATATTTGATTTGAGCAAGTGAATCCTCTATGTACCTAGCAGAGATGGGAGGTAGAATGGCCTTGATTTCGTTTTGTTACGTTTTTAGGGGAGTGTTACGTGTTAAATCTGTCCGCCATCTTGGATTTTCGAAAAATGTCAAAGCCACAAGCTTTGTTCACCTAAAAATGTAAAAACGTTTAAAATAAAATGATCCTATCAAAAGTTAAAGCAAATGCAAAAACTGCGATTTTTTTGCAAATGACAATGTCGAGTCAAAAACCACTTATTTTAGAGGTTTGTAGTTTTCTTATCTCTTAACCGATTTAATTAAGTAATTCCTTGGAATAGAAAGCATACATTTGTCGCATTGACTTAGATTTTCTCCAGTGCGGCACGTATTTTTTTTGCAAGTGGGGTGAAAATTACCCAAAATTCAAAACGGTCCGCCATCTTGGATTTTTGCGAAATGTGATATTTTAAACCGGATCGAAAAAGTCTCATGTCTAGTTTTTCAAAAAAGTTAAAAAAATTTGAAATCGAGCTATTCAATTAAAAGTTATAGCAAATTTAATTGTGCAAGATTTTTTGGCCCACCCTATACTTTGTTAAACGGGGTTAAGTTCGACACATAAGCAAAAAAAGCAGTCTTTAACACAGTTCATGCAGTTTACTTCTACCAATCAAAATACAGGGTTTTTCATCACATGACATTTGTTTTTGCCTTATTCTCCCCCTCCCCTTTTTATTTGACATTAAAAGGACCAATCAAAATTAAGCAGCCAACTGTGTAAACCAAAAAAATTAAAATAAACTAGAAGGCGCACTCAAAATCAGTAACCAAATATAAGGAAATTGCGGAGGACTATGCATGGCAACATTGTAGAGCAGCGTTCTGATTGGTTCTAAAGCAATATTTAAAATGTGGCGGTTTAATCAAATCAAATCATTTTATTAACCTTAAAGACATTTTGCAATTTATAGGCTATTGTCAAATAAATATAGTACACAAAGTATATAATTATATAAAGAAAAACAAATTAAATATTATAATAATTCTCTAAACAATATGTCTTGTAGTAGTCAGTTCACAATTATAGTTCCATTGTATTTTGATAATAATATTTGGTTTCTATTATAACTTAAAAATAAATAAATAACGATAGTTACAAACATTTTAAAATAAACACGTAAAGAAGTAAAATTTCACAAACAATAGGCAACATTGGCAACAACCAATGTAAATTATCATAATATACAAAGTAAAAGACACATTTACATAGTAGAATATTAATAAAAATATATATATTAAAAAATACAAATAAAATATTACCCGTTAGTACGAAAAGACTCAGTAAACTCAGATATAGAGTAGTACGGTTCTTTTAATAGGAGTTCTTTAAGTTTCTTTGAAAAAATCTTTTGACTAGATATGTTTGTTAAATTGAATGGCAAGAGATTAAAAATTTTACTATCCGCATAAAGAGGCGAGTTCTAGTATTGTATTGTAATCTGTGTCTGATATTATACAGACCGCTTCAAGCTACTGCGAACATAGGAGGAATCAAGTCCAATTTACTCTCCGTGCCGTACGACCGAGGTGGATTCGAAGCACGCTGCAGTGTTATCTTTTGGAAATTCATTTTGTTTTTATTATTTTGTTTTATTTCTGCCTTGCTCGAGAAACAGATGGGTAAGTTCTTAATTGAAATAATACATTTTTAAAACTAAAAATGGATGTCTACGAAGTTGCCGAAAAAGTGCAGATGGTCAAATGGTCAAACCGTCATAACCCAACACACGTTCGATATTGGTCGAGGGAAAATTTGCATTTGTATTTTGACGTAAGAACACAGTATCCCCAAAAACTAAATGTTTGGGGGGGGGGGTATTGTAGAACACGTAATTGGGCCATTTTTTATTAACGGCAATTGCAATTTGAATGGTCCTAGATACTTGGATCTACTGCAGCAGCACATTACTCCAATTGCTAGGCAGTTGTTAGGTATAAGATTTGGTGAAACATGGTTTCAACAAGATGGTTGTTCCGCTCACAATGTTGGTCTTGTTAGGGAATATCTTGATAATGTATTTCCTAATCGGCTTATAAGTACACGGGGAACTATTTTATGGCCAGCTCGATCTCCCGATCTTGCTCCTAATGACTTCTATCTGTTTTTGAAGAAGCTTTTCAAATTATCACCCGTAACATGCTTGGAAACTTTGGAAGGGGTTTTTATAGTAGGCTCGGATATTGACTAGCCGAGCAAGGAGGACTTTTCGAACATTTGCTTTAATTTTTTTTTGACTGGGAGAATCTTTTTGGTTTTTAGAATGTATTATTTTATTTTGAGAACTTGCTTTTATTTTGTTTCTCGTTATTATTTTCATTGTAACACGTCGTCACTGATAAATCTGAGCAGTTGACAATAAAACGCTCTTATTTTTCAGTGGCAAAAAATAAGAAAATTACGTTATAAAAATTTGCGTATTTATTGCCCAAATTCCGGTTTCATTGACTACGCTCCACACAGCACCGTGGTTAGAGGCGTACTAAATACAAGGCGAACGGCGGCGAACGGCAACGAATGGCGATCGGAAGCCTGAGTGTTGGTTGCTTCACTGATAGGCGTGCGGTCTCTGCATGTACGTACACTGGAAAATTAGACTTCTTTCGCCCTATGTTCCCAGTAGCTTGAAGCGGTCTGTATAAGAAAGACAATAATTTATAAATGTATATTGATGGAACCATAAGTATACTATATTTTTTAAAGGTATCTCTACATGATTGGCGAAAACTAAGATTAAAAATTGATCAAATTATTCGTTTTTGATGAACAAATACTCTGGAAGTTATAAGATATTGCAGAATAGACAAACGCGTAGTATATTGTTAACAAAGTTGCTTCGTCGGTTTGTTCCTTAAGTGTATTTATAATATAAAAGCCGCTACTTAGTTTATTACACATCCATCAATTTGCGCCTCCCAAGATAAGCAAGAATCAATATTGATTCACAGGAGATTCATCTTACTACTACTACTAAATACATCTTAATTCAATAACAACTGTTTACAACTGATTACTTTTCCAACACTAATGTGTTCGCCAATGTCATTAATAAAAATCAGGAAAATAAGCGGCGCTAAAATACTACCCTGTGGTGTTCCGATAGGTTGTGCAAACATTTCCGATGTTGTGCCTTGGTTTTTTACTTTAAATCTACGTCCATGTAAAAACGAAACTGTTAAATTATTAATGTTGCCACGAATTCCAAGTGCCTCGATTTTATGACCAACAAAGTTTTTGTCCACGGTATCGAAGGCACGTGCAAGGTCAACAGAAAAAGCAAAAGAAATTTTATCCATGGCAAATTGAACAACCTCGGCACAGCCTGTCTCTGTTGAGTGGCCCCGTCTAAAACCATGCTGGATCCTATTTTTTCCACAAACTTAGTTACTCGATTGTAAATTGCCTTTAAATTATTTTTGAGAAGGAACTTAAATTTTCGATGTTAGTGGCGTCTCCTTTTTTAGGTATAGTGACAACGATACCTGTTTTTAGTCTTTCTGTAAAGCAGCCTTCAGATACTGAAAGATTGATGATATCCGTCAAGTTTTGTGCTATCTGATTCTTTACTATTTTAACTAACGTAATTGGAACTTCATCAAAACCACTTAAATTTTTGTTAAGGGATTTGTTGTTTACCGTAAAAACATAGTTCCGACGGCGCGGCCCTTTTCAGCACTTTTTTCACCGAACGCACACACAAGTATAGTAAATAACAATTGCATAAAAGACAAAAAACAAACAAAAACCCGTCGGATCGGTTGGACCTAGAAAACCTAGTCTTCTTTAAGCGATCCCACAACCCACGACTATCCAAAAAAATCCTGCTTTTTGTTTTCTAATCTTGTTTTGTCCATTTTTAAATCTGGAGGAATCCAATTTTCTTGATATGAAATTATACGGGAAACACCAGACACTTTTTAAAAAAAATTTACGGTAGTGTTTACTCCTTTAATAAATTTTCCAAAGGTAAACAAAAATATTAACCTAAATTTTTGCTGTCAGATGGTTGTCAGTTGCTTTCACTACTGACGCAATCGACGCGCCTGCCCATTAGACTTCTCATCTCTGGGGTTTTTTCCAGGTCAACTTGATTGGGAGAGCTATTATCCGTCACGGCCTCTAGAATAAATACGGTCTAGTAATTTTTTTGCTCCGCCCAACTGATGACGACACAAAGACATCAGCGTGCTTCCTTTATTGATTTTTCTGATGGGTGACATTTGGAGTTATACAGGGTTCCTAAGATTTTCCTTAGGGATAGGATTTCAATAAATCAAACAGAAATGGCATAGAAAGTTCTGCGCGCACAAAAGAAACAGGTATATTGAGCAATGGTGCCAGTTTGTTATTATATCCGGACTGCTTTCATGAGAAAAAATTGTCACCACTCTTTCATTGTGAGCATAAATTATAGTTTCAATAATAACCGTTGACAAGATGTCTGCAAATTCCGCTAGATGGCGGCCACATCATGAGATGATCTAATTAAAAATTAGATGTTTTCAGGTCCAAACCACAGCTTTTTCTTGCTTAAAGGCGGCAGGGTCCATTATTTACGATACTGAGCGATAAACTCGTGAGGTTGTTAACATTAGAAAGAAATATCTTCGCTTTTAATTAAATTTCTTTCCATTCTGTTCTACTAGTACTACTACTACTACCAAAGAAATTAATAAACGGCGCTGTTTTTCTTGCAGAACTTTTTGCTTGCGATATTATTGATTTTAAATAAAGCTGGCCCTACACTACATTTGATATTTTCGAGGTGTTTTATAACATGTAGCGAACTAATTCTTCAAAACTAGCGGGAGGGTAAAAGCGAAAAATAAGGGGCTGCCAATATTTCTAACACCCAAAAAAAGGTGAAAAGATTTATTTTGCTCTGTTTCTTTACAAAAAACGTTTTTTTTACGAAAAACTTGAGCTCTGCCACTTTTTTTATTTTTTTCTTCAACTTTCTCGAAATTTTCGTCATACCGTAGAAAAAAATTATTTCCCCCATGGTCATACTCTACTTTTATTTGAAAAAATTTAGAAACAGAGACGGGATCAGTTTTCCTAAAACGGGGGATCTTGGTTTCGAGTGAGAAGATAAAGAGCGGCGTAGGCAAAAATTTTTCAATTAAATTAGCCGAACGCAAAAATGTTAGAAAAACAAAGCACGAAATAAAAATGGCGCCGCTTACAATTTTTTTTCAAAAATTACGTAATTTCGGGAACGCAAAGAAATAGCTCTAAAGAGTATAATTTTTAAGAAAAAAATATCAATTTTCTCGCCCTCCTCCACTGGGACTACAGGGGCCGTGCACAAATTACGTAATGGTCATAGGGGGGAGGGGGGTTACAAAACGTTACGTAGGGGGGAGGGGGGTTTTCGACAGCGTTTGCATTTTTGTGAAACTAAGAAAATTTGGAATGAAAATAAGTGAAAAGTTTTTTTTTGGGGGGGGGTAGTGGTCTTGAAATCGTTACGTAATATTAGGGGAGTGGCGTGCCAAACCGTTATAAAACATTACATAGAGAGGGGGTCAAAAATTGGTAAAATCACCGTTACGTAATTTGTGCACGGCCCCACATCTGACTGTTTCTCCTTTTTGATTTCGAATCAAAGTGCAAAACCCGGGTTGGACGTTCGAAGGCGTCAACGCGTCCTATTTGCTTGATAAAGTTTCTACGTAAATATCTCAGTCGATTTCTCCGGCCGTGTATGAAAGCTTTAGGTTAGGCATTTACATGTATCTCAGTCCCCAGCCTGTAAACAGTGCGTAAGGACAATGGTTACAAAATGAGAAGCCGAAAAATATTTTTTTTACGATATCTTTCATCAGTTTGGTATTAAAGTCGAGCAAAAACAATTTTTATTCCAGTCCTAAAGGTATTAAAATGGAAATCATTAGAAAACAACAACCTGGAATGGATTTACTACGTGTAAGATGTAGTGACAACATCGCCCCATGCCCATCCTTTTCTGCCTAATGTGCTTTTCCGTTTGTCTGCGTCTTATACACGGCTGTTTGGCCCCCTAAGGATTTGCTTAGGAACCCTGTATATATAAAAATTATATTTGTTCATCATTTCTTTTCTTTTAACTCTAATTAAATAACCTGTGATATTACTTACATTATTTTCGTCATAGGTAGCTGCATTTATACGTTTTTTTTAGAGAAAAGGCTCATCATTAAATAATAAATCATATTTATTGCATATAGTACAAAATAAAATAGCTTACTACCGTCAAGCGGGGCTAAGAGGACCACAGCTGGTAAAGTGGTCCAAAAGGACATTAAAAATAATAAAATTGTGTATCTTCTATAAAACAACCGGCAACAGCGATTTCGTATGCAGGTTGGATTGAGAACACCTAACGCAATAAGCTTTTTTGTCAAGATCGAGCGCGCTGCTGTTGTTCAGTTGCATTCTGAAAGCGAAAAGATACACGGCAATTTTTTGGTTATTTTATTTCCTGGAAAACCTCCCTTGCAGTGCGTTTATAGGTAAGTTTTTTGTTTTTTAACTTACGTTAGGCACTTCACCATTTAGTTTTAAATAATAATTGAGTTTAAAAAACGTTTTTATTTATTTGTGGTAGCAGTGGGGGAAATAAATATAAAAAGTCAACATAAATCTGGGGAAAGCGGACCGGTCCACTTTAGCCGTAGAATTGACAAAAGGTTTGTTTTTTCGTTACAGATGACAAAAGATGGTCAGAAATTACAAGAGGAAGGTGGGAAAAGCTCCCAACTGCAACTATACGGTAGAAAACTTAGAGCTAGCGATCAGAGAAGTAAAATTACGAAGGATGTCTAGAAGAAAAGCCTGTAAGAAATATGGTATTCCCAGAACCACATTAAAAAGAAAATTAGAGGGAACTCACACATTAAAATACGGCAGACAACCAGCTTTAAGAGAGAATGAAGAACAGCAAATAGTTCAAGGTCTCATACTTTGTGGAGAATGGGGATTTCCGATGACCAAGTTGGATATCAGGTGTATTATCAAACAGTATCTTGACCGAATTGGTAGGCAGGAATCACGTTTTAAGAATAACATGCCAGGCAGCGAATATATTAATCTTTTTTTAAAAAGGCATCCCGAATTATCGGTCCGTTTTTCAGAAAATATCAAGCGTTGTAGAGCTGAAGTTGGCGCCGACATTATCAACTCTTATTTTGATCAACTCCAAAATTCTTTAGAGAACGTTTCTCCACAAAGTATACTTAACTATGATGAAACAAATTTTTGCGACGATCCTGGAAAGCAAAGGGTTGTTATAAAAAGGGGATCTAAGCATCCAAAAAATGTTCTAGACTCATCAAAGACTAGCGTGTCCATAATGATGTGCGGATCAGCTGCAGGAGTATTGCTACCACCTTATATTGTTTATCGAGCAGAGAATTTATACCCAACTTGGATTGAAGGTGGCCCAGACAACACTCGATACAACAGGTCAAAAAATGGATGGTTTGACGAAAGGACCTTTGAGGATTGGTTTTTAAAACTGGCTCTGCCATACCTTAAAAAGCAACCAGCTCCGCGACTAATGATAGGTGACAACTTATCCAGTCACGTTTCTCAAACAGTCATCGAGAGTTGTAACGAAAATCAAATTAGATTTGTGCTACTGCCGCCAAATTCAACAGGAATTTGTCAACCTCTTGACGTAGCATTTTTTGCTCCCTTAAAACGAAAATGGAGAGCTGTACTTCTAGAGTGGAAACAGAAAAATAGAGGAGTTGTTCCAAAATCTGATTTCCCAAAACTCCTTAAGAAAACCTTAGAAAGTTTAGAGACCGCTTCTGAAAATCTAAAGGCCGGTTTTGCTGCCTGCGGAATCTATCCGTTAAATCGAGAAAGGGTCCTGCAAAAACTGCCAAATGAAACTCATCCGGAACCAGAAAGTTCTGGTAATTTTAATCCAGAACTTATTGATTTTCTTAAAAAAACAAGAATGCCTGAAAATCAAACAAAAAAATCTAGAGGTAAAAAGCTACACGTGGCACCAGGAAAAAGTTTATCTTTAGAGGAAATTGAAACATCGTCCGAGTCATCAGACGATGTTGAATATAGTGAACATAACGAGTCATCTGATGTAGATATGTTTCAGGAGAATTCTGATGAAGACATTTTGGAAGCTGAACCGCAACAGGAAACTGTATCGGTGCCGGCGCTTCAACAAAATTTGAGTGATTTGGTACAAAGCGATTTTGTCATCGTAAAATTTGAAATTACTTCTGGAAAAAGGCAGTTGTATTATGTTGGCCAAATACAAAGAAATTTAAACGATAAATTTAAAATTATTTTTTTAAGAAAGATGACAGGAAAAGAAATTTACTTTGTATTTCCTCAAGTTCACGACGAATGCCTTATAGATCCTACAGATATTGTTGAGAAAATCCTTGTTAAAAATCATACCAGAGGTAGATACAAATTTCATATGAATACTGATATTTCTTTACTTTGCTAAAACTGAATCCAAATTTTTTTGTTCAGTTTTTGTTGCTATTAGAGTATTTTTTTATTTTTTCTTAGTTCTAAGAATTTTTGTTCCTATTAAAGCTTAAGCTTTTGTACTTAAAAATTTTTTTGTACAACTTATTAGTTAATAAGAGTTCGTTTTTTTTTCAAATTAAAAATAAATAAAAAATTTTGATATTATTTTTACTACCAATCTTTTTCATATGTTGTTTAATACAAAAAAATCATTTTTAAAAAGTTTAAGGGTGGACCTCTTTCCCATTATAAAGATTAAATGGGACCCTAGTGCGTAAATTAATGAAAAACGGGCGGGTGGTCCCCTTTACCTCAAACTACGGGGTAAGTGGACCACCTAGAACAAAAATATATATAAAAAAACTACATATATTTAAAACAAAATTTGTCCAGACGCAGCTTATTAAAGCATGGTAGACTTTATATTAAAATTCTTAAGCCAAAATATTTTATAGTTTTCCCAAAATCTACAAAAAACCGAAAATTTTGGACCACTTAGCCCCGGATGACGGTACTGATCTTAATTTCTATTTGGTGAAGAATCAGCGCATGCAGGTCAAAAATAAATTATACCTATTTACTTAGACACAAAAAGTTATAATAAAAGATACAAGCCAAAAATAGGTCTTATATCAATTATTTCAATTATTTAAACAAAAAGAAAAGAAAAATCCGAAAAGTTCAGCTGCTATCTTTGTGTCGTCATCGGGTCGAAGAGTGGGGCAAAATTACTAAACCGTATCTATTCTAGGGACCGTGATTATCGGCACATAACATTGTGGTTGTTATGTGATTATCGGAACGCATTTTTCACGGCAAAGTAACGGCCATTACATTAGGCCGTTAATAAACCATAAAAAATGGTCATACCGTAAGAAAAATCGGTTATTTTTCTCCCGTATCCAAAAATAACCGAACCGGAGTCCGTTACTTACGGAGGCTTAACGGTACCCATTCGGTTATTTTTTGCAACCAACCAGATTTATTTCTGTGCAAAAGCTGTAGTTGGTTAGTGATAATTCGTTTTTTTGATTAGGGCTTTTATACTTTTTGTGAAATTGAATTTGCAAACACAGGAACTGTTCTTTTCTTTTCTGTTCTATTTACATTAGCAGTTTGTATGTGGGGAAAAGAATACGGTTACGGTAATTTATGCTTATGATTTAAAAACTTTTTTTAGCACCTCAATTACGGTAATACGGTAAGGAAATAAGGTAACGTTAAATTAGTGGTCTATTGCCGCTCTATTATCTCATTAACCAGTGAAGTCAAGTCTGCTCCGCTAAGAAATAAGAGCGTAACTCCATATTTCTCATAATTTAAACATTTTAAAAAAGGTGTAAAAATATCAATTCTATCTCCCAAATATTTTCTTGTTAATTTTGATAAAACTCCGCCAATTAATTTTGTAACTGTACTCAGTTCTATTAACTATCGCAAATGGACCGAAAAAAGCAATGATCCCACCATAATTGGACAAATTTGGATGGCGTCGTCAAAAACCTTGCCGGAAGTAAATTCCGGTTTAAATTGAAAATTGAGCGCCCGTCTTTAACGGGCTCAAAAACGGCAGTTATCATTTTTAAATTTACACTTACAGTTTCGAAAATTATAACACAATTGAAAGGATTTAAATTCATTTAACCTGCGAAGTCAACTTTGCCCCGCTAAGAAAGAAGAGACTAACTCCAATTTTTCGGTGTAAAAATATCAATTTTATCTCCAAAATATTTTCTTTTTAAAAAGCAATATACTATTCTGATGAAACTACGCCAATTAATTTTTATAACTGTCCTCAGTTCTATTAAGGCCACAAAAACGGCATAGATTTGACAACACTGCTTTGCTATTTTTTAAAAGATCAACAATAGATCGTGCAGGGTTCAGAACACGCTGCGAACACCATATGTGAGGAAAAGTATAACTTATTAGGAACGTAACCATTTATTAATGCTTTTTTAAAAGGTTTTAATGCTCGGCTTCATGCTTTATGGATTGCAATGTCTCGAAATTAAAAAAATCAAAAGAAAAATTATTAGTCAAATATCAATTTTATTGGCTGAATGTTCCATTAGACAAGTGGCCGGTGGCTATACGGAACCTGAATTCCAATACTCCAATCGAACTCACTTCAGTTTCTTTGGGTCTACTAAATTACGTGACCTTGGCGTTTCAGAATTCCGGCAGAATATTGCTTATAAAAAAAACCGTAACTTTTTTGTTATCAAATAATAAGATTTATGAAAATCTACAACCGTATCCAAAGGATTTTTCAAAATTTGGTGTATTTTTTCAAAAAATCAAAAAATTGTCGTTACAGATTTCTGTATTATCGACGAGGCTAAAGAAAAAGGTAAGGTAAGATTTTTGACTTTTGTTAGCCGTGTTTATTTTATTTCGAAAATGAGAGAGTCCAGCAAAAAACTGTCTGGATACGGTTGTGAGGAATTAAAAAATAAATATTGCTGGCAAATTTCAACAGATTCCGTTTTCTCGCTTCCGATATTCTACCCAGTAAAGATTGACCCAAAAACAGCAAAGCAGTGTTGTCAAATCTATGCCGTTTTTCTGGCCTTAACTATCGCAAATGGACCGAAAGAAAACAATGATCCCCCATATTGGACGAATTTGGATGGCGTCGTCAAAAACCTTGCCGGAAGTAAATTCCGGTTTGAATTGAAAATTGAGTGCCCGTCTTTAACAAGCTCAAAAACGGCAGTTATCATTTCTCAATTTACACTTACATTTTTAAAAATTATGACACAATGGAAATGATTTAAATTAATTTAACCTGCGAAGTCAACTCTGCCCCGCTAAGAAAGAAGAGCATAACTCCATTTTTTCGGTGTAAAAATATCAATTTTATCTCCAAAATATTTTCTTTTTAAAAAGCAATATATTACTGTCCTCAGTTCTATTTACTATCGCAAATGGAGCGAAAGAAAACAATGATCCCACCTTTATTGGATGAATTTGAATGGTGTCACCAAAAACCTTACCGGAAGTAAATTTCGGGAGCGCAACGCCTTTAACGGGCTGAATAACTGTAGTTATCATTTTTCAATTTAAACTTACATTTTCGAGAATTATAAGACAATCGAAATGGTTTTAATCAGATTAACCAGTGAAGTTAACAGTGCTTTACCATTGCTCACTGCTGAGACCCGTAGAACGAGAAGAATAAATCTCTTTTATCTGCTACCTTGTCATAAAATGACATTTTCGACGCGCATATTAAGGGCGAAAATACCACTTTACCTACTTAGGGAAGTTTTACAAATTTTAAGTTCCTCCGGGAGTTTTTGTTACTTTAACTCCCAATTAAAAAAATCAAGGGGGGAATGCACTTTACTCCAAGGGTCTTTATTCTTGAACTGCCGGGAGGAGAACTCGCTGAAAAGCAGTTAAGTTTTGATTTGTATTCTATGTATGATCTGTTTTAAACATTTGCACTCATACCTTTTTAGTTAACAGGGTTCTACTCGCTAAAACGATCGATTCTTCAACAAACAAGTTATTAGTCTGATGAAACTACTTATGCCAATTAATTTTGTATGTATACGTCATCCACCGACGTACACAGGGGGGGCTTAAGGGCTTGTCCCCCTTCCACGCCACTGTGTCATCAGTTTTATTAACTGTCACAAATCTACCGAAAATAAACAATAATTCCAGAGAAATTGGACGAAATTGTCGTTGTCGCCAAACGGCCGGAAATAAATTCCAGTTTAAATTGGAAATTGAAAATTGAGTGCTCCGCCTCTAAAACGGGAGTAATCATTTTTCAAGTTACACTTACATTTTCGAGAATTATAACACAATCGAAACGGCTCAAACATCAGAATTGAACTTTAAATGGAAGGCACATTTTGTAAAAACTAGGCCCGGTTGTTCAATCAAAGTTCAACTACGGGTTCAATTGAACTTGGTTCAAGTATGAACCTGGTTCAGCTTTAATCTCCACTTGTTCAATCAAAACTTGAGTTCAGTTGACTGAAGTTTAACTGTCGACCTACTTTATTTAAAGCAATAATGAACTGGTCAACTTTAATATTTTGGGTTAATTTTTTATGGCTAGTTCGTGACCCTAATGTTTGTGAAACGTTGATTTGGTTGGGAAGGGGTCAATTAAAAAAAAAGAAAAGCTTTTTTTAAATTTGCGAACTTTTCGATTTATTTAAAATCATCATCAGCGCATCTTTAATTCGCTTTTCCGTTGTCACAAAAGCAGTGGTGAGAGAAATACGTAATAGACAGTCTAACTCTAAAACATTGACTATTTTTTAAAATATGATTTTAAATAAATCGAAACGTTCGCAAATTAAAAAAAAGCTTTTCTTGTTTTTAATTGACCCCTTCCCAACCAAATCAACGTTTCATAATCTTTAATATTTTGTTTTATTTTGTATTTTTTAAAAGAGCGGTTGATTTTTTTAAGTTTGCAGTCTCTCTTTTTCAGTTCTAGCTGGATGAATGAAACTTGAATATAGTAAGGAAATGCGAAAGCTCGGCCATTTTGTAAAGGAGTTTTACACCCTGTAAATTTCCACTGGTCGAAAAAACCTCCAACGGTCATTATAAATAAAAAACTAAACATACATAGCTCTACCATTATGGCATACGTGGCACTGCTTTGAAATGGTTTAGGTCTTATTTGTCTAAACGCGTACAATCAGTTTATGTAAATAAAGTTTGGTCTGACAAGATGGAGGTAACTTGTGGAGTACCTCAAGGATCTGTTCTGGGCCCCATTCTTTTTATCATTTACCTTAACGATCTGCTAAACTTGGATATATCAGGAAAATTTTACACTTTTGCAGATGATAATACCATTTTTTGGAAGACAAAAGATCTGAATTCTCTCACTAATATCATAAGAAATGACATTACAAAAATTAAAGAATGGTGCGACTCAAACAGTCTTTGTTTTAATATGTCCAAAACACACTTACTCAATGTTAAATGCAATATTAAACAGCTTGAAATTAACAATCAAATCATAAGTGCATCTGAAAGTACGAAATTTCTAGGCCATATTATTTCCCTTAACAAAAAACTTTCATCGGGATGTTACACAGTTAAAGTGATTTCGAGAGAGTTGGGCAAACATATTGCTCGATCAGTTTATTTTGCTCTAGTGGAATCCCATTTGCGGTATGGTCTTCCATTTTGGGGGAGCTGTAGCAACTATATGTTTCAGTCTGTTTTTATACTTCAAAAAAGGGCTATTAGGTTTTTATGCTAAGTACAACCAAGAACTCATTGTAAACCACTTTTATACAGAATCAAATACTTACACTTGCATGTCTTTTTATTCTTGAAACAGCGTGTTTAAATCATAAAAATCGATTACACTTTCTACAACATCAAAATGAACATTTTACAAGGCAAATAAATCAAATTCCCCTTCCTATTCCTCACTTCGCCTTAGTAAAGCATTCCTTCATTTACAGTGGACTGAAAATTTATAATAAATTTTCAGCTAATATGAGATTTCAAAATTTAAAGCAATTTCGAAAAACTGTTAAACTTTTTTATTAGAAAAAGCTTTTTACACTGTGGAAGAATTTCTTCAAGATAATGCCGTAGTCTAAAAATATAGTTACCAATTTACGTATTTTATTTTATAACTTAAAACTGATATTTTTAAGGTAAGTGTATGTAGAAGAATAAGTTTAAGGTTTTTGCTTTGTCAATAAGAAACATTTTGTCTTGTACAGATATTTTTTTGACAATAAAGCATGTTTTCATTCATTCATAAATTCATTCATACAAGTTTCAGAAAAGGTTTCACAAAATTGACAGAGGGAATTGATTATACTCAAGGGCTTACTGAATATGAAGCTTAATAAGACCTATTTCAAAAAAACGGCGTAACTTTATTTACTGTCTATTGAAATACTTACTGCTGAGTCTTGTGTTGGATTATTTCTCCAATTTGACCAACGAGAAACATCTCACCTCCTCTTTCGTAAAGCGTTACTATTTTCCATAAAAAAGCAATCTGGCCTCGCCTTCTAATATCTCCCTGAATCACCAGAATAATCTCCACAAAGTCTTCATCATCTGCTACTTTGTCCATTTTATAAAAGTTAAAAATTCACCGCAACCAGCAGTTTGGACTGGCACCAATGTCAAACAACCGAGCAAACAACATATGAAATTTTTATTTTCAAAAGGCTCTTTTAAACTATAAAAACATTTGTTTTATTTATATTTCCGCTTGAACCCTCAAAAATGAGCGTTCAAGTGAACCAGGTTCAAGAGCATGGAAAAATTCCGTTTAAGTTCTGAACCAACGTTAAACCAGGTTCAAACACTAAACTGGCGTTGTATGGCCATTGAACAACCGGGCCAAAGACGGCTCAGAAACTTGTTTTGATTTTTTTCCGAAAAAGGCTACTCGGTGGTTTTTCCGAGGGGTGGCTCGGTAATGCACTTTGGTTTACATACATACACGCCGATGATATTGCGTGCATCGGCGTAGCTAACCTTCGTATTCAGGGAGGGCCGTGGCCCCAGCCCGATTTTGAATAGAAAAAAGAAACAAAGAATGCAAAAGTTTTCTACTCTGTTTGCTACAGAAAGCTTCCACGACGTTGTCCAAGTCGACCTCGACATCTTTTTCAATAAACAACAAAGACAAATCCGAATGCCTCTCTTGGTTTATAGTCGTTCTCGACCAATTAAAAATCCTGCTCATGGCTGAGAATGACCTCTCGCACATTGCACTGGAAATCGTTAGAATAATTGCAATTTTAAAAAGTTGGTAAACGTTAGGGTAAGTTTGTTCTGACTCTACTATTTGTTTTTTTTATGGAATCATGGCTAACAGTTTCTTTGCATCTTAAGGCGCATTTACACAGACAAACTTTTCTTTGATGTTGAAATGCCGACAAACATTTACACGAGCCTCTTGAAAAAAATGTTCAAAAAAAAGTTCGAGCAAAATCTCGTACAAAAAGACTCACGGAAATTTTGGAGAGAATGTTAAGCAAAATTTGTTTGCAGAAATGTTGGTAGAGAAATTTCTTACAAATTTAAATTTTATAGTTTTATGGGAATTCATTGAACTTAACTGGAAATAGAAAGACTAAGTTTTAAAACAAGGTATTTTTAATTAAGTGCTTTCCGACGGAAAAACGATTTGATGTCGAAATTCACATTTTACCTCATAAGCAACTTCGATTGACCTGATTTTTATAGGTGATATGCCAGTATACTTGTAACTTTTTTGGGGTTGTAAAAAAACGAGAATAAAAAAATAATAATTGGCACTTATTTATTGCTGTTGCCTGTAAAATGTTATGATAAAAACACAATACAATAATAATTAAGTCAAATTAAAAAACCTATATACATTTTAATAAATCTCAAATATTTGAACAAAAGCACGTTCGGTCTAAATAATACCCGTTTATTACCCACTTTTACAACCCTACGATCCCGACCCTTGTCTAAAAAAATATAATTTAGCAGTAATAGACTAGACTTCTGAATCGGAATGTTGCTCCTTTGCATATTGTTTGCTCAGTGTCAGTAATCGACCTTGATTATTACATTAAATTGACAGTAAATATCTATCTTCATTTTAAACTAACTAGGTAAATCTGGTGTGAGGAATTAAATCCCCTCCCCACCACTCCTCATAGTCGTGAGGCGCGGATTACCGCTTAAAAGTGCAATTTTTGAGTTTTTGTCGATATTTGAAAAACTCAAAATTTTTTTGAAAAAGAAAAATTTTCCTGGGTTGTTTTTTGAATTTAGGAAAAAACCCTTCGAAATAAAAAAAACTTGCAAGAAAATCCCAAAAAACACCCGGGCAAAAAAATCCGGGAAAAACCCTAAGAAAAAAATATTGTAAGTAACCCTAATCCATCTGACAAAACTGATAGCCAAGAATAATGTTTCGCTTGCCGTCGGCTTTTTTTCACAAAAATTTAAAATAAAAGTTGGTGTTCCATTTTTTTAAAGAATTGAGATCACTGATCACTGGTGTAAAATTTTATTTATTCTCATCTTTAAAAATATGTTTTTAAAACAGATAGCAATAATTTGCTCAAAAATTTACCCGAACAAAATGTTCAAAGGAAAGCTCACAAAAATGTTCACGCAAAAAATTTTAGATCTTTTGCACGAGCTTTTGTTTGAGCATGTTCGTCTGTGTAATTGCGCCTTTAGAATACAATTCTTTAAGACGGTCATTTCTGCCTTCAAAGTTGAAGTGTTAATACGACAAATTCTGTGGTATTGCTCAATAAATTCCAATGATCCCTCATAGTCCAACTGGAAGAAGTGATCAACTGAATTTGCAAGCGCCATACTTTCGAATGAGAATCTTTTGTCCAGGAATCCTTTTATTGTATCAATAATTCTGTAAAAAATTTTCGCTCTTCAATACTCAATTACTCCTACTATTGTTGTTTCGGTGACAAAACCAGTGAGCTTGCTACTGACTTTTTCATTTTGAATGGAGGTTAGTCACAAACCTTATAACCAAAAAAATAGACTGATGATGTTGCTTTAAGAAATGACTGCTTCATGTATTTGACAGTTTGGTGCCAGAAGCAGTTGGCAATGCACCAAAATCCCTATAACTACCAACTGAGAAGCACAAATAACACTAGACGCGGCTAATTGTAAAAAAGGCTCTGGCATAATAAATTTGCAATTTTTTTAACGATAATCTTAAATAATAGCCCCCCCCCTTCCCTTAAAATATGAATTTTTTAAATGGGTAAAATACATTTTATCTTTAGGAAAAAAAGTTCCCCTTCTTTAAGTATCTACACCAGTTTATGAATGACCCCTTAAAAAAAATCACCCTGTCTGTTCGGTACTCTTTATTTATGCAGGCAAATAAAAATAATAATTCAAATAAAAGTTGAGCTTATGGGAAATAGTGTATGCGTTTATACAGCAGAAATAAAAATAGGAAGATGGGCAACTTTTATTATCTGAAAAAAATTTGCGCATAACCTCACTCATTTTTTGGTTTGGTTTAGGCAGATACCTATTATTTAAGAAAACAGTATGATTGAGTTTAGTTTAATTATTTCAATTATTGAAGCTGTGTGCTGATTGGTTCAGTTATTTTTATTTTATAGAAGGTGTATGTGTATGGGTCAAGGGATTTGGTTAATAAAACGTCCTTTTTTTGGAATGCCAACGTTTCGCAAAATTTATTTTTATATATTGAAATGCCGACGTTTTGCAAAATTTATTTTTATATAAATTTTGTGAAACATTGGCACTTCAAAAAAAGGACATTTCATTAACAAGATCCCTCAACCCATAAACATACAGCTACAAGAAAATTAAAAATAGGATCGTTAAAAAATTTTACCAAGTTATTTTTATTCAGCTGTATAAACCAAAATTATTTATTTTTATTTTTGTTACTTTAATTTTTATTTGCTTGTATAAACCCAGCCTTAAATTTTATTTGTAGAAAATAATTATTTACAAAATACCATCAAAAAAGTTACAATACAAAAAATACTTAAAAGTAACTTATTTACAAACAGAAACTACTTATTTTTAATTAAAGATAATATATAAAACATGTTGTTTAAACAATACAAGTTTTGTTAAAACTTTTGGGACCTTTTCTCCAGATATACTTTCACTAATTTTATTTGCAGAGCTATGACTCCTCAAAGTGCTGTATGTTTTAATGATTGCTTCAACTAAAAGCTGGTCAAAACAGAGTCTTTGGTATTTAATAACAGTCTTAGAGTCTCTTCAAATGCTCAGTAACCACTTTCTACTAATAGCAGCATCTGGTGGAAACCTATTGAAAGAAATAGAAAAACAATAATTAGACTTTTTCATTATTATGATACTTAATAATACTGTCATCAGCTGATGAGCGATTCAACATGGTTGCCTTAGGAAAAATAAACCCTTTTTCATAAGGCATACTGCTAATACAGGGTGTCCTAATTAACATGGGACACTATTGCTATCTCAGTAATTATAAGAACTATAAGGTTAAATTTATTAAGATTAAATAAGTTTTTAAGCTCATAGTTTTAAGTATTGCAATTTTTTGACAAATCTCTTTTAAAGAATTTATGTTTCTTTCTTTCTCCTGACAACAATGTTGATTCCCCACACTGGTGAGCTGTAACCACCTCATGGGCCTTTCAGAATACAGGCAATGATCACAGAAGTATTAAAGAAAATTGGCAAAAATAGGAATTATTTACCCTTACCTGTGATAGGAAAACGTATTTCCACTCGCAGAATTGCTGTTGTTGCAGCCGACAACAAAGCACTTCATGATGCAAAAGGGCACAGAAAAAGTATATTAAAAACACAATACGTTAAGCAAAAACTTCTTCATCTTCTTCTCGGTTACTATGGATTCGCGTCTTTACAGACGTTTATCCAAAGCAAAATCTTCGAAAACCAAGAAACGAAAATAAAGAAAATGGCGAATCTACTAACGTCAAGACCGTCAAACGCAGTGCTACCAACCAAAAACGTGGATAAAGAGAAAATAAGTTGTCACGTCATGACACTGTTTACACTGCCCCTTTAAAATCTAGTTAATTCGAACAGTTTTCTAAATAAATTTTTTTAAATGCTCAAGAAACCGTGGTTTTATATTTTTTCTTAAATTTCGTCAAGCAGTGCTTGTTATATATTCATCAAATACTAAAATATTGAGTTTGCAACCACAACAAATTTTACTCAAGTCGGTTTACTCTGGTTCCAATAACACCAAACTGTCACTTCCATGAGGCAGTCATTTATTGGGAGAAAACCCATAAGCATTAGCAGTCTATTTTTTTGGTTATAAGGTTTGTGAGGTTAGTATAGTATTTTTCGTTTCTCATTTCATCCAGTGAAGTGATGACGCTTTTGATGACGGTAACCGCTTTCCTCAAAGTCGCATTTTTTTTAAACTATACATCACCTTCTATACTAATGCACCTGCACATCTGAATCTCAGTTGGTAGTTCATATTATTACCTACAAGTCTGTTATACCGAAACAAATTTCGTGTCTGTTAACAAGGCCACTAGATTAGGGGCTAAAAATTTTGTCGATTTTAATTAAAAAATTATATTTCACTTATCTTTCAACGTACGTCAACAAAAATGCACCACTAGGGGCGCAGTGCACCATTTCTCAATTTTGAATACCCCCAACTTTGTCCCAGTCCCTATCTAGGGGCCGCCCTTAGGATCCGAGAATTTTATATTTAATAATATTTGTTACGCCAAATTGATTAGGTTTAGATGTGTGTGCTTTTCTGGAATAAAGAAATGGTAAAAATCTTGCCCCCGTACAGCCCCTAGGGGCTAGGGCAAAGTTGGATGTCAAAAATATAGGCTCTTAAAATCTAAGAGTCTTGACTCAAACTCGTATGGTAAATAGATTTAAAATTTTTAGCCCCTAATTAGGAGTCGTCCTTGGGGTTTTAGATTTTTATATTTCATAATATTTGTTACACCAAATTTATGAGTTTTAAATGTGCATATGGAGAATTTTCTGGAATATGAAAATGGTAAAAATTAGATCTTGCCCCCTTACGGCCTCTAAAGGATGGGTCAAAGTGGGGGGTACTTAAAATTAAAAAATGGTCCACTGCGCCCCTAGTGGTGCATTTTTGTTGACGTACGTTGAAAGATAAGTGAAATATAAATTTTTAATTGAAATCGACAACATTTTAGCCCCTAACCCAGGGGCCTTGTAAACAGCCACGAAATTTTTTTCGATATAGTATACTTGTAGGTAATAGTTTGAGCTACAAACATAAGTATGAAAGGTCTGAGGGATAGTTTAAAAACACATTTTAGCCCCTGTTGCCCCATATACAGACCGCTTCAAGCTACTGCGAACATAGGGGGAATCAAGTCCAATTTACTCTCCGTGCCGTACGACCGAGGTGGATTCGAAGCACGCTGCAGTGTTATCTTTTGGAAATTCATTTTGTTTTTATTATTTTGTTTTATTAACACGTAATTGGGCCATTTTTTATTAACGGCAATTGCAATTTGAATGGTCCTAGATACTTGGATCTACTGCAGCAGCACATTATTCCAACTGCTAGGCAGTTGTTAGGTGTAAGATTTGATAAAACATGGTTTCAACAAGATGGTTGTTCCGCTTGGCCTTATTAGGGAATATCTTGATAATGTATTTTCTAATCGGGGAACCATTTTATGGCCAGCTCGATCTTCCGATCTTGCTCCTAATGACTTCTATCTGTTTTTGAAGAAGCTTTTCAAATTATCACCCCTAACATGCTTGGAAACGTTGGAAGGGGTTTTTATAGTAGGCTCGGATATTGTCTAGCCGAGCAAGGAGGACTTTTCGAACATTTGATTTAATTTTTTTTTGACTGGGAGAATCTTTTTGGTTTTTAGAATGTATTATTTTATTTTGTTTCTCCTTATTATTTTCATTGTAACACGTCGTCACTGATAAATCTGAGCAGTTGACAATAAAACGCTCTTATTTATCAGTGACAAAAAATAAGAAAATTACGTTATAAAAATTTGCGTATTTATTGACCAAATTCCGGTTTCATTGACTACGCTCCACAAAGCACCGTGGTTAGAGGCGTACTAAATACAAGGCGAACGGCGGCGACAGGCAGCGAATCTCGATCGGAAGCCTGAGTGTTGGTTGCTTCACTGATAGGCGTGCGGTGTCTCTGCATGTACGTACACTGGCAAATTAGACTTCTTTCGCCCTATGTTCGCAGTAGCTTGAAGCGGTCTGTATAATTGGTTCTAACACACTATAGTACGCTTTTAAAAGTCCAACATATGTGCCAAATTTCACTGCTCTAGCTTAAACCGTCTGAATTTAAGAAAAATATTGACACCCAAACCCTACTTTTTGACTACAGCATTTTTGAGGCTATTAACAAGTCAGTGTTGGTGGGTCCATTGGCAATCGATTAAAACAGGTTTCGTAAAACCTTCATCAGAAGTCCCACGGAATACGCTATGCCCCCTAAGTAGTACATTGCACAAAATGAAGACCGAGTCACCCCTCGCTCAATTCTGACGTTTATTTGACTCCAAAAAGTATGGTTAAAACACAACCCGGTTTGAACCTCAGTTCGACATTACCTGAGCTAAGGGCATTGACAGAAAAAAAAAACTCTTAGGCTAGCCTTCCATTAGCAGATTTTCCAACAGTGCTAACCGTTCTGTCACTGTTTCGCTCATTGACAGACCAGGTCAAATTTCAAAATCCGTGCGGAAAAAAGCTAGTATGTCCAGCCTTAAGTTAGTTTTTTGGCAAATTCTGCTCCAACAGAATTAAGTATAAAGCAAAATACAGTGTATATTTTTTAATTATATTTTTTTAATTTATAGTTCTAACGAGAAAATTTTTGGAAAAGAAGATTTAAAGAAGAATACATTTTTTCTGATCCGTTATTTTTCTGCTTCCTTTATCAGTTTTAATAGTGAATTTAGTTTATCTTAAAAATCATGCAAGGCACAGTAAGCCTAACAAAAGTGTATTTGCATTTAATATACTTTATTTAAAAAATCATGTTTTCTAAGAAATACCTCTACACCTACAATTCCAAAAAGGTAACGACGAACACATCTAATATAATCTAAGAAGTTAAAACAAAAGTTCGCTCAATAACTTGAAAACTTTGTGATCAAATTGTATCAACTTCGCGCGCCTCTGTAATGGGAAAGTAGTGTGAGCTTTTGTCTTCTCCGCTACATCCCAATCAATCCAAAATATCTGACAAGCATTAAACTCGAATAATGTTGCAGGAACTGTTGGAAAACTGCCAAACTGAGCACGGTGGAGGGTTATACATTTACCTACCTCAACATACAGAGTGAAAATAAGTAGACAGGGATGAACATATCAAGATAAAAATATTAATACTCATTATATTCCTGAAATACAGACATTCAATCCCTATAAAGATTATTACTAAAAAAGCTTTCTTTTATTTCTACAGAAAATAAGTCTTTTGGGTCAAAAAAATATTTCTACTGAAAATAAGTTTTTTGGGTCAAAAGAATATTTTTGTTATGGTGTCTGTCTGCCTTTGTAGGTGTCTGTCATCGATTTTAGTAAGTCGATGAAGTCTACCTATCTGGACCAGTATTCAGTGGCGTTACCAGAGGGGGGTTTTTGGGGTAAAACCCCCTCCAGTGGCTCTATTCTTGAATCGAGAGAAAATTTGCTCCCAGCGGCCTAATTCTTGAATCTCGAGAGAAGGATCGATCCCTCAAAAGAAGGGATCAATCCCGGGGAATGATCCCATCCCTCGAAAAAAATATGCTTTTACTTGAAACCTCTTTAAAATTTTAGATTGAAAATTATAAATTGTATGCGCCTGCTTGCCTGAGAAATGGGACCGATGCCTGCCTTTGGAGTCGGAGAACGCGAATACCCAATTTTTGATAGAATGGAATGAGCGATCACCGCTCAAGAATACGAAATGCGTTCGACGTGGGATAGAATAGAATAGAATAGAATAGAATAGAATATCTTATATTTCCTGATTTAAATCGATTGTACAAAATTACAATATGGAAATCGTCAGTCAATTTTATATAAAAAAAGAGTTTTACGAACACACATAAAAAAAACCTATATAAATATTTTACAATTAGATATCCTAAGATATTTATTAAAAAATTATGTACCTGTAACCTTCCAGTGGTTGATACAAACACAAAATCACCAACAAAGCCAAACATAAATTAATTTAAAAATACTTAACTATATAATATCACATTTCTAAGTTTAGTCAATTTTTAGACACATAAAATACAGTAAATAATAATAAAAACAAAACAATGTTAAATTTTGAGACAATCAATTTTACAAATTTAAAATGTAACCCATTATTGGTTGATGCAAATACAAAACAGCAGCAAAGCCAAACATAAATAAATTTAAAAGTACTAAATAAAATAAAGTAAATAATAATAAAAACAAAACAATATTAAACTTTGAGACATTTAGTTTTACAAATTTAAAATAAAAATATGTTTTTCAAAAAACAGTATCACTATTTTAGGACTTGATCAAAATCTTCAAACAAATAGAAACAGGACACAAAATCACATTCAAGGCTTAATCAGTTCTTTCAAGTTTGACAACATAGTGTCAATGCTGACACAAGATCAAGCATTAGTTAAAAAAAATCATAGAACAATACGGCACCAAAGGCTTGCCTATCTTATGAACTCGTTTATATTATACGGACAGAAGTTTATTAGCCTCGATTTAAGAGTTTTTTTAAAGACATTTTTGTTGCTTATGTTTCGAATGTTATTTGGTAGACCATTAAACAGTTTTAAAGCAGCATAGCCTGGAGATTTTTCATATAGAGTGCTACTATGTTTTTCAGTTCTTAATAGGCTACCATGACTGGTATTATAATGATTATTGCAAACCTGATTAATTTGAGAAAAATTGTTAATATTGTTCTTTACAAACAAAATGGATTTTAATATATAAATTGCCGGAAATGTCAAAATATTATGTTTTGTAAAGATAGGCCTACATGACTCTCGAGGTTTTAAGTTAAAAATGAGTCAAATAATACTTTTTTGGATTATGAATATTCTCTCATTGTTTGAAGCGCCACCCCAGAAAATAATGTTATATGATATGACTGAATAGGCAAGAGAATAATATACATTTAATAAATCCTTATTTTCCAGAGTGCCTTTCAATTTTAAAATAGCGAAATATGCAGAATTTAGTTTTTTGCTTACATGGTTTAAATGATCCATCCAATTTAGTCCACTATCAATTTTAATGCCGAAAAACCTTGCTTCATTGAATGTTGTTATTTTTTCATTGGACATAAATACATTTCCAATTTCATACTCTATATGGTTGTTATTTGATGAAAATTTTATTAAAACTGTTTTTTTACTATTAACAACAAGCTTATTTCTAAAACACCAGGATTGAAAGTTATGACATAGACCATTTAATTTTGTCGTCAGTTCCTCAGACGAAACTGAAGAAACCGCACAACTTACATCATCTGCGAAAACCGCTAGACACTCTGCCTGTAACGTTTCTGGCAAATCATTAATATAAATTAAGAAAATTAAGGGACCTAATACAGAGAGAGAGATCATTCGACACAAATCTATGTCGTTCCCTGCTCAAGAAATAGGATCCAGGGAGTCCATCTCATTGGTCCAAATCTTCGGTTTAAATCGGTTTTTCTCACTCTTGCCCAATATTGGTCGAAATTAATTATCTTAGTCAAGACCAAAAGAATTACTTTCAATCAATATCGGGCAAAAGTGAGAGAAACCGATTTAAAGCGAAGATTTGGACCAATGAGATGCATAGTAGCAAGAGAATTTGACTCTTTAGGAGAAAATTTTCTCTCGATTTAAGAATAGACCCCCAGGAGGTGCAACCCAATCTACTATATATTAATCATGATCAAGGGCCCCAGGATGAGCTGTTTTTGACCTTTTACTCCAGTTTGTGACGTGTGTTTGGGGTGATTTCTCAAATTTAAAAAATTTTGCCTGCGGAGCTATGATGTCATTAAATGTTACAATTTTAGCTTAGTTCTAAGGAATTTTTATCACTAGCATTCAAAACGTGTAATTAATGGCATTGTTAGTATAATTTTATTTAAATTTTCATCTGCGGCGCATTTATGATTTGGCAACAACTCTACATATACCAGCGCAACCCACCTCTTCTTGGCATCTAACGCAATGTACTTTTTCAAAAATATTGTACAAAAAACCTAAGAAATCCAAAGTTTTAAAGATTTTTTTTTATCAAAGTTTTTGCCTACGGCGCTATCTTCTTCTTCAAGTGCCATGCTCTCTTCGAACGTTGACTATCATCAGCGCGATCTGTACTCTGTCCACTGCTTTTCGGAAAAGTGTCGTAGTACTAACACCGTACCATTTTCTAAGATTTTTAAGCCATGATATCCGTCTCCGACCCGGACCTCTTCTGCCTTCAATTTTGTCTGTCAAAGTATGGCCAAAATATTCAAGATTTCGTTTATTGGTGGTATGTAAAATTTTAAAATCTTTATTTATTCTAAGCAAAACATCCACATTAGCTACTTTGTTCATCCAAGATATCCCTAGTATTCTACGATAACACCACATCTCGAATGCCTCTATCTTTTCGCACATGGCCTCAGTCAGTGTCCATCCTTCCTTGCCATAATATAAGATGCTAAAAACATACCACCAAAGCACACGAATTCGGAGAGTGGTATTAAGATTGCGACTACACAACACTGATTTCATTTTGATTTTGATGACTTGGCCTGTTCAATTCTTGCACGAACCACTTGCATGTTGTCCCAGCTCTCATTGAGTGCGCAACCCATATATTTGTATGAATCCACGCGTTCAACTTTCTGCTCATTTATTTCTAACATGCCTCTGATGTTTTTTTCTTGGATATGACCATCCATTTTGTTTTTCCAACATATAATTTAAGCCCGAATTGCGAACTTTTGGCAGCAATTTGATTCAACAACTCTTTTAGGCCTTCCAGCGTGTCTGCCATTATGACAGTGTCGTCGGCATATCCTAGGTTGTTGATTTTTATGCCGTTTATGGTCAGACCTCCTTCGCAGTTATGAAGTGCATTCTCTATTATTTTGTTATTATAGACAGTGGCGGTCCCAGAGGTGGGGCAGGGGGGCGATCGCCCACCCCCCGTTTCTCCAGAAAAAAGTATACAATAAAGATGCTGGTGGTAATAACCATGAAGTCTTTGGAGAAAAACGAGAAATTGCAGAAAGTTCCTTTAAAGACATTCTAGAATCCCTCCACAATATTTTGGGACAGTTTGACCTTTAATTCGTCACACCAAGAAAACCATTGGAAATACAGAACAGTATTATAGAGTTTCTATTTATAAACAAGTTTTAGACAAAATCACTTCGGACCTAAAAAAGTATTTTTGACTTGAACATATTCATCCCAACTATGTTGGGAATTTGGAACCTTTGGTTGGACTAAAACAAAGTTATGATTGTTTTCCACAAACCAAAACTACACTTTTTTGCACTCGACGCGCGTTTCGCTAACAACGTTAGTATCATCATGAGACGATAAACAATAAACTAAATTAATCTACGCTCTATCTTATATACAATCCTTTAGTGGGCGGAGATAAGACTAATAATTTGTGATTAATCACGATTTTTAATCCTATCTCCCCTCAACCAGAGAATAACGTGTACTAAACGGGATGGGTCCTCTATCTTTATTTAAACTATTTCTGGATTTAATGATTTCCATACTTTCATAGGCATTCAAAAGTCTTTTGTTTGGTACACTTTTTAGAAGTTTTAGGTTATCTAATGTGAATCTATGATTGTTTTCAAAAGCATGCTCGGCCACACTTGACTTTTCTGTTCTTCCGTATTTTAAGTATGCTAAGTGTTCTTTAAAATGTGTTTGAATAAAGCGTCTCGTTTAGCCAATATATTTTTTGTCACAATCCATGCAACTAATTTCGTAAATTCCACTTTTTTCTAGAACTGTAATTTTATCCTTGGAATTTCCTAGTAAGCTTCTTTTTGTGTTAACGGATTGATATACTAATTAAAGACCGGTGTTATTAAATACCGATCTTAATATCCCCAATACCTTACAATACCTGGAGGAACTACTAAGAAAAAACAATCTAGAAGACAAACAGACTTTAGAATACCCATCTTTAACAAAACTCTGCATGAATCAAAATTACTTTCAATATAAAAATAACTACTACCAGCAATTAGAAGGAACCACAATGGGTAATAGTTTATCACCTTTTATCGCAAACCTCTTTATGAGCAAATTTGAATCAGATATAAGTAAAGAATTTGAGTATTTCCTCAGAGTATGGTTTAGGTATGTAGACGATGTATTTTCAGTATCCAACACTAAAGTAACTAGTGTTGAAAATTTTATGGAAAAAATAAATAACAAATTTCCCACAATTAAATTTACTTATGAAACAGAGAACAACGGTACACTGCCATTTCTAGACACTTTAGTTATAAGAAATAAAAATAAATTTGACTTTGACCTATACAGAAAAGAAACGGCCATCAACAGGTATATTCCAAATGACTCTTTTCATTGCTTACAACATAAGCGTGCAAGTTGGAACTTTTTAACATATAGATTAGTAAATTTCCCCTTAAACAAAGAAAGATTTGAAGCAGAAAAGAATAGGATTAGGAATATAGCTGGCGAAAACGGTTACGACCAAGGCTTAATAAATAAGCTGATAAATAGACATTCTTTTCAAAAGACCTTTCGGAATTCCACTTTCTTCAGATAAAAAGATACCTGCGACTCAAAATTTGTATCAATTCCTTATAATCCTAATTATACGAAAGGATTACAAAATTTTTTTAATAACACCGGTCTTAAATTAGTATATCAATCCGGCAACACAATAAGAAGCTTACTAGGAAATCCCAAGGATAAAACTACAGTTCTAGAAAAAAGTGGAATTTACGAAATTAGTTGCATGGATTGTGACAAAAAATATGTTGGCCAAACGAGACGCTCTATTCAAACACGTTTTAAAGAACACTTAGCACACTTAAAATACGGAAGAACAGAAAAGTCAAGTGTGGCTTCTAAAAAATGTACCAAACAAAAGACTTTTGAATGCATATGAAAGTATGAAAATCACTAAATCCAGAAATAGTTTAAATAAAGGTAAAGGACCCATCCCGTTTAGTACACTTTATTCTCTGGTTAAGGGGAGATAGGATTAAAAATTGTGATTAATCACAAATTATTAGTCTTATCTCCGCCCACTAAAGGATTGTATATAAGATAGAGTGTAGATTAATTTAGTTCATTGTTTATCGTCTCCTGATGATGCTAACGTTGTTAGCGAAACGCGCGTCGAGTGCAAAAAAGTGTAGTTTTGGTTTCTGGAAAACAATCATAACTTTGTTTTATATTCATATCAAGTTTCATACAACCTGAAGCCAAAATCAAGGCAAAATTCGCTTAAGTCATTTCTAAATATTTTTTATAAACTGTTTGATTAATCCAAAACACAAATTCTTGAACTTTGGGAGAAGTCAGTACCTATTTGGAAACAATATTGGTCAGAAGTAGGCAAAAGCTTAAATCAATACATACCTGATAACGTTTTCGAGGCAATGAACAAGTGTGGTAATCTTTTTCCGTTGATAAGAACATTCTTGGATGTTTGCCAATAGGTAATGCTTCGTTAGAAAGAAGTTTCTCATGCTTTAGAAGATTGAAAATATAAGTACTTAAAAACACTATGACGGAAATTCGTCTGACGGGCTTAGCGTTGCTGCATATCAACAGACATATTGAAATTGACCGGTTTGCCCAAAAAAATCGGAAACGATTTTTTTTTTAAAGAGGTATCTCTCTTTCAGAGAGAGATATGCGATAAAAAAGGTAATGTTTCGTCAAAAAGTTTTTTAGACTTAAAAAAAAGTATTTAGCTACTAAGTTTGGTTTGTGGTTTGTTTGTTATCTATGTTTTTTATAATTGAAAAAATTATACGTAGTTACTCAAGCGCGGATTTCAGGGGGATGGAGGGGTAGTTAACCGCCCTTGCCTGGATTTAATTTTTTTATAACACCTTTAATATTTATTGTTAAAAATTTTTGCCTACTGCGCTTTGAAACCATTGATATATTTACAATTTTAGTTTAATTTTAAATCAGAAAATGCATTATTTAGTGCAATTTTCTTAAAAATTGTTATAATGTAATAAAAATAAACGACTTAAAATATGAGTACCTCCTCTAGATTTGAGACCAAATCCGCGCTTGTAGTTACTAAGTGTTTTTTCCTCAAAAAAGCTATGCATTTATTCTATTTTTTTTTAAACAACAGCAGAGACAATATACCACCTTGGCGCACACTTCTTCTTATGTGGATTTCTTCGGACAGCTGGCCCTCAACCTTTATTTGAGCAGTCTGATTCCAGTATATATTAGCGATTATCTTTAGATCTCTTTCATGTAAACCAACTTTTTTTAGCGATCGCAAGTAATTTTCGAGCTGCCGGGGCTTTTCAAAACGTTTGCACTTTGATATGGGCTCTATAGCTTTTTATTTTTAAAAATTTTCGTTTGGTGTAAATTGCGTTGTGTTTGCGATCTGTTACTTTTAGTTATTGAGATATAACACAAAGTTGGTATGTTTCTTATGGCATGATCCCTTTTTTATGTTATTTTTAAAATCAGCTTAAAATTTCCTTTATAATGATGTGTCACACTTTGTGTTTTATTTTTATATTTTTTATATATATATTTTTTTGTTACTTATATATTTTTCTATTACTCTTTTATTTACTTTTTAACTGACTTTATATTAGAAACAAAAAATTTAAAAAAAAGTAAAAATATTAAAATTAAAGAAATAAAAATTATATAAAAAATAAAAAATATAAAAAATTAATTGTGATACATCATTTTAAAGGGAATTTTTTAAATAAAAAAGGAGTATTTTCATAAGAAAAACACCAACTTTGTGTTATACTTCGAAAACTAATAGAAACAGGGAAAATCCAGTCAGTCGAATTCTACTTTAAAAAATCTAAAAAAAAACCTTTAAACTTCCCTTAAAAATTATTCTTTGCAAGTGAGGGTACATTAAAACATCAATAGGGCGCAATTTGAAACACGCTGTACAAGGTGGGAGGTTTCGGGTACTTCTAGAGGAAATAGAGAAAATTCGACCCCCGTCTTCGAGCTACGGGGGCTTTTTGAAAAGTCTGCATTTTGGGATAGGTCCTATAATTCTCTTATATATGAAAATATCTCCGTAGTGTTAATTGCATTTTTGTTGAGTTTTTAAACTAGAGTTTAATTGCTAAATCAGATTTCATGAGTCACATTTAGTTTTTGAGATATAACACAAAGTTGTTTTTTTCTTATGGAATACCCCAATTTTTTTTAATGCTTTTTTAATTTCCTTCAAAACGGTGTGCCTCTCACGAAAATCGGATAAATAGTTGTCGAGTTAATAAATATTTTCCATAAATCATATGGTAGGCTGTGATAAAAGCCAAATTATTAAAAAAATCTAGAGTGCCATGGTTGTCCATCTGAGATCTTAAAAATAATTTGTTACGAAGAAATAAAAAACTAAATTCCAGGCCTACTATTATATCAATAAGTAAATTATTATACCTATATTTTATGCTGAGATTGTCAACCAAGGCACTCTAAATTTTTTAATAATATGGCGTACCGCCTTTATCACATCCTACTATATAATTTATGGAACTATTTACCCGATTTTTGTAAGAGGCACATCGTTTTGAAGAAAATTAAAAAAGCATTCCATAAATATAAAAAAATTGGGGTGTTCCCTCAGAAAAATAGCAATATTGAATTGAATATTGTTATATCTCAAAAACTAAAAGTGACTTAAATTCTAGTTTAAAAACTCTACAAAAATGCAATTAATGCTTCGAAAATATTTTCATAAATAAGAAAGTTATAGGGCCTATTCTAAAATGCAGACTTTTCAAAAAGCTCCCGTACCTCAAAAAAAGAAATGCGGTTTTTACCGAAAATCCTGTCTTGAAATTTGAGCCTCGCAAAGGGGGGTCGAATTTTCTCTATCTCCTCTAGAAGTACCCGAAGCCCCACCTCCCAAAACCATCGAATTTTGGACACCCTGTACATATATGCGGATGTGTTCCATTCCACCGGAACATTACATTGAACATGGAAAATTCTTTGAACAAATTTGCGTTTGTCTGCGAAAAATCTTTAATATATGAAGTAAAGAGCGGCAATGGAGAAGTATTTTCCAAGAAAATACTTGGCGTCATTACGCGACAAGTCTTATAAAAAAATGTTTTTTTTTATTTTACGTACATTTTCAAGATCTTAAAATTAAAAAAAGTGTTTTTACAAAAACTTTTTTTCAGACTATTCCAGACATTTTTGCACTTTTTTTATTAAATCTAGGTATTACATTCCATGAAAGAAAGATGGGCCCCCTTCCATAGGAGACCCAAATTTGTTTTTCAAAGGGCCATCCAAAATTACCCCCCAAGGTGTGGATATTTGAGAAACCGCTTTTGGAGTTTATGTACACGAGAAAAATGTTTTTTTTGGGTTTGTTCGAAAAAATTCTTGTTTTTAGGCACAAAATTATGTTTTTAAGAAAATAAATATATGAACACGTTTGAAAGCTTCTATTTGAAAACCGTACAGAAACAAATCTAAACTATCTAAATTTTGCAAAATAAAAAACATTCGGTACCAGGAACTCACTAAACCTCAAACTAATTGTCTTGTCAAAAATAGTCTCACTTCACGAAATGATCAGTAGAATTTTTGTTAATGGCAGTAGATGAACGATATGACATATCCACAGTACCAACACATGCAACAATTTGCTAGCATGGTTATAAGAACATTCAGTTACCTAAGTACCAGTGGAGCAACACCTGCGTTGTACCAAACAAAAGACTTTTGAATGCATATGAAAGTATGAAAATCATTAAATCTAGAAATAGTTTAAATAAAGATAAAGGACCCATCCCGTTTAGTACACTTTATTCTCTGGTTGAGGGGAGATAGGATTAAAAATCGTGATTAATCACAAATTATTAGTCTTATCTCCGCCCACTAAAGGATTGTATATAAGATAGAGCGTAGATTAATTTAGTTCATTGTTTATCGTCTCCTGATGATGCTAACGTTGTTAGCGAAACGCGCGTCGAGTGCAAAAAAGTGTAGTTTTGGTTTGTGGAAAACAATCATAATTTTGTTTTAGTGCAACCAAAGGTTCCAAATTCCCAACATATGTTTTACATGTCAATTTGGTTATAAAAATGGCGGCAATCTTAGGCTAAAGGGCACTGAAGAGATAAGAGTTAACTGGCTTTTTAGTTGAGAACGGTGTTGAGTGGAGAAAGGAAAGATAGACCGTTATATTTTTAATCAATTTTGTGACAAATTTTTGCAGTATTGTCACCTTTATCTGAAAAACACGATATCCAAAATAACCCCTTGTTTCTAAAATAGCGCGGTACGGTGCTTTACTCTTTTTTTTGCCTTAAACTGAGAGGATCTTTAAAAAAATGTCTGTCACACTGCTCAAAAGGTCCTCTATAAATAGCATATGACTATGAGATACTATGACGGCTCTGCCCTTGCATTTTCCTATCGCGATAATAACTCTCCCTAGTTAACAAGCAAAAAATGCAGAGCCATAAACTCCTCGCGCGCAGCGACTGTGTTAGGCCAACCCTGATTTTTACATTATGTTTTCAAAGTTACTATTGTTACACAATTTGCGACACTGCTTTGGTTTAAAAGATATGAATTTACCCTCTTTACACACCTCAACCACATACCCCCGATTTGTTTTCAAAAAATTGTATTGTCAGCAGAACAAATCATAAATCTGAAAACCGCATGTTTGAATTTGTTTTCATTACAAAGTTCTGAATTTACCCCTTTTACACCCCTCAACCCTACCCCCAAAATTTTTTCACGATATTGTATTGTCATCGGATTTAGATAACTGCCAAATTTCATTAAAATCGGTTCACTGGAAGTTTGTCAAAAATGTGAAGTTAAATAAAATCGATAAAAACAGAGTCAATTTATTATATAAATTTAAAGGTTTATTATAAAAGTCGGAACTAAGAACTAATAGCGTTGTTAGAATGGCTATTAGACCGTAAATACTGTTGGCAAAATACTAAAAAATATTCTATCCTACTAATAATATAAATGCAACTCGATTTGGACGCAAATCGGTTGAAGGATATGGTGTGACCTGAATTTAAATATAGGCTACTTTTTATTTCAAATTTCGCTGAATGACAGCTGTCAAATGACATTATTTTTGGGTATCGCGGGCAACGCCGCGGGTTGACTGCTAGTTTATTAAAATTAAGACTATATATGCTTCTTCTTCTTCAAGACTTCAAGAGCCATGCTCTCTTCAAACGTTGGCAAAGATTTTTAACCCATGATATCCGTCTACGATCCGAATCTTTTCTGCCTTCAATTTTTGTTTTTGTTTTTTGATGGTAAATAAAACTTCAAGATCTTTATTTATTCTAAGCAAAACATCCACATTCGTTACTCTGCCCATCCAAGATATCCTTAGTATTCTTCGATAACACCACTTTTTGCACATGGCCTCAGTCAGTGTCCATGCTTCCATGCCATAACATAAGATGCTAAAAACCTAACACCGAAGCACATGAATAGTACTATAGATATTAAACAACAACGGAGACAATATACAACCTTGGCATTCACCTCTTCTTAATTGGACCTCTTCGGACAGTTGGCCATCAACATTTATTTGAGCAGTCTGATTCCAGATCGATAAGCGATTATATTTAGATCCAACCCTTTTAACGATTCTATGAGCTTTTCGTATTGGACTCGATCAAATGCTTCCTCATAGTCTTGGAAACAGGCATATACTGGCACCGACACTGGTTCATGCTTAAATTCCTTTTCCTATTCTGTAACTTTTTCCTTTAGCAATTATTAAATTTAATTTAGTCAGATGTGCGTGTTCATGTTCTTGTTCCTTTTCCTTTTCCTTTTTCGAAAAAAAAAGGAAAACCCGTTTTGCGCAAGTGTGGCCGGCAAAATATTTGTTGTTGACATTTTTTTAACCTCAAAATTAATTGTGTTTTTTTAAATAATTAAAACAGGAGTTATTACAGAAATGGATATTAAACACTAACGGTGGGATTTACTAAAAGGGTTTAGTCTATTTTAGAACGGTCCTAAGTTTAAGTGGTTTTAAGCATTTTAAACCAACCCTCCTTGAATTTTAGACATAGTTTGATTTAAGGGAAGAATATGAATAAATTTGTTTATTGAACAATCATCTTAACACAATCTTTTGTTGGATTTAAGAAGAAAGTTTCAATTTAGAAGAAAATAAAATTAAAAATGTTAAACACGCGGGTTTGGGGTTATATGTCATTCTAATTAAAACTAACCCTTGTTCATTAATTTTTCCAATTAATACTTGATGTCACACTATGATTTAGATGGGTAATAATAAAATAAGAAGTAGATTAATTTTGTATTTATTTAAGAGGTGTTTTTATTTATGAAATGTATTAAAAAACTTAAATATAAGTTTTGTCTACATTTCTGTCACTGTCGAAATGTCAGTTTCTAAATATTAGCTGCGTTGAAATCATAAACAGCGAGTTCGGATTTCTTAACTCTGCTTGTACCTTGGCTTGCACCAACCTCTACTGATGAAATCTCTACAGCTTTGAAATGGGTGGGCGTTCAGTAAAGAAAGTTTTCTTGAGTGCTCTTTTTAGATAACCTCAATGTTTTAATTTCAGTTTGTAAATAAATTAATATAGTTGTTTTGAGTTTTTTTGTTTGGTATATTTTTCGTGTGTGACCTTCACTTATGTTTGTTTTGCCTAGTAGTGCCATTCATAGATATATTTTTTGTGCTAAAAACGGGTTCAAAATATGGCGTTTTTCTGGACAAAATTGGAGGTGTTTTATAGGTCAATGAACAACTTGGGATATATTAAATAAGGTTAATTGACCCTTGTAAAAACGGTTACTTAGGGAAATTATAAACGAACTTATTACCAATTGCTACAAAACAATCCTTTCTGGGGGCTATAAATTTAAACCACCCCCCAGAGGTGGCCTAAAAAATCACCAACTTTCTAACCTCAAACACAGATACTGAAGCTATTATGTGCCAAATTTTTAGCGTATTCACCATTTGCCCTTTTTGAAACCTGTCAAAAAAAATTAGTTTTAGGGCATTTTCTCTTAAAATAGGGTACATTTTGAGAAAAAAAAGCAGTTTTTCAGTGGTATTTCACAATAACAATAAAAAATAATCAATAACTTTGTGTAGTTTCTGTATGGGTAAGTGATTTTTGAAAATTGGTTTTAAAACCTTCCACAAGTGTAAATATTTAGCCCTGTGGGGGATACTATTTTAGATCTTAGTAAATCCCACTGCAAATTTCGTGAAAGAGTTTCCACATTTGTGGGACAAAAATAACCTCAAATTTTTTGAACAAAAGGCCAAAATCGCGAGTGCGCCTGTCATTAGTGTCAAAGTTAATCACTAAAGTTGAGGACAAGGAATTTTAGCATGAACCAGCTTTTCACTTAAGAAAAAAAAGGAAAAAGTGACGGAAAAGGTATTTAACCATGAACCAGCCTTACATTCCACTCTAACCCACACCTTGGCAGCTAACCTTAACCACTTTTTCATAAATATTTTACAAAAACCTTGAAATGGAGAGAGAGAGATGATCTTTTTGGAAATCTTCAGTTTCTAAGGAAATCTATTTTTTAGCTTTTTGCTGCTTTTCTTTTCCCTCTGTCGTCCTACTATTCACATTATTAGATACAGTCGTATCTCATTTCAGGCATTCCCGGTAATAAACAAGCTCAAAAGCCTTGGCTAACGGAGCCCAATTTCGCGTGAATATTTGCATAAGGACCACGCCAGAAGCAGCCACAGGGGATTTAGAGCTTTTAATGCCCTTCTACGAGCACTGAAAAAAATTAAGGTAGATTCATAAACCGTCAGTGTAATTTTTTGTACACAACACTATCAACAGAAAAAATGGAAATGTGGACGAATAGAGCCGAATTCGAGTTAGGGCAGTCACGATCTTTTTGAGTAAGAACACAACCGCCTCAAATAAAGCATATAGGCCTTTTATATGTAAATTAACCTAATTTATCGCGGTCATAAATGACGTATGTCTGAGATACGCAGTAAACGTCTGCTCTCGTTGGCTATCATTAGCGCAATTTTGGTCTTCTATTATCAATTTTCAAAGTTTATATTTGTCAGTTCTCAAAATATGCCCATAAATTTCGCTGAATGACAGCTGTCAAATGACATTATTTTTGGGTATCGTGGGCAACGCCGCGGGTTGACTGCTAGTTTATTAAAATTAAGAATATATATGCTTCTTCTTCTTCAAGACTTCAAGAGCCATGCTCTCTTCAAACGTTGGCTAAGATTTTTAACCCATGATATCCGTCTGGGATCCGGATATTTTCTGCCTTCAATTTTGCCTTCTATTATCAATTTTAAAAGTTTATATTTGTCATTTCTCAAAATATGGCCAAAATAATCAAGTTTTCGTTTTTTGATGGTAAATAAAACGTCAAGATCTTTATTTATTCTAAGCAGAACATCCACATTAGTTACTCGGTTTATCCAAGATATCCTTATTATTCTACGATACCACCACATCTCGAATGCCTCCAACTTTTTGCACATGGCCTCCGTCAGTGTCCATGCTTCCATGCCATAATAAGAAGAATTCGGAGAGTGGTATTAAGATCGCGGCGACACTGATTCATTTTGATAAAAGGTGATTCAACAACTCTTCGCAGTTATGAAGTGCATTCTCTAGTATTTTGTTACTATAGATATTAAACAACAGCGGAGATAATATACAACCTTGGCGTATCCTTCTTCTTATTGGGACCTCTTCGGACAGTTGGTCATCAACCTTTATTTGAGCAGTCTGATTCCAGTATAGATTAGCGATTATCATTAGATCCCGGTCATGTAGACCAACTTCTTTTAGCGATTCTATGAGCTTTTCGTGTTGGACTCGATCAAATGCTTTCTCATAATCTATGAAACAGGGCACCGACACATCACGTCGGTGACCTGTTTCATAGACTTGAATGCCAAACAAGGTCTCTCTTGTCTCGAACCCACCATCTTCAATTACGCGCGCGAAAACATGTGCCACAGTCATGCCTGATCCACAGCTTCACTTATAGCCGCTACTTCTATTTCTCTCTTTATCGATAAGAGTGAGATGGCAATAGAAAATATATTTCTCTCTTTCTCTAAACGATGAAGAGGGAAATAGAAGTGAGCTTCAAGAAGTGAAACTGTGGATCAGGCATTACTTCCGCCTATTCTCCGCAACTGTCCCTGCCTAATTTTTGAAGCTTTATAACACCGGTTTCCAACCAGTTATTAAACTATGGTTTGAAGATCACGAATATTCAGTCCTTTCCGTGTGGTATAAAGCTCAGATCCCCGTCACACTCAATGTCATGCTGCTGATGTTGCTATCTTTTTTTTACAAGCTTTTATTTAACTTGGAATGTATGTATGTATATAACTATGTAACTAGATATGTTTGTTCAGGTGGAATCTTGCAACTTAATTTTGACCAACTTCCCGACATCCGATCGGCTTCAAATTTGGCATGTTTATATAGTTACGGTGACAATACAAGAATATAGTGTAATGAAATTGACAGCTCTCCCCTACTCGAAGGGGTGGATATAACGAATTTCTAATCAGATTTTGAAAATTCAATATGGCGGATTCAAGATGGACGAATTTTGGTCATATTTTGCTTAAAAATTTTAACTAACTTACACGCATCCGATTGCCTTCAAATTTGACATGCATTTATAGTTCCAGTGACAATACAATAATATGTCATTATTAGGCACCCCTCCCCCCCCTACGAGGGGAGTGGAGGGAGGAAAACACCTAAGTTTGTCCGATTTCAACCAAAATTGGTATACGGGGGCTATTGGGGATAAGGAATACGAATTTTTGATCAGATTTCGAAAATTCAATATGGCGTATTCAAAATGGACGATTTTCGGTCATGTTTTGCTAACCAATTATAACTGACTTATCCACATCCGATTGTGTTCAAATTTGGTATGAGTTTATAGTTCCGGTGAAATTACAATAATATGATATTCTCAGCTACCCACCTCTGCCTAACGAGTAAATTGGAGGGGGAAAAATATTTAGTTTGTTCTATTTCAATTAAAATTGGCATACAAGGGTTTTTAAGAAGGGAGATTATGAATTTATGATTAGATTTGAAAATTCCAATATGGCGGATTCAAAATGGACGATTAAGGTTACAAATACAAAAACTAAGGGTATGTGTTCAAATTTGATATGCGTTTATAGTTCCGGCGATAATACAATAATATGGTATTATAAGGTACACACTTCCATCTAACGAGGGATGTGTCGGAGGGAAAAGATTTAGTTTTTTAAATGTAAATTAAAATTGGCACACAGAGGTTTTTCGGGAAGGGAATAAGAATTTTTGATCAGATTTGAAAATTTTAATATGGCGGATTCAAAATAGACGATTTAGGGTACAAATCCAAAAATTAAAAAATACATTTTTATTAAAAAAAAACTTTTAAAGAACAAGCTTTTATTAAATGCATGTAAAAGTACAAAATAATTATATTTTATCTTTCTTATACCATAATAAAAGCGATGGCCGCAAATTAAAAGTGTTAAGTTTACGGTGACAAAGAGAGAACTACAAAAGAAGAACTAAATTCTTCTTTTATTCCAATGATAAACATAATGCTTTAATCTAAAGAAGCTGAGAATGGGTGAGATTGCCGTGCTTGCCTAGCCTTTAAAAATGTCCTTAAGTTATAGAGTAATACAACTGTTTCTTAGGTGAATCGTCGATGTGACCGATATACGATACCTAAAGTTTTTATTATGGTATAAGAAAGAAAGATACCTTCATCAAAAACATGATTTTAGTAACTGTCTGCAGATAACTAAAGCATGGCTTTTTTGTTTACCGATGCAAAAAAGATTTCTATCCATTTTTTACCCAAAATTAAATTATTCTTGCCTACAAATTAAGCCATTTGCGCCAGTTTTTACCAAGTATTTACGAAAAAATCATTTAAAAACATCGTCAAAATATCAAAATGTCAAGATTAAAATGTCGCAACAATGAACGTCACCGAGTAAAAAGGCACGTCGCCATGAAAAATATTGTTATTTCACTTGCCAGCCGCCTTGATTTATAGTGTAAAGATGGTGTGCTGCAAAAAAGTGCTCTTCTTTCGAGATTTTTAAAAGTATTTTCCTGTTTTCCTTGGATCTTTTAATAAAGGTATTAAAATACCTCGCTGCGCTCGTTATTTAAACCAACGCTTGTAAAAAAAGCACTATTTTAGCCATAATAAAAGCTTGTTCTTTACAAGTTTTTTTTAATAAAAATTTATTTTTATAATTTTAAATCGTTTTTAAACTCCACTAAAAACTCTGATGATAGAAGTTTTTACCTATAAACATATTAAACTCGATCTGTAGTGCATTTCTGTTAAAAATATTTTCCATTATGGATTTTAATTGATAATGTATGAGTCAATTTGTTTTAGAAATACACTCAGGGCAAAGCCGGGTGGGGCATAATCGGGTACCAGTTTTTGGTTCACAGCACTAAAGGCAGCTGGGCCGAAACCGTTTTTAATTTTAACGTATCAAGTGTCACAATACGTATTTATTATATCGGCCCTTCATATTAAAAAGGTAAATGATGAATACCCATAAAGTTTTAGGTGGGGAGAAAACCGCATTTAGCACTATTTTTCATTAAGGTCTTTTTTACCAACAGTAAGATTTTTTTTCAAAATTTCATCGGTTTATTCGGTTAGGATAGGCAATTTAGATATAAATTTTCTAAATAGAGGAAAAATTAGAACCCAAATATTTTTTTGATTAACAAGCTTAGAAAGGTTCACCGTTTAACAAGTCCCTATTCCAGATTGTCAAAAGTGTCAAATGGGAAAAATGTTGCAAATTTAATTGTCTATAAATAAGTGAATAGTGGTAATGTAGCTTAAACTACTTCTTCTACCAGAAAAATTGAAAAAACCCAAGCAAAAATTATGCCAATTTGAACAATTACTTTCATATTCCTTTTCAGCATTTTCACCAAGATTTCGCAACCTACGAGTACCAGTGGCGTAGTCCGACTGTTACTGACATATACAAAAAAAGGCCCGCTTTTTACTGTATCTTATACTACATAAAATTGCATTTCCAACGACACATTTCGCTTATATTTGCTGCTTCTAGTAATAAAATGAGAATTTTTGAAAGTTATAAACAAAGTATTTGAAGAGTAGGGGACATTGACTCTTACATTTAACAAATTCACTAAAAAAATATAAAAAATTATGACTTTAAAAATTTTTTATTTTATTACTAGAAGCAGCAAATACTAGCGGAAGGTGTCGTTGGAAATGCAATTTTATCTAGTATAAGATCCAGTGAAAAGCGGGGCCTTTATTTATATAGGTCAGTAACAGTGGCGTATCAAAGAGTTTTGGTACATTTTGAAATTTTCTAGTTAAGAAAATCGGACTACGCCACTGGAAAAATTAAAATTTCTGATATATTGGTTTTGCTCTTAGATCAATCCAATGCTAAAAAGGAATATGCAAGAAATTGTTCAAATTTGCATCAATTTTGCTTGGGTTTTTTCATTTTCATTTTTGCTATTTGTCACTTTTGACAGTCTGTCACCGTTTAGAATTTATCCAAGAAAAACGCTTTTTTGGAGGTTAGAAATGACAGTTCCCGAGGGGGTAGGAATGGGGACTTTTAGTATGTTAAACGATGAACCTTTCTAAGCTTGTTAATAAAAAAAATGGGTTATAATTTTTTCCTTTATTTTTCCTATGTAGATTAGCCTATGTAGATAAGTGTTTGTAGTACTTACTTGCTAAACTGTCGATTATAAATCAATTTTGTTTGTTTTGTTTTTAACTTAACTATCCGGTTTTGCCCCTCCTTCTCCTAAAATAAAATAGAGCTTATACAGACCGCTTCAAGCTACTGCGAACATAGGGCGGAAGAAGTTTAATTTGCCAGTGTACGTACATGCAGAGACACCGCACGCCTATCAGTGAAGCAACCAATACTCAGGCTTGCGATCACCACTTGCATGACTTTCCTTTGGTATTTAGTACGCCTCTAACCACGGTGCTGTGTGGAGCGTAGTCAATGAAACCGGAATTTGGTCAATAAATACTGCTCAGATTTATCAGTGACGACGTGTTACAATGAAAATAATAAGAAAAAACAAAATAAAAGCAAGTTCTCCCAGTCAAAAAAAAATTAAAGCAAATGTTCGAAAAGTCCTCCTTACTCGGCTAGACAATATCCGAGCCTACTATAAAAACCCCTTCTAACGTTTCCAAGCATGTTAGGGGTGATAATTTGAAAAGCTTCTTCAAAAACAGATAGAAGTCATTAGGCGCAAGATCGGGAGATCGAGCTGGTCATAAAGTAGTTCCCCGTATACTTATAACCCGATTAGGAAATACATTATCAAGATATTCCCTAACAAGGCCAACATTGTGAGCGGAACAACCATCTTGTTGAAACCATGTTTCACCAAATCTTACACCTAACAACTGCCTAGCAGTTGGAATAATGTGCTGCTGCAGTAGATCCAAGTATCTAGGACCATTCAAATTGCAATTGCCGTTAATAAAAAATGTCCCAATTACGTGTTCCCCTATAATACCCCCCCCCCCAAACATTTAGTTTTTGGGGATACTGTGTTCTTACGTCAAAATACAAATGCAAATTTTCCCTCGACCAATATCGAACGTGTGTTGGGTTATGACGATTTGACCATTTGACCATCTGCACTTTTTCGGCAACTTCGTAGAGATCCATTTTTGGTTTTAAAAATGTATTATTTCAATTAAGAACTTACCCATCTGTTTCTCGAGCAAGGCAGAAATAAAACAAAATAATAAAAACAAAATGAATTTCCAAAAGATAACACTGCAGCGTGCTTCGAATCCACCTCGGTCGTACGGCACGGAGAGTTAATTGGACTTGATTCCCCCTATGTTCGCAGTAGCTTGAAGCGGTCTGTATATTAATATTGTTAAAAACATAAAACTAAAAACTGTCAATAAAATATTTACTTAGGTATTTAGGTTGTAAAGTATGTGTCTTTTAGACAACAGTGACTTTGGTTTGCGGTTTAAAAATATATATAAAAACGTAATTGCTAAAAAAAATTACAAATATTCGTTGGTTGACTCTAAAAAGTCGATTAAATTCACTTCCAGTTTTTTAGAGTGTGCACTTCACTTCATTTTACTGCGATATGTAACAGTCACCAAATTTAATTAAATCTTTCAAAAGGTAATTGCGTCGCACTTGGGTAAAACTGCCCTTTTGCCGTCGAATAACGACTCTTATTAAAGCTGAGCATGACTTTAAAAGAATTTGAGACTAATTTAAATTGATTAATGAAAATTAAATATTGGAAACTTGTCGTTAATGTTCCTTGTAGAAGCCACGCCGTTACCGTTATAGTTATCTAAAAATTTGATTTTTTTAAAAGTTCCGTCTATCATTCATTAGGTAACACCCAAGCCCGCCAGAAGGATGGGCAAGGTGGTGCGCCGCACAAGGGCGGCACGCCCTAGGGGCGGCAAATTGCTGCAACCTTTTCACTCGACGACGACGCTGGCGATTTGAAAATAAATTCTGATGAGGGTTTAAGCCGCTCCCACCCTCCTATTACTCTTATGGACGTACGATGACAATTATTCTCTAATTTTATGTGTATAAAACTGCTCTTTTTCAATATAAATTAAATTTTTTCTATGGTTTTCCTGATTTAAGCAAAAAGAAAATACTTAGTTTAAGTTTCTCGTTTATTATAACCAAACAGTCATAATTAAAACAAAATTATGATTGTTTTCCACAAACCAAAACTACACTTTTTTGCACTCGACGCGCGTTTCGCTAACAACGTTAGCATCATCAGGAGACGATAAACAATTGTTTGCAAAAAAGTGTAGTTTTGGTTTGTGGAAAACAATCATAATTTTGTTTTAGTGCAACCAAAGGTTCCAAATTCCCAACGTAGTCATAATTAAATATAGTCTGGAAAACAAGTGCATCACACAATAGCCCCCTAAAATCATGGATTAATTTGAAAAAATGCTCGTTTTGGAGAAAACCGTAAATTCTGAAAATTTACGAATTATGAAATCCGAAAGCAAGTATTGGGTCGATGTACTTTAGAGAATTATCGAAGTAATAAGGTCCCTGTCTCAGCAATGCTTCGCGTTGCGTAGTTCTTCTAAGAGGCTCTTTTCTAATGATAATGGAAACTTTCTAAAAGCAATAGAGACGATTACATCATTCGATCCAGTGATGCGTGAGCATGTCAGTAGAGTTCAAAAGTTATGTCAGTAGAGTTCAAAAGTTTCAAAGCTGTGACAAAAAAAATCGTACATTACCTTGGTGATAAAATGAGATAATGGAATTACTCGGAACAAAAATGTTGAAAATAATTTTGAAGATCGTACGAAGTTCGAAACATTTTTCAATAATCTTGGACTGCACGCTCGATACAAGTGAGAGTCATCTTAAGGTACGTTCACTTCATCAATGATACTCGAAAAATTCAAATAGTAAAAATTTTTGTAGCCTTTTTTGTTTACGTGGACAAGGATACGACAATGGAAGCAATATGAAAGGAAAAAACCTTGGTTTGCAAAACAAAAATATTAGACATAAATGCTAGAGCATTTTTTTGTGCCTTGTTCTGCTTACAGTCTAAATCTGACTGTAAATGATGCTGCCTAAGTTTCATATGACACAATAAATTTTTTAAATATTATTCAATAAATGTATGTATTTTTTTCGGCTTCTACGAAATGATGGGACATTATTAAACGGCATTTACCTATTATGCATCTCGAAACATTAAACGATACAAGGTGGTCCAGTAGAATCGACGCTGTTGCTCCTTTGCGATTTTATCTACCAGATAACTTTGAAGCGCTGATAGAAATTTACGAAAACCAAAATTTTCATAGCGAAACAAAAGACAAATCCTATTCATTGGCAATAAAAATTTAAAATTTTAATTTTATATGTTCAATTGTCATTTGGTATGATATTTTAATAAAAATTAACATTGTGAGTAAATAAAATCTATATGTTTGTGGCGGATTCATAATGTCGAAACTACTTTTTTTGGGTTTTTCGCCACTAAGTTAAGGAAATTTTTTCAAAAATATGTTAAAACCCACTGCGTAAATTCCCAAAAAAATTTGTTCGTTTGTCAGTGGTTTTTAAATAAGATAAAAAATTTGCCTACACACACGCAAATCCTAACTAGAATCTAAGTGCTTATCTGACGTTTCGGCAGAAATTCTACTGCCGTTATCAAAGAATTTTATCCTTTTCAAAAACTTCGATTCTTTTTTAAAATATCTGTCTGTTGTCATACAACTGACTGACTTTTGACTGATATATATTTCAAATATTAACTTGACAGTTTGGTGCGTCGATAGTAGCCAACAAGGTATTGGGTGAATTTAGTAAAATTTAAAATCAAAATTATATTTGTTTGAGTGTTTTCGATTTTAGATTACTTTATAAAAATACAAAATTTTTATTTTAAAATATCAATTATAAAAATTATCTTTTGACTAACTTTAAGAAAAAATATATTAGAAACCCAAAGAACATCAATGCTATTTTTTAATTTATTTTAAAAAAACCTTTTTGAAAATCTTGTTTTAAAATTGGAAGCCAAACTGTATTTATATCAACTGATATGCTAGCTATGCATTCATCTTCGTTAAGATAGATGCAAGCTGCTTCTTTGATTTTTCGTTTAATTTGGTCTGGTTCTTTTTGTAATATACTGGTTTCTCCCCACATTACTCTATGATCATTTTCAAAAGAATGTTGGCAAATTTTAGACTTCTCCCAGTCTCCCCTCCTGAGGTAACCCTTATGGTCATTTATTCTAACTTCAAGAGGCCTTGAAGTTTCTCCAATATAAAATTTACCACACTCGCAAGGAATTTTATAAACGATATTTTTTGAGTTTTGCTCAGCATTTAATGGTTTTGTTTTGGTTAGAATTGATCTAAGAGTATTTGATTTTTTAAAAATTGTTCTAATATTATAAGTATTAGCGATTCGTTTAATTTTTTCCGAAATACCTGGTATAAAAGGAATTATTAAATTTGTTGGTTGTACATTATTATGTCTACGTTCGCGTTGTCTTGGAAATTCGATTTGTCTAAAAGAATTTTCGATGAAGTTATTTGGATACGAATTTTTAAGACCTCTTTTATTATTTGTTTTTCTTGTAAAAATGTGTTATTGTCCGAACAAATAATTTTAGCTCTATCGTATAGACTTTTTATTACTGCTTTTTTAACCGATGATCAAATGAAATGAAAATAAATTAAAAAATAGCATTGATGTTCTTTGGGTTTCTAATATATTTTTTCTTAAAGTTAGTCAAAAGATAATTTTTATAATTTATATTTTAAAATAAAAATTTTGTATTTTTATAAAGTAATCTAAAATCGAAAACACTCAAACAAATATAATTTTGATTTTAAATTTTACTAAATTCACCCAATACCTTGTTGGCTACTATCGACGCACCAAACTGTCAAGTTAATATTTGAAATATATATCAGTCAAAAGTCAGTCAGTTGTATGACAACAGACAGATATTTTAAAAAAGAATCGAAAAAAGTTTTTGAAAAGGATAAAATTCTTTGATAACGGCAGTAGAATTTCTGCCGAAACGTCAGATAAGTACTTAGATTCTAGTTAGGATTTGCGTGTGTGTAGGCAAATTTTTTATCTTATTTAAAAACCACTGACAAACGAACAAATTTTTTTAGGAATTTACGCAGTGGGTTTTAACATATTTTTGAAAAAATTTCCTTAACTTAGTGGCGAAAAACCCAAAAAAAGTAGTTTCGACATTGTGAGTAAAATGCTGCAGTCACCCAAACTAAACTTAAAAGATCCAGCTTAATGCTTTGATAGAGTATTTTAGAAAATCACAGGTCTGATCCAAATTTGGAAAAAGTTATTGCAGAAGCCAAAATTTCCCAACATAGAATCGATTTGAGTTCGTAAAAGACCAAAAAATTTTGATTTTGAGTCAATTTTTTCAATACAGTGATTGATCAAACCGTGATGTCTCTACAAGTCAGATTTACTGAAATGACCGTATTTGATGATGCTTGCTATCGGATTTTTGGTGCAATAACTAATGAAATGAAAATTTGTTGAAAATCTGTATGAACTTGGAGGAAAAATTGACAGACTCAGCATGAAATGAGCGTGATATTACTGCACCTTTTTGAAAATGGCATACTATCTTCATTCTCAAACGTCAGTAGCCTTGCGAATTTATCTCACTCTTCCAGTTACAGTTGACATAGGAGAAAGATCATTTTCAAAATTGACCATAGAGTATGACACAGTATGTTATTAAGGAATTTTCTGCTATCAAACGTAGAAAAGTGTGTTTTGACGTTTAGATTTTGTTGGTCGTGTTATGTTTGTTATCTTTTTAGTTTTAAGTATTTTTGTACCTACCTAGCTATTCGAGATATTTTTTCGCGAATTAAAGTATTACCCACTTATTATTTAAAAAGTTTTTTCTGGTCCTGCCTATGCTTATTAAGAGGTTCAATGGGATTTGTTTCTACCAAAAATATTTTTCTACCGTCGCCGTCGTCGATCGCAAATATAACAAAAGAGGGGCTTCGTTTTCTAATCTTGCACCAGGGCGCCATCAAACCTTGTGGCGAGGCTGGCAACACCATTTTTTGTCAAATTTTGACCCCTCTCCCCTGTAACCCTTGTAACATAAAAAACTTTCACTCACCCTTTGCCGCGTTACGTAATTTATGAACGGCCTTAAAGGCAGTAAAATTTTCCACATTCCACGGAATAATGCTGTGTACGAATCACCAGACACAAAGGTCATGCCATGAGTCCCAGCGGAGGCTTTTTAATGAATAAGTAATAGGAAGATATCGAAAGAAGCGTTTTCCTTTTAATGCACTGGGCAAAAAGTAAAACTGACCTGGTGCTCAGAAAATTACTTTTGAGAGCAGATTTTTTTAGGTTATTTTATGGTAACCCGAAAAAAAGTATTTTCCGGGCTTCAGATATTTCGTATTACTTTTCGGAGATATATTTCAAATCCCACAATTCCCAAATGATACGTTAAATTTATTGAAAAAGAAGTAATACATCAACGTCGATGAAAGTGTTCTGGTTTCTTATTTGGCTATTTACTGACTGGCTTAAGCGGCAATGGCTATCTAGCCAACAAGAAGCAGAAGGCCAACATTTTTTTATTAGTGGACTGTTCATAAATTACGTAACGCGGCTAGTCCTTGACGAAAGTGGTAGGTACTAAAATGTTTTTTCTGATCGTTTGAAAAAAAAGTCCTTACGATACATAACCGGAAAGTATCTTTACAAGTCTCGGCAGGTTTACAGGACTCGCCTGCGGCTGGCCTGGTAAATTTTCTGCGTCGACTTGTAAAGACCAATTTTCCGGCCTAGTGACGTAAATACCTATTGTAAAAGTAGAGCGTGAGGCGCCGGTTCTAGTTCAATTTTACTTTTAAAGGACCAGTGACAAAGTCACAAATTATTATAAAAAATGGCGACGAACAGTTGAGTCCACTCACCTGAATATCTTCTACCCGCTGTTGTTTGAAAAGGGTTCCAACCATGGAATTTCTGCACAGCACTCTAGAGTTCTTACGAAATAAACGTCTTAGATCTAGCACATAAATTTACGATCACAAAGCGGAGAATTTTAATTTGTTAAACGAATTAACTGCCATGCCGCGCGGCTGCTGTCTTGCTAGTCTCTCTTTTCTTCCTGCGCGCAGCTGACGGGCGCGCACGCATTCAGAGCTTTCTCAACTGTATTTTCGCGGCAAATTTGAATATAATTAACCCGTTTATTTACAGAAAATAAACCCAAACATAAACATAAACATCCTCACGTATCCTTTTGTTAGAAAGGCAGTGCAAAAAATGTAAAAATAAAAAAGAATTCTAATTAAACTAAAATTATGTGGTGAACCGTGAACACCTATTGTATTTTTCTAATAATATTGGATTTTTTAAACAAAGGTATGGTCAAAATCTCATAAATGGCAAAACTCCAGTAGTGCAGTCAAATGGAATACAAATATTGCCCTCGGTGCACACCAGTGCATCAAAAGGAAAACGTTATAAGTTGTTTAATTTGAAGTTTTGCAAGAAAAGCCATTTTGGTTATAGGGCCTCAAATTTTAGATATTAGGGAGTTTTTGGTTGAACCATGCAATCTTGGCAACTTTGACTACCGTAATGGTTATGGATATGAACCATAACATAATTAAAGTTCAGACCGATGACTCAATTAGGGTGGAAACACATCGGCTATAAACAGTAAACTGCGTGTCATTTAAAACAAAATTATGATTGTTTTCCACAAACCAAAACTACACTTTTTTGCACTCGACGCGCGTTTCGCTAACAACGTTAATATCATCAGGAGACGATAAATAATGAACTAAATTAATCTACGCTCTATCTTATATACAATCCTTTAGTGGGCGGAGATAAGACTAATAAATTGTGATTGATCACGATTTTTAATCCTATCTCCCCTCAACCAAAGAATAAAGTGTACTAAACGGGATGGGTCCTCTATCTTTATTTAAACTATTTCTGGATTTAATGATTCCCATACTTTCATATGCATTCAAAAGTCTTTTGTTTGGTACACTTTTTAGAAGTTTTAGGTTATCTAATGTGAATCTATGCTTGTTTTCAAAAGCATGCTCGGCCACACTTGACTTTTCTGTTCTTCCGTATTTTAAGTATGCTAAGTGTTCTTTAAAACGTGTTTGAATAGAGCGTCACTTTTTTCTAGAACTGTAGTTTTATCCTTGGGATTTCCTAGTAAGCTTCTTATTGTGTTACCGGATTGATATACTAATTTAACACCTGTGTTATTAAATACTTTGTGTAATCCTTTCGTATAATTAATCCTAATTATAATAAGGAATTGATACAAATTTTGAGTCGCAGGTATCTTTTTGTCTGAAAAAGGTAGAATCCCGAAAGGTCTTTTGAAAAGAATGTCTATTTATCAGCTTATTTATTAAGCCTTCGTCGTAACCGTTTTCGCCAGCTATATTCCTAATCCTATTCTTTTCTGCTTCAAATCTTTCTTTGTTTAAGGGGAAATTTACTAATCTATATGTTAAAAAGTGCAAACTTGCAAGCTTATGTTGTAAGCAATGAAAAGAGTCATTTGGAATATACCTGTTGGTGGCCGTGCCTTTTCTGTATAGGTCAAAGTCCAATTTATTTTTTTATTTCTTATAACGAAAGTGTCTCTGTTTCATAAGTAAATTTAATTGTGGGAAATTTGTTATTTATTTTTTCCATCCAATTTTCAACACAAGTTACTTTAGTGTTGAATACTGCAAACACATAGTCTACATACCTGAACCATACTCTGGGGAAATACTCAAATTCTTTATTTATATCTGATTCAAATTTGCTCATAAATAGGTTTGCGATAAAAGGTGATAAACTATTACCCATTGTGGTTCCTTCTATTTGCTGGTAGTAGTTATTTTTATATTGAAAGTAATTTTGATTCATGCAGAGTTTTGTTAAAGATAGGTATTCTAAAGTCTGTTTGTCTTCTTAGTAGTTCCTCTAGGTATTGTAAGGTATTGGGGATCGGCACACTAGGGAACAACGAACTAACATCAAAAGAGATTAAAATTTCACCTTCTTGGAGTGAAATATCTTTAACTTTGTTGATAAATTCAAGGGAATTTTGAACAGAAAAACCTTTTTCCTTTATCGGTAAATTTTCAAACTCGTTTGCTAGCCATTTCGAAATGTTGTAAGTAGGTGATCCTACAGCAGAAACTATAGGTCTAACCAATTTTCCATGCTTGTGGATTTTCGGAAGACAATACAGTTTCGGCATAGTGGGATTGCTTACTTGTAGTTTATATTTAATATTGTCAGTAATAATATTGTTACATTTTTTAATTGTGTTTTTTACTTCGTTAATCATTTTTGGTATAGTTGCGTGTCATTTATTGTAAGAGGCATGAATAAAACTCGATGTCTATTAAGCCACTTTTTATCCCTTGTGTATTGTATATTGCAACATTTTACGTATTTTTAACTTTAAAAAAAGACGAAGTTTTATGGCGTTTTCAACTTATAGAAACTAGTTTTGCACCGGTCAGTATACTAATTTGGTTTTTAGTGTTCAACATAATAGTTTTTGTAAACTTTTTTTTTGGTTTTTGCTTATTTTGCCAACTAAAGCAGAGAAAAATGAAGCCGAATACCAATGCGGTAATATTATAACATTTTAATAATTATTTTTATATTTGATTTAATATAGCTCCAATTTGATCCAATTTTATTAAGAATGTAGGTACTTCCTCCACCACTTTACAAAAAAAAAACCTAAGAAAACCAATTAATATATAAATTAAAAGGTACATTATAAAAGCCGGAACTAAGAACTAATTAGCGTTGTTTGAATGGCTATTGAAACAAACGCTAATAGTAAATAATGGGAATTAATATATGTTTACGTTCGTTTACCTAAGCAATGACAGATGTCATTAAGGGAAACGTCAAACAGAAAGCAACCTATGTTTTAATCCAGGTCTTACCTCATCTTCTTGCTAAATTTTATCCAAATTAGACGTTTTTGCATAATTGAAGAAGAAACGCAGACACACACAGACATTATTAAATCTAGCAGTGCAACATGAGTAGTACAAGGGATTTTTTATTTAAGAAAATATATTAAAGGAAATTTATTCAACTAGAAATTATGGGCTAATTAAAATTTCCTAATTTGTAGCTCTTGTGGTTTTTGAGACATGGTCTGCTCTGCTAGCTACCTAAAAAAGTTAAAAGTGAAAAAGTGCATTATAGACTAATTAAAGGCCCTATTTTCAAAACAAATTTTTAGGGTTTTTTTCCTTTAAAAAAAATCCTTTTTGCACTCCTAGCTTTAACAGTTCTTATGAGGGCAAATTAAAAAAAAATTAAGGGAATTTATTCATCTACAAATTATGGGCTAATTAAAGGCACCATTTACAAATTTGTAAATCCTCAGTTAATCTGAATCATTTCCACTGCTAAGTTTTAACTATATAGAATTGCAGACCATATCTCAAACAGTGGCGTAGCAAGAAATCGACTCTAGGGGAGTTTTATAATTTAATAAAAATCAACTATGGCAAATTTTTAAAAATTAGAGGAAGAGTGGGGAGAGGGGCAGTTTAATAGGTGTTGATTTAGTGTCTATATTTTATTTATACACGACGTTTCGATCAGTACAATCTCTGATCATCTTCAGGTGCAAACTAAAATCTATTCCTAAGGCTACGTACTTATATACTATGGGAAATCACTCAACCGTGAAGTTAAAGAAGTTGGCTCCGCCCAAGGAGGGGCTTCCAAATATTTGGAGTTTCAACACTTGGTTTACTGAAAATACCCTGATTCTGGCCAATAAAGGCAGCTTCAAGAAATTTTCGTCTCTTCCAGTGTGACTCCTTGTGCAGGACCTTTGCTTCTGTCCACTTCATTCGGTGTTGTTTTGACCATGCATGTTCAGCGATTCCTGATTTCGTTGTTTCACCTCTTTAGTTATTCGTCTGATGTTCTTTAAGCCTAACAGATAGTGGTCTTTTTGTTTCACCTATGTATGATTCACCACACCCACAAGAAACTTGGTAAATGCATTCCTTATTTTGTTTGTTCTCCGGTTTTGTTTGACTAAGAAGGCTTCGAATTGTATTATTAGATTTAAAGGCTGTTTTAATATTAGTTGTTCGCTACTCTTCGAATTTTCTCTGATAGTTCTTTAATGTATGGAATTGTAAGGAATGCATTTGCCTGGTTTAGATCTTGTAATCTCTGTCCCGTTTTCTAAAATTTAGAAATAGTATCTGTTATAAGTTTAAAGCTGTAACCATTCTGCTGCAGTTCCTTTTTAATGATTCTTATTTCGATTTCTAAGTCACAAGAATTGTTACAAATTTGAACGGCTCTGTTATACAAAGTTCTTATTATGTCTCGTTTGGTTGTAGCAGAATGATTTGAACCTTGATTTACGTATTGTCCTATGTGAGTGGGTTTACGATAGACTGTTGTTCTGATGTCGCTTTCTACTCGTGTGACAAGTACATCAAGAAAAGGAATTTGACAATTTTGCTCCAACTCCATTGTGAATTTAATGGTGGGTCTTATGTTATTTAGGTGGTGAAGAAATTCTGAAAGTTGTTGGTCATTTCCGGTCCAGACAAAAGCAAGTCTCATCTAGTCTTATTTGCAGATTTGTTTCAAAATTTACGCTTAAATGTGCCGCAGGCAAAAATTTTGAAAAAATTACACTAAACTGCTATTTTTTACGCTTTTAAAATGTTGTTGACAAAAAAATTGTTTAAAATGAAACAAAATTGTAACAATATTTAATATTGGTATAGCGCCGCAGACGAAAATTTTGACACAAAAACAAAAAATTCTTTAAAAATGTTGATCTCTTAGGTTTTTTGTAAAATATTTTTGGAACATTAGATTGGGTTAGATGCGAAGAAGAGGTGGTTTGCGGTGGTATATATATATAGATTTGTTGCCAAAGCATAAATGCGCCGCAGATGAAAATTTAAAAAAAAATTATACTAAGAACGGCATTTGTTACACGTTTTGAATGCTGGTGAGCAAAATTCCGTAGAATTGAACTAAAATTGTTCTTAAATGACGTCACAAACCGGAGAAAAGGGTCAAAAAATTGGGGCAGCTATAGCTCTCTCTGAGGCCCTTGATCATGATTAATTTATTGTAGGTTGGGTTGGATCTACTAACCCCCTCCCCCACCCTGGCTACGCCACTGTCTCAAAAACCACCAAGCCACAAACTTGGAAATGACTAGACTAAGAAATTTCCTTTAAATATGTTAAGCACTGCTCTAGCTAGCAGTGCAAAAGGGTTTTTTTTTGAAAAAAAGGAAAAATCTTAGAAAATATGCACTATTTTTAATTAGCGTGTAATGTTTAGAATATCGTCAAATTACTAAAAACTTTATTTTGTTAGTGTAAATCATATTATAGGATATACCTAAGTATCTTTACAACTAAATTTTTTTTAAATTTAAAGCCCTACAAAATAATATATAGGCGGCGAAAAATAAAGGAAACTGTATCAAAAACACTTGACCAATTTTAAAGACTAAAATGAAAAATTGTGTCATTGTATTTTTTACAGATTTCTATTTTACGCAGTTTAATCTAACTGTCGCAAGAACCTACAAACTGTAAACCAAAGGAGTGAACATACAAAATTTTGTAAGGTTTCCCTTAGAGAATTTTCCAACATTTATTCCTTGAGTACCGCAATTAACCATTATAAATTGTTCAGGCAGGCAGAACTAAAAACCACAATTTTAGTAAAATTAATAGCTCGAGTTTCCAACACTCGTCGCGTCGGTGGGCCTTGTATTTCGTCTGACGCGAAATGAAAGTCTTGAATAAACAAAAAAGGGAAATATAGCTAATGGACGTAAAAATACTACAGTATTGTTTTATACTTGTAGGATAGTTTAACGATCCTATTTTTATTTTTTTTAAGGTGTAGGTTTATGGGTTGAGAGATCTTATTAATAAAATGTCCTTTTTTTCAAACGCCAACGTTTCGAAAAATTTATTTGCTTCTTCAGGGTTATCCTTCGGCAAAAAGGCATTATTTTTACACAAGTACCGTACAATTTTGATCAAAATTTTTTAAAAATACTTAAACAGACACATTAAAATATTATTGCTATGGCGAGTATTGTACGTAAATATCTTGAAAACCGTAAAATATAAGATAGTAGTGTGTAGCATTTTTTAAAAGTATACCGATACCGATGCGTTGAAATATTTACTCTAAGTGTCTAATATGTTTTAAGGTTAGAGTATTTCTCTAGCTTAATCGGGTTTATAATATTTTGTGAGCAGCAATGTCATATTTTAATTACATACAGGGGGCGACCCAAGATATCTCTCTATTAAATTTAGGCATTCCAACGACCCTTCAAAGATGAAATTCAGAAAAAATATCAGTGTTAATGGGAGAGTTTACATTATTTAAAAAAGAAACTTTAAAAATTGGTTCTTTACTTCCTGTTTCGGTTGCTACCGCCGAAAGAAGTTTCTCCAACATTTATTCCTTGAGTACCGCAATTAACCATTATAAATTGTTCAGGCAGGCAGGACTAAAAACCACAATTTTAGTAAAATTAATAGCTCGAGTTTCCAACACTCGTCGCGTCGGTGGGCCTTGTATTTCGTCTGACGCAAAATGAAAATCTTGAATAAACAAAAAAGGGAAATATAGCTAATGGACGTAAAAATGCTACAGTATTGTTTTATACTTGTAGGATAGTTTAACGATCCTATTTTTATTTTTTTTTAAGGTTTAGGTTTATGGGTTGAGAGATCTTATTAATAAAATGTCCTTTTATTCAAACGCCAACGTTTCGAAAAATTTATTTGCTTCTTCAGGGTTATCCTTCGGCAAAAAGGCATTATTTTTACACAAGTACCGTACAATTTTGATCAAAAACTTTTAAAAAGACTTAAACAAACACATTAAAATATTATTGCTATGGCGAGTATTGTACGCAAATATCTTGAAAACCGTAAAATATAAGATAGTAGTGTGTAGCATTTTTTAAAAGCATATTTTTCGGAGAATTCAAAAATGGCAGAATATACAGGGTGTGTCATTTAAAGAATACATGGTTTTTGTTGCCTCCTGTTTATGACTTGAGATAAATTTTAAGTAAACCATTAGAGAAAACTTCAAAAATAGCTCTTTTCGTCAGTTTTTGTTTGAACCTTCTATTACGCTTGGTTTAGCCTCTAGATGGGGGGGGGGAGACTTAAAATGGATCACCCTGCAAAAAAATATATAGGGATTTGTATAACCGAAATTCCTTAGATAGGTTACGCCGGTATTTTCTGATAGAGCAGTGCCAGTAATTTTGTTCATGATATATTACCAAAAATTTGCATTTAGGAGCATTGTTGAGAAACTTTTGTTCAAGTTTGTATCACGGGAGTAATTCTTGCACGCTGCAAATTAATAAATTTAAGCAAAACCACATAAATAATAAAAATAATAAGAAAGACGTAATGACTCTCCCAATCTCCCAAGCGGAGAAAAACGCAGATCCAAAAACCCTCTGGGCGCGAGCAGGCTGCTTCAGGCATGAGCAGTAGATTTTTTGCCTTTGGCATTGCCCATGGTCAACCCTGATTTTAACATTATTTTCTTTGTTTTTTTTTTTAAGTTATTATCGTTACACATTTTGCGCCACTTGGGCAGTGGCAGTGGGCGCGGGGGCGTGCGCTCCCCCTGAACATTATCAAAGTTTTAAAAACATTAAAGAACCACGCACTGAACACTACTATTTTGAATGTGTTGTACAACTAGTGCTAGTTAAGAAAATGGGTAGTTTTTATTTCGTTTCTAATGACCAGTTTCTGAGAAATCCGCTTTCAAAGTGAGAAAAATAGCCACTGTTATGTTTCAATTAACAAAATACGAGTCTTTCTAGAATAAATGAAAAAGAGTGGCTAAAATTGTTAAACAGAACACAAGCTGTGTCTATAATATTATATATTGTATGTATATTATGCAAGCATAAGTCTATTGTTACTCTTCGGCGGATGCCTAGTTTTTATACGGGGGATAGTCAAAAATAAAGCATTTTTGCTAATTTTCGAATTTCTGTTTCAAGCTATTTTGACAGTCTGAAGGTTTTTGTGAGTCATAATATTATCATATCAATTATTTGAATTGGCTAACTTAAAAGAGTTAAATATTTTAACGCATCAGTATCCGTATACCTAACGCGTTCGAAATAAAGCCAAAATACACATATTTTTGACTTATTTATGCGATGATTGGAACGATGTCCGCTTTTTTGAAGGTTGCGATGACAGAACTGCTGATTGAAATCGTTGCGTACGTTCGTGGGCCCGTTACGATACGTACATCCTTCCGTACGCAATGAGATTCTGTCATCATACCCGTCAAAGAAGCAGGCATCGTTCGAAACATGGCATGAGCAAGTCAAAAATGTGGCGTATTTTGACTTTGTTTCGAACGCGTTAGGTATACCGATAACGATGCGTTGAAATATTTACTCTAATTGTCTAATATGTTTTAAGGTTAGAGTATTTCTCTAGCTTAATCGGGTTCATAATATTTTGTGAGCAGCAATGTCATATTTTAATTACATACAGGGGGCGATCCAAGATATCGCTCTATTAAATTTAGGCATTCCAACGACCCTTCCAAGATGAAATGCAGAAAAAATATCAGTGTTAATGGGAGAGTTTACATTGTTTAAAAAAGAAACTTTAAAAATTGGTTCTTTTCTTCCTGTTTCGGTTGCTACCGCCGAAAGAAGTTTCTCCACTTTAAGACTTATGAAAACTTATCTTCGGTCCTCTCCTCGGTAGGAGAATATATAGAATCTATCTTAGATAAGTTCGCAAAGAAAAAAAGAAAACTTAATTTTATTATATAACTAAAAGTTTTTTTAATATGATAATAATGTTCGAATGTTAATACTTGCGAAAATAAATAATTTGTATCAGGAAGTATCTGTTAGTCACCACCAATTGCTCAAGCAACTACGAACATATATGTAGCTCGAAACTGTTTGGTTAACGAGGATGGTCAGGTCACCAAAAATCCCCAAAAAAAAATGATGACCATAAAAAAGGACTTACATAAGTTTTATTGCTTGCGCCCTCCCTGGTGAAATTTCTCTGTCCGCCACTGCACTTGGGCCATTATATTGGTTAGTAGGTTACGTATTTTTTTAACAATTTTTTATAGTAATTCAGGTTTCTAGCAGAGTTAGAAATAACCTATTAATATAGGCCGGTAAATTAATTAATAAATAAAAGTTTTTTTGAACAACCCTTTGTATTATATTTTCCTTTGTTTAAACTCCCGCGTCGCCATTTAAAGTGATGTCAAAAACGCTGGCATACAAAATCTATTGTTTGTGTTATTTTTTAAAGGGTTTTACTTTCTAAGGTGTTCACAAAAAACCGTCCTGTTTTAATTTTTAAATTATTTTTTTTGTAGATGTATTTTGAAGCAAGTTGCAAAATTTTAGAAAAGATACATTTTATTATAAATTCTAAACAAAACTAAACTCTCAACAAAACGACAAAATGATTTTGCAGTGGTTCCAACTAGCAGAAAACAAATTAGTCATAGATCGTTTAAGTACTTAGCTAGAAAGTTTTTTAACTACTTACCGAAAAAACTAAGGGATGAAATCTTAAATAAGAATTTAAAAAAACATATAAAGAAATGGTTAAAAAAAAAGTCAAAAAACCTCCAAATAAGTTACTTCAACCGAAAAGAAACTAAAAAACAAAATATCAAAAGATCTTGGGTGGAAACAACGAAAATTCAAACTTAGCTGAGCATCCCACAAGTAACACACACAGGACCAAAGCGAAAAGAGAAATATTTTGTTTTTTACTTCTTTTTTGTTGTTTTAATTGCCTTAGGAGCATAATCCTATTGGAAATATTAACACGGCAGGACGTATCCGTATCAGGTAACTTGGATAAGTACCAGAGCGCAACGATGCATATTTGTGAGTGATTCAAGGTTGGAAATCAAAGTGTATGATGCTGTTTAATGATGTATGGGGAGGGTGACCAGTGAAACCACTGATGATGAGCCCACACTGGTTACCCAGGGCGAAACATTGTTTAATTATTTTTCTTTTCGCTTTGGTTCTTTGTGTGTTCCTTATGGGATGCTAATTCAAGTTTGAATTTTCGTTGTTTCCACCCAAGATCTTTTGATATTTAAAGAAACGGTTGTTGGAAACCAATAGGTTAGGAATCCACCAGCTTTTTAAATTAATTATTATGGATTGTGATAAAACAATGTATAAATTCTGTGTTTGAAATCAATTTATTGGTGCAGCTTATTAATGTGATTATTACTAGTTTAATTATTTTATACCATTAATCTCGATTGTGACAATATTATACTCAGTATTTACTCTAAACTATCGATAAGGACTCTTCACGAAATAATTGTTTGAACTAAGCACTAACAAGTGATTTTATTATTTCAGTGCTAATATTATTTTTGTCTACAGGGTGAGTCAATAATAGCTGTCAAAGTTTGGGATGAGCTGAGACAATACTAAATTTAAAAATGAAATTTATTTTGACACCTGTCAAATCCTGTCAAAATTAATGACATTTTTGAATTCATCGACCTCAATTTAGTGTAAGTCGAATCTCCACTCGAAGATATGTATCATCGCACCAGTGCTTTTTCCAATGACAGTTAAGACAACTGTCACTTTTTTTACGGTTTCCGATTCGATATCTTCAACTCGTCTTGAACAGTAGAGTAAAGAGAAGTTCATAAATTTTTTATTCGCCATTTTGGCAGGGTTTGACAGATGTTAAAATTGATTACAGTTTTTATGGTTTCCGATTTGATATCTCAGTGGCGTAGCCAGGGGGGGTTGGGGGTTAAAATCCCCCCAGGAGGTCCAACCCAATTTTATTTATTAATTTATTCCGTTTTGTGACGTGTATTTGGTGTGATGTCTTAAATATTAAAAATTTTGCCCGCGGTGCTATGATGTCTTTAAATGTTACAATTTTAGTTTAATTCTAAGGAATTTTTATCACCAGAATTTAAAACGTGTAATAAATGGCATTCTTAGTATAATTTTTCTTAAAATTTTCATCTGCGGCGCATTTATGATTTGGCAACAAATCTATACATACCAACCCAACCCACCCCTTATTGGCATCTAATCCAATCTACTTTTTCAAAAATATTTTACAAAAAACCTAAAAGATCAAAATTTTTAAAGAATATTTTGTGTTTTTTTTCAAAATTTTCGCCTGCGGCGCTATACCAATGTCAATTGTCAACAACATTTGAAACGCGTAAAAAATAGCATTTTAGTTTATTTATTTTAAAAATTTTGCTTGCGGCACATCTGAAAATGAGACTAGCAATCTCCTTTCAAAAATA